>CM077632.1:71162961-72618663 GCA_039660915.1 Euphorbia tirucalli | reverse complement strand
AGGATAGGTGCATTAGTCAGTTTATACTTGATTGCCTTGAAGGCCTCCTCTGCTGCCTCTGACCATTCAAATCTGTCCTTCTGCTTCATACACTCTGTTATTGGTGCCATGATAGTACTGAAGTGGGGAATAAATCGCCTATAAAACGATGCCAGTCCATGAAAACTCCGCACCTCAGTCACAGTCCGGGGTCTGGGCCACTGCTGGACAGCTTGAATCTTCGATTCATCCACCTGCAACCCCTCTGCCGACACCACATAACCCAGAAACAGCACGCTCCTTGCCATAAACTCACACTTCTTCAAGGCAGCAAATAATCTCTCCCTCCTCAGAACCTCTAAGACAGCTCTCAAGTGCTGTACATGTTCAGCTTCTGTGGCACTAAATATCAGAATGTCATCAAAATAAACTACCACAAATTTGCCTATGAAAGGCCTCAACACCTGGTTCATCACTCTCATAAAGGTACTCGGCGCATTAGAAAGCCCAAACGGCATTACTAACCACTCATACAGACCCTCTCTGGTTTTGAAAGCCGTTTTCCACTCATCTCCGGGTCGGATTCTGATGTGGTAATATCCGCTTTTCAAGTCCAGTTTACTGAAGATAGTAGCCCCACTGATTTGATCAAGTAAATCATCAAGTCGAGGGATAGGAAAGCGATACCTGACTGTTATCTTATTGACTGCTCGACTGTCAACGCACATCCTCCACGACCCATCCTTCTTTGGTATCAGTAAGGCTGGAACCGCACAAGGGCTAATGCTCCCCCTTATGTATCCTTTCCCTAACAGCTCCTCCACTTGTCTCCTCAGCTCCTCATGTTCCGCTGGACTCATTCGGTAATGGGGCCGATTAGGTAGGGCTGCACCGGGCTCAAGATCAATTCGGTGCTGGATATCTCGTAGGGGAGGTAAACCAGCCGGTAGCTCCTCTGGAAACAGGTCAGCAAACTCTTTCAACAAGGGCTGGACTGCTTCAGCAATCGGTTTATTTTCCCCAACTTCTTTACTTACTAATGCAAAGGCCAAATCCGCTTCTTGAAATTCTTCTTCAAACTGAGCTAAGGACAACATAATCACCGTGCCCTTGCTCTCCTCCTTCTTCGGGACCAGAACTATTCTCACTCCTTCAAACAAGAAGCTATAGCTATTTTTCTTCCCGTCATGCGATGTTTCCCTATCATACTGCCATGGTCGTCCTAATAACAGATGACATGCATCCATCTCAACTACATCACACCATACTTCATCCTTGTATTTACTACCAACAGAAAAAGGAACCAATACCCTCCTTGACACAATTACTTCACCCCCTTGTTTCAACCAAGACAATTTATACGGTTTTGGGTGTTTTTCTGTCACTAATTCTAACTTCTTAACAGCCTCAGCAGAGATAATATTTTCACAACATCCAGAATCTATAATAAACTTACAGACCTTGTCTTTGATCGTGCATGTGGACTGGAAAATATTGTTTCGCAGCCAGTTATCTTCCACTACCCGAGGAGTATAACAGAACCTCCGAACCACTAGGGCAGTTCCAGTATCTCCGGCGACTATCTCCTCTTCCTCACTGTTAGCTTCTTCTTCATCCTCCGGTAACTGGGCCTCTTCATCCTCCTCTTCTGCTTCCATAAACATCGCTCGCTTTCCTGCTTTCTTACATTCAGACCTGACATGTCCAACCTCTCCACAGGAAAAGCACTTAACATTATTACCACTGACTCGTCTGACAGGGTTATTGGCTGGTTGTGAAGCGGCAACTCTATTGGCAGGGGCTGCTGCTGTATTGGAGGGTCGATTTGCACCACCACCGACCGTATTGGTAAAGCCAACAGTACGGGGTCTCCTCTCCATCCTGACTGCTCTCTGATGTGCTTCAGATACCGTTAATGGATCAAAATCATTAACTAAATCTCGGATTTGTTCCCTCAATCCTCCGATATACCTTGAAACCAACTGATCTTCGGTCTCCTGAACATCGTTCCGGGCAATCAAGTGGTAAAAATCAGTGGTATATTCATCCACTGTCCGATTACCCTGTCTTAGATTCTGCAAGCGTTGATACATTAACCGCTGGTAATTGTAGGGCAAAAACGCAGTCCGCATGTGTTTCTTCATCTTCTCCCAGGCGGTAATCTTCGGTTTTCCCAGCCTCAGCCGAGTCTGTTTGAGCTGCTGCCACCAGGCCATGGCGCGCCCTCTCAACCTAGTCACCACCAACTGCACCTTTCTGTCCTCAGGAACCCCTTTGAATTCCATTACTTCCTCAACAGTCGTCAACCAATCAATGAACTCCTCAGGTTGAAGGATTCCTTGGAACTCTGGGATTTCCGTTCGAATTCCACTCTCCCAACGTCTATCCTCTGGTTCCGGTCTCCGCCTTCGATTTCTCCCTATATCAATCTCGTAATCCTCATCCTCATCAACGACAAAAGGATTTTCTTCCTCTCCACGAAACTGTGGTCTCGCGCGGTTGCGCCCTTCGTTTGCTCTATTTTGATTCGCAAGCAATCCGGCCACCCTCTCCGTGAGTTGATCGACAGCCTCTTGTAGGCGCTGGTCAATCATTCGATGCAGTCGTTGCTCAAGTCGATTCTCTAAACCGTCCTCTTCAGCCACAATTTCTTCTATCCTCCGTTCTCTTCGCGGCGGCATAGTTTCGGCTTAGGATTTAGGCTCTGATACCAAACTGATGCAGCGAAAGTTAAACTCGAACCAATTGAATCCGTTGATCTCGCAAGATACCGGAAACAATTCTACCAAACTCCGTTGATCGCGCACGATACCGGAATTTAGGCTTCTAAAACCTAATTTTTTTTCACAAAACTAGGAATAGGAAAAACAAATTAGCTCAAAAGAATTCTCATTCAAAACTGCGTTGTTCATACATAAAAGCCCTATTTATAGGTTTATAGAGCTAGGGTAAAAATTTCGGAACAAACCGAATAACACAGAAACTTTTCAAAATTTGCAATTAAGTCCCTAAAAATATAAAAATGTAAAATTGAAGGTCCAAACAGCATTTTTTCGCAAAATTAGGGTGGGGCCCACGACGAAGTGGTGGGTTCTGTTCACCGGCCCAATTCCCTTAAAAATCCACTAATTTTGGACCCAAATCAGACACTTGAAAAATTCACCGCTTCGTTGATTTTTTTTCGTTTTCGACTTTCTCCAAGTAAGTCAGCGCCACCTCTTCCACTCCATCATAAATTCTCAGGCATCTTGGGACCAGAAAGTCTTTCCTAATTAAAGGCAAAACTGAGATATGTATATGTAATTTTTTTTTTTTTTTTTTTTTTGCTTTTACTGCCAATCCAGTTCAATCAGAATTCAGAATTCACATTGTCATAAGCTAATCATTCTCATAGCCCTTTAAACCCAAACAATACAATTTTTAAAACTGTTACCGTTAGCGAACTGTTGGAATTTACTGATAAGAATTTGAATGAGGGCAGCTCCATAAGTTACTGTCAGAATTTTATTTACGAGGTGATGGGAGCTAGTGAGGGAGTTCACGATGCTATAAACTAAAAATGGAGTAAATCCGCCTAAGTTAACTAAAAATACATCAATTAAAGCCTATAAACAAAGACGGATTACGTGCATAAAATGCACTTATCAGAATTACTTCAACTGGCCTTGCCTAAGTTCAATCTATATAATATAATTTATTATTTATTTTCAATGTAATCAATTCATTCATTTACTAAAAGGAACTAGACTATTGCTTTTGTATGTTTATTTAAATTTTTAATTACATATATTGTATAACTTTTATATGTTAATATATTCAAAATAGAACATTTGTTCTCTTGCAAAATTGCTATAAAAAAAAAAAATCATGATTTTAGAAGGTTCCATTCATTTACAATTAATTAGAAACAAGATACATCTTGTGACTTAATTGATAATACTATACTATTGTAGAAAGAGATTTCAAATTCGACTGTAATTAAATACATCTACAATGATGAGTGATGAGTTTTAATTATTAATAAATTTGAACAAGATAATCTCAATAAGAGTAATTCACACCGAATTAAAAAAAAAACCAGTCACAAATTCATTGTTTTCTCGTCATTTCATATACAAATACACACAATCATGTAGTATCCTTTTACATAGCCATACAAAATTATATTAAAAAAATCTGAATAAGTAGAAAAATTAAAGCAAGTGAAAAATGAAAATCACTATGGAGCATATTGTGAGATATAATAATAAATAATAATTTTAGACCTTATCTTTTTTTTATTTTTTATTTTTTTTAATTTTTATGGAAATCAATTGATTTAATGAAAGACTATATGTGAAAGTTGAAATTAATCAGAGGAAATCACATTCATATAAGTTGCAATAATTTCGATATATAGCTGCCTTACTCTAGTGGACGAAGCCAAATAATTGAACAGACAATTGCCAAATAATTGAACAGACAATTGCCAAATAATTTGAGAAATTAGACAATTGCCCAGAAAACTCCAAAAAACATAGACGAAGTCATTAAACTTGTCGTATTGGCTTACTTTTCTTCATCTTCTTTTAACTTACTTTTCAGAAAGAAAAACTAAGAAGATTATTTCTAAAATTCTTACATTTGTAAATTTATGTCGGAAGCATATATCATTTGATTATATTTAAGTCAATTCTACTGTGGAATTAATAGCAAAGTCTTTCTTTAATAGTAAGTCTTGATAAAACAGAAGTCTTCTAATAACGTAAATTGCACGATCCAATTGGCTATAAAATATATCAACTACTTGTGATTAAGCATGCTAATCACAAACTCAGTTAATTAAAAAAATTCATTAATAGCAATGACTTTGTTTTTACACAAACCACTCTCCATCCTCCTCCTCTTCATTATTATTATCCCTTTCTTTGTTTTGTGCTTTGATGTCCTTCCTCTTGCTTCTGCTTCAACTAATTCTTCTTCTTCTTCTTCACTTGTTGTAAATGAAGAGACAGCTGCTCTTTTGAGTTGGAAAGCTACTCTTCAGTTTGATAATCAAACCCATTCCCTCTTATCTACCTGGTCTCCTTCTACTCCTCTCTGCAATTGGTCTGGTATTTCCTGCCATGGTAAGTCTAAGGCTGCAACTGTTGCCAGTATCGACCTTTCTGGCTATGGTGTGAGAGGTACGCTTCGCAGTCTCAGCTTTTTGTCTTTTCCAAATCTTAAGATGCTTAACCTTAGCATGAACTCCTTCCATGGCACCATTCCTTCCCATATTGCTAAGCTTTCAAAACTCCAAGTCCTTGACTTGTCAATGAATAATCTCACTGGGGAAATCCCAATTTCTATTGGAAACTTGACAAATTTGTCCACTCTTTATCTTAATTCCAATCAACTTTCTGGTGCCATCCCTCGAGAAGTTGGTATGTTGAGATCTCTTACAGATCTTGACTTGTCAACAAATAATCTCACCGGTGAAATCCCAAGTTCTATTGGAAACTTGACATATTTGTCCGCTCTTTATCTTTATTCCAATCGACTTTCTGGTTCCATCCCAATTTCTATTGGAAACTTGACAAATTTGTCCTTTCTTTCTCTTTATTCCAATCAACTTTCTGGTTCCATCCCTCGAGAAGTTGGTATGTTGAGATCTCTTACAGATCTTCATTTGTCAACAAATAATCTCACCGGTCAAATCCCAAGTTTTATTGGAAACTTGACAAATTTGTCCACTCTTTTTCTTCATTCCAATCAACTTTCTGGCTCCATCCCAAGTTCTATTGGAAACTTGACAAATTTGTCCTTTCTTTCTCTTTATTCCAATCAACTTTCTGGTTCCATTCCTCGAGAAGTTGGTAGGTTGAGATCTCTTACGAATCTTGAATTGTCAGTAAATAATCTCACCGGTGAAATCCCAAGTTCTATTGGAAACTTGACAAATTTGTCCACTCTTTATCTTGGTCTCAATCAACTTTCTGGTTCCATCCCTCGAGAAGTTGGTATGTTGAGATCTCTTACGGATCTTGAATTGTCAGTAAATAGTCTCACCGGTGAAATCCCAAGTTCTATTGGAAACTTGACAAATTTGTCCACTTTTTATCTTTATTCCAATCAACTTTCTGGTTCCATCCCTCGAGAAGTTGGTATGTTGAGATCTCTTACAGTTCTTGAATTGTCAATAAATAATCTCACCGGTGAAATCCCAAGTTCTATTGGAAATTTGACAAATTTATCCAGTCTTGATCTTCATTCCAATCAACTTTCTGGTTCCATCCCTCGAGAAGTTGGTATGTTGAGATCCATTACAAAACTTGACCTATCAGAAAATAATCTCACAGGTGAAATCCTAAGTTCTATTGGGAACTTGACAAATTTATCCAGTCTTTATCTTTATTCCAACCAACTTTCTGGTTCCATCCCTCGAGAAGTTGGTATGTTGAGATCCATTACAAAACTTGACATGTCAGAAAATAATCTCACCGGTGAAATCCCAATTTCTATTGGAAACTTGACAAATTTATCCATTCTTTATCTTTATTCCAATCAACTTTCTGGTTCCATCCCTCGAGAAGTTGGTATGTTGAGATCTCTTACAGATCTTGACTTGTCAACAAATAATCTCACCGGTGAAATCCCAAGTTCTATTGGAAACTTGACAAATTTGTCCCTTCTTCTTCTTTATTCCAATCAACTTTACGGTCTCATACCCAAAAAAGTATGCAGAGGTGGGAAACTTCAATATTTTTCGGCTAATAATAACTATTTGAGTGGTCATATCCCAGAGAGCTTGAGAAATTGTAGCAATTTATTGAGACTTCATCTCGAGGATAATCAATTGACAGAAAATATGTCTGAATATTTTGGTATTTGGCCACACTTGAACTACATCGATTTAAGTCGAAACAAACTTCATGGAGAGCTTTCATGGAAATGGGAAACTTTTGCTAACTTATCAGCTTTGAAAATCTCAAACAATAATCTCTCTGGCATTATACCAACAGAAATCGGAAAGGCACCCAAATTAAAATATATAGACCTTTCATCAAATCAGCTTGTAGGGGCCATTACTAAGGAACTGGGAAACCTACCTTTGATCATGCTTTTTCTTCATGATAACAAGATCTCAGGTGTCATTCCTAAAGAGTTAGGAATGTTATCTAATCTCGAACACCTTAACCTAGCAACCAACAATTTGAGCGGAGCAATTCCAAGGCAGCTAGGACAATGCTCGAGATTATTGTTTTTGAATCTTAGCATGAACAACTTGACACAAAGCATTCCCACAGAATTAAGCGGTTTACGCTCTCTAGAAAGTATTGATCTTAGTCAAAATCAGTTGGCAAATGCTATTCCACAACAACTTGGGGAGTTGTACAGACTAGAGAAGTTGAACTTCTCCCACAACATGCTGTCAGGATCAATTCCAAAAAGTTTTGATAATTTGTTAAGCTTGACAACAGTGGATATATCATGGAATAAATTGGAAGGCCGAATTCCAAACATTAAAGCTTTTCGTGAAGCTCCACTCAAAGCACTTAGCAACAACAGAGACTTATGTGGCAATAATACCATATTGAAGATGTGCACTTCTCATAGGGTGGGCAAGAAGGATGGAAAATTAATTGCTCTTGCAGCTTTAGGTGGTCTATTGATATTGTTTTTATTGGTCATGGGTTTTTTTCTTGTTTATCAAGGAATTAGAAGCAAGAAGGCTATTCCAAAGGAGGCGAATGACAATGCTAATTATATAATGGGGGTGCAAGATCAGGATTTGCAATATGAAAATATCCTTGAGGTGACAGAAGGGTTTAACTCCAGTTATTGCATCGGGGAAGGAGGCTATGGACTTGTCTACAAAGCTATGGTGTCACCAAATCGAGTAGTTGCTGTGAAAAAACTTCGCCAGTCCCAAAATAATTTGAAAGCATTTGCAAGTGAGGTTGGTGCATTGGTAAATATACGTCATCGGAATATTGTTAAGTTATATGGTTTCTGTTCACATCCCCATCATTGTTTTTTGATTTATGAATTCATAGAAAGAGGAAGTTTGAGAAAGGTACTAAATCATCAAGATGAAGCTATGGAGTTGGATTGGATTAAAAGGCTGAATATTGTTGAAGGAATAGCTAATGCATTATCATACATGCACCATGATTGCTCTCCTCCAGTTATTCATCGAGACGTTACGAGTAACAATGTGTTGTTGGATTTGGACTTTGAGGCTCATGTTTCTGATTTTGGTACTGCCAAGTTGTTGATACCAGATTCCTCGAATTGGACATCATTTGCAGGCACATTCGGATATACTGCTCCAGGTGCATTCTTTGATTTCAATTGTTCCCTCATTATATATATTAGTTGTTGAAATTTTCATATCCTTGACTATCGTGATGTGTGTTTAATTTATGTCTTTGTAGAGCTAGCATATACAATGAAGGTCGATGAAAAGTGTGATGTTTATAGTTTTGGTGTGGTGGCACTTGAAGTAATAATGGGAAGGCATCCAGGGGATTTCATCTCATCTTTTTCATCATCAGCATCGTCGTCCTCATCATCGTATGGGCAACAAAAACTGTTGAAGGACGTGATCGATCAACAGGTCTTGTCACCTCGTAATAAAACTGTTGAAGGAGTGATCAACATTATAAAAGTTGCATTTGCATGTTTGAGTACAAAACCTGAACTCCGACCAACAATGAGACAAGTTTGTTCACAGCTGCAGGTTGCTAAATGGGTTCCTTTGATAAAGCCATTCTCAGAAATCAAATTGGGAGACATTTTGGCTGGTGAAATTGTCGTTGGTTAAGCTCTCAAGAAAACAAAAAATCAACTTCAGACCCCTTTATTTCTCTTGCCTTAGTACTCTTTGTGTTCACCAAAATTGTGATATAGTTTATGTACAAGCCAGATGGTATAGTTTTGGATGTTAATAATTGTAGTCTTTAAAACAAATCCACTCGGTTAATAAATTGAAGACATGTTTATGTTTATGCTTTTGCTGCAACAATAAAGAATCAAACACGTCTGCGTAATCAACAAAACTATAACTAGATGAAAGTTAAATTGAAACTAAAAGACTTTAAGATATAAATCACTGGTATGTTTGTTAAAAAAAAATACATGATAATCTTATCAGAAAAACAGAAACTGAATTTTTTTTTTCTTATAGAATCAAAACCTGCAAAACTATGTTATCAATTAAAATAGGAGTGAATTGTTTGGATTCCAATTAAAATAGGTGTGAATTGTTTGGATTCCAATTAAAATAGGACAAATTGTTTAAGGGTCAGATATACCACTATCCCAACCAACAGAGTTAATTGGAGCAGAGTTGTTCTGAGTTGTTGTCACCATTGATTTTTCAGAATTTTGACAGATATATCCATTTTCGTGGCAAATTTACAATTACCAATGGAACGTCTCATCGCAAAATTCATTTTGCAATAAAATTCTTCACGATTGGAGGTTGACTGACCCTCCATGGCCCTGGGATCCGCCCTTGATGCCGAGGAATCAAATTATACACATCAATGAATCAAAATTCAAAAATTCAAAAAATGAACAAATTACAAAACCTCAATTTTAGAAAATTCAAAAGATCAAAAGTGCATTTGACATTTGTGTTTCAAATTCATTATTTTCTCCTCATTTCATATACAAATACACACAATCCTTTTACATAGCCATACAAAATTATATTAAAAAATCTGAATAAGTAGAAAAATTAAAGCAAGTGAAAAATAGAAAATAATCTCTAGCCATCGATTTTATAGTTTCAAGCGACAAAACCATGTAATTTTTAAATTATTTGGAAATGTTTATTTTACCGTTTTGTCTCTGAACATAAGCGTATTACACCTACGCAAAAGATAAATTGATTTTGGGGCTAATAATATTGAAATAAAAAGATCAGGTACTCAAGTGTTCAAAAAATTAATCAGAGGACCAATTACAGTTTTAGTATAAGATCAAGAGGCTCAAGATTTGTTTTGCCTAGATTTATTTATTTATTCATTTTTCACCAAATAGATTTATTTCATATCTTTCTACATATTTTTTTTTTTTTACCCGGAAAAAAAAGTCTATTCATTCGCATGAAGCAAGTACAACTCTAACGAATGATGGACAAAGTTGAAACCATGTCCCTCTACATATCGTAGAATTCGCAGCTCTTGCCAGAAGATGAGCAACGTGATTCACCGAACGATGACCAAAAACTACACGAATTGATCCCAAATCCCTTACAAGCCTACGACAATTGTCGATAACTAAACCAATAGGTGCTCTTACAAAACAGTCATTATTTAAATAATTAACCAGATTAAGGGCGTCAAGCTCTATAATTACATTAGTTAAATTAAGCTCATTTAGCCAACTTAAAGCCTCGATGCAACTTACAGCCTCCTCTTGTGCCGGATCGCCACTGCCTTGCATCAATAGATTTCTTGCAGCAAAAAAAATTAGCACTAGCTGATCAGATAATACACCCATGGCCTATGCGAGTTTCCCCTTCAAAATAACTTGCATCCGCATTACACTTGAACCAACCTGTCGGAGGAGGTGTCCAAGAAATAGAGCGGCTGTTGTCAAAATTGCTGTTTGGTGCCTCAATATTCGTTGAAGACACAATTGTTTCAGGCGTGAATTGAATTGACAGAGTATGAGCCTTCTGCCGTTCACTGAGAAAGCCAAGACCACGAAGAAAAACTTGAGATGCTGAACGAAATTTACTGTGCCAAACTAACCAATTTCTTCTTGCCCAAATAGCCCACAAGACAACTACAGCTCCTTCTATCCGCTTCCTCTCTTGCCTAGCAATCCAATTCCACCAAAGATCTAAGGAATTGATAGAAACATGCCATCCTTCTTCCATAAATTCACTCCAAACATCCAAAGCTTTTGGACATCCAATTAACGCATGAAAATTCGACTCTGAAACTCCTCGACGTAACGGACAATGATCATCAACAGGAACATGTTTGTCCTAAAGTCTGGTTAGTGTTGGTAGCCAATTGGCGCCAACTTTCCACAAAAAGATTTTCACCTTTGGAGAAATATTCAAATCCCAAACCAGGTTCCAATTCGGAGATAAAAAATTAGAAGGCAGGGAAGAAATTGGAGCCTGCCGCACTAAATGATAATATGTAGAGAAAACGAACCATCAATCTCAAACCTGCAATACGGATTATCAACATTTGAATTCCAGGATAATGGAATTCGAGAAATCAAAGCTCGATCTCGTTCAGTAAACAGAAGCTGCAGCAGATCAGTATTCCAAGATTTTCCATCCTCCTCAATTAGTAAATTCACCGTTGCTTCTTCAAATCGGAAAAATTGGAGCAATAATTTTTGGGTTTTTAGCATCTGGGAGCCAATTATCATGCCAAACTGAAAATATTTAAACCATTGCCAAGCAGGGGTGAGCAAAATACGGTTCAGTTCAAAAACTAAACCGAACCGAACCGAACTGCAAACCAAATAAAGAAAATTATAAAAATCAAAATCAAATTAATATACATTCAATTTGAATTGAATCAAATCAAACCAGTTCGGTTTGATTCTGATTCGGTTCGATTGCAAATCGAAATTTCCAAATTTAAAATTTAAATAAATTAGCATTATTATTATCATTAAATTATTATTAATTATATATAAATTATGGTCTATATTGAAAGCAATTGATAATCACAGCTTAATTAATATTGACAGCAACGTACAGTATATATACAAGAGAGGCTACAGCTAGGGTTTGTGTATAATTACATTACAATACATAAGATAAATTATAAATACATATCTACCCTTCATACTTCCCCTCAAATTGAGCCGGGTGTGACACCACGGTCAATTTGTTTCGTAACCATAAGAAGCGTGCCTTGGATAAACCTTTGGTGAGAACGTCCGCAACCTGATCATTGGAGCTGAGGAAAAGAACCCGCAGATGCCCCTGTCGAACCAAGTCCCTCACAAAATGAAAATCTATCTCCAAATGTTTACTCCGATGGTGAAAAACCGGGTTTAACGTTAAATATGTAGCACTCAAATTGTCACAATACAGGACTGGACATGAGGGAGAAGAGAGCCGAAGTTCACCTAATAGATGACGCAACCAAGAAAGTTCAGACGTGGCGGAGGCAAGGGCTCGATACTCAGCCTCAGTTGATGATCTTGACACTGCCCTTTGTTTTCGAGATGACCAGGAAATTAAATTTTTCCCAAGATAGATCGCATAACCACTTGTGGATTTTCGGTCATCAATGTCACTTGCCCAATCCGAATCAGAATAACCAACTAAATCACAAGAAGATGGACGAAGAAAAATTCCATGAGTGGCCGTACCTTGGAGATAACGAAGCAACCTTTTTAAGGCAACCAAATGATCAAGAGTCGGTTGGTGCAAGAATTGTGAAATTTTATTGACTGCATAGGAGATATCAGGACGCGTAAATGTAAGATATTGAAGACCCCCAACAAGTGATCGAAATAAGGTTGGGTCTTTGAAAGGTTCACCACGTTGACTAGTGAGCTTGACACTAACATTCACCGGTGTGGCAATAGACTTTGCTTCTGCCATTTGAGCTCTAAGTAATAAATCTCTGATGTATTTGCTTTGATGTAACAGCAAACCATTTTTGCACCAAAGAGCCTCAATGCCAAGAAAATAGTCCAACTTCCCAAGATCTTTAATTGCAAATTTCTTGGCAAGAAATTGCAGCAACTTAGTAATGAAACCATCATCACTTCCAAGAACAAGAATATCATCGACATATATGAGGCAGAAAATTTGTAATGTAGTTGTCACAATATAATAGAGAGAGCTGTCAGCACGAGAGCAAGAAAAGCCAAATTCAATAAGGGACCCAGTGAGACACTTGTGCCACTGTCTAGGGGCTTGTTTCAGGCCATACAAAGACCGATGAAGCTTACAGACATAATTAGGATAGGCCGAATCCACAAATCCAGGGGGTTGAACCATAAAAACATCCTCTTCAAGCATTCCATGTAAGAAAGCATTGGAAACATCCAAATGCTTAACAGCCCAACGACGAGAAATGGCAATAGATAATAACAAACGAATTGTTGCAGGCTTAACAACCGGGCTGAATGTGTCAGTAAAATCAATGCCTGGCCTCTGGTGAAAGCCCTTAGCCACCAATCGGGCTTTGTAACGATCAACTGTACCATCTGGTTTGCGCTTGATGCGGAAAACCCATCTGCACCCAATTAGATTTTGTTGAGAAGTTGGTGGAACCAAGGACCAAGTGCCGTTACCTTGCAATGCCATGAATTCATCAGTCATAGCCCGCTTCCACTCAGGTATCTGAAGTGCCTTGGTGTGGCTGGTCGGTTCAGTGTCAAGGGAGGCGGACATATGTAAATTAAATGGTTTGGGTGCTTTGAGTTTCCTGGTTTCTTGTCGAGTAACCATGGAGTGGGTTTTCTGTTTTGGAGGAAGAGCCGTCGGAGGAGCTGATGCTGATGCATTTTCAAAATTGGTAAAATCAACAACAAGAGATAAGCCACGGTCAGGTGAGGCAACAACAGAGTTTTTCGGAAGATTTGTGCTAGAGACAATTTGTGGAGACACATCGGGCATGTTGGGTGGGCTAGGTGGTGGGGATGACGTAGGTGGTGGTGAGGAAGGGGGCTGTGTTGAGGCTGAAGGTTGTATCGGGTCGAAACTGGAGGATGGAGTAAGAGATGTGGGCATAGGTGAGGAGGTAGAAGGTAATGATGGTCGGTGAGCTATAGTGAGCGGGGTGTGGGGTGTGGCAGGGAGAAACTGATTAGGATAGTGGAGAAAGGGCATGGGACAATGTGTGGGAGGTGATGAATTGGCAGGAACACCATCATTGTTGTCATCATTTAACCGTAAACCCGGAAAAACCTGTTCATCAAATAAAACATGGCGTGAGATATAAATACGACCAGAAGATGTATCAAGACATTTATAGCCCTTATGAAGCTTACTATAGCCGAGAAAGACACAAGCTTTTGAGCGAGGCTCAAGCTTGTTTTTAGCATATGGACGAAGCCAAGGAAAACACAAGCAACCGAAGGTACGGAGAAGCGAGTAATCAGGAAGTGTGCCAAACAGTTTGTGAAAGGGATTATCAAATTGAATTGTAGGTGTAGGCAATCTATTTATATTGTATACAGCACATGAAAAAGCAGCAGTCCAATATTTTGTTGGTAAGTGACTATGAAGCAAGAGAGCAAGGCCCGTTTCAACAATGTGACGGTGTTTTCGTTCCGCACATCCATTTTGTTCAGGAGTATGCGGACAAGAAACACGTTGTGTGATCCCATTTTCAGCAAGATATTTGGAAAGAGCTTGAAATTCCCCACCCCAATCGGCTTGAAACATTTTGATCGACGTGTTAAAATAATTTTCAACAAGTTTCCTAAATTGACAAAAAGTTGGCAGCACTTCCGATTTTCTCTTTAAAAAATATATCCAAGAATATTTGGTGAAGTGATCAAAAAAGATGACATAATATTTGTAACCATCAAAGGATTCAATTGGTGAAGGACCCCAAACATCCGAGCAAATTAATTCAAGGGGTGATTTAGCTTGAAAAGTAGACTTAGAAAAAGGTAATTTATGCATCTTACTAGTGGAACACGCTTGACACAAAGCATTCGAAGAAGAATTGGAATAAGCAATTTTATTTAAAGACAAAGTTCGTTTCACAATAGGCAAGGCCGGATGGCCCAAACGAGCATGCCAAAGATCTAAAGAAGCTAAATTAACTCGAGGAATAACATTATTAGAAGCAGAATTTAAACACATGGAATATAAACCCGCATCACTCTGGCCTTGGTATAAGATCCTCCTCGTTTCCAAGTCCCTGATGACAAACTTCTTCGCAAAAAATTCAACAGAGATAGGATTAGCATTGGTTAGTGCATAAACAGAAACCAAATTGGTATTTGAAGCCGGAACATGTAAAATGTCACGAAAAGATAAAATAGAATTGCCAATGCGAAATTTAGAATGACCAAGGTTTACGATAGGAAGAGTTTTACCATTGCCAAGATGGACCTCCTCGGTGCCTTGATACTCAGAGTGAAGAGACAAGTTTTCCAAGTTGGGGGTTAAATGATGAGTGGCTCCGGTGTCCATGATCCACTGTTGGTTCGGGTTCTGAGTAGAGGTGAAATTTGATTTGGGTTCGCGGTGTATTTTGGGAGAAGGACATTGGTTGGCAAAATGACCAACTCCACCACAATTGTAGCACATAGTTCCAGAAGAGGGTGAACCTGTTGCCTTAGTTTCAGCTCCTCCATTTGAGTAATAAAAATTCTTCCCTCTTTGAAAATTGGAAGGATTGTGAGGCTGTCTGCCTCTGCCACGGCCAGCACCATTGCCACGGCCTCTGAAACCTCGACTACCTCGATGTGAGTACAAACCACGGCCAGCATAGTGTGCCGTCGGCACAACAGCAAGTTGCTCACTTGCATCTTCTTTCTCTTCATCAGCAAGAGTACGTTCTTCATGGAGTAACATCCCAAACAATTGATCCAGCGAGACATGCTCCTGTTTTGCTTCAACACTTCGCTTAAACAAGCGATATTTTCGATTCAAGCCAAGTAATACATAATCAACAACCTCAGATTCTGGAATTTCATTGTCAAGGGCAGCAAGCTCATCAGCTCAGAGAATAAAATTAGTCTGATTGAGGCGGATAGGATTTTGAGTGAGGGAGGGAACGAATTGTGTGGCTTGAGCTGTACTGAGGACGAGAGCACTTTCGGTAGACATGGCTGTGATGTAGAGATGGAATAGAGAAGAAAGGCTGCTGTAACAATGGCTGCAGCAAGGGGCGGAAAAGATAATGGTGATTAAACCCTAATGGGCTCTGATACCATGAAAGCAATTGATAATCACAGCTTAATTAATATTGACAGCAACGTACAGTATATATACAAGAGAGGCTACAGCTAGGGTTTGTGTATAATTACATTACAATACATAAGATAAATTATAAATACATATCTACCCTTCATATATATTACATATATATTATTAAAATCTCATATATATAAATTTTGTAATAATATAAATATATATTATATCAAATAAAATGTATTTTATACATATGTATAAATAATTTTTAAAAATTTATAATTAGTTCGGTTTTATTTGATTTTTATTCAGTTTTTCCATTAAAAACGAAAACCAAACCAAAATCTAAACTATCATATTTTTGAAAACCAAAACCAAATCAAACTAACTTTGGTTCGGTTCTTTTTTTTTCTGCTCGATTTGATTCGGTTGTCATATTACGGTTTAGTTTTGCTCATCCTTATTGCCAACCCTCCAACCCAACCCACTTCGAATAATATCTTGTGGCGCCAATTACTCACGTTTTCTGGTTCGAGAAACATATGTATTTCGGATTCAACTTTACAATATTGAAAATAAATTTATGTAGAAAATATAAAAATATTCTCTAAATTAATAAATATTAGTTTATAAATAAATTAATAATTTTTACAAAATAATAATTTTTCTTAATCCAAAATCAATAACAAAAATATAAAAAATCAGAATCTCAATTTTTTTTCCTAAAATAAAACACTACGGATACTTGCTTTACAGACTATCCTTCGGGTCGGGTTGGGTCCCCACCGCTCCGTATCTCACGCACGGATCTGTCGGCTCAGGTCACTACTAGGGATGACTACGGGGAGGGTATCCACGGGTAATGACGATACCCGTCCCATTCCCATTTAGAAAAATAAGAAAACAAATTTGCTGGAAGTGTCAATTTTAATAGTTTCAAGCGACAAAACCATGTAATTTTTAAATTATTTGGAAATGTTTGTTTTCCAGTTTTGTCTCTAAACATAAGCGTATTCCACCTACGCAAAAGATAAATTGATTTTGGGCTAGTTATATTGAAATAAAAAGATCAGGTACTCAATGTGTTCAAAAAATTGATCAGAGGACCAATTACAGTTTTATGATAAGATCAAGAGGCTCAGGATTTGTTTTGCCTAGATTTATTTATTCATTTTTCACCGAATAGATGTATTTCGTATCTTTCTAAATATTTTTTTTTACCTGAAAAAAAAAATGTCTATTCATTCGCATGAAGCAAGTTCAACTCTAACGAATGATGGACAAAGTTGAAACCGTGTCCCTCTACATATCGTGGAATTCGCAGCTCTTGCCAGAAGATGAGCAGCGTGATTCACCGAACGATGACCAAAAACTATACGAATTGATCCCAAATCGCTTACAAGCCTACGACAATTGTCGATAACTAAACCAATAGGTGCTCTTACAGAACAGTCATTATTTAAATAATTAACCAGATTAAGGGCGTCAAGCTCTACAATTACATTAGTTAAATTAAGCTCATTTAGCCAACTTAAAGCCTCGATGCAACTTACAGCCTCCTCTTGTGCCGGATCGCCACTGCCTTGCATCAATAGATTTCTTGCAGCAAAAAAAATTAGCACTAGCTGATCAGATAATACACCCATGGCCTATGCGAGTTTCCCCTTCAAAACAACTTGCATCCGCATTACACTTGAACCAACCTGTCGGAGGAGGTGTCACAAGAGATAGAGCCGCTGTTGTCAAAATTGCTGTTTGGTGCCTCAATATTCGTTGAAGACACAATTGTTGCAGGTGTGAATTGAATTGACACAGTATGAGCCTTCTGCCATTCACTGAGAAAGGCAAGACCATGAAGAAAAACTTTAGATGCTGAACGAAATTTATTGTGCCAAACTAACCAATTTCTTCTTGCCCAAATAGCCCACAAGACGACTACAGCTCTTTCTATGCACTTCCTCTCTTGCCTAGCAATCCAATTCCACCAAAGATCTAAGGAATTGATAGAAACAGGCCATCCTTCTGCCATAAATTCACTCCAAACATCCAAAGCTGTTGGACATTCAATTAAGTCATGAAAATTCGACTCTGAAGCTCCTCGACATAACGGACAATAATCATCAACAGGAACATGTTTGTCCTAAAGCCTGGTTAGTGTCGGTAGCGAACTAGTGCCAACTTTCCGCAAAAAGATTTTCACCTTTGGAGGAATATTCAAATCCCAAACCAGGTTCCAATTCGGAGATAAAAAATTAGAAGGCAGGGAAGAAATTGGAGCCTGCCGCACTAAATGATAATATGTAGAGAAAACGAACCATCAATCTCAAACCTGCAATACGGATTATCAACATTTGAATTCCAGGATAAAGGAATTCGAGAAATCAAAGCTCGATCTCGTTCAGTAAACAGAAGCTGCAGCAGATCAGTATTCCAAGATTTTCCATCCCCCTCAATTAGTAAATTCACCGTTGCTTCTTCAAATCGGAAAAACTGGAGCAAAAATTTTTGGGTTTTTAGCATCCGGGAGCCAATTATCATGCCAAACTGAAAATATTTAAACCATTGCCAACCAGGGGAGAGCAAAATGCGGTTAAGTTCAAAAACTGAATCGAACCGAACCGAACCGCAAACCACTTAAGGAAAATTATAAAAATCAAAATCAAATTAATATACATTCAATTTGAATTGAATCAAATCAAACCAGTTCGGTTTGATTCTGATTCGATTCGATTGCAAATCGAAATTTCTAAATTTAAAATTTAAATAAATTATCATTATTATTATCATTAAATTATTATTAATTATACATAAATTATGGTCTATATTACATATATATTATTAAAATCTCATATATATAAATTTTGTAATAATAGAAATATATATTATATCAAATTTTCCTTCCTTCCCTTTGCTGGCTCTGCCATTTTTATGGAAAGGGAAGAAGAACGTAAGAAACCGGGAAAAAAAAGATGATGAATTCATAGATTTAGCTATGTAGATCTGTGATTCTTCAAATCTACACTGATTCATCGATCATCTTCATCTGTTTCCGCATTCAAATCCGTTGCGAAAAATCATGGCGTCTTCTCTATCACTCGGAGGATCTTCACGCTGCGGCCGAGTTCTCGGTCCGTCTCTGGACAAAATTGTCAAAAACGCTGCGTGGCGGAAGCATTCACACATCGTCTCCACCTGTAAGTCTGCTCTCGATAAGCTTGAATCTATCTCCGATTCCACTTCTGATCCGAATTCTCAGTCCCCTCTCTTCGGTTTTTCTCCGTCCAACGCTGAATCTGTTCTTCAGCCGTTGATTCTTGCGTTCGATTCTGCTTATGCTAAAGTTGTTGAGCCCGCACTTGAATGTGCCTTTAAACTCTTCTCACTAGGCCTCATTAGGGGCGAGATCGATGGCAATTCGGCTGTTAATGTTGTGTTGTATAAGTTAATTGAGGGCGTTTGTAAGGTTTGTGGGATTGGAGATGAAGCCGTTCAACTTGCTGTGCTCAGAGTGCTTCTTGCTGCTGTTCGATCTTCTTGTGTTTTGATTCGGGGCGAGTGTTTGGTGCAGCTTGTTAGGACATGTTACAATGTGTATTTAGGTGGCACCAATGGTACCAATCAGATCTGTGCGAAATCTGTTCTTGCCCAAATTATGCTCATTGTTTATGCCCGGGTTGAGGAGGATTCCATGGATGTTAGTGTTAAAACTGTTACTGTTAGCGAACTGTTGGAATTTACTGATAAGAATTTGAATGAGGGCAGCTCCATAAGTTACTGTCAGAATTTTATTTATGAGGTGATGGGAGCTAGTGAGGGAGTTCTGTTAACTTGGATGGAATAGTTTAATTGAATGGCTCAATGCCTTTTCTCCTTTCATTCAACTGAATAAATAGCCAAAAGAAGCCAGAATTTACAGCTAATTACAGCTAATTACAGATCTCAATATCCCATAATCTAAGCTAATGACAACAGATATTTAGCTACCTAAATATAGAAAGAAATATAATTACATATAGCAACAAGCTGTACAAATCAAATCTCTGCTGTACAAATCAAATCTCTGCTATATATGGTAACATCCCCTCTCAAATTGATGCGCATCGATCAAGAAGCATCAATTTGCCAACAAGGAACTGATGACGCTGTCTGGTAAGAGATTTTGTGAACACATCTGCAATTTGTGAAGCAGTGGATACATGTGGAAGAGATATAATCCCAGTGTTAACTGCGTCCCGAATATAATGACAGTCCACTTCGATGTGTTTGGTCCGTTCATGGTAAACCGGATTAGTGGCAATTTGAATTGCACTTGTGTTATCAGCATGAAGAGGAATGGAATTGGTTAGAGGAAATCCAAGTTCATGTAATAATCCCCGTAGCCATATAATTTCAGAGCAAGCTGCTGACATTGCTCGATATTCCGATTCGGTTGATGATTTTGAGACTCGATCCTGTTTCTTACTTTTCCAAGATATTAAAGAATCTCCCAGAAACATGCACCAACCTATTATTGAGCGTCGAGTATTGGGACAACTAGCCCAATCTGCATCACTAAAAGCACGAAGAGTGATGGGAGATCCAGATGGAAAGAATAAACCTCGACATTGAGTGCCCAAAAGATATCTAATAATACGACGAACAGCAGCAAAATGAAGATTGCGGGGAGAGTGCAGGAATTGGCTTACTTGTTGAACAGCAAATGCAATGTCTGGTCGAGTAATAGTGAGGTAGTTTAAACTGCCTACCAGTTGTCGATAATGTGATGGATCAGAAAGCAAGTCTCCTTCATCTGTATGATATTTGACATTCATTTCTAGAGGAGTATCCATTGCTGTTGAATTTTGGAGACCAGCTAGCTTAATTAAATCTTGGGTATATTTGTGCTGGTGAAGAAATATACCAGTGGAGTCTGAATGAACTTCAAGCCCTAGAAAATATGTAAGTGCGCCTAGATCCTTCATATAGAAAGACTTATGAAGATGTTGTTGGAGTTTTGCAATGAGTGGAGAATCTGTTCCTGTGATTACAATATCATCAACATAGACTAGAAGAAGGACGATACCAGCAGAAGTTTTGCGCATGAATAAAGAAGAATCATATTGGCTTTGCAGAAATTCAAAATCAAGTAAAGTAGTGCGAAATTTCTCAAACCATGCGCGGGGAGCTTGCTTCAGCCCATACAATGATCGATTCAATTTACAAACTTCAGATGTTGAAGATAAAAATAAACCAGGTGGTGGTTTCATGTAGATGTGCTCTTTAAGATCACCATGAAGGAATGCATTTTTAACATCCATTTGTCGAAGCGACCAACCCTTTGACGCAGCAATAGCAAGAACTGTGCGAACAGTAGTCATTTTAGCCACTGGAGCATATGTCTCTTCATAGTTAACCCCATATTCTTGTCGATTACCAAGAGCAACGAGCCTAGCTTTATATCGTTCTAAAGTCCCATCAGATCGAAGCTTTACCGAATAAACCCATTTACAACCAATCGGCTTAATGGTGGGTGGACATTGAACAATATCCCATGTATTATTTTCTTGCAGGGCCTGAAGTTCTTCTTGCATGGCTTGGTTCCAACACTCGTGTTTAATAGCCTGTGAGTAACAGGATGGAACCGAAATATTTGATAAAGCAGCACTAAAAGATGTTTGATAAGAGTTATACCATGGAGGAGGTCGAGAAACTCGAGTAGTGCGTCTTGGAGCAGGTTCAGATTCAGATGATGGTGCAGGTTCAGGTGATGGTAGTGGAGTAGATTCACGTGATGATGCCATTTCAGATGATGGTGCTGGATCAGGAAGGGGGGGTGGTGTAGGTCGTCTAGTATACACATATCCTGGCTTGAATCTTTCAGGGGAGGATTGTAATTCATCAAAGCTAGGAAGAGTAACAATATCAACAGAAGATTGATCACAAGAGGGAAAGAAAAATTGATTTTCAAAGAACACAACATTACGAGAAATACGAAACTTCTTAGAAGAAGCATCATAACAAAGAAAACCTTTATGATTTGCACTATATCCCATAAATGCACATTTAACTGATTGAGCAGAAAGCTTATGTCGTTCCAAAGGAGACAAGTGAACAAAACATACACAACCAAATGTATGCAAATGTCCATAGGATGGGAGTTTTTGATAGAGACGAAAATATGGAGATTGAAAAGATAAAGTTTGTGAAGGCAGCCTATTGATGAGATAAACAGCAGTAGATAAAGCTTCCACCCAAAACTTTGACGGAACTGAGGATTCAAGAAGCAAAGTACGAGTAACTTCCAAAAGATGTCGATTTTTCCGTTCGGCCACCCCATTTTGTTGCGGGGTATGAGGACAAGAACGTTGAGATTGAATACCTTTCTCTTTTAAGAATTCATGGAAAGCAGTGGACATGTATTCACCACCCGAATCTGTTCGAAGAATTTTAATAACAGTGGAAAATTGAGTTTCAACATATGCTAGAAATTTCTGAAAAATAGAGAAGACTTCAGACTTGGAACGAAGGAAATAAATCCAAGTAAAGCGACTAAAATCATCTATAAATGTGACAAAATACTTATAGTTTGAATGAGAAACAATAGGTGTAATTCCCCATACATCGCTATGAATGATATCAAAACATTTAGTCGCATGGCTGCCAAAATGAGGAAAAGGAAGAATTGAACTTTTGCCAAGTTTACAAGTTGAACAATCAAAAGAGACACTTGAAGATTTCCCAGCACTACCCAGTAAACCATTATTCAACAAATGAGATAATATCATAGAATTAGGATGTCCTAAACGTTTATGCCACATTTTACTTTTATTAATATTAGCTGAGCAAGCAAAGGAGATTGGATGAGGAGTAGAAATATTCAGAGGGAATAATCGCCCAGCTCTAGGTCCTTTCATGATCACCGCCCCCGATTCCGGATCCTGCACACGACAACCATCACGAGAAAAATGGACATCATAGTTATTTTCAACTAATTGGCCAACAGATAAAAGATTATTGGAAAGGCCAGGTGATACAAAAACATTAGTAAAAATAGGATTAATGTCACCAACAGCAGTAATAGTCAAATTATTTCCATTAGCCACTTGAATACTGTCAAAACCATTATATGGTTGGACATTTTGAAGCAAGGAAGCAGAGCTGGTCATGTGATTAGATGCTGCAGAATCAACAAGCCAAGATTTGGAAAGAAAATCTTTGTTACCTTGAAGCCCCAAAGTTGAAAAGGCTGACACAATCATTTGTTGTACCATTTCAGGAGTCAAAACAGAGGCATGGGCATGTGATTGAGTCTGATTTGGAGTAGAGTTTTCCATAGTCGCTTGAAAAGCAGTATTTCGACGTTTCGGAGGCCGAGTAGGACAGTCCTTGATGATGTGCCCACGTTGTTTGCAATAGTTGCAAAATTTACTGGTACAATTTGCAGCAATATGCCCATAATTCTTGCAACTATAACACTGAACCTTACTCATATCTCTGCCATTGCTGTGAGTTGCGAATGCTACTTGTGTTATTTTTTCTTGTTCCACGGTGGCTAGTGTCCTGAGACGTTGTTCTTCACGAAGTAATTCATTGAAGCATACATCCAATGATGGAGAAGGATCACGATTCATTAAATTAGAACGAGCATTTTCAAAATCTGAGCGGAGCTTCATCAAAAATTGATCACGCTTGCTAATTTCATGAACAGCTTGAACATCAGCAAGAGCTTCTATGGCGACTCCAGCGCAGATAATGTCAGACAATTCAGCCCATAGATTTTGAAATCCAGAATAATATTCCTGGATAGATAAGCTCCCCTGTGTGTAGTTTGCAATTTCGCATTCCAACTGAAATCGTCTTGCAGAGTTTGTTTGCTGATATACTTTCTTCAGATATTCCCACATGCTTTTAGCAGTTTTGTAGGGCCTTAAATTCAAGATAATTTTTGAATCACATGATCCAGTTATCCAAGACATAACCTGAGCATCCTTCACGTTCCATTGTTTTAACTGAGTAGCTTCTGTCGGAGCCGTAGTAGTGCCATCAATATGTCCCCATAGATCCTTCCCTGTGACATATAATCGAAATTGAAACTCCCAGGCTGAGTAATTCTGTCCAGTAAACTTGACACAGAATTCAGATTGTTTCTCTGACATTGTAGGTACAAGAAAATGACCAAGAACAATAATCTGAGACAAACAAGATACCAAGAAAAAAAATCAGAAAATCCAAGAGCCTAGGAGGGCTCTGATACCATGTTAACTTGGATGGAATAGTTTAATTGAATGGCTCAATGCCTTTTCTCCTTTCATTCAACTGAATAAATAGCCAAAAGAAGCCAGAATTTACAGCTAATTACAGCTAATTACAGATCTCAATATCCCATAATCTAAGCTAATGACAACAGATATTTAGCTACCTAAATATAGAAAGAAATATAATTACATATAGCAACAAGCTGTACAAATCAAATCTCTGCTGTACAAATCAAATCTCTGCTATATATGGTAACAAGTTCACGATGTCAAATTCTTTTTACAGAGCTCATCTTTCACGCAGAATGGCAGTAGTGAAGTTCCTGGTCATGAAGGTGAAGCTAAGGTGTCAAACGGGAATGATAAAGGCGAATTGGTTAATGGAGAGGCAAATGATGGTAACGATTCGCCTGTTGCTGCTCTCCGCTGGGCAAGTAAGATTAGGGAGGATGGCTTTCTTCTCTTTAGGAATTTGTGCAAATTGTCCATGAAATACTCATCTCAAGAGAGCCCGGATGATCAGATTCTTTTAAGAGGTAAAATATTGTCTCTCGAGTTGTTCAAAGTGGTGATGGAAAATGGGGGTTCAGTCTGGCGCAACAACGAAAGGCAAGTCATTGTACATCTCTCAGAATTGTTAATTCCTGCTGTTATGTGTGTATATTTATTCTATTTTTTTTTAGATGCTTTGAATTTGAAGCCATATCCTCTACATCTTTTGTTATTGTATCAGGCATGCCTACTTTCCTGGCTGGGATAATTTTGTCACATTTTATTGATTACACTAGCTAATGGCTTATAATCTGAAGAAATTCTGTTCTAAAATGTGAAGTGAATAAAATAAGATTTTCAAGCAGTGAAGGTGCAATGGAAAGAAAATGCTTCAAACTCATGACTCAAGAGTTAAATATATTTTTGAAAGGACAAAAATGGTCCTGACAATAATCATATGCCTTTAAACTTGTGTAAGCAATATCCCAGCTGCCCAGTATTTTTCCTTGAGGGTGTTTGAAAGAGGAGGAAGTCGAATGTGTCCTAAGTATATTGCGTTAGGTGGTTTTGCATCTAGTACTTTCTCTACAATGTAATTAACGATTGGTTACTATTAGTACTTCTGACTTTTGGTACTGGCTATATGCTCTGTGTTTCATGGTTCCTTTCGTGATGAAACACCTCTCATTTCCTGTTTATTGTTGTGTGTTAATATTTCAAAGTTAATCAGAATCGATTGATTGCCTGAGTTTTAGCTGTTCAATAGGTACATGAAGGCCCATGCTTATATATTTATTTTTTTGAATGGAATGTTTTTGTATTTGTTATATGCTGGGAAAACTTTACTTGGCCATTTGCAGAAATGATTTTGTGTTTTTTTTTTTTTTTTTTTTTTTGGGGTGCCAATTTTGATTGATTATTTTTGTCCACTATTTCATTATGTAGTTTAATACTGATTTAAAATGTGATAATTGGTTCTGCTTACAGGTTTCTCAATGCTGTTAAGCAGTATCTTTGCTTATCATTGTTAAAGAACAGTGCACTATCAGTTATGGCAATCTTTCAGCTTCAGTGTTCCATCTTTATGATCTTTTTATCAAAGTTCAGATCAGGATTGAAGGCAGAAATTGGAATATTCTTTCCCATGCTCATTCTTAGGATACTTGAGAATGTAAACCAACCAAGTTTTTTACAGAAAATGATTGTCCTGAATTTTTTGGAGAAGATTGCACGAGATTCACAGATTATAGTTGATGTCTTTGTGAACTATGATTGTGATGTGGATGCTCCAAACATATATGAAAGGTATTGGTCATATGCAGAAAAGAGAGAATTCATTTGACCCGCACATCCACTTTGTTGAGGTTATTGCCAACATGCAATAGCTTTTGGAAGTCATGTATTAGAAAGTCTTAAACTAGGGCCTAACTCCACCTTGGAGGGGGATGTTTGCCTCACTCTTCACGCACCCCCTCATGCCCTAGACTAGACATCTGGCCCAACATTGGGTAGCCCAACACTGATCTTAGCCACCTTGAAGGGGGAGAATCCTCTCACACGCATGAATGACACATTGTATGTATAGCTAGCTAATGTAGGATACTTAACAAAAAGTCATGCTTTTATAGCTTTTTTAAACATGTTTTCTGGTTCTACATTCTCAGGCATCTTTGGTTAGTTTACTAAAGTTACGTGTTCTTGCCTTTTTAATTATAGACTAAAGTTAAAAAGCAAGTTTTGAATAACTTATGACAAGAGATATTTGGAAGTTAAAGAGATCATAAAGTGTTTTTGTGTGTGTGTGTGTGTGTGTGTTGCCTTTTCTCTACCTTTATTTTACATTATGTGTCACGTGTACAGTAATAGTTATGTTTTCTTTATAGAAAAAAATCAGAATTTATTGTAAGGCAAAAGGTTGAATTTTGCTGCCAATCCAGTTCAATCAGAATTCAGAATTCACATTGTCATAAGCTAATCATTCTCATAGCCCTTTAAACCCAAACAATACAATTTTTAAAACTGTTACAGTTAGCGAACTGTTGGAATTTACTGATAAGAATTTGAATGAGGGCAGCTCCATAAGTTACTGTCAGAATTTTATTTACGAGGTGATGTGAGCTAGTGAGGGAGTTCACGATGCTAGAAACTAGACTATTGCTTTTGTATGTTTATTTAAATTTTTAATTACATATATTGTATAACGTTTATATGTTAATATATTCAAAATAGAACATTTGTTCTCTTGCAAAATTCCATGCATATGTTGTTTGGTTGAGAAACAACAATAATAATAATAATAGTAAACAACTTTTTTAAACATTTGGTTATAAACTGTCAGAAACAATAACAAAGTTCAATCTTACATGTCACTTTAAGCTTAAGGTTTAAAAAGTATGTATTGATAACAGAGGGTGTGGTTGAGCGGTAGAGACTCATTTATCCTTAACCAAGTGTCGAAGGTACGATCCTTGCCTTGAGCATAGAATAACTTCAAAAACTCTAAACCAGCTATTCCACCCTTTGAGGTGCCTACAAGCGAACACAGGGAATTGGTCATTATAACCGACAATGGATATCTCTGGGTACGCAACTTGACAAGCAAACACGTATAATTTATAAGGCAAAGAATCGGATAAACAACGCTATAAAAAAAATCATGATTTTAGAAGGTTCCATTCATTTACAATTAATTAGAAAAAAGATACATCTTGTGGCTTAATTGATAATACTATACGATTGTAGAAAGAGATTTCAAATTCGATTCTAATTAAATACATCTACAATGATGAGTGATGAGTTTTAATTATTAATAAATTTGAACAAGATAATTTCAATAAGAGTAATGTACATAATTCATAAAAAAACCAGTCACAAATTCATTATTTTCTCCTCATGTCATATACAAATACACACAATCATGTACTATCCTTTTACATAGCCATACAAAATTATATTAAAAAATCTGAATAAGTAGAAAAATTAAAGCAAGTGAAAAATGAAAATCACTATGGACCATATTGTGAGATATAATAATAAATAATAATTTTAAACCTTACATGTTAACTTATCTTTTTTGGATTTTTTTTTTTTTTTTTTTGTTTTTTTGTTTTTTATGGAAATCAATTGACTTCTTTATTATAATAAATAATAATATTGGCTTCTTAGCATATGCCATTTGCTTCTTGTCTCTCATTTGCTTGGCATATGGAGAAATTCCATTGAGTGTGCATGGAAAGGTTTATTGTGACACTTGTCGTGTTCAATTTATAACTAAAGTTTCTACTTCCATTGAAGGTACATTACTTATTATCTATGTTAATTAATGGTATTATATTGAGAAATAATAATTTTTTTTTTCCAAATTAACATTGCTGTAGGTGCAACGGTGCGGTTGGAGTGCAAGGAACGTGAGGGCGGAGCATTAACCTTCAGCAAAGAAGTGACAACAGACAAGAACGGATTTTACAATATCGCGGTGGATGGGGATCACGAAGAAGAAATATGTGAGGTTATACCGGTGAAATCACCTCAAGCGGACTGCAACGAGATAAGCAAAGAGAAATACAATAGGAAAGCCGCAAGCATTAGTCTTACAAGCCACAATGGCATTGCTGGTGGTAACAGAGTAGCAAACCCTATTGGTTTTCTCAAGAAAGATAGGCTTGTTGAATGTGTTGAGGTCCTTAGAGAAATGGGAATTACTTCAACAGGCCTTGCCTAAGTTCAACCTATATGATATTTTCAATGTGATCAATTCATTCATTTACTAAAAGAAACTAGACTATTGCTTTTGTATGTTTATTTAAATTTTTAATTACATATATTGTATGACTTTTATATGTTAATATATTCAAAATAGAACATTTGTTCTCTTGCAAAACTGCATGCATATAATGTTTGGTTGAGAAATAACAATAATAAAGTCAAAAACAATAACAAAATTTCAATCTTACATATCGTTTTAAGATTAAGGTTTTAAAAGTATGTATTGATAACAAAGGGTGTGGTTGAGTGGCAGAAACTTATCAATCCTTAACCAAGTGTTGAAGGTACGATCCTTGCCTTAAGCATAGAGTAACTTTAAAAAGTATGGGTCAGCTGTTCTCTCCTTTGAGGTGCCTACAAGCCAATACAGGGAATTGGTCATTATAACAGACAGTGGATATCTCTAGGCATGCAACACAAAAAAAAAAAAAAAAAAAAAAAAAAAAAAAAAATAATAATAATAATAATAATAATAATAATAATAAGAGCAAACATCAAGTGGGACAACTCGACAAGCAAACACGTTAACTTGTCTTTTTAAACATCAAGTGGAGCATATTGTGAGATATAATAATAAATAATAATTTTAAACCTTACATGTTGACTTATCTTGGATTTTTTATTTATTTTTTAATGGAAATCAATTGATCCTCTTGGATCAATTGGTTTAATGAAAGACTATATGTGAAAGTTGAAATTAATTAGAGGAAATCACATTGATATAAGTTGCAATAATTTCGAAATATAGCTGCCTTTACTCTAGTGGACGAAGGCAAATAATTGAACAGACAATTGCCAAATAATTTGAGAAATTAGACAATTGCCCAGAAAACTCCAAAAACATAGACGAAGTCATTAAACTTGTCGTATTGGCTTACTTTTCTTCATTTTCTTGTTCTTTTTCTATCGACTTGCTTAATTACTTTTCTCATCTTCTTTTTCTTTGTCTTTTTTAAGCTTGACCTATTGACCTATTGACTTACTGTTCTTCATCTTCTTTTAACTTACTTTTCAGAAAGAAAAACTAAGAAGATTATTTCTAAAATTCTTACATTCGTAAATTTATGACGTAAGCATATATCATTTGCTTGTATTTAAGTCAATTCTACTGTGGAATTAATAGCAAAGTCTTTCTTTAATAGTAAGTCTTGATAAAACAGAAGTCTTCTAATAACGTAAATTGCACGATCCAATTGGCTATAAAATATATCAACTACTTGTGATTAAGCATGCTAATCACAAACTCAGTTAATTAAAAAATCCATTAATAGCAATGCCTTGGTTTTTACACAAACCACTTTCCATCCTCCTCCTCTTCATTATTATTATCCCTTTCTTTGTTTTGTGCTTTGATGTCCTTCCTCTGGCTTCTGCTTCAACTAATTCTGCTTCTTCTTCTTCTTCTTCACTTGTTGTGAATGAAGAGACAGATGCTCTTTTGAGTTGGAAAGCTACTCTTCAGTTTGATAATCAAACCCATTCCCTCTTATCTACCTGGTCTCCTTCTACTCCTCTCTGCAATTGGTCTGGTATTTCCTGCCATGGTAAGTCTAAGGCTGCAACTGTTGCCGGTATCGACCTTTCTGGTTATGGTGTGAGAGGTACGCTTCACAGTCTCAGCTTTTTGTCTTTTCCAAATCTTAAGATGCTTAACCTTAGCATGAACTCCTTCCATGGCACCATTCCCTCCCATATTGCTAATCTTTCCAAACTCCAAGTCCTTGACTTGTCTGCCAATTATATCTCTGGTTCCATTCCTAAAGAAATTGGAACTTTGAGCACTATAAATTTGCTAGATTTATCCCACAATAATCTTAGTGGTGTTATTCCTATTTTTTTAGGAAACTTGACTAGCTTATCAATTCTGAATTTACGTTTTAATCAGCTGTCTGGTTCCATTCCTCAAGAAATTGGAATGTTGAAAGCTGTCACTGAACTTGGATTGTCACGTAATAATCTTACCGGCAGTATTCCAATTTCGATTGGAATGCTGAAAGCTGTCTCTCTTCTAGCATTATCATATAATAATCTCATGGGTACTGTACCAACTTCAATAAGAAATTTGACAAGATTATCACTCTGTTATCTTTGTGTTAATCATCTATCCAGTTTCATTCCTCATGAAGTCACAAAGTTGAGATCCATCATAGAACTTGACTTCTCAGGAAATAATCTCACTGGGGAAATCCCAAATTCTATTGGAAACTTGACAAATTTGTCCGCTCTTTATCTTTATTCCAATCAACTTTCTGGTTCCATCCCTCGAGAAGTTGGTATGTTGAGATCTCTTACAGTTCTTGCATTGTCACTAAATAATCTCACCGGTGAAATCCCAAGTTCTATTGGAAACTTGACAAATTTGTCCGCTCTTTATCTTTATTCCAATCAACTTTCTGGTTCCATCCCTCGAGAAGTTGGTATGTTGAGATCCATTACAGAACTTGACATGCCAGAAAATAATCTCACCGGTGAAATCCCAAGTTCTATTGGAAACTCGACAAATTTGTTCAGGCTTCTTCTTTCTTCCAATCAGCTTTCCGGTCTCATACCCAAAAAAGTATGCAGAGGTGGGAAACTTCAATATTTTTCGGCCGATAATAACTATTTGAGTGGTCATATCCCAGAGAGCTTGAGAAATTGCAGCAATTTATTGAGACTTCATCTCGAGGATAATCAATTGATAGAAAATATGTCTGAATATTTTGGTATTTGGCCACACTTGAACTACATCGATTTAAGTCGAAACAAACTTTATGGAGAGCTTTCATGGGAATGGGAAACTTTTGCCAACTTATCAGCTTTGAAAATCTCAAACAATAATCTCTCTGGCATTATACCAACAGAAATCGGAAAGGCACCCAAATTACAATATATAGACCTTTCGTCAAATCAGCTTGTAGGGGCCATTACTAAGGAACTGGGAAACCTACCTTTGATCGCACTTTTTCTTCATGATAACAAGATTTCAGGTGTCATTCCTAAAGAGTTAGGAATGTTATCTAATCTCGTACAACTTAACCTAGCAACCAACAATTTGAGCGGAGCAATTCCAAGGCAGCTTGGACAATGCTTGAGATTATTGTTTTTGAATCTTAGCATGAACAACTTGACACAAAGCATTCCCACAGAATTAAGCGGTTTACACTCTCTGGAAAGTATTGATCTCAGTCAAAATCAGTTGGCAAATGCTATTCCACAACAACTTGGGGAGCTGTACAGACTAGAGATGTTGAACTTCTCCCACAACATGCTGTCAGGATCAATTCCAAAAACTTTTGATAATTTGTTAAGCTTGACAACAGTGGATATATCATGGAATAAATTGGAAGGCCGAATTCCAAACATTAAAGCTTTTCGTGAAGCTCCACTCAAAGCACTTAGCAACAACAGAGACTTATGTGGCAATAATACCATATTAAAGATGTGCACTTCTCATAGGATGGGCAAGAAGGATGGAAAACTAATTGCTCTTGCAGCTTTAGGTGGTCTATTGATATTGTTTTTATTGGTCGTGGGTTTTTTTCTTGTTTATCAAGGAATTAGAAGCAAGAAGGCTATTCCAAAGGAGGCGAATGACAATGCTAATTATATAATGGGGGTGCAAGATCAGGATTTGCAATATGAAAATATCCTTGAGGTGACAGAAGGGTTTAACTCCAGTTATTGCATCGGGGAAGGAGGCCATGGACTTGTCTACAAAGCTATGGTGTCACCAAATCAAGTAGTTGCTGTGAAAAAACTTCGCCAGTCCCAAAATAGTTTGAAAGCATTTGCAAGTGAGGTTGGTGCATTGGTAAATATACGTCATCGGAATATTGTTAAGTTATATGGTTTCTGTTCACATCCCCATCATTGTTTTTTGATTTATGAATTCATAGAAAGAGGAAGTTTGAGAAAGATACTAAATCATAAGGAAGAAGCTATGGAGTTGGATTGGATTAAAAGGCTGAATATTGTTGAAGGAATAGCTAATGCATTATCATACATGCACCATGATTGCTCTCCTCCAGTTATTCATCGAGACGTTACGAGTAACAATGTGTTGTTGGATTTGGACTTTGAGGCTCATGTTTCTGATTTTGGTACTGCCAAGTTGTTGATGCCAGATTCCTCGAATTGGACATCATTTGCAGGCACATTCGGATATACTGCTCCAGGTGCATTCTTTGATTTCAATTGTTCCCTAATTATATATATTAGTTGTTGAAATTTTCATATCCTTGACTATCGTGATGTGTGTTTAATTTATGTCTTTGTAGAGCTAGCATATACAATGAAGGTCGATGAAAAGTGTGATGTTTATAGTTTTGGTGTGGTGGCACTAGAAGTACTAATGGGAAGGCATCCAGGGGATTTCATCTCATCTTTTTCATCATCAGCATCGTCATCCTCATCATCGTATGGGCAACAAAAACTGTTGAAAGACGTGATCGATCAACGGGTCTTGTCACCTCGTAATAAAACTGCTGAAGGAGTGATCAACATTGTAAAAGTTGCATTTGCATGTTTGAGTACAAAACCTGAACTCCGACCAACAATGAGACTAGTTTGTTCACAACTGCAAGTTGCTAAATGGGTTCCTTTGATAAAGCCATTCTCAGAAATCAAACTGGGAGACATTTTGGCTGGTGAAATTGTCATTGGTTAAGCTCTCAAGAAAACAAAAAATCAACTTCAGACCCTTTATTTCTCTTGCCTTATTACTCTTTGTGTTCACCAAAATTGTGGTATAGTTTATGTACAAGCCAGATAGTATAGTTTTGGATGTTAATAATTGTAGTCTTTAAAACAAATCCACTCGGTTAATAAATTATGCTTGTGCTGCAACAATAAAGAATCAAAAACGTCTGCGTAATCAACAAAACTATAACTAGATGAAAGTTAAATTGAAACTAAAAGACTTTAAGATATAAATCACTGGTATGTTTGTTTAAAAAATACATGATAATCTTATCAGAAAAACAGAAACTGGTTTTTTTTTTTTTTTTTAACTGTTTGTGTTAAAATAGTATCAAAACCTGCAGCTTGGATTCCAATTAAAATAGGAGTGAATTGTTTGGATTCCAATTAAAATAGGACAAATTGTTGAAGGGCCAGATATTCCACTATCCCAACCAACAGAGTTAATTGGAACAGAGTTGTTCTGAATTGTTGTCACCATTGATTTTTCAGAATTTTGGCAGATATATCCATTTTCCGTGGCAAATTTACAATTACCAACGGAACGTCTCATCGCAAAATTCATTTTGTAATAAAATTCTTCACGATTGGAGGTTGACTGACCCTCCATGGCCCTGGGATCCGCCCTTGATGCCGAGGAATCAAATTATACACATCAATGAATCAAAATTCAAAAATTCAAAAAATGAACAAATTACAGAACCTCAATTTTAGAAAATTCAAAAGATCAAAAGTGCATTTGACATTTGTGTTTCAAATTCATTATTTTCTCCTCATTTCATATACAAATACACACAATCATGTACTATCCTTTTACATATTAAAAAATCTGAATAAGTAGAAAAATTAAAGCAAGTGAAAAGTAGAAAATAATCTCTTTCCATCGATTTGCTTATTGTTCGGCAACTTCAGAAGTATGGTGTAACACACAACTTCCTTTCTAAGGTTGACTTTACACTTTAAAATTATTCAAAAACCAAAAAAAGAAAAAAAAAAAAAAACCTTTGTATCTTAATTAATGTTATCTTAACTCGAATTTATTTCATGTCTATGTAACAAATTTTATTAAGTAACATGACTAATAATATTTTAGTATGTAACACAATTTCAGAAAATTGCTTGAATAAGAAAACAAATTTGCTGGAAGTGTCAATTTTAATAGTTTCAAGCGACAAAACCATGTAATTTTTAAATTATTTGGAAATGTTTGTTTTACAGTTTTGTCTTTGAACATAAGCGTATTACACCTACGCAAAAGATAAATTGATTTTGGGGCTAATAATATTATAAACAGATCAGGTACTCAATGTGTTCAAAAAATTGATTAGGGGGCCAATTACAGTTTTAGTATAAGATCAAGAGGCTCAGGATTTGTTTTGCCTAGATTTATTTATTTATTCATTTTTCACCGAATATATTTATTTCATATCTTTCTAAATACTTTTTTTTTTCCTGAAAAAGAAGTCTAATCATTCGCATGAAGCAAGTACAACTATAATGAAAGATGGACAAAGTTGAAACCATGTCCCTCTTGCCAGAAGATGAGCAGCTTGATTCACCGAACGATGACCAAAAACTACACGAATTGATCCCAAATCCCTTACAAGCCTACGACAATTGTCGATAACTAAACCAATAGGTGCTCTTACAAAACAGTCATTTGACATTTGTGTTTCAAATTCATTATTTTCTCCTCATTTCATATACAAATACACACAATCATGTACTATCCTGTTTGGTGCCTCAATATTCATTGAAGACACAATTGTTGCAGGCGTGAATTGAATTGACACAGTATGAGCCCTCTGCCATTCACTGAGAAAGCCAAGACCAATGAAGAAAAACTTGAGATGCTGAACGAAATTTATTGTGCCAAACTAACCAATTTCTTCTTGCCCAAATAGCCCACAAGATGACTACAGCTCCTTCTATCCACTTCCAATCTTGCCTAGCAATCCAATTCCAACAAAGATCTAAGGAATTGATAGAAACATGCCATCCTTCTTCCATAAATTTGTGAATATGAGGCAACCTGAATGTTGTATTGACATAAGTGAATATATATACAGGAGAGGAACCCCAACCCTACAAGGATTCCTACAAGGATTAGACTCACAATATACATAAATTGAAAATTACATTTATCACACATCTCTATCTCTATCACCCTCCTGCAATATGAGCCGGGTGAGAACAAAGGCTCAAATTGTTTCGAAGTAATAAAAACCGGTCCTTGAGCATGGGTTTGGTGAGAATATCGACCACTTGATCTGAAGTGGGAAGATATCGAACAATGAGGAGTCCTTTCGAGACGCGATCACGGACAAAGAAAAAGTCTACCTCAATGTGCTTGCTTCGATTGTGAAAAATGGGATTTGCTGTGAGATATGTGGCAGAGATGTTGTCACACCAAAATTGAGGAGAACGTGGTATAGAGAAACCAATTTCCTGTAATAAAATCTGTAACCAACCAATTTCAGATGCTCCGGTGGCTAATGCACGATATTCGGCTTCAGTGGAGGACCTTGCAACTGAATTTTGCTTCTTTGAGCTCCAGGAGATGGGATTGCGGCCAAGGTAGATAACATATCCCGTCGTAGATTTCCGGTCATCGAGACTTCCAGCCCAATCAGCATCAGTGAACCCATGTAAAATAGGGTTGGAGTTTCGGTGGAGGTGCAAACCATGGCTGCGGGTTTGATTTAAATACCGAAGAAGTCGTTTAACTGCTTGCCAGTGAGAGACCATTGGTGCATGCATGAATTGGGACAGCTTGTTAACTGGGAATGCAATGTCTGGCCGAGTGAGACAAAGGTACTGTACGCTTCCAAGGACACCCCTATATTCAGTAGGATCAGGATGCGGATCACCATCGCCTAATTTCAGTCGTTCCTTGGGACACATGGGAGTGGAAATACCTTTACAACCAAGCATGTTGCACCTGGATAATATATCAGCAATATATTTTGAGTGAGATAGGAAGAGTCCAAAGGGCTGCCAGGAAGCTTCAATCCCCAAAAAATAAGATAACTGACCCAGATCTCGGATAGCAAACTGCTTCTGTAATTGCTTGACCAAGTTACCAATAAAGGAGGAATCGGACCCCTTGAGAAGAATATCATCAACATAAATTAGACAAACCACAAATAAATCACCATTGTGAATAAAATATAGGCTTGTATCAGATTTGGAGCCCCGAAATCCAAGAGAACGGAGAGAGTCAGTTAATCGTTTGTGCCACATTCGAGGAGCTTGCTTGAGACCATAGAGAGATTTTTTTTAATTTACAGACATACTCAGGTCGTGAGGGATCAACATACCCGGGTGGTTGAGACATGTACACTTCTTCTTCTAAGGAGCCATAAAGAAAGGCATTAGAGACATCAAGTTGATGGACCAACCAATTCGAAGTAACAGCAATAGCAAGAAGAAGTAGGATCGTGGCCGATTTGATCATAGGACTGTAGGTCTCAAAATAGTCAATACCAGGTCTTTGATGAAATCCTTTGGCCACAAGGCATGCTTTGTAGCGATCAATACTGCCATCTGCCTTGGTCTTTAAACGGTAGACCCATTTGCAACCAACCACATTTTGATTTTTGTCTGGTGGAACCAATACCCAGGTGCCATTATTGATGAGTGCATTGTATTCCTCAGTCATGGCCTGATGCCATTCTTGTGATTTGTAAGCTTGCCGAAAGTTGGAAGGTTCCAATGGTAGTGTGGAACCGACAAGTGCCTTGGGTTTTAAGGAACCAGTTTGAGACCTGGTGACAATACGCCTTGGAGGACTTTGATCACTGGAGACAGGAGATACCATAGGTGCATCGGAATTGGACAAGGATGCCGAGGACAAGGCTCCATAGGAGGTGAGATCCACAGTAAAGGAAGGTGCTGTGGGTTCGGTTTCAGGGGATGGAAGGGGCGTCGGGTTGGTGGGGCTGTTGGCGTGAGCTGTTGGCGGTGTGGGTTCGGTTGACAGGTCGGTTTGGATGGAAGTTGGGGCTGCTGATTTTTCTGGGCTAGTTGACGGTGCGGGTTGAAGTGGTGGTGGGACTGCTAGGTTGGCGGGTTGTATTGGTAAGGTAAGTGTGAGTGTACCAGGGTTCGATTGAGTAGCTGAGGGAGAGTGCCCATCATCATACCACTTGGAATAAGGGAACACCTGTTCATCAAACAAGATATGACGTGTGACAGGGTGTCGTTAACCCGTCAAAGTTAAATTTATATCTCCGGTTCCTTATACTGGGTAGTATAGCAAGAACGGGGTCGAACCACAGGGATTAGTGCAGGAATATTTATTTGCTAAAATAAAATAAGTTGGTTTGAGATTGGTTTATGATAAATGAATCAATTTGCAAAATGTAAATTAAATAAAATAAATCAATGGGATGAATGACTAGCCGAGGTACTTTTTAATTTAATTCCGTAATTCAATCATAGACGCCAAAGGTAAATTTCAATTATCCAAATAGACAAAGTTATAGTTAAAGGTGAAACGCACTCAATAACCAATCTTTTCTTAGTTGGTCGATAGTTCCGGGAAACGCCCTGACAAACTACTTCTCTAGCCAATAGATAACCACTAAGAGACCTCTTAGTAAGATTTAACCTATGGTAGCATTAAACACGAAAAAGACCTTTATCTTAGTTAAATGAAATCGGAGACGCCGTAAATCATAAATACTAAACCACTCAATTCCGTCAACACGCGAAGCTAACTTGCCACTATGATAGAATAACAATCACGGATATATTACTCTATTCGGCGAATGCAATATAATCAATCAATTAATTGGCCAAATCAATTAGATTAAATCAAAAGCAATAAATTATAAACGCAGGAATTGAATAGATATTTAGATGAAAGAACACAATTAAAACAAAAGTCTCATGAATGGAATTTAACTTTAAAAGTACCTCAACTAGAAGAGAGTTTAGCTACTCATAATTAAACAAAAATCTGCAGAAAATCTTCAAGAAAAACTTGCAGCCTCCTTTCCTCTCCAAGCCTCCACCAAAACGTTTTTCAAGTAGTCAAAAACTGACCCCTAAACCTTCTCCTCTTTTTCCCTTTTATAGCTCTCCTACTCCTAACCTAATTAGGAGCCTCATTAACCTACTTAATTAAAGAGGCCTGCTGGGAATTAAAGTGCAAACCGTGGGCTCCTTAAAGAGAATTTTGGCCCAATTAAGAAGAGAAGGTCAACAAGGGTTGACCCGCAGGACCCGAACAGGCTGCATAAAACCTCAGCTAACTTCCTCGAAACAGCTCCGATTGGCGCGATTCAAGGTGCTATGGAAAGCTAACGGATAGACGCACAATCTTGCAGAACAAACCTTGAGCTAAGACAGCCTCGAACACTGTTGAAAATCCAGTTGAAGTTCAAGCTCCAACAAAACCTCTTCTAGCAGTCTTCCTAAAAAGCCAAAATCCACTTCCAAGCACCTAAAAGAGGTAAATAACACTAAATAAGGATATATAAAACAAAACAAACAAACTAATTAAGAAGATAATAAAACTAATACTAAAATGCTAAAATAACTAAGAAAATGAGTTAAAATGCACCTAAATATGCCTATGTAAATATGAGTTATCAAATTCCCCCACACTTAGATCTTTGCTTGTCCTCAAGCAAACTAGGACTAAAGGAAAATTTCTCCCGAAATTGACTATGGTTGAACCCTAGTAAATCCTTAACCGTTCATTCAAGGAAGTTAAACCACCAAGATTTCATAGGAAGTTTCAAAACTCTACAAGCCAATAAGCTTAATCATAAGAACTAGAAAATCAAACAAGTCGACATAAACAAAACATTTAACCCAACTTCACAAGACTTAGTCAATTGAAAAACCACCACAAATTATTGAATTAACTTTAGGCAGGTGAATTGTCCAACCTAGAAGGACATCTAGAGATTTTAAGCTTTTATTCACATTTAAAGCACTTCAAACCGAGATAGTTACCAAATTAAGCATAGGGTCAACATCCCAATTTTGCGAGTATAGAAAAGACCTCTAATGAGGGGTAACTCTCCCCATAGGTCATGCTCCATACACAAAGTCATTGTTTTTAACTTTGCTTAAGGTGAGGTGGGCCTATCCCCCAACTCAAAACCCATGGGTGTTGGAATGCGAAAGGTCTCGCTTTTTCGAGCAATGAAAAGGGTCTCTTATGAGAAGTTTGCTCTCCCTCATAAGCCACTCTCCATACACAAGGAATGATTTTTGTCATACCTTGCTTAAGGTGAATTGGTCCCATCTCCCAATTCAAGGCTCAAGGGTAATCGAGACGATTAAATTATAAAATTTACATTCTCAGTATAATTCAACCAACATCATCAATTATAAGCTAGACTCTAGTTATCTCATCCTCCATAAGTTGGTAATAACTCACTTGCTTCACATTAGCCAACAAACTTTTTGAAAGCAATTGATCAATTAAACCTCATCACATTCTGTCAAAATTAAACGTAGAGTCATATGCAAACCAAGCTCAACCCCCAATCCTTACGACAAACCCACTAACATGCTTTGTTTCTAATTCTTCCTACTTCCAATTGGTTTATTATATTCAATGATGACAAAAATCAGGATTTTCCAAGGGCTAAACCAAGAAAATACCAAAAAATTTTCAAATTGGAGCTTAATTTACTCTTGGACAAACAACTGAGAATCCGATTTATGGAGGGAATTATGCAAAAACTTCATGCAATCCTAAATAGCACAAGAATAAAACAAAAAAAAAAAAAAAAAAAAAAAAAAAAAAAACAAGCAAACATTAAACTATCCTAAAAATTGAAAAATTGTTTCCCGATTTTCCTAACCCCTTCCCCCACACTTAACATGCATTTACTCCTGAAAATGCATCTAAATTAAGCACAAAAAGAGAAGGAAAGAAGTACTCCCTTAGAGTGTAGGAAAGAACGGTGGAGAATCGGAAGAACAATGTATGCAGAGGCAGCAAGTGCAAAGCCAATTTTGACACGGATAGATTCTGAATTCGGAGAGATGAAAAACTACAATGTTGTAGATCTTTCTCTTAGCTTTCCAACGCATTTTGAATCACTGCAATCGGAGGTCGGACGCAAAAGTTATGGCTGAATTACGAAACATGGTCAGATCTGGGCGCTGCGGTTGGTGCGGCATGCCGCGTGTGGCGTTGGAGAAGCAGAAGGGCAGCACGCCCGCGTGTCATTTTGGCACGCCGTGCCGCGCCTTTGGCAGGAACGCGCCCGAGAAGCAGAAAGGCAGCACGCCCGCGTGCCATTTTGGCACGCCGTGCCGCTATGAATTTTTGCCAATCCTTTGTTTTTCGAATTTTCGATTGCACTTTCTTGCTCCTTTACCGGATCCTGCACAAAAACTCATAAAAACATATAAAATTAGCAGTTTTTTTTTTTTTTTTTTTTTTTTTTTTTTTTTGACTTGGGTTGCCTCCCAAAAAGCGCTTTTGTTTAACGTCGTTGGCTCGACGGTGTCCACACTTAATGGTAGAAGGGTGTGCTGAGGTAATGTGCTTCAACTACGCATGGCGCAAACCCCTCATAAAACGGTTTAAGGCGGTGGCCGTTTACTTTGAAAATTTTACCCGTGGTGTTGCTCTGAATATCAACAGCTCCATTTCCGTAGACGTGAGCGACTACAAAGGGGCCTATCCATTTGGATTTTAACTTTCCTCTAAAAATTTTCAAGGTGGAATCAAAAAGAAGGACTTTCTGACCGAATTTGAACTTCTTTTCGGCGAGCCGATTATCATGGAAAGCTTTGGTGCGGGCTTTGTAAATTGCAGCATTTTGATAAGCATTATTACGGATTTCTTCAAGCTCCTGGAGTTGAAGACGTCGCTGCTGCCCGGCATCATCAAAATTGGTATTGCAAGTTTTGATGGCCCAAAATGCCTTGTGTTCAATTTCGAATGGTAAATGACAGGCCTTCCCATAGACAAGTCTGTAAGGGGACATGTCCAACGGTGTTTTGTAAGCCGTTCGGTATGCCCAAAGTGCATCGTCCAGGCGTAGACTCCAATCCTTGCGTGTTGGGTTGACGGTTTTTTCCAAGATGCTCTTGATTTCTCTGTTGGATAGCTCTGCTTGTCCATTCGTCTGCGGGTGGTAGGCCGTGGATGTACGATGTGTAACCCCATATTTTTTGAACAGGGCCTCTACCACCCGATTGCAAAAATGAGTCCCACGATCACTAATAATAGCTTTAGGAGTGCCGAACCTGACAAATATGTTAGTTCTCATAAAATCGACAACAACTTTAGCATCGTTAGTACGCGTGGCTTTTGCCTCAATCCATTTAGATACGTAATCAACTGCAACAAGAATATATTCAAACCCAAAGGAGGAAGGGAAAGGTCCCATAAAATCGATGCCCCAAACATCGAAAATTTCACAAACCATTATGGGCATTTGGGGCATTTCATTACGGGGGCCTATGTTACCTGTCATTTGGCATCTGTCACAAGCTTTGCAAAAGGCATAGGCATCCCGGAACAGGTCTGGCCAATAGAAACCTGATTCGAGTACCTTTCTCGCTGTCCTTTTTGGCCCAAAGTGGCCACCACAAGCCGATGAGTGGCTGGATTGCAGAATGGATTCGATCTCGTTTTCTGGCACACATCGTCGTATGATCTGATCCGAACACATCTTCCATAGATATGGATCATCCCAAATGTAATATTTGGCATCACTTTTGAGCTTATGGCGTTGTGCTGGAGTATAACTTTCAGGGTACCCATGTTGTGCTAAGAAGTTTACCAAATCTGCGTACCATGGGTCACGACATGGCCATTTTGTATCCACCTGGAACAGTTGCTCATCCGGGAATTCTGCATTAACGGCTTTCTCAGTCGTTGATGTGTTTATAATTCGACTGAGATGATCAGCAACAAGGTTCTCAGCACCTTTCTTGTCTCGAATTTCCAGCTGGAATTCTTGAAGCAACAATACCCACCGAATTAGTCTTGGCTTTGCGTCCTGCTTGTTCATCAAGTGTCTCAAGGCGGCATGGTCAGTGTATATGATCACCTTGGTGCCAAGCAAATATGATCTGAACTTTTCTAGTGCGAAGACTACAGCAAAGAGCTCTTTTTCGGTGGTTGTATAGTGTTTCTGCGCATCATCCAAAGTTTTAGATGCATAGTAGATGACATGAGGGTCCTTGCCTACTTTCTGTCCCAAAACAGCACCAACGGCGAAGTTACTAGCGTCGCACATAATCTCGAATGGTAGGTTCCAGTCTGGAGCTTTAATTATTGGTGCGGACACTAGTTTTTCTTTCAGCAACTCAAAAGAACGTTGACATGCTTCTCCAAATTCAAATACAGCCTCTTTGTGCAGCAGATTACTCATCGGATGTGCAATTTTGGCGAAATCTTTGATGAACCTGCGATAGAATCCTGCATGGCCAAGAAAAGAGCGAACTTCCCGCACACTTGCGGGGTAAGGCAATGAACTAATAACATCAATTTTGGATTTATCCACCTCAATGCCTCTAGATGAAACTATATGTCCTAAAATCAGCCCTTGGTTAACCATAAAATGGCATTTTTCATAGTTTAGAACAAGATTAGTTTCAATGCATCTTTTCAGGACTTTTCTTAAGTTGTTAAGGCATGCATCAAAAGAGTCCCCATATACAGTAAAATCGTCCATGAAGACCTCAATGATATTTTCTACATAATCAGAGAAAATGCTTACCATACATCTCTGAAACGTAGCTGGCGCGTTACATAGTCCGAATGGCATACGTTTGTACGCAAATGTGCCAAACGGACATGTAAATGTGGTCTTCTCCTGATCTTCAGGGGCAACTGGAATCTGGTGGAAGCCGGAATACCCATCCAAACAGCAATAATGGGTTCGTCCTGCAAGACGTTCCAACATTTGGTCAATGAAAGGCAAGGGAAAATGATCCTTACTTGTGGCTGCGTTCAACTTCCGATAGTCTATGCATACGCGCCATCCATTCTGAACTCTTGCTGGAACCAGCTCCCCTTTCTCATTTTCTACTACTGTGATTCCGGTCTTTTTGGGAACTACTTGAGTTGGGCTCACCCATCTACTGTCCGAGATAGCATAGATTACATCAGCATCTAGGAGTTTCAGAATCTCCTTTTTGACAACTTCCATCATGGGGGGGTTCAACCTTCGCTGCGGCTGCCTACTAGGCTTACAATCATCTGCCAAGAGGATTCGGTGCATGCATATCGTTGGACTGATTCCCTTGATGTCTGCAATTGTCCACCCCATGGCCTTTTTATTCTCCTGCAGCACTCTAACCAAGCTATCCTCCTCTGCTTTTGTTAACTCGCTGGAAATAATCACAGGAAGTGTTTCGTTAGGTCCCAAAAAAAAATATTTGAGATGAGAAGGTAGTGGTTTAAGCTCCAATTCTGGTGGTCTCTCAATCGAAGGGAGAATTCTGTTCCTCCCAATTGCAGCATGGTCAAGATGCACTTGCATTAAACTCTGGTTTATAGGTATGAGTGCTTCGAGGTCTTGGACGGTGTATATCAGCTCCTTAGGCATTACCCATTCCGCTTCCCATTCAGCCAATTTTGGATTTGTGAGGTTGTTGGTCAAAGAAACCTGTAAAGGGTCACCACTACACAACTCCAAAAACTTATCAGTGTGAGAAAAATTGATTGCAAAAATAGAGGCATAATCAACTGGGTGCTTAATTGCTCTGTTTATGTCGAATTTAATCATAGCACCATCAAATTCCATTGTTAAAGTTCCCTCATGCACATCAATTTTCGTACGGGCTGTTTTTAAGAATGGGCGTCCTAACAAAATCATTCCCGGGTTAGAAGACGTTCCCCCTTCCATATTCAAAACATAAAAATCCGCGGGGAAAACTAAGTCGTTTACTTGCACAAGTACATCTTCTAACACTCCTTCAGGAAAAACACTAGATCTGTCAGCCAATGTTAAAACTACACCATTTTGTTTTAAAGGACCCAAATTCAATGCAGAATATATAGACAGAGGCATCAGATTAATAGAAGCACCTAAATCACACATAGCTTGCTCTATGCCTACATTGCCTATTTTGCAAGGAATCGTGAACATACCTGGGTCTTTTTCTTTGATGGGTAATTTACCTTGAAGCACTGCTGAAACGGTTTCGCCCATAGGAACCCTCTCATTGGCCCGAACTCTATTCATCCCGGTACAGAGCTCTTTCAAAAATTTGCAATATCGGGGTACATGTTTGATGGCTGTTAGGAGTGGAATGTTGATTTCTACCTTCTTCAAAGTGTCGAATACTTCTGCATCGTCGGTAGTTTTCTTTTTTCTCGCTAGTCGGTGTGGAAATGGTGGTTTTTCGGGATTGGATTGGACTAGCTCCTCGATGGGGACTGTTGTCTCTTTCTCTTTCTCCGCTGGTGTTGCTTGGTCACATGGGGCTGATGCCTTTTGTGTTGATGTTTCAAGTTCTTTGCCACTCCTCAAGGTAATTGCACTGACGTTGTGCCTTGGATTCACATCAGGTTGGGAGGGCAATTTTCCTTTGTTTTCGAGCTTATTGAAAGAAAAGATTAATTGGTTGATTTGGTCCTCCATTTTACTCATTTTATCCACACTCTTTTGCTGAGATTCCACCAGTTGCGCCATCATGCCCTTCAAGGAGTTAATTTCTTCCCCATAGTTCATTCTTGGGGGTTGTGGCTGCTGTGGTTGGTTATTGCCATATCTAAAATTCGGATGATCCCTCCAACCTGGATTGTATGTATTGGAGAAGGGATCATATTTCCTTCGTTGTTGGGGATTAAAGTCTCCCATGGCATTTACCATCTCGCTGCTGGAATCGTCTTGAAGCGTTGGGCATGCATCCGTAGAGTGTCCCTGAAAACAACATATACCACAAACTTGGGCTTGTTGCCCTTGGTTAGAAGCACCTGTACCCCCAATAATACTCTTTTCCAGCAATTGATTAAGTCTATCCAATTTAGATTCAAGATCAGAAGACCTTACCTCATGAATGCCTCGTGTAGCAATGTCAGAACGACTAGTGAACTGTTGTGAATTTGCAGCCATGGCAGAAATCAGGTCTCGGGCAGCTTGAGGTGTCTTGCTGACCAAAGCACCTCCGCTTGCAGCGTCAATGACTCTTCGTTCAAGTGCTAGCAGCCCCTCATAAAAATATTGTATCAACAGCTGATCCGTTATACCGTGTTGAGGGCAACTAGCGCACAGCCTCTTGAATCTTTCCCAATATTCGTACAAGGACTCGGAGTCCCTTTGTCGGATGCTACAAATCTCCCTTCTCAAATTAGCAGCTCTAGATGCAGGGAAGAATCGTTCCAAGAACAGCCTTGCCATTTCGGTCCAAGTGTTGACAGTTCCGGAAGGAAGGTAGTACAACCATTCTTTTGCGGTGGCTTCCAAAGAGAATGGAAATGCACGTAACTTGATTTGCTCTTCAGTAACTCCACGTGGTTTAAATCCAGAACAAGCCACATGAAATTCTTTTAAGTGCCGATTTGGGTCTTCCGCTTGTAAGCCATGAAATTTTGGTAGAAGCTGAATCAATCCTGGTTTCAGCTCAAAGCCATCCTCCACATTTTGATATTGTATGCACAACGGTTGTTGGTTGACAGGAGGGGCGAGCATATCTCGCAAAGTTGCTAGTGGTGGATTGGCCATTTCGGCTTCAGAATCCGAATCTGTTTCAATGATGGGATGAGTTTCAGCACTATCAGAGTTGTCTTCTGCAGCCTCAAGCACTTGTCTCTTGCGCAACTTTGCCTCCTTTCTAAGCCACTTTGCAGTTTTCTCGATTTCTGGGTCGAACAGAAGTCCACCTACAGAGGAAGAACGCTGCATACACACTCAGAAAAGGAATTAGAAACAGTAAATAAATAAACCTTTTACAAAAATCCCCGGCAACGGCGCCAAAATTTGACAGGGTGTCGTTAACCCGTCAAAGTTAAATTTATATCTCCGGTTCCTTATACTGGGTAGTATAGCAAGAACGGGGTCGAACCACAGGGATTAGTGCAGGAATATTTATTTGCTAAAATAAAATAAGTTGGTTTGAGATTGGTTTATGATAAATGAATCAATTTGCAAAATGTAAATTAAATAAAATAAATCAATGGGATGAATGACTAGCCGAGGTACTTTTTAATTTAATTCCGTAATTCAATCATAGACGCCAAAGGTAAATTTCAATTATCCAAATAGACAAAGTTATAGTTAAAGGTGAAACGCACTCAATAACCAATCTTTTCTTAGTTGGTCGATAGTTCCGGGAAACGCCCTGACAAACTACTTCTCTAGCCAATAGATAACCACTAAGAGACCTCTTAGTAAGATTTAACCTATGGTAGCATTAAACACGAAAAAGACCTTTATCTTAGTTAAATGAAATCGGAGACGCCGTAAATCATAAATACTAAACCACTCAATTCCGTCAACACGCGAAGCTAACTTGCCACTATGATAGAATAACAATCACGGATATATTACTCTATTCGGCGATATGCAATATAATCAATCAATTAATTGGCCAAATCAATTAGATTAAATCAAAAGCAATAAATTATAAACGCAGGAATTGAATAGATATTTAGATGAAAGAACACAATTAAAACAAAAGTCTCATGAATGGAATTTAACTTTAAAAGTACCTCAACTAGAAGAGAGTTTAGCTACTCATAATTAAACAAAAATCTGCAGAAAATCTTCAAGAAAAACTTGCAGCCTCCTTTCCTCTCCAAGCCTCCACCAAAACGTTTTTCAAGTAGTCAAAAACTGACCCCTAAACCTTCTCCTCTTTTTCCCTTTTATAGCTCTCCTACTCCTAACCTAATTAGGAGCCTCATTAACCTACTTAATTAAAGAGGCCTGCTGGGAATTAAAGTGCAAACCGTGGGCTCCTTAAAGAGAATTTTGGCCCAATTAAGAAGAGAAGGTCAACAAGGGTTGACCCGCAGGACCCGAACAGGCTGCATAAAACCTCAGCTAACTTCCTCGAAACAGCTCCGATTGGCGCGATTCAAGGTGCTATGGAAAGCTAACGGATAGACGCACAATCTTGCAGAACAAACCTTGAGCTAAGACAGCCTCGAACACTGTTGAAAATCCAGTTGAAGTTCAAGCTCCAACAAAACCTCTTCTAGCAGTCTTCCTAAAAAGCCAAAATCCACTTCCAAGCACCTAAAAGAGGTAAATAACACTAAATAAGGATATATAAAACAAAACAAACAAACTAATTAAGAAGATAATAAAACTAATACTAAAATGCTAAAATAACTAAGAAAATGAGTTAAAATGCACCTAAATATGCCTATGTAAATATGAGTTATCAACGTGAGATAAATAAGCGGGAAGAAATGGGATCAAAGCATTTAAAACCCTTGTGGAGCTTACTATAGCCAAGAAAAATGCATTCTTTGGAACGAGGTTCAAGTTTATTCTTAGTGTAAGGGCGCAACCAAGGGAAACATAAGCATCCAAACACACGAAGGTTCATGTAGTCCGGGGGTGTGCCAAACAGACGTTGATAGGGAGTATAAAAATTTATGGAGGCCGGTTGGAGTCTATTTATTAAGTATGTGGCGGTATCAAAAGCATAGGTCCAAAATTTGTAAGGTAAATGGGCGCGGTGTAGGAGTGCAAGGCCATGTTCAACTATGTGTCTATGTTTTCGTTCAGCACTACCATTTTGTTCGGGTGTGTAAGGACAAGAGATTTTGTGTGTGATGCCATGTTCCTGAAAGAAGGGTTGTAATGCAATGAACTCACCCCCCCCCCCCCATCGGATTGAAAGGCTTTGATGGTATTGGTAAAGTAGTTCTCCACAAGTGTTTTAAATTGCTTAAAAACAAGAGCTACATCAGATTTGTGCTTCAAGAAATAAATCCAAGAATATTTGCTATAATGATCTAGGAACAAGACATAGTAAGAGAAACCATCCACAGAAACAGTAGGTGCTGGCCCCCAAACATCAGCACAAATTAAATCTAAGGGAGCTTTGGATTCAGACTTAGACAAAGCAAAAGGTAATTTATGACTTTTATTAATTGAGCAAGAATTGCAAATAGAATGTTTGGAATCAGAAACACTAATTTTATTCCATCGTAATAATTGTTTAACAAGAGGAAAATTGGCATGTCCTAGACGATCATGCCAAGTAGTAAGAGAAGCTAATTTGCTGAAGGGAAAGAAGACCCGTGGAGGAGTCCAACTGTAATGCTGCCGCACACAAGGAGTATAGTCCATTATCACTCCGGCCTTTGTATCGAATGCTCCCCGTTGCCAAATCCTTAATCAAAAAATGGTCAGCAAAGAATTCAATAGAGACGGGGTTAGCGTTAGTTAAAGCATAAACAGACAACAAATTTTGAGAAGAATAAGGGACATGCAAAATATCACGGATATAAAAGATATCATTCCTAATTTTGAAGGAGGACTGACCGACTCTAGAGATTGGGAGTTTTGAGCCATTACCAATTGTAACTTCCTTAGGTCCTTGATATTCAGAATGAAGATTCAGGTTTCCAAATTCGGAGGTCATATGATGAGAGGCAGCCGAATCAACCACCCAAGATTGTGGCGGAGCATGGCTGGTGGCAAGGTTGGATGATGGGCGAGGTTGGGTGTTGTCTCAGCTTAGATTTGGAGAGGAACAATCCCTGGCATAACGTCCAATTCCTTTGCAATTGTGGCATGTGATTGTCTGTGGATCAAAAGACCTGAAATTAGACCGTGAGTCAGGCCCAAAGGAGCTGAAATGCTGCTGCTGCTGTCCCCTATAGTCTGAAGAATAGCTGCTGCCCCGATCAGAGAATTTGCCGCTGCCCCGTCCCCGGTATTGGCCACCCCTTCCTCGGCCTCGGTGACCACGTTCACGCTGATGGGGGGACTGGTGACGGGCAGCGAGCATGGCTGTTGGCTACAATTGGTCAGCCACGGCTGTGTTTCGCTACTGATTCAGCCTTGCAATATTTCTTTCTTCAGTTAAGAGGAGCCCAAGTAAATCTTCGAAATCAATGGGTTCCATTTTAGTTTCAAGGGTGAGGTTAAAGAGACGGTATTCTTCACCCAAACCAGCAAGTATGGAATCAATGAAATCATCATCTTGAACTCTATAACCCAAGGAAGCCAATTGATCTTTAATACTTTTTGCACGGAGCATGTAAGTGGTGATGGATTCAGTCTTCTCAAGATTGAGGGTCTGTAGTTGAGCTCTTAAATTACGGATTTGTGATCGGGATCCAGAAGAGTAGGCTCTATTGAGGCAGTTCCAAGCCTCAATGGCGGTGGGGGCATCAATGACTTGGGGCAACAAACTAGATTCAATTGACGTAAATAACCAACTAAGCACCTGCTGGTTTTGTTGTTCCCATATATCATATAATGGGTTTCGAGTTTGATCTTCAAGAAACTCTGACGGATAGGATGATTCTCGTCAATGTGGTGCCACATCCGGCATCCTCTCAACATAGTTATGAACTGCGCTTTTCATAAGACAAAGTTGGATGAATTGAGTTTGCTTGTGATGAAGGTGGACGGATTGGAAAAGCTGATGGAGGAAGAAAGTGATGTGTTTAGACCGCCGAAAATCGTTGAGGTTGCAGTGGCTGTGAGCGGCAGCGTGACTGAGGTGAGCTGGAGTTGACGTCGGCCATGGTAGAGGAAGGTGGTGGTGGAGCTGTTAGGGGAGATGGGGGCGGAAAAAAAATTATGTTGTAGGGTTAGGGGTTTTTTTTTTCTAGCTCTGATACCATGTGAATATGAGGCAACCTGAATGTTGTATTGAAATAAGTGAATATATACACAGGAGAGGAACCCCAACCCTACAAGGATTCCTACAAGGATTAGACTTACAATATACATAAATTGAAAATTACATTTATCACACATCTCTATCTCTATCAAAATTCACTCCAAACATCCAAAGCTGTTGGACACCCAATTAATGCATGAAAATTCGACTCTGAAACTCCTCGACGTAACGGACAATGATCATCAACGGGAACATGTTTGTCCTAAAGTCTAGTTAGTGTTGGTAGCCAATTGGCGCCAACTTTCCACAAAAAGATTTTCACCTTTGGTGGAATATTCAAATCCCAAATCAGGTTCCAATTCGGAGATAAAAAAAATTAGAAGCCAGGGAAGAAATTGGGGCTTCCCGCACTAAATGATAATATGCAAAGCGAACTAAAAACGAACCATCAATCTCAAACCTCCAATACGGATTATCAACGTTTGAATTCCAGGATAATGGAATTCGAGAAATCAAAGCTCGATCTCGTTCAGTAAACAGAAGCTGCAGCAGATCAGTATTCCAAGATTTTCCATCTTCCTCAATTAGTAAATTCATCGTAGCTTCTTCAAATCCTGGAAAAATTGGAGATATAATTTTTGGGTTTTCAGCATCCGAGAGCCAATTATCATGCCAAACTTAAAATATTTAAACCATTGCCACTGAGGGGTGAGCAAAATACTATTTGATTCAAAAACTAAACCGAACTACAAACCAAACATTAAAAATTATAAAAACTAAAACCAAATTAATATATATTTAGTTTGAGTGGAATCAAACCAAACCAGTTCAGTTTGATTCTGATTCGATTCGATTCCAAATTGAAATTTCTAAATTTTAAAATTTAAATAAATTATCATTATCATTATCATCAAATTATTATTAATTATATATAAATTATTGTAAAATATGATCTATATTACATATATATTATTAAAATCTCATAAATACAAATTTTATAATAATATAAATATATATTATATCAAATAAAATGTATTTTATACATATATATATATATAAATAATTTTTAAATATTTATAATTAATGCAGTTTGGTTCGGTTTTATTCAGTTTTTCCATGAAAAACCAAAACCAAACCAAAATCCAAACTATCATATTTTTAAAAACCAAAACCAAATCAAACTAACTTTGATTTGGTTCGATTTTTTCTGCTCAATTTGGTTTGGTTCTCAAATTACGGTTTAGTTTTGCTCACTCCTATTGCCAACCCTCCAACCGAACCCACTTCGAATAGTATCTTGTGGCGCCAATTACTCACGTTTTCTAGTTCGAGAAACGTACCTATTTCGGACTCAACTTTACAATATTGAAACTAAATATATGTACAAAATAGAAAAATATTCTCTAAATTAATAAATATTAGTTTATAAATAAATTAATAATTTTTACAAAATAATAATTTTTCTTAATCCAAAATCTATAACAAAAATTATAAAAAATCAGAATCTCAATTTTTTTTTCCTGAAATAAAACACTACGGATACTTGCTTTACAGACTATCCTTCGGGTCGGGTTGGGTCCCACGGCTCCGTATCTCACGCACGGATCTGTCGGCTCAGCTCATTACCAAACTGATGACAAAGTCATAATATTAATTAATTTTAATTCTTAACTCTTACTAATTCTCAATTAAATTTGCTTACTAGTTTTCGTTCCTTCCCTTTGCTGGCTCTGCCATTTTTACGGAAAAGGAAGAAGAACGTAAGAAACCGGAAAAAAACGACGATGAATTCATAGATTTAGCTATGTAGATCTGTGATTCTTCAAATCTACACTGATTCATTGATCATCTTCATCTGTTTCCCCATTCAAATCCGTTGCGAAAAATCATGGCGTCTTCTCTATCACTCGGAGGATCTTCACGCTGCAGCCGAGTTCTCGGTCCGTCTCTCGACAAAATTGTCAAAAACGCTGCGTGGCGGAAGCATTCGCACATCGTCTCCACCTGTAAGTCTGCTCTCGATAAGCTTGAATTTATCTCCGATTCCACTTCTGATCCGAATTCTTAGTCCCCTCTCTTCGGTTTTTCTCCGTCCGACGCTGAATCTGTTCTCCAGCCGTTGATTCTTGCGTTCGATTCTGCTTATGCTAAAGTTGTTGAGCCCGCACTTGAATGTGCCTTTAAACTCTTCTCACTAGGCCTCATTAGGGGCGAGATCGATGGCAATTCGGCTGTTAATGTTGTGTTCTATAAGTTAATTGAGGGCGTTTGTAAGGTTTGTGGGATTGGAGATGAAGCCGTTGAACTTGCTGTGCTCAGAGTGCTTCTTGCTGCTGTTCGATCTTCTTGTGTTTTGATTCGGGGTGAGTGTTTGGTGCAGCTTGTTAGGACATGTTACAATGTGTATTTAGGTGGCTCCAATGGTACCAATCAGATCTGTGCGAAATCTGTTCTTGCCCAAATTATGCTCATTGTTTATGCCCGGGTTGAGGAGGATTCCATGGATGTTAGTGTTAAAACTGTTACTGTTAGCGAACTGTTGGAATTTACTGATAAGAATTTGAACGAGGGCAGCTCCATAAGTTACTGTCAGAATTTTATTTATGAGGTGATGGGAGCTAGTGAGGGAGTTCACGATGTCAAATTCTTTTTACAGAGCTCATCTTTCACGCAGAATGGCAGTAGTGAAGTTCCTGGTCATGAAGGTGAAGCTAAGGTGTCAAACGGGAATGATAAAGGCGAATTGGTTAATGGAGAGGCAAATTGTGACGTCCAACTCCAAAATTTTAAAACCTTTATACCCCTTTTAACATCTCTCGGACTACCAAACAATTTCCTTAATATCCAAATAAATTCCTCATTAACATAAATCTTCGAATCCTAATATAGAATAATCTTATACTAATGCCTCAGTAAAATTAAATATAATCTATCTAATTTATTATACTTATTTGGCTTGGACTTGATAATTATTTATTATCAAGCTTCCTACGTACCCCAAATTTCGATTTGGAAATCAAAGCCACGTAGTTCTCCTAAACTTAAAATAATGTAATTATTATTCCTCTATAATTTATTCCATTTAACACATCACCCTACTACTATTCACTTATACGGTTAATATTCATACAAAGATACGAGTTACTATTCATAAATACGGTATAATTATGTATACCACTATTCACCAATTGTAAAAAAAATCACCCTAAACGTCATATAGTTCTCCAAATACACACATATAAATCTTACTTAAACAAATTTTTTTTTTTAACAAATAATAGAATTAATTTAACTCTAAATACTTCAAAAATTCATATAAAATAATCTACTCAAAATTATCAAAAACTCCAAGAATTAATATTGCTCAAAATAATTCATAGATCAATATAAAAATATTAAACTAACAGAGGCTCGCCGGAAAATATTCCAGTCACCGGAAAAATACCCATAATTCGGACGGAGAATACCACTAGATTCACAGCATTGCTAGGAGTCCAAAAATACAAATTTTATTCTCATATCACTTCATATTTAGAATTAATTTACAAAAAATACTCAAAAATTTCATTTCTAAATACCCTATCATATTGACATCAAAATAAAATCTTAACCGTATATATTGAAATTCACTTAATTCTAAACACGTACCTGAAATTTTATCGCGATCGGATTGCAAAACAATCAATTATCAAGATTATATATATATATAACGTTTGGCCTGGGACTGCCTGCCCTTTTGCTTTTCTTTTCCACGTTTTGCCTGGGACTTTTCGTCCCCTGCCCTTTTTGTGTTTTTTTCTTTTCCTTTATATATATATATATATAAAATTAATGTCGTCCAGAGACTTCTCTTTCCACCGCCTTTCTCTTCTCTTTTTTTTTTTTTTTTTTTTTTAAAATATCTTTCTTTAGAATTACTATTTTATCCTTAATATAATATATTTTTTTACTTTCTAAATTCCTCCACACAATTTTTAATTCCTTTCGATTATATCCTTACTGTGCATATAATTTTTACTCCTAGAACTTTCTATTTTTATATTTCCTCAATATTTCACCCCATATATATATATTTCACCGCTGAACTCTATTCCATAAAAATCCTCAAATTATAATATCACTTTTTAAATATTAATACTTATTAAATTTTCGGGATGTTACATTTCTCCCCTTCTAAAAAAAATTTCGTCCTCGAAATTTTCTATTGCTATTCTTTATCACAGATCAAATATTCGTATAAGCCCAAATATCACGACAACTTCGTGGATAATAATTTTTTAAAAATTTTCTTTTTTAAGAGAAAATAGCATGGATTTTATTTCTTCCAAGAAAATGCATACTTCGTGCCCATTAGGAAAATTATCTAAAAATAATTTACCGTCTATTGTACGGAATTGCACCACTTCATTTGAAATAATTCATCAGGATGTTTGGGGTCTTGCCCCTATTGATTAGTTTCAATCGGATTATAGAGAAAATTTCAAAATTAACTCGTCTTTTTTTGAAAACGAGGTACTTTTTAACACTTGGCTTACTCGCGTACCCTTGAACAAAATGGTATTCCTGAACGTAAATTTTGTCATATAATTGTACTACACTTACTTTACCTGCCCATGCCAAAGTCTCATTTCAAATTTGGAACTATGCTATAGATAATAGTATAAAGTTAATTAATTGTTTGCCCTCTCAATCCATTAAAAATGAGACCCCCTATTTTCGTTATTTCAAAAACAACCGGTTTATAGTAGTTTTAAAATTTTTAGGTGTGCTATATATCCTCTTTTACATCCCTACAACCGGAATAAATTTAATTTTTGGTCTCAATTGTGTGTTTTTCTTAACAAGTCTAAAGTTCATTCGGGTTTTCTATGTTATTCACCTCAAGAAGCATTTATGTTGCTAAACATGTGTATTTTGATGAAACCAATTTTCCTTTTATTAATTTACCAAATTCTGCTGCTACCTCCAATACTCAGCCTAACTCGACTCAATTGCTTTGGCACGTGCCACTGCCCGCCGTCGGCCTTCACTTTTATAAGTCTTCAAACCCTTCTCAAATTGTTTCATCCTTAGCCACACCTGTACATACTTCCAATTCCACCTCTTCACAAAATAATTCCACTTCTAATCCAACCACTTCTTCCACTAATTTAATTTCACACAACTCTTCTCATACTAAGCAAATAATTGTGGCAGAAGCTTCTACACCTGCTCCAGCCGCAATAAATTCCCAATCAACCACTAATTTCCTTCCCACTCCCATCTCTCCTATTCCTTTTCAACTTAATTCTTCCTCACGACATCATTCTCATCATTCGGCAACTTCTCATAACTTTCTCTATATATATTGAAATGACCTGATTCTTGTTTTATTTTACTCCTAACACATAGGTACATAACATAATAAAATCACATAATTTTCGGACTATCATACAATTTATTATCAACTTTATTTTCTAGCCCTGTTTCTGCCCCGTTTTACTTGAACAGCCCCTAGTAATTTCACTATAACTTTATCCGTACAACTTGGATCAAGCTAATTCTTTTTCCTACCTAAACTAGACACATAAGGGAACAACATATCCAAAAAAAAGCAATTTCTGGGTGCTAAAATAATTATGGCATAACTTTGAATCTAACCCTGTCTCTTTGATCATCCAGTTTTGAGCATATCCTCTTTCAAAAATTCTAGCTTTCACTATACTTGCCGAAAAATTACAAAATTTTGCACAAATATTCCTAAGACATAGATACACAATTTACTTTTTTATAAATTTTACTGATTCTACCTCTAAAACCACAAAAATAGTACCACAAAGTATAGATCTTATATTTCTCTTCTTCTTCTCCACTTCTTTATTTCTCTTCTTCTTTTCCTATTCTATGTTTCCTTTCACAACTCTCTTCTTTAAATCCTCAAACTCATTCAACTCGGTACACAACTCTTAATTTCATTCCATTATTCGATCACTAATTTGAGAATGCATATGGTTTTCTATTTCACTTTTCATAATACTGTTGTCATAAAAATGCTCTTTTGAATATAAAAAATATACCATCATTTTCAATGATATATATGTATATATATTTGGAAAAGAAACTCCCTTTTTTTTTTTTTTTTTTTTCGGTATATCAAGTTATCAAAATTATGAATCCATGTGAAACGCCATAAGAAAAGATACTTCCACAAAAATCATCTCGTCATCTTTTCCACATTCGCATAAATCATTTCTCCTCAATTCATTGGCTTTCACAAATTTCCCATGAAACTTCACGTGTTCCACTTCCTTTGAAATTTTAAAACCATACATTGTAAATTCAAAATTATTCATGAACATTTCCCATTATGGAAAATTTAAAACATTTCTCAAAAATCTCGTAAATAAAAACATTTTTCTAATGATATCCTTGTCATCTACATATATATATTTGGAACTTACAACACTTGAGTCAGATGTAACAGACCAATGCTTAATCGATGCAATATACATTTTGACTCATAATATGTGATGTAATTTCATGATGCATGTATGCAATGACCACATCTGATCTCAATGTTAAAGTTCCAAAATATTCAAGAGAAAAACTGTAAAACTCTTTTCAAAATTATTTATCATATATGTTATATCAAGAATTTTTACACACTCAATCACGAATCACATTGATCAACTTCATAGAGCGAAACCACGTAGGGATGACTAACCCGCTCTAGGAAGCAATTGAAGATACTAGCGTGAAATCTTTGCATTTCACGTCTTATCACATCTGAAATTAGCGCGTGGAAACCATGCATCCACGGCCTATCATATATAACGTATGTGTGGAAACCTTGTGCATCCACGTCTTATCATATATAAAATATTTGTGTGGAAACCATGCATCCACATCTTAGCTTCAATAGCATCATCAGCAAAATACCCGTCATCATGGGCATGATCAAATAATCTCGTAATTGAGTGTGTAATAACAATTGATCCAACATATATTATATTTAAAAATATATATATATATATATATACATATATATAAAATAGAAAACTTAAATTTCTCTTTTTTTTTTTTGTTTTTTTTTGTTTTTTTTTTTTTAAACCACATATGCATTCTCAACTCTGTATGCATCATTTTATCTTTTTATACTCGATTTCTAATCAACCACAACATATTCATCTTAATTAAACCTTATGTTCTAAACACAATATTTAATTCACCATTATCAATTATCATACACTCTCTCTCGGTCCGAGAAAATATAACCTAAGCTCTGATACCATTAAATGTGACGTCCAACTCCAAAATTTTAAAACCTTTATACCCCTTTTAACATCTCTCGGACTACCAAACAATTTCCTTAATATCCAAATAAATTCCTCATTAACATAAATCTTCGAATCCTAATATAGAATAATCTTATACTAATGCCTCAGTAAAATTAAATATAATCTATCTAATTTATTATACTTATTTGGCTTGGACTTGATAATTATTTATTATCAAGCTTCCTACGTACCCCAAATTTCGATTTGGGAATCAAAGCCACGTAGTTCTCCTAAACTTAAAATAATGTAATTATTATTCCTCTATAATTTATTCCATTTAACACATCACCCTACTACTATTCACTTATACGGTTAATATTCATACAAAGATACGAGTTACTATTCATAAATACGGTATAATTATGTATACCACTATTCACCAATTGTAAAAAAAAATACCCTAAAAATCATATAGTTCGCCAAATACACACATATAAATCTTACTTAAACAAATTTTTTTTTTTTAACAAATAATAGAATTAATTTAACTCTAAATACTTCAAAAATTCATATAAAATAATCTACTCAAAATTATCAAAAACTCCAAGAATTAATATTGCTCAAAATAATTCATAGATCAATATAAAAATATTAAACTAACAGAGGCTCGCCGGAAAATATTCCAGTCACCGGAAAAATACCCATAATTCGGACGGAGAATACCACTAGATTCACAGCATTGCTAGGAGTCCAAAAATACAAATTTTATTCTCATATCACTTCATATTTAGAATTAATTTACAAAAAATACTCAAAAATTTCATTTCTAAATACCCTATCATATTGACATCAAAATAAAATCTTAACCGTATATATTGAAATTCACTTAATTCTAAACACGTACCTGAAATTTCATCGCGATCGGATTGCAAAACAATCAATTATCAAGATTATATATATATATAACGTTTGGCCTGGGACTGCCTGCCCTTTTGCTTTTCTTTTCCACGTTTTGCCTGGGACTTTTCGTCCCCTGCCCTTTTTGTGTTTTTTTCTTTTCCTTTATATATATATATATAAAATTAATGTCGTCCAGAGACTTCTCTTTCCACCGCCTTTCTCTTCTCTTTTTTTTTTTTTTTTTTTTTTTTTTTTTTTTTATTATAAAAAAAATATCTTTCTTTAGAATTACTATTTTATCCTTAATATAATATATTTTTTTACTTTTAAATTCCTCCACACAATTTTTAATTCCTTTCGATTATATCCTTACTGTGCATATAATTTTTACTCCTAGAACTTTCTATTTTTATATTTCCTCAATATTTCACCCCATATATATATATTTCACCGCTGAACTCTATTCCATAAAAATCCTCAAATTATAATATCACTTTTTAAATATTAATACTTATTAAATTTTCGGGATGTTACACAAATGATGGTAACGATTCACCTGTTGCTGCTCTCCGCTGGGCAAGTAAGATTAGGGAGGATGGCTTTCTTCTCTTTAGGAATTTGTGCAAATTGTCCATGAAATACTCATCTCAAGAGAGCCCGGATGATCAGATTCTTTTAAGAGGTAAAATATTGTCTCTCGAGTTGCTCAAAGTGGTGATGGAAAATGGGGGTTCAGTCTGGCGCAACAACGAAAGGCAAGTCATTGTACATCTCTCAGAATTGTTAATTCCTGCTGTTATGTGTGTATATTTATTCTATTTTTTTTTAGATTTTTTGAATTTGAAGCCATATCCTCTACATCTTTTGTTATTGTATCAGGCATGCCTACTTTCCTGGCTGGGATAATGTTGTCACATTTTATTGATTACAGTAGCTAATGGCTTATGATCTGAAGAAATTCTGTTCTAAAATGTGGAGTGAATAAAATAAGATTTTCAACCAGTGAAGGTGCAATGGAAAGAAAATGCTTCAAACTCATGACTCAAGAGTTAAATATATTTTTGAAAGGACAAAAATGGATCCTGACAATAATCATATGCCTTTAAACTTCTGTAAGCAATATCCCAGCTGCCCAGTATTTTTCCGTGAGGGTGTTTGAAAGAGGAGGAAGTCGAATGTGTCCTAAGTATATTGCGTTAGGTGGTTTTGCATCTAGTACTTTCTCTACAATGTAATTAACGATTGGTTACTATTAGTACTTCTGACTTTTGGTACTGGCTATATGCTCTGTGTTTCATGGTTCCTTTCGTGATGAAACACCTCTCATTTCCTGTTTATTGTTGTCTGTTAATATTTCAAAGTTAATCAGAATCGATTGATTGCCTGAGTTTTAGCTGTTCAATAGGTACATGAAGGCCCATGCTTATATATTTATTTTTTTGAATGGAATGTTTTTGTATTTGTTATATGCTGGGAAAACTTTACTTGGCCATTTGCAGAAATGATTTTGTGTTTTCTTTTTTTTTTTTTTTTTGTTTTGTTTTGTTTTGGGGTGCCAATTTTGATTGATTATTTTTGTCCACTATTTCATTATGTAGTTTAATACTGATTTAAAATGTGATAATTGGTTCTGCTTACAGGTTTCTCAATGCTGTTAAGCAGTATCTTTGCTTATCATTGTTAAAGAACAGTGCACTATCAGTTATGGCAATCTTTCAGCTTCAGTGTTCCATCTTTATGATCTTTTTATCAAAGTTCAGATCAGGATTGAAGGCAGAAATTGGAATATTCTTTCCCATGCTCATTCTTAGGATACTTGAGAATGTAAACCAACCAAGTTTTTTACAGAAAATGATTGTCCTGAATTTTTTGGAGAAGATTGCACAAGATTCACAGATTATAGTTGATGTCTTTGTGAACTATGATTGTGATGTGGATGCTCCAAACATATATGAAAGGTATTGGTTTTATGCTTTATTATTCATTTGCTTTTTCTGTTTCGGAGTTGTTATCTGATTAACTGAATAATTAATTCACTTTAGTAAGATATTGAACTTAAAAATTGCTTGCAAACATCCAACGGTGTTGCCTTTATAAATATATACTCGTGTTTTCTGTCCTTTTCAGAAATGTTTATCTGAAATTTAGGATTTGTAACTATATTGGGCTACATATTAAGTTTTGAATTTTAATTCAGAAAAGTGAGAATTCATTTGACCCGCACATCCACTTTGCTTGATGTTATTCCCAACATGCAATAGCTTTTGGAAGTCATGTATTAGAAAGTCTTAAACTAGGGCCTAACTCCACCTTGGAGGGGGATGTTTGCCTCACTCTTCACGCACCCCCTCATGCCCTAGACTAGACATCTGGCCCAACATTGGGTAGCCCAACACTGATCTTAGCCACCTTGAAGGGGGAGAATCCTCTCACACGCATGAATGACACATTGTATGTATAACTAGCTAATGTGGGATACTTAACAAAAAGTTATGCTTTTATAGCTTTTTTAAACATGTTTTCTGGTTCTAAATTCTCTACCTTTATTTTACATTATGAATCAAAACCATATATTTGTCACGTGTACAGTAATAGTTATTTTGTTTTTGTTTTGATTTTGGAATTAGAACTTACTAAACCAGTGGTGGCAAAGTCATTGCCTTTCTACTATTTGGATTAATGATCATTGAATCAAGAACAAGTTTATTCTTAAGGTTCCATTTTTTATGAAAGCGTTCTATTCTTCTTTTTTTTTTTATAAAATATTTTGCTTTTGCTGCCAATCCAGTTCAATCAGAATTCAGAATTCACATTGTCATATGCTAATCATTCTCATAGCCCTTTAAACCCAAACAATACAATTTTTAAAACTGTTACCGTTAGCGAACTGTTGGAATTTACTGATAAGAATTTGAATGAGGGCAGCTCCATAAGTTACTGTCAGAATTTTATTTATGAGGTGATGGGAGCTAGTGAGGGAGTTCACGATGCTATAAACTAGACTATTGCTTTTGTATGTTTATTTAAATTTTTAATTACATATATTGTATAACTTTTATAACCGACAATGGATATCTCTGGGTACGCAACAATAAAAAAAAGAAAAATGATAAAATGAGCAGATATCAAGTGGGACAACTCGACAAGCAAGCACGTATAATTTATAAGGCAGAGAATCGGATAAACAACGCTAAAAAAAAATCATGATTTTAGAAGGTTCCATTCATTTACAATTAATTAGAAACAAGATACATCTTGTGACTTAATTGATAATACTATAATATTGTAGAAAGAGATTTCAAATTCGACTCTAATTAAATACATCTACAATGATGAGTGATGAGTTTTAATTATTAATAAATTTGAACAAGATAATCTCAATAAGAGTAATTCACACCGAATTAAAAAAAAAAAAACAGTCACAAATTCATTGTTTTCTCGTCATTTCATATACAAATACACACAATCATGTAGTATCCTTTTACATAGCCATACAAAATTATATTAAAAAAATCTGAATAAGTAGAAAAATTAAAGCAAGTGAAAAATGAAAATCACTATGGAGCATATTGTGAGATATAATAATAAATAATAATTTTAGACCTTATCTTTTTTTTTTTTTTTATTATTATTATTTTTTTTTTTAATTTTTATGGAAATCAATGGATCAATTGGTTTAATGAAAGACTATATGTGAAAGTTGAAATTAATTAGAGGAAATCACATTGATATAAGTTGCAATAATTTCGATATATAGCTGCCTTTACTCTAGTGGACGAAGCCAAATAATTGAACAGACGATTGCCAAATAATTTGAGAAATTAGACAATTGCCCAGAAAACTCCAAAAACATAGACGAAGTCATTAAACTTGTCGTATTGGCCTACTTTTCTTCATTTTCTTGTTCTTTTTCTATCGACTTTTTTTTTTTTTTGAAGAAATACAGGGGAAAACGGCCTAGAAGAAGCTAGACATCCCAACTAGGTTGGCACCCCTAGCAAAACCTAAACCGCAAACCCCCAAAAGAAAATATATTAAAAATGGGGACCTCGAGAAGAGGTCAAAGAAATAACAGAGTTACAAATGATTCTGAAACAAAAAGTAAGACGGATTCGCTAAAAAAGTATTCTTGTTCTTTTTCTATCGACTTGCTTAATTACTTTTCTCATCTTCTTTTTCTTTTTCTTTTTTAAACTTGACCTATTGACCTATTGACTTACTGTTCTTCATCTTCTTTTAACTTACTTTTCAGAAAGAAAATTCTAAAATTCAGATTATTTCTAAAATTCTTACATTTGTAAATTTATGGCGTAAGCATATATCATTTGCTTGTATTTAAGTCAATTCTACTGTGGAATTAATAGCAAAGTCTTTCTTTAATAGTAAGTCTTGATAAAACTGAAGTCTTCTAATAACGGAAATTGCACGATCGAATTGGGTATAAAATATATCAACTACTTGTGATTAAGCATGCTAATCACAAACTCAGTTAATTAAAAAAATTCATTAATAGCAATGCCTTTGTTTTTACACAAACCACTCTCCATCCTCCTCCTCTTCATTATTATTATCCCTTTCTTTGTTTGGTGCTTTGATGTCCTTCCTCTTGCTTCTGCTTCAACTAATTCTTCTTCTTCTTCTTCTTCACTTGTTGTAAATGAAGAGACAGATGCTCTTTTGAGTTGGAAAGCTACTCTTCAGTTTGATAATCAAACCCATTCCCTCTTATCTACCTGGTCTCCTTCTACTCCTCTCTGCAATTGGTCTGGTATTTCCTGCCATAGAAAGTCTAAGGCTGCAACTGTTGCCGGTATCGACCTTTCTGGTTATGCTGTAAGAGGTACGCTTCGCAGCCTCAGCTTTTTGTCTTTTCGAAATCTTAAGATGCTTAACCTTAGCATAAACTCCTTCCATGGCATCATTCCTTCCCATATTGCTAACTTTCCAAACTCCAAGTCCTTGACTTGTCAATAAATAATCTCACTGGGGAAATCCCAAGTTCTATTGGAAACTTGACAAATTTGTCCACTCTTTATCTTTATTCCAATCAACTTTCTGGTTCCATCCCTCGAGAAGTTGGTATGTTGAGATCTCTTACAGATCTTGTATTGCCAACAAATAATCTCACCAGTGAAATCCCAAGTTCTATTGGAAACTTGACAAATTTGTCCACTCTTTATCTTCATTCCAATCAACTTTCTGGTTCCATCCCTCGAGAAGTTGGTATGTTGAGATCTCTTACAGATCTTGCATTGTCAACAAATAATCTCACCAGTGAAATCCCAAGTTCTATTGGAAACTTGACAAATTTGTCCACTCTTTATCTTCATTCCAATCAACTTTCTGGTTCCATCCCTCGAGAAGTTGGTATGTTGAGATCTCTTACAGATCTTGAATTGTCAAAAAATAATATCACCGGTGAAATCCCAAGTTCTATTGGAAACTTGACAAATTTGTCCACTCTTTATCTTGGTTTCAATCAACTTTCTGGTTCCATCCCTCGAGAAGTTGGTATGTTGAGATTTCTTACAAATCTTGAATTGTCAAAAAATAATCTCACCGGTGAAATCCCAAGTTCTATTGGAAACTTGACAAATTTGTCCACTCTTTATCTTTATTCCAATCGACTTTCTGGTTCCATCCCTCGAGAAGTTGGTATGTTGAGATCTCTTACAAATCTTGCATTGTCAACAAATAATCTCACCGGTGAAATCCCAAGTTCTATTGGAAACTTGACAAATTTGTCCACTCTTTATCTTGGTCTCAATCGACTTTCTGGTTCCATCCCTCGAGAGGTTGGTTTGTTGAGATCTCTTACAGATCTTGAATTGTCAACAAATAATCTCATCGGTGAAATCCCAAGTTCTATTGGAAACTTGACAAATTTGTCCACTCTTTATCTTTATTCCAATCGACTTTCTGGTTCCATCCCTCGAGAAGTTGGTTTGTTGAGATCTCTTACATATCTTGACATGTCAACAAATAATCTCATCGGTGAAATCCCAGGTTCTATTGGAAACTTAACAAATTTGTCCAACCTTGGTCTTTGTTCCAATCGACTTTCGGGTCCAATACCCCAAAAAGCATGCAGAGGTGGGAAACTTAAATATTTTTCGGCCAATAATAACTATTTCAGTGGTCATATCCCAAAGAGCTTGAGAAATTGCAGCAGTTTATTGAGACTTCATCTCGAGGATAATCAATTGACAGAAAATATGTCTGAATATTTTGGTATTTGGCCACACTTGAACTACATCGATTTAAGTCGAAACAAACTTTATGGAGAGCTTTCATGGAAATGGGAAACTTTTGCCAACTTATCAGCTTTGAAAATCTCAAACAATAATCTCTCTGGCATTATACCAACAGAAATCGGAAAGGCACCCAAATTACAATATATAGACCTTTCGTCAAATCAGCTTGTAGGGGCCATTGCTAAGGAACTGGGAAACCTACCTTTGATCATACTTTTTCTTCATGATAACAAGATTTTAGGTGTCATTCCTAAAGTGTTAGGAATGTTATCTAATCTCGAACAGCTTAACCTAGCAACCAACAATTTGAGCGGAGCAATTCCAAGGCAGCTTGGACAATGTTCGAGATTATTGTTTTTGAATCTTAGCATGAACAACTTGACACAAAGCATTCCCACAGAATTAAGCAGTTTACGCTCTCTGGAAAGTATTGATCTCAGTCAAAATCAGTTGGCAAATGCTATTCCACAACAACTTGGGGAGCTGTACAGACTAGAGATGTTGAACTTCTCCCACAACGTGCTGTCAGGATCAATTCCAAAAACTTTTGATAATTTGTTAAGCTTGACAACAGTGGATATATCGTGGAATAAATTGGAAGGCCGAATTCCAAACATTAAAGCTTTTCGTGAAGCTCCACTCAAAGCACTTAGTAACAACAGAGACTTATGTGGCAATAATACCATATTGAAGATGTGCACTTCTCATAGGGTGGGCAAGAAGGATGGAAAATTAATTGCTCTTGCAGCTTTAGGTGGTCTATTGATATTGTTTTTATTGGTCGTGGGTTGTTTTCTTGTTTATCAAGGAATTAGAAGCAAGAAGGCTATTCCAGAGGAGGCGAATGACAATGCTAATTATATAATGCGGGTGCAAGATCAGGATTTGCAATATGAAAATATCCTTGAGGTGACAGAAGGGTTTAGCTCGAGTTATTGCATCGGGGAAGGAGGCTATGGACTTGTCTACAAAGCTATGGTGACACCAAATCGAGTAGTTGCTGTGAAAAAACTTCGCCAGTCCCAAAATATTTTGAAAGCATTTGCAAGTGAGGTTGGTGCATTGGCAAATATACGTCATCGGAATATTGTTAAGTTATATGGTTTCTGTTCACATCCCCATCATTGTTTTTTGATTTATGAATTCATAGAAAGAGGAAGTTTGAGAAAGGTACTAAATCATCAGGAAGAAGCTATGGAGTTGGATTGGATTAAAAGGCTGAATATTGTTGAAGGAATAGCTAATGCGTTATCATACATGCACCATGATTGCTCTCCTCCAGTTATTCATCGAGATGTTACGAGTAACAATGTGTTGTTGGATTTGGACTTTGAGGCTCATGTTTCTGATTTTGGAACTGCCAAGCTGTTGATGCCAGATTCCTCGAATTGGACATCATTTGCAGGCACAATCGGATATACTGCTCCAGGTGCATTCTTTGATTTCAATTGTTCCCTCAATATATATATTAGTTGTTGAAATTTTCGTATCCTTGACTATCGTGATGTGTGTTTAATTTATGTCTTTGTAGAGCTAGCATATACAATGAAGGTCGATGAAAAGTGTGATGTTTATAGTTTTGGTGTGGTGGCACTAGAAGTACTAATGGGAAGGCATCCAGGGGATTTCATCTCATCTTTTTCATCATCAGCATTGTCATCCTCATCATCGTATGGGCAACAAAAACTGTTGGAGGACGTGATCGATCAACGGGTCTTGTCACCTCGTAATAAAACTGCTGAAGGAGTGATCAACATTATAAAAGTTGCATTTGCATGTTTGAGTACAAAACCTGAACTCCGACCAACAATGAGACAAGTTTGTTCACAGCTGCAAGTTGCTAAATGGGTTCCTTTGATAAAGCCATTCTCAGAAATCAAATTGGGAGACATTTTGGCTGATGAAATTGTCATTGGTTAAGCTCTCAAGAAAACAAAAAATCAACTTCAGACCCCTTTATTTCTCTTGCCTTAGTACTCTTTGTGTTCACCAAAATTGTGATATAGCTTATGTACCAGCCAGATAGTATAGTTTTGGATGTTAATAATTGTAGTCTTTAAAACAAATCCACTCGGTTAATAAATTGAAGACAAGTTCATGCTTGTGCTGCAACAATAAAGAATAAAAAACAGAGTTAATTGGAACAGAGTTGTTCTGAATTGTTGTCACCGTTGATTTTTCAGAATTTTGACAGATATATCCATTTTCCGTGCCAAATTTACAATTACCAACGGAACGTCTCATCGCAAAATTCATTTTGCAATAAAATTCTTCACGATTGGAGGTTGACTGACCCTCCATGGCCATGGGATCCGCCCTTGGTGCCGAGGAATCAAATTATACACATCAATGAATCAAAATTCAAAAATTTAAAAAATGAACAAATTACAGAATATCAATTTTAGAAAATTCAAAAGATCAAAAGTGCATTTGACATTTGTGTTTCAAATTCATTATTTTCTCCTCATTTCATATACAAATACACACAATCATGTACTATCCTTTTACATAGCCATACAAAATTATATTAAAAAAATCTGAATAAGTTGAAAAATAGAAAATAATCTCTAGCCATCGATTTGCTTATTCTTCGGCAACTTCAGAACTATGGTGTAACACACAACTTCCTTTATAAGGTTGACTTTACACTTTAAAATTATTCAAAAACCAAAAAAAGAAAAAAAAAATACCCTTGTATCTTAATTAATCAACAAATTATCTTCGACGAAGATTCTTCGTAGTCAAGTGACAAAGCCACAGCAACAAATTACAATACCAAAAGGAAAAAGCATGTTTGACCATAGATTTATGGCAAAACACATCATGCCCCATCTGATCTTTTTATCAAAATTATAATTGATCTATAATCAATTTTTGAACACATTTAGTATCTGATCTTTTCATTTTAATATTATTAACCCCAAACTCGATTTTATTTTATGTCTATGTAACAAATTTTATTAAGTGACATGACTAATAATATTTTAGTATGTAACACAATTTCAAAAAAATTGCTTGAATAAGAAAACAAATTTGCTGGAAGTGTCAATTTTAATAGTTTCAAGCGACAAAACCATGTAATTTTTAAATTATTCGGAAATGTTTGTTTGATTATTTTGTCTCTAAATGTAACACCCTTATACTTTTGCTATATACAAGTATTTGACTAACACTTTCCATATAAGAACATCATAATTCTAATCCTTATCAGCTTGTGTCATTTGTCTAAAAAGCAACTATGGACTTAACGAATTGCTACACATAAAATATAAAATGTTAACAAATTGAAAAATCACAACATAGTGAATATAAACCATTAACTACTTTAACAATCACAAGCAGTCACATGTATACATATCAGCATACAGTCATGCACATGTAAATGAATGAGCCATTTCTTTTATTTGTTGTGACATAACCAGCCAAACGACTGCCCCGGGATCATGTAACATATAACAGATGATTTCGCTGGCCAGCTCATATAACATGTGTTTGACCTTTTGGTCCAGATAACAAGTGGTTGACCTTGCGGTCCATGTATCATATAATCCATGTGGGTGACCATATAGGTCCAGATAACTGATATTCCATATAATTGCAGTGTCCGGACAGGTATGTCACTGTCTTGGAACCAATTGACCCAAAAGCTTAAGCGGATAGGTAAGGCGCAATAATAGCTTTTATTACTATCTCTGACACTCCCCCTCAAGCGAACGCCCCTTGGGCTTGAAGCGTGTACAACACAGGCCCACTTTGCCATGTGTTGAATTTTTAATCAACAAATGGAGCTGTCAGGATTCGAACCCTCGACCTCTAGGTCTAAACGGCTCTGATACCATGTCTTGGAACCAATTGACCCAAAAGCTTAAGCTGACAGGTAAGGCCCAATAATAGCTTTTATTACTATCTTTGACAGCCACAACGTCCCTTTATGTTTCATGTAATCATGTACAATTCCATATATCATATAATCCATATCATGCATATATCTTATAATCCATGTCAAGTAAATAACATATGTTCATATATATAAATTCTACATATACCATATATCATATGACATGTAATTTATAAATGCTCAAATATAATCATATACAATTTCTCATATAACATATATATAATTCATATACCTTTATCTAAACAAATCACATAGCCTACACCATTGAATAATCACATAAAATTCATACCATTCATATACTCAAAAATTAACTTTTGATTTTCTGCGTCCATAACCTATACTATTTTCTAAAATATCCTTAAATAAGTCCTTCTTTAACAACTTATCACCAATTCTATTCTCAGGTAAACTCCTATTAATAAAAACTATATAATCATATCTATCTATTTGGCTTGGACTTGATATTAACTTAATACCAAGCTTCCGACGTATCTCAGTAAATTCCAGTTTGGGAATCAAAACCACGTAGTTCTCCTAATCTTAAAATAACTTAAGATTATTCTCATATAGTGTATTCTATAGAATACATTACCCTGTCACTATTGACATATACGGTCACTATTTATATATACGGTCACTATTCACAAATACGGTATATTACTATTCACCAAATTATCAAAAATAACCCAAAACATCATAAATTCCTCCAAATGCATTTCTTGTAATTTTCATATTTTCTTCACATATAAATCCCACTCAAATTAATTTTCTAACAAATAATATAATTAATTTTTAACTTCAAATACTTCAATAATTCATATAAAATAATCTACTCAAAATCGTCAGAAACTCCAAGAATTAATATTACTCCAAATAATTCATAGATCAATATAAAAATATTCAACCAACATAAACTCGTCGGAAAATATTCCGATCATCGGAATAGTACCTATAAATCGGACGGAGAACACCACTAGATTCACAGCACTGCTAGGAGTCCAAATATACCAATTTTATTCTCATATCACTTCATATTTAGAATTAATTTATAAAATTACTCCAAAATTACATTTCCAAATACAGCATCATATAGTCTTCAAAATCAAATTGTAACCGTACATAATGAAATTCACTTAGTTCTAATCACGTACCTGTAATTTCATCAAAATCTAACGGTCGAAAATTGGATTTTCCATTTTTCTCTCTATTTTTCCTTATTCTTTAATTTTTCTCCTGGAGAAGTCTACGCCTTCCTTCCTCTGCTTCTTTTTTTTTTTTTTTTTTACGTCTCTTCTCCTCTTTTTATATTAAATTTTCTTAACCAAATAACGATTTTACCATCTATATTATTTTTAACCTCAACTTTTTAATTCTTTCATTATCATCTTTACTGTTCATATAATTTTTACCCCAAAACTTTCTATTTTTATATTTCTTCAATACTTTACCCCATAAATATATATTCTCAAATATATATATGAATCACTGTTGAACTTTATTCCACAAAAATCCTCAAATTATAATATCACTTTTAAATATTTATACTTATTGCATTTTTGGGATATTACACTGAACATAAGCGTATTACACCTACACAAAAGATAAATTAATTTTGGAGCTAATAATATTGAAATAAAAAGATCAGGTACTTAAGTGTTCAAAAAATTGATCAGGGGACCAATTATAGTTTTAGTGTAAGATCAAGAGGCTCAGGATTTGTTTTGCCTAGATTTATTTATTTATTCATTTTTCACCGAATAGATTTATTTCATATCTTTCTAAATACTTTTTTTTACCTGAAAAAAAAAAGTCTATTCATTCGCATGAAGCAAGTACTGAAAGGTTTATGATTTCCCCTTAGGGTTTCCATTGATTAGGAGTGTATAAATACAAGGATACATGGGCCGGTTATGGACCTGCTGTACATGGATATGGGCTGAATATTATTTACATAAATATACACATACATATACTCTATCACCCCCCCGCAAGTTGAGCGGGGCTTTACACGGTCAACTTGTCACGTAGAAGAAGAAAACGTTGCTTGGAGAGACCTTTAGTGAGGATGTCGGCGGGTTGGTGAAGAGTGGGAATGTGCTGAACCCGAAGCAGCTTTTGAGAGACCTTGTCACGAACAAAATGGAAGTCGAGCTCAAGATGTTTACTGTTGTTGTGAAAAATCGGGTTAGCAGTGAGATAGGTGGCCCCCAAGTTATCGGACCATATGGTGGGAGGGGCTTGGGTGGAGTAGCCAAGTTCACGGAGTAACATGGTCAGCCATAAAACTTCTGAAGCAATAGTGGCCAAGGCACGGTATTCGGCCTCCGTGGAGGATCTCGAGACAGTCCGTTGTTTTCTGGAAATCCAAGAGATGAGATTCGGCCCGAGGAAGACCGCAAACCCAGTGGTTGATTTTCTGTCATCCAAACAACCGCCCCAATCAGAGTCACAAAAACCGTTGATGTGCAAGGAGGAGGATTTTCGAAGAAAGAGTCCATGGCTGGTTGTGTCTCTTAAATACCGCAAGATGCGTTTGACAGCTTTCCAGTGTTCAGTGGTCGGCGAGTGCATGTATTGAGAAACTTTGTTCACTGCAAAGGAGACATCGGGCCGAGTGATTGTGACATATTGTAATCCACCCACAATACTCCTGTATAATTGGGGATCTTCAAAGGGATCGCCACTCTGAAGGGAGAGGCGGGTGCTGCTGCAAAAAGGCGTGGAAATGCCCTTGGATTCATGCATTTTGGCTCGGAGAAGAAGATCAGAAATGTACCTGTGCTGATGGAGAAGGAGGCCGTTGTTGTCCCAATGTGCTTCAAGACCAAGAAAGTAGTTCAGTTTCCCAAGATTGCGGATGGCAAACCGCTGCTGTAAAAAATGTATAACTTTGTCCACCATAGCCATATGATTACCCGTAATCAGAATATCATCCACATAAAGTAAGCAAAAAATTTGAACGGAGGCTGACTTGTAATAGTACAGAGAAGTGTCGGCTTTGGAGCTGTAGAACCCAAATTGAATGAGCACATCAGTTAAGCATTTATGCCACATACGGGGTGCTTGTTTCAGACCATAGAGAGAACGCTTCAGAAGACAAACATGGTCCGGCTTGTGCTTATCGACAAAGCCCGGAGGTTGTTGCATAAAAACCCTCTCTTCTAGCTTGCCATGTAAGAAGGCATTAGAGACATCAAGATGATTAACCACCCATCCAAAGGAGACAGCCAAAGAGAGAACAAGACGAATGGTAGTTGGTTTGATTACCGGGCTGTAAGTTTGTGCATAATCCAATCCCGGACGTTGGTGAAAGCCTTTTGCTACAAGGCGTGCTTTATGTCGTTCAACGGAGCCATCCGGATTCAGCTTTGTTTTAAACACCCATTTGCAGCCAACTAAGTTCTGTGCTTGTTGAGAAGGCACTAATTCCCAAGTCTGATTTTTCATTAAAGCTTCATATTCATCCAACATCGCTTTACGCCATTCTGGAAATTTAATTGCTTGTGTATAGCAGGTGGGTTCAGCTGGAACAGCACTGGTGGTGTGAAAATTCATGGGGCGACGGGGTTTAAGTGTATTGGTTTGAGAACGGGTCACCATAGGATGTGGTTTTGGTGGTGGAGGAGGGGAGAGAGCACGCTGTCCAAGATCGACAACCAGGGGAATAGGTGGTGGGCTGGTGGAAGTGGCGGGTGGGGACGGGCTGGAGTGGGGGCTGGACGGTGCTGTATGGGACGTGGAGGGAGGAGAGGCGGGTGATGGCGGTGAGGCAGGGGTGGGTGGCGAAGGTGAAGGGGAGGACGAGGGCGGTGGGGAAGATGTGGGGGGAGGCGTGGGGCTGGGTGGAGGTAAGGGTGGAGGTGTTGCAGCCGTAGGCATGGTATGGGAGTCCGTTGGGAAGGTGATGTACAGCGGTAGTTCATTATGTTGTCGGATTGTCGATAGAGGGGCTGCATCAGTTAACTGCTGAAACGGAAACACCTGTTCATCGAAAAGCACATGGCGTGAGATATATAGCTTATGAAGAGAAAGATCAAGACAACGGTATCCCTTGTGAATTTTACTATACCCAAGAAAAACACAACGACGTGAACGTGGTGCAAGTTTGTGAGGAGATGCATAACGTAACAAAGGATAGCAAAGACACCCGAAAACACGCAAAAAATTATAATTTGGACGGGTCTTAAATAAAAATTCAAATGGTGTGCAATTGTCTAAGCTAGAAATGGGCAATCGATTAATGAGGTAGACTGCCGTTTCAAAAGCAAAGGTCCAGTATTTAATGGGAACTGACGAATGAGTAAGTAGTGAAAGTCCGGTTTCAACTATATGACGATGTTTCCTCTCCGCACAACCGTTTTGTTGAGGTGTGTACGGACAAGAGACACGATGTGTGATACCATGGATTTTCAAATACGGGACTAATGCCTGGAATTCCCCACCCCAGTCAGACTGAAAACTCTTAATAGATTTCCCAAAGTGCTTTTCAACCATTGTACGAAATTGAATAAATGCATGCATGACATCGGATTTAAATTGAAGAGGATAAAGCCAGGAGTATTTACTATAATGATCAAAAAACAAGACATAATAATTATAATTATCAAATGACTTCACTGGAGCAGGACCCCATAAATCAGAACATATAAGTTCTAAGGGTTCAGAAACAACCGAGTTGGAAACAGGAAATGGTAAACGGTGAATCTTACTAACAGAACAAGCATGACATAAAAGTTCATGATTTTTATTCGAAACAGATATATTATTTAAAGCTAAAATTTTCTTCACTGCTGGAATCGCAGCATGGCCAAGACGTGCATGCCACTGAGAGACGGATGCCAAGTTCGCACGGACAGGATCAGGTGGACTCTTCGGAAGACTGAGAGAGTAGAGACCATTTTTATTCAGCCCCGTATGAAGTACCTGCTTGGTCACCAAATCCTTAAGCACAAAAGAGTCAGCAAAAAATTCAATAGACACAGGATTAGATTTGGTTAAAGCCGAAACTGATAACAAATTATTGGAGGCAGCAGGTACATGAAGAACATTATCAAATTTAATCGGACTACCATTGACACAAAATGAGGAAGAACCAATATGGGAGATGGGTATTTTGGAACCATTACCTATTGTAACCTCTTCAGGGCCATGATATTCACTGTGAATGTTCAGGTTGTCCAAGTCAGCAGTTAAATGATGCGTAGCGCCAGAATCAACAATCCAATCTTGAGTTGAGTGTGTGTTTGTGGCTGTAAAATATGAGGCAGGGGTAGTGCGGGTGTGATTGGACCGATTTCCCCTCGGTTGTCTTGGGGATGGACAATTACGTGCTAAATGGTTTTGGCCTTTGCAATTGTGACAATAAAAGGTGGTGACATCTAAAGGTGCCATGGTTGTGTTTGGTTGCAGAAAATTTCCAGCATTATTTCCAGCAGTAAAATTTCCAGAATTTGGCATAAATTGATGTGGACGAACATTAGTATGTTGAGGGAAATTGTTACCAGAAAATTGGGGGTTAAAACCCCTACCCATGGGACGCCAGGGCTGCTGTTGGGAAGGCTGATTGTGCCGCTGTCCACCACGGCCTGAACCACGTCCACCACGGGCTGAAGCGGCTGAATTGCGGGCTCCATAAAGTGCAGTAGGGGCACGATCAGCTTGTATCTCACGACGGAGATTGCGTTCTTCAGAGAGTAACAGACCATGGAGGTCCTCAAAACGGGTTGGTTCAATTTTGATCTCTAGGGAGCGAGTAAAGGGACGAAACACCGGTAACAAACCATCAACTACAGCATCGACAAGGTCAGTCTCAGAGATTGCCGATTGCAAAGCCGCCAAGTGATCTGAAATTTGCTTTGCTCGAGTAATATACGAAGAAATCGATTCAGCCTCCTCTTGCTTTAGATTGCGTAGTTGCAACCTATAATCTCGAATCTGTGAACGAGAACCAGCAGCGTACGCTGCAGTCAAACGATTCCAAGCCTCTTGCGCAGTCTCAGCGCCAACAATCTGAGTTACAATTCCGGGCGAAAGGGAATTGATGATCCAGCTCATCACTTGAGCATCTTTTTCTTCCCATCTATCAAAGTCAGGGTTGGGTTCATTGGTCCCTTCCAAGAATTTCGGTGGGGGTACAACTCTGCCATCAATATGTCCCATGAGCCGTGACCCCTTCAACAATGGTACAAGTTGCGTCTTCCAGAGAAGATAGTTGGTGGTATCAAGTTTAATCGGGAAAGTTGAGGTGGAGGGAATGACAACGGCGGCAGCAGGTGTGGTGGCCGGAGAAGTCATGATGGCGGCAAGAAAAACTCTGAATTTTTCGGTGAGGGGATGCTGAATTTTTTCGGTGAGAAGGTGGGTGTTAGCCGTCAAGCTCTGATACCATGAAAGGTTTATGATTTTCCCCTTAGGGTTTCCATTGATTAGGAGTGTATAAATACAAGGATACATAGGCCGGTTATGGACCTGCTGTACATGGATATGGGCTGAATATTATTTACATAAATATACACATACATATACTCTATCAAGTACAACTCTAACGAATGATGGACAAAGTTGAAACCATGTCCCTCTACATATCGTAGAATTCGCAGCTCTTGCCAGAAGATGAGCAGCGTGATTCACCGAACGATGACCAAAAACTATACGAATTGATCCCAAATCACTTACAAGCCTACGACAATTGTCGATAACTAAACCAATAGGTGCTCTTACAGAACAGTCATTATTTAAATAATTAACCAGATTAAGGGCGTCAAGCTCTACAATTACATTAGTTAAATTAAGCTCATTGAGCCAACTTAAAGCCTCGATGCAACTTGCAGCCTCTTCTTGTGCCGGATCGCCACTGCCTTGCATCAATAGATTTCTTGCAGCAAAAAAATTAGCACTAGCTGATCAGATAATACACCCATGGCCTATGCGAGTTTCCCCTTCAAAACAACTTGCATCCGCATTACACTTGAACCAACCTGTCTTCGGAGGTGTCCAAGAAATAGAGCCGCTGTTGTCAAAATTGCTGTTTGGTGCCTCAATATTCGTTGAAGACACAACTGTTGCAGGTGTGAATTGAATTGACACAGTATGAGCCTTCTGCCATTCACTGAGAAAGCCAAGACCATGAAGAAAAACTTGAGATGCTGAATGAAATTTATTGTGCCAAACTAACCAATTTCTTCTTGCCCAAATAGCCCACAAGACGACTACAGCTCTTTCTATCCACTTCCTCTCTTGCCTAGCAATCCGATTCCACCAAAGATCTAAGGAATTGATAGAAACATGCCGTCCTTCTTCCATAAATTCACTCCAAACATCCAAAGCTGTTGGACATCCAATTAAGTCATGAAAATTCGACTCTGAAGCTCCTCGACATAACGGACAATAATCATCAACAGGAACATGTTTGTCCTAAAGCCTGGTTAGTGTCGGTAGCGAATTAGTGCCAACTTTCCACAAAAAGATTTTCACCTTTGGAGGAATATTCAAATCCCAAACCAGGTTCCAATTCGGAGATAAAAAATTAGAAGGCAGGGAAGAAATTGGAGCCTGCCGCACTAAATGATAATATGTAGAGAAAACGAACCATCAATCTCAAACCTGCAATACGGATTATCAACATTTGAATTCCAGGATAATGGAATTCGAGAAATCAAAGCTCGATCTCGTTCAGTAAACAGAAGCTGCAGCAGATCAGTATTCCAAGATTTTCCATCCTCCTCAATTAGTAAATTCACCGTTGCTTCTTCAAATCGGAAAAATTGGAGCAAAAATTTTTGGGTTTTTAGCATCCGGGAGCCAATTATCATGCCAAACTGAAAATATTTAAACCATTGCCAACCAGGGGTGAGCAAAATGCGGTTCAGTTCAAAAATTGAACCCAACCAAACCGAACCGCAAACCAAAGAAGGGAAATTATAAAAATCAAAATCAAATTAATATACATTCAATTTGAATTGAATCAAATCAAACCAGTTCGGTTTGATTCTGATTCGGTTCGATTGCAAATCGAAATTTCCAAATTTAAAATTTAAATAAATTATCATTGTTATTATCATTAAATTATTATTAATTATATATAAATTATGGTCTATATTACATATATATTATTAAAATCTCATATATATAAATTTTGTAATAATATAAATATATATTATATCAAATAAAATGTATTATATATATATATATATATTTATATTTATATATATAATTTTTAAATATTTATAATTAGTTCGGTTTTATTTGATTTTTATTCAGTTTTTCCATTAAAAACCACAACCAAACCAAATCCAAACTATCATATTTTTGATTTGGTTCGATTTTTTCTGCTCAATTTGGTTTCGTTTTCAGATTGCAGTTTAGTTTTGCTCACTCCTATTGCCAACCCTCCAACCCAACCCACTACGAATAACATCTTGTGGGGCCAATTATTCACGTTTTCTAGTTGGAGACACGTACCTATTTCGGATTCAACTTTACAATATTGAAAATAAATATATGTACAAAGTATAAAAATATTCTCTGAATTAATAAATATTAGTTTATAAATAAATTAATAATTTTTACAAAATAATAATTTTTCTTAATCCAAAATCAATAACAAATATATAAAAAATCAGAATCTCAATTTTTTTTCCTAAAAGAAAACATTACGCATACTTGCTTTATAGACTATCCTTCGGGTCGGGTTGGATCCCCACCGCTCCGTATCTCACGCGCGGATCTGTCGGCTCAGGTCACTACCAAACTAATGACACAGTCATAATATTAATTAATTAATTAATTAATTTTAATTCTTAACTCTTACTAATTCTCAATTAAATTTGCTTACTAGTTTTCCTACTTTCTCTTTGCTGGCTCTGCCATTTTTATGAAAAAAAAGACGATGAATTCATAGATTTAGCTATGTAGATCTGTGATTCTTCAAATCTACACTGATTCATCGATCATCTTCATCTGTTTCCGCATTCAAATCCGTTGCGAAAAATCATGGCGTCTTCTCTATCACTCGGAGGATCTTCACGCTGCGGCCGAGTTCTCGGTCCGTCTCTCGACAAAATTGTCAAAAACGCTGCGTGGCGGAAGCATTCACACATCGTCTCCACCTGTAAGTCTGCTCTCGATAAGCTTGAATCTATCTCCGATTCCACTTCTGATCCGAATTCTCAGTCCCCTCTGTTCGGTTTTTCTCCGTCCGACGCTGAATCTGTTCTTCAGCCGTTGATTCTTGCGTTCGATTCTGCTTATGCTAAAGTTGTTGAGCACACACTTGAATGTGCCTTTAAACTCTTCTCACTAGGCCTCATTAGGGGCGAGATCGATGGCAATTCGGCTGTTAATGTTGTGTTGTATAAGTTAATTGAGGGCGTTTGTAAGGTTTGTGGGATTGGAGATGAAGCCGTTGAACTTGCTGTGCTCAGAGTGCTTCTTGCTGCTGTTCGATCTTCTTGTGTTTTGATTCGGGGTGAGTGTTTGGTGCAGCTTGTTAGGACATGTTACAATGTGTATTTAGGTGGCACCAATGGTACCAATCAGATCTGTGCGAAATCTGTTCTTGCCCAAATTATGCTCATTGTTTATGCCCGGGTTGAGGAGGATTCCATGGATGTTAGTGTTAAAACTGTTACTGTTAGCGAACAGTTGGAATTTACTGATAAGAATTTGAATGAGGGCAGCTCCATAAGTTACTGTCAGAATTTTATTTATGAGGTGATGGGAGCTAGTGAGGGAGTTCACGATGTCAAATTCTTTTTACAGAGCTCATCTTTCACGCAGAATGGCAGTAGTGAAGTTCCTGGTCATGAAGGTGAAGCTAAGGTGTCAAATGGGAATGATAAAGGCGAATTGGTCAATGGAGAGGCAAATGATGGTAACGATTGACCTGTTGCTGCTCTCCGCTGGGCAAGTAAGATTAGGGAGGATGGCTTTCTTCTCTTTAGGAATTTGTGCAAATTGACCATGAAATACTCATCTCAAGAGAGCCCGGATGATCAGATTCTTTTAAGAGGTAAAATATTGTCTCTCGAGTTGCTCAAAGTGGTGATGGAAAATGGGGGTTCAGTCTGGCAGAACAACGAAAGGCAAGTCATTGTACATCTCTCAGAATTGTTAATTCCAGCTGTTATGTGTGTATATTTATTCTGTTTTTTTTAGATGCTTTGAATTGTTAATTCCGGCTGGGATAATTTTGTCACATTTTATTGATTACACTAGCTAATGGCTTATAATCTGATGAAATTCTGTTCTAAAATGTGGAGTGAATAAAATAAGATTTTCAACCAGTGAAGGTGCAATGGAAAGAAAATGCTTCAAACTCATGACTCAAGAGTTAAATATATTTTTGAAAGGACAAAAATGGATCCTGACAATAATCATATGCCTTCAAACTTGTGTAAGCAATATCCCAGCTGCCCAGTATTTTTCCTTGAGGGTGTTTGAAAGAGGAGGAAGTCGAATGTGTCCTAAGTATATTGCGTTAGGTGGTTTTGCATCTAGTACTTTCTCTACAATGTAATTAACGATTGGTTACTATTAGTACTTCTGACTTTTGGTACTGGCTATATGCTCTGTGTTTCATGCTTCCTTTCGTGATAAAACACCTCTCATTTCCTGTTTATTGTTTTGTGTTATCATTTCAAAGTTAATCAGAATCGATTGATTGCCTGAGTTTTAGCTGTTCAATAGGTACATGAAGGCCCATGCTTATATATGTATTTTTTTTGAATGGAATGTTTTTGTATTTGTTATATGCTGGGAAAACTTTAATTGGCCATTTGCCGAAATGATTTTGTGTTTTTTTTTTTTTTGGGGTGCCAATTTTGATTGATTATTTCTGTCCACTATTTCATTATGTAGTTTAATACTGATTTGAAATGTGATAATTGGTTCTGCTTACAGGTTTCTCAATGCTGTTAAGCAGTATCTTTGCTTGTCATTGTTAAAGAACAGTGCACTGTCAGTTATGGCAATCTTTCAGCTTCAGTGTTCCATCTTTATGATCTTTTTATCAAAGTTCAGATCAGGATTGAAGGCAGAAATTGGAATATTCTTTCCCATGCTCATTCTTAGGATACTTGAGAATGTAAACCAACCAAGTTTTTTACAGAAAATGATTGTCCTGAATTTTTTGGAGAAGATTGCACAAGATTCACAGATTATAGTTGATGTCTTTGTGAACTATGATTGTGATGTGGATGCTCCAAACATATATGAAAGGTATTGGTCATATATGAAAGGTATTGGTCATATGCAGAGAAGTGAGAATTCATTTGACCCGCACATCCACTTTGCTTGAGGTTATTCCCAACATGCAATAGCTTTTGGAAGTCATGTATTAGAAAGTCTTAAACTAGGGCCTAACTCCACCTTGGAGGGGGATGTTTGCCTCACTCTTCACGCACCCCCTCATGCCCTAGACTAGACATCTGGCCCAACATTGGATAGCCCAACACTGATCTTAGCCACCTTGAAGGGGGAGAATCCTCTCACACGCATGAATGACACATTGTATGTATAGCTAGCTAATGTGGTGATGGCGTAGAGGAATTGGCGCTGACCTATTTGGAGAAAGTCGAAAACGGAAAAAAATCAACGAAGCGGTGAAAATCTGAAATTTTGAAAGTGCCCGGTTTGGTCCTGAAATTAGTGTATTTTCTTGGGAATCGGGCTGGTGATACTTCGTCGTGGGCCCCACCCTGATTTGGCGAAAAAATGCCATTTAGTCCTTCAATTTTGCGTTTTTATATTTTTAGGGACCTAATTGCAAAGTTGTAAAAGTTTTTCCTTTATTCGGTTGTTTCTGAAATTTTAACCCTAGCTGCTAGATACTATTTAAAGGCGTGTAAGACAAGAATTATGCAGTTTTTGTTGAATTCGAATTTTATTCTCTTTTTCCTATCTCTTTGAATTTTCGCAAATTCTAGGGTTAGAAGAATCGTTTCCGGTATCGTGCGCGATCAACGGAGTTCGATTGTTTATCCACTGCATCATGTGGGATACTTAACAAAAAGTTATGCTTTTATAGCTTTTTTAAACATGTTTTCTGGTTCTAAATTCTCAGGCATCTTTGGTTAGTTTACTAAAGTTACGTGTTCTTGCCTTTTTAATTATAGACTAAAGTTAAAAAGCAAGTTTTGAATAACTTATGACAAGAGATATTTGGAAGGTAAAGAGATCATAAAGTGTTTTTTGTGTGTGTGTGTGTGTGTGTGTGTGTGTTGCCTTTTCTCTACCTTTATTTTACATTATGAATCAAAACCATATATTTGTCACGTGTACAGTAATAGTTATGTTTTCTTTATAGAAAAAAATCAAAATTTATTGTAAGGCACGTAGTAGAAAGCACAAGGCTTTATAACAGGAAATTTGCTAAAATGCTGAGTTAGTTATTTTGTTTTTGTTTTGATTTTGGAATTAGAACTTACTAAACCAAAGTCATTGCCTTTCTACTATTTTGTTAATTTTTTTTTTTTTTTTTTTGCTTTTGCTGCCAATCCAGTTCAATCAGAATTCAGAATTCACATTATCATAAGCTAATCATTCTCATAGCCCTTTAAACCCAAACAATACAATTTTTAAAACTGTTACTGTAAGCGAACTGTTGGAATTTACTGATAAGAATTTGAATGAGGGCAGCTCCATAAGTTACTATCAGAATTTTATTTACGAGGTGATAAGAGCTAGTGAGGGAGTTCACGATGCTAGAAACTAGACTATTGCTTTTGTATGTTTATTTAAGTCAATTCTACTGTGGAATTAATAGCAAAGTCTTTCTTTAATAGTAAGTCTTGATAAAACAGAAGTCTTCTAATAACGTAAATTGCACGATCCAATTGGCTATAAAATATATCAACTACTTGTGATTAAGCACGCTAATCACAAACTCAGTTAATTAAAAAATTCATTAATAGCAATGACTTTGTTTTTACACAAACCGCTCTCCATCCTCCTCCTCTTCATCATTATTATGTTCAAACTAGACTATTGCTTTTGTATGTTTATTTAAGTCAATTCTACTGTGGAATTAATAGCAAAGTCTTTCTTTAATAGTAAGTCTTGATAAAACAGAAGTCTTCTAATAACGTAAATTGCACGATCCAATTGGCTATAAAATATATCAACTACTTGTGATTAAGCATGCTAATCACAAACTCAGTTAATTAAAAAATTCATTAATAGCAATGACTTTGTTTTTACACAAACCGCTCTCCATCCTCCTCCTCTTCATTATTATTATCCCTTTCTTTGTTTTGTGCTTTGATGTCCTTCCTCTTGCTTCTGCTTCAACTAATTCTTCTTCTTCTTCTTCTTCACTTGTTGTAAATGAAGAGACAGATGCTCTTTTGAGTTGGAAAGCTACTCTTCAGTTTGATAATCAAACCCATTCGCTCTTATCTACCTGGTCTCCTTCTACTCCTCTCTGCAATTGGTCTGGTATTTCCTGCCATGGTAAGTCTAAGGCTGCAACTGTTGCCGGTATCGACCTTTCTGGTTATGGTGTGAGAGGCACGCTTCGCAGCCTCAGCTTTTTGTCTTTTCCAAATCTTAAGATGCTTAATCTTAGCATGAACTCCTTCCATGGCACCATTCCTTCCCATATTGCTAATCTTTCCAAACTCCAAGTCCTTGACTTGTCAATAAATAATCTCACCGGTGAAATCCCAAGTTCTATTGGAAACTTGACAAATTTGTCTACTCTTTATCTTCATTCCAATCGACTTTCTGGTTTCATCCCTCGAGAAGTTGGTATGTTGAGATCTCTTACGCATCTTGAATTGTTAGTAAATAATCTCACCGGTGAAATCCCAAGTTCTATTGGAAACTTGACACATTTGTCCGTTCTTTATCTTTATTCCAATCGACTTTCTGGTTCCATCCCTCGAGAAGTTGGTATGTTGAGATCTCTTACAGATCTTGCATTGTCAACAAATAATCTCACCGGTGAAATCCCAAGTTCTATTGGAAATTTGACAAATTTGTCCACTCTTTATCTTCATTCCAATCAACTTTCTGGTTCCATCCCAAGTTCTATTGGAAACTTGACAAATTTGTCCGCTCTTTATCTTCATTCCAATCGACTTTCTGGTTCCATCCCTCGAGAAGTTGGTATGTTGAGATCTCTTACAGATCTTGAATTGTCAACAAATAATCTCACCGGTGAAATCCCAAGTTCTATTGGAAACTTGACAAATTTGTCCACTCTTTATCTTTATTCCAATCAACTTTCTGGTTCCATCCCAAGTTCTATTGGAAACTTGACAAATTTGTCCGCTCTTTCTCTTTATTCCAATCGACTTTCTGGTTCCATCCCTCGAGAAGTTGGTATGTTGAGATCTCTTACAAATCTTGTATTGTCAACAAATAATCTCACCGGTGAAATCCCAAGTTCTATTGGAAACTTGACAAATTTGTCCACTCTTTATCTTCATTCCAATCAACTTTCTAGTTCCATCCCAAGTTCTATTGGAAACTTGACAAATTTGTCCGCTCTTTATCTTCATTCCAATCGACTTTCTGGTTCCATCCCTCGAGAAGTTGGTATGTTGAGATCTCTTACAGATCTTGAATTGTCAACAAATAATCTCACCGGTGAAATCCCAAGTTCTATTGGAAACTTGACAAATTTGTCCACTCTTTATCTTTATTCCAATCAACTTTCTGGTTCCATCCCAAGTTCTATTGGAAACTTGACAAATTTGTCCGCTCTTTATCTTTATTCCAATCAACTTTCTGGTTCCATCCCAAGTTCTATTGGAAACCTGAAAAATTTGACCGCTCTTTATCTTGATTTCAATCAACTTTATGGTTCCATCCCTCGAGAAGTTGGTATGTTGAGATCTCTTACAGATCTTGCATTGTCAACAAATAATCTCACCGGTGAAATCCCAAGTTCTATTGGAAACTTGACAAATTTGTCCACTCTTTTTCTTTATTCCAATCAGCTTTCCAGTCTAATACCCCAAAAAGTATGCGGAGGTGGGAAACTTAAATATTTTTCGGTCAAAAATAACTATTTGGGTGGTCATATCCCAGAGAGCTTGAGAAATTGCAGCAATTTATTGAGACTTCATCTCGAGGATAATCAATTGATAGAAAATATGTCTGAATATTTTGGTATTTGGCCACACTTGAACTACATCGATTTAAGTCGAAACAAACTTTATGGAGAGCTTTCATGGAAATGGGAAACTTTTGCCAACTTATCAGCTTTGAAAATCTCAAACAATAATCTCTCTGGCATTATACCAACAGAAATCGGAAAGGCACCCAAATTACAATATATAGACCTTTCGTCAAATCAGCTTGTAGGGGCCATTCCTAAGGAACTAGGAAACCTACCTTTGATCATACTTTTTCTTCATGATAACAAGATTTCAGGTGTCATTCCTAAAGAGTTAGGAATGTTATCTAATCTCGAACAGCTTAACCTAGCAACCAACAATTTGAGCGGAGCAATTCCAAGGCAGCTTGGACAATGTTCGAGATTATTGTTTTTGAATCTTAGCATGAACAACTTGACACAAAGCATTCCCACAGAATTAAGCGGTTTACGCTCTCTGGAAATTATTGATCTCAGTCAAAATCAGTTGGCAAATGCTATTCCACAACAACTTGGGGAGCTGTACAGACTAGAGATGTTGAACTTCTCCCACAACATGCTGTCAGGATCAATTCCAAAAACTTTTGATAATTTGTTAAGCTTGACAACAGTGGATATGTCATGGAATAAATTGGAAGGCCGAATTCCAAACATTAAAGCTTTTCGTGAAGCTCCACTCAAAGCACTTAGCAACAACAGAGACTTATGTGGCAATAATACCATATTGAAGATGTGCACTTCTCATAGGGTGGGCAAGAAGGATGGAAAATTAATTGCTCTTGCAGCTTTAGGTGGTCTATTGATATTGTTTTTATTGGTCGTGGGTTTTTTTCTTGTTTATCAAGGAATTAGAAGCGAGAAGGCTATTCCAAAGGAGGCGAATGACAATGCTAATTATATAATGGGGGTGCAAGATCAGGATTTGCAATATGACAATATCCTTGAGGTGACAGAAGGGTTTAACTCTAGTTATTGCATAGGGGAAGGAGGCTATGGACTTGTCTACAAAGCTATGGTGTCACCAAATCGAGTAGTTGCTGTGAAAAAACTTCGCCAGTCCCAAAATAATTTGAAAGCATTTGCAAGTGAGGTTGGTGCATTGGTAAATATACGTCATCGGAATATTGTTAAGTTATATGGTTTCTGTTCACATCCCCATCATTGTTTTTTGATTTATGAATTCATAGAAAGAGGAAGTTTGAGAAAGGTACTAAATCATTAGGAAGAAGCTATGGAGTTGGATTGGATTAAAAGGCTGAATATTGTTGAAGGAATAGCTAATGCATTATCATACATGCACCATGATTGCTCTCCTCCAGTTATTCATCGAGACGTTACGAGTAACAATGTGTTGTTGGATTTGGACTTTGAGGCTCATGTTTCTGATTTTGGTACTGCCAAGCTGTTGATGCCAGATTCCTCGAATTGGACATCATTTGCAGGCACATTCGGATATACTGCTCCAAGTGCATTCTTTGATTTCAGTTGCTCCCTCATTATATATATTAGTTGTTGAAATTTTCATATCCTTGACTATCGTGATGTGTGTTTAATTTATGTCTTTGTAGAGCTAGCATATACAATGAAGGTCGATGAAAAGTGTGATGTTTATAGTTTTGGTGTGGTGGCACTAGAAGTAATAATGGGAAGGCATCCAGGGGATTTCATCTCATCTTTTTCATCATCAGCATCGTCGTCCTCATCATCGTATGGGCAACAAAAACTGTTGAAGGAAGTGATCGATCAACGGGTCTTGTCACCTTGTAATAAAACTGCTGAAGGAGTGATCAACATTATAAAAGTTGCATTTGCATGTTTGAGTACAAAACCTGAACTCCGACCAACAATGAGACAAGTTTGTTCACAGCTGCAAGTTGCTAAAAGGGTTCCTTTGATAAAGCCACTCTCAGAAATCAAACTGGGAGACATTTTGGCTGGTGAAATTGTCATTGGTTAAGCTCTCAAGAAAACAAAAAATCAACTTCAGACCCCTTTATTTCTCTTGCCTTAGTACTCTTTGTGTTCACCAAAATTGTGATATACTTTATGTACAAGCCAAATAGTATAGTTTTGGATGTTAATAATTGTAGTCTTTAAAACAAATCCACTCGGTTAATAAATTGAAGACATGTTTATGCTTGTGCTGCAACAATAAAGAATCAAAAATGTCTGCGTAATCAACAAAACTATAACTAGATGAAAGTTAAATTGAAACTAAAAGACTTTAAGATATAATCACTGGTATGTTTGTTAAAAAAAAAAATACATGATAATCTTATCAGAAAAACAGAAACTGATTTTTTTTTTTCTTTTTACTCTTTATGTTGCAATAGAATCAAAACCTGCAGCTGGACTACAACCCAAATTAAAATAGGAGTGAATTGTTTAAGGGCCAGCTGGACTACAACCCAAATTACCTTGCAATTCTATATATAAAATTTACAAAATTTTATCAAATTACCTTAAAACATGGAACTGTTATATTTTAGACTACAAATTTAATCATGTTTATGTGTTTCTCAGAAACCAGAATCAATCAAAATTTTCTCTTGTGGATTATACATCTTTTAGTTTATGAAAAATTCTAGTGTGGGCTGGGACTGCTGGTAATACAGTATCAGCAATATGGATTATACATCTTAGCATAGTTTATGAAAAATTCTAGCATTGTTCACGAACCACTGGTTCGGGACCATGCTTGAACCTCTTGTAGTTTATACTGTACCTAAAAGCAACAGGCAAAAACTAAAAGTAGGACAGCTTCAATCTTCAAGCTCAAGGATCTTAACTACAGATGCGTCGCCAACTTTCTGGCAAACAACAACCCGATCATGCGGCTTTATGATGCCGATTGCCTTTCCATGGTCCAATGCTACTTTTACAACCGATTCATTTGTTGCATTTGTAGATTCCGCCTTTTATAAACCAATTGAGATAAAATGAAAATAAATACTCATAAGAATAAAAGCCACAAACTAATTGAGATAAACTGCTATCCCAACCACCAACGGAGTTAATTGGAACAGAATTGTTCTGAATTGTTGTCACCATTGATTTTTCAGAATTTTGACAAATATATCCATTTTCCGTGGCAAATTTACAGTTACCAACGGAATGTCTCATCGCAAAATTCATTTTGCAATAAAATTCTTCCCGATTGGAGGTTGACTGACCCTCCTTGGTCCTGGGATCCGCCCTTGATGCCGAGGAATCAAAGTATACACATCAATGAATCAAAATTCAAAAATTCAAAAAATGAACAAATTACAGAACATCAATTTTACAAAATTCAGAAGATCAAAAGTGCATTTGACATTTGTGTTTCAAATTCATTATTTTCCCCTCATTCATATACAAATACACACAATCATGTACTATCCTTTTACATAGCCATACAAAATTTTATTAAAAAAATCTAATTAAGTAGAAAAATGAAAGCAAGTGACAAATGAAAAATAATCTCTTGCCATCGATTGCTTATTGTTCGGCAACTTCAGAACTATGGTGTAATACACAACTTCCTTTATAAGGTTGACTTTACACTTTAAAATTATTCAAAAAAAAAAAAAAAAAAATCACCCTTGTATCTTAATTAATCAACAAATTATCTTCGTAGTCACGTGAAAAAGCCACAACAACAAATTACAATACCGAAAGGAAAAAGCATGTTTGACCATAGATTTATGGCAAAACACATCCTGCCCCCTCCGATCTTTTATCAAAACTGCAATTGATCCACTATCAATTTTTTAAACACATTTAGTACCTGATCTTTTTATTTTAATATTATTAACCCCAAACTCGATTTTATTTAATGTCTATGTAACAATTTTTATTAAGTGACATGACCAATAATATTTTAGTATGTAACACAATTTCAGAAAATTGCTTGAATAAGAAAACAAATTTGCTGGAAGTGTCAATTTTAATAGTTTCTAGCGACAAAATCATGTAATTTTTAAATTATTTGGAAATATTTGTTTTATAGTTTTGTCTCTGAACATAAGCGTATTACACCTACGCAAAAGATAAATTGATTTTGGGGCTAATAATATTGAAATAAAAAGATCAGGTACTCAAGTGTTCAAAAAATTGATGAGGGGACCAATTACAGTTTTAGTATGAGATCAAGAGGCTCAGGATTTATTTTGCCTAGATTTATTTATTTATTCATTTTTCACCGAATAGATTTATTTCATATCTTTCTAAATAATTTTTTTTTTACCTCGAAAAAAAAGTCTATTCATTCGCATGAAGCAAGTACAACTCGAACGAAAAATGGACAAAGTTGAAACCATGCCCCTCTACATATCGTGGAATTCGCAGCATGATTCACCGAACGATGACCAAAAACTACACGAATTAATCCCAAATCCCTTACAAACTTACGACAATTGTCGATAACTAAACCAATAGGTGCTCTTACAAAACAGTCGTTATTTAAATAATTAACCAGATTAAGGGCGTCAAGCTCTACAATTACATTAGTTAAATTAAGCTCATTTAGCCAACTTAAAGCCTCGATGCAACTTACAGCCTCTTCTTGTGCCGGATCGCCACTGCCTTGCATCAATAGATTTCTTGCAGCAAAAAAATTAGCACTAGCTGATCAGATAATACACCCATGGCCTATGCGAGTTTCCCCTTCAAAACAACTTGCATCCGCATTACACTTGAACCAACCTGTCGTCGGAGGTGTCCAAGAAATAGAGCCGCTGTTGTCAAAATTGCTGTTTGGTGCCTCAATATTCGTTGAAGACACAACTGTTGCAGGTGTGAATTGAATTGACACAGTATGAGCCTTCTGCCATTCACTGAGAAAGCCAAGACCATGAAGAAAAACTTGAGATGCTGAACGAAATTTATTGTGCCAAACTAACCAATTTCTTCTTGCCCAAATAGCTCACAAGACGACCACAGCTCTTTCTATCCACTTCCTCTCTTGCCTAGCAATCTAATTCCACCAAAGATCTAAGGAATTGATAGAAACAGGCCATCCTTCTGCCATAAATTCACTCCAAACATCCAAAGCTGTTGGACATCCAATTAACGCATGAAAATTCGACTCTGAAACTCCTCGACATACCGGACAATAATCATCAACAGGAATATGTTTGTCCTAAAGTCTGGTTAGTGTCGGTAGCGAATTAGGGACAACTTTCCACAAAAAGATTTTCACCTTTGGAGGAATATTCAAATCCCAAATCAGGTTCCAATTCGGAGATAAAAAAATTAGAAGGCAGGGAAGAAATTGGAGCCTGCCGCACTAAATGATAATATGTAGAGAAAACGAACCATCAATCTCAAACCTGCAATACGGATTATCAACATTTGAATTCCAGAATAATGGAATTCGAGAAATCAAAGCTCGATCTCGTTCGGTAAACAGAAGCTGCAGCAGATCAGTATTCCAAGATTTTCCATCCTCCTCAATTAGTAAATTCACCGTTGCTTCTTCAAATCGGAAAAATTGGAGCAATAATTTTTGGGTTTTTAGCATCGGGGAGCCAATTATCATGCCAAACTGAAAATATTTAAACCATTGCCAACCAGGGTGAGCAAAATGCAGTTAAGCTCAAAAACTGAACCGAACCGCAAACCAAATAAGGAAAATTATAAAAATCAAAATCAAATTAATATACATTCAATTTGAATTGAATCAAATCAAACCAGTTCGGTTTGATTCTGATTCGGTTCGATTGCAAATCGAAATTTCCAAATTTAAAATTTAAATAAATTATCATTATTATTATCATTAAATTATTATTAATTAAGTTTGGTTCGGTTCTGTTTTTTCTGCTCGATTTAATTCGGTTTTCATATTACGGTTTAGTTTTGCTCATCCCTATTGCCAACCCTCCAACCCAACCCACTTCGAATAACATCTTGTGGAGCCAATTACTCACGTTTTCTAGTTTGAGAAACGTACCTATTTCGGATTCAACTTTACAATATTGAAACTAAATATATGTACAAAATATAAAAATATTCTCTAAATTAATAAATATTAGTTTATAAATAAATTAATAATTTTTACAAAATAATAATTTTTGTTAATCCAAAATCTATAACAAAAATTATAAAAAATCAGAATCTCAATTTTTTTTTCCTGAAATAAAACACTACGGATACTTGCTTTACAGACTATCCTTCGGGTCGGGTTGGGTCCCACGGCTCCGTATCTCACGCACGGATCTGTCGGCTCAGCTCATTACCAAACTAATAACAAAGTAATAATATTAATTAATTAATTAATTAATTAATTTTAATTCTTAACTCTTTGCTGGCTCTGCCATTTTGATGGAAAAGGAAGAAGAACGTAAGAAACCGGAAAAAAAAAAACGTTACTGTCAGAATTTTATTTATGAGGTGATGGGAGCTAGTGAGAGAGTTCACGATGTCAAATTCTTTTTACAGAGCTCATCTTTCACGCAGAATGGCAGTAGTGAAGTTCCTGGTCATGAAGGTGAAGCTAAGGTGTCAAACGGGAATGATAAAGGCGAATTGGTTAATGGAGAGGCAAATGATGGTAACGATTCGCCTGTTGCTGCTCTCCGCTGGGCAAGTAAGATTAGGGAGGATGGCTTTCTTCTCTTTAGAATTTGTGCAAATTGTCCATGAAATACTCATCTCAAGAGAGCCCGCATGATCAGATTCTTTTAAGAGGTAAAATATTGTCTCTCGAGTTGCTCAAAGTGGTGATGGAAAATGGGGGTTCAGTCTGGCGCAACAACGAAAGGCAAGTCATTGTACATCTCTCAGAATTGTTAATTCCTGCTGTTATGTGTGTATATTTATTCTATTTTTTTTTAGATGCTTTGAATTTGAAGCCATATCCTCTACATCTTTTGTTATTGTATCAGGCATGCCTACTTTCCTGGCAGGGATAATTTTGTCACATTTTATTGATTACACTAGTTAATGGCTTATAATCTGATGAAATTCTGTTCTAAAATGTGGAGTGAATAAAATAAGATTTTCAAGCAGTGAAGGTGCAATGGAAAGAAAATGCTTCAAACTCATGACTCAAGAGTTAAATATATTTTTGAAAGGACAAAAATGGATCCTGACAATAATCATATGCCTTCAAACTTGTGTAAGCAATATCCCAGCTGCCCAGTATTTTTCCTTGAGGGTGTTTGAAAGAGGAGGAAGTCGAATGTGTCCTAAGTATATTGCGTTAGGTGGTTTTGCATCTAGTACTTTCTCTACAATGTAATTAACGATTGGTTACTATTAGTACTTCTGACTTTTGGTACTGGCTATATGCTCTGTGTTTCATGGTTCCTTTAGTGATGAAACACCTCTCATTTCCTGTTTATTGTTGTCTGTTAATATTTCAAAGTTAATCAGAATCGATTGATTGCCTGAGTTTTAGCTGTTCAATAGGTACATGAAGGCCCATGCTTATATATTTATTTTTTTGAATGGAATGTTTTTGTATTTGTTATATGCTGGGAAAACTTAACTTCGCCATTTGCCGAAATGGTTTTGTGTTTTTTTTTTTTTTTTTTTTTTTTTTTTGGGGTGCCAATTTTGATTGATTATTTTTGTCCACTATTTCATTATGTAGTTTAATACTGATTTGAAATGTGATAATTGGTTCTGCTTACAGGTTTCTCAATGCTGTTAAGCAGTATCGTTGCTTGTCATTGTTAAAGAACAGTGCACTGTCAGTTATGGCAATCTTTCAGCTTCAGTGTTCCATCTTTATGATCTTTTTATCAAAGTTCAGATCAGGATTGAAGGCAGAAATTGGAATATTCTTTCCCATGTTCATTCTTAGGATACTTGAGAATGTATACCAACCAAGTTTTTTACAGAAAATGATTGTCCTGAATTTTTTGAAGAAGATTGCACAAGATTCACAGATTATAGTTGATGTCTTTGTGAACTATGATTGTGATGTGGATGCTCCAAACATATATGAAAGGTATTGGTCATATGCTTTATTATTCATTTGCTTTTTCTGTTTCGGAGTTGTTATCTGATTAACTGAATAATTAATTCACTTTAGTAAGATATTGAACTTAAAAATTGCTTGCAAACATCCAACGGTGTTGCCTTTATAAATATATACTCGTGTTTTCTGTCCTTTTCAGAAATGTTTATCTGAAATTTAGGATTTGTAACTATATTGGGCTGCATATTAAGTTTTGAATTTTAATTCAGAAAAGTGAGAATTCATTTGACCCGCACATCCACTTTGCTTGAGGTTATTCCCAACATGCAATAGCTTTTGGAAGTCATGTATTAGAAAGTCTTAAACCAGGGCCTAACTCCACCTTGGAGGGGGATGTTTGCCTCACTCTTCACGCACCCCCTCATGCCCTAGACTAGACATCTGGCCCAACATTGGGTAGCCCAACACTGATCTTAGCCACCTTGAAGGGGGAGAATCCTCTCACACGCATGAATGACACATTGTATGTATAGCTAGCTAATGTGGGATACTTAACAAAAAGTTATGCTTTTATAGCTTTTTTAAACATGTTTTCTGGTTCTAAATTCTCTACCTTTATTTTACATTATGAATCAAAACCATATATTTGTCACGTGTACAGTAATAGTTATGTTTTCTTTATAGAGAAAGTCTTTCCTAATTAAAGGCAAAACTGAGATATGTATATGTAATTTTTTTTTTTTTTTGCTGCCAATCCAGTTCAATCAGAATTCAGTATTCACATTGTCATAAGCTAATCATTCTCATAGCCCTTTAAACCCAAACAATACAATTTTTAAAACTGTTACAGTTAGCGAACTGTTGGAATTTACTGATAAGAATTTGAATGAGGGCAGCTCCATAAGTTACTGTCAGAATTTTATTTACGAGGTGATGGGAGCTAGTGAGGGAGTTCACGATGCTATAAACTAGACTATTTAAATTTTTAATTACATATATTGTATAACTTTTATATGTTAATATATTCAAAATAGAACATTTGTTCTCTTTCAAAACTGCATGCATATGTTGTTTGGTTGAGAAATGACAATAATAATAATAATAATAATAATAATAAACAATTTTTTTAAACATTTGGTTATAAACTGTCAGAAACAATAACAAAGTTCAATCTTACATATGACTTTAAGCTTAAGGTTTTAAAAGTATGTATTGATAACAGAGGGTGTGGTTGAGTGGTAGAGACTCATTCATCCTTAACCAAGTGTCGAAGGTACAGTCCTTGCCCTGAGCATAGAGTAACTTTAAAAACTCTGAACCAGCTGTTCCACCCTTTGAGGTGCCTCAAGGAATTGATCATTATAACCGACAATGGATATCTCTGGGTACGCAACAACAAAAAAGGAAAAATGATAAAATGAGCATATATCAAGTGGGACAACTCGACAAGCAAGCACATATAATTTATAAGGCAGAGAATCGGATAAACAACGCTATAAAAAAATCATGATTTTAGAAGGTTCCATTCATTTACAATTAATTAGAAAAAAGATACATCTTGTGACTTAATTGATAATACTATACTATTGTAGAAAGAGATTTCAAATTCGATTCTAATTAAATACATCGACAATGATGAGTGATGAGTTTTAATTATTAATAAATTTGAATAAGATAATCTCAATAAGAGTAATGTACATAATTCACACCAAACCAGTCACAAATTCATTATTTTCTCCTCATTTCATATACAAATACACACAGTCATGTACTATCCTTTTACATTGCCATACAAAATTATATTAAAAAATCTGAATAAATAGAAAAATTAAAGCAAGTGAAAAATGAAAAATCACTATGGAGCATATTGTGAGATATAATAATAAATAATAATTTTAAACCTTTCATGTTAACTTATCTTTTTTGGATTTTTTTTTTTTTATGGAAATCAATTGATCCTCTTGGATCAATTGGTTTAATGAAAGACTATATGTGAAAGTTGAAATTAATTAGAGGAAATCACATTGATATAAGTTGCAATAATTTCGAAATATAGCTGCCTTTACTCAATTTTACTCGGAAAAAATTATCTCTATAGTGGACGAAGCCAAATAATTGAACAGACAATTGCCAAATAATTTGAGAAATTAGACAATTGACCAGAAACCAATGTTATCATAATCGTACCGGACATCAAACCGATGAAGCTACTGGTACGTGGTACAACCGGTTCAACCGGGTTTAACCGGTGGTTATACCGGATAATTATTTTTTTGGAAAAAATATTATTTAAATAATAAATAAGCTTATAAACTCATCAAACACAAGTTTCAAATGTTTAATACTTAAAATAACTTCATAAAATATCCTAAAACTTCATCAATTTTAAATTTTAATGATAATTGATTTAAATTTTAAAAATTTGGAAAATTTTGGTTTGGAACCGAACCGAACCAGAATCAAACCGAACTAGTTCAGTTCGGTTCAATTCAAACCAAATGTATATTGGTTTGATTTTGGTTTTTATAATTTTCTATGTTTGGTTTTTGATTCTGTTACCGAATCAAAAACCAAACATAGAAAATTATAAAAACCGGTTTTGACCGGTTCACCGGTTCACTGGTTTTTTGCTGGTCGATCCGGTAATCTCTAGTTTTCTATTAAACCGCTGATTTTAATCAAACCGATCGGATATATGACCGGTTTGTGGTAAACCCGGTCGAACCGTCCGGTCCGGTCCAGTTCTCATAACATTGCCGGAAACCTCCAAAAACGTAGAGGAAGTCATTAAACTTGACCTATTGACTTACTTTCCTTCTTCTTCTTTTTCTTTTTCTTCATTTTCTTTTTCTTTTTCTATTGACTTGCTCAATTACTTTTCTTCATCTTCTTTTGACTTACTTTTCAGAAAGAAAAACTAAGAAGATTATTTCTAAAATTCTTACATTTGTAAATTTATGTCGTAAGCATATATCATTTGATTATATTTAAGTCAATTCTACTGTGGAATTAATAGCAAAGTCTTTCTTCAATAGTAAGTCTTGATAAAACAGAAGTCTTCTAATAACGTAAATTGCACGATCCAATTGGCTATAAAATATATCAACTACTTGTGATTAAGCATGCTAATCACAAACTCAGTTAATTAAAAAAAATTCATTAATAGCAATGCCTTTGTTTTTACACAAACCACTTTCCATCCTCCTCCTCTTCATTATTATTATCCCTTTCTTTGTTTTGTGCTTTGATGTCCTTCCTCTTGCTTCTGCTTCAACTAATTCTTCTTCTTCTTCTTCTTCACTTGTTGCAAATGAAGAGACAGATGCTCTTTTGAGTTGGAAAGCTACTCTTCAGTTTGATAATCAAACCCATTCCCTCTTATCTACCTGGTCTCCTTCTACTCCTCTCTGCAATTGGTCTGGTATTTCCTGCCATGGTAAGTCTAAGGCTGCAACTGTTGCCGGTATCGACCTTTCTGGTTATGGTGTGAGAGGTACGCTTCGCAGTCTCAGCTTTTTGTCTTTTCCAAATCTTAAGATGCTTAACCTTAGCATGAACTCCTTCCATGGCACCATTCCTTCCCATATTGCTAATCTTTCCAAACTTCAAGTCCTTGACTTGTCAATAAATAATCTCACTGGGGAAATCCCAAGTTCTATTGGAAACTTGACAAATTTGTCCACTTTTTATCTTTATTCCAATCAACTTTCTGGTTCCATCCCTCGAGAAGTTGGTATGTTGAGATCTCTTACAGATCTTGAATTGTCAATAAATAATCTCACCGGTGAAATCCCAAGTTCTATTGGAAACTTGACAAGTTTGTCCACTCTTTATCTTGGTCTCAATCGACTTTCTGGTTCCATCCCTCGAGAAGTTGGTATGTTGAGATCTCTTACAAATCTTGACTTGTCAGCAAATAACCTCACCGGTGAAATCCCAAATTCTATTGGAAACTTGACAAATTTGTCCATTCTTTATCTTCATTCCAATCGACTTTCTGGTTCCATCTCTCGAGAAGTTGGTATGTTGAGATCTCTTACAGATCTTGAATTGTCAACAAATAATCTCACCGGTGAAATCCCAAATTCTATTGGAAACTTGACAAATTTGTCTATTCTTTATCTTTATTCCAATCGACTTTCAGGTTCCATCCCTCGAGAAGTTGGTATGTTGAGATCTCTTACAGATCTTCAATTGTCAGCAAATAATCTCATCGGTGAAATCCCAAGTTCTATTGGAAACTTGACAAATTTGTCCACTCTTTATCTTCATTCCAATCGACTTTCTGGTTCCATCCCTCGAGAAGTTGGTATGTTGAGATCTCTTACAGATCTTCAATTGTCAACAAATAATCTCATCGGTGAAATCCCAAGTTCTATTGGAAACTTGACAAATTTGTCCACTCTTTATCTTCATTCCAATCGACTTTCTGGTTCCATCCCTCGAGAAGTTGGTATGTTGAGATCTCTTACAAATCTTCAATTGTCAACAAATAATCTCACCGGTGAAATCCCAAGTTCTATTGGAAACTTGACAAATTTGTCCATTATTTATCTTCATTCCAATCGAGTTTCTGGTTCCATCCCTCGAGAAGTTGGTATGTTGAGATCTCTTACGAATCTTGAATTGTCGTTAAATAGTCTCACCGGTGAAATCCCAAGTTCCATTGGAAACTTGACAAATTTGTCATATCTTTATCTTTTTTCCAATCGACTTTCTGGTTCCATCCCTCGAGAAGTTGGTATGTTGAGATCTCTTACGGATCTTGAATTGTCGTTAAATAGTCTCACCGGTGAAATCCCAAGTTCCATTGGAAACTTGACAAATTTGTCATATCTTTATCTTTTTTCCAATCGACTTTCTGGTTCCATCCCTCGAGAAGTTGGTATGTTGAGATCTCTTACGGATCTTGAATTGCCAGTAAATAATCTCACCGGTGAAATCCCAAGTTCTATTGGAAACTTGACAAATTTGTCCATTCTTTATCTTTATTCCAATCAACTTTCTGGTTCCATCCCTCGAGAAGTTGGTATGTTGAGATCTCTTACGGATCTTCAATTGTTGGTAAATAGTCTCACCGGTGAAATCCCAAGTTCCATTGGAAACTTGACAAATTTGTCCACTCTTTATCTTGATTCCAATCAACTTTCTGGTTCCATCCCTCGAGAAGTTGGTATGTTGAGATCTCTTACAGATCTTAAATTGTCAAAAAATAATCTCACCGGTGAAATCCCAAGTTCTATTGGAAACTCGACAAATTTGTCCAATCTTCATCTTTATTCCAATCAACTTTCCGGTCTCATACCCCAAAAAGTATGCAGAGGTGGGAAACTTCAACATTTTTCGGCCCATAATAACTATTTCAGTGGTCATATCCCAGAGAGCTTGAGAAATTGCAGCAATTTATTGAGACTTCATCTTGAGGATAATCAATTGACAGAAAATATGTCTGAATATTTTGGTATTTGGCCACACTTGAACTACATCGATTTAAGTCGAAACAAACTTTATGGAGAGCTTTCATGGAAATGGGAAACTTTTGCTAACTTATCAGCCTTGAAAATCTCAAACAATAATCTCTCTGGCATTATACCAACAGAAATCGGAAAGGCACCCAAATTACAATATATAGACCTTTCATCAAATCAGCTTGTAGGGGCCATTACTAAGGAACTGGGAAAGCTACGTTTGATCATGCTTTTTCTTCATGATAACAAGATTTCAGGTGTCATTCCTAAAGAGTTAGGAATGTTATCTAATCTCGAACACCTTAACCTAGCAACCAACAATTTGAGCGGAGCAATTCCAAGGCAGCTAGGACAATGCTCGAGATTATTGTTTTTGAATCTTAGCATGAACAACTTGACACAAAGCATTCCCACAGAATTAAGCAGTTTATGCTCTCTGGAAAGTATTGATCTCAGTCAAAATCAGTTGGCAAATGCTATTCCACAACAACTTGGGGAGCTGTACAGACTAGAGATGTTGAACTTCTCCCACAACATGCTGTCAGGATCAATTCCAAAAACTTTTGATAATTTGTTAAGCTTGACAACAGTGGATATATCATGGAATAAATTGGAAGGCCGAATTCCAAACATTAAAGCTTTTCGTGAAGCTCCACTCAAAGCACTTAGCAACAACAGAGACTTATGTGGCAATAATACCATATTGAAGATGTGCACTTCTCATAGCGTGGGCAAGAAGGATGGAAAATTAATTGCTCTTGCAGCTTTAGGTGGTCTATTGATACCGTTTTTATTGGTCGTGGGTTGTTTTCTTGTTTATCAAGGAATTAGAAGCAAGAAGGCTACTCCAGAGGAGGCGAATGACAATGCTAATTATATAATGGGGGTGCAAGATCCGGATTTGCAATATGAAAATATCCTTGAGGTGACAGAAGGGTTTAACTCCAGTTATTGCATCGGGGAAGGAGGCTATGGACTTGTCTACAAAGCTATGGTGTCACCAAATCGAGTAGTTGCTGTGAAAAAACTTCGCCAGTCCCAAAATAATTTGAAAGCATTTGCAAGTGAGGTTGGTGCATTGGCAAATATACGTCATCGAAATATTGTTAAGTTATATGGTTTCTGTCCACATCCCCATCATTGTTTTTTGATTTATGAATTCATAGAAAGAGGAAGTTTGAGAAAGGTACTAAATCATCAGGAAGAAGCTATGGAGTTGGATTGGATTAAAAGGCTGAATATTGTTGAAGGAACAGCTAATGCGTTATCATACATGCACCATGATTGCTCTCCTCCAGTTATTCATCGAGACGTTACGAGTAACAATGTGTTGTTGGATTTGGACTTTCAGGCTCATGTTTCTGATTTTGGTACTGCCAAGCTGTTGATGCCAGATTCCTCGAATTGGACATCATTTGCAGGCACATTCGGATATACTGCTCCAGGTGCATTATTTGATTTCAGTTGTTCCCTAATTATATATATTAGTTGTTGAAATTTTCATATCCTTGACTATCGTGATGTGTGTTTAATTTATGTCTTTGTAGAGCTAGCATATACAATGAAGGTCAATGAAAAGTGTGATGTTTATAGTTTTGGTGTGGTGGCACTAGAAGTACTAATGGGAAGGCATCCAGGGGATTTCATCTCATCTTTTTCATCATCAGCATCGTCATCCTCATCATCGTATGGGCAACAAAAACTGTTGAAGGACGTGATCGATCAACGGGTCTTGTCACCTCATAATAAAACTGCTGAAGGAGTGATCAACATTGTAAAAGTTGCATTTGCATGTTTGAGTACAAAACCTGAACTCCGACCAACAATGAGACAAGTTTGTTCACAGCTGCAAGTTGCTAAATGGGTTCCTTTGATAAAGCCATTCTCAGAAATCAAATTGGGAGACATGTTGGCTTGTGAAATTGTCATTGGTTAAGCTCTCAAGAAAACAAAAAATCAACTTCAGACCCCTTTATTTCTCTTGCCTTAGTACTCTTTGTGTTCACCAAAATTGTGATATAGTTTATGTACAAGCCAGATAGTATAGTTTTGGATGTTAATAATTGTAGTCTTTAAAACAAATCCACTCGGTTAATAAATTGAAGACATGTTTATGCTTGTGCTGCAACAATAAAGAATCAAAAACGTCTGCGTAATCAACAAAACTATAACTAGATGAAAGTTAAATTGAAACTAAAAGACTTTTAAGATATAAATCACTGGTATGTTTGTTTAAAAAATACATGATAATCTTATCAGAAAAACAGAAACCTGCAGCTTGGATTCCAATTAAAATAGGAGTGAATTGTTTGGATTCCAACTAAAATAGGACAAATTGTTGAAGGGCCAGATATACCACTATCCCAACCAACAGAGTTAATTGGAACAGAGTTGTTCTGAATTGTTGTCACCATTGATTTTTCAGAATTTTGACAGATATATCCATTTTCTGTGGCAAATTTACAATTACCAACGGAATGTCTCATCGCAAAATTCATTTTGCAATGAAATTCTTCATGATTGGAGGTTGATTGACCCTCCGTGGCCCTGGGATCCGCCCTTGATGCCGAGGAATCAAATTATACACATAAATGAATCAAAATTCAAAAATTCAAAAAATGAACAAATTACAGAATATCAATTTTAGAAAATTCAAAAGATCAAAAGTGCATTTGACATTTGTGTTTCAAATTCATTATTTTCTCCTCATTTCATATACAAATACACACAATCATGTACTATCCTTTTACATAGCCATACAAAATTATATTAAAAAATCTGAATAAGTAGAAAAATAGAAAATAATATCTAGCCATCGATTTGCTTATTCTTCGGCAACTTCAGAACTATGGTGTAATACACAACTTCCTTTATAAGGTTGACTTTACACTTTAAAATTATTCAAAAACCAAAAAAAGAAAAAAAAAGAAAATACCAAAGCCACAGCAACAAATTACAATACCAAAAGGAAAAAGCATGTTTGACCATAGATTTATGGCAAAACACATCATGCCCCCTCTGATCTTTTATCAAAATTATAATTGATCTATAATCAATTTTTTGAACACATTTAGTATCTAATCTTTTCATTTTAATATTATTAACCCCAAATTCGATTTTATTTTATGTCTATGTAACAAAGTTTATTAAGTGACATGACTAATAATATTTTAGTATGTAACACAATTTCAAAAAATTGCTTGAATAAGAAAACAAATTTGCTGGAAGTGTCAATTTTAATAGTTTCAAGCGACAAAACCATGTAATTTTTAAATTATTCGGAAATGTTTGTTTGACTGTTTTGTCTCTAAATGTAACACCCTTATACTTTTGCTATATACAAGTACTTGACTAACACTTTCCATATAAGAACATCACAATTCTAATCCTTATCAGCTTGTGTTATTTGTCTAAAAAGCAACTATGGACTTAACGAATTGCTACACATAAAATATAAAATGTTAACAAATTGAAAAATCACAACATAGTGAATATAAACCATTAACTACTTTAACAATCACAAGCAGTCACATGTACATATATCAGCATACAGTCATGCACATGTAAATGAATGATCCATTTCTTTTATTTGTTGTGACATAACCAGCCAAACGACTGCCCCGGGATCATGTAACATATAACAGATGATTTCGCTGGCCAGCTCATATAACATGTGTTTGACCTTTTGGTCCAGATAACAAGTGGTTGACCTTGCGGTCCATGTATCATATAATCCATGTGGGTGACCATATAGGTCCAGATAGCAGATATTCCATATAATTGCAGTGTCCGGATAGGTATGTCACAACGTCCCTTTATGTTTCATGTAATCATGTACAATTCCATATATCATATAATCCATATCATGCATATATCTTATAATCCATGTCAAGTAAATAACATATGTTCATATATATAAATTCTACATATACCATATATCATATGACATGTAATTTATAAATGCTCAAATATAATCATATACAATTTCTCATATAACATATATATAATTCATATACCTTTATCTAAACAAATCACATAGCCCACACCATTGAATAATCACAGAAAATTCATACCATTCATATACTTACAAATTAACTTCTGATTTTCTGCATCCATAACCTATATTATTTTCTAAAATATCCTTAAATAAGTCCTTCTTTAACAACTGATAAGTGGAGATTATACCTAGTTTATTGGGTATAAATTGAATATAAATTGAATTAAAAGAAGAGAGAATTAGCTAAATTGGGACAATTTCAGGTTGCTGGAAGTAATTGTGGAAAATGGAGCAGCAAGGTAAACAAGCAGGCTGAAATCTGCTTAAATTGGATAAGAAAAACGTGCAGCCCATTCCTCCATGCATAGGGAGAAGAGAAGATGCCAAGACAAGACTTGATGGTCATTAATTAATTTTGTTTTACTCAAGAATGGACATGATCTCTATTTTTGGCTGCAAGTGGAAGCTGCCAGCTCATTACCCTGCAAGTGGAGGCTGCCAGCTCACTACCTTGCAAGTGGACTATTTGTTTAATACTTTCTTTTTCTATTTAAGCCACATGTTTGGGCATGACTGAGTACGTTTTGTGTGGGATCATTTCTGCTTTCTTTTCATTCATTTCTGCATTTCAAGACTTTGGATGGTGTTCCATCCCCTTGTTCTTCATTTATTTCAATAACATTTTCTTTTATTATATTTTATATTTTATTGAAATTATGAAGCAGCAATCTCAAATGCAGTGTGAGTAGTCTTTTTCCCGCAGGCTTAAGCCTGCTCGGCAGGCATATGTAAGTAATGTAGTCCTTAAATGTTTATGAGTAATATCTATTGGAGATTGTTTATTGGTGTGCTTAACAACATTGAGAATGATCACCTCATAACAAGTATATGTAATGAAACCGAAAGGGTATTTGCATTGCGGAAAAATCAATAAACACATGTAGACCATGAGACCGAGAGGAGATTAGATGCATGCTAGGGGTTTTTATTTATCAATAAAATGCTTGTTAGAACTTAAGGCATGAAAGTTTTATCTATGAGGAAGAGATTCAAGTAGATTAACTTCCATAGAATCCATGTGAGGGAGAGATCTAAGCATGGTGAGTTAAGAACAAGAAACCTTAGATCCATATGCCTAACATTACTCATAACATATAAAGGACAAGTTAACTTACAATGTCTGACCTTGCTTGCTTAAAGTCTGCATTCTTTATTATCATATTATCTCACGACCTGAATCTGTTTCACGCAACCTCAACACTGCTGATAATTTATTTTCCTTTTATTGTTATATTTCAGCTATTATTAATTACATCCATTTATTTGAAAGAAATCATATCTATTAATTTACTTGAATAATTTAAGATTAGTTACTTTAGTCCCTGTGGATACGACACTTGGACTCGCCAGTCTTATACTACAACAAGACCTAGTACACTTGCTAGTGTTATATTTTGGCGACAACAAGTTTTTGGCGCCGTTGCCGGGGACTAAAAGTAAAAAGTTTTAAATTTTCTAGTAAATTGATAGTTTTTAACCTTGTTTGTTCATTCTGTTTTGAGGTTACTTGATTTCCAAGCAGTCTGGTTTGTATGCGAAGAACCGGTTTACCATTAATTCCTGTAGATCCGGAGATTGAAAGGACTTGCAGAAGAAGAAGTGGTGCAGCCAGGCGAGCTCCCCACAATCAGAGAATGAATAACAACTTGCCTCCACCTGTTGGAGGAATACAGCAACCTCAACCAGTAAGAAGAGAACAGCAAGATGACGTGGGGGAAAACATTGTTCAGCCCCAAAGGCAAACTCTCAAGGAGTATTCGAGACCTTCAACTGAGGGACACTCTTCGTGCATTGTGCTACCCGATGAAGGGAACAATCTCTTTGAGATTAAAGCTTCAATGATCCAAATGCTCCAAGCCGCAGTGCAATTTGGAGGATTACCTGGAGAAGATCCTAACTCACACATCCAAGACTTTGTCACAATGTGCAACACCTTCCGAACAAATCGTGGCGTGTCAGACGATGTCATTAGACTCAAGCTTTTTCCTTTTTCATTAAGGGATAAAGCTAAGAGCTGGCTAAAAAACCTTCAAGCAGGGTCAGTAACAACCTGGGATGAGATGGCCAGAGCCTTCTTGACGAAATATTTTCCACCTAGAAAGGCGATCAAACTCAGGAATGAAGTTACTCATTTCAGCCAGCAACCTGATGAATCTCTTTCCGAAGCTTGGGAGAGATACAAAGAGCTTTTGAGAAAAGTGCCAAACCATGGCATTCCGATGTGGATGCAAATCCAAAACTTCTACAATGGATTAACCAATGCCTACAAAATACAAATTGAATCCGTGGCTAATGGTGATCCCGAGGAACTTGCCCCGGAGGAACTTTATGATCTTATTGAGAGACTAGTAAACACTAGTTACAAATGGCATTCGGTTAGTGAAGATAGAGGAAGAAGTGGTGAATCTGAGGCTGTCTCCAAATTATCAAACAAGGTGGACCTGATTCTGAGGCAGCTTGCTAAGCAAAATGTATCTTCCATCCAGCAAGCTCAAACTGTCTGTGATTTCTGTGGTGGCAACCATAGAAACATTGATTGTGAAGGACCACTAGATATTTCTAGCAAAGAAGAGTGTGATTATGTTGGCAACAACCCAAGGCAGATGAACAACCCATATGCAAGTACATTCAATCCGGGTTGGCGCAATCACCCTAATTTCTCATGGAACCAGCAATCTGGGAAACAATCTCAACCGCCTTTTCAACAGCCACACAACAATTTCCAGCAACCCCATCATTCTCAACATTTCCAGCAGGCAGGATCCTCACGCGAGCCCAAGAAACCTGAATTAGAGGAGCTTGTCATACAATTTATGAAGCAAACTCAAGCTTCAATCAAGAATTTGGAGACACAACTTCAGCAACTTACGACAATTGTTACTCCAAAAAGCAAGGGAACCATTCCAAGCAATACTGAACCAAATCCAAGGGAAAAATGTCAAGCAATCATGCTTAGAACTGGTAAAAATGTTGGAGAAGTGAATAATTTTGCTACTAATGATGTTGTTAGTGCAGGCATGCAAACTGAACAGGTGAACGAGCAACCTGCCCAAACTGGAGAAAAATCTGTAGACGCAAGTAAGCAACCTGAGGCTGCTGGAACTGGAAGCACGCAACCTCCAGTAACAATTGATGTCGCTGGAACTGAACCTGTCTCAACCCAGCAAGCTACTCCAGCATACCAACCAAGGATACCATATCCTCAAAGAGCCAAGCAACATGAAATGGCTAAGCAATTTGATAAATTTCTTGAAGTGTTTAAGAAACTTCACATTAACATTCCTTTTGCAGATGCACTTGCCCAAATGCCCTTATATGTGAAGTTCTTGAAGGAACTATTGTCAAACAAAAAGAAATTGGAAAACGTAGCTATGGTACAGCTCAACCGAGACTGCTCGTCTATTCTGCAATGCAAGCAACCTCTGCCCCAGAAATTAAAAGATCCAGGGAGTTTTTCTATCCCTTGTTCTATTGGCAATCTCAATATTGATAATGCATTGTGTGATTTGGGTGCTAGCATAAATCTTATGCCATACTACATATACAAACAACTTGGATTAGATGACCCGCAACCTACTAGGGTATCTATTCAGCTTGCTGATAGATCCATTAGATACCCAAGAGGTATAGTGGAAGATGTGTTAGTTAAAGTAGGAAAATTTATATTGCCTGTTGACTTTCTTGTAATGGATATGGCTGAGGATTTTCATGTGCCTATTATCCTAGGAAGACCCTTCCTTGCTACTGGTCGTGCTCTAATAGATGTGAATAATGGGAAATTAATTCTAAAAGTTCATGATGAAGAAGTAGTTTTTAAAATGAATGAGGCAATGAAACATCCTTCTTCTTGTGATGATGTGTGTTACTTCATGGATACCACTGATTTGGACTTAAATCCATTCTTTATGCAGGTAGATAAAGAAGAATTTGATAATGAGGAGATTGCTGGAGAAGAAATCGACATTGAAGCAAGCTGTCTAGCAACATCATCAAGTAGGCAGTTTGTTGAACCTTTAAACCATACTCCCACACTACCTTCCAAACCATCAATTGAAGAACCGCCCACTCTAGAACTCAAACCCTTACCACCCCATCTTGAATATGCTTTCCTAAATCCGCCCAGCAACCTGCCTGTTATTATATCTTCCCATTTAACCCAAGAGCAAAAGGACCAACTTCTTGAAATCCTTCAAAGAAACAAGGAAGCAATGGCGTGGACAATCTCGAACATAAAAGGGATCAGCCCTTCCATTTGTGTGCATCGAATTCTAACGGAGGAAGATCACAAAGCAACAGTGCAACCTCAACGAAGGCTTAATCCGAACATGAAAGAAGTAGTCAAGAAAGAAGTAATCAAGCTGCTTGATTCCGGAATCATTTATCCAATTTCAGATAGTGTTTGGACCAGCCCCGTTCATATTGTTCCTAAGAAAGGAGGGATGACTGTGATTCAAAATGAGAAGGAGGAAATCATTCCTATAAGAACTATCACCGGATGGCGAGTTTGCATTGATTACCGCAAGCTCAATGATGCAACAAGGAAAGACCATTTTCCTCTTCCATTCATAGATCAAATGATTGAAAGACTCTCGGGCTATGCATTCTATTATTTTCTTGATGGGTACTCGGGGTACAATCAAATCCCAATACACCGGCAAGATCAAGAGAAGACTACATTCACTTGCCCGTATGGTACCTATGCCTATAGAAGAATGCCGTTTGGTCTATGCAATGCTCCAGCAACCTTCCAAAGGTGCATGATGTCTATTTTTCATGATATGGTGGAGAAGACCGTGGAAATCTTTATGGATGACTTCTCGGTTTATGGCAAGACATTCCAAACTTGTCTAAGCAACCTCGAAGCTGTCCTAGTACGTTGCAAGAAGACAAATCTTGTGTTGAATTGGGAGAAATGTCACTTTATGGTAAATGAAGGCATTGTTCTTGGCCATAAAATCTTAAGGAAAGGCATAGAAGTTGATAAGGCAAAAGTAGAAGTGATTGAGAAGCTTGCTGCCCCCACATCAGTCAAGGAAGTTTGTAGCTTTCTTGGACACGTTGGCTTCTATAGGAGATTTATAAAAGATTTTTCTAAGGTTGCTCAACCACTCACAGCCTTGCTCCACAAAGATGTTGAATTCAAGATGAATACAGATTGCTTGAAGGCATTTGAAGAACTCAAAGATCGATTAATCCACTCACCTATCTTGATTGCTCCTGATTGGGACCTCCCCTTTGAACTCATGTGTGATGCAAGTGATAATTGCATTGGAGCAGTTTTAGGTCAAAGGATTGACAAACATTTCAAGCCAATTCATTATGCAAGCAAGACGCTCACACAAGCTCAGCAGAATTACACTGTGACAGAAAAGGAGCTGCTTGCTGTAGTGTATGCATTTGATAAATTTCGAGCTTACTTGGTACTCAGCAAGGTCACTGTTTTCACTGATCACGCAGCCTTAAGATACTTGCTTGCAAAGAAAGATGCAAAGCCTCGTCTCATTCGTTGGCTTTTATTGTTGCAAGAATTTGACCTTGAAATCAAAGACAAGAAGGGTGCAGAAAATGTGGCTGCTGATCATTTGTCTAGAATTCTTGCGAGCAACCTCAGCACGCAACCAGAAATCAGGGACTCATTTCCAGATGAGCAACTTTATTTGGTACATTCTTTTCCATGGTTTGCTGATATTGCTAATTACCTTGCTTGTGGCTTAAAACCTAGTGACCTTTCCTTTCAACAAAGAAAGAAATTCTTTTCAGATGTTAAGTATTATTTTTGGGAGGAGCCTTTCCTTTTTAGATTGTGTGCAGATCAAATTATACGAAGATGCATTTCCCAAGATGAGGTTCCAGTAATATTAAATATGTGCCATACCAAGGAAGCTGGAGGTCACTTTGGTGCAACACGAACAGCCTCAAAAGTGCTGGAATGTGGTTTTTATTGGCCAACAATCTTCAAAGACTGTCACAGGTTTGTCAAGCAATGTAATGAATGTCAACGGACAGGTAACATCTCGGCTAAAAATGCCATGCCCTTACATAACATAATTGTTTGTGAAATTTTTGATGTATGGGGTATTGATTTTATGGGACCTTTTCCGAATTCTTATGGGAACAAATACATTTTGGTTGCTGTTGACTATGTAAGTAAATGGGTAGAGGCCATAGCTAGTCCTACCAACGATGCTCGTGTGGTGGTGAGATTTCTAAAGAAATTGTTTACCCGATTTGGCATGCCTAGGGCAATAATAAGCGATCAAGGAACACATTTTTGTAATTTGCAATTTCAAAAGCTTCTTGAAAAATATGGAATAACTCATAGAGTTGCCACACCATACCACCCGCAAACCAGCGGGCAAGTTGAAATCTCTAATAGAGAAATTAAGCGCATTTTGGAAAAAACGGTAAACAACTCTAGGAAAGATTGGTCTAAAAAGCTTGACAATGCTTTGTGGGCTTATAGGACAGCCTACAAGACTCCTATTGGGATGTCACCATTTAGGTTGTTTTATGGAAAAGCTTGTCATTTACCAGTAGAGCTGGAATTTAAAGCTTTATGGGCCCTAACTTACCTCAATTTTGACAGGCAAGCTGCTGGAGAACAAAGGAGATTGCAGCTGCAGGAATTAGAAGAATTTAGGCTGTTTGCCTATGAAAATGCCATGAACTACAAGGAGAAAACCAAAAAGTGGCATGATACACGAATTCAAGCAAAAGAATTTCAACCGGGCCAACAAGTCCTCTTATACAATTCAAAGCTGAAAATATTTTCAGGCAAGCTCAAATCAAAATGGTCCGGTCCATACACAATCACCAAGGTTTTTCCACATGGTGCCATTGAGATAAGTAATTCTAATGGTGAAAGTTTCAATATCAATGGCCATAGACTCAAACCTTACCTAGCCCAAGGAACACCTCAGGTTGCTGGAAATGTGCATAACCCGCAACCTGCACCAACAACCTGAAACAGAAACATGGTGTCAGCTTCAAACACCAATTGAAGCAAATTTTATTGGGTCAATCCCAATTTCTCTGAACTTGCATTTTTATTTATTTTTTCGTGCGTGTTTTATTTTTACTTTTATTTTTTATTTTTATTCTGTTTTAGTTTTTGCTTTGTTATTTTCTTTTTAGGTACCCATGATAAATCTCAAGTATGGGGATTTTCACAAATTATTTGTGCTAATAATGGGCTTTAATGGAACCTTGAATCAAGAATATAAGGCCAAAAATCTTTATGGGTACAAGTCAACCGGATTTCGTTTTCTTTTATTAATAAAAAAAAAATGAAAAGAACTGCCAGAACCACCATCTGCCGCCAACCCACACGGTGATTTGGACTCCCTCTTTAATTCCTGACAGTTTTGTCTCCCTTTGAAATTCAAAATCAAAACCGTTTGGTTTCCCCAAATTACTGCCCTCCTTGTCAATTAATTGTGTGTCTTCTTCTCTCATCTGTTCATTACCTCTCCTCCATACTTTCTCTCCTCTTTTCATTTTTCTTTTGGTTGCAGAAATCAGACCAGCAAGCATGGGGAAAACACGAAACTTTAAGAAGGCAGCCCAACACTCACACGCTGTCGCCTCCCTTCCTTCATCCGCCAGCACCGATTCGATGACGAAAGAGCAACTTCTCAGCAAGATGCTCACCTTTTATGACGAAGAAGAAGAAAAGCGGTATAAGATGTATGCAGACTTCACATCCGCAGCATCGAGAGTGATTTGTTGGAAGACCCTCAAACAGTTCAAGCTGGACACTGAAATCCGAGAATTATTACAGGGAGGGGGTTTTGAATCTTTCGCTGCTATTAATGAACCAGCGTACAAGGAACTCACACTTGAATTTCTCTGTACTTTTACCAACGATGAAACAGTGAAGAATCCAAACAACCCAAAGAAGTTTAGTTTTCGAGTAATGGGAAAGGGGCACTCTGTATCATTGAACGATTTCAACCGCTACCTTGGAGCAGTTGATGAGGACACAATCGACTCTGAAGATTACAAAAATGCTTTAACCACCTATGACCCAGAGTTTGATGCTGCACAATTCTGGAAGGAAATCACAGGGCAAGACAACTACTCTTACTCAGAGTGCAACGCCAGCAACCTCATCAGTTACTCTCATCGAATTATGCAGAAATTTATTGCTGGGTCAATATTTGCAAGATGGAATCAGTCCCATATGCCTCAGATGGATCTCTTTGCGCTTTGGTGTATGGTGAAAAAGAAGAGAATGAATATAGGAGCATGGTTTGGGGATTACATAGCAAGCCTTCCAAGCAAGACAAGCAGTAAACTGATGTGTGGCTCATATGTTACAAAGATTGCCAAGGCTGCTGGAAACTTCAAGGAGACACACTTAACTCTGGAGTGCAGGCCATCCCCAATAGATACTGGCAATCTGAGGCAAATTGGAGTTATCAAGAAAGTGGGAAATAGATGGATGCTAGTGAAGGAAGCAGAGGAACGAGAGCAGGCAGTGCAGGCTGCTCGAGATGCAAAGAAAGTAATAAAAGTTGAGGATGAACCGCAGACCAAGAAGAGAAAGAAATCAGAAGAAGATGAACCAATGGATGGGCTCAATATCCCCCTACCAAAAGTTGAAGAAGTTAGAGATAAGGCTGCTCTGTACAAGAAATGTGCCAAAGTTAACATGGAAACTCTTGTACTGTGGATTGAGGAATTGTGGATGAAAAGGTATTCTGATACCTTGCTAATGGAGGAGATGCAGAAGGATATCAAGGAGCTTCAGAACAAAGTGACAGTTCTGGAAACACAAATAGAACTCATGGGAACAAGCATTGAAACTTCTCCAACCCACACCTCCAAGCCAACAGCATCCAAAGCCCCACAATCTGAAGACCTTCATAGGAAGGACACCAATATGGAGGAGGAGCAGCAATCTTCCCCACCTTCTTACAACTAACAAGTCAAGTGTGTCTGCTCATCTCTCTGGTATGTCTACAACTTTATTACCCTTGTTATTTCCATCATGCTAAGGTAATACCACGAGAATCTCTGTGCTTTACATTGTTTTAATTACATTGAGGACAATGCATTCTTTAAGTATGGGGAGGGGAATTTATTGGCTGAAATCTGAATAAATTCAATTTAAAATTCAATTGATTCTGCTTGTCTAATATTGTCATGCTTTGAACACAAGCAAGTCCTCAAGATTATCAAATTTTCTGTCTGATCTATTGTTCCCTGTGATCTGAGTTATCCAGCAATTTGCATAGGTTGCTTGATTGTTCTGTTTTTCAAAGTATGATGTGTTTTGTGAAAATTTGCAAAATTTTTCAATTTTACATGTCTGTAGCAGCTAAAGAATACTTTTCAGCTTATGAGCACTGGTAATCATCTGTGAAATGCTAAGAATTTGAACTCTTGATGATTTGTTTACACTTGTGATTTGTGAAAGTAGATTATGCATTGCAAGAATCAGAATTTTATTTTATGTCTCAACTTGTTGGCTAAATTTTGATTCAACTACAAATTTCTTAACACCAATGTGAGGAACTTTGAGCCTACTTGTTCTTTAAATTGAATCAATCTTTGCTTAATTTTCTTGTGAGAGAGCTCACACCTTGTTGTAATTAGAAAATTTGATTGTTGGTGCTTGTCAAAATCACTTGTTTGTTTATGTGCATAAAAGGATTAAGGCATTAGGTTCACCATTTTTAGCTTAAAAAGCCACCATTAAACTCCTCATTTAGAATAACCCCATTGAGCCTAGCCCTTTTCATTTTCGGAAACCCACATAAATTTCTGCCTTTAGTCTTTCACTTATGTTTTTCCAAAAATTTACCCAAGGAATTACCAAAGAAATGGAAGTTTCATTTTAGAGCAAGCTGTCAATCGAATGTGGTATATTGAGCTTTTGTTTTCTAAAAACTAATGTCAAAATTCTTGAACAAAAGAAGAATTTTCAAGATGTCAAAAACACCCATTCACAGTTCATTATCATATTTCAAGCAGTATCCAGAAATCCAAAAATTTCAAGGATTGAGCCATTAATCTCTAAATTCATCCTTGTATCTTGAGCAACCTCAGAAATGTCATTCACAACACTAAATATGTTATCTCAAGATGCAAGCCCATCCTTTCCTCAAAAACCTCTTTTACCTATCTTTTCCATTTCAATAAGACTTTTTGTTCAGGCTGCTAGAAAAATTCAAACAATCTGGACAGATTTTCTTTTATAAAAAAAAAAAAAACACAAAAATTCTTGACTGCTTTACCTTCACTCATATGCGTGAAAGATACTTGTGCAATAATTGTTCTTTTTTTTTAGATTGCTTAAGTTCAGTAATGCTGCATTAGTGAGATTGCTTGCTCTGCTCTTCAACACAAAATTTTTTGTTGGTAATCCTATTCACCCAAATTTATCCCTTTAACACACCCTTAACCTTAACCAAGTTACAACCCCCATGTAAAGTCCTTTTGATTATGCATTATATTCAATAAGTGTTGGCAATGAGTTTTTGATGATCAAGTTTTGATTATGATGAATGTGTAGGCTGCTGAGGGCACCTTAATTACATTTTCACCAAAACCACATTGGAGTGATTGAGTGATATCCATTGCGAGGTGGTTGTTTTGAAATGATTGCCAAATTGTTGAGATATGAAATATAAATCATGGTCTTAATTGTCTTTGAAACTCAAGCAGGCTGCCTGTGTAAACTCATCATCTTGTTCTTCTTAAGACTGATATTTTTCCTTTTAATTATGTTGGTCGCTTCAAAGTTGAAAGTAAGTAATAGCTGATGCCCCTGTTTTTCCTTTAAGCTTTCTCAGATTTGTCATTTCTGTTGTTATTTCTTTCTCAAAGTTTTCTCTTTTCTTCGTTCTTTTAAATTGCTTAAGGACAAGCAAAGGTTTAAGTATGGGGATATTTGATAAGTGGAGATTATACCTAGTTTATTGGGTATAAATTGAATATAAATTGAATTAAAAGAAGAGAGAATTAGCTAAATTGGGACAATTTCAGGTTGCTGGAAGTAATTGTGGAAAATGGAGCAGCAAGGTAAACAAGCAGGCTGAAATCTGCTTAAATTGGACAAGAAAAACGTGCAGCCCATTCCTCCATGCATAGGGAGAAGAGAAGATGCCAAGACAAGACTTGATGGTCATTAATTAATTTTGTTTTACTCAAGAATGGACATGATCTCTATTTTTGGCTGCAAGTGGAAGCTGCCAGCTCATTACCCTGCAAGTGGAGGCTGCCAGCTCACTACCTTGCAAGTGGACTATTTGTTTAATACTTTCTTTTTCTATTTAAGCCACATGTTTGGGCATGACTGAGTACGTTTTGTGTGGGATCATTTCTGCTTTCTTTTCATTCATTTCTGCATTTCAAGACTTTGGATGGTGTTCCATCCCCTTGTTCTTCATTTATTTCAATAACATTTTCTTTTATTATATTTTATATTTTATTAAAATTATGAAGCAGCAATCTCAAATGCAGTGTGAGTAGTCTTTTTCCCGCAGGCTTAAGCCTGCTCGGCAGGCATATGTAAGTAATGTAGTCCTTAAATGTTTATGAGTAATATCTATTGGAGATTGTTTATTGGTGTGCTTAACAACATTGAGAATGATCACCTCATAACAAGTATATGTAATGAAACCGAGAGGGTATTTGCATTGCGGAAAAATCAATAAACACATGTAGACTATGAGACAGAGAGGAGATTAGATGCATGCTAGGGGTTTTTATTTATCAATAAAATGCTTGTTAGAACTTAAGGCATGAAAGTTTTATCTATGAGGAAGAGATTCAAGTAGATTAACTTCCATAGAATCCATATGAGGGAAAGATCTAAGCATGGTGAGTTAAGAACAAGAAACCTTAGATCCATATGCCTAACATTACTCATAACATATAAAGGACAAGTTAACTTACAGTGTCTGACCTTGCTTGCTTAAAGTCTGCATTCTTTATTATCATATTATCCCACGACCTGAATCTGTTTCACGCAACCTCAACACTGCTGATAATTTATTTTCCTTTTGTTGTTATATTTCAGCTATTATTAATTACATCCATTTATTTGAAAGAAATCAGATCTATTAATTTACTTGAATAATTTAAGATTAGTTACTTTAGTCCCTGTGGATACGACACTTGGACTCGCCAGTCCTATACTACAACAAGACCTAGTACACTTGCTAGTGTTATATTTTGGCGACAACAACTTATCACCAATTCTATTCTCAGGTAAACTCCTATTAATAAAAACTATCTAATCATATCTATCTATTTGGCTTAGACTTGATATTAACTTAATATCAAGCTTCCTACGTATCCCAGTAAATTCCAGTTTGGGAATCCAAGCCACATAGTTCTCCTAATCTTAAAATAACTTAAGATTATTCTCATATAGCGTATTCTATATAATACATTACCATGTCACTATTGACATATACGGTCACTATTTATATATACGGTTAGTATTCACAAATACGGTATATTACTATTCACCAAATTATCAAAAATAAGCCAAAACATCATAAATTCCTCCTAATGCATTTCTTGTAATTTTCATATTTTCTTCACATATAAATCCCACTCAAATTAATTTTCTAACAAATAATATAATTAATTTTTAACTTCAAATACTTCAATAATTCATATAAAATAATCTACTCAAAATCATCAGAAACTCCAAGAATTAATATTACTCCAAATAATTCATAGATCAATACAAAAATATTCAACCAACATAAACTCGTCGGAAAATATTCCGATCACCGGAATAGTACCTATAATTCGGACGAAGAACACCACTAGATTCACAGCACTGCTAGGAGTCCAAATATACCAATTTTATTCTCATATCACTTCATATTTAGAATTAATTTATAAAATTACTCAAAAATTACATTTCCAAATACAGCATCATATAGTCTTGAAAATCAAATCTTAACCGTACATAATGAAATTCACTTAGTTTTAATCACATATCTGTAATTTCATCAAAATCTAACGGTCAAAAATTGGATTTTTCATTTTTCTCTTTGTTTTTCCTTATTCTTTTTTTTTTTCTCCTAGAGAAGTCTACGCCTTCCTTCCTCTGCTTCTTTTTTTTTACGTCTCTTCTCCTCCTTTTATATTAAATTTTCTTAACCAAATTACGATTTTACCATCTATATTATTTTTAACCTCAAATTTTTAATTCTTTCATTATCATCCTTACTGTTCATATAATTTTTACCCACAAAACTTTCTATTTTTTTATATTTTTTCAACACTTCACCCCATAAATATATATTCTCAAATATATATATGAATCACTGCTGAACTTTATTCTACAAAAATCCTCAAATTATAATTTCACTTATAAATATTAATACTTATTGCATTTTTGGGATATTACACTGAACATAAGCGTATTACACCTACGCAAAAGATAAATTGATTTTGGAGCTAATAATATTGAAATAAAAAGATCAGGTACTTAAGTGTTCAAAAAATTGATCAGGGGACCAATTATAGTTTTAGTATAAGATCAAGAGGCTCATGATTTGTTTTGCCTAGATTTATTTATTTATTCATTTTTCACCGAATAGATTTATTTCATATCTTTCTAAATACTTTTTTTTACCTGAAAAAAAAGGTCTATTCATTTGCATGAAGCAAGTACAACTCTAACGAATGATGGACAAAGTTGAAACCATGTCCCTCTACATATCGTAGAATTCGCAGCTCTTTCCAGAAGACGAGCAGCGTGATTCACCGAACGATGACCAAAAACTATACGAATTGATCCCAAATCGCTTACAAGCCTACGACAATTGTCGATAACTAAACCAATAGGTGCTCTTACAGAACAGTCATTATTTAAATAATTAACCAGATTAAGGGCGTCAAGCTCTACAATTACATTAGTTAAATTAAGCTCATTGAGCCAACTTAAAGCCTCGATGCAACTTACAGCCTCCTCTTGTGCCGGATCGCCACTGCCTTGCATCAATAGATTTCTTGCAGCAAAAAAATTAGCACTAGCTGATCAGATAATACACCCATGGCCTATGCGAGTTTCCCCTTCAAAACAACTTGCATCCGTATTACACTTGAACCAACCTGTCGGAGGAGGTATCCAAGAAATAGAGCGGTTGTTGTCAAAATTGCTGTTTGGTGCCTCAATATTCGTTGAAGACACAACTGTTGCAGGTGTGAATTGAATTGACAGAGTATGAGCCTTCTGCCATTCACTGAGAAAGCCAAGACCATGAAGAAAAACTTGAGATGCTGAACGAAATTTATTGTGCCAAACTAACCAATTTCTTCTTGCCCAAATAGCCCACAAGACGACTACAGCTCTTTCTATCCACTTCCTCTCTTGCCCAGCAATCCAATTCCACCAAAGATCTAAGGAATTGATAGAAACAGGCCATCCTTCTGCCATAAATTCACTCCAAACATCCAAAGCTGTTGGACATCCACTTAACGCATGAAAATTCGACTCTGTAGCTCCTCGATAATCATCAACAGGAACATGTTGGTCCTAAAGTCAGGTTAGTGTCGGTAGCGAATTAGCGCCAACTTTCCACAAAAAGATTTTCACCTTTGGAGGAATATTCAAATCCCAAACCAGGTTCCAATTCGGAGATAAAAAATTAGAAGGCAGGGAAGAAATTGGGGCCTGCCGCACTAAATGATAATATGTAGAGCGAACTGAAAACGAACCATCAATCTCAAACCTGCAATCAAAGAAGCTCAATCTCGTTCAGTAAACAGAAGCTGCAGCAGATCAGTATTCCAAGATTTTTCATCTTCCTCAATTAGTAAATTCACCGCAGCTTCTTCAAATCCCAGAAAAATTGGAAATTTTTGGGTTTGCAGCAACCGGGAGCCAATGATCATGCCAAACTGAAAATATTTAAACCATTGCCAAACAGAGGTGAGCAAAATGCGGTTCGGTTTAAAAACGAACCAAACCATAAACTAAACATTGAAAATTATAAAAAAACAAAACCAAATTACTATATATTCGATTTGAATTGAAACTAACCAAACCAACTCGGTTTGATTATGATTCGGTTTGATTCGAAATCGAAATTTCCAAATTTTAAAATTTAAATAAATTATCATTATATCAAATAAAATGTATTTTATACGTATATATAAATAATTTTTAAATATTTATAATTAGTTCGGTTCCATTAGGTTTTTATTCAGTTTTTTCGTAAAAAACCAAAATCTAACCAAAATTTAAACTATCACATTTTTAAAAACCAAAACTAAACCAAACTAACTTTAATTCGGTTCTTTTTCTTTTTTGTTCAATTTGGTTCCGTTTTCAGATTGCAGTTTGGTTTTGCTCACCCCTCCAACCCAATCCACTTCAAATAATATCTTGTGGAGCCAATCACTCACATTTTCCAGTTCGAGACATGTATCTATTTCGGATTCAACTTTACAATATTAAAAATAAATATATGTATAAAATATAAAAATATTCTCTAAATTAATAAATATTAGTTTATAAATAAATTTGTACTTTTTACAAAATAATAATTTTTCTTAATCCAAAATCAATAACAAAAATATAAAAAATCAGAATCTCAATTTTTTTTCCTAAAATAAAACATTACGCTTACTTGCTTTACAGACTATCCTTCGGGTCGGGTTGGGTCCCCACCGCTCCGTATCTCACGCGCGGATCTGCCGGCTCAGCTCACTACCAAACTAATGACAAAGTCATAATATTAATTAATTAATTAATTAATTTTAATTCTTAACTCTTACTAATTCTCAATTAAATTTGCTTACTAGTTTTCCTTCCTTCCCTTTGCTGGCTCTGCCATTTTTATGGAAAAGGAAGAAGAACGTAAGAAACCGGAAAAAAACGACGATGAATTCATAGATTTAGCTATGTAGATCTGTGATTCTGAAATCTACACTGATTCATTGATCATCTTCATCTGTTTCCGCATTCAAATCCGTTGCGAAAAATCATGGCGTCTTCTCTATCACTCGGAGGATCTTCACGCTGCGGCCGAGTTCTTGGTCCGTCTCTCGACAAAATTGTCAAAAACGCTGCGTGGCGGAAGCATTCACACATCGTCTCCACCTGTAAGTCTGCTCTCGATAAGCTTGAATCTATCTCCGATTCCACTTCTGATCCGAATTCTCAGTCCCCTCTCTTCGGTTTTTCTCCGTCCGACGCTGAATCTGTTCTTCAGCCGTTGATTCTTGCGTTCGATTCTGCTTATGCTAAAGTTGTTGAGCCCGCACTTGAATGTGCCTTTAAACTCTTCTCACTAGGCCTCATTAGGGGCGAGATCGATGGCAATTCGGCTGTTAATGTTGTGTTGTATAAGTTAATTGAGGGCGTTTGTAAGGTTTGTGGGATTGGAGATGAAGCCGTTGAACTTGCTGTGCTCAGAGTGCTTCTTGCTGCTGTTCGATCTTCTTGTGTTTTGATTCGGGGTGAGTGTTTGGTGCAGCTTGTTAGGACATGTTACAATGTGTATCTAGGTGGCACCAATGGTACCAATCAGATCTGTGCGAAATCTGTTCTTGCCCAAATTATGCTCATTGTTTATGCCCGGGTTGAGGAGGATTCCATGGATGTTAGTGTTAAAACTGTTACTGTTAGCGAACTGTTGGAATTTACTGATAAGAATTTGAATGAGGGCAGCTCCATAAGTTACTGTCAGAATTTTATTTATGAGGTGATGGGAGCTAGTGAGGGAGTTCACGATGTCAAATTCTCTTTACAGAGCTCATCTTTCACGCAGAATGGCAGTAGTGAAGTTCCTGGTCATGAAGGTGAAGCTAAGGTGTCAAACGGGAATGATAAAGGCGAATTGGTTAATGGAGAGGCAAATGATGGTAACGATTCACCTGTTGCTGCTCTCCGCTGGGCAAGTAAGATTAGGGAGGATGGCTTTCTTCTCTTTAGGAATTTGTGCAAATTGTCCATGAAATACTCATCTCAAGAGAGCCCAGATGATCAGATTCTTTTAAGAGGTAAAATATTGTCTCTCGAGTTGCTCAAAGTGGTGATGGAAAATGGGGGTTCAGTCTGGCGCAACAACGAAAGGCAAGTCATTGTACATCTCTCAGAATTGTTAATTCCAGCTGTTATGTGTGTATATTTATTCTATTTTTTTTAGATGCTTTGAATTTGAAGCCATATCCTCTACATCTTTTGTTGTTGTATCAGGCATGCCTACTTTCCCGGCTGAGATAATTTTGTCACATTTTATTGATTACACTAGCTAATGGCTTATAATCTGATCAAATTCTGTTCTAAAATGTGGAGTGGATAAAATAAGATTTTCAACCAGTGAAGGTGCAATGGAAAGAAAATGCTTCAAACTCATGACTCAAGAGTTAAATATATTTTTGAAAGGACAAAAATGGATCCTGACAATAATCATATGCCTTTAAACTTGTGTAAGCAATATCCCACCTGCCCAGTATTTTTCCTTGAGGGTTTTTGAAAGAGGAGGAAGCCAAATGTGTCCTAAGTATATTGCGTTAGGTGGTTTTGCATCTAGTACTTTCTCTACAATGTAATTAACGATTGGTTACTATTAGTACTTCTGACTTTTGGTACTGGCTATATGCTCTGTGTTTCATGCTTCCTTTCGTGATAAACACCTCTCATTTCCTGTTTATTGTTTTGTGTTATCATTTCAAAGTTAATCAGAATCAATTGATTGCCTGAGTTTTAGCTGTTCAATAGGTACATGAAGGCCCATGCTTATATATTTATTTTTTTGAATGGAATGTTTTTGTATTTGTTATATGCTGGGAAAACTTAACTTGGCCATTTGCCGAAATGATTTTGTGCTTTTTTTTTTTTTTTTTTTTTTTTTTTTTTGGGGTGCCAATTTTGATTGATTATTTCTGTCCACTATTTCATTATGTAGTTTAATACTGATTTGAAATGTGATAATTGGTTCTGCTTACAGGTTTCTCAATGCTGTTAAGCAGTATCTTTGCTTGTCATTGTTAAAGAACAGTGCACTGTCAGTTATGGCAATCTTTCAGCTTCAGTGTTCCATCTTTATGATCTTTTTATCAAAGTTCAGATCAGGATTGAAGGCAGAAATTGGAATATTCTTTCCCATGCTCATTCTTAGGATACTTGAGAATGTAAACCAACCAAGTTTTTTACAGAAAATGATTGTCCTGAATTTTTTGGAGAAGGTTGCACAAGATTCACAGATTATAGTTGATGTCTTTGTGAACTATGATTGTGATGTGGATGCTCCAAACATATATGAAAGGTATTGGTCATATGCTTTATTATTCATCTGCTTTTTCTGTTTCGGAGTTGTTATCTGATTAACTGAATAATTAATTCACTTTAGTAAGATATTGAACTTAAAAATTGCTTGCAAACATCCAACGGTGTTGCCTTTATAAATATATACTCGTGTTTTCTGTCCTTTTCAGAAATGTTTATCTGAAATTTAGGATTTGTAACCATATTGGGCTACATATTAAGTTTTGAATTTTAATTCAGAAAAGTGAGAATTCATTTGACCCGCACATCCACTTTGCTTGAGGTTATTCCCAACATGCAATAGCTTTTGGAAGTCATGTACTAGAAAGTCTTAAACTAGGGCCTAACTCCACCTTGGAGGGGGATGTTTGCCTCACTCTTCACGCACCCCCTCATGCCCTAGACTAGACATCTGGCCCAACATTGGGTAGCCCAACACTGATCTTAGCCACCTTGAAGGGGGAGAATCCTCTCACACGCATGAATGACACATTGTATGTATAGCTAGCTAATGTGGGATACTTAACAAAAAGTTATGCTTTTATAGCTTTTTTAAACATGTTTTCTGGTTCTAAATTCTCAGGCATCTTTGGTTAGTTTACTAAAGTTACGTGTTCTTGCCTTTTTAATTATAGACTAAAGCTAAAAAGCAAGTTTTGACTAACTTATGACGAGATATTTGGAAGTTAAAGGTTTTTTTTTTTTTTTTGCTGTGTGTGTGCGCGTTGCCTTTTCTCTACCTTTATTTTACATTATGAATCAAAACCATATATTTGTCACGTGTACAGTAATAGTTATGTTTTCTTTATAGAAAAAAATCAAAATTTATTATAAGGCACGTAGTAGAAAGCAAAAGGTTGAAGCAAGCTTTATAACAGGAAATTTGCTCGACTCCCCAGTTAGGACTTCCATCATTCTAAAATGCTGAGTTAGTTTTTTTGTTTTTGTTTTTATTTTGGAATTAGAACTTACTAAACCAGTGGTTCCAAAGTCATTGCCTTTCTACTATTTGGATTAATGATCATTGAATCAAGAGCAAGTTTATTCTTAAGGTTCCATTTTTTATAAAATATTCTCCATGAAAGCGTTCTATTCTTTTTTTTTTTTTTTTTATTTGGTCTCAGAAGAAAATTTGGTGACCAGAAAGTCTTTCCTAATTAAAGGCAAAACTGAGATATGTATATGTAATTTTTTTTTTTTTTTTTTTTTTTTTTTTGCTGCCAATCCGGTTCAATCAGAATTCAGAATTCACATTGTCATAAGCTAATCATTCTCATAGCCCTTTAAACGCAAACAATACAATTTTTTTTCTTCAAGTGCAATAAAATAATCTTTTGCAGATTTTTAGGATTGAAGTTAAGTAACGGAAGATACTAAATTTCTCTGAAGATACTTTCAAATTAAATATTAAAATATTTTCCCTAAATATGTGATTTTTACAAAGGTCGGAGCTTGAATTAGAATTATAACTAACATGTCCTTTGCTAGCAATACGACCCCACACAACGCCTTCCTTCTCTTTGTCCATTCCTCCGAACTTTAGTCATTATCTTGCCTATAATTTTTATCGGGTAGCTTCAAAACTTAAAGTTCTTTATGTCATGCTCTTCTAGGCTGTTAAGTTCATTCTGGGGGAACTTACATACTCTCTTTGGCAATGGTATACCAAACTGACAGAGCATCTATACCAGATTGCATAAGCTTTAAGTGAAAACATCCAACCTTCAAATGAAATCAAGTTAAATATGTGCACCATGCCTTTGCAGTAGGCACCCTGAAAAGGCATACTATAGGCATCTAGCATTGTCTTTGGAGGAGACCTACTATAACTCATGATTTAAGCATGCCTGAGGCAACTGCATTAATTTAGATGATGTGAAACATGTTTGTTCAATTGATTATTATCGCAAATTTTCTACTCCTACTTTATCAGTTCAAATGTCTGTCACGTAGCTGGTTACTTACGGAAGGAAAAGGAAGGGAAAACTGCTTAAATCCTACATTTAATTTTTTCTCTGACTAGCAAATGTAAAGGCCACAATTGGAGAAATGATGAACTTTAATGAGGATTACTGGAGCCAAATAAACTAGTTTCTTTTCTTTTACCTGGCTTGTTCAGGCAAGGTTGGGTCAATCCTTAGAAGATAAATTTTGAGTCTGATAATGGGATTTGCGTTTTACAAAACGAAGTTCGGAGCATAATAGTAGCTGCTTGAGCTTGGCCTTTGAAGAGGGCTAGTGGGGTTTCACACTTCTTTATATTAGAACTACATAAGCCTCATGCAACCTAAATCTTGGAACACATAATTGAGTCTATTAAGTGTCAATTGTTTATATCATCTTTATATCTTACTGTTGGTTTAATTGTCTTTTTGAGCATTGTATTTTTTGAAAAAATGTATTAAAACCCTTATAAATCCATCAGATATTTGCAGGATTGTCAATGGTCTTCTGAAGACTGCTCTTGGACCACCTCCTGGTTCAACAACTACTTTGTCCTCGGCCCAGGATATCACCTTTCGGCATGAATCTGTGAAGTGCTTAGTTGTTATCATCAAATCAATGGGTATATGGATGGATCAACAGTTGAGAATAGGAGAATCATATGTACCAAAGAGCTCAGAGAGTGACAATTCTACAGAGAATCATTTAAACCCAAGTGGAGAAGATGCCAGTTCTTCTGACTATGATATACATTCAGAAGTGAGCTCAGAAATGCCAGATACTGCTAGCCTTGAGCAGCGCCGAGCTTACAAAATTGAACTCCAGGTATTGTTTGTCTTTGTTAGCTATTGATATTATAGTGTATATATGCTACTGACCTGATCATTGGTTGCTGCCTTATTAGTAGAACATACAGTGTGTATCACAATTTCGTTCTTAGTATTTACTTGATAGTTTGATTTGTTTTATTTGAAATGTTTATTGTCTTAGTTGACAAAATTTATTGGGTTAAATGCAGAAAGGTATCTCTCTGTTTAATAGGAAACCTTCCAAGGGCATTGAATTTCTTATTAACACCAAAAAGGTTGGTGCTTCTCCAGAAGAAGTTGCTGCCTTCCTGAAAAAGACAGGTGGTCTAAATGAGACAATGATCGGTGACTATTTGGGTGAAAGAGATGAGTTCTGTTTGAGAGTTATGCATTCTTATGTAGACTCATTTAATTTTCAAGCAATGGATTTTGGTGAAGCAATAAGGTATTTTTTACAAGGCTTCAGGTTGCCTGGAGAAGCACAGAAGATTGACCGCATTATGGAGAAGTTTGCTGAGCGGTACTGCAATTGCAATCCAAATTCATTTACTAGTGCAGATACAGCCTATGTTCTTGCGTACTCTGTAATAATGCTCAACACTGATGCCCATAACAACATGGTGAAAGATAAGGTTTGCTTACAGAGCCTTTTGGCTACCATTTTCACTCTTTGTTCCTTGATGAGAATAATTTGCCTACTTTGTGAGAAATTTAATTAGTTTTGGTTCCTTTCTTAATTGAATCTTACATATCTTTTATCTTTTACAGATAGATTCTGAAAACTGCCGCTTGCAGAAACTTTGTTTAATTTGAAAAAACATATGTATTTGGTTTATTTTCAGTTTATTGTTCATAGATCTAACCTTGATATATGTTCCTTGGTGGTTAAATGAATTCACATTTCATATCGGATGACCATGTTAGAAAATAATATTTGGTTGTAATTCATATTGTTAGACAGGTGGTTCAAAGTGACAATACATATCGAGAAACTGAGAAAGAGGTTTGATAGGGATAGAGGGGAAAAGATAGTAGAACTGAAGTAAAATATAATATTTGGCATGGCCAGGGGAGTCTTGAGTTCAAGTCTTGTGAACTGGAAAAAAAAAAATCGTTGGGAGGCTCCCACCCCCCAATCCCCCCAATAGGATTACTCATAGCTGATTACAGCTACAGATACATCCAATTTTACAAAATGTTAATAATAATATTTAAAGTAAAAAATAATATTTTACTCGATTTAGTGCAAAATAATTCTTGGCAACCGAATGATATTGATAAAAAAAGCCAAAGGATTGAAGTTTTCAATTTCATTCCTTGTTCTATGATCATTTGTCTTTTTTTATTCTGAATTTTGAGATGGCTTTAAATGATACCAATAAGAAAGTTTCAGTAATTTGTGAAGGGTTTTTGTCTGATCATTTTCCCATGCATAAATCTGGCTGCTGTCAGATTTATATATATATAATGTGTGCACAAATGTAGTTTTGATTTTTGGTCTTCTCTAACTGTTCTGCTTGAATGGATCCAGATGACCAAAGCTGATTTCATACGAAATAACCGTGGAATAGATGATGGCAAGGATTTACCTGAAGAATATCTGAGTACCCTATATGATAAAATTGTAAAAAATGAAATCAAAATGAATGCTGATTCTTCTGCTCCTCAGAGCAAGCAGGCAAACAGCTTAAATAAATTATTAGGTTTGGATGGTATACTCAATTTGGTGACCGGTAAGCATATTGAAGAAAAGCCATTGGGTGCAAATGGACTCCTCATAAGGCACATCCAAGAACAGTTTAAGGCAAAGTCAGGAAAATCAGAGTAAGCTATTTTATTTTGTATCTCAAGACGTGTGGACTTGTTTTATTAAGATGATTAATCTTTGAGGGTAGGATAAACAGGCTCAAGAGTAGGCAGTGATACAGAGAACACAATGGTTAGGAATTAGTTATAGGGAAAGCTCCTCTTTTGTTCTTTTCTGTTTTGGACTTGGGGGAGCAATGAGAGGGGGGGAGGGGGGTGGGCAGTTCTCTCCAACTGGTGCAGCCTTTCATCAACAGTGCTCCTTTTGTGGTTTTGTCCTTGTCTATGATCTTGCAGCTGAAAAAGTAATCAAATTCTTGTATTGCAGGTCTGTGTATCATGTTGTTATGGATGCTGCAATCTTGAGGTTCATGGTTGAGGTCTGCTGGGGTCCTATGCTTGCTGCATTTAGCATGACCCTTGACCAAAGTGATGATAAACTTGCTACTTCTCAGTGCTTACAGGGTTTCCGATATGCAGTGCATGTTACTGCAGTAATGGGAATGCAGACCCAGAGAGATGCTTTTGTAACATCTATGGCCAAGTTTACTAATCTTCACAATGTTGGAGATATGAAGCCAAAAAATATTGATGCAGTGAAGGTAGGGAATGATATCATTTTCCTTGCTTTGGATGAGCAGAACAAGTGATGCTTTGGTCTCCACTAGCTTCAATTTTGAATACTGTGACTGCATTATATTTGATTAACCTTGTTTTTGGATCAGAAAAGTTGATATCAGGATGTTTTAAATTGATTATATGTGCACTTCATTTTTTTGATTGGACGCATAACTAGATCGTGGATTCAAAATGCATATATAAAGCTGTAAATTCAAAATCCTCGCCAAATTGTCTGTTTTCGATCATAAATGTAAAATGACTGAAGAGTGTACCAAATTTCACATGTGCATTTCAAACTAAATTCCTATTCAAATTCCTGTTTTGAAATTTTTTTAATACAACCAGAACATAAGAATTATGCATTTGTAGCTTGGGTTTGTGTTGTGTTGTTAATGCTTTTGTCATATTATGGGAAAGTTCGACTTTGTGCAGGCAATAATTGCAATTGCCATAGAAGATGGTGATTATCTTCAGGAAGCTTGGGAGCATATCTTAACATGTCTCTCCCGGGTTGAGCATCTGCAGCTTCTGGGAGAGGGTGCACCACCTGATGCATCTTTCTTGAGAATATCTAATGTTGAAGCAGATGAAAAAATATCGAGGTCAATTGGATACCCATCTCTAAAGAAAAAAGGCTCCCTCCAGAACCCAGCCGTAATGGCTGTTGTTAGGGGGGGTTCATATGACAGTGTAACAGTTGGAGCAAATTTGCCTGGACCAGTAACCCCGGAGAAGATTAATCACTTCATCTCAAATTTGAATTTGCTTGACCAGATAGGAAACTTTGAGCTGAACCATGTATTTGCTAATAGCCGCAGTTTGAACAGCGAAGCTATTGTAGCTTTTGTGAAGGCCCTTTGCAAAGTTTCGATGTCAGAGTTGCAGTCTCCAACCGACCCTCGTGTGTTTAGCCTCACAAAACTAGTTGAAATTGCGTAAGAGTTTCTTCATATTAGAAGTTTCTTATAAATAACTTTTTCTAGAGGCTTACAAATGTAAACTCTAATAAAGAGTTTTGTTTTCTATTCCTTGAAAGGCTCGAGGATCTATAGTTTTTTCTTTTTCCAATATTCAAAAGAAAATATTGAGATATGAAGATGGATCTCTCTTTGATTAATTTTTTAAAATATATTAATCTGTCATGCTAATGATGTTTGATATGAAATTGTTGTAGTAACCCAGATCTGTTTTTTTCACAGGCATTACAACATGAATCGCATCAGATTGGTCTGGACTTGTATATGGAATATTCTGTCTGATTTCTTTGTTTCAGTCGGCCTGTCAGAAAACCTCTCTGTTGCAATCTTTGTCATGGATTCACTGAGGCAGCTTGCTATGAAATTCCTAGAGCGCGAGGAACTGGCACATTATAACTTCCAGAACGAATTTCTGAGACCATTTGTTATTGTGATGCAGAAAAGCAACTCTACTGAAATTAGAGAATTAATAGTTCGCTGCATTTCACAGATGGTTCTTAGTCGCGTTAACAATGTAAAATCTGGCTGGAAAAGTGTGTTTATGGTATGTTCTAACTTTTAATTTATTCTCATGTGGTACATATATATTGCTTTGGTTTGGTGTAGAGTTGTTATGGAAACAAGAAAATGTGATGTTGCTATTTGGATTTGTTGATTTCGTTATCATATTGTCTGACCTTTGCTTTTTATCTTTAGCAAGTGTCTGAATGGATGTTTTTGTCCTAATTAACTACCTTGAGTCAGATTTCCTAATTAACTGCCTTAAGTCAGATTTCTTTCTTGAATATTAAAAAAGTAGTGACCTCAGAAGCACATTCTCCTCTCCTTCCCCTGGGAAAAAAGACACCCTTCTAAATCCCTGATTGATCTCCTTTATGATAGAGCTTCTGCTGCCCACATTTTTCTTCTTCCTTTAAATAGAAAATATATACTGGCAGTAGGGAAAATGCAGGAAAAAAGCAATAGGGTCTTGTATGCTTTGTGTAGTAATGCAAAGAAAATAGAATGAGTTATTTGGTCGCCATAAAATAAAATGCTAGAAAAAAGGAGCCAGAAATTTCTTCTGAGAAATGATTTTGTTGGTTCATTTCTCATATAGGTAAAAGGAGAAGAGTAGCAATAGGTAGTTCATAAGGAAAGATGAAGGACCACGTAGTAGAAAAAAAGGGAGTGACATGGAGGTACTGTTAATGGTAGTAAAACAAACTAATTTTAGCACTGTGGTGAGTGAATCCGGCCTTACACTTGTCTATTTTCAATATTTAAATGACCATTAGATTTAATATATATTTTCAGAATATCCAAGGGAATGAGGAGAGAAAATTGGCGTGTGATTATTATTGTTATTGTTATTATTGTTATTGTTATTTGAGGGAAAATTAATTCTTTCAATGTTGTATAATTATTGAAGGGTTTGGTTTTCTTAGAACCTACACCCCTTGTTAATATTAGCTAATAGCGCTTTTCCTTAACATATTACTTCTATAGGTCTTTGGTTTAAGAGATGTGAGAATACACCTTTCTTCCTTTTTTCTCGTAGGATGGTTTGGATAATTTACCTTATTCTATGTGCTAAATGATGTGTGCATTGGCATAGTTCTCTTACTTTTAATGTGTGTATTTGACATATGTGCATTATGCAAACCTGAGTTCTTGTCTTTGGGGTGGAATATGAATGAAACTTGCATCTGGTTGCCAAGTTGATAAATTCTGTCAGTTCTCTGGCCTCAAAGTTCAAGCATGTGTTATGACTAAAATTCATGACAAAATCATATTACTTATGGCATGTTCAATTGATGATGGATTTGCCCCAGAACTTGAAACAACAAACTTTTTAATTATAAGTGGAGTGGTATCATTATGGCTAAGTGCTGGATTCTTTTGCAGATGTAGTCTTGGTCTACAAATTGAATTTTACATAGCTCATCTCAAGTCGAAGTTTCTTTTAACAAATAAAGACTATAGTGGACGATTTTTTTAGCTCTTAAAATGCTCGAGGATGGTTTTGTTTAACAATGATCAATGCTTCTTGTTTACTCAGGTTTTTACAGTTGCTGCAGCTGATGAGCGCAAGAATATTGTCTTGTTGGCATTTGAAACCATGGAGAAAATAGTGCGAGAATACTTTTCTTATATAACTGAGACCGAGACAATAATTTTCACTGATTGTGTTAGATGTCTCACAACCTTCACAAACAGCAGATTTAATAGTGATGTGAGTCTCAATGCCATTGCATTCCTCCGGTTTTGTGCTGTTAAACTTGCAGATGGTGGACTTGTATGGAATGAAAAGACTCCATCCTCTCCAGTGGTGAATGAGGTTGGTAAAGATGTTCAAGCCCTCAGTGACAGAGATGACCATGCCTCCTATTGGATGCCATTACTTACAGGTAATTTGCTTCTTAATGAGACTTTAGTGAATGCTGCAGATGCTCTGCTGTAACATTTGAACTTACTGCTGTCCGCATCAATGTTGTGAGTAGAAGTAAAAATTGGTTTAATTTCGTGGTCCAACATGCATATGTGCAAAGTCGCTTTATTAGTAATCTTTTTGGTGCTTTTTTCATCTGATATCTGCTCAGGGCCCCATATGTAAAAGAAGTTTGTTCTATTAGTTCTTATTGCTAGATAATATGGTCCATTTTGGAGATAACTTTTGCTTTCTAGTTTCTACAAGCATGTACTAGCTGCTAGTACCGAGTTGTCTAGAACTGTGGTCCTATTAACACAAGTTAAATGAAAATGGAACTCTCAAAACATTGACCTATTCATTATAATAAATTCAAGGAAAAAATTAATTTAGTAGATTTTCCTTTACATTTCCTATACTGTTATGCAGTTTTCTGTTTAACGAATATATGGTTTTATATCTTTTATATATTTACAATTTGGAGGTAACTTTGCTTTATAATTACTATTGGATTATAATTTATTTATTTGCATCAGTTTGGGATTTCTATTTGAAAAAGATTTTCTTTGGATTAGTCATCGGGTCCAAGAAGGCTTATTTACCGAATTAATTTATTGGTTTTGTGATAGTTAAAATTATTTGCAACTTCTGATTTGGAAATAGAAACACCACGAGCCTTCTTTTTCATATCCCTGTGTTCCTCTTTCTCTTCTATATTTTGGTACCTTTAGCATCAAACCAGCTCTTCAAATTCTTAACTTCCAAATTCAACTTCCTACTGTTCAATCTCAACTTGCAAGTTTATCAATCAATTCATGTTTGCCTTCCGCAAAAGCATCTGTGTGCAGATTTGTCAATGTGTAGCATAAGTGTGTTTCTTAAGAAACAAAATCTTTGCTTTGTTCCTTACCGCATGAAGGGAATTGCCCTATCTGTTGTCACTATTCAGCATAAGTGCAGTCGAATAGTAAATTCTTTGGTGGCATGAAAACGAACATGTGTTTCTAGCATTAGTGGGTGACTGCCTAATTTATGGACATTTCTTTTTATTTTGAATTTAACAATCTGGCAACTATTGTTTCAGGGCTATCAAAATTAACATCTGACCCCAGATCGGCTATTCGAAAAAGTGCTTTGGAAGTGCTTTTTAACATTCTCAATGATCATGGCCATCTATTCTCACAATCATTTTGGAATGATGTTTTCAGCTCTGTTATTTTCCCTATGTTTGGTAGCGTGTCTGACAAGAAAGAGGCTCTTGTTAAAGATGGTCAACATTCGCCAACTTCAGCATCTTCAAAGCATGAAGGTAACACATGGGATTCTGAAACTTCGGCAGTGGCGGCTCAGTGTCTAGTAAATTTATTTGTCAGTTTCTTCGGGACAGTGAGGTCTCAACTGCCATGTATGGTATCAATATTGACTGGATATATCACAAGTCCCATCCAAGGTCCTGCTAGCACAGGGGTTACTATGTTAATGCGCTTAGCAGGCGAACTAAGACGTAGTCTTACTGAAGATGAATGGAGAGAGATCTTTGTAGCATTGAAAGAAGCAGGTGCATCAACAGTGCCAGGTTTCATGAAAGTCCTAAGAAGCATGGATGACATTGAGATGCCTAATACCTCTGATTCATATGATGATGTGGATGCATCTTCTGATCATGGCTACACCAATGATAATCTTGAGGATGACAATCTCCAAACTGTGGCATATGTGGTTTCAAGAGTAAAGAGTCATATTGCTGTGCAGCTACTAATTATGCAGGTGCTCTTATTCTCTCTCTCTCTCTCTCTCTCTCTCTCTCTCTCTCTCACACACACACACACACACACACACACGCATGCAAATCTCTTAATCATGGCTTTGAGAAATTGGAGAGAGATAGAGGTGTCTCTCCAGATAAGGGATGGGAATGAATACGTTACTTTTTATATAAGAAGTAGATCTTTTAATTTAGGGACATGCAATTGTCATTAGTAATTAAATGCCACTCAAGGTTGTATTGGTAACATTTTTACGTGCTAGAAGGAAAACATATGCACTAGTTTTATACTTTTACCGATGAAATTCCTTGAAAAAATAAAAATCGAGCCAAGGCAAATAAGATAAGGGGTAAAATTGCGCCCTGAAATACGTTACGGGTATAATTACACTTTCCCAAATACGTTAGTGGTTTTTTGACCCTTATCCCTAAGCTTGAAGTTGGCTTTATGCATGAACTGTTCTGTTACTTTTCATGGATACCTGGATTCCAATAAATGTGCAGTTACATTTATGTTTTTGACCACAGGTTGTTATGGATCTGTGTAAAGTGCGTCCACAGTTCTTATCAGCAGCTAATATTGGAACTATTCTTGATATATTTTCCTGTATCGCCTCACACGCGCACCAACTGAACACCGAGAGAGTTTTGCAGAAGAAATTGGAGAAAGCTTGCTCTATAATGGAGCTCTCTGATCCTCCCATAGTTCATTTTGAGAATGAGTCGTACCAAAATTACCTCAACTTCCTCCATGATTTGCTTTTGGATAATCCGCGGGTATCCGAGGAGATGAACATAGAATTACGACTTGTGTCCGTTTGTGAAACGATACTGCAGATATATCTAAACTGTACTGGGACTCAATCCGCCCAACCGAAACCAGTTGACAAGCCAGTGGTACACTGGATTCTTCCATTGAGTTCAGCGAAAAAGGAGGAATTGGCAGCAAGAACAGGTTTGCTGGTGTCCGCCTTGCGCACATTGAGTGATTTTGAGAGCGATTCCTTTAGGAGGTACGCATCGCGATTCTTTCCTTTATTGGTAGATCTTGTTCAGAGTGAGCATTGCTCAGGAGAAGTTCAGAACGTTTTGAGCAAAATTTTCCGATCATGTATAGGTCCAATACTAATGCATTGAATTATTATTTAATAGCAGTAGATATCAATATCCTTATGAAAAATCAGTTTTGGTCCCCCTAGTTAGTCCATATTATTTAAATCAATTTTTTCAGTTTATGCATAGGCTGGAAATCTTTTTCTCCCATGTACAAGAAAGAATTTGTAGACATCATGTTGATATCAATTGATTGGAGTAGCAGTAGCAATAATGAGAAATTTTTTTTTTTGTTCTTTAATCCGGTTTCATCTTTAGCATTTAATGGGATAAATGATCAATTTTGTCGTAGCAGGGTCGAACAAGTCCAAATGAACTTTGCATATAATTTGGTCTTTCATCTTGGTCGAATTAGTTCAGAATAACATATTTCTCAGTCGCAAATTGACACGTGTTCAAAAACGATGAATCACTCACGTGTCATTTTTGGATTGATATATCTCCCTGTTGTCAAGATGAATGATCAAATCTATGCACATAATTCGTTTTGGACTGATTTGATCTTACTTTAAGGTGCCATAATTTGTATCATTATGTGTGTTTGGTTGTATATTTTTATGATTCTACCATACCACTGCATTGTACTGGAAACTTTCATTCTATTCTTTGCTAATTTTCCACAAAGCCAAACTTCAGCATCATCAAAATTGTTCTTACTGCCATTTTATGATAAAAATATTGTTCAATATGATTAAAAAAATTGCATAATTAGTTATTCTGTTAACAGTTGTTACTTCTCCCTAAATTTTTTAATTTTTTTAATAGGCCCTCTGTGTTTTGATCTGGTCTTAGTCTTTGTACTTAAAAAGTTTTTAGATAACTTATTCCCTCACTAACATAGATTTTTCAGACATAATTTAATCATTTAGTTTCGCCAGTAAACAAATAGTGGGAGAATGTCTAACAGAATCGGTAGTTAAAAGGACTAAATTATTCAAAAATTACAAGTACAAAAATTAAAAACATTGGACCAAAAATATGGCTTTTTGCCAACTTTACAGAAAGTAAGAAGAAAAAAAGGCATAAATGCTTTTTGAGCGCTGTGCTATCATCAGTTTATCTTTTTAGTCTTTATCCTATTGAAATTTCCCTTTTGTCTTCTGTAGTATGCAAAAAGGTTTCAAATTGACTCTTAAAAAGCATATTTTATTAGATTTCGTTAACAATTTTATCAACAAAATCTGACGAAATATGTTTTTTGGGGGTCAATTTGAAACGTTTTTGCATATCACAGGAAGCAAAAGAGAAATTTCAATAGGACATGGACTAAAAGGGTAAACCGATGATAGCACAGAGGTAAAAAAAAAAAAAAAAAGTCTTTAATCCAAGAAAAAAATAATAATAATTTGACTGAGTTGGTGAATTATTTTTTTTTTTTTTTTTTTTTCCCCTTCTTTGCAGCTTTTTAAGGTATAATTAAGTTGAGTTAGTGGATTGAGTTGATACTTCTTTATGGGTCAACTTTGTGGTTTCATTGTCAATTGGATCCACTTCTGTATGGAAAATTGTCTCATATTTTCATTGTCAATTAGATTCATTGCCAAATCTTTTGTTGTCCTTTTAGGCGCTAAATTGATTTTTTTTTTTTTTTTTTTCTCTTTTATTTCAAAGGTAATTCACATTTCGTTTCTTCTATTTTTATGAATATAAAATAGACTATGAATGAACGAGTTGGTTGCTAAATTAGGCGTTTTGTATTTATTTCTGTGTTTCCATCTCAACCGCCAAATTTATATACCTAATACCATTAGACTAAATTCAACCAATTTAATCCCTATTATTGTTAATTTTCTTTCAAGTGACACGTATTTTGTCAATACTGGTGATGCATACTTGGCAAGGAAAAAATGAAGTTAAGAGTAGAATTTTCATATTTAGTACATTGAGAAGAATTTAATATTATTTTTTTCACTACCTACTTTTTTTTATCTAAACCATGTATTTCAATGTGAATTCGAGCTAGAATAGATTTTCAATGAGTGAAGTTCTCTCGATATCTAGGAGCGTAAATATATCAATTATAGAATTGAAAACCTTTTTATGGTATATCCATTTGCTCCTTATGCTATTTGAAAAAAGTTCCAAAATGGCTCAAAATAAGTATATTTCGTCATATTTTGTTAACAATTTTGATAACGAAATATGACGGAATATGATTATTAGGAGCTATCTTGAAGCGTTTTCGCATACCACTGGGAGTATATAGGTAACAGCCGTACCACAAGGGACAAAAGAGCAATTTGTTGATAGTGAATAGTAAAGAGGGCAAAAACGTCTTTAGCTTATGGCTATGGCAGCTAGGAACGTTTCTCACTATAATGAGGAAGGTGCATGCATGAATGCTAAGTTTTAGGAAAAATATTGTTGAATTCTATTCAATAACCAATAATTCTCTTCACAAGTGCCATCAATGGAAATTTATGACGGTATGTAACCTTATGTCAAATACATGGAGCGAACCATTTATTTGATAATGATATATATATAAATACAAAAGGACCAAATTTTTCATTTAATGAAAATTGATCTTTTAGTAAAAAAAAAAAATTATTATAATACTCCCTCCATTTCAATTTGTATAGGTTGTTACACAGAATTAATAGAGTTTAAGGACGTTTAATTAAGCGTATTGACTTACTTAGGGCCAGTTTGGAGCTGCTTTCCGCAACCTCGAAAGCAGCTTTCAGCCAAAGCATGGAAAACCTTACTTTGGTTGAAAGCTGCTTTTAGGGCTGCGGAAGGCAGTCTCAAATGCACAATTGGTAAAAATCATATTGTATTCAGGAAAACATTGGAAAAACACTTAAAATTACTTTTAAAAAAAGCAATGAAACCTAACTTTCCCTGATAGCACTTTCACTAACAACAATTCCAAACTGGCCCTTATTTTGCCCTAAAATATCTCTCAAAGATCTCCCCTTTCAATAAGGTATTCATAATCCCGATAATGAAATTAATACATAAATTTACTTTTTTTTTTTAGAAAATCGTTGATGTCTTTTCAACTGATTGAAATCTAATCATTCACTATTCATCTTGAAAATTATTATTTTTGGTTTTTGATAGAAAGACCTATTTATTGAAACAGATGGAGTGCTATTCATTCTTTCCTCGTCGTTAGTAAATTGATCTACCTTAAAATATTTATACAATTTGGTCCTTCACCTTTTTTTTTTAGTGTTTCAATCCAAAATGATGTATTGTTAATTAGAATTTCATTTTTCTTAAACACCTCTGGACTTTTTTTTTTTTTTTTTTAAATCCAAAATGATGTATTGTTAATTAGAATTTCATTTTTCTCAAACACCTCTAGAATTATATAAGAAAAATTATTTTTGACCCAAGTTGAATGACAAATTAAACCTTAATTTGTACGGTGCATGGCTAGCTAACATTTATCCAACCTTTTTATTAGCATTTGTTAAAATATCATTATGTAAAATAAAAAAACTTAATTATATTATATTATATTATATTATATTAAATTAGTCCATATATACAGTTTGTAGTGTTGTGATATTGACCTAGTCGGCATTCTTGAAATTAGTCAAGAGTAATAATTAATTACTTCTAATTAATCAATTCTGTGTTTCACTTCAAACTCTGTTAGTGGACAAATAATAAGTTAATATTTGGAATATATTCTTGTCATTCAACCAAGTGATGTCACTTAATCACGAAACTATCAACTCAACTCAACTTTCTTTTACGTTTTTGTTTTTAATTAAGTGAACTTATTATCATATTCATAATCTATTACTTAATTTTTTACAATATTTGTTAAAATAAGATTTTTGAATATTCAATTATTATGTTCAATGTAAATAAGTGGTTTTTTCTTTTAATATTGAGAACTAATTACCCAAAAAAAAATGCTAACAGTTAAATTCTACGTTTTTCATTTAATGTTATTATAAAGTTTTAACTTTGTATATTCATTTAAATTTAATGTATTATTATTATTATTATTATTATTATTATTATTATTATTATTATTATTATTGCGATACATATTGAATTATAGATAGCCAATTAGTGTCTTAAATTGTTGGATTAGTGAACAAATTTAATATTTGATGCATCTTATAGCTTAAAGAAATAGGTAAAGCCTAAACAGAATATTAATATATTATTAATTTCTAATATATTTTGAATGTAAATTTTTTTTTAGACTTGAAATGTTTACAAATCCATCATCATCATAGGTTTTAAAATTTTACCAATAAATTAAGATTTCGGATTTTTGAACATTTAACTACATCTTTAGTCTAAAAATTATGATACCATATATATTAAATAGCCATTTAATCAAAAAGCTTAATTTAATAGATACAATGTAGAAATAAGTTTTATATATTATTTGTCACATATTTTACATTAATATATTTATGTACGCGTGTGCGTACGCGTATCATAACATCAACATTAGCTGATTTCCATCCGTGCCGGAATCTGTGCTCAGAAATTAAGGTTTTACTACACCAAGTTCCCGGCATTAAGTTAAAGTATTCTTTCAGAGAAGCTAATACATGTACAGATTTGATGGCGACTATTGCTAGAAGGTACCCTCAGGGCCTTAATATCCTATCCTCCCCCCCTTATGAAGTGTTGCAACATATTGCAGATGATTGGAGGAATCTAACGCGTCCGAAACTCATACGGATTGTTTTAGCTATTTGGCTCGTCCTTGTTTTGTCGTGTTTTTTCTTTTTTTTGGCTTTCTCTTCTAAAAAAAAAAAAAAGTACTGAGATTACAATAATGGGAAAAAGCTAGGTTGACATTTACACAAAACTTAAATCAATAAGTACATTAATTCATGTTGGTAGGAAACGACATTTCACAATTAAGACTTACTTAGACGTGTAAAAGTTAACAATAATAACACTTAGATTAATTTTTTTTTTTTTTAAATAATTGAAATTGCCTAACTTTTAAATCTCAATGAATATGATGGCAATCAAATTCCAATATCAAGTAGTTGAAATTGTTTTTATAAACAATTAAAAATTGAAAACCTAATTTGTTAGCAAATGGCCCCACTTAATTTATTCAATAATAATGACACCTTAACCCTAATTTTTAAAGTCCAGTTCCTTCTTCACCTGCCATGTAATTAAGTATATAAATTATTCTACGACTTTAATAAACTTCACCAAACAAAAATTTGCCCATTAATTATTAATTATATATTAGGCAGCTAACCATTACGAAATAATATATTAAAATCCATATTTTATGAAATTAGTTTATTAACATTAATTCCAACCACCTTCTCATATTTGAAAAAGAGAAATTACAAACATACTCTTTTAAAAACAAATATATATACTCGACCCAATTTTGTTATTTTTTATGGTAATTTTAATTAATCATTTAAAAAAAAAAAAAAGAAATCAGTTAAATTGAATTGCATTAATATTATTTTATGACTATGAAATGGAAATTAATATATATAAATCATTTTGAAATATATCTATATCTTTGGGGGTTTTTTTTGGGTTGATTATATCCTTTTTTTTTTCCCTTCAAATTTTGAGTAAAATTGTATGATAAATAGAAGAGCTTTACTACTACATTAAAAATATATATATATATATATATATATATATATATATATATATATATATATATATATATATATATATTATGAGTTAGATTAGTAATTGACAGAAAATGAATCCATGAGTCCAAACAATTTTAACTCAAATTAATTGTTGTTGAAAAAACAAGGGATTTGAATCAATATATGTCATTGAATTTGATTAATTTATCTAATTAGCCTATCTACTTTTTTTGTTAGGGAAAATATGATGAAATTCATTAATGCGTCAAATCGGCAGCCAAAAAAGAAACAATGGAGGGAGGAATAATATCTGAAGTACACGGGACAGAAGAATGCAATCCAAGTTGTGCAAGATGGTGTGCGACTTGGTTAGCCTCTCTTCTAACAAAATTGAAAGAGACAAAAATTAGAGAACTAGCTAACTCTTTACAATCATCAACAATTAATCCCATAGAAGAGAAATCTTCATTTCCCGGATTTTTCAGAGCTAGAATCACGCTTTGTGCATCGCCCTCGACTTCGATTTCCTGAACGCCATGGTCTTTAATCTAGCTTAGGGCCTCTCTACAAGACATAGCTTCGGCAACTGGGGGGGTAAAAAAACCTGAAACAGAGGAGTGCCGAGAAGCGACATAAACCCCATTGGCATCCCGTAAAATGCACCCCAGGCCAATCCTTCCAGCCTCGACATCCAAAGCTGCGTCAAAGTTACATTTCAGACCTTGCGTTGACGGTCTCCATCTATCTCGAGAAACCACTGCAGCAGACGGCATGTGTAGCTGGAGTTGCGCCCTCGGCCAACGGCTTAAAAACTCAGCAGCGTTTCAAGCTATGGTAGTTGGAGAAGTGGTTTTCTGCTCCCAAACCAAATTATTCCTGCTGAACCAGATGTACCAAGCCACTACCGCACCCAGACTAGCTTCCTCTTTACTGCAGTTTAAAATCAGCTCCTGCCACCAGTGCCAAATGTTCATAGCGTTCCACACTTTTGCTGCCAATGACGTGTATTGCAAGACCTGAGCCATTGGTCGACATTGCAACAAAACATTAAATTCGGTCTCCACTTCCTCTTGTCACCAAGAACAGCGAGAATCGACCTCCACCCGACGATGCTGAAGATTTATACGAGTTGGTAAAACATCCCAAGCTGTTCGCCATAGGAAACATTTAACTTTAGGGGGATAGTCCAAGTGCCATAGCCTATTCCAAGGAGCTGATTGAACCTCCATAATTGGATTCGGGTACGACTCCATCAGTTTGTAATAGGCTGATTTAACAGTGTAAATTCCTTTCCTATCACACCTCCAACACAGACGATCTTCTGTATCACGCCTTGATAGAGGAATGGCCAAAATTAGTTGATGATCCTCCAGTGAAAACAAGTCAGATAAAATGTCATAATCCTATCGTCCAGAGATAGTTAGCAAAGACGCCACAACACTACCTTCTATTCCCGGATTACAGGCCGCCTCATCCGGATACCCAATCTCTGATGATAACCAGCGGTCCCCCCATATCCGAGTGTTTTTGCCATTGCCAATAAGATGGAAAAGACCTCCTTTGACCAGATCTTGTGCTGATCGAATGCTGGACCAAATGAAACTTGGGTTCCAACCTTTCTGGGCCATACAAAAATCAGAGTTAGGAAAGTAACGAGCTTTGAACAATCTAGACACCAGACAATGTGGATTTGTTATAAAACGCCAAGATTGCTTTCCCAAGAAGGCAATGTTATATTCTCTAAATCGGCAGAAATTCATACCTCCCCAAGCTTGACGGATACACATCGACTCCCATGCCTTCCACTTAACTCCTCTCCCCCACCAGTAGCCGTTAAGGAGCACTTCCAACTGTCTGCAAATAGCCTGCGGAATAAGAAAACACTGACATTATGTAAGAAGGTATAGCTTGATCAACCGCCTTGATTAAAATCTCCTTGCCACTCTGGGAAACCCGTTTTACGTTCCATCCTCTAATTTTCCTCTTCAATCAATTAACCACATATTGAAATGTATCAATTCTGTTCCTCCCTACTACTATGGGTAGCCCTAAGTAGATATCCTGAACGTCCACAACCTCCACGCCTAACACCTACTGAATTTCCACTATACTTTCGAGCCCAACATTTGGATTGAACATAATTTTCGATTTCACAATGTTTATTTGCTGTCCCGACGCCCGTTTGTATTTTTCAAAGATCTCCTTTACCATTTAACATTCTCTCATATTGGCTTGGAAGAAAAAGTAACTGTCATTTGTAAAGAGGAGATGAGAAATGGGAGGCGCACCAGGACAAATAGGGCAGCCATGAATGATACCTGTTTCCTCTGCATGTCGGAACAATTCTGAGAGCCCCTCTGCACATAAAATGAATAAGTAAAGGGATAGATGATCGCCTTGTCTTAGACCCCGGGTCGGTTTAAAAGGAGGGAAGATTGCATTCCTGTTGGAAATCTGATATTCAACAGAACAAACACAGTGTAAGATCAGGTTAATAAATCGAGCCGGAAAACCCATCTGATACAGCATGGCTTTAAGAAACTCCCACTCTATTAGATCATAAGCTTTTGACATGTCCACTTTAAGAGCTGCAAAACCGACTTTACCCTTACATTTAAGGCTCATAAAATAGCTTACTTCATAGGCGATCATAATATTATCTATGATGGATCACTTAGGAACAAAAGCACTTTGCATCTCAGACACAACAGAAGAAAGAACCCTTTTCAATTTGTTAGCAATCACTTTTGTCATAATTTTAAAAATAACATTACAAAGAGCAATAGGCCATAAATCTGTGACAGCAGTAGGAGCAGCTTTTTTCAGAATAAGTACAATGTTTGTTTTGTTCAAATCCATGGGAATGCAACCCGTGTTAAGATAATTAATACAAAAATTTGCTACCTCGTTACCATAAGGGACCAGTACTGTTGGTAAAAGCCCGGATTCAAACCATCAGGACCTGGGGATTTGTCTGGGTGCATAGCAAAAACGGCCGCTTTTATTTTTTCTATTGTGTAATCTGCCAATAAACTCAGTATCTGCTCTTCATTGATTCTAGAACGGATCAGTTGAATGAAATCCAACTCCGTGCACCATTGAGAGCTGAATAATTTTTGAAAATGATCTTGAAGATGATCCTCTAGGCCATGGTTCCAGAAGTATCGATTTCCCTGCATATCCTGTAACCCATTAAAGTCATTCTTCTTCCTTCGGGTTGAAGCTGTCATGTGAAAAAATTTAGAATTCCGGTCACCCTCTTTCAACCATTTTTGTTTCGCCCGCTGTTTCCAATATTGTTCCTAGGCTAGGCGGATAGCATCCAGCTCGGAACATAAACGCTGGAAATTTTTAGCTTCCATGTTATTTCTGCTCCTTTCAATCTGACTCCGTAATTTAGCTGACTTACCTCTAAATCGGTTTCTATAGGCTGTACCCCACTGCTGTAATTCAGTTCGACATACCTGCAGCTTTTCCTCCAAGCCTCGAAGATCTTCACGCTGCCATATCTTAGCCAACAAATCCTTGCAACCCTGATCGTCACACCAACTGTTCTCGTACCTAAAGGGAAGAGGTTTCTTCGGACGGTGAGTGAGTAATTTAAGTATCAGGGCACTATGGTCCGATTGAGTGGTAAACACATTAGATACAGCTGCGTTCGGGAACTTGTTTGACCAATTGCCTGTAGCAAGGACACGATCAAGCTTTTCTTCCATCTCTATCCTTCCCCCCTGTTTCCTATACCAAGTAAAAGGATAGCCATACATAGGAACTTCATTTAAGCTACAGTGGTCCAAAGTTTCCTGGAAACCTCGAAGGTAGTTAACTGGTTGCAAACGACCCCCTCTCTTTTCATGAGCGGCCAACATGTCATTAAAGTCACCCATGATACACCATGGTAGTCGAGATATACGATATAGGTCTTTCATACTCTACCAAGATTGCTGTCTTCTAGCTCTTTCCGGAAAACCGTAAAACCCGTCAGCCTCCAAGGCTCTTCATTGATGGGAGTGACAATTACATCAATGAAATGCCTGCTATATTTCAACAACTGAACCTTAACCGAACTATCCCACAAAAGAACAATACCTCCTCCTTCATTCATCCCTTCCACTGAAAATCCATTTTGCCAACCTAACTGATGCTTGACACTTTCAACTGCATCTCGAGTAATCATGATTTGCATCAAAAAGATGATGGACGGGTTTCGGGTAGTTATGAGCTCCTGGAGCTCGCGAACTATCTCGAGGTTACCCAGGCCTCGGCAGTTCCAACTTAAACAAATCATGACTTCCGGCAGGCCTGCTGACCAGGTCCCGCCGATATCTCAAAATCTGTATCTGATGTTTCCATTGCTGTAGAAGAAACATTATCATCTGTACCTATCCTTTTCCGTTTAGCATCAGTAATAATAGACATCTCATTCTCCTCTGTCATTGTCTGGGCTAATTGGTCTTGGGTCTGCAGAAGGTTTACAAAACCTCCATGGATGGCGGCCGTATCCCTAGTAGTTTGAGAGGCTAAAATGGGTGCCGTCAGCCACTGGGATGAGTTGTATTGCATGCGCCTAGGGGGTGCTCGTAAGAAAGCCCCATCTTGTTTAGGTAAATCCGGGTTGTTCAAGGCCCTGAAGGCTCGGCACTCCCTCTCACTATGTCCAATCAGCCCACAATAAAAACAGAAGTGAGGCAGCCACTCGTACTTATAGTTCACCCAAAACCAATCTGTCTCAGATCTTCCCATTTTCATCCTCCTTTTAAGAGGCACTCTGACATCGATTGAAACTTGTATTCTAAGATAGCCCCTAAATGGTATAGTATAGTCCTTAGCATCTGTTCTAATTAAAGGTCCCAAATTAAACGCACACAATCTCGCTACACGTTCAGTTCGAAAACCAATAGGTAAGTCATGCAGTTGTATCAAAAAATCTGCCAAGTTCAGCTCTACCGTATAAAGTTCAGCCATTGAAGAAACTCGTTTGAGCACCAATAGTTTGTTTTCAAATTGCCATGGACCACCATTTAAAACAGCATTTATATCAAATATATGAGTGAATTGAAATAGAAAGCGTTTCCCTTCGAGTTCTACAATAGCCATACCGCCTGCCAGAGCCCATAACTTTGAGAGGGTAACCTTCATGCCGTCAATATTGATATCTTTCTCTGTGATGAACCGGCCCACACAACTCCACCCGAGGTCAAAAACCATCGGTTCCTCCTCTTGTGGTATCAGAACTGGGGCGTCATCTTCTGATGCCAAGGACAATTGTTCGTATGCAGTGGTAATGTCATCGAGATTGAGGGTAGCCATGGGAAGGATGCAGTTGAAAGGCAAGAAAACCAGAAAACCCTAATTTGGGGTAGAGACAAGCAAACCCTAGGAACGGGGTAAGGACGCGAAAAGGTATCAATATTTTTCATGACAACATTGTATTTTACTAATTAGCCTATCTACATTTTTCACGACGACATTGTATTTTACTAATTAGCCTATCTACTTTAGATTGGGCAAATTAGTCAATGATGTACTTGGCATGATTTATGAGGTAAACTCCTAATTTTAACTTTAATTTTTTCTCAAAATCTTGCATTATCCATGAATATAATTAATTTGATAAGCTTTTTAACAATGTGTGCCATGCACTACTAAAAGAACAGTCAATCAATTATCAAACTAAGAAAAAATTGAAGCACATAGGATAAATCGAAATTGAAGTCCATTAATCATGTTGACTAATTTTACCAAGCAAGTGGGTTGCCAGAAAAAAAAAAAAAAAAAAAAAATTATGAAATAAGGAAGATATTGCTCCATTATAGAATGAATTCATTTCAAAAATTTGAAGAATGATCAGAGTACTATTGGTGTGGTGGGCTTCGACAATTATTTATTAATTGATAATTAAGCTTCCATTATTTGGGATTTTATGTTTCATCAACAGAATTTGGACTTTAGAGTTTATACAATAAATGCGAGAATCAGTGCATAAAGATTTTATTATTATTATTATTATTATTATTATTATTATTATTAATCAAGGACAGAAGCGAGAAGAGGAAAATAAATTATATTTTGTATTTTCTTTTACATTAATAAAAGAATAACAAAGATTTTTAACAACTTAACGGAGAACCCAACCACCTTCGATCTAGGTTTCACCATGTCGGAGTGGATCATAATACACCAACATAATTTATATAACATGTAAATTTGATGAATCATGATTGATGTTAATTATATGGGTTAGTGTCGAAAATGTGTTGACTTGTTTAACTCGTCCAATAAACATATTGTGCCACCGGTTAACTCGCAAATCGTCTCTAACTCGTTTAACTCATTCAAAGATTAAACACAAGTGTAATACAGATACTAAAGGTATCAAAATGGATTATGACACGTTCACATCATTTGTATTAAGATGCAAATTAAGCGAATAAGGGTTAACCCATCTAATAAGTGGAGCAAGTTAATACGATATGACAATCCATTTTAACATCCTTATTTCCACCCGTAGTATATAAGTTCTGTGTTGCCTTACAGGTTATCTTGCATCGTGTTTTGGGCTCCTCAATCAGCGGAAAGGTGACACATGTTGGCAGTTTTCTCGAGCAACATGAACATCAACTAGGTTTTGTCAAGCGTAATGTGGATGCCAATATTTTTTCGCTAATGACTCTCAATTGGGACACGATTGTGTTGTTAGAGATGTTTTCGATAGTGTTAACCATATTGAATTAGTTGTTGGAAGGTGGTGGTGATCGGGCATTGGAAGCCACTTTGAGTGGTTGGGAGACATTAAATTGAGTCATACTAACGTTATCGTCGAGTTATATGCATTAAACTCTGCTGCTTTAATTGACTCTAAAAGCGAAGTGCCCTCTTCAATCGGAGTTGTGATGTGATTATAAATTTGACATCATATTTTTTTTTTTTTTTTTTTTTATCGTAACTCATTTATTATTTCACTGTTGTTTAATTTTCATAATTGTTGTGGTTGACCATAATGGCTATTTAATTGATTATCTTTTTTTTAGCCAAAAAAGGTACTATTTTGGCTAAAATAATAGACACCAAGATTAGGAGTCTACACATTAATTGTTGACATAAACTTATATATATAAATATATGAAAATTTGAAGTTGGAATTAGAGTATTTTAAAGCATGATGATGGGACAAATCTTCATCTTTTATCTCTCCCTATTATTTTTATCAAATGCCATTCTGCAATTAATAAATAAATAGACTTTTCCATAAAAATAAATAAATAGACTTCTGGGTCAACTCAATTAAAATCAAACAATGTGTTCCATGCACGTATGGTGTTTTCATTTGTGAAATTGTGAGTGAAAAAATGATGCTTCCAACCATTTTTTTTGTGCATATCTCCCTTGCATTATTTTATGAATGAGAAATATATGCAAAATCCAAAATTTGAAAAGGATATCCAATCAATGCAAAAACGTTTTGCTTTTATATGGGCATAAAGACCTTTTAGCCCTGTGTTACAATCAGTTTATCCTTTTGACCCATGTTCTATTGAAATTTCCTTTTTATCGCATGTGGTATGTAAAACATTCCAAATTGACCCCTCCGTTAATAATTTTATCAACAGAATCTAACGGAATATGGTTTTTGTCAGTCAATTTGGAACGTTTTTGCATACTACAGAAGACAAAAGAAAAATTTCAATAAGACATGGATCAACAAGATAAACTGATGATAACACAGCCGTTTTATATGTGTGTGAACATTCTAATTTTATGTGCTCGTCCAAAACTTTTATGAATATTATCAAATTTAATATCTGAGTTTAGCAATTTGATATAAATTTCACTAAATTTTTTTTTTTAATTGTTCCTTGAAAATCGTTATATTATTTTGTATAAAATTATTATTAAATTCAATAATTTAATTTCCTATGTTAGAAAAGACTTCGTCACCCATTACATATATATATTTATATTTAGAGTGATAGAAGATGCTTCCGAGGATAACAACTTAAAAAACTTTTAAAAATATCTTTTGAGAATAAATAATTTATTAGTATAACACTACTCATTTCTTCAACATCTTTTTGAAGTTCTCAAAATTTATTTAATCAACTCTTTAGTCACTTCATATCTATTATATAAGAAAGTTCAAAATTATCCTTAATTATATGTAAAAAACTTATCTTTTACTTTTTAAATTTTATTAAATATTCCTACTAAATTTTTTTATAATATATTGACATGAATAATTCATACTTGTGTGTATTAATTTTTAAAAAAATTCTCTATTATTTATTCACTTAAATTATTATTATTATTTAATATAATATTTTTAAACTAATATTAAATATTATCATGATTTTTATTTTTTAATTTATTTACAATATTTAGTAGAGATAAAAATTAGTTGATTATTGTCTTTTTTATTTATTCTTAAAATTATATATTTATTCACAAATTAAAGATTTTTCAATGAAAATTTTCTATCTGGTAACTTAAAGCCTTAAAATTATAAAATATTTAATAAATTAATTACTTAATGATGGATTATGTGACAAATCTATGCCTGCTATGGGGTTTCTAGTCTTGAGGAAGGCTGTGTGAGGAACTACAAAACAAAATAGAGATAATTCGACGCTCAAATTAGTAAGGGATAAAAAAGCAGTCAAGTAAAAATAGGAGAATATCTGTACCTTTGAGGTACAGAGACATTTATATGGACTATAAACTGTCCTAATTTGATTGTGATTGATATTTTTAATAGTAAATTTGTAAAGTTCTATCCTGAATAGGATTTACACTCCTTGATAACCAGATAAAGAAGAATTATCCCTTGATTATAATATAATATCCTTGCTCTGGAAGGATTATAGTATATCAAATATCAGATTTATCAGTTTTATTGGATCGAGCTACTATTGGTTTGGCTACAAAGGTCCGGTTATCCATCTTATTTAGAACTCGATCTTTAATCAATTGTTTATCCTTTTCTTTAATACTATTTTGGTGGATCAATGACCATATACACTAATAAATTGTATATTATACCATATATTATAATACTATATGTATTAATTATTCACAAAAACGACATTTGATATTCCACTTACCGACCTTGATATCATTAGTCAACCCAACATTAACTTTTGATCAAAATGTCAATGTCTGGAATTATACACAGCCACTAGAATTAAGTCATGTGTGATTATAGGGATACCATTATACCAACAACTACACAAAAGAATAATTATATATATATATATGTATGTATGTATGTATGTATATATATATCATGGTTTTCAGACCCGGACCGGTCATCGAACTGGTAAAGGAATGGATTCATAGATTTTGGAATTAAACCGGATTTAATAAATATATTAATATATTAATATATTTTTATTTATATATATATAATTTATGAAAATTTGAACATTTTTATTATAATTTTTTAAGTTTAAGCATTTCAAACACAATATAATAATTAAAAAAACTCATTTTATGAAATATAATTTTTATAGTTACAATTAAATGTCAATTTAATTTAAAATAATTTAAAAATACAAACTATATTTTATTTTGATTAAAAACACCTCAAAATAATAACTTAAATTTCATATTCAAATAATTTTTTTTTAAACAGTCTGGTAGAACCGAAAAATCGGTGCGGTTCATGGTTTTTGATTCGACCAATAGGTCCGACCGAAAATTGACCGGTTATTGACCAAGTGAAAACCGGATAGAAACCGACCGATCTGATCTCCGGTTCCGGTCGAACCCTGTCCGACCAACCGGTCCGGTCCAGTTTTCACAACTTTGATATATATATATATATATATATATAAAATTTTTTTCATGATGAAATGGTATGAAATAATTTTCTCTGGTAGCAAATGAAAAACAAAAAAACAAAACTAATATGGTTAAAAAATGGTACTATAGACAAGATTACCTACGAGGAGGCAAATTAAGCCATGAAATTTAAATTAAGGACAAATAACGAATAAGTGAAAATATAATGAAAAAAGACTCGTTAATTTTTTAATATATATATATATATTTTTTTTTCACAGGAGGAGTCCTCAAAGTTAGTTTGAGGTTTTTTTTTTTTTTTTTTAATATCTATATATATATATATATATATATATATATACACAAAAATATTATAGTATTTTTAGCAATAATGAATTAGATAGGGATAAAACCGAACCTTATATTTTGATTCATTAATAGCTTTATCTTTTCTTAATTTCCCCTATTTGCTTCGTGTAATGTCTCTAGCGGTCGGACAAAGGGAGGCAGGCAAATCACCGCCAAAAATAACTTCTTCGATCTTAAATAACAATAATAATGATAATTTCTTCTATTCGACCTGTATTGATGTTAAAGTTATTGTTTAGTTTTAGTTTTAGTTTTAGATTGTAAAATGGTCGGCGAATATGATTGTTCATACATTGGCGAGGGCGTCGTATTTAGTGACATCGAATGGGGTTTGGTTTCAACACTAATATCAATTTCTTACTATTGTAATTGGTGTAGATTTTATTAATTGAATACGTAGTTGAATTAGAAATAATAATAATAATTTCTTCAATCTTAGTAATTGTGAAGAAACCTATAAAAATGAAAAGCAAAATTAGGGAATGGGCGGGACGGGACGGGACGGAGATTCTAGTTTCTATCCCCGTCTCTAGAATATTTGGGGATCTCCGTCCCTGTCCCGTTTATTAATCGTAGATAATTTCTGTCTCATCTCTAATCTCAGTGAGCAATCGGTTTCCCACAGGGATCCTCGTACCCGTTAAACTAATTTTCAATTTTATAAAAAAAAACTGTAAAATTTTAACTTTCACCCTCTAACTTATCCAAACGTGGATTAAACTATATACATAAAATTCTCAAAACTCAATTCTTAAATACAGTAATATATAATTAATAATTATTCATGAGAGATGTTAGTTTTCTTCTTTACTTTAATTTATAAAATAATAAATAATAAATAATATAATGTAATGTAATAATATTAATAATAAACAAATATAAATGGGGAATTATCAAGGATTTGGGTATTTAACCGGGAAATTTATCGGGGATCGCCGCGGGTTTTAAACGTGGATGGAGACGGGCCCACAGCGCGAGTAAAGGTATTACCATCTCCGTCTCCGATTACGAAACGGAGAAAAATTTATCCCGGTCCCAGTCCGGACAGGCCCCTATGAAGGACGAGCTCCCGCCACCCGATTGACAACTCTAAGCAAAATACATGAAAAAACAAATACAAAACAAAAATATAAACTATAAATGAACGATAAAAAAAAAAAAAAATCGTAGCTCATTTAGTAATGATATAACGTTTTCTGGAGTCAATGCTACAAAGAGATTTATGTATCATTTTATCAACTAGAATTTCAACTACGACAGTAAAATTCAAACCTAGATAAGATTTGTTATAAAAGTAGTTTATTTACTGCTAGTCCATTCTCATTAGCAATGATATACACTAAAATATAGATTCTATGATGTATCTTTTTTCTTGGATAAGTTATAATTATGATATAAACTAAAATATTTGTCCTCGTTGAAGCAGTGTAAGGAATAAAATATTAAAGCCTTTTCAAATACTTTGACCCAAACTAAAATGGAATTTTACCATTGAAAAGTGAAAATATTTTTATATGTATGGGGTGGATTGATACCAAATTGCAAAATGAGCTTATGAAATAGACAAAAAATAAAAAATAAAAATAAAAATAAAAAAAACCAACAACTCAAGCAAAGGATCTGTAATCCAATGAGACAAAGAAGGAGCTGGAAATTGACAACATTATTACAATGGAAACTATGTTTGACCAATTAATTGCTTGGATACAAAACCAATAATACTACCCATTTGAATGACATCTCATTCTAGTATTTTCATACTTGGTGTGAGTTATTATTCGAAGTTAATATTTTTTTTTTTGGAATATTAATTTTTAAACTTTGACACGTAAATTAAAATAATTAAAATATTATAATTTATAATGTTATTTCATTAATTATGAAGTTAAAGTTATATATCAAATATTATTTTTTACTAATTTTATTAATCATTAAAAAATATAAAAAATACTCTTTCCGTTTTTTATTATACGATGTTTTAGGTTTTTAACTTTGTTCTTTTTTATTTGACACTTTGTATTGCTAATATATTTTTGATCATGTTTTCTCGTATTTGCTCTTATTTAAAGTATGAAAGAGGTTCATTATTTAATGCAAAAGAATACTATATCAAGCTTCGATAATTAAGAAAAAAGATAATTTTTGCATGAAAGATAGAGTTTTAGGAAAGAAGTATTACGGGTAAACTAGTAATTTTAATAACCTAATTGATACTTCATTGGTCTTACTAAACAACTTTAAATATTATATAATAAAAAACGGAGAGAGCAACATCTTAATTTTATTTTATTTTTTTACTGATTGGACAGTGATCATAAACCATTTAAGTTATCGTTTTCTTTTTATTAAGTCCTATATGTATTGAAATAGTCCAACTTCTAGTTGGTTAATTTAGCATTCAATGATCATGTTGTTGCTAAAGGACATTTCACCAATAGATACTTAAATCTTGCAAGTAAAATATAGTAAAAAATTATTTTTGAAAATAAATAAAAACTATTGAGATGGAATATTGTTGAGTTAACATTAATATTACAATTTCTATTAAAAAAAAAATTATTGCAATAATAGTGACAAAATAGAAAATTATAATGAGTCACGTGACACACACCCTCCTTTGTCCCCGCCAATAACTTCTTATATATACTTCCCATTTCCTTCCTACTTTCCTTCCATAATCAATTAAACACTTTTAACAACCAAATTTATTACTCTCATTTCTTCCTTTCTGTCTCTCCCTCTCTCTCCCCTCCGCCGCTCAAAATGGAGTCCCGCCGGCGACCCATTTCAGCAAAACCAGTTAACTCCTTGAAGGTAAAATTGGTGGAGGATGAGAGCACACAAAAGGCCGCCTCTGATGCATTACCTTTTCTTCTCTACCTAACAAATGCCCTTTGCTTCTCTGTATTTTTTTGGGTTGTTTATTTTCTGCTGAGCCGTTGGCGTGAAAAGATTCGAACTTCAACTCCTCTCCATGTTGTCACTTTCTCCGAAATTTGTGCAATTATCGGTTTTCTTGCTTCCTTCATTTACCTTCTTGGTTTCTTCGGTATTGACTTTGTCCAGTCCCTGATTTTACGCCCTCCGACTGATGTTTGGACCACCGACGATGAAGAGGAAGAAGTAGTCAAATCCACCGAGGAAATTCTTCTCAAGGAAGATGCTTGCAAATTGCCATGCGGACAAGGTTTGGATTGCTCTCTGTCTTCAACGCGATCAATTGGGAAAACTGTTGAACCAGCCATTTTGGTTCCGTCTCCTATTAAACTCAAAGTGTTCGGCGAAATTCCTCATGAAGAAACCACTTTTTTTACTGAAGAAGACGAGGCGATGATCAAATCTGTAGTGGATGGAAAAACTCCATCTTACTTCCTTGAGTCAAAATTGGGGGATTGCAAGCGTGCTGCTGCAATCAGACGTGAGGCTTTACACAGAATAACTGGAAAATCTCTCTCCGGATTACCATTAGAGGGTTTTGATTATGAGTCAATTTTGGGGCAGTGCTGTGAGATGCCAGTTGGGTATGTTCAGATTCCGGTTGGTGTTGCGGGTCCTTTGTTGCTTAATGGGAAGGAGTACAGCGTTCCTATGGCTACAACTGAAGGGTGTTTGGTAGCTAGTACTAATAGGGGTTGTAAGGCAATTCACTTATCTGGTGGAGCCACTAGTGTGCTCTTAAAAGACGGGATGACAAGAGCACCTGTCGTTAGATTTGGGACAGCAAAAAGAGCTGCCCAGTTGAAGTTTTTCTTGGAGGATCCTGCTAATTTTGAGGCTATTTCTTCTGCCTTTAACAAATCAAGCAGATTTGGTAGGTTACAGAGTATCAAGTGTGCTATTGCTGGCAAAAATCTTTACTTGAGATTTACTTGCAGCACTGGTGATGCTATGGGCATGAATATGGTGTCTAAAGGTGTACAAAATGTGTTAGAATTCCTCCAAGCTGATTTTCCTGACATGGATGTCTTGGGTATTTCTGGTAAAGTTCTTTTTCATGAAAAGGCTCAACCTTTTTTAAATCCTTTTTCATAATTTGATGCCTTTTTGATACTGTATATTTGTCAATTTTGCTCATAAGGTGGTAAGGTGATCAATTTAGCTTTACTGTACAAAGTGATCCAATATTTCTAAGCCGGAAACTCTTTAACTCAATTTACTTTTATGCTAGGAGATTTTGTTGGAAAATCTGTATATTTTGGTTTTGTACGATATCACTAAAATTGGTCCTTGCCCCTTTCGATATTGATCTAGGTTTCTTATGTACAGGTAACTTCTGTTCTGATAAGAAGCCTGCAGCTGTGAATTGGATTGAAGGAAGAGGGAAGTCAGTAGTATGCGAGGCGATTATAAAGGGTGATATTGTGAAAAAGGTTCTAAAGACAAACGTTGAGGCCTTGGTAGAGCTCAACATGCTCAAGAATCTTACTGGTTCAGCCATGGCTGGAGCTCTAGGTGGCTTCAATGCTCATGCTGGTAACATAGTCACAGCTGTCTATATAGCAACTGGTCAAGATCCTGCACAAAATGTAGAGAGTTCTCACTGTATTACTATGATGGAAGCTGTAAATGATGGACAAGATCTTCATGTCTCTGTCACCATGCCTTCAATTGAGGTAATTAATTACATTTATCAAGCTGTTAGTTATAGTTTTTTTGTATTTAATACATATATCAATCAAATAAACTCGAAAAAAGAATAATCAAATCATTCCAAATTGTATTCTATGAGTTTTTGGTAAATCCTTGCTGAGGTCTATGATCCTAAGCCAAAAGTTAAAGCCATGGTGGTTTTTATAGTTTGTCATTTTGGTCTTTGTACTTAGATTTTGACACAGTTGATCTCTGGACTTTGATTTTTCGTTACTCAGACCCTTGATGATTTTGTTACCAATGTACTTTACACTTCGGTGCATTTCATAAGAGATTGAGGCTTAGAAATCAATGGCTGATAGGGTATCAATTCGAGTTCACACATAATTATATATGATATAAATGCAACAAAATTGCTAATCGTATCATACATGTCACATATTATATCAGACGGTTTTGTTGTAAATTGTGTTATCGTGTTAAAAATATATTTCTCGTGATGTTTGAAGGTTGGTACCGTTGGAGGCGGAACTCAGCTTGCATCTCAATCAGCATGCTTAAATCTGCTGGGGGTGAAAGGAGCAAGCAAAGAAACACCAGGAGCAAACTCAAGGCAATTGGCAGCCATTGTAGCTGGTTCTGTTCTTGCTGGTGAGCTTTCACTCATGTCTGCAATAGCTTCAAATCAACTTGTCAACAGTCACATGAAGTATAACAGAGCACCAAGCAAGAATTGATTTTTCCAATACCTTCTTAATTAATTCCCATAAACACAATACAGTTTTCCATTTCTTCATCAACCAACCATATTACTGTTTTGTATACTTCTTTTTTCTTTTCATAATCTGTATTTATATTCTATCAAATCCTTGTAAGAAATATTCTGCAAATTGTGTAAAATTATTCAATAATTTTTACTTTGCATATTGATTATTATCATTTGGAGAAATTGTACATTACATCAGAAAGTTGAAACTTTGTTAATTAAGGTTGGATATAGAGGTTAAGTATTTCAATTTGCTCAAGTTTAAATTCGAATTGTAGCATCGATAAGTAAATTATAATCAAATAACCTTTCACGTTTAAACCAAAAATTAAAATAAAAATAATTACCGAATCACCGTTTCACGCTTAAAATCAGCGAATATTTTATTTATTATGTCTATATCAAATAACAGAAATATTTTTAATAATTAGTTTGAAGAAATTTAACTTTTTTTTTTTTTTGGTTAAATAATTAATGAAGCCACCACTAATTCATTAAAGTGAATTTTTTTTTTTTTTATAGACATTATTAAAGTGAAATTTAGCAGTATCATAGATTAATTATCAATTTGTAACTTGACGACTTAAATTTTTGAAAGTGGCAATGAAATGAATATATATATATATATTTTTTAACTGGTATAAACAGTTAAATTTGTTGACAAATTATTAATCATATGTGGGAAAGTTTCTCTTATTTTGTTTTAAAAATAATATATAATTAGGTAGGAACAGATAACACTTTCACATTCATATATAGTCCAACAATGCTGTTATAAAATGAATCAAAATCACATAATTCACATTATCATAAAAAAAAAAATCACATAATTCACCATTGCCTTTTGAAATATGATATTGTTAAATCATATTACGATTACATAATAGAAAATTCACTCGCAAGCGAGATTTCCGAACAAATATAAAACAAAAACTAAGTTTCAATGAGTCGATAAATCTGGTATTTGACAGACTACAATCCTTCCATAGTAGGGAGACTATATCCTAATCAAGAGATGATTCTTCCTTACTTGTCTATTAAGGAGTCTAAATCCTATTTAGGATAGAACTCTACAAAGGTAATATTTTACTCTAATTGTGAATCTTTCTGATTGATCAAACAAGAATATCAATCATAATATATAAAAGTCTCTCTACCCCAAAAAGTACAAATAAATTCTTTTATTTTACTCTACTGCTTCTTGATCTCTTTCTGACTTGAGCGTCATAATATTTTCGTTTTATTTTGCAAGTCCTGACCTAGTTTTCCTCAATACGAGAAACTTCCTAACGGGTATAAATTTTTCCGTAATTCATCGTATTACAATATTTTAGAAAAGTGATTACATATCACAATAATATGTCGGTGTGAGTTGAAAAATCATGATCAATAATGAAAGGATCAAGTTGGTTGATTAATATTTATAATTATATCAAAATTAGATATCTGTCGAATGCCTATTTATTAAATCAAATTTGTGGAAAATTTCACAAATATGAAAATGGATGTATGGTTGTTAAAATGTCGATATTTAGTGCATTCCAAAAAGTTGACTTCAGCATAGAGAGGTGACTTTGATTTCCTCTCTAAAATTCAGATACAAATTTTTATTTTTTAATAATGATTTGCCAACATTTTTTACCTTTATTCGAAAATTTACTTTCATAGATTCAATTTGGGGAATCTTGGATTGATAATAATTTAGTTATTATTTATAAATTTTATTTCTTTTTTTTTTTTTTTAATTTTGTTAGTCACAAATGTGTATTTATTTATAAATTATAATTAAATTTTTTATTACTTGAATTTTTTGTTTTGTAATATATTGATTATATGTAATAGTTTAGTGGATTTGACAAAAACACTTACATTTTAGCACCATATTTCTTTTTTACGTAAAATTGAAACTTTTGTCAAAATCCATTTTTAACTTTTCAAAATTACTTAAATACCTTTTTTCTACTTTATCCACATTTCTCTCTCCTTTTTTTATAATTTTAATCTAATTTCACATTTATCTCTCAATCCGTTTATTTTTGTGTCATGTAACTTTAGAATGTTTCTTTTGGTTTTTTTTTCTTTTCGAAACAAGATTCATATGTATATATTTTTTTCAATATTTTTTTTCACTCAAGTATAAGTCATTATACCTTTGTATCTTAAGTTATAATTAAGGTATAACTAAGATATTACTAAGGTATAATCAATGTAATAATGCATCTTGAGGTATAATTAAGGTGTAATTAAGGTATAATCACGGTAATAGTGTATCTTAAGGTATAACTAAGGTATAATGAATGTAGTAGTGTATCTAAAGGTATAACTAAGGTATAATTACTGTAATAGTATATCTTAAAGTATAATTAAGGTATAATGAATATAATAGTGTGTCTAAAGGTATAACTAAAGTATAATTACTGTAATAGTGTATCTTAAAGTATAATTAAGGTATAATAAATATAATAGTGTATCTAAAGGTATAGCTAAAGTATAATTACTGTAATAGTGTATCTTAAAGTATAATTGAGGTATAACTAAGGTATAATTAAATAATAAATAACAATATAACAGTATATGTACAAGCATACAGACAGTTATAAGAAAATTGACAAGGCACAGACTTTGCGTAAATTACGTTGGTCATAAATGAAACCAGTTTTCATCAACCAAGTTACTTGAAAGAGCCTACAAAAGAAAATAAAGAATACCATATCAACAAAGTATCTTTGAGCATTTACATAGCTGTAGATATAAAATCATTGACATAAAGCATACAACTAGTCATCAGCTATAACTGGATATCAACTCATTTGAAGATAAAATTCCATTAAAACCTCAATCCTGATGAGATTCTTAGCAATCTCAGAGATATGAAATCAATTTTATAGCAAAAGAGATGTAAATCATGTGATTAATTGAAAGGAATTTTCTCAAACATATATAAACAAACAGAAAAAAGGCTTGTGATCTATCGTCGGTTAAATTTCTTTATCTCTTTTTTCCAGTACCAAATTGATAGTTATTACTTGCTTAAACCATATAACTCCTCCAAATCAAATCATTACCAGTCAACAAACTGCAGACACAAATACTATTATAGTGATTGTACTCTAATCATATCTCAATTATACCTTAAGATACACTATTACAGTGATTATACTTTAGTTATACCTTAATTATACCTTAGTTATACCTTAAGATATACTATCACATTGATTATACCTTAGTTATACCATAATTACATTTTAAGATACAAATGTATAATTAGTTATACCTTAGTGAAAAAAAAATATCGAAAATATACATATGGATCTTGTTTTGAAGAGAAAAAAAATATTCTAAAGTCGCATGACAAAAAAAAAAAAAAAAGATTGAGAGATAAATGTGAAATTAGATTAAAATTACGAAGAGATGAGAGAGAAATGTGTACAAAGTAGATTTAGTAAATTTACAAAGTTTGGAAGGGATTTTTATAAGGGAAAATATATAAAAGATATGAATTAAGAAAAAAATGCAATTCAATAGGTATGAAATAAAAAAAGGTAGAAAAATAATCTTGAAAATGTAGAGTCATAAAACAAAACCTAAAACAAAGGTAATTTTGACAATTTCCCAATAGTTTATGTACAATTAGGCCCAAGACCAGGCCCAGGCCCAGCCCGTTACTCTTCTAACGCTTTTCTCTGAACCGACTCAGCCACCATTACCGCCAGAGCGGTTATTTACTTCTTTCCAACTTCACTCTTTGTATCGTCATACAAAAGTCTCCTTTGTTAATTTTCCTCTTCACTCTCTTCCGTTCTACGGCTTCTGAGAAATTGGAGCTTCCTCTCTTCTAAACTGAACAATAAAAATGGAGAAGAACGAACCACTATCTTCCGCTTCAGTTCAAAAGGTCTTGGGAGCCAATCCCCTGCAAATTAGTGGAGATGATCCTTCCCGCTTAATTGGTAGCATAGTCGAAAAGGGTAATATCGGAAACCCAAATAGCAAGCTTCTTCCGCCCCAAGTCACCGTTTTACCTTTCCCCGTTGCTCGTCATCGCTCCCATGGCCCTGTAAGCTACTCTACACTCATTCTTTACTTTCATGATTAATGGGTTCTTTGTATCAATTTGATAAGTATGTCGAAGATTGAAGCTTTAGTGTGATATTGTATGTGCTTTAGAACCTATTCTTTTAGTTGTTTGAAGTGTGGAGTCATTGATTTTGTGCTGTTCATAATTAAGTTTTCCTTCTTGCTTCTTTTGCTGATTTGTTAAGTTGCTAGGACTATCGTTTAGCTTTACTTTGAGAAACTCATATTGTGTTGCTTTATAAATAAGGCCTGTTTTTATTGATGACTTAATGAACTGAATCAATTCCTGATTATGTTTTGCAGCATTGGCGTCCGGCGCGTGTAAAAAATGCTTCTGTTGACAATGAGGATGATGAAGATGATGATCCAACTGATTTTAACCCAATGTCAGCTTTTGCAAATCCAGTGCAGAGGAAGCAGAAAAGGGGCTTGAATCTGAGACAATGGATAGAGTTCATCCCTAGTGATAACCTGTTGGAGAGTGAGAAGATGGAAGGAAATAGGCAAAGGTTGAAGAAGACAGGAAAACAACAGAAAGGCGAAGTAGCAGCTGATAATGTAGATGGCAAAAACATGTCATCCTCTTTTGATGAGAAGACTTCAATGGAATTGGACAAACCAGGTTTAAGTTCTGTTATGCCAGCAACTAAACTGGGGAATGGCGTGCTAAATAATATGGATTCTCAATCTTTTACTTCAGCAGATGATATTGCAATGCACGACTCTCATGAAGTCCAAGTTCCGGAGAATATTGGAGATACTGCCTCTAGTCTCTTTAAACATGAAGGAGGATCAACTGACAGGTCCAGTAATGGTGTTGCAAAAGCAAACCTTGAGAAAGTGGACAAGATGGATCCTGCATTAAGAGAGATGATAGATAAGAAAGAGCTGGAATTTTCATCAATGGTTTCTAGTTCGAACTTAAACAACTTTGAAAATAGACAAGCATCCATGTCTCTGGAGAGAGAGATTGATGCTGAAAATCGTGCACGGCTAAATAGTATGTCATCTGAAGAGATAGCAGAAGCACAGGCTGAAATAATGGAGAAGATGAATCCTGCATTGCTAAATTTACTCAAATTACGGGGCCAGAGAAAACTGAAGCAGCAAAATCTCTCAAGTTCAGGAGAAGTTATCAATTGTGACATATCTCCCAGTCCCACTAGTGAGAAACAATCAGTCAAGAAGTCAAATGTTTCATCACATTTAGGTAGTGAAAACTCCAACATTATAGCAAAGACTGCCACAGATTCAAAGAGTGGGCCAAATAAAGATTCAATGCAGTATTTCTGCCCAGGCAGTGGCAGTTTGTGGAATAGTTGGAGTGCACGGGTAGAGGCTGTTAGGAGATTGAGATTTTCTTTGGAGGGGAATGTTATCACTGATGATACTGAGATTGGTAAGGCTTAGAATTCCTCTTTGTTTCGTAATAGCTTCTGGACTTCTTCGTGTGTGTGTGTGTATTTTACACTTCCTCATATCGTCAAACGTAATTTCAACGTTTGGATTTTTGGTGATTTAATCTGTGTTGGTCAATTATTTTTGTATATTTTTGTATTTAGGTTGTGTAAGAGGTGAATCTTACTGGTTGACTCCACAGCTAGTTGTTTGATGTGTATGGGATGCATAAATCATCATGCATTATTATGTACTGAATTAAGTTTTGATATTTATAGATGCTAAAAACTGTAGGTGATGTCAGAGAAATTAATGAGAAAAGTAGTCTCATGTACATTATCAGAGGGACTAACCAGTAAGATCATGATCCATTGAGATTGCTCAGAATTTGGAGCTTAGTTATGCTTATGCCTATTGAATGAACACTGCTTAATAAGCAGTTTAGGAGTAAGATTTTTGTTCATTTCCACATTTCTGTTTGTAGGGGAACAATCCTGGTATATATGATTTTCAGGCCATAGTATTATTACCATAACTCTATTTTGTTTAGATTTTGATATGTTTGGAAAGAAATAAGAATTTAGCTATGTGTTTGCTTCAAAGTGAGACTCTGATTTCATGATATTTTTTCTAACTTTGTAATATTAGACTCAAAACAAATGCAGCATTGTCAAATTTCTTGTTGCATTTTGAGTGAAAGCTGTGAATCGTGCACATCAGTTATTTTTTTATTAGTATCATTAATATCTGGTTATAAATTATGCGTATGGTTGCTGTCTTGTTACCTTAGAGGGGAAGAAATGCATTGCTATAAATTTGAGTAATTCTTTTCTGCATGTCAGGTGGTATATCAATTGACAATAGGGATATTGCCATAAATGTGGCTGAGCGTGATCCTTTACGAACTGATGGGGACCCTGCTTCAGTTGGTTACACAATCGAAGAAGCTATACAACTCGCTAGAAGTGTGGTTAGTTAAGAACAAACCTTGGTACTCAATTAGTTGAAGTGAAAATAAACTTTTGTAGGTTTCTATCTGTTCATTGAAATATATATTCATTAAGATTTTTGTGATATTTAGTTAAGTAAACAGGAGTTGTAATGACATCGTCGCCACTTTTTGTATGTCTACTAATTGTGTCCTGAAGATTGTAGCTCTCATTTTCAAATTTACTTGTACTATATGCTTGTTGCGTAGCCTTATGTATTAATAATTTTATTTGTTACAGATTCCTGGACAAAGAGTTCTTGCACTGCACTTGCTGGCATCTTTGCTAGATAAAGCTATGTGGAACATTCAACAAAACCAAGTTGGAAGCTTGGTGAAAAATGCTAATCTACGTGACAAGTTCACTGATTGGGAGGCCATTTGGGCTTATGCTCTTGGGCCAGAACCCGAGCTTGTTTTAGCATTGAGGTGAAGCTTCATCTGAATGCATCTGTTTGCTGATTGCTATGGCCTTTTGGTCATGACTGCATCACCTGGACCTTTTCGTTTTCTCCTTCAATTCTTTTTTCTTTTTTTTCTTTTTTTTTTTTTTTTTTTTTTGTGACATGATGATGCAATAAATATCTTCTTTAATGCTTTGCAGGATGTGTCTTGATGATAACCATAGTTCAGTTATTTTAGCTTGTGCAAAAGTGATACAGAGCACATTAAATTGCCAGTTGAATGACAATTTCTTTGATATCTCAGAGGTAAATTCCTTTTTTTTTTTTTTTTGAATTCATTTTTCCTTGTATCTCTGCATTAGTTGATTTCTGTTTGATATGTGTTGCTTCAAGAAATTATCATTATATGAGATGAGTATCTTCACTGCTCCTGTATTCCGGAGCAAGCCAGAGATGGATGATGGTTTCCTTCATGGTGGCTTTTGGAAGTATAATGCTAAACCTTCTAATATTCTAACTTTCGCTGGGGATGTCGCTGATGATGAGACTGAAGGAACACATACAATTCAGGATGACATTGTTCTTGCTGGTCAAGATTTTGCTGCTGGTTTAGTTAGGATGGGCATCCTTGATAAGATGCATTATCTGTTGGAGGTAAGCATGAATTCATCGACTCGACATAATATTAGGTTATTTTATGTGAGCTCTGGGCATATGAGAATTACTAGTAATTGCTGAATAACTTTTGAGATTTGCGGAACTGAAATAACTAGATTATCTTGGATAAACATCCTCTTTATCTGTCCACGTGCCATTGAATTAGTCAAGTGTGATCAGTAGCAAATAGATTGGCAAGTGTTCAAAAAGATCAAAATATACATTGTAGTAAATGTCATACGGGGATTAGGTGCTGGGCAAGAAAACTGAACATCTAGGCACAATAACATGGATAACTAAATTAAATACTTCTACAAAAAATTTTGTATAATCACTCTGTGCTAATGTAATGTATAATTCACCATTGTTTTCCATCATTGGATTAATTTTTGGCTGGATGACTCTGGCAAATTTAGTTGATATGGAAAATAAAACATTTCTTAGGAGCTATTCTGTGGATATGTTCCACTTTGCTTTGTTTGAGACAGGAGAATGTTGAAGCAGGGTCGGAAAATGGAAGCACTCATGTTATAAAGAAAAAGAAACATCTATTTGCGAAAAAAAATGTCATAATTTATTCCTTATTTTTGTTTAATTGCTCGGCATGATCATCTAGCTTGCTTTCATGAAGATATCTCTAGTTTGAGCTTAAGTCATTCAAATTCGTAGTTTTCCAATGTGTTTGCATGTATGGTTTCAGGATGGCCCTAATGCAGCTTTGGAAGAGTCTGTAATTTCTATTCTTGTCGCTATAGCGAGGCATTCACCAACATGTGCAAATGCAATTATGAAGTTCCCTGGACTTGTCAATATAATTGTCCACAAATTCACTACAGGAGACACCACTGAAATTCATCTGTCTAAGATAAAATCTGTTACCCTTTTGAAGGTTAGAATCTTGTATATGTTTCTGGGTGGCTATGTACCATTATTTTTCTGGTTAATCACTCTGGCTCTTCCTAGGACAATTTTATCAGTTTTCTCTTTTGGTGTAAAACAGGTATTGGCTCAATCTGAAAAGAAGAACTGTGGGGAGTTCATTCAGAATGGATCCTTTCTGGCTATGACCCAACATCTTTTTCGTTATACTTCCTCTCTTGACCACTGGGTAAAGTTTGGGGAAGAAAAGTGTAAACTTTTGTCTGCTTTGATGGTTGAACAACTACGTTTCTGGAGGGTCTGTATCAGTTATGGTTTCTGTATATCATACTATTCAGACATCTTCCCTGCCTTGTGCTTGTGGTTAAATCCACCTACGTTTGAGAAACTCCTGGAGAACAATGTGCTCAGTGAATTTCTTTCCGTCTCCAGGGAGGCATATCTTGTCTTGGAGGCCCTGGCTAGAAAGCTTCCAAGTTTCTATTCACAAAAGAATTCAAACAATCAAGTCTTAGACTCTGCTGGTGATGGACTGGAAATATGGTCTTGGAGTTTTGTTCCTCCATTAGTTGATATAGCTTTAAAATGGTTAGGTTTAGGAAAGGATCATTACGTTTCCAAATACTTTGCCTGGAAAAGAGGAGTGAGAAGTGAATTTGTTTTCCATGATTCATCTGGTATCTCATTGTTGTGGGTCTTCTCTGCCATCATGCATCTGCTTGCTGCATTGCTTGAAAGAGTAAACCCAGAGGAAACCTCGAGTTCACAAGGAAGTTGCAGGCGTGTTCCATGGCTTCCGGAGTTTGTTCCTAAGATTGGACTTGCAATTATTGAAAATAAGTATTTGAGAGTAAATAGTGCAGAAGAACAAGAAGATCTCGATGCAGATAGCACCTTTGTTGGGGAACTTCTTTGTTTGAGACAGCAAAGTACAGATGAATCATCATTAGCTGCTGTATCTTGTCTTCATGGGTTCCTTTGCCTCATAGCTTCAACTGATAACTTGATTAGCATGGCTAAGAAAAGCATATCTGCCCCTCCATACGAAGGATGTAGTTTCACAAGAGAAGGGAATATACTTGAGGATGGGTTACTTAAAAGATCTCTGGTTGAATGGAAATGTGTGCTCAATGTTTTTATGAAGTTGATAGGAACAGAATGGCCCGTCATACAAACCATTGAGACTTTTGGTAGAGGAGGACCTGCTCCAGGTGTGGGGCTTGGATGGGGTGCTCCTGGTGGTGGATTTTGGTCCATACCTGTTTTGCTAGCTCAAGTAGACGCAACATTATTAGTTTACTTGCTGGAAATATTACAGGTGATATCTGGCACAGAAGTAACAACTGATGAGGAGATGGCCTCTGCTCTCAACAGAGTTAATTCTGTCCTACAAGCGTGCTTAATTATGGGGCCTAGGGATAGGGTAATGTTGGAGAAAGCACTGGATATTTTGTTTCAAGTTCCAGTTCTTAACTGCCTTAATTTATGTGTCCAACGATATCTCCAATTGAATCAGAAGGAGAAACCTTTTACGTGGGAATATAAAATGGATGACTATTTGTACTTAAGTGAGATATTAGCTTCTCACCTGAAAAATAGATGGTTGGCTGTCAAGAAGAAATTGAAAGCTGCAGATGAAAATAGTTCTCTTGGTAATAAAGCTTTTAAGAAGGGCAGTGTCCCTCTAGACACCATACACGAGGACTCAGATGCCTTAAGCATGACAAGACATGCACATGATCGCACGCGTTTGACAGAAGAATGGGCTCGCCAAAGATTGCCACTTCCTATGCATTGGTTTCTGAGTCCAATCACTCTTCTCTCTCATGATAAACATGAAGTTGTGGAAGTCGCTAAAGGTGGGCTTTTCCTTTTACTCGCTATCGAAGCTATGCCCATTTTCCTATCTACAGATTTCCACTCTCCCATTAAGAATGTACCTGTGGTTTGGAAACTGCATTCGTTATCAGTGATATTACTTGCTGGAATGGATGTGCTTGATGATAGCAAGAGCAGAGATGTTTATGAAGCTTTACAAGATGTCTATGGTCAGCTTCTTGATGAAGCAAGAATTACTAACAGTGCTACTCAGTCATTGGATGGAAATTTAAATTTGTCTTCGAAAGTTGAGGAGAGATCTAGGTTAGAGTGCTTGAGGTTTCAATCAGAGATTCATGAGAGTTATTCTACGTTTCTTGAGACACTCGTGGAGGAGTTTTCTTCTGTATCTTATGGTGATATGATTTTTGGTCGTCAAGTTTCAATGTACTTGCACCGTTGCACTGAAGCCGCTGTGAGACTTTCTGCCTGGAATGCACTATCGAATGCTTGTGTTCTTGAAATTTTGCCACCCCTGGAGAAATGCATTGCTGAGGCAGAAGGGTATCTTGAACCTATTGAGGTACTTTTCACAGCACATTTAAACCTTTTATTGATAAAATTATATAAAATTTGTAGTGTGAAGTTAAGTCCTTGGATTGCACATTTTTTATAGCTCTTTGCTCTAAGCAGATTCCTGTCTTTGTGGAATTGGCAAAAGCTAAAGTTTAGTCTCTGTATTTTGGCACAATTTATCACTTTGGCCCTTGCTTTAATTTTGGCACATTTCACCCCTATACTATAATTTTTCATAAAATCTGACCCTTGGACCTTCACAGAAAATTTTCACTTTGTTAATCGCTTGTCACATACTCTGGCATGTGGTCAAATTATTTTCTCCATTGGTGTAACATGTGTAATACAATTCCTGGAACTGTTTATAAAATATGCTTCGGCAAATGCTCAAACTATTCTTTCTCATCATTCAGTATTGCATTAGTGTTCTTAAACTGTGGGAAAATCCTTTTATATATAAGATATATTCCCCTTTGCAGGATGATGAAGGCATTTTGGAAGCTTATGTGAAGTCTTGGGTTTCTGGCGCACTTGACCGAGCTGCAACTCGACGAACAATGGCATACACTCTGGTTTTGCACCACCTTTCTTCATTTATTTTCCTTGTTAATGCTCAGGATAAGATTTCACTCCGAAATAAGCTTGTAAAATCTCTGCTGCGTGACTATTCCCAGAAGCAAAAACATGAGGTATGCAACTTCTCTGCTAGGCTTCTTATATTTGCTTGGGCTAAGCCTAGATATTGTAATGATTTGAGGTTCAAAGCACAAACAGTTATGGACAAAAGTTTTAATTTGTGTCACTATATAGCCCCTTTGCTTTGATTGGATTTCACTGGTAGAGTTAAATGTAATTTTCATGGAAATGATGATATGAACTCTGTTTAAATCCGTTAATTGAACATGTCATGTTCACAGGCCATTACCGTCATCTCCAAAATCAATTTATTTTGAGCATGACGTGTCCAGTTCATGGGTTATACCAAGTCCATGGGTTTTGGTGAATTCTGTTGGAAGTGGTTATAGTGAAATTTAACCAAAGTACAAGGGTTTTAGTGAGACAAGTTAAAAATTTCGTAGTTGTGGTGAAACTACTTCGTAAGTTCGGGACTGTTTGTGCATTTAATTCGTGTGGTTTGTGTTCTTCTCATAGACGGCTGAAAAAACCTATATGGAGAAGCATTATTGATCTTCATTTGAATCATAATTTTCACTTATTTGGCTCCTGTACCTCACACAATTTGTCAATTTGACCCTGTACTTTAATCGCGTATCATACTATAACTATGGTACGTTTGATCCAAGTACTTCAAATTTTCCTGACGATTATACAATTCTGTTTGCTGTATGTCATGCTTCTGTTAAAAGACATACGGTCAAACTTTACGAAAACTGTTAATCAAGGGTTAAATTTTACGAAAACTAAAGTACACGGGCCTCGGGCTAAGTACAGTGGTCAAATTGGCTAAAATTTATTGTATAGGAAAACTTTGTATATCAAGTACTGGAAGGTATTTTTATTAATCTGCTTATCCTTTCCATAAAACAGGGAATGATGTTGGAACTCGTCCAGTATTACAAGCCATCTGCATCAGTACGGTTTCCTGAGAAGGAAGTTTTGTCTTCCAGGAGCAGCGATATTGAGAACCGGTTTGAATTACTGGCTAAAGCTTGTGATCAAAACTCCATTCTTTTGGCTGAAGTTGAAAAGTTAAGGTCTGTTTTTGTAAGCAAAAATTGAATCTTGCTTTGAACAGGAAAAGGGGGAGATTAAACAAATTGACTTGTGTACAGAGGTTAGAAGGGGAGAAGTTGACCAAATTGACTTTTGTAAGAATGAATATGATCAAATTTTTGAGGATATAACATTAAATCTGTGACAACTATATATACTTTTTTTTTTTTCTGATAAAAACTAAACAGAAGGCTTAATTAAGCTTCCCCAATGAGATGGAGTAGGATTTTTGTTCTTATTAGTAAGGGGTGTTAAATGGGTTGCGATACGGTAATATAATTTGTATAATACCCAAATTTGACAAATGAGATTAAGGTTATAAGGGTTAGTGTAAAAAATAGATCGACATATTTAATTTGTCCAATAAGCGATTCGTTTAATATTGGCTTTATATCCATATTTACAAGAAGTCAATAAAACATGAATCAAACACAGACATCCATTTTGAAATTCTATTTGACAGTACTATGTTATGCTATTTTATTTTAACCATTTTGAATATCTATTTCATATCTTTTTTTTTTTTTTTTTTTTAAAAAAAAAGCTCAACATTAAGGGTAATTTGGGATTGCTGTTAGTGAAAGTGCTATCAGGAAAAACTAGGTTTTATTGCTTTCTTTAAAAGTAGTTTTAAGTGTTTTTACAGTGTTTTCCTGAATACAATCTGACTTTTACCAATTGTGCATTTAAGGCTGCTTTTCATAGTTATAAAAACAGCTTTTGGTCAAAGTAAGGTTTTTCATGTTTTTGCTGAAAGCTGCAGTCCCAAACTGACCCTAACACAACACCAACATGTACTAACATTTATAAGGTAACACTTACATAATTTGTTGAACTAGTTAAATGAGTAGTTTACTTCCTCATTCTTGATTTATCTTGATTCGTCTAATTTGCATGTTTTACAAATTGTATCATGTGTCGTCTTGGAATTCTTTTATTATTATTATTATTGTTATTATTATTATTATTATTATTATTATTATATTTCAAAAGCAGAAACAGAAATAACTAAAATTTAAAAAATCAACCATTGAGGAAATTAAGAATTATTATTATAACAATAAATAATCCATAAATAAATAATTAAGGAATTAAATCTCCTTGAAACCCGTAAAAGAACTACCACAATTAATTCATAAATTGGACTTAGTCATTCACCATTCATCTTGATTCCTCTCATTAACCATCTTCTCTTTATTTCTTTTTTTCTTCCATTCCTTCTCTTTTCGATTACCAGAAAAATAAAAAAAAATGGTGAAAAAATTATCACTTAATCAAACTCCATTATCCATTATTAATATTGTAATTAGACATTAATTAAATTACACAGAAATAATTACTTACTTTAGAAAATGTCCAATTTATCCTCTCAACCGTCAAAGAAAGCCTTACGAACGCCGGGAGGCTCCGGCGGCGGATCAACCGGAAACCGATCTTCGAGTGGACAAACGGTCAAATTTGCTCGCCGGACTTCAAGTGGCCGGTATGTGAGTTTATCAAGAGAAGACCTTGACATGTCCGGTGAATTATCTGGCGATTACATGAATTACACGGTTCACATCCCGCCGACGCCGGATAATCAGCCGATGGATAGCTCCGTCGCAATGAAAGCTGAAGAACAATACGTGTCGAATTCTCTGTTCACTGGAGGATTTAACAGTGTGACTCGTGCGCATTTGATGGATAAAGTGATTGAATCGGAAGTTTCACATCCACAAATGGCCGGAGCTAAAGGTTCTTCTTGTGCAATGCCGGCTTGTGATGGGAAGATCATGAAGGATGAGAGAGGGAATGATGTGATGCCATGTGAATGCAGGTAAAATATGATCATGTTTATGTTTAGAGAGAGAAAGTTCATGGTTTTTGGGTTTTGTTTGTCTCTCTAGAAACATTATACTTGTTATGTGTTTGAAGTTCTTATGTGGATGTAGAAAGGACCGGCAAAGGAGAGGTTTTATGGTCCTGTTATCATTTGGTCTTGCATAAAGATTTTATAGTGGTCCGAGACCAGTAGTCTCTAAAAGAGAGCTTTTATGGTGGCCCAAGACCATAATAGTCTTGGGACTGCTATCATCTTAGTCGTTCTGTTGAGAGATTCTACTGTGGTTCGCATTGTTGGATAATCGCCACGTCATCATAACTGATGTTGTGTCTGTCATCCAACGGTGCGGACCATTACAGTCCTGGACCACGCTGGCAATTTTCGGTCTGGTACCCATTTAGTTCGTGGGCACATTTTTATTTCAAAGGGAATTCTTTGGTCTAGGTTCTAATTCGAAGTGAGAAATTTACAATGCATTGTAATGCATCCGTTTTATTAAAATAGAAATGCATACCACTCTCTGAAAGATGGGTTGATGTTAAGAAATAAATATACAAACGGTTTCTTCATGTTGTCATTGTGCCAGACGTATTCCAAAATTTTCCATCTCTTCTAGCATTTGTATATAATTGCATAAAATCACAAAAATTTTATTTTTGTTCATGGAGTGTAAAATTGATATATTTATGCAAGTTCTTTACTAATCACATGTATAATAATAAGAAAAACTACTTAAAATTTTGGATTTTTAGGTTCAAAATATGTAGAGATTGCTACATGGATGCCCAAAAGGAGACAGGTTTATGTCCGGGATGCAAAGAGCCATATAAAGTTGGAGATTATGATGATGATGTTCCTGATTTTTCAAGTGGAGCATTGCCATTGCCTGCTCCAAACAAAGGTGAACAAAACAACAATATGACAATGATGAAAAGGAATCAAACTGGAGACTTCGATCACAATCGATGGTTGTTCGAAACGAGTGGTACTTATGGTTACGGTAATGCCTATTGGCCTAAAGACGACATCTATGGTGACGACGACGATGAGGGTTTGAAAGGCGGGATAGTAGAAAACAATGACAAGCCTTGGAAACCCCTTAGTCGCACGTTGCCAATGCCGACGGCCATTATGAGTCCATATAGGTAAAATGTACAACTTTGAACATGAAAGTTTATGCCGAAGGACTATTTAATTCAAAATGAATGGTTGGTATATTGTAGGTTGCTGATTCTGGTACGTTTCGTGGTGTTGACCTTGTTCTTAAACTGGAGAGTGAATAATCCGAATGAAGATGCGAGATGGTTGTGGATGATGTCAATTATATGCGAAATATGGTTCGCCTTTTCATGGATCTTAGATCAAATTCCGAAGCTTTGTCCGGTGAATCGCTCCACTGATCTTGAGGTTCTTCGAGAAAAGTTTGAAATGCCATCGCCTTCGAACCCTAGCGGACGGTCGGATCTCCCTGGTGTTGATATGTTTGTATCCACAGCTGATCCCGAAAAAGAACCACCTCTTGTCACTGCTAACACTATCCTTTCAATTCTAGCAGTTGACTATCCAGTAGAAAAAATTTCTTGTTATGTCTCTGATGACGGCGGTGCACTCCTTACTTTTGAAGCCATGGCCGAGGCTGCCAGTTTCGCCGATATATGGGTTCCATTCTGTCGAAAACATAATATTGAGCCGAGGAATCCTGAGACTTACTTCAGCTTAAAAGTTGATCCAACAAAGAACAAGAGTAGACTTGATTTTGTGAAAGATAGGAGGAAGGTGAAAAGAGAATATGATGAGTTCAAAGTGAGGATTAATGGACTTCCCGATTCTATAAGAAGGCGATCGGATGCTTTCAACGCGAGAGAAGAAATGAAAATGTTAAAGCACAAAAGAGAAAGTGGAGGTGATCCAACTGAGCCGATAAAAGTTCAAAAGGCAACATGGATGGCTGATGGTAGCCATTGGCCTGGAACTTGGGCATTTCCTTGTTCCGAACACATGAAAGGTGATCATGCTGGAATTCTTCAGGTACTAACAAGTACAATTTTTTTTTTCTCGAACGAGTATGTTCGTTTTATATTATGAAACAAATTAATCGGTTCGAACCTGAAACAGGTAATGCTAAAGCCGCCTAGTCCAGATGTTCTAATGGGCGGTGTAGACGAAAAGATCATAGATTTCACAGATGTAGATATTCGCCTACCTATGTTTGTGTATATGTCGCGCGAAAAAAGGCCAGGCTATGATCATAACAAGAAAGCAGGAGCCATGAATGCACTAGTAAGAGCTTCTGCAATTCTTTCCAATGGTCCCTTCATACTCAACTTGGATTGTGATCATTATATCTATAATTGCAAAGCTATACGAGAAGGAATGTGTTTCATGATGGATAGAGGAGGAGAAACCATTTGCTACATTCAGTTCCCCCAAAGATTTGAAGGCATTGATCCTTCTGATAGATATGCAAACAACAATACCGTCTTTTTCGACGGACAAATGAAAGCTCTTGACGGGGTTCAGGTAAATATTCTTGCATGGTCCAGAAACAGATCGGACCGTCTTTTGCCGCTACAATGATGCTGTGTTAGCACAACTATTGACATGGCATCATCATAGCGGTTTCAGAACAGTCTGGTCCGGTACCACTCTAAAACTTTAGTCAAAACTTCAGTGACCGTGAGTATTTTGACAGTTTTACGCCTTCGTAAAAAAGCTGCAATATGATCAAAATGAATGAATTGCAGGGTCCAGTTTATGTAGGAACGGGTACAATGTTTAGAAGGTTTGCTCTATATGGATTTGATCCTCCAGATGTTGATAAGTATTTACAAAAGAGCAATAGTGAAGAACCCGAAATTCGTCCCATGGCGGCCACAGATTTTGATCCTGAACTTGATTTGAATCTACTGCCAAAAAGATTTGGAAATTCAACAATGTTGGCAGAGTCAATTCCAATATGTGAATATCAAGCAAGGCCAATTGCTGATCATCCTGCAGTTAAGTATGGTCGTCCACCTGGTGCTTTGAGAGTACCAAGAGAACCACTTGATGCTGCTACTGTTGCTGAAGCTGTTTCTGTAATTTCTTGCTGGTATGTCATATATATGTTTGTGTTCTTATTGCACATTATATATATATATATATATATATATATATATATATATATATATATATATATATAGGATTTAATGAATAGATAAATTAACTTTTGGATAAACCGTTAATTTGGTCCTTCAACTTTATATAGGTTTGAAAATGAATTTTGTGTTTTCATTTCTCGACTTATATGGTAAAATCGGTTTAAAATGACGTGTGTCACCAGATTATTCATTTTTTTTTCTTAATCACATATTGAGATTTATGAATATGATATGTGTTAATTTTGAATTAATTTAATAAAAAAAGGTCATATAGTGAAGTAGATTGATACTCTAAAATTACTTTGAATGTATTTGACTCTACTAGCTAGCTAAGTATAAGGGTCAAATTGATATAAAAAAAAAGTAGTTTTGGATAAACAATAGATTCTGATAAAATGTCAATTTGGTCTTCAAAGAATTAATTTAGCCTAAAATGCACTTTAGCTATTAATTTAGTTTGTAAATTGATGTTCTTTTTGTCAAATTAGTACATAAGTGATATATGTTAGCATATGATTATTGACGTTTTGATATGTGTCAATTTCTAATTCTGACTCGTGTCATCTCGGACAAATTTGACCAAAAATTAATAATATTCATGTTCAATAAAATGGATCCAGAAGTTAGAACTAAATTGACCTTTAATCTAATTTTGATCCTTGAACTTGGTTTACAACTCCTAGCTGTAGCTTCAAAATGAACTGTGTTCTTTAACTTCTCAATTTTAGTGAAACTAATTGTATATAAGTATATGATTAGTTGTTGTTTTTATCATATTTTAATTTTTCTATTAACGTAGATAAAAATTTAAAGTGATTGGCTTAATTAGTATGCAAATATCATGATTTAAGCCTATTAGAAATGTGTAAAATACAATAACATAATTTATAGAAACAACTCGAATGACATTTTAAATTTGACACGATTATCATTTTTATGTATAGGTACGAGGACAAGACCGAATGGGGCGATCGAGTGGGGTGGATTTACGGTTCGGTAACAGAAGATGTGGTCACCGGCTACCGTATGCACAACCGCGGATGGCATTCTGTCTATTGTATAACAAAGCGCGATGCGTTTCGAGGAACAGCTCCCATCAATCTAACCGATAGGCTCCACCAAGTTCTCCGGTGGGCCACCGGTTCGGTCGAGATTTTCTTCTCAAGAAACAACGCATTTCTCGCCTCAAGAAAACTCAAAATTCTCCAACGCTTGGCCTATTTGAATGTCGGAATCTATCCTTTCACCTCAATATTCCTTATCGCCTATTGTTTCCTCCCAGCACTTTCCCTCTTCTCCGGCAACTTCATTGTTCAAACTCTAAGCATTAGTTTCTTGGTTTATCTGTTATTGATTACAATTTGCCTAATTGCTCTTGCGCTACTGGAATTGAGATGGTCGGGAATTGGATTGGAAGAATGGTGGAGGAATGAACAATTTTGGTTAATCGGCGGAACAAGTGCTCATTTTGCAGCCGTCGTTCAAGGCCTATTGAAAGTAATCGCTGGAATTGAAATTTCCTTCACTTTGACTTCGAAAGCTGCCGGTGAGGACGAAGATGACATTTATGCTGAATTGTATATCGTGAAATGGACTTCGTTGATGATTCCCCCGATTGTTATTGCAATGACGAACATTATTGCCATAGCTTTTGCTTTTATAAGGACGATTTACAGTACGACGCCGCAATGGTCAAAGTTCATAGGCGGAGCTTTTTTTAGCTTTTGGGTTTTGGCTCATTTGTATCCCTTTGCGAAAGGTTTGATGGGAAGAAGAGGGAAAACTCCGACGATTGTGTTTGTTTGGTCCGGTTTGATTGCCATTACAATCTCTTTATTATGGATGGCAATTAGCCCTCCTAAGATTGCGCCAGCCGCCGAAGGTGGCAACGGCGGAGGGTTTCAATTCCCATAAAAAGAGGTAAATTAATGGCGGATTGTAGAGTTTTCGTATACAAGTTGTTGGAAAAGGGGTGCGTTTGTAAATGAAAATTTTTGGTCATTTCGAAAAATTCTAAAATGATCTCGGTTCATATGTATCTGACTGATAAAAAATGAATATGTACCATGTTTTTGGTTTGTATCCATTTTTTATTTATATGAACATAGAGCATGGTAGAAGTTATGTTTTTGTGAGTTGTATTGTTGTATTGTAAAGTAAGAAAAATGGTCATAATATATAGGATTCTTCCATATGGGAAAAATTAATTTTTGAGTTAGATGTTTTGTGGTTGTTGAATATATGCTTAGAAATTAATTTTAGCAAGTAGTCTAACAAAACCATATGTAATTAAACATACTGATTAATCCTAATAATTTGACAGTTTTTAATCTTAAATAGTATTTAATTAGCTGATCTGATACTGCTTAGATCATGACACATTAGCGTGTTACAATTTACACAGTACTAAACCAATTTATTCGGGGACCATTGTAGAATTTTAGAATTTAGTGCTATCAACTTGTATAATAGAGTTCACATGATATAAGAATGCAAATAATTAGAAATAATTCGCAAATCCTAATTAGAAATAATTCAATGTCATTTTCTCTCACAATTGAGAGTTTGACAAAGTAATTACGGTTCTGTTTGGATGGAGTAAATAAAGAAAGCAAACATTACATCAAAAGGTCAATTATTTCCATCTAAATCACGTAATACTCCAAACATATCCCAGAGAGAGTGTTGAAAAAATAGCCAATCTTATCCAAATTGTCATTTTTGGTCTCTCCTTTTAACAAATTAAACAAATCTTTTATATAGTACTACATCATAGAGATGTGATTATAAAATATAGGCATAAAGGCTTTTTTAGCCCTTATGCTATCATCAGTTTGCCCTTTTGGCCATGTCCTATTGAAATTTCTCTTTTGTCCCCTATAGTATGCAAAAGGTTTCAAATTGACCTCTAAAAAGTATATTTCGTCATATTCTGTTAACAATTTTATCAACGGAATTTAACGGAATATGCTTTTTAGGGGTCAATTTGGAACGTTTTTGTATATCACAGGAGATAAAAGGAAAATTTCAATAGGATAGGAGCCAAAAGGGTAAATCGATTATAGCATAGGGACCAAAAAGGACTTTAATCATATATATATATATATATATATATATATATATATATATATATATATATATATATATATATATATATATATATATATATATATATATATATATATATATATATATATATATATATATATATATATATATATATATATATATATATATATATATATATATATAACTCCAAAAGAACTATTTTAATAATTTTAGTTTGACATGAAATTTTGTACTAAATTAAAATGATTTGCAATTTAAATTAATCGATATTGACAATGATTTGCCTAGTGAAACATTTATTACTAAGTTTAATTGAAATACCATTTGTAATCAATGGCAAATATAATTTTAAAATTCAACTAATTAATAATCAAGTACTTCTCGAGCTAATTAAAAACTTCCCAAAACAAGTTTTTTATTAATATAATACATATTCCAAATTAATACACTATCTCCACATTTTGAAAATGTATAATAATTGTATTACACCACATCTAATATCTTAAACCAATTACATGTAATACATCATCCACCAAATTTTTTAAAAAAGATAACAAAAAAGGCCACAAAATATTAATTAATTTATTACACTAAATCCCTTTCCTTTGATTTAATTTGCACTTAACGACCCTATGCCAGATTTTAGAGCTAGATACAGTCAGTGCAAGCGAATAAAGGGTTTGATGATACGAATCAATCTTTTGTGGTATTTTCTGTTATATTTTTCAAAATTTTGGACCAGTGAGTGCAATTAGCCCATTAGATGTGCTAATTTATAGCAGAGCAAACTTTGCGAATTTCACCATTGGTGCCACTTTTAACGCGAATGTTACTCATCTTGATCATAGATTTAGCGAACTCAACATTAAAAGTCAAGCCAGCCAACCCCGAAACACCTAAATAACGTTGTACAACTGTTCTTGTAGAAGGATCCGTCCACAATTTCTGGTCCGATTCAAGAATCCCTCTTCCATTTCTCAAATTGGAAAAGTATGATTCATCAAACCGGTTTGAACTTCCTGTGTCTAATGCTATGCGTTTTGAACCATCACCGTTCTGTGGACACTGAGCCTGTAGTCAAGGATGTCAATTGAAACGGACTGTCATGTCATAATTGTGCTATGTGATCTAAATTTTTTACATAATTATACATATGACATGTATATAAATAAAAATAATAATAATCATGTAAAATAGATTATCCAATCAGAAATTGACAGCCGGACCTGTAATTGAGGAACAAATGCTGGGTCAATTGATGGGTCTGCACCATTTCCAGTAGCGGTGAAATTGTACAATCTGTAGCTGAAGAATTGGCATTCTGCTGCTCCTATTGTGTGTCCTCCTATTTCGTTAATTGAGATTAAAAAAGGTTAATGGTGTTCTTCTAATTGAAAATTTTGACCTCCATAGATTCTAAATTTATAAATTAATAACAAAATCAACAATTTAATATATTCAATAATGTTGACATGCCAAGATATGCTTAATCGATCAGGTGGTTTGACATGACAAGATGTGATTGGCCGGAGCAATCTACTACGGACAAATGATGGAAAAGTTTTGTGACACCAATTAAACATAATTTTGTGAAGTTTTTCAAAATATTAATTATAGAAAAGTAATCGTATAAGATAAAGAATTGAAAATTCATACCAACAAGAGTGACAAGATCTTGAGTGTTAAGACCCAAAGCTGCAAATTTTTGCTTCTGAGAATCAACAGATTCTGTAACTCCAGGCAAATTAGCAGCCTCTGATGCTAATGAAATTCTACCATCCCTTCTTCCAGTCGGCACTGGCCAGGTGGGACCTCTGGTCTGCATATGTTTGAGTATAATATTAATCAACATTTCATAAATTAGCTACTCAATTTAATCATTACAATAATAAGGAAAAAGTTATAATTTAAAAACAGTTTAAACTGATTTTTTTTCCCCGAGTTTTATTAACTAAATTCTTAATCTTTCAATTTCATGCATTAAGGTATCGATTAATTGTAATCATATACATTAATGCACTAACTAATGTGACGAATATCAAAATCAGTTAAAAATTTGTGATTTATTTCTTCTGCATTGTCCTTCTCTTGTAGCCACTTCGGACATAAAGATCTCATTTTGAACTGAAAAAAAAAATGAGATGAAACGGGCCATGCGTTTTTAGCTAACTCAAGTTTTATGTTCGTCCTGCTAGTTAGGGCTTAATGCATATATATGATTATGATTTATAGAGAACTTAATATGCCAAATTGAATGATTAAGAGTTTAATCAACAAACTTGAAAAGATTAGGAGTATCAAGATGTCTCTTTCTTAGAAAAAAAAAATGAAAGGAAATTTACGTAGTTTCACATTATTACACACAAGCCGAGGAATGTGGTCTTTTTTGTTGGAACTAAAAACAAAACAAAACACAGAAAACACATTTAAATTTATTACATGCAGCCAATTGCCTTTCATTAAATCAACTTGTCACACGAGCGAAAAAAATTAACATGAATGTTGCAATTCCTTAGTTTTACTGAGAGCTATAAACTATTGTAACTTTCACATTCCTCGACTTGTAAAACCGCGAAGCCACATTATTTTTATTTAACTTTCTATTATAGTTCTGCATCAATTATTGGATGAGCGACACATCAGCACAACTAATGTGTTACTCATCAAATGGTCCGGGACCATGCCAAACTTTCTAATTTTTTTGCCACATGATTCCTAAAAGCAACAGTAAAACTAACTACTAATAAACAAGAAATAAATTAATGAATGAAAGCAATGTTACCAAAACAACAGAATCACGAGCAGCAAGAGCAAGAATATCTGCACAAGAAACAACAGAAGGACAAGCAGCTTCAAGTTTCGCTTTAGCATCATCAATTACTTCAAAACCTATAAGCGAAAGATTAGGAGGAGCTGTTCTTTCTGTGTCAGGGCCCTCAATTAGAACAGAAGCATCACAACCTTGAACAAAACAATCATGAAAATGCATCCTAAGTAAACCTGGTGCTATACTAGGATTTGAATTGAAATGTGATTCAACTGTTGTCCTCACTATTCTTTCTGCTTGTGGGCATGTTCTTGAATAAAATCCTACTCTTGTTCGCCCTTCCACCATTCTTATTCCTACACCCAAACAGGTCACTGAAACCATGATTAAGTACAGTTGACGCATTTTCATTTTCATGCTTAACTAGCAATTGATTTTTGTGGAATATTGGGAGTGTGGGATATGTAAGCATGTGGAGTTCATATATATAGGCAATTTTAATCCACGGTGGAATTTTTAATTTAATGAATAAAAATAGTAAACAAAGCCGGCTGCCCGCTGGAACCATGAAAAAAAGTAATAATAGTAGTAGTAATAATAATATAACTTCAATGCAAAATGGAGAAATTATTGGGTACGTCTAACACACTATGTTATCCGTGTGTCAAGTTAATAGTACTGTGACGATTCACTTTTCAACTAATAGAACAATGACATATATAATTAATTAATTAATTAATTGTTAATAATTTAAATAAAATTTTAGTTTCTAAATAAAAGTTGTAAACTGATGCAGCGGAAGAATTCATAATTGATGGTATAAATTGAAAGGGGTTATTGATTCTAAAAATGCCAAACCCTAACAACTACTAAAGACCGTTGATCACACATGATGCCGGAAATTAGCCTTCTATAGATTAAATTTTACAAAATTCACAGGAAATAGGATTTGGAAAATAATCCAAAATTTCGTTCAACAAAAATTAACTATTATAAATTATATTATCGCCTATTCATAGGCAAACTATTCTGAATATAATAAAACTCCTAAATAATCAAAATTTCTGAATAGTCTAAACTTTTAAATTAGATTAAATAAGAAAAAAAATACTAAATAAATTAAAGGGAAAATTACAAAAAAAAAACCATGTGGTTTCACTTTTTTGCAAATAAAAGACTGTGGTTTTTTTTTTTTAAAAAAGATAATTGTGTTTTAAAATGTTCACAAAAAAATGATAACTAACATTTTTCCGTTAAAAATGATGATATAGTGGAAGGTATTTTTAGTTATTTAACATACTAATAATTTATGTATATTATTTAAGAATTTTACATCAAAATTTGAATATTTTTCAAAGATTTTTCAATTTGTTATGATTTTTTTTAAAATCTATTATCATTATTTAATTTATAAAAATATTTGCGCTTTTCAAAAATTTTCAAAATTTATCATTCATGTGTATTGTATTTTTATTAACCAACTTGAAAATTTTGAGTTCAAAATGAACAAGAATACCCTATGTAATGTCATAATTTAATTTTAGCTATCCTTTTTTTATTAACATTTTAAAACATAATCCTCTTTTTTAAACAAAAAAAAAAAAAAAACCACAGTCCTTTATTTGCAAAAAAAAAAAAAATGAAACCACAGGGTTTTTTTTTGTAATTTGCCCAAAATTAAAATACAAACAAAGTAGAAATATTCATCAATTTAGGATTCTTGAAATAAAATCTATTCCTAATCCAAATTATAAAATAATTGTAATTAAAATAAAGATACAATTTAAAATATATCTTTAATTTCTTTCCACAACAAATAGCTGTTTTCAAAATCGAATTGCTGATCTTTTTTATTATTTGTGGCGCGCATCATGTAAACTCGTCCATAGAAATCTTAGAATGACATAATATGAGTGGTATTTGTAAGGGAATTGTATTATAATAATTATATTGTATTTATCCTGTTTAGAATAGGACTCCTTATGTAATTGTGATACCCTAATTAGGGTTGCACTCCTTATATATATATATATATATTTACCTAAATCAATACAATACACATGGTTTGTCCTCCTTTCATGGTATCAGAGCTTTAGGGTTTTCTCAATACCTCTCCACCGTCACTTTAGGGTTTTCTCAATACCTCTCCACCGTCAACCATGGCCACCATTGGTTTTTTGTCAAGCTCGACAGTTTCGAGCAGCTCCTCCTCAAGCTCCTCTTCCACCACCTTCACCTATCAATCTACATCGCCCTTCAATAATTCTGATTTTACATCTAATGCCCCACTTTTTTCATCCACCATTCTGGCCCCCATTCCAACAATCATCTTTCCGCCTCTAATTTTCTTATTTGGAAAAGTATCGTCACTCCAATGCTAAAGGGCTACGGTCCGATGGGATATGTCGATGGTAGGATTAAGCCACCAACACAATACAACGAAATAGGCGAGGAGACGCTTGAATATATAGCCTGGGAACGCAGGGATCAACAAGTGCTTACTTGGCTGTTGAGTTCGATTTCTGAAACTCTATTACTGCAGGTTGTTGGCTCGGCAACTGCAAAAGAAGCTTAGGAACGCTTACTGGCAACGTACTCGGTTGGGGCTAGGCCTTAAATCAGAAATCTTCACCATCAATTGGCTCATCTTCGACGGGGTAATGATTCTATCACAACTTATGTTCAGTCTGCAAAAAGTATTAGTGATCAATTAGGAGCTTTAGGTTTTCAATTGCCTGAAGATGATTTGGTTGATGCAATTATAATGGGTTTGGGTGAACCCTATGACATATTTATGCGCACAATGGCCACCAAAACCGAGTCTATCACCTTCTCTAATCTTGTTGGTTTACGTCTCACTGAAGAAAGACAAATTAAATTTAATGGTGCTTTATCGGGAATTCCCCCCACTGCTCAATATGCTGGCCGAAGTTTGATTTCAAACCGAGGGTGAGGTGGAGGTTGGAATTCTGGCCGAGGAAGGGGTGGCGGTCGGTTTAGTCAGCAGCAACAACCTGGGTAGTTTTCACAATCGAATAGGGGGTCTTCTCCTAATCTCCATTCAGCTCCTACTACAGAGGATACTTGGTGGTTGTCGAATCCACCAAAATTAAAATTTGTAATCTCAACTAAACCTTAAACCAAAGAGTATGTAGAGGGTAAGTCAAGGTCGAACCCAAGGGAGTCAAAATTAATTTATTGATGCTGAAAACCAAGAATAATTAACAAAAACGAAAAAAGAGGGGTTTGTAGTTGAGTTAATTAAAGCTGAAATAAAACACAAAGGATGTCAAATAATGGAATCAAGGCTAAAAACTGAAATTAAAGCTAAAACAGAGTAGAAATTAATGTAAAATATCATCTAGGGTATTCCTTGGCTTGGATTAAAATAGATTGATCATTGATTGATAAAGGTAATTTTAAATACTCCAGATTAGTTAAAATCCACAACTTAGCACATTCGGATCAACCTTTCCAATATGGAATCTGTTTTGCACGGCTCAACAATTCCCTATTCATCAAATAATCCTTCCTTAGTGGCTAGGATTTAATTTTCAGAATGCATTAAGCCCAGAAAAGCCTAATCTAAACTAATCAAATCTTTGAGAAATTGATTTAAGTTTAAATCCCTATTCCGTTTATTGTTCTAGCATAATGAATCAAGATGATTATAGATCTAATTCATTGATAACAGAATATTAAAATACAATCTAAATACAGGCCAAGATATTTAAATTACAAATCAATAAAAGAGAGGAAAGGAATAGGATATGGAGAATTAAAATTATAAGTAAAGTTAGAACAATCTCACAATCATTCACAGCCAAGCCTTGAAATCCCTAGATGATGAAGAACTTAGCTGCTCATATTGAAAAACGAAAGAAAAAGAAGAAAAGAGTAATCTGGAAAATTTTTTCTCTATCTCAAAACTAACATCTCCTCTTATTTAAATAACCCTAAGGACTAAAAATTAAAGGGGGTTTTCCAAAATATCCTCTAATCCACGTCCAGGCTCTCTATTTCAGGGCCTTAATCTGCTTTAATTCTTGCTGGCCCGTAATTAGGAAAATTCCTGGGCAGCCCCTGACGGAAGAGATTTAGCCTTGGGCAAGGCTAAAATTGGAAAAACGCACTTCAGCCCAGTCTTCACAAAAACTCGCCCAAATCAGCCTTAAAAGCCCAAATTCTTCAATTAAGCTCCTGCAATTACAGAAACACAAGCCACAGCAAAAAGCCCAAGGAAAAATACTAAAATAGACCCAATTAAGCCCCCAAAACTAAACTAAAATATAACAAAATATAGCAATTATCAATACTATGTGCTACAATTGTAGGGGCTTTGGTCACAAAGCTGATGTTTGTCCCTCTCCTAAACGAAACAGAAACCGAAATCCTAACTCACCTTCCTCCAACGTTGCTACTACTAATCCTCAATAATGGGTTGTTGATACTAGGGCCACTCATCACCTGACATCCGACATGGATAATCTGGCCCTTCATTCCGAGTACAACGGGCCTAAAGAGGTTCAGATTGGAAATGGTAAATTTATTCCTATTTCTCATGTTGGTTCCAATACTTTTTCCGTTGGCAATTTATCTCTTATATTTCGAAATATTCTTCATGTTCCTTCAGCTAATCAAATTTATTGTCAGTTTTTGCACTAACAAATTCTAATCCTGTTTCTGTTGAATTTTTTGCTGATCACTTTCTTATTAAGGATCTGGAGTCAAAGGCAACTTTGTTTCGAGGTCGGAGTGATGGAGGGCTTTACACCCTGTGTTTAAATTCCAAACTTAATTCGTCTGTTAGTGCTAATTTTGCTAGTTTAGATATTTGGCATGCCCGCTTGGGGCACCCTTCTTTGTCAACTGTAAAACGTACTTTGAATTCAAATAAAATTCAGTTTGTTTCTTCCATGCTTCATTGTGTAATGCTTATGCTATAAGCAAAATTCATAAAATGCATTTTCCAATTTCTACTTCGGTTTCTTCAGCTCCTCTTGAACTTATCTGTGTTGATGTATGGGGACCTGCTCCTATGAAATCATATGATGGTTATTCCTTTTATGTGCTGTTCTTTGATCATTATTCCAAATACATATGGTTATATTTCATAAAAAAATAAGTCGGAAATATATGACATTTTTGTCCAATTTCGCACTCTTGTTGAAAATTTTTTTGACAAGCCCATTAAAATTCTTCAAACTGATGGGGGGCAGAATTTCAGAAATTAATACCATAACTTCGTGACAATGGAATTTCTCATCGTATTTCTTATCCATAAACACCTGAACAGAATGGTAGAGCTGAGAGAAAACACAGACATGTCGTTGAAACAGGCCTTTCTTTACTTCATCATTCACATATGCCTATTTTTTATTGGACTGTTGCATTTGATTGTGATGTGTACAACATCAATCGGTTACCTACACCTACCATTTCACATGATAATCCCTTTCACAAACTGTTTGGTGATGTTCCTGATTACACATTCTTGAAGGTTTTTGGTTGTCTATGCTACCCTTGGTTGCGTGCCTATACCAAGCACAAATTAGAACCCCGGTCTCTTCCTTGCATTTTTTTGGGCTATAGTAAACTTCATAAGGGCTATAAATGTCTTGATTATCGTACTAGCAAAATTTTTATCTCACGCCATGTACTTTTTGATGAACAGGTTTTTCCATTCTCTGATGTTCGGGACTCTACGGTGGCATCGGTATCAACATCTCAATCCCCTCTCATTGGTTCCCTGCCCTATATTACCATACCTACACCAAAACCAACTACGCCCTCTGTCTCTTCTATCTAGACCAAAACCGGACCACCAAACCAGTCCATGTCAACCGATCACTCGCACACACCTGAACTCGATACCTCATCTCCACTAGAACCCACCACACCATCCAGCCCTGAATTCGAAACCGATATACCATCCAACCCTGAGCCGTCTACTTCTGTAGCACATAATTCCCTTGCTATACGGGAGTCTTCACCACGATTACCTCTGATTATTGATTTTCAGCATTATTCCAATTATGCACCGCCAACTTCAGATGCACAGCCGGGTCCTGTAGTCACTCACAGCAAACGGGTAGTGAAACCCCATGAAATTCTTGATCTTTTAGCTGCTGCTTCTCTTTCTACAGCTATGGAAAGCTATGTAAGAAGAATTTGATGCACTCATGGATAATAAAACCTGGGATCTTGTGTCAGCTGCTGGAGGTCAGAATGTATTGGTTGCAAATGGGTCTATCGGGTGAAACAGAAGGCGGATGGTACCATAAATCGTTACAAGGCTCGATTAGTGGCCAAGGCATTTAATCAATGCCATAGGATTGATTTTCATGACACATATAGTCCAGTGGTCAAACCCACTACCATTCGATTGCTGTTATCATTGGCCGTCACTTTTAAATGGTCCATTATTCAACTAGATGTCTCCAATGCCTTCTTACTGTTGGGATTTTTCACCAGAAATCACCCAATAAAAGCAGAAGAACGCGATGATTTCCTCAAATCCAGTCCTAGGAGCAATTGAAGTGGAAATTGTAAAACTTAAAATTATAATAGAAAGAGATTAAATTCTTACCAGGAATATCTCTTTCAAGAGATGGATGAAGACTGCAGAAATCAAATTAGATTCCCTCCTCGTTTTCGTACACGAACACCTAACGAACACAACCAGTGCTAGCGTAGGACAAACAAAAACTATGGTGAGAGGGGGCTAGGAATTTCGGCTATCTCTTGGTTTGTGTTAGGATGGCTGAAATTTTCACCCTAGGTTTTTATACCTAGGGTGGCCGAATTCCCTTAGGGGAATTCAGGCCCAGCTTGACTCCTTTCACTCTGTGCGGGCTTCCATCTTTTAATTTACGCCCAGTCTAATTTTAACTATTCTGGTTTAAATTAATTTCAAGCCCAATTTTAATATACCCATGTATTTAATATATTACACTAAGTAATATACTATTTACATTTGAATTAAAATTAGTTTGACTAATTAATTTAATCCTTCAAATTAAAATTAAATCTCCACAAAATAAAATCATATGTAAACCTATACATATGAATATTTCCACCTAGGAAATAATCTCATAATTAATCCAATTAATTATGAAGAGCCAATTGAATATGTTAATTCTATTATTAGTATCAATCCAATTGATCTTTATAATATAATTAACATATATACACCTCTCTCTCCATAGTGTATACTCCAAATATACATATGATTCCTTAAGTCTGTGTTCAGTCGTTTTATGTGTACGATCTCGTGGGCCCATCTTTATGTTGGCAGCGGGCCTTTGGCCCGCAGACTGCAGTTGGGCTCTAGCAAGCCACTGCAGCCCCCAATTAAGATGGAGATGGCAGTCTAACTGTTATCATAACCCTGTAGTTTAAACTTGTACATCCCATGTCATTGATATCGGTGTCTAACACAGAGGCATGGATTGATCACCCTCTTTTGTGTCGGACATTAACTTGATCCCGAATGCACTGAAGCTCACAAACAAGTTCCTACCTGTTTGGGTGTGGCCACACTCTTATCAGTTACATTCATCAAGAGGCCGGTGATATCTTCCCAGTGGACTACTGAGTGACAAATCCCTTCTGCATATCCATAGCATTACCATGCTAAGTGACATACCCGAAAGTACCCATACTTGGCACCCTATTACAGGCCCTTTAGGCGTACCCCTAAGTATGCGACCTCACATGTAACACCATCATATGGTCAGGTCAAAGGATCCATACAAGTACTACACGAGAATCACTTGTGATATTATACCATGTGGATTACTCGTTTAGTGGATCTATCCAGTACCATGCCCCCATGCATGTACCCATTAACTTGGTTGACATTCCATGTCCAATGACCGGTAAGACACCGCCATACTGTTGGAAATGCCCTAGTCCCGAGGCATTGGTCCTTGTATTTGTACTATACATTTATTGGATTTATGTGTTGTACTCATTTGTGTCATTAATAAAGGCATCAATTCATTTATTATATCTATCTTGTGCAATATATTAAATGAAGTATCCAATGGATATATCTATATCCATGACGACTAGTGTCATGCACTTAGCAGTAAGACCATGGATAGGGTTAACGATATGACCATGAATAGATCCGTAGTCTGTTCCAGTCATGGGAATGAATGGAACAACAGACTATCATTAACCTGGTTGTATGGTGGTGTCTTACCGATCGTTGGACATGGAATGTCAACCAAGTTAATGGGTACATGCCTGGAAGCATGGTACTGGATAGATCCACTAAACGAGTAATCCACATGGTATGGTATCATAATGGATTCTCGTGTAGTACTTGTATGGATCCTTTGACCTGACCATATGATGGTGTTACATGTGAAGTCGCATACTTAGGGGTACGCCTAAAGGGCCTGTAATAGGGTGCCAAGTATGGGTGCTTTCGGGTATGTCACTGAACATGGTAATACTATGGATATGCAAAAGGGATTTGTCACTCAGTAACCAACTGAGAAGATATCACCGGCCACTTGATGAATGTGACTGATAAGAGTGTGGCCACACCCAAACAAGTTGGAACTTGTTTATGAGGTTCAGTGCATTCGGGATCAAGTTAATGTCTGGACACAAAAGAGGGTGATCAATCCATGCCTCTGTGTTGGACACCGATATCAATGACATGGGATGTACAAGTTTAAACTACAGGGTTATGATATCAGTTAGACTGCCATCTCCATCTTAATTGGGGGCTGCAGTGACTTGCTAGAGCCCAACTGCAGTCTGTGGGCCAAAGGCCCGCTGCCAACATAAAGATGGGCCCACGGGATCGTACACATTGAGCGACTGGACACCGATTTGAAGAATCACTAGTACACTTGGAGTGTACACTCTAGAGAGAGAGAACTATATATATTAATTATATTATAAGGATCAATTGGATTGATCATTATAATAAAATTAATATTTGGCTTCACATAATTAATTGGATTAATTATGAGATTATTTCCTAGGTGGAAATATTCATATGTATAGGTTTACATATGAATTTGTCTTGTGAAGACTTAATTTTAATTTGATGGATTAAATTAATTAGTCAAACCAATTTTAATTTAAATGTAAATAATATATTGCTTGGAGTAATATATTAAATACATGGGTTAATTAAAATTAGGCTTGACATTGATTTAGACCAGACTAATTAAAATAAGTTTGGGCCTGAATTAAAAGGAGGAAGCCCACACAGACACAGAAGCCAGACTGGGCCCAAATTTCAGCAAGGGAATTTGGAAGCCCTAGGGTTAAAAACCCTAAGGGGAATTCGGCCAACACACTAGAGCTTCTAGCCCCCTTTGGCCGAATTCTCCTTCCCTCCCTCACTCTCTAATCTTCGTGATTTTTGACGCTAGCACGTGCGGTGTTCGTTAGGCGCTCGTGTACGAGAACGAGGAGGAATTCTATTTTGAATTCTGCAGTCATCATCCATCTCTAGAAAGAGATTTTTCTGGTAAGAAATTTAATCCCTTTCTATTTAATTTTAAGTTTTTCAATTTCCACTTCAATTGCTCCTGGGACTGGATTTGAGGAAATCACCGCGTTCTTCCGCTTTTATCGGGTGATTTCCGGTGACAAATCCCAACACATACAACCAGGTTAATGATAGTCTCTCGTTCCATTCATTCCCATGACTGGAACAGACTACGGATCTATTTATGGTCATATCGTTTACCCTATCCATGGTCTTACTGCCAAGTGCATGACACTTGTCATCATGGATATAGATATGTCCATTGGATACTTCATTTAATATATTGCACAAGATAAATATAATAAATGAATTGATGCCTTTATTAATAACACAAATGAGTATAATACATAAATCCAATAAATGTATAATACAAATACAAGGACCAATGCCTCGGGACTAGGGCATTTCCAACACTTACTTTGTTCCTTGGATGAAATTGTCTACATGACTCAACCGCCGGGATTTGCTAGCAGGCAGTTTCCCAATCATGTCTTCATTTAAAAAAATCTCTTTACTGGCTCACACAGGCACCTCGACAGTGGCATCGGTGCCTTACAGCTGCTTTGCTTCAGTTTGGATTCCGTGACTCGAAATCTGATGCCTCCTTATATTTTTTGGCTAGCCCAACAGTGAAGATGTTTTGCCTTATTTATGTGGATGACATTTTACTCATGGGCGATTATCAAAGCCTTATGGATCGGGTTGTGACTTTTCTTCAAAGTCAATTTGCAGTTAAAAATTTGGGCCCTCTCCATTACTTCTTGGTATTGAAGCTGATTGGTGCTCCAAGGGTCTCTTCTTGCATCAGACCAAATATGTGAATGACTTGCTGGCACGGGCTCAAATGCATTCTTGTAGCTCGATGTCAACCCCTAGCAACATCAGTCAAAAATTGATGCTCAACGGTGGTGAACCTTTTCTGGATTCTACTCTGTTTCGGTCTATTGTTGGTGGTCTTCAAGACTTAACCTCCACACGACCTGACATTTCATTTGCAGTCATTTGGGTTTCACAATACATGCACTCACCCACCATTAAGCATTGGGGTAGAGTTAAACGAATTTTACGGTATCTTCGGGGTACAGTTAGTCACGGCCTGATCCTGTGTCCCTGTCAAGTTGTTCTCAACAGTTTCTCTGATTCTGATTGGGCTAGTTGTCTTGATGATCGCAAGTCCACCACTGGGTTTGTCATGTACCTCGGCTGCAACGTTATCTCTTAGTCTTCGCGAAAACAACGGGCTGTTTCACGATCTTCTACGAAGGCTAAATATCATGCACTTGCTTCTACCACTTCTGAATTACATTGGCTTCAGACTTTTCTTTGGGAGATTGGCTTCACTAAACTGCCGGTACCTTCTCTCTTTTGTGACAACTTAAGTGCTACCTACTTGACTCTCAATCCTGTCTATCATAATCGTAGCAAACACCTTGAAGTGGATTTTCATTTTGTTCGCGACTATGTGTGTCAAGGGGTCCTTCGTGTATCCTTCATCAGCTCTATTGATCAAATTGCTGATGCCTTGACTAATGAGCTTTCCAAATATCGTTTCCTCTAGTTACGTGAAAAGTTGACTGTCCAACCTTTTCCCAGTTCAACTTGAGAGGGGGGTGTAAGGGAATTGTATTATAATAATTATATTGTATTTATCCTGTTTAGAATAGAACTACTTATGTAATTGTGATACCCTAATTAGGGTTGCACTCCTTGTATATATATTTACCTAAATCAATACAATACACATGGTTTGTCCTCCTTCCAGTATTGTGTAAACTTTGTGCGGGGAGAATAAGCAGATATAATATATATTTTTTTATTTTTGTCACGAGATGCCATTTGCATATAAATACGGTAATAGTTGACATTAAGGAGAAAAGTCTTTTGTTAGTTTTGGATGTGTCTACTTGCTCTCTTTCAATTTGCATGGCAGTGCAAAGTTGACACTTTTGTATTTTATATATGATTGATGGACGTTATTAAAAAATTAAAATATAATAAAACTTTGTGTTCCCTTATCCATTCACTAAACGCATTTTTCCTCTGTAACCTTTGAGATTAGCTGTTTATCTCATAACCTTGTACATAAGCAAACTCATATCATATCATCCCATCCCATCCCATCCCATCCAAATTAAAGTTGAATTTATTTTCACAATTTTTGAACGAAATTAAGACTCACTGATTTCCATCTTTTAGAGCAAAAATGGTCTATTTAATATTGATTCCCAAAATAAATTAAAATTCTTTTTAATTAAATCACAATGGTCCGTTTACTTTGAGTTAGACGGATATGTGTTTATATATTATACTAGTCAGTTCTGATGATAGTTAAATAGTCTCTAAATTTTATTATTATCAATTATTTAGTCCTTTTAAATAAAATTAGACAGCTAATTATACAAAAATTATCATTTATTCTATTTTATAATAATAAAACACATCATTTTTTCTATTTTATATTTTTTCCTCACATAATCCTAATATTAATAATATTACTAATATTGATTAATTAATTTATTAAATTTTATGTAATCATATAACTAAACTCTTGGCACAGAGCTTTTTTTATTAAAATAACTAAATAAAAAATATTTTTAAAAATATAAAATAAAGAGTAGAACTATATAAAATCGTAAATTCGAACTTTTCATGTTTAATATACCTTATAGATAAGTTTAAATAAACAAAAAGATATCATTTTAAAATAATTAACAAGATTCGTAATAACATTTACTGTTAGTTTATAGATATTATATAAACTAATAAAAAATGACAATATATATTAAAAAGAGAATAAATAATAGAAATATTTTTATTTTTATAACTAATATATAAAAGTATATAAATATTGGAGCATGTGTATATACTATAAAAAATTTTATTAAAAATATTTTAATCAAATTTAAAAACTCAAAAGATAAACTTTTACTTATAACTAAGGGTAATTTTCCCCGTTTCATAAGAAAAATAAAAGAAGTGATTAAAAAATTCATTGAAACAAAATTTAAAGGCCTTAAAATTTATTTATAGACTAACTAATATAATACGTAAAAATATAAGGACTAGTAAATTGTTTAGCCTAATTTTTATTTAGAAGCATTCCGTAATTATTCTATTTTTTCATATATAGTTGAATTGGAACCAATTATTGATTGGTTTACTTTATTTAGGGTTTGTTTGGTTGGGGTGAAGGAAAGGTTATTAAAGGAATGGAAGGGAAGAGTTTTGGTAGGAAAAGCAAGGAAATAGCCTTCATCCTTCCAAATCTTGCAATTTGGTGGTTGAAATTTAATTGAAATTTATGAATTTTTAACCCTTAATCAACCCTTACCTTTCTAATAACTTTCCAACCAAACAAGAGTTGTCCTCGATTATTCTTTTATTAACCCCTCAAAAACCCTAAACCAAACAGACTCGTAGTGTTTAAGAGGAGTCTCTTGCACTTAACTGTTCTTGTGAATCTCATAATGTAAATGGGGTTTCAATCAAGTTAATATTTTTGTAATTTAATCGGGTATATATATATATATATATATATTAGACGTATTTAATAACAACATTCTTTAGTTAAAAATTTTGGGTAAAAAATTTATTAGTCTCTAAATTTTTACCTAACACACTAGTCAGTCCATGTATTATCCAAAAACCAAAATACATTACTATCTTTTGTTCTATTCAACAATATAGTCCCTACAGTTTAAAACCAATAAGAAAAATTATATCAATAGTCTTCTAACTATAAAATGTGAAACAAAATTACGATAAAACTTTAATTTGTAATCCAAAATTTCTTATAATTTGAATTTTATTTTCCTTTTACCTGGAATCCACAAAACCAATTTGAATGCAAGATAATCAATATTTTTTACACTTGAAATACAAATTAAAAAAAAAAATAAATGAATCTATTTTCTTACCCTTAACCTTAGGGGTGAAAAAAAGTGATTTTAGAACCTATATAGAATTTTTGAGAAAAGTATTTGGTGGATTCCAACCAAAAGGACAACAAAAGTTAAACTACTTTTTGTTATGTGTTATAAAATAACAATTTATACCAAAATAAATTACCATTTATTTTATTTTATAATAATAAAACATATCATCTTTTCTCTTTTATATTTTTTCTTCACATAATCCTAATATTAATAATATTACTAATATTGATTAATTAATTTATTAAATTTTATGTAATTATATAACTAAACTCTTGGCATAGAGCTTGTTTTATTAAAATAACTAAATAAAAAAATTTAAAAAATATAAAATTAGGAGTATAACTATACAAAATTATAAATTCAAACTTTTCATATCTAATATACCTTATAAATAACATTAATAAACAAAAAAATACCATTTTAAAATAATTAACAAAATTCATAATAACATTTACTGTTAGTTGATAGATTTTATATAAACTAATAAAAAATGGCAATATATATCAAAGAGAATAAATAATAGAAATATTTTTATTTTTATAACTAATATATAAAAGTATATAAATATTGGTGCATGTGCATATACTACAGAAAATTTTATTAAAAATATTTTGAATAGAGTTAAATACTAAAAGATAAATTTTTACCTATAACTAAGGGTAATGTTGTTATTTCATTAAAAAAATAAAAGAAATGACTAAAAAGTTCATTGAAACAAAACTTAAGGATCTTAAAAATTATTTGTAGACTAACTAATTATTTGTTTCCGGAAAGTGTTTTTTGAGCTCTACAAGGGTTGTCACAGGCTTACTGTGACATGTCGTGTTTGGGCTCAAAAAAACGCTGTTTAGACCTTCATACGTCAATTTTAAGTCTTTGGATATTTTTGTAATTTTTCCTCTTTTTTTTTTCCTTATTAGGTTGGACTACAGCCTATATAGGGCTTTCTTTTCCTATTGTTGAGCAGTTTTTTGAATTTTTGAATAATGTTGCAGATTTCATCTTGAATTTTCCTTAGTTTTCGTTTTTGGGATTAATCATCGATTGATCCTGTTTTTCATGCGAACTTGCTGCATCATCAAGTACTTCTCGAGCTAATTAAAAACTTCCCAAAACAAATCGTTTTTTTATTAATATAAACAAGAAGTACATATTCCAAATTAATACACCATCTCCACATTGTGAAAATGTATACTAATTTTATTACACCACATCTAATATCTTAAACCAATTACATTTAATACACATTTAAAATCCTAGAAGGCATTTAAATATGGGGTACTTAATTGCACACATCATCCACCAAATTTTTTTAAAAAAAATAGCAAAAAAGACCACAAAATATTAATTAATTTATTACACTAAATCCCTTTCCTTTGATTTAACTTGCACTTAATGACCCTATGCTAGATTTTAGAGCTAGATACGGTCAGTGCAAGCAAATAAGGGGTTTACTGCTACGAATCAATCATTTATGGCATTTTCTGTTATATTTTTCAAAATTTTGGACCAGTGAGTGCAATTAGCACATTAGATGTACTAATTTATAGCAGAACAAACTTTGCGAATTTCGCCATCGGTGCCAGTTTTAACGCCAATGTTACTCATCTTGATCATAGATTTAGCGAACTTAACATTAAAAGTCAAGCCACCCAACCCTGAAACACCTAAATAAAGTTGTACAGCTGGTCTTGTAGAAGGATCCGTCCACAATTTCTGGTCGGATTCAAGAATCCCTCTTCCATTTCTCAAATTGGAAAAGTACGATCCATCAAACCGGTTTGAACTTCCTGTGTCTAATGCTATGCGCTTTGAACCATCACCGTTAAATGGACACAGGGCCTGTAATCAGGAATGTCAATTAAAACGGAATGTCATGTCATAATTGTGCTATGTGATTTAAATTTTTTACATAATTATACATATGACATGTATATAAATAAAAAAATAATAATCATGTAAAATAGATTATCCAATCAGAAATTGACAGCCGAACCTGTAATTGAGGAACAAATGCTGGGTCAATTGATGGGTGTGCACCATTTCCAGTAGTGGTGAAATTGTACAATCTGTAGCTGAAGAATTGGCATTCTGTTGCTCCTATTGTGTGTCCTCCTATTTCGTTAATTGATATTAAAAAGGTTAATGGTTTTTTTCTAATTGAAAATTTTGACCTCCACATATTCTAAATTTATAAATTAATAACAAAATCAAGAATTTAATACATAGCCGAATACATAGATACCCTCCGAACTTGGTCAAAAACGCCTACTGCCCCCCTGAACTTTGAAAATATCCTAACATCCTCCTAAACTTCTTAAAAGTGTTACTAATGTCCCTCTGAATTTCTTAAAATTAGCCCAGCTTACCCCCCAAGTCCTATAAAAACCAGAGTTTGCTTCGAAAAGTCAAACATGAGACAACCAATAATTGAGTGACACGTGGCAACAAAGGGGCAAACTAAGTCACTTTTTCAAAATTCAGAGGGGCATTAGAACATTTTAAAAGTTCAGGGGGTCAGTAGACGTTTTTGGACAAGTTCAGGGATTATCCATGTATTTGGCCTTAATATATTTAATAATATTGACATGCCAAGATATGCTTAATCGATCCGTAGTAATCTATTCCCAATGCATGCTGACATAGCAAGATGTGATTGGCCGGAGTAATCCACTTCGGACAAATGATTGGAAAAGTTTTGTGACACCAATTAAACATAATTTTGTGATAATTTTTCAAAATATTAATTATAGAAAAGTGTGGTAAGGATGAATGCACTTTAGTTTTGGGATACATATAAGATAAAGAATTGAAAATTCATACCATAAAGATTGACAAATTCTTGAGTGTTAAGACCCACAGCTGCAAATTTTTGCTTCTGAGAATCAACAGATTCGGTAACTCCAGGCAAATTATTAGCCTCTGATGCTAATGAAATTCTACCATCTCTTCTTCCAGTTGGCACTGGCCACGTAGGACCTCCAGTCTGCATATATAATATTAATCATATTTCATAAATTGGATAGTTAATTTAATCATTATAATAACAAGGAAAAAGTTATAATTAAAAACAGTTCAGACTTCTGAGTTTTTTTTTTTTCGAGTTTTATTAATTAAATTCATAATCTTTCAATTCACGCATTGAGGTATCGATTAATTGTAATTGCATATATTAATGCACCGACTAATGTGAAGAATATCAAACTCAATCAAAAATGTGTGATATATTTCTTCAGCATTTGATGACGCAATTATTTGTCCTCTATATTTAGGGAATAAAGATCTCATTTCGAACTTAAAAAAAATCAGATGAAACGGGCTTTGTGTTTTTAGCTAACTCAAGTTTATGTTCGTCCTGCTAGTTAGGGCTTAATGCATATGTATGATTATAATTTATAGAGAATTCAATATGTCAAATTGAATGATTAGGAGTTTAATCAACAAACTTGATAAGATTAGGAGTATCAAGATGTTTCTTTCTTAGAAAAAAAAGGCGAAATTCATGTAGTTTCACATTTTTTCATACAAGCCGAGGAATGTGGTATTTTGTGTTGGAACTATTAGGAAAAAAAAAACAAAAAAAAAAAAAAACAAAAACACTGAAAAAAACAATTCCAATTTATTATTAATGATGTTGGGGAATGAATCCCACATATTGGAGATGTGGGATTCATTCCCCAACATCTCCAATATTTATTACGTGCAGGCAATTGCCTTTTCATTCAATAAACTTGTCACACCAGCGAAAAAATTAACATGAATGTTGCGATTCCTTAATGTTACTAATAATTACAAACTATTGTAACTCTCGCATTTCTCGACTTGTAAAACCGCAAAGCCACATTATTTTTACTTAACCTTCTATTATAAGGATCAATCATTGGATGAGCGACACGTCCGTGTCACTCATCAAATGGTCCGGGGACCATGCCAAACTTTCTCCTTTTTTGACACATGAACCCTAATAGCAACAGTAAAACTAACTACTAATAAAAAAGAAGCAAATTAATGAATGAAAACAACGTTACCAAAGCAACAGAATCACGAGCAGCAAGAGCAAGAATATCAGAACAAGAAACAACAGAAGGACAAGCAGCTTCAAGTTTCGCTTTAGCATCATCAATTACTTCAAAACCTCTAAGCGAAAGATTAGGAGGAGCTGTTCTTTCTGTGTCAGGGCCCTCAATTAGAACAGAAGCATCACAACCTTGAACTAAACAATCATGATAATGCATCCTAAGTAAAGCTGGTGCTATACTAGGATTTGAATTGAAATGTGATTCAACTGTTGTCCTCACTATTCTTTCTGCTTGTGGGCATGTTCTTGAATAAAATCCTACTCTTGTTCGCCCTTCCACCATTCTTATTCCTACACCCAAACAGGTCACTGAAACTATGATTAAGTACAGTTGATGTATTTTCATTTCCATGCTTAATTAGCTATTGATTTTTGTAGAATATTGGGAGTGTGGGAAATGTGAGCATGTGGAGTTCATATATATAGGCAATTTTAATCCACGGTAGAATTTTTAATTTAATGAATAAAAATGGTAAACAAAGCCGGCTGCCCGCTGGAACCATGAAAAAAGTAATAATAATAATAATAATAATAATATAACTACGACGCAAAATGGAGAAGCTATTAAGTACGTCTAACACACTACGTTATCCGTGTGTCAAGTGAATAGCATTGTAGTGATTCACTTTTCAACTAAGTTAATTAATTAATAGTTAATAATTTAAATAAAATTTTAGTTTCTAAATAAAAGTTGTAAACTCTAAATTATAAAGTCCATAAAAATTCTAGACTCTTAAATATATTTCGTGAATGGCATAATATGAGTCGTATTCTGTAAACTTTGTACGAGGAGAATCAGCGGATATAATATATTATTTTATTTTTTTGTCTCGAGATGCCATTTGCATATACATACGGTAATAGTTGACATTAAGGAAAAAAGGTCTTTTGTTAGTTTTGGATGTGTCTACTTACTCTCTTTCAATTTGCATGGTAATGCAAAGTTGACACTTTTGTATTTAATATGTGATTGATGGTCGTTATTAAAATATTAAAATATAATAAAACATTTGGTTTCCCTTATCCATTCACTGAATGCACTTTTCCTCTATAACCTTTGAGATGCGCTCGTTTGTCTCATAACCTTCTTAATTTGTACATAAGTAAACTCATCTCATCTTTTCTCATCCAAATTAAAGTTGAATTTATTTTCACAATTTTAGAGCGAAATTAGGACTCATTGATTGCCATCTTTAAGAGCAAAAAGGGTCTATTTAATATTGATTCCTAAAAAAAACTGAAATTTTTTTTTAATTAAATCACAATGGATAGTTTACTTCAGGTTAGCAGGATATGTTTTTACATATCATACTAGTCAGTTCTTATGATAATTAAATAGTCTCTAAATTTTATTATTATCAATTATTTAGTCCTTTTAAATCAAATTAGACAGCTAGTAATACAAAAACTATCATTATTCTATTTTCTAATAATAAAACACATCATCTTTTCTCTTTTGTATTTTTTCCTCACATAATCCTAATATTACTAATATTGATTAATTAATTTACTAAATTTTATAACTAAACTCTTGGCATAGAGCTTGTTTTATTAAAATAACAAAATAAAAAATATTTTAAAAAATATAAAATTAAGAGTATAACTATATAAAATCGTAAATTCGAACTTTTTATATTTAATATACCTTATAGATAACATTAATAAATAAAAAGATATCATTTTAAAATAATTAATCGGATTCATAATAACGTTTACTGTTAGTTTATAGATATTATATAAACTAATAAAAAATGACAATATATATTAAAAAGAGAGTAAATAATAGCAATATTTTTATTTTTATAACTAATATATAAAAGTATATAAATATTAGAGCATGTATATATACTATAAAAAATTTTATTAAAAATATTTTAATTAGATTTAAAAACTCAAAAGATAAATTTTTACCTATAACTGATGGTAATTTTCCCCATTTCATATGAAAAATAAAAGAAGTGATTAAAAAGTTCATTAAAACAAATTTTAAGGGCCTTAAGATTTATTTATAGACTAACTAATATAATACGTAAAAATATAGGGACTAATAAATTGTTTAGCCTAATTTTTATTTAGAAGCATTCGGTATATAGTTGAATTAGAACCAATTATTGATTGGTTTACTTTATTTGGGGTTTGTTTAGTTGGAGTGAAGGGAAGGTTATTAAGGGAATGGAAAGGAAGAGTTTTGGTATAAAAGGCAAGGGAATACCTTTCACCCTTCCAAATTTTGCAATTTGGTGGGTGAAATTTAATTGAAATTTGTGAATTTTTAACCCTTAATGAACCCTTACCTTTCTAATAAACTTCCAATCAAACAAGAGTTGTCATCAGCTATTCCTCTATTAACCCCTCAAAACCCCTAAACCAAACAGGCTCTCAGTGTTTAAGAGGAGTCTCTTGCACTTAACTTTTCTTGTGAATCTCATAATGTAAATGAGGCTTGAATCAAGTTAATATTTTTGTAGTTTAATCGGGTAATATATATTAGACGTAATTAATAACAACATTCTTTAACTAAAAATTTTGGGTAAATAATTTATTAGTCTCTAAGTTTTTACTTAACACACTAGTCAGTTCATGTATTATCCAAAAACCAAAATACATTACTATCTTTTCTTCTATTCAATAGCATAGTCCCTGCAGTTTAAAACCAATAAGAAAAATTATATCAATAGTCTTCTAACTATAAAATGTGGAACAAAATTACGATAAAACTTTAATATGTAATACAAAATTTCTTATAATTTGAATTTTATTTTCCTTTGAGCTGGAATCCACAAAACCAATTCATTGGAAATATCACTTAAATGCTAAATAATCAAAATTTTTTACACTTGAAATAGGAATAAAAATAAATAAATGAATCTATTTTCTTACCCTTAACCTTAGGGGTGAAAAAAAGTGATTTTAAAACCTATATGGAATTTTTGAGAAAAGTATTTGGTGGATTCCGGTTAAAAGGACAACAAAAGTCAAACTACTTTTTGTTATGTGTTATAAAATAACATTTTATACAAAAATAATCCTAATAGAAAATAACATTTTATATCATCTTTTCTCTTTTATATTTTTTCCTTCACATAATCCTAATATTAACAATATTACTAATATTGATTAATTAATTTATTAAATTTTATGTAATTATATAATTAAACTCTTGGCATAGAGCTTGTTTTATTAATGAAAGGTTTGAATGAATCGTATACTCATGAGAGCATAAGTTACATATATATACTAGGGTTATGCGCTAGGGTTAGGCTATACAAGAAGAGTCCTTATAGGACTATACAAGAAGAGATTAAATAGGAATACAATTGTAGCTACCCTTATACTCTATCACTCCCCCTCAAGTTGAACGGGGCGAGAAGCCAAGTTCAACTTGCCACACATGTAAAGAAACCGACTTTTACTTAAAGGCTTGGTGAGCCCATCCGCAAGTTGATCTTGTGAAGTGACAAACTAAACTTGGAGCTGTTTTCTGGACACTTGATCACAAAAAAAAAAAAAAAAGAAATCCACTTCTAAATGCTTGCTACGCGAATGACAAATAGGACTACCAGTGAGATAAGTAGCACTCAAGCTATCACACCACACCCTTGGAGGCACTGGAATTCGAAAACCAACCTCATGAAGCAGAATACGAATCCACTGAAGTTCAGAAGAGACAGCAGCCAATGAACGATATTCAGCTTCAGTGGAGGATCGAGCAACTGCCTTCTGCTTGCGAGAACACCAGGAGACCAGATTTGAACCGAGATAAACAATAAATCTGGAGGTCGAATTTCGAGTGTCCAAACATCCGGCCCAATCAGCATCAGAATAACCTTGTAAGAGGAAAGAAGAAGAGGCACGAAGAAGAATACCCGAAGTCGCGGTACCACACAAGTACCGTAAGATGTGTTTTACTGCAGCCCAGTGAGCTAAAGTAGGAGAGTGTAAAAATTGAGACACTTTGTTGACAGCAAAGGAGATGTCGGGACGGGTTAAAGCCAAATATTGAAGGAAGCCAACAACACTTCGATATTGGCTAGGATCAGTCAACGGTTCCCCAAGCTTAAGATGTAATTTTTCTAAAGTGGAGGCAGGCGTGGAGATCGAACTACACGTGTGCATGGAGGCCTAACGTAAAAGATCCTCAATGTACTTTGTTTGTGTAAGTAAAAGACCGGATGACAACCAATGCGCTTCAATGCCAACAAAATATTTCAGGGGGCTAAGATTTCTGATTGCAAACCGGGATTGTAAAATTGAAATAATGCAGTTCAGGAACAGTTGACTATTTCCAGTGAGCACCAAATCATCCACATAGATTAAACAAAATAATCAAACTTGTCCTTTAGTATAGAAATATAAGGAAGTATCCGATTTTGACCCTTGAAATCCAATTTTGCACAACACATCAGTCAAGCACTTATGCCACATACGGGGAGCCTGCTTCAACCCATACAGAGATTTTCGAAGTAGATAGACATGTCCTGGGGAAGTCGGATTCACAAAGCCAGGGGGTTGTGCCATAAAAACTTTTTCCTACAAATTACCATTCAAAAAGGCATTAGAGACATCCATATGTACAATAGACCAATGAAGAGACACAGCAATGGAGACCCGAATAGTAGTTGGTTTGACCACAGGACTATAAGTATCAGCATAATCAAGACTAGGCCGTTGAGTGTAGCCTTTAGCGACAAGGCAAGCTTTATATCTCTCCACAGAGCCATTCGGATGTCTTTTAATTTTAAAAACCCATCTGCATCCAACCAAATTCTGCCCAGCTTTGGGTGGAACAAGTTGCCATGTACCATTCCGAATAAGAGCATTATATTCTTCTTCCATGGCCCGACGCCAAATGAGGAATCTTGTAGGCCTGAGTAAAGCAATTTGGTTCAATTTCAGTATCATGAACAATGCTGGAAAACTGTCTTGGCCTTGGAGGAAGAGATCCAGTCTGAAGTCGTGTCATTGCCCGTCTTGGAGGAGATTGCTGAGAAGGTTCAGCAGATGAAACAGCTGGTAAACGACCATAACCTGTAAAATCAATAGAAAAAGACGGACTTGGCGTGATGCTTGAAGGGGGAACGAGATCGAGTTGGGCTGGAGGTGAGGGCGAGGTTAGAGGTGAGCTGATTTCCGAGTGGAGCGTCTAGCTTGGCGGGTCGTTTTAGGCACTGGTTGGGGTCAGGTCTAGCGGTTAGGGTTTGGTCGGTGAGGACTGGTGGTGCATCTGGGTAGTTGGGTCGGTTTGGGGACTGGTGGGGCTCATGGCAGGCGGGTTGGGACGTCTTGGTGAGCACAGGTGGGGGGAGCCGTTGACGAGAAGCTGAGATGGTAGGCAAGAGGGATAACAAATAAGAGGACCGGGTTTAGGAGCTGGGTTCGATGATACCGGGGGCAACTCATCAGAAAATTTAGCAAAGGAAAACACCTGTTCATCAAAAAGAACATGACGTGAGATATAAAGACGACCCGAAGGAATATGATAACATTGATAACCTTTATGAATTTTACTATAACAAAAAAAAACACAAGGAGGAGAACGAGACTCTAATTTATGCTTAGTGTATGGACGCAACCAAGGATAACATAAGCAGCAAAAAATTTTAAGAGAAAAATAATCAACATCTGTAGCAAACAAACGATGAAAGGGAATCTAAAAATTCAATTGTTTCATAGGCAAACGATTAATGATATGTACAGCACATTCAAAAGCTTTAGTCCAATATTTCAAGGGTACTTTGGCGTAAGTGAGGAGAGCTAAACCAGTTTCAACTATATGTCGATGTTTTCTTTCTGCACACCCATTTTGTTCACGGGTATATGGACAAGAGACCCGCTATGTAATCACATTCTCTCGCAAGAAATTGGTTAAGGCTCGAAACTCACCACCCCAATCAGATTGGAACATCTTAATTTTGGTATCAATATAATTTTCAATAAGAGTCTTAAAAGACTTAAAAATGGACAACACTTCAGACTTGTGTTTCATTGGATAAAACCATGTATATTTACTATAGTGATCATAAAATAAAACATAAAAGGCATAGCCATCATAGGAAGTAACAGGTGCAGGACCCCAAACATCAGAACAAACAAGTTGCAAAGGTTGAGTGGCATTAAATGTGGATAAAATAAATGGCTGCTTATGAGCCTTACTTGAACAACAAGCATGACACAAAGATTTATTAGAAACAGAACTAGCTGAAATTTTATTAGATTGTAAAACTTTAGAAACAATAGGATTGGCAGCATGGCCTAGGCGAGCATGCCAAGTAGACAAAGAAACAAAATTAGCTTGAATGGAAATTGGCGGTGTATGACACATGGAGTAAAGTCCTTGATTACTCTGGCCACGATATAGAACCCGCTTTGTTGCCAAATCCTTGATGACAAAATAATTAGCAAAAAATTCAACAGAAACCGGGTTAGAGTTAGTTAAAGCATAAACAGATAATAAATTTTTATTAGTGCGAGGAACATAAAGAATATGACGAAATCGAAGCAACGTATTATCAAAATAAAAACTCGAACTACCAATGCGAGAGATATTGAGTTTAGACCAATTACCAAGTTGGACTTCTTCTGGACCCTAATATTCAGAATGAATAGCAAGATTATCAAGATCATTAGTAAGATGATGAGTTGCTCCCGAATCAACAATCCAAGGTTTATTGGAGGTGGGGGCGGGTTCGATGGTGGTCATATATGAGCTAGGACAAGAATTATCAGTGCTGCGTTTTTGTTTCGGTGAGGGACAAACATTAGCCAAGTGTCCATTGCCACGACAATTGTAACAAATTCGGTCGGTACGGGGCTGATCACCATGAGAATCTACAGAAAAAGAAGGAGTATACCTTTATTGAGCAGAGGAACGGCCTCCTCGTCCTCGGCTGGCACTTCGGCCACGTCCCCTACCACGTCCAAACGTGGACTGCTGCTGGTGCCCATGGACGGAAAAGTGGGCTGTTGGTGAAATTCCATCACCACTAGACCGTTGTTTGGCACGTTTTAAATAACATTCTTCAGATAGTAGCATACCATAAACATCATCAAAACTAACCGGCTCCATTTTAGTTTCAAGAGTACGAATAAAAAGATGATAATCATCAGTCAAACCAGCAAGCAAGAAATCAATTAAATCTTCTTCCGGAACAGAATATCCTAATGCCGCTAATTGATCACCAACAGACTTAGCTTTTTGAACATAGGTAGCAATATCATCCGTACCTTGTGAGAGAGAGTGCAATTGTCCACGAAGATTGCAAATTTGAGCCTTTGAATCAGAGGCATATGCGGTTGTCAATTTATTCCATGCATCACGAGCAGTGTTGGAGCCAACAATTTGAGGCATAATTGAAGGCGACACGGATGAAACGATCCAACTAAGGACCTGTTGATCACGCTGCTCCCATGCCAAGTAAATTAGATTATCTGATCCATCGGATAAATATTTTGATGGTGGTGGAGAAGTACCAAGAATGTGATGAGAAAGACCACACCCACGAAGCATTAGAAGAATCTGAAGTTTCCACAGGAGATAATTGCTCGGAGTTAATTGTTGTGAAATCTGAACAGCAGGGGCGGGATTAAATGTCATAGGGGGAATAGTGTGGGGCACAAAGCCCGTTTGGGGTACATAACCCGTTGGAGGCACAAAGCCCGTCTGATGGCCGGTGGCGTGAACGATGGACTCAGAATTATGGAGGAGAGCATGAGTGAGAGGTGTGGTCATAAGGAAGACGCCGGAGATCGGTCCGGTAGGAGACACGGAGGCAAAGATCGATGCTGCCACAGAGGCGGAAGAAGACACAGACACAAAGGCAGAGGCGTCGGACAGTATGGAAGAGGTAGAAGCCATACTTTTCGAAGGAAGAAAATTAGGGTTTAGGGTTTAGTGCTATCCGAAAAAAAGGTGGCTCTGATACCATGAAAGGTTTGAATGAATCGTATATTCATGAGAGCATAAGTTACATATATATACTAGGGTTATGCACTAGGGGTTAGACTATACAAGAAGAGTCCTTATAGGACTATACAAGAAGAGATTAAATAGGAATACAATTGTAACTACCCTTATACTCTATCAACTAAAATAACTAAATAAAAAATTTTAAAAATATAAAATTAGGATTATAACTATATAAAATTATAAATTCAAACTTTTCATATTTAATATACCTTAAAAATAACATTAATAAACAAAAAGATATCAATTTAAAATAATTAACAAGATTCATAATAACATTTACTGCTAGTTGATAGATTTTATATAAACTAATAAAAAATGACAATATATATCAAAGAGAATAAATAATAGAAATATTTTTATTTTTATAACTAATATATAAAAGTAATAAATATTGGTGCCTGTACATATATTACAGAAAATTTTATTAAAAATATTTTGAATAGAGTTAAATAGTAAAAGATAAATTTTTACCTATAACTAATGGTAATGTTGTTATTTTATGGAAAAAAAATAAAAGAAATGACTAAAAAGTTCATTGAAACAAAACGTAAAGATTTTAAAAGTTATTTATAGACTAACTAGTGTAATACGTAAAAATATACTAACTAATAAATTGTTTAGGGTATTTATTCAATCTTTTCCATATATAGTTGAATTGGTACTAATTATTGATTGTTTTACTTTATTTAGTGTTTTTAAGGAGTCTCTTGCACTTAACTTTTCTTGTGAATCTCATTAAAGGAGGCTCCAATCAATTTAATAATTTTGTAATTTAATCCGATTAATCGAGTAATATTTATATTTATATATATTAGAGGTAATTAATAATAACAGTCTTTGATTGAAAATTTTAGGGTAAATAATTTATTAGTCCCCGATTTTTTACCAAATACACTGATTAGTCAATGCATTGTCCAAAAACCAAAATACACTACAAAGTCTCTATTTTTTGTTTTATTCAACAGTATAGTCCCTGCATTTTAAAACCAATAAGATAAATTATATCAATGGTCTTCTAACTATAAAATGTTGAACAAAACTACGATAAAACTTTAATTTGTAATGCAAAATTCTTATAATTTGAACTTTATTATCCTTTTAGCCGGAATCCACCGAATCAATTCGTTACAAATATCACTTCAATGCTACATAATGAATTTTTTTTTCTACACTTGGAATACAAATAACTAATAAATAAATGAATCTATTTTCTTACCCTTAACCTTAGAGATAAATTAAAAAAAAAAAAAGTGATTTTAAAACCTATATGGAATTTTCAAGAAAAGTATTTGATAGATTCTAGCTAAAGGGACAATAAAAATCAAACTATTTTTTTGTTATGTGTTATAAAATAACATTTTATACCAATTTTGTTCCTTTTTTAATAGTTTGAGGACCATAGACGTAATTATTTTAATTGGTTTTTGACGATAGAGACTAAACTATTCAATAGAACAAATGATAGAGATTTTGTAATATATTTTGGACAATACAGAGACTGGCTAGTGTGTTAGGTAAAAAGATAAAAACTAATAAATTATTTACCCAAAATCTTATTTATATATCAAACTTTGAAATTTGAAATGCTATCATTATGTTTTGAATCAAAGGGTGGAGTTCAAATTCGATAAACTCATTAATCTTTATATTAACAAAATTTATATGCAAATTTGAGTATAAGATTAGGGTTGGTTATGTTAAAAAAATTCGTTGCTGCTAAAATATAAAATTGGTAAGAGATTGAGATTTATTTTGCAAATTTTCCGTATAACTAAATATATACAATTTAATAAGCAAAAAGAGAAATTAAGTTGATAATTAATGGTTGCATTGAATGATTAATTAAGTAGTTATTGAATATGAATTATAATAAATAAAGCATAAAGTGTCCTAAGTCCAAGTTCGTACTTCATCCAAAACTAAAAAAAAAAAAAAAAAGAAAAATAAATTTTAACCAAATTAATTAATGTATATAGGCTCTATTGTGTGGAGGCTTAGCTCCTACTTATGAAGTTGACAAAACAACTAGTTTACCAAACCCTATATATATATATATATATATATATATGATTTAATATTAGTATGATTTGACTATCTAGTTAGTATGATTTAATATTAATATAGATATTTATTAAAAAAGTTAAAAAAAGGTATATATATATATATATATATATATATATATATATATATATATATATATTATGATTTAAAATAGGTATAGAATATATAGGAAGTTTTTTTTGAAGAAAGAATATATAGGAAGTTGGTATACTAAATAAATGCTTTACTAATTTAATTATGCAGGGTAGTCGACTGATCATGCATTTCAATTTTCTTACGAATCGCATGTGTAAATTTTTGTTAATTTAATTAAGTTTTTATATATTAGAGGGAAAAAAAAAAAAAAACTACTCTTCATAATATACCTAATTAACCGTTTAAATTTTTTTTAAATTTAGCAGTTATTTTACTTGTTACATATTGAAGTTTCTTGACTAAGGAGCAGTTTGAGAGTACTTTTCCAAATTGGGAAAGCAACTTTCTGAAAAGATTGCCATAAAAGCAACTAAGATAAGTGTTTGGTAAAGATGAAATTAGGAAAACAATTTAGACGGAAAGCACGTTTATCACGTTTCCTTCAAAGCCATAAATTGGAGCTTTCAGCTGAAAACCAAAAACACGGAAAGCCTCTCCTTTCCTTCATGATTTGCTATCTGCTCTTAAAATGCCTATCTATATATCTTAGCGATAAATGTATTTTTCCTTTATTTGAAAGTTTAAAGTTCAAGTCTCTTTAAGGTCAAATATTATAACCTTAATTTAATAATGACAACTATAAAAAAAAAGTCTACTGCTAGAATAATTAAGCTTCAATCTCGACAATTTCAACTATTCAAATATATGCTTTGTCTTATTACTAGACAAAGCATATATTTGTTTTTTTTTTTTTTTCTTTTTTTTTTTTTTGAACCATAAATATGCTTGTTGAGAGATGCAATTTTTTAGAGAAAAGAAAATAAAAAAAAAATACTTGTAGTTTGCTAATTTTGTGAATGTATGTATGTATTTTAAAAGTTAATAAATAATGATATGAAATTTTTTTACTAATAAATAGATAACTTGTGGTTAGTAAACTAAGTGATCTATTCAATACAGTCTATATAAACTATCCAATCTTTTAAATTTTTAATTAAAATTTAGTTGAAATATTAGGGGGAAAAAATAAAAAAAAATAGTGTTATCCAAACACACGCTTATGCTTTGTCAAGTTGATCAAACTTAGTTGTGGTTGACTAAAAGTTTAAGTGGTTGAATATTGAATATGAATACTAATAAATGAAGAATAGAAAAATGATGTAAATATTCCAATTTCATCCAAAATTAGGCGAAAAAATAGAATAAAAAATAACCAATTAATTATTCTAATTTAGACTTTTTTTTCCTTTTTTTTTTTCTTTTTTTTTTTTTTTTTTTTTGTGTGTGTGTGTGTGTGGAAGTTCGTCTCTACTTATGATGTGAAAAATCAATTATTTTACAAAGTAAAAATAAATAATAAATAAATCTGATTAATGAAGTTGAAGATATCGTAGTAGGAATTATAATCAAGAAGCAAGTGGTACATCTAAATCCCTAAATCAATGCACGATTTACGTAAGTAAACCTCATTCTGAGTATTCTAAATTTTCAAGTTTTCTTTAATTAGTGCCCTGAGTTTTAGTTCAGTTACATTGGTGTGAGCGGACGACGTTTTCGACGGAACGCGGACTCCCTTTCGGAAGGGAGCCTCGATATCGGACAACCCTCCCTCGCGTGGGGTTTTTGGAATGGAAATTCGTTTTTGGAAAATTAAACTGTTTCATAAAAGAATCGAGACCTAAGTCTCGATGAATAGTATATGAGTCGCCACCTGGCTCAGCTCAACCGGGAAATTACAGTGTAGCTGAACAGGACGAAAGACTGCTACACTATCCAGAGATCTAGGTCCGGACAAGTCCCCTATTTCGTGTCTAATCAAAATAAAATTGGCCAATGTTCTTAGGCAACATTTTATAAATCTAAAGACAATTTTATTAAATTAAATCATGCGGCGCACATACACATAAAATAAAAGTAAAGCAGTAAATAATTAAATTATTACAACCCGATCGAATAAAAATAAAAACTCTCGGCCTCACATTACAAGCGCCTAGAATACACGAGAATCTAAAAAAAAAATACAATCGCCCAGAATACACGAATTAAGCTATAAATTACATTAAAAATAGAAATTAAAGAAATTAAAACTGAAAAACAGATGGTTAGCACAGTTTATGGCACACCACAAATTGGACTCGAATAGGACAGAATTGGGGATTTTAGAGATCGGGGGCATGCATTTAGGGAGTAACCGGGTTGGCCCGGCCGATTAGACCTGGAAAACAGTTTTGAAACGTCCATGTATTTTGTTTTGTGAGAAAACATGTATTGAAAACATTTTCCGGTTTATTTTAATTTAGCATACGAGGTGGGTCGGTTTTCGAGAGAATCGGGTCTCTATCATGGCATTGTTCTAAATGCAATAACACTGAAAATTAGATCGAAGTTCGTGAATGCACACAACAAAATTCATTTTTTGTGATTTTTCTGGTTTTTCTGAATTATTTATTATTTTTGGGAATTTTTGTGGATTATTCTGGATTTTCTGCCACTAAAAGAGGATTACAGTCGTACGACTGTAATTATAGTCGTGCGACTGTAATTCCTCCAATTGCAGAAAATCGCCAAAATTTCATTTAAATGAAAAAAGAAAAAAAAAGGAAAAACTAAGAACAGTCGTATGACTATTGTTTGGGTAAAATAAGTTTTATGCACAAAAAACACATCAAATCACCCAGAAAAGTAACAAAAGAGAATGTTTGAAGTGTGTTTACCTTTGTGGCGCTGATCCACCATAGGAATGACCGCTGGAAACACCTCAATCCCTTCCAAATTGCTTCTTTTCCTTTGTGAGTCAAGGTTGCAAAATGGGTCCGAAAATCTCCAAAATGTCACGGATTTATGTGAATTTAAGGTGTGAAATTGATTTGGTTTTTGTGTGACATGTTTAACCTATGATTTCTAATAGATTTTAGGCTTTAACACTTTGAAATTCAAAAGAAAAGAGTAGAAGAAAGATGAGAGTTTCTTGGGTTTTCTTCTCTTCTTTTCCTTCAATTTCTCTCTCAATTTTTCTCTCAGTTATTTCTGTTGCAAAAGTCCCTCTCTCTCTTGTTTTCTGCCTTCTATTTTACCTTGCTTGCGGAGATCAAATGAGCATTAACTGCTCTGAATTTTGCCAAATTTTTGAATTGAGAGGTATGGGCTTTGTAACCTTCTTCGATCGTATAGTCGTACGAGTGTAATTTCAATTACAGTCGTACGACTGTAACAATACCCCTACGACTGTAATTACAGTCGTGGGAAACACAGTTTTTTTTTTAAACCCTGGAAAATTCCGTGTTCACAGTTGGTTACATAATTTTTTATTGTTATAACCGCTTTAATTCTAACATCTTCATCACGTGTGATCACAATATTGTAGCTGTCATGTTATGATAGAAGTTGTGCAACGTCAATGACACGTGGTGAGATCCGTATTGTTTACGGTGGTAAATTACCCAAATAATTTATAACTAATCTTGACATTATTTGTTTAACCTGATTCGGCAAATCATGCTTACATATACGCGGTAACAACCGGTTCTAAAGTTTGCTAAAACAAATGTCTTAAACTATCCTAAAAACATAGCGATCAAGAATAAACAAAACCTTCTATGCATAATAGACTTATACATAGGTTGAATTAGGTTAGGTTTGAGCAGGTCCACCCTATCCACTTTAGCCCACTTAAATATTTTTTTCAATAAAAATTTTACTTTTTTTAAAAAAAAATGAATCACTTAATTCATTGAATTAAATCTAAATTAAAAGCATACCAAATAAACAAAGAGACAAATAAAACTAAACCTCTAAAAATTGTTTAAAAACAAGCAATAGCTAAATTATGAAACACATTATTCGCAGACTATTTGATACATTTGATCATAAATATGCATAAAATACTTAAAATTTATAATATTTACATAAATATTAATGAAATAAATTAAATAAAAATATCAAAGTTAGTAAGTTGATATTATACATCAAAATATATTCAAGCTGTATTTAGATCCAGTCAAACCACGTAAAATATCCATGATCAAATTAGATCCAAGAAATTGGATTTAGATCGGCCAAATAAATATTTATTTAAAGAGAGAGTTATTTCAACGCGGTGGCTTAGTACTCATCTTCTCTAACTCCGGAGAAGTTTATCACTACATCTATGGATATAGAAATATGAAAAACATGATACGGAAGGAATAAAACTTGTATCAATGGAACTATCCTAGCAGATAGATAATAATTAAATTTATTTGAACATTGTTATCATCTATTTTCTTTCATAGTGAATAGGATGTTTAATGAATTAAATTTAAGCAAGTTGCATTCTATATTTGGATGTACTTGGTAAATTCTTGTAAAGGTTACAAATTTGAATTTTGCCTAATAGTTTTTGACTATATATAGTTAATATACAATTATATAAACCGTCTTTTTACTACGACGTATAGTAATTCATGTATATATGTAGTACTAAACTAATTTAGTATTATAACAACTTAATCAAGATACTACATTTTTTAAATCAATTATCCCAATTATTAATTTCTAACAGTAAATTACAAGACAATCATTTGTCGCAAACTAAGGGTTTATTTGGTTCTGCTGTTGTTGTTTGTTGTTGTTTGTTGTTACTGGTATCTTTTGCTATTTGATATTAAAGGACGGTGATGGTTCCAAAAAGAAAGTGAATTCCACGCGGTCTTCGCGGCGGGTAATGCCGTCTGGTCTTACCGGAAGGCTGAGTACCTGAAACAAAAGGGGTTGAGGACCGGATGACCTCCGGGTCCACTCCGATGCCAAAGTCAGAGGATTTGAAGAAAAAGGAAGAGAAGAACAAAAAAAGTGTATTGTTGAAAAAGATACCTGGGGAGTCCTTTATCTTCCCTTTTTATAGTGGGTTCATCCGCGTGACCCTGTCAGGCCGTTTTGTACGGTTCACTCTCATTGGCTGGAAGTGGTCCCCCTTCCTGGCACAGCTGTGCGGCGGACTCACCCTGCTCTTGTCTCCGCGGCACTCTCTTGTACCTGACCTCTGTGGCCTCCACCCTGCGTTTGTCCCCGCGGCACCTTTACAGGTACAACATCATGTCCTTACACGTGTTCAATGGGGATCCGTTCACCTGTCCCTTGGGTTAGGAGACTTGAAGTGGTACAAGTTATTTCAGCCGGTGCTTCTCAGGATCCGATCTGTTAAGGAGTCGGTCTTATCCCGGGTCACTGAATGCCATATGGACCATTAGGGAATTGGCGTATGAGATGACGCGGCAACTAGCCGCGTGGTCCACACGGCCAGTTTTATAGCTCCATGCTATCAGGAGTCCCCCCCTAGTGAGAAAAATCCTTTTAAGGGTTTTGTCATTATTGTTTTCTGGCGGTTGGTTTGAGTGGCTCGAGGTGACTCTTGGGATCCCCTATGCCAGGAGGACACGTGTCCTTTTACTGAAACGGTGTCAGTGGGCGTCTGTTCACCTGCCCCCTTTCTTCTTCCTTTAAAAAGGTGTTTGGAGGTGCTGCATCTTCCATTTTGAAATTTCTCCTGCAACTACTCTCTAGGATTCTCGCGATTTTGGATTTGTTCCCTGCCACCACAACCTTCGTTCGATTTTCAACTCTTAGTCTCCAGTAAGTCTTCTTTCCTCTGCTGGTGTGCGTGTTGATTTTGCTTGATTTCGTTGTTTAGGGATTCTGTTTTTCTGGGTGTTTTTATTTTCTGGGCTGCATCTGCTTGGTTACTCGTTTTCGCTTGTTTATTGTTACTGTTCATCTTCAGCTCCTCTGTAACCCTTAGTGATTTGGGGTCATCCACTAGTGGTAGATCTGGGGAGCTGGTGAATTCCAGGAACCGCCCCAGTAGGGTAGACAAGGGTAAACGGGGCTTTAACTTTAAGACATCCGGTTCGAAGCCGGCTCGCCGCCTTCTCGATCCTACTGACCCCGCTGATTACCTGATACTTTCCACCCCAAATCTGCCTAGCCCGCCTTCTTCTTCGGGGAACGAATACCACTTCACTACTTCCTCAGATTCTGACTCTTCCCTTCCTTTGCCTCCCCATACCTTGGGCGAGGAGGCGGGCACATCTGCTCAGCCTCCTGCCCCAACTGACCTGCCTGCTGCCGGGCCCATCCCGGTGGATTCTTCTTCAACTGAAGTCCCTCCACCCGGTCCCAGTAGGACTGGAGCCAGGCGGATGACCCCTCGTATTGAGGACATGGTCGCTGAGACCCATGAGGAGCACATCCGGCTGTGCAAGCAGTTTCATCCTTGGCTACGCAGGTGCGAGGTGATGCTTCCGTCCGCAAACCAGCGGGTTCACAGGCCTCCACCGGGCTATTTCTCCATCTACATGGACCAGATTAGCTCTGGCTTCTCATACCCTCTCCCACCCCGGCATCAGCGAAGTTCTGCGGGTTTGGGGTTTCTGTCCGGCCCAAATTCATCCGAACGCTTGGGGGGATATCTGCGCCACCTACTGGCTATGCGAGAATTTGGGCTTCGAGCTGACTGCCGCCTTCTTCCGGAAGCTGGCCACCCCCAAGTTGAACTCTGGTGAAGACCACTACCAGCTATCCAAGAAGGCGGACTTATACATTTTTCAGAAGCGGATATCCTCCCTGAAGCGCTTCAAATATTTCTTCTTCTTTATCAAAGTGAAAGAGGGCCACGACGCATTCCCAGTGCAGTGGTCTTTCAACGGAGCCGGGAAGGCCCAGCAACGCTTAGCGCCGGGTGAAAAAACGTTCTTAGAGGAGTTCAGGACCTTGGCCCCCAATAAGTGGACCTGGCAAGTTGCTGTGGACGCTTATCTAGAGAGGATTAGGCTAGTAGATCGGGAGGGATTCGGCTTCACGTATCATCCGGGTCCCATAACTGTGAGAAAAGGTACCTCTTTTATCTTGCTTAGCTGTTTTTACTTGTGTTTTCAGGCATGAATAAGGCTGACATCCTTGACCGCATTGTAGCGGTTAAAAAGAAGAAGATTCAGAAAGAGCCGCGTCCGGTCCCTACCGAGATCCCGTCTGATGCTGGAGGCAGGGCTAAGGGACCCAGCCCCCCTAAGCCACCAAAAAGGAAGAGAGTTGCTGTGGCTGACCCGGAGCCGTCTCCTCGTGCTGTAAGTCCCTGACCTCGAGTTCCCTTATGATTTACTATTTACTATTATTATTGCCGTTTTTTTTTTTTTTACCATTGCGTTTGCCTGGCCAGGATCCTGAAGCTGCTTCCTCCGAGCCACCTACTCCCACTGTGCCTTGGATGCATAAAAGCAGCAGCCATCTTGCCCGGATAATAGATGACTCGGCCCAAGATGAGTTTAGGGCCGGGTTTATATTACCTGGTGACAAGAAAGAGTATGCCCAAGTAAGCAACTATACGGCTGCTTCCTTGTGCCTGCTGGACCTGACCTCCGTGAGTACTCTGGTGAACCCCTCAAACATCTTCTCCTTTCTTCTTTTACTCATCAATTTCTGTTCTGCAGGATATTTCTAGGGCGGTGGATTTGGCGTCCCGCCTTTCCAAGGCCAGCCAACTGGAGAAAAGGCTGAAGGAGGTCCAGGCGTCCCTGGACACTGAGAAGAGCAGGGCTTAGTCGCAGGGTCAAGAACTCAACCGCCTACAGAAAGAACTAGAGGAGGAGCTGGCAGCCAAGGAGGCTCTAAAACAACAGCTGGACACGCGGGAGGAACAGCTTAAAAAGGAGAAAGCTGGGCGCAAACAAGACTTGGACAAGTGTGAAGCTGTTCTGTTTGACGCGACCAACGAGTTGGTGCTTCTCGGGCAGCTGTTTGGCCAGCGTGTTCTGGCTGCTTGCCAGGCTGTCCATCCGGACTTGGTTGTTGATCTTGACTCTATCGACTTTCCTCGTTATGAAGATCTACCTGCCAAGGAGCATGGAGGAGAAGAGGCTGAGACAGGGTCGCAGCCCAACGTCGAGGTGCAGCCGGAGGAAAATGTTCCCGGGGCGGATGAGCATCCTTAACTTTTTTATAATTTTTGCTTTCTTCTCTGTAGCCGGCCCTTAACTTTTGTAATCGTTAATTAAAGAAATAAAATTCCTTTTTTTATTCGGCTAGTGTTTGTTATTTGCCCTCGAATATATCTGTTGGAATTCCTTAGAAATATTTTTGTCGAAATTTCTCTTGTTCTGTTTGCCCTCATTTTGTTATGAGATTTTCGTAATGATCATACACCTGGTTATAACCGGCTCCTCCGATGGGAGTTTTATAATCAATGTATATCCGGTTCGTGACCGGCTCCTCTGATGGGAGTTGTTAATGTATATCCGGTTATGACCGGCTCCTCCTATGGGAGTTATATAAGACTGAGTGATTTGAATGGCACTTTTATTGATCTTTTCAGCACATCTTACAAATATAGGTGTTGCCTCATTAAAACCCCGGCTATGGAAAAACCCAGTGGGTAAAAATCCATTAGCGGGAAAAGAGTGCAACCCAACGTTTCCCTTAGCTGCCTTCAGGCGGGAAATATTGCCTTAAGTTGGCTATGTTCTATGTTCGCGGGACATCTTTTCCATCCGGCCTTTGAAGTTTGTAAGTTGCTGGTCCGAGTGCTGCCGCCACTTTATATGGCCCTTCCCATCTCGCGCCTAGCTTTCCTTTTCCTTCCCCTACTTGTGATGCCATAGAGTCCTTTAGGACTAAATCTCCCTCTTTGAGTGTCATCTTCTTCACTCTTCTGTTGTGGTAACGGGCCACTTTGTTTTTGTAAGCCGCCATTAGTATGTAGGCCCTTTCTCTTCTTTCGTCCAGGGAGTCCAGGTGGTGCTTCATGTTGATGTGATTTTGAGCCTCAGTATAGTAGAGCACTCGGCCGCTAGGGGCGCCGATTTCAACCGGTATCACCGCCTCGACGCCGTAGACCATGGCAAACGGTGTTTCTCCAGTTGGTCGTCTTGGGGTAGTCCTGTAGGCCCATAAGACGTTGTTTAGTTCGTCGGCCCAGGCGCCTTTATGTCTTTCTAGCCTCTTTTTGATGCCATCACCTATAGTTCGGTTGGTGACTTCCGTCTGCCCGTTGCTTTGAGGATGTGCTACCGAAGAGAAACTTTGCGTGATCTTGAGCCCCTTCCAGAATTCTCTAAATTTACTAGAAGTGAATTGCGTACCGTTGTCAGATATGATCCTGTGGGGTATCCCAAATCGAGTGATGATGTGATCCCAGGAGAAGGAGATGACTCTTTCTGGTGTGATTGCCTGGGTTGCGATTGCCTCGACCCATTTGCTGAAATGGTCTACCGCGACTATAATGAATTTCCTCTGCCGGCTAGCTTCAGGCATGGGCCCCACTATATCAATGCCCCATGTAGAGAAGGGCCATCCGATTAATATTGACTTTTGCTCGGCTGCGGGCAGGTGGGATTTCTTTGAGTGGATCTAGCATTGGTGGCAATTCTTGACATATTCTGCGGCATCCGCCTCCATGGTCTCCCAGAAGTAACCTTGCAATTTCGCTTTCCTCACTAGCGTTTGTCCCGCTTGGTGTGCCCCGCAAACTCCCTCGTGAAGCTCTTTGAGGACATAATCCCCTTCTTCAGCAGTGATGCATTTTAACCATGCGTCAGTGAAGGATTTCTTGTAGAGTTCGCCGTCAATTATTGCATATCGCTGGGATTTTCTGGCGATTTTTGTAGCCTCCCCTTTATCTTCAGGTAGGTTTCCCTCCGCAAGGTATCTTAGTATGGGCTCCATCCACCCCCTTTCCTTTTTCTCCACCGTCAAGACTTCCTCCGCTTCGGTGACAGGCTTGGTCTGGACTTCATACGGGCAATTCAGGAACTGCCAATCCCTGGTGCTGGCTGCTGCTTTGGCGAGCCTGTCTGCTTCAACATTTTCTTTTCTGGATATGTTTTCCACTCTCCATGCGGTGCCTCTCCCTTCGATGGCCTCGAGCAAGTGTCGTACCTTTTGGAGGTATCTGGACATGCAAGGATCTTTAGTTTCAAAGTTTTTATTGATTTGGTTTGAAACTAACCTTGAATCGCTTAACAGCTTCACTCGGTCTGGGGCGATTTCCCGGATGAGCTCGAGCCCTTTGATTATGGCTTCATATTCCGCGGCATTGTTGGTAGCTGGAAAGGCCAACTTTGCAGCGTAAGATATCCTTATTTTCTCGGGTCCTTCGACATATACCCCAATTCCTGCTCCTTCCTGAGATGAGGCCCTGTCCACGTATACTTTCCACTCCTCTGCTTTTAGTATTTGACTTGGCTCCAACCCTGCAGATTCCACCACGAAGTCTACCAGGACTTGTGCTTTTAACGCCGGCCGGGGTTCGAACCGAATGTCAAATTCGCCGAGTCTGATGGCCCATTCGGCTAGACGGCCTGAAGTATCCGGTCTCTGGAGCACTTTCTTCAATGGGAAGTTTGTTCTCACAATCATTGTGTGGGCTTGGAAATAGGGCCTTAACCTAACGGAAGCCGCGACTACTGCCAAAGCCAGCTTCTCTATCTTTGGATACCTGAGCTCTGCTCCCCTTAGTACTTTACTAGTGTAGTATACAGGGTGCTGCTGGCCTTCTTCTTCTCGGATCATTACTGAGCCCACCGCTTCGTCCGTCGCCGCTAGATATAAATACAGTGCCTCGCCTGGGACTGGCCGACTCAACAGCGGTGGGGTTCCCAAGAAGTTTTTGATTCGGTCGAAGGCCTCTTGGCACTCGTGGTCCCAATCAAACTTCTGACCTTTCTTGATTGCTTTGTAGAAAGGCAGACATTTTTTGGCTGAGAAGGAAATGAACCTCCCAAGTGCATTGAGGCGGCCATTGAGGCGCTGGACTTCATTCACCGTTTTCGGTGGTACCATATCCAAAATTGCCTTGACCTTCTCCGGATTCGCCTCTACCCCTCTCTGCGAGATCATAAAACCCAAGAATTTTCCTCCTCGCACCCCGAATACGCACTTCTCCAGATTAAGCTTGAGGCGGTATCTCTGTAGTATTTTGAAGGCCTCCTGAACGTCCTTGGCGTGGCTCTCCTCATCCTTACTCTTGATGATCATATCGTCAACGTATACCTCGACTGTTCGCCCGATCTGACCTTTGAACATGTGGTTGACCAGCCGTTGGTATGTTGCTCCTGCATTCTTCAAGCCAAATGGCATTACTTTGTAGCAGTAGGTGCCTTCATGTGTGATGAAAGTGGTCTTTTCCTCGTCTTTTGGGTCCATTGGAATCTGGTGGTACCCTGACTTGGCATCCAAAAACGAATACACGGCATGCCCAGCTGTGGAGTCGACTAGCTGGTCAATGTTGGGCAGGGGGTAGCTATCCTTCGGGCAGGCTTTGTTTAAGTCGGTGAAGTCCACGCACATACGCCATGCCCCATTCGGCTTCTTCACCAGTACCACATTGGCCAGCCATTCAGAGTACCGCACCTTTCGGATGTGCCTCGCTTCCAATAGTCTGCCTATTTCCGCCTCAATCGCTTTTTATCGCTCTGGGGCATGCTTCCTTCTTTTCTGTGCCACTGGTTTTGTAGCAGGGTCTATGTTTAGGCTGTGCTTGGCCACTTCAGGTAAGACCCCAATAATATCGCTTGTGCTCCAAGCAAAGGTTTCCTGTTCTTCTCGGAGTACTGTTGAGATTGCCCGCTTTAGTTCAGGTTTCAGCTCCTTGGCCACCCGAATCGATCGTTCTGGCCCCACCATCAGAGTTTCTAGCTCGTCCATTGGTTTGGCCCTTTCTTGATTCTCGGGCTCCTCTGACTCCCGTCCGATCTCTTCTGCTCTCAAGGAAGCTAAGTAGGTTTTTTAGGCCGCCTGCTGGCTCCCCCTAGCCACTGCTACCCCTTTTGCAGTCTGTATTTGGAGGGCCAAGTACCGAATGGAGAGAACCGCTTCTGACCTTACCAGGAAGGGTCTTCCCAAAATTATGTTATATGCCAGCGGGGTGTCGATGATCACAAAATTCTCTTCAGATCTCCAGGAATGCGCCGTATCTCCTACTTCCAGGGCGAGGGTTGCTTGTCCCACTACAGGGACCGAATGGCCGCTCAGACCGACCAGTGGGGAATGTGCCGGCTGGATTTTGCTTTTATGGATGTTCAGTTGGCGGGCCGCTTCTCTGGTGATAATGTTGACCGAGCTGCCCGTGTCCACCAGGATCCTCTTTACCGTGTACCCTTCTACTAGGGCTTCGATGACCAAGGCGTCGGCGTGATGCGCCTGTACGTCGTTGTGGAGGGAGAAGGAATGATTCAAACTGTCAACCTTTCCTGAATCGGCCGGCTGGCGCCCCAAGAATCTGGCCTTCTTACTGGGCGACCCAAACTCCGGCCCTCCGGCTATTACCATGACCACTCCCTTTGATTTTTTTGTTGATCTCTGCTCATCATCGCACCCGTCCCTCTGCTCTTTGTCCTTATGTGTATTGCGTGTGATGCCTTCTACGAACCTGCTGAGCTTTCCTGCTTTGATGAGTAAGTCTACTTCGGCTGCCAGGACTCGGCAATTGTCCGTGTGGTGGCCCTTTGCTCTATGAAATTTGCAATAGGCCTCTTTGTCACTGCCCATTGTTTGGTCGGGCTTTGCGTGAGGATACCGAATGCTTTTCGCATCTGGGCCTCTCTGTATGGCGACTAGCACCTCGCTAAGTGGGGCATTCAGCGGTGCAAACCGTGGGCGGTCGTTGGGACGATCCCGGCGGGGACGGTCCCTGTGATCCCTTCTCTGGGTCCTCTCCTCGAACCGAAAGCCTTTGTCTCTTTCATTACTGGGGCCGGGTCTTTTATTCCTTGCAGGCATGTCGATCTCGTCAATTTCCACCATGCTTTTGGCGAGAGCTATCATCTGGGTCAGCTCCCTAGGCTTTCTCGTGATGATCTCTCCTCTAAGCCTCTCATTTGTGGTGTTCTTGATCATTGCTTCTTTGGCCGTACTGAAGTCTAGATTTCTGACCTCCAAATAGGCAAGGTTGAATCGGTCTATAAATGATCTTAAGGATTCTCCTGGCTTTTGGACTACCTCGTGGAGGGTGCGACTAGCCGCTCCAGTCAGTATTGATCCCATAAAATTTTTGCAGAACTCCTGCCTCAATCGATCCCAGCTGTCGATCGTCCCCGGCTCCAGGGACTCGAACCAATAGGCGGCCGCTCCAATTAGCGTAGTGGGGAAGAGGCGGCATACCAGTCCTTCTGTTGCTCCTGCTATGTCCATCCGGTTCTTGAAATTTCTGGCGTGGACCCTGGGGTCCGTGTCGCCCCTGTAGCTGTCAAAGGTAGGTTGCTTAAACCGGTGGTCGATTGGTTGGTTGAGAATCCTTGTTGAGAAGGGTGATTCCCCACTTTCCATCAGTGGCTCCTGGTATGGTATCGCAAAGGTGCTCAACGCCTTTTTAAACATGGCCATGAATCTAGGGTCATCCGTGAGCTCTGTGCCCGAGGAGGATGGTGTCGGGGGAGGCGGTGTATTTATGTTGCTTGGGATGTTTGTTGCGGGTGTGTTACATGGGATGGCTGAGCTGTTTCCAACGCCGTATGTGGTGAGGGAATTTGGTGTTTGCAATGGAGCCGGCGCTGGGTATGAATGTGGGGTATTCGGCAAATATGGGTGTGGTATTCCATACCATGGGTTAGGAAGTAAAACCTGGGAGCCTATGCTTCCTGGGGCAGCCATAGTGGGATGCGCTTGCACAGCGGCCTGCTGGTCTCCTACAGGTGGTGGCAACAAGCCAAAAGCAGGGAAATATCCTCCTGCATGGGGTCCTTCAGTCATTCCGTTACCTCCTCCGATGGGCTGAGCCACGCCCTGTCCTGACCCTTCTAATCTTATGCTGGGGGTCCCCTGCTCAGAGACCGGAAAAAGGGCTCGAACAACATGTGGATGTGAGGCTGACTCTGGCAATGTGTGCACTATGGGAGGGGGAGAGCTGTTACTCAAGGAGGGTCCTGCTATGCCTTGTTCCTGCATCTGGAGGATGGCTCGCCAGAAATCGCTCTGGTCAGCCGGCGTCATCCCGTAGTTCTTGGCAATCCGATCTAAGACTGCACCAGTAGAGTTGCCGCTATCACCTGAGATGGCGGCAGGGGTGTGGGATGAGCTTGGAGTCACGATCATGGCAGATGAGGGCGTCATAACCCCGGAGAATACTGGTATTGCGCCTCCCTGAGAAGGAAGGACAGTGGAAATTGCATCTGAAGTTGTTGGTCCCGATGACATTGTTTCGTTCAGCGGGTCCACGCTCACCGCACCAGTTTGATGGTTCCAAAAAGAAAGTGAATTCCACACGGTCTTCGCGGCGGGTAATGCCGTCTGGTCTTACCGGAAGGCTGAGTACCTGAAACAAAAGGGGTTGAGGACCGGATGACCTCCGGGTCCACTCCGATGCCAAAGTCAGAGGATTTGAAGAAAAAGGAATAGAAGAACAAAGAAAGTGTATTGTTGAAAAAGATACCTGGGGAGTCCTTTATCTTCCCTTTTTATAGTGGGTTCATCCGCGTGACCCTGTCAGACCGTTTTGTACGGTTCACTCTCATTGGCTGGAAGTGGTCCCCCTTCCTGGCACAGCTGTGCGGCGGACTCACCCTGCTCTTGTCTCCGCGGCACTCTCTTGTACCTGACCTCTGTGGCCTCCACCCTGCGTTTGTCCCTGCGGCACCTTTACAGGTACAACATCATGTCCCTACACGTGTTCAATGGGGATCTGTTCACCTGTCCCTTGGGTTAGGAGACTTGAAGTGGTACAAGTTATTTCAGCCGGTGCTTCTCAGGATCCGATCTGTTAAGGAGTCGGTCTTATCCCGGGTCACTGAATGCCATATGGACCATTAGGGAATTGGCGTATGAGATGATGCGGCAACTAGCCGCGTGGTCCACACGGCCAGTTTTATAGCTCCATGCTATCAGACGGCTAGGGTTTTTGGAATTGATCTCACTCACTTTCCTTGAGGAGATTATGTTACATTTATAGTAAATGATTATAGCAGACATATTTACACAATTATCCCCCCAAATATACATAAATATGGACATAGCATAAAATACAATTTATATTACTCTATTACTCCCCCGCAAGTTGAGCTGGGGTGTTAACCACAGCCAACTTGTCACGTAATTGAAGAAACCGAGTCTGTGACTTGATCCTTGGCGTAGATGTACTTCACAAACACTTATTTTACAACGACATGTTCCCGAACAAAATGGAAATCAAGTTCAAGATGTTTGGTGCGACTGTGGAAAATCAGATTGGCTGTCAAGTAAGTGGCACTCAAATTATCACACCAAAGGATGGGTGCTTGACACAAGGGAAAGCCAATTTCAGCAAGCATAACAAGCCAAGCAACCTCCAACGTTGTAGCCGCTAAGGCCCGATATTCCGCTTCCGTAGAGGACCGTGACACCATTCGTTGCTTCTTCGAGGTCCATGACACTAAATTGGTTCCAAGAAAAATCACAAAACCGGAAGTGGAATGCCTGTCATCAACATCCCCGTCCCAATCCGAGTCACAAAAACCAGTTAAGGTGAGAGATTTTTGAGGCTAAAACCGAAGACCCATGGAGCTAGTTGCTTGAAGATACCGAAGAATCCGCTTCAAGGCCTGCCAATGAAGTGTGGATGGGGCATGCATAAATTGTGCTACTTTATGGACCGAATAAGTGATATCAGGCCGAGTGATAGTCAGGTATTGGAGGCCACCAACAATGTTGCGATGCAGAGTGGGATTATCAAAACCGTGGTGCCCTCGAAGTGACAAGGAGTCGGTTGTACTGGTAGGCGTAGAAATAGCCTTGTAACCGTCCATATTGGACCTTTTGAGCAAGTCCTGAATATATTTCGGTTGAGACAAGAACAAGCAGTCACCATGCCACAGAAGTTCGATCCCTAGAAAATATGTGGCACGCCCAAGATTTTTAATTGCAAACTGGGACTACAGGTAGTGAATAAGATGAGCTGCCCTTGCACCATTATTACCAAAGATGAGGAGATCATCCACATAAATGAGGCAAAACAAAATGGAACCTGATTCACGTAGCATGTAGAGGGAGACGTCGGCCGTGGACCCCTGAAAACCATACTGTACAAGTGACTGAGTGAGCTTTTTATGCCACATCCATGGGGATTTTTTTAGTCCATAGAGTGATTTGCGGAGGCGGCACACATGAGTGGGATAAGAGGGATCAATAAAACCTGGTGGTTGGGTCATAAACACCGGTTCATCCAAATCACCATGCAGAAAAGCATTGGATACATCAAGATGTAGTACACTCCACCCAAACGAAACGGCCAAGGACAACAACAGACAGATTGTGGTTCGCTTGATCACAGGACTGAACGTGTCCTTAAAATCCATGCCCAAGCGTTGGTGAAAACCTTTTGCAACCAGTCGGGCTTTGTACCGATCAACAAACCCATCTGCCTTTAACTTTGTCTTGAAAACCCATTTACATCCCACTACATTTGGTGCATTAGATTTGCGAACCAATTCCCATGTTCCATTACGGATAAGAGCTGTAAATTCCTCCTCTATTGCTCATCTCCAGTGTTGAATTTTAGTAGCCTCGGTGTAGTAAGTAGGGTCAGGGGCAGCAGCGATGGTATGGAATAAACGAGGCTTGCTGTTCCCAGTAAGAGATCTGGTAACCATTTGACGAGGTTGATTGTCACAAAATTGCCGTAAATCCACCACTAAAGGGAGTCCGGGTGAGGTAGCATCAGGTTTACTGGTGGTTGGGTTAGGTGTGGGTTTGGTATTGGAGACGGGACTGATTGGTGGGGGTGACGGGCTGGGTGGATCGGTTTATCTGGGGACGGGCTTGGCGGGTTGAGTGGCGTGGAGTGGGAGCTGGTTGGACCAACATCAGTTTCGGGTAGGGAGAGAGGGAGAGGTGTTGCGTTTTCTGGTATAGGGAAGGCAGTGGTTGCTGAAGTAGGATCAGTTGGGACAGGTGCTGGTGGGTTATTAGGTAGCAACAGAGGAGACGGAATGAACGGTGGAGCAGGCAGTGGTGAACCATGGACCAGCGGTGCACTCAACTCCAGAAAAGGGTACACCTGTTCATCAAACACAACGTGATGTGAGATAAAAATTTTGTGAGCCACTGGATCAAGACAAAAGTAACCTTTATGAATGCAACTATAGCCAATAAAGACACAAGGACGAGAACGAAAATTTAATTTATACGAAGAGTAGGGATGTAACCACGGATAGCATAAGAAGCCAAAAGTACGTAGTAAAGAATAATCAGGTGATGAACCAAACAAACGAAAAAAAGGAGTATCATTATGCAAGGTAGAAGTAGGCATACTATTGATTAAATAAATGGCAGTCTCAAACGCATTAGTCCAATAAGACATAGGCAATTTAGCTCGATGCAATAATGATAAACCTGTTTCAACTACGTGACGGTGTTTGCGTTCAGCATTCCTATTTTGTTCAGGAGTATAAGGATAAGACAAACGATGTTGGATACCATGTGCATGCAAATAAGTTTTCATAGCAACAAACTCACCACCCCCATCGGATTGGAAAACTTTGATAAGACGACCAAAAAATTTTTCCACAAGCGAACAGAATTTAATAAAAACATCCAGAGCTTCAGATTTATATTGCAAAAAATAAATCCAACAATATTTACTATAATGATCATAGAAAAGCAAATAATACGAAAAATTGTCATGAGATTTCAATGGGGCAGGACCCCACAAGTCTGAACAAATCAAATCTAAGGGACCCGACACACGGGTTTCAGAAACAAGAAAAACTAACTTACGACTTTTGCTAACTAACTGCACAACTAGAACACATGCCACAATTAGCTTTATTGGAGTACTCAATATTGTTGGATTTTAGAACTCGAGAGACGACAGGAAACGCTGGATGTCCAAGCAGATCTTGCCAAGTGCAGAGGGAAGCCAAATTGACGTTGACAGGGGCTGATGGAGACGTCGGCATGGTATACAACCCATTCTTATTCGGGCCTCGAAGAAGTACCTGTTTGGAATTCAGGTCCTTCACAACAAAAAAATTATCAAAAAATTCCACAGAAACATCATTAGCGTTAGTTAAAGCACTAAAACAAATTAGATTTGAACGAGAAGCGGCACATGTAGAATTTTAGATAATTTTAATGATGAATTTGCACATGGTAAAGATGAATGACCAACATGTTGAATTTCAAGGCTAAAACACACACTATAGAGCAAGTGTACTCTGTCGCTCAAGTAATATAGAAATAAGAAGGATGTCGATCCCACGGAGACTATGTATGCTAATCCTAAATGCAGTCGGGTTTCTATTAATTTAGGCGGAGGAAATTATATCTTTGATTATAATTTGTAAAATAAATCTACTACTAATCAACAAATTAAATAAAATAATTTAAACTAAGATTAAAATGCAATTGGATAAAACTCAATGGAGAAATTGGCTAAGGCATATGGTTTTACTTAGCATTAATTATAGCAACTTCCTCAAGTTATGCAATTAAACTTATTAAATTCCCAAGATGGCAAATTCCTCAAGCAATTAACACCGGTTAAGGCTGCTAACTCTAATTCTCAACCTAACTACTTAAACTGGTTCGGTCTTAAGCAATTATTTTGGAAAGCATTAAGTATATGAAAACCTAGCACAAACTAGTGAGCCACAAAGCAATGGTCATGCATTTGTCATGTTATGAAATTCTGTTAATTCAGTCCTTTGGTCAATTATGAATTAACTATGAACTTTGAAATAGATGGTCACGCATTCAAAGCTTTAAGCAATCATGACACAATAATAGAGAAATAATACAAATGAATTGCATTAAAAGAAGAAATTACATAGAAATCCTACTAAGCTGAGAAATTAGTTCATGATTGAGTTATAAACAAACAAATAAAATACAGAAAACATGATAAGAGAGAGTTAAGAATAAACTAGGAAGATGGAGATCCCGACGGTGGCTTGCGGAGAGAAATCGGAGAAGGAGAATTGTGGATTGAACCTTTAAAACCCTAGTTTCTTGACTTTCTTCCAAAATCATGTTCTCTTGTGTAAAGAGTAGAAAAATAATTGCTGCCTCAAAACTAGGAAAGAAAAACATCCAACCTAGCTCCACCAAAACGTCTTTTTAAGAGGAAGAAAGAGAAGAAAAACCTAGTTAGGAAATAACTCTCCCAAAATTAAAAATTAAATCCTAATTGAGAGTTATTCCTAAAATAAAAGTCTTAAATAGAAGTAATTTCTCCTTATCCTAATTACAAAAGGAGAAGAAATAAAATAGCCCAAAGTTGAAAAGTCAAAACTCTCAACCCTAGTTGGAGTACAAAATTCGTAATTTTTTAGCCCGGGCATGTCTTAAGACTGGTCAGCTTCTGTTTCTCAAAAATTCTTTAGTTTTGTCTCCTCATAAGGTACGCCCATGCCTTAGGACTTCCTTGCTCTTCCAAATAGCACGTTTGAGCTCCAAAAATAGGCGATTTAGTCCAAAAATAGGCGATTTAGTCTCCAAATATTCTAATTCCAACCTTAATGCCCTACCATGCAAAAATAGAACAAATGAGATAAAATTCGCCTAAATTAAAGCAAAATAGCACAATTTAAGCCCACAGAATATGACAAAAATATATATACAAAACGCACTTATCAACTTCCCCACACTTACACTTTGCTTGTCCTCAAGCAAATAACATATTTCCAACTCTAAAACAAAAGAAAGAAACTTGAAAAATTTTGTCTTCAAATAATGCTCAAATGATAGACTTTAGAAACCACGGCTTCAAACTCATCTAGTAAATCCAACACACTTCCCAAGGAAGAGATCACAACAATTGGACACTTAGCCCGAACTTCATGCAATCAAAGTGACTCAATTAACTACAAGAATATGAGTTGCATCACTAAAATAATAGACTCTTGAGTTGCTCTTCAATCAATCACGTAAACAAAGGATCAATAGGACTTTTAATCCTACACAAGTTTCCTTGGGGTACCAAACAAGCGATTAAACAAACAAATTTTATTTTATTATTCACAACACTTAACCATGCTTGAGATGTTACTTAGCCTTTCTGAACGAGCAACAATGATGGAGCAAACAACAATGCACCCGACTTAATCAACTAAGCATATTCAATCAAGTGGCTACTAGCACTATTCATAACTTTAACTTCATAAAGCCAGCGGAATAGAAATGCAATTTTTTGTTAACTTTTTCGTTTTTTTTCTTTTTTTTATGGAAAATTTTTAGAATACCCCAAGAATGCAACAAAATAAAACACACAAGTTGCCTATCTCATTTCCTTAGTTATGCTCAATCAAGAAAAAGTTCCTTAAAAAATCAAAGTCTCTAAGTGATACATCTCAACCCAAGAATTTATGACATCACAAAGATTTCAATCAACTAAGGCCTTATGTCGCATATCGTGTGATCAATTCCCTCAACAAGAAAACTAAACAGAAGAGAATAATTTTGAAAGCCATGATCCATTCAATTTCTTTCCAATTCTCTTAAAAAAAATTTGAAATTTTTTTCTTTTGTTTGAGTTGGATGTTAAAAGTTGACAGGAGGACAAACAAAGCACAATAAATCACCAAGCATGCCACAAACCAAGCCAAAAACTAAATAAGCCAAATAATCTCCTTCCCCACACTTAAAAATAAGCATTGTCCTCAATGTGGAAAATTAAAGCATGCTCAATTATGATGAAATAAACGAGTAAAATTTAGAGGTCTACCCTGAAATCGAAGATAGCCTTAGCGCTAGAAATCCTCCATGATAAACGATCCCTTCTTTGCTCAACTTATCTCTTGCAGTTATTGGTAAAATTCCACGATTTCTAAATACTCCAAATTATTCTTGGCCAAACATTTGATGATACTCCTTTCAGTAGATAAGAATCAACAACCATGTTAATCAAATCAAGGAAATGCATGAATTAAAAGCAAGACTTGGACCGTTTATAACATAATTAACAAAGTAATTATCCATTATCCCATAATTTCTAATTATTTAAAAAACTGCATCTCAAATCAACTTCTCGCATAATTCAATTCATTGATTCAATAAGTGCTAAGTGTGATCATGAGAATTCCACCGTGAAATTTCTAGATATATCTATTCACTCATATACAATTTCAACATTAATTAAAGAACCAAGCAATGCCTAATAAAAAGAAGAATTGTTAATTTTGAGAAAATAATAATTGCAAACTGATTAATTACTGCAACTTCAAAGTGGAATATTTTGTGGTGGTGGCTGCGGATCATGGATGGAGGAGGATTTGACCGGTGATGGATGAACGGAGATGGGAAGAGCTTGGGTGGCGGCTGCAATCAAAAAGATAATCCAAATTAAGTTAGGGTTTAAGACACAATAGTTAAAAAAAAAAGGTTAAGTATTTATTTTTTTCCATTTTTTTAAGAAAAATAAAAAAAAAAACTAAATTAAATTAAATTAAAAATTTAATTTTCAAGCCTCCCCAATTAGAAACAGAAGACTCCTGTGCATAAGGCACAGGCATGCCTTATGCCAAACATCGCAATTGATAAAATTCACTCTTAAAGCACGGGCGTGCCTTGTGCAGTGTCACTTCACAATTAAGAGCCTAAAACAAACAGAAAACTACGCTGCACAGGACATGGGCGGGCCTTAATCAAAAATTTCAGCACTATTATTTTTAATAGGGAAACACAAAGCATAGGCGTGCCTTATGAACAGAACCTGAAAATTAAGATTATAAACTACAAAAAGAAAGTAAATGCAACTAACTACAAAAAGAAAGTAAATGCAACTAACTACACAATAAAATAAATAATGCAAATAAATTAAATTGGGTTGCCTCCCAAAAGCGTTAAGATTATAGTCGATTAGCTCGACTTAAACTTCCCTTTCATGTAAAAGTTTGGAGTCGTATGAGAAATTCAAACCCTTTGAGAAAAATCTTGTGAGTGCACATCGAAGGGTCTAGTTGATCCCAAGTTGAAGATTTCCATGTCAAAAATTTAAGTTCTTTAGCAAAATTCTCTATTTCTCCCTTTGCGATTCTTTTGGTAGCTCATAACAACATAAAATAATTGAACAAAGGGCACCTCCAATTGTATATCTTTAATCCCCACCATGGAAACTTCACACTTGATCAGTTCACTAACAACCTCCAACGTACCTTTTTCTTGACTTAGAACTAACTCTAAATTTTCCTCAATAATTTTTCCATGATGAGCTTCAACTAAGATAGAGATTTCAACATTTTCATTTGAATCGGCCTCTGCAACCGATGTGTCTGCAGCCATATCAACTACTAAACCTAATCGCGTGCATAAATTTTGTGTTGAAATGTACAAACTATCACGTTGAGCATCTTTTGAAGATAGAAAATTCATCATCAGTTCCTCCATTGAAGGCTCAAAAGCGTTAATCGCCATCACCTCACAAAATAAAAGAAAAAGAACAAGTGAAGCTAAAAATATATACAAAAAAAAAAACCTAAATCAACAAAAACCCTTTTAATCTAGCATTGCATAAAAATAGTCCCCGGCAACGGCGCCAAAAACTTGATGCGTCTAAAACACACACTATAGAGAAAGTGTACTCTGTCGCTCAAGTAATATAGAAATAAGAAGGATGTCGATCCCACGGAGACTATGTATGCTAATCCTAAATGCAATCAGGTTTCTATTAATTTAGGCGGAGGAAATTATATCTTTAATTATAGTTTGTAAAATAAATCTACTACTAAGCAACAAATTAAATAAAATAGTTTAAACTAAGATTAAAATGCAAGTGGATAAAACTCAATGGAGAAATTGGCTAAGGCATATGGTTTTACTTAGCATTAATTACAGCAACTTCCTCAAGTTATGCAATTAAACTTATTAAATTCCCAAGATGGCGAATTCCTCAAGCAATTAACACCGGTTAAGGCTGCTAACTCTAATTCTCAACCTAACTACTTAAACTGGTTCGGTCTTAAGCAATTATTTTGGAAAGCATTAAGTATATGAAAACCTAGCACAAACTAGTGAGCCACAAAGCAATGGTCATGCATTTGTCATGTTATGAAATTCCGTTAATTCAGTCCTTTGGTCAATTATGAATTAACTATGAACTTTGAAATAGATGGTCACGCATTCAAAGTTTTAAGCAATCATGACACAATAATGGAGAAATAATACGAATGAATTGCATTAAAAGAAGAAATTACATAGAAATCCTACTAAGCTCCTCCATAGCCTCAGCTATGGAGAAATTAGTTCATGATTGAGTTATAAACAAACAAATAAAATACAGAAAACATGATAGGAGAGAGTTAAGAATAATCTAGGAAGATAGAGATCCCGACGGTGGCTTGCGGAGAGAAATCGGAGAAGGAGAATTGTGGATTGAACCTTCAAAACCCTAGTTTCTTGACTTTCTTCCAAAATCACGTTCTCTTGTGTAAGGAGTAGAAAAATAATTGCTGCCTCAAAACTAGAAAAGAAAAACGTCCAACCTAGCTCCACCAAAACGTCTTTTTAAGAGGAAGAAAGAGAAGAAAAACCTAGTTAGGAAATAACTCTCCCAAAATTAATAATTAAATCCTAATTGAGAGTTATTCCTAAAATAAAAGTCTTAAATAGAAGTTATTTCTCCTTATCCTAATTACAAAAGGAGAAGAAATAAAATAGCCCAAAGTTGAAAAGTCAAAACTCCCAACCCTAGTTGGAGTACAAAATTCGTAATTCTGTAGCCCGGGCGTGTCTTAAGCCTGGTCAGCTTCTGTTTCTCAAAAATTCTTCAGTTTTGGCTCCTCATAAGGTACGCCAATGTCTTAGGACTTCCTTGCTCTTCCAAATAGCACGTTTGAGCTCCAAAAATAGGCGATTTAGTCTCCAAATGTTCAAATTCCAACTTTAATGCCCTAACATGCAAAAATAGAACAAATGAGATAAAATCCGCTTAAATTAAAGCAAAATAGCATAATTTAAGCCCACAGAATATGACAAAAATATATATACAAAACGCACTTATCAACTAAGTATTTAGCAAGTAAACTCGGAATTGAATGGAAAGTAGCTCGAAAAATGAGTGTAATGCATAGGGATTTGATTTGGAGATGAAATTCAATAAAATCATAACTATCATCCAACAAAATGGGTAAAAAAAAAAAATTCAAGTTAATGTGATAAATTAAAGTGTCGAAGAGGTTAATATCCATGAACATTTATGATAGCAGAACTATTTTGATTGTGTTTTTTTTTTTAAAAAAAAAAAAAAGAAAAATTAAGCAAACTTACAATATCAACATTCTCAGGTTTGTCAAAGCCCTGCTCAACAACTGCACGCAATTGAGGGAACTCCTCCATAGCAAACAATATTGGAGCTGCAACAATAACCTAAAACAAAATATTTTTCTACAGATGATTATGATATTACCAGACTTATTTCAAATGAACTGCATAAAATTCAAGAAACGACATGAAGAGTAACCAATGTTTAAGCTGATGTAGAACACACAAGAGAAACAAGGGAGCCAGCTCAAACATCAATTGACATTATAATTCAAATATAACCGTAAAGGCATAAACACTAAACAGTAAGAAATCTGAATGAGTATTTAGAAACAAAATACTAATCATATCACTACTAGGTTTAGGAATTCCAAAAACAAACACCTTATTTTTGCACTTCTTCCTCAATTAAGTAGAGAGCCCTAAAGCATGTTAATGGTCCTGCAATTTAAGCACTAAGTCTAGACACTAATACAGCAGCATCCACTTCCTAGTTCTTTTCTTCCCGACATGATTAAACAACAGGAAATGTTAACATGTTCAATTGATGAATGAAGAGTGGATGAAGAGACAAAATATACATTCATTCATATCTACACTCAATTTAAGTCTACAGCAGATAATGTCTTGGTCATGTCATTTTTTAATCTCCAACATGAGTCAACAATTAGTAGCACCCTCTTCCTTGCATAAATCTTGCTACTGTGCATGGAAGCATTCAAAATTCTATTTTTGTTCACTTTTGACAAAAACCAAAATCCATTTTTAAGCTAGTTCACTGCATCTGATTGTTCACAATTTAAATCATCATTCAGATATAATATCAGAGAGATGGAATACATGGCGAATGTCGGATAGTGAACCCTTTCCAAGGGAAGTTGATGTGCCTATTTGAATGTCGGAATCTATCCTTTCACCTCAATATTCCTTATCGCCTATTTTTTCCTCCCGGCACTTTCCCTCTTCTCTGGCAACTTCATTGTTCAAACTCTAAGCATTAGTTTCTTGGTGATGCGGGCCACAAGTTGTAAAAAGGATCAGCAATTCAACTTGGAAACAGTTACTTGTTATGGAAATAAATTAAATATATATTTTAAATTGTATCTTTATTTTAATTGCAATTATTTAATAATTAGGATTAAGAATAGATTTATTGTAAGGATCCTAAATTGATAAGGATTTCTATTTTGTTTGTATTTTAATTTATTTAGTATTTTTTTTTAATTAGGAAGTTTAGACTATTTAGAAGTTTTAATTGTTTAGGAGTTTTATTACATTTAGGGTAGTTTGCCTATAAATAGGCTTTATTTCTCAATTGTAAACAATTTTGGATTCTCAATAAAAATTCGGAATTATTTCCCTTACCCTGCTTTTGTGAATTTTGCGAAATTCAATTAGTAGAAGACTAAATTCCGGCATCGTGCGCGATCAACGGATTTTAGTGTCCTTTGTTCGAGTTTCCGCTGCATCAGTTGGTATCAGAGCCAGGTTCCTAAACCTTAGTCGTCATCATGCCACCAAGAAGAGAGCGCAGAGTCGATAAGGTTGCGGGACAGGAAGATATGAACCTATTAGAGCAGAGACTAAAACAACGCCTCGAAATCCTAATAGACCAAAGAATGGAGACTATTGTGGATCGTTTGGCAGACCGAATAGATAGGCTGTTCACAGCTCGCATGAGGGTGAATCCTCGACAAAGGAGGAACCCTAATTATGAAGAATTCAGAAATCCTTTTGTTGGATTGGAAGAGTTCTATGACAGAGAGAATGAAGTAATTTTCTCTCAAGAATCAAAGCTTGGAGAAGGTAAATTCTTTTATTGCACTTTACCTCCAACAGATGATGAAGAATATGCTTGTGTTGAAGTAGTAGATTATGATTCTAGTGATAAGATTATTGGTATTAAAGAAACTTTACAGCCAATTTATGATGATGTATATGAAGACGAATATGGGAATTCTGATTGGAAAAGTGATATCGATTTTATTGGGGTAATTATATTTTGAATATGAATCCGTTTAAGAAACTTAAAGCTTGGTTTCCTCACAGAAAAACTCAAGGATGAGTTTTTTCTAAGAGGGGGAGTATGATGCGGGCCACAAGTTGTAAAAAGGATCAGCAATTCAACTTGAAAACAATTACTTGTTATGGAAATAAATTAAATATATATATTAAATTGTATCTTTATTTTAATTGCAATTATTTAATAATTAGGATTAGGAATAGATTTTATTGTAAGGATCCTAAATTGATAAGGATTCCTATTTTGTTTGTATTTTAATTTATTTAGTATTTTTTTTTTTTTAATTAGTAAGTTTAGACTATTTAGAAGTTTTTATTGTTTAGGAGTTTTATTACATTTAGGGTAGTTTGCCTATAAATAGACTTTACTTCTCAATTGTAAATAGTTTTGGATTCTCAATAAAAATTCGGAATTATTTCCTTTACCCTGCTTTTGTGAATTTTGCGAAATTCAATTAGTAGAAGACTAAATTCCAGCATTATGCGCGATCAACGGATTTTAGTGTCCTTTGTTCGAGATTTTGCTGCATCACTTGTTTTATCTGTTATTGATTACAATTTGCCTAATTGCTCTTGCTCTACTGGAATTGAGATGGTTGGGAATTGGATTGGAAGAATGGTGGAGGAATGAACAATTTTGGTTAATCGACGGAACAAGTGCTCATTTTGCAGCCGTCGTTCAAGGGCTTTCGAAAGTAATCACTAAAATTGAAATTTCCTTCACTTTGACTTCGAAAGCCGCCGATGAGGATGATGATGACATTTATGCTGAATTGTATATCGTGAAATGGCCTTCGTTGATGATTCCCCCGATTGTTATTGCAATGACGAACATTATCGCCATAGCTTTTGCTTTTATAAGGAAGATTTACAGTATGACGCCACAATGGTCAAAGTTCATAGGTGGAGCTTTTTTTAGCTTTTGGGTTTTGGCTCATTTGTATCCCTTTGCGAAAGGTTTGATGGGAAGAAGAGGGAAAACTTCGACGATTGTGTTTGTTTGGTCCGGTTTGATTGCCATTTGTAAGCGCCGGAATTTCACTCCTAGAAAAAAAAAAAGAAAAAGGAGAAAAGAGTTGTGCGACTGTAATTTAAAAATTACAGTCGTACGACTGTAATGTCAGAGAAGGTGCAGGAGCCCATACCTCTGCAGCAGAAAAGTGGAGGAGAGAGGTGGCACAATTAATGCGCCGGGATGGGCAGCAAGCAAGCCAGGGAGCAGAGATAAAAGGAAGAAAAAGAGAGGAGAGTAGAGGACTTTTGGATGCTGGTTGTTTAGGGAAAGAAATTTAGAGAGAAAGAGAGATAAAGAAGTGGAAGAGAAAAATACCAAAAACTTAACTTTCTTCCCTTTCTTTTTCTTTTGATTCTCAAGATTAAGATTAAAACTTGTTAGAAATCCTTAGGTTAATCATTTAACCTCACAAACAAATCAAAATTTAGGACTTAAATCATCAGAATCCTAAGCATTTTGGATTTTTGGACACAAAGCTTCCTCTCTCAATTTCAAAGGAAAAGTGCGAATTTGTTTGGATTGGAGCGACGCCAGGGGTCAAATCGACTTGGATTAGCTTCTAGAAAGGTAGACACTCCTTTTCCTTTTGCTTTTTCTCGCTTTCTGGGTGTATGAAGTGAATTTTTGTGCATTTTCCGCTGTGTTTTCGTGCTTCTGCTTCTGGAAATTAAGAACAGTCGCACGACTGTTCTTGGATTCGATTAATAGTCGTACGACTGTATATACGGTCATACGAGTGTTCTTAATTTCCAGATTATTTTTCTTACATTTTGATTCAGAATAAATTTTGGTGAAATCTCGATTCTGAGCCGTTTACAGTCGCACCACTGTAACGTATTTCCAGAATCAGAATTTCCGTTTTTAATCCCAAAAATTTCCAAAAATCCATAAAAAATTCAGAAAATCCCAAAAATCATCAAAATGAATCTTGTTGTGTGCATTCACGACCGTAGATTCAATTTTCAGTAAAATTGCATTTAGAACAATGCCACGACGGAGACCCAGTTCTCTCGAAAACCGACCCACCTCATATGTAAAAATGCATGTAAACCGGCAAAAATGTTTTCAAAACAGTTTTCTCACAAAACCAAAAACACAGGGACGTTTCAAAATGTTTTCCAGGTCTAACCGGGCCGGCTAGCCGAGCCAACCTGGTTATCCCCTAAATGCATGCCCTCAATTCTTAATTTCCCAATTCTGTCCTATTTGAGTCCAACTTATGGCATGTCGTAAATTGTGCTAACTCTCTGTTTTGCAGGTTTTAATTTCTTTTATTTTTATTTTGATGTATTTAATAGATTAATCGTGTATCCTAGGCTATTGTATTTTTCTAGATTCTCGTGTATTCTAGGCGATTGTATAAGTGAGGTTGAGAGTCTTTTTATCTTTTATTCGATCGAGCTGTAATAATTTATTCTTTTACTATTTTACTTATATCTGTATGTGCGTTGCATGTCTATTTATTTTTATAAAATTGACTTTTAGAATTTGAAATACCATCTTTGAACATTGACCAATATTTATTTTAATTAGACACGAAATAAGAGACTTGTCCGGACCCAAATCTCTGGATAATGTACCAGCCATTCGTCCGGTTCAGCTACATTATAAATTTTCCGGTTGAGCTGAGCCGGGTGGCGATTCTACAATATTCATCGAGGCTTAGGTCTCGTTCTTTTAAGAATTAATTCCATTTATTTTCCAAAACGCGAATTTCTATTATAAAAACCCCACGCGAGGGAGGGGCTCGTACCTAGATCGAGGCGCCCCTTCCGAAAGGGAGTCTCGCGTCCCGTCGAAAACGCGTCGTCCGCTCACACCATTACAATCTCTTTATTATGGATGGCAATTAGCCCTCCTAAGATTGCGCCAACCGCCAAAGGTGGCAGCGGCAGAGGGTTTCAGTTCCCATAAAAAGAGGTAAATTAATGGCGGATTGTAGAGATTTCGCGTACAAGTTGTTGGAAAAGGGGTGCGTTTGTAAATGAAAATTTTTGGTCATTTCGAAAAATTCTAAAATGATCTCGGTTCATATGTGGTTCATTTGTATCTGACTGATAAAAAATGACTATGTACATTGTTTTCAGTTTGTGTCCATTTTTTATTTATATGAACATAGAGCATGGTAGAAGTAATGTTTTTGTGAGTTGTATTGTTGTATTGTAAAGCAAGAAAAATGGTCATAATATATAGGATTCTTCCATATGGGAAAAATTAATTTTTGAGTTAGATGTTCTGTGCTTGTTGAATACATGCCAAGAATAGCAAGTAGTCTAACAAAACCACATGTAATTAAGCATACTGATTAATCCTAATAATTTGACATGAATTTTCAGTTTTAAATCTTAAATAGTATTTAACTAGTTGGTCTGAGACTGCTTAGATCATGACACATTAGCGTAGGGGTGAGCAAACCCAAACCGAAACCGAAAAACCGAACCAAACCGAAGTTACAAACCCAAACCGAACCGAACCAAAATAAGTTTGGTTTGGTTTTGGTTCTTATAAGTCAGTTAATTTGGTTTTCGGTTCGGTTTTCGGTTTTTGTTAAAAAAACCAAAAGAAAAACCGAACCGAACCGTATAATTATAAGAAATATTTTTAATCATTAATATAACATTAATACATGTAAATATTTTTAATCATTAATATAATATTAATACATATATATAATTTACAACAAAAAAAATTACAGATGTAAAGGAAAAAATGGGCAAAACTGGAACAAATTAACAAGGATTGATGATGGGATTTGAAGAGAAAAAGATGAGTAATAGGTAGCTAATGAGAAGCAAAATGGCACGCCTTCAATTCCCTTTTTTTTTTTTTTTTTTTTGGTTGGGAAATAAAAGATGAAGAAGAGAATGGGAACAGGAGAAATTTTATAGTGGATCGGGTCCATGTGGACCATTCCACTGAAAAACTGACACGTAAACAATATAATCATTAGGAAATCAATAAATGCTTATGTGTTAATTTTTTATTGGGAAGGTCCACATGAACAGGGTCCATTGTATAATTTCCCTGAGAACAGAGAGAGGGATTATAAAGGGAGCGTGCATGTCCATGAGCCTTTGCCAGTTTGGCATTTTGGTTACGTGGGACTAATTTTTAATGACAAATTATACAAAAATATATATATATTTGCATTATACAAATTGCATTAGGAATGAGGTTTTCAAATCCCATGTGATTATAGCAAATTATTTTCCTTATGCAATCCTTTACAGTTTGCAGTTTGTAAGCCGATGACTTGCAATTTAATCGTATATATTTGCTGAAATAGTTGTTAAAAAACCATGAAATGGAGTGGAAGGTATTGTGTCACGGGGATGTATGACAGAATAGAGTTGCATTCTAGTTCCTCATATATTTTGTTAATTTAATATATATAATTTATCTATGTTAGAGATTTAATTTTTCTTATTTAATTTAATTCTTTTACAAAACAATAGCAAATAATATATTCAATTATATTTAATTATTATTATTATTATAGATTTTACAATTCCCATTTCAAGGAAGGTGGCAAAAATCTTTCTCTATTTTACAATAAGATACAGATTTCAGCCCTTTAATTATTGGTAGTTTGGTTTTAAACCGGATCGAACCAAAACGAAACCGAACCAATTCGGTTTGGTTCAATCCAAACCGAATCTAGATTAGTTTGGTTTGGTTTTGATTTTTATAATTTTTATAGTTTGGTTTTTGGTTTGGTTCGGTTCGGTTTTCGAACCAAACCACAATTTGCTCACCCCTACGTTAGCGTGTTATAATTTACACAGTACTAAATCAATTTATTCCGAGATCATTTTACAATTTTCGAATTCAGTGCTATCAAGTTGTATAATAGAGTTCACATGATATAAGAATGCAAATGATTAGCTAATCCTAATTAGAAATAATTCAATGTCATTTTCTCTCATAATTGAGAGTTTGACAAAGTAATCACGGTTCTGTTTGGATGGAATAAATAAAGAAAGCAAACATTACATCAAAAAGTCAAGTATTTCAATCTTAATGACACGTGATACTCCAAAATATCCTAGAGAGAGTGTTGAAAAAATAGGCAATCTTATCCAAATTGTCATTTTTAAAATGATTTGCAATTTTAATTAATCGATATTGACAATGATTTACCTAGTGAAACATTTATTACTAAGTTTAATTGAAATACCATTTGTAATCAATGGCAAATATAATTTTAAAATTCAACTAATTAATAATCAAGTACTTCTCGAGCTAATTAAAAACTTCCCAAAACAAATAGTTTTTTATTAATATAAACAACAAGTACATATTCCAAATTAATACACCATCTCCACATTGTGAAAATTGAATTACACCATATCTAATATCTTAAACCAATTACATTTAATACACATTTAAAATCCTATTAGGCATTTAAATATGGGGTAATTAATTGCACACATCATCCACCAAATTTAAAAAAAAACAAAAACAAAAAACAAAAAACGCCACAAAATATTAATTAATTTATTACACCAAATCCCTTTCCTTTGATTTAATTTGCACTTAACGACCCTATGCCAGATTTCAGAGTCAGATATGATCAGTGCAAGCGAATAAGGGGTTTAGTGCTACAAATCAGTCTTTTATGGTATTTTCTGTTATATTTTTCAAAATTTTGGACCAGCCAGTGCGATTAGCCCATTAGATGTACTAATTTATAGCAGAGCAAACTTTGCGAATTTCGCCATTGGTGCCAGTTTTAACGCCAATGTTACTCATCTTGATCATAGATTTAGCAAACTCAACATTAAAAGTCAAGCCGGCCAACCCTGAAATACCTAAATAACGTTGTACAACTGTTCTTGTAGAAGGATCCGTCCACAATTTCTGGTCCGATTCAAGAATCCCTCTTCCATTTCTCAAATTGGAAAAGTATGATTCATCAAACCGGTTTGAACTTCCTGTGTCTAATGCTATGCGTTTTGAACCATCACCGTTTTGTGGACACAGAGCCTGTAGTCAAGGATGCCAATTAAAACGGAATGTCGTGTCATAATTGTGCTACGTGACCTAAATTTTTTTTCATAATTATACATATGACATGTATATAAATAAAAAAAATAATAATCATGTGAAATAGATTATCCAATCAGAAATAGACAGCCCCACCTGTAATTGAGCAACAAATGCTGGGTCAATTGATGGGTCTGCACCATTTCCAGTTGTGGTGAAATTGTACAATCTGTAGCTGAAGAATTGGCATGCTGTTGTTCCTATTGTGTGTCCTCCTGTTTCGTTGATTGAGATCAAAAAGGTTAACGGTTTTCTTCTAATTGAAAATTTTGACCTCCATAGATTCTAAATTTATAAATTAATAACAAACTCAAGAATTTAATATATTTAACAATGTTGACATGGCAGGATGTGATTGATCAATTGGTAATCGTCTATTCCTAACACATACTGACATGGCAAGATGTGATCGGGCGGAGTAATCTACTCCCAACAAATGATTGGAAAAGTTTTGTGACACCAATTAAACATAATATTGTGACAATTTTTCTAACTATTAATTATAGAAAAGTGTTGTAAGGATGAATTTTGTGATGCATATAAGATAAAGAATTGGAAATTCATACCAACAAGAGTGACAAGATCTTGAGTGTTAAGACCCAAAGCTGCAAATTTTTGCTTCTGAGAATCAACAGATTCGGTAAATCCAGGCAAATTAGCAGCCTCGGATGCTAATGAAATTCTACCATCTCTTCTTCCAGTTGGCACTGGCCACGTGGGACCTCTGGTCTGCATATGTTTGAGTATAATATTAATCAACATTTCATAAATTAGGTACTCAATTTAATCATTACAATAATAAGGAAAAAGTTATAATTTAAAAACGGTTTAAAATGATTTTTTTTTCCGAGTTTTATTAATTAAATTCTTAATCTTTCAATTTCAATTTCATGTATTAAGGTTTCGATTAATTGTAATTGCATACATTAATGCACTAGTTAATTTGACGAATATCAAACTCAGTAAAAAATGTGTGACATATTTCTTCTGCATTGTCCTTCTCTTATAGCCACTTCAGACGTAAAAATCTCATTTTGAACTAAAAAAAAAAATTAAATGAAACGGACCATGCGCTTTTAGCTACCTCAAGTTTTATGTTCATCCTGCTAGTTAGGGCTTAATGCATAAATATGATTATGATTTATAGAGAACTTAATATGTCAAATTGAATGATTAAGAGTTAATCAAAAAACTTGAAAAGATTAGGAGTGTTAAGATGTTTCTTTCTTTAAAACAAAAAAAAAAAAAAAAAAAAAGGAAATTTATGTAGTTTCACGTTTTTAAATACAAGCCGAGAAATGTGGTATTTTGTGTTGGAACTATTAGAAGAAAGAAAAAAAAAAAGAAAAAAACAAAACACCAAAAACACAATTTAAATTTATTACGTGCAGCCAATTGTCTTTTCATTAAATTAACTTGTCACGCCAGCGAAAAAAATTAACATGAATGTTGCAATTCCTTAGTTTTACTAATAGTTATAAACTATTGTAACTTTCACATTCCTCGACTTGTAAAAGAGCGAAACTACGTTTTTTTTATTGAACTTTCTATTATAGTTCCGCACCAATTATTGGATGAGCGACACGTCAGCACAACTAACGTGTCACTTGTCAAATGGTCCGGGACTGGGACCATGCCAAACTTTCTCCTTTTTTTGACATATGATCCCTAAAAGCAAGAGTAAAACTAACTACTAATAAACAAGAAATAAATTATTGAATGAAAGCAACGTTACCAAAACGACAGAATCACGGGCAGCAAGAGCAAGAATATCTGCACAAGAAACAACAGAAGGACAAGCAGCTTCAAGTTTAGCTTTAGCGTCATCAATTACATCAAAACCTCTAAGCAAAAGATTAGGAGGAGCTGTTCTTTCTGTGTTAGGGCCCGCAATTAGAACAGAAGCATCACAACCTTGAACAAAACAATCATGAAAATGCATCCTAAGCAGACCTGGTGCTATACTAGGATTTGAATTGAAATGTGATTCAACTGTTGTCCTCACTATTCTTTCTGCTTGTGGGCATGTTCTTGAATAGAATCCTACTCTTGTTTGCCCTTCCACCGTTCTTATTCCTACACCCAAACAGGTCACTGAAACTATGATTAAGTACAGTTGATGCATTTTCATTTTCATGCTTAATTAGCTATTGATTTTTGTAGAATATTGGGACTGTGGGATATGTGAGCATGTGGAGTTCATATATATAGGCAATTTTAGTCTACGCTGGAATTTTTAATTCAATGAATAAAAATAGTAAACAAAGCCGGCTGCCCGCTGGAATCATGAAAAAAGTAGTGATAATAATAATAATAATATAACTTCGATGCAAAATGGAGAAGCTATTAAGTACGTCTAACACACTATGTTATCCATTCGTCAAGCCAATAGCACTGTGAAGATTCATTTTTCAAAAAAATACAATAATGATATGTGTGATTGATTAATTAAGAGTTCATAATTTAAATAAAATTTTAGTTTCTAAATAAAAGTTGTAAACTGATGCAGCGGAAAAATTCACAATTGATGAAACAAATTGAAAGAGGTTGTTGATTCTAAAAATACCAAACCCTAACAACTACTAAAGACCGTTGATCGCGCACGATGCTGGAAATTAGCCTTCTATAGCTTGAATTTTGCAAAATTCACAGGAAATAGGAATTGGAAAATAATCCGAAATTTCATTCGACAAAAACTAACTATTACAAACTATATTATAGCATATTTAGAGGCAAAATATTCTAAATATAATAAAACTCCTAAATAATCAAAACTTTTAAATAGTTTAAACTTCTTAATTATATTAAATAAGAAAAAATAACTAAATAAATTAAAACACAAAAAAAATAGGAATCATTATCAATTTAGAATTCTTAGAATAAAATCTATTCCTAATTCAAATTATAAAATAATTGCAATTAAAATAATACAATCCAAAATATATCTTTAATTTCTTTCCACAATAAATAGCTGTTTGTCAAATCGAATTGCTGATTTTTTCTATTATTTGTGACCCGCATCATGTAAACTCTAAAATATAAAGTAAATAGAAATCCCAGAATGACATAATATGAGTCGTATTCTATAAACTTTGTGCCAGAAGAATCAACGGGTATAATTTATTGTTTTATTTTTTGTCACGAGATGCCATTTGCATATAAATACGGTAATAGTTGACATTAAGGAGAAAAGTCTTTTGTTTGTTTTGGATTTGTCTACTTACTCTATTTCAATTTGCATGGTAATGCAAAGTTGACACTTTTGTATTTTATATATGATTGCCACCGTCGTTATTAAAATATTAAAATATAATAAAACATTTGTTTTCCCTTATCCATTCACTAAATGCACTTTTCCTCTATAACTATAACCTTTGAGGAAAAGCTCGTTTATCTCATAACCTTCTTAATTTGTACATAAGGAAACTCATATCATCATCTCATCCCATCCAAATTAAAGTTGAATTTATTTTCATAATTTTAGAGCGAAAATAGGACTCATTGATTGCCATCTTTTAGAGCAAAACATGGTCTATTTAATATTGATTCAAATTCTTTTTAACCGTTTACTTTAAGTTAGAAAGATATGTGTTTATATATTATACTACTCAGTTCTGATGATAGTTAAATAGTCTCTAAATTTTATTACTATCAATTATTTAGTCCTTTTAAATAAAATTAGACAGCTAATTATACAAAAATTATCATTTATTCTATTTTATATTTTTTCCTCGCATAATCCTAATATTAATAATATTACTAATATTGATTAATTAATTTATTAAATTTGATGTAATCATATAACTAACTCTTGGTATAGAGCTTGTTTTATTAAAATAACTAAATAATAAATATTCTTAAAAATATAAAATTAAGAGCATAAGTATATACAATAATAAATTCGAACTTTTCATATTTAATATACCTTATAGATAACATTAATAAACAGAAAGATATTATTTTAAAATAATTAACAAGATTCATAACAACATTTAGTGTTAGTCTATCAATATTACATAAACTTATAAAAAATGACAATATATATTAAAGAGAATAAATAATAGAAATATTTTTATTTTTATAACTAATATATAAAACTATATAAATATTGGTGTATGTGCATATACTACAGAAAATTTTATTAAAAATATTTTGAATAGAGTTAAATACTAAAAGATAAACTTTTACCTATAATTAAGGGTAATGTTGTTATTTCTTAGAAAAAAATAAAAGAAGTGACTAAAAAGTTTATCGAAACAAAACTTAAGGATCTTAAACGTTATTTATAGACTAACCAGTGTAATACGTAAAAATATAATAACTAATAAATTATTTAGTTAAATTTATTTTGTATTTATTCTATCTTTTCCATATATAGTTCTGTGAGAAATGAAGAACAAATCGAATTTATTATCATCAAAACTCAAATTACAAAATCGGAGAGATTTTACATTTATAGAGAAGAGGGAAAAGTTAACAGAAATTGGTTATTTGCCGCCTAAAGTTTGTTTCGAATCTACGGCTCTGATAAGGACAAAATCAATGGATGAGATGTTGTTGACTGGTGCTTCTTGCTTGATGAGATGATGAAGTGAATTGCGTGAATTGCTGCTTCTTCTCTCTTCTTTGCATCTGAATCTATGCATCTGTTTCCCTTTGCATTCTCAAGCCCATTCTCAAGCCCATACTTAAGCCCATCAGTTTCACACCCCCTCCTCAAGATGGAGCTGGGACAGCAGCAATTAATCCCATCTTGTGAAGAGCTGGCCGCATGTTATCTGAACTTAATCCTTTAGTAAACAAATCAGCTAACTGTTGTGTGGTGGATATGTAAGGTGTGTGAAGAAACCCGGATGCAATGTGATCTCTTACAAGGTGACAATCAATGGAAATGTGCTTAGTCCTGTCATGAGCAATAGGATTGTGTGCCAAGGCAATAGCAGATTTGCTATCACAGTGCATAGTGACAGGAAGGTGTACCTGAATGCCAAAGTCCTGCAAGATATATTGAATCCATTTCAGTTCACAGCTAGTGGAGGCCATGCTTCTGTATTCTGCCTCTGCACTAGAACGACTAACAGTAGCTTATTTTTTTGTTTTCCATGATACTAAGGATTGACCCAAGAAAATACAATACCCTGTAAGGGACCTGCGGCTCAACTTGCATTTTGCCCAATCTGCATCACAATAAGCAGTAATGGTGTGTATATCTGAAGTGCTAGGGTAAAACAACCCATAGTGTAAGGTACCTTTCAAATATTGTAAAACATGCAGTGCTGCCTGCAAATGATGAGTACAAGGCTGCTGCATAAACTGACTCAATTGCTGAGTTATAAAAGACAAGTCAGGTCTTGTGAACTGCAAGTATAACAATCTGCCAACTAACCTTCGAAAAACAGAAGGGTCTGGAAGTAATTCACCTGCAGAAGTAAGATCAATTCCATGACTCATGGGATTGGAGACTGTTCTATCTTCGGTTATCTGTGCATCTTTGAGAATGTCCATGATATACTTTGTTTGGGATAAGAATAGGCCAGAAGAAGACCTTGCTATCTCAATGCCAAGAAAGTATTTGGCTGGACCCAAATCTTTTATGGTAAAGAGCTGATGCAAATAAGTTTTCACAGTGCCAATCTGATCTTCATTCTTGCCTAAAATTAATATGTCATCAACATATATAAGTAACCCAATGAACCCTGCAGAGTCATGAAGTGTAAAAAAACAATGGTCATGATGAGACCTTGTGAAACCAAAACTCAGCAATTTGGCAGATATTTCCTTATGCCATTGTCTTCCTGCCTGTTTAAGGCCATACAAGGATTTCACCAATTTACACACCTGCCCTTCCTGCACCTGTTGATAACCCAAAGGGGGCTGGAGATAAATCTCCTCATCCAAGACACCATGCAGATATGCATTATTTACATCCACCTGGTGAATGTGCCAACCAAAAGAGGCCCCAATAGCCAAAAAGATCTTAACAGTAACAGTTTTAGCAACAGGGCTAAAACTGTCATGATAATCTATACCAAAGGTTTGATTATACCCCTTAGCAACTAACCTGGCCTTATAGCGGTCAATTTCTCCTGTAGACTTGTATTTTATCCGGTAGACCCATTTGGTGGCCAAAGGTTTTTTTCCAGGAGGCAAAGGTACTATTGTCCAAGTCTGATTTGCATCCAGGGCTGCAAGCTCTTGATTCATTGCTTCAACCCAACAAGGTTCTGTACAAGCTTCAGAATAAGAGTTTGGTTCTTTGGTCTGCAACAAATTGACCAAAAAAACCTGATGATCAGAAGTAAACTGTAAACATGGAAGAGAAAGACCATTACTATGGTGGACTGTTGCCACAAAATCAGTCATCCATCTAGGCTTGGTTCTGGCTCTGTGAGACCTGCGCAAGGCTATCTGTGAATCTGAAAGAGAAGTAAGAGTAGGGGAAATAGAAGCAACAGGTGCAATGTTAGTAGGCATAACAGTGGAATGTGCAGTATCAGGAAATGGCATCAAATCAGTGTTAGTAGCAAAAGGGAACAGATTTTCCTGAAAAGTTACATCTCTGCTCACTACCAACTTGTGATGCTGGACATCCCATACCTTATACCCCTTTGTGCCAGTAGAGAACCCCAGAAATATGCCTTGAGAAGCTCGAGGAGAAAACTTGTCCTTAAAAGGGTGAGGATCTGTAAAAAAACACTGACAACCAAAAACAAAGAATTTCTGATAATCAGGATCAGCGCCATAAAACAGCTGATATGGTGAGCTCCAATTCAAGACCCTAGAAGGTAAAACATTAATGATAGAAACAGCCATCTGAATTGCCTCCCCCCAAAACTTCACTGGAAGGGATGCTTGGAAGAGGATAGCCCTAGCTATCTCCAATAAATGTCTATGTCTTCTTTCAACCACCCCATTCTGTTGAGGAGTGTAGACACAGGTTTTCTGATGCAAAATACCCTTGCCCAGTAGTAAATCTTGACATGAATTACTAAGAAATTCTGTACCATTATCAGTTCTTAATATTTTCACTTTGGTGGAAAATTGATTCTCCACTAAGGTAAAAAACTACTGTAAAGCATGACTTGTTTGTGACTTGTGCTGTAATAAAATAACCCAAGTAATACGTGTGAAATCATCTACCAAAGTCAGAAAATACCTTGCTCCTGTGAGAGAAGGTGTTTTATAAGGTCCCCATAAATCAGCATGGACCAACTCAAATCTTGTTGTAGTTATAGTTCTGCTACGGCTAAAAGAAAATCTGTGTTGTTTGGCTAAATGACACACATTACAATCCTCATTCAAACAATGAAAAGTTACTGTATTATCAGAAATATGGCTCAATACATCAATGGAAGCATGACCAAGTCTCAAATGCCAGAGATTTGGTACATTTGTGACAGAAGCTACAACATCAACATTATTATTGACACACCTTTGTATTCTGTTTAACATGGAAGCTGAAAAAGAATTCCCATCCAACAAATATAAACCATCTACCTTCCAAGCAACAGCCACAAGCTTCTTAGAGTGCAGGTCCTGTATACAGCAGCAAGCTTCAGAAAAAACTACCTCCAATTGTGTTTGCATCAGTAATTGACTGACAGACAACAGATTGTATCTAAACTGAGGTATAAACAAAACATCTTTCAATGTTAGGTGTGAGGATAACACCACATCTCCCTTGTATTTAAGTTGAATCATATTCCCATTGGGCAATGTTACTGTTTGCCTATGAACTAGTGGATTCAACTGCTCAAAACCTTCTTTGGCATGACACATATGAGATGTTGCACCACTATCTATAATCCAGACATTAACACAACCAAGTGAAACAGGAGTCACAGAACACTGACCTGAAAACCCTGCAAAAGCAGAAAAGTCTGTGGAATGCATAGGTGATTCAGATATTGCCTTCCCCTTCATCATTTTGTATACATCTTTGATCATTGTTGTCATGTCTGGTTCTTCAGAATGAGGATCAGAATCACTGTCATAATTCTTGACTGTAGTGTCTCCACCACAAACAGCATTGGCTCTGGTTTTCCCTCCGGATCCAGACTTATTGCCTGTATGTTTCTCCTTTCTATTCTCTTTGGTTTTGTTCCACCAATCAGGATAACCAATCAATTCAAAACAACTAGCCCTAACATGGCCAACAGAATCACAGTTATCACAGTAAAGATCCTCCTTAGACTCAGACTTCTTTTTCCCTTTCCCCTTAACTGCACTAGGTTTTTTATGTTTGTCATTCCTTGCAAAACTAGCTATATCAATTGTTTACTCTACTGCAATTTCATTTTGCTTTTCTACTTGTAATAACATGGAGTAAGCTTTGTTCAGATTTGGCAGAGGATCCATAAGAGAGATTTGATTGCGAACATGATCATAATGATCATTTAATCCCATTAAAAACTGTATCAGTTTATCCTCCTCATTCAAATCAGTAATGCGTTGAAATGCATTGCAGACACAATTCCTTGCTGCTCCACATTTGCAAGAAGGAATTGGACGCAGAAAAGCTAACTCATCCCAACACCTTTTTAATTTGTTGAAATACAACATGATTGAAAGGTTACCTTGGTTCAAGAGGCTGATCTCCCTCTTAATTTGAAATATTTGAGGTCCATTGCTCTCTCCAAAACGATGAGCAAGATCCTTCCATAACTCCCTAGCAGTGGACACATACTGAAATCCTTCTGCAATCTCCTTGGAAATTGAGTTCAGAACCCAAGAAGTAACCAAGCAATCTGTTTTGAGCCATTTTCGATATACTAAAGAACCTTCCGTAGGAATCTCCTGATCCTCAAGTACATATTCTGATACTTCTTTGACTTTTAAAGCTCTCACCATTCCCCTGCTCCATGCCATGTAATTGTTCCCTGTTAATTGAACTGATGTGAGAATCAGTCCAGGATTATCATTAGATTGATTCATCGCGGAAGCCGTAATTAAGCTTTGTTCTTCATTATCAAATTCCTCTTCCCTAGCTTCTTCTGGAGGAAGATTTTGGAATCGATTTGAGTTATTCCGACGAGGCGCCATCTTCAAGAATCGCACTTCTCCTGGTGCTCTGATACCATGTGAGAAATGAAGAACAAATCGAATTTATTATCATCAAAACTCAAATTACAAAATCGGAGAGATTTTACATTTATAGAGAAGAGGGAAAAGTTAACAGAAATTGGTTATTTGCCGCCTAAAGTTTGTTTCGAATCTACGGCTCTGATAAGGACAAAATCAATGGATGAGATGTTGTTGACTGGTGCTTCTTGCTTGATGAGATGATGAAGTGAATTGCGTGAATTGCTGCTTCTTCTCTCTTCTTTGCATCTGAATCTATGCATCTGTTTCCCTTTGCATTCTCAAGCCCATTCTCAAGCCCATACTTAAGCCCATCAGTTTCACAAGTTCAATTGGTACTAATTATTGATTGTTTTACTTTATTTAGTGTTTAAAAGGAATCTCTTGCACTTAACTTTTCTTGTGAATCTCATAATGTAAACGAGGCTCCAATCAAGTTAATATTTTTGTAATTTATCCGATTAATAGAGTAATATTTATATTTATATATATTAGAGGTAATTAATAACAACAGTCTTTGATAAAAATTTTAGGGTAAATAATTTATTATTCTCCGATGTTTTACCAAACACACTAATCAATCCATGCATTATCAAAAACCAAAATACACTACAAAGTCTCTATTTTTTGTTTTATTCAACAGTATAGTCCCAGCATTTTAAAACCAATAAGATAAATTATATCAATGGTCTTCTAACTATAAAATGTTGAACAAAATTACGATAAAACTTTAATTTGTAATGCAAAATTCTTATAATGTGAATTTTATTGTCCTTTCAGCCGGAATCCACCAAATCAATCCGTTAGAAATATCAGTTGAATGCTAGATAATGAATTTTTTCTTTACATTTGAAATACAAATAAATAATAAATGAATGAATCTATTTTCTTACCCTTAACCTTAGAGATTAAAAAAAAAAAACTGATTTGAAAACCTATATGGAATTTTCGAGAAAAGTATTTGGTGGATTCCAGCCAAAAAGACAATAAAAATCAAACTATTTTTTGTTATGCATTATAAAATAACATTTTATACCAATTTTGTTCGTTTTTTAATAGTTTGAGGGCCATACACATAATTACTTTTATTGGTTTTTGCCAATAAGGACTAAACTATTCAATAGAACAAATGATAGAGATCTTGCAATATATTTTGGACAATACAAAGACTGACTAGTGTATTAGATAAAAATATAAACACTAGTAATTTATTGAGCAAATTACAAAAAAAAAAAAACCCTGTGATTTCACTTTTTTGCAAATAAAGGACAGTGGTTTTTTTTTTTTTTTTTGTTTAAAAAAGAGGATTGTGTTTATTAAAATTTATGTGCAAATTTTCCATATAACTAAATATATATAATTTAATAAGCAAAAAGAAAAATTAAGTTGGTAATTAATGGTTGCATTGAAAGATTAATTAAGTAGTTATTGAATATGAATTATAATAAACGAAGCATAAAGTGTCCTAATTCCAAGTTCGCACTTCATCCAAAACTAAAAACAAGAAAAATAAATTTTGACCAAATTAATTAATTTATATAGGCTCCATCGTGTGGAGGCTTAGCTCCTGCTTATGAAGTTGACTAAACAACTGGCTTACCAAACCCCCAAAAAAAAAAAGAACTTAATGGAATTAGTTGGAAATCGTAACAGGAATACAAATATAATTTGAAATCTAATTTGAAATCTAATTTGAAATTTAGCAACTTTTGACTATCTAGTTAGTATGATTTAAAATTAATATAGGTATTTATTAAAAAAGTTTAAAAAGGTATATATATATATATATATATATATATATATATATATATATATATGAGAAATTTTATAGTGGACCGTTCTACTGAAAAACTGACATATAAGTAGTATGACTGTTTTGAAAACAAAAAACGCTTATTTGTTAATTTTTCATTTGGAAGGTCCACATGAACCGGATTCATTGTATAATTTCTCATATATATATATATATATAGAGGAAGTTGGTACACTAAATAATTGCTTTACTAATTATGCAGTGTAGTCGACTGATCATGCATTTCGATTTTCTTATGAATCGCATATGTAAAATTTTTGTCAATTTAATTAAGTTTCCATATATTAGAGAGAAAAAAAAAAAAAAAAAACTACTCGTTACATACTGAAGTTTCTTGACTAAAGGACCGTTTGGGGGTGCTTTTCCAAATTGGGAAAGTAACTTCCTGAAAGGAATGCCATAAAAGCAGCTAAGATAGGTGTTTGGTAAAGATGAAATTGGAAAAGCAATTTGGACGAAAAACACATTTATCACCTTTCCTTCAGGCCACAAATTGAGGCTTTCAGCTGAAAGCTAAAAACACGAAAAGCCTCTCATTTTCTTCACAATCTGCGATCTGCTCTTAAAATGCCCATCTATATATCTTAGCGATAAACTTAAGATCAAATACTATAACCTCAATCTAAAAATGACAACAATAAAAAAAGTCTATTGCTAAAATAATTAAGCTTCAAATCTCGACAATTTCAACTATTCATTAATTCTTATTACTAGACAAAGCATATATTTGTGTTTTTTTTTTTTTTTTTTTTTTTGGGTGAACCATAAATATGCTTATTGAGAGATGCATTTTTTTTAGAGAAAAGTAAATAAAAAAAAACATACTTGTGATTTGCTAGTTTTGTGAATTCATGAATGTAATTTAAAAGTTAATAAATAAAGATATAAAATTTTTTTACTAGTAAATAGATAACTCGTGGTTAGTAAATAAAGTGATCTATCCAATATGATGTCTACGAACTGTCAAATTTTTTAAATTTTTAATTGAAATTTAGTTGAAATGTTAGGGGAAAAAAAAAGTTAGTGTTATCCAAACACACGCTTATGCTTTGTCAAGTTGATCAAACTTTGTTGTGGTTGACTAAAAGAGTTTAAGTAAGTCGTTGAATATTGAATATGAATACTAATAAATGAAGAACAGAAATATGATGTGAACAGTCCAAGTTCATCCAAAATTAGGCGAAAAAATAGAATAAAAAATAACCAATTAATTATTCTAATTTAGATTTTTTTTTTTTTTTTTTTTTGTGCGTGTAGAAGTTCATAGGGGTGAGCAAAACCAAACCGCAATCAGAAAACCGAACCAAACAGAACTGAGCAAAAAAATTGAACCGAACCGAACTAAAGTTCGTTTGGTTGGTTTTGATTTTTAAAAATGTGATGGTTTGGTTTTCGATTTGGTTTTTGGCTTTTGATGAAAAAACCGAACAAAAACTGAACCGAACCGAAATAATTATAAATATTTAAAAATTATTTATATATATGTACAAAATACATTTTATTTGTTATAATATATATTTATATTATTATAAAATTTATATTTATGAGATTTTATTAATATATATGTAATATAGACCATTTTTTATAATAATTTATATATAATTAATAATAATTTAATGATAATAATAATAACAATAATAATAATAATAATTTATTTAAATTTTAAAATTTGGAAATTTTGGTTTAGAACCGAACCGAACTAGAATCAAACCTAACTAGTTCAATTCGGTTCAATCCAAACTAAATATATATTGGTTTGGTTTTAGTTTTTATAATTTTCAATGTTTGGTTTTTAGTTTCGTTCGGTACTTAAATTATAATTTAATGATAATAATGATTTATTTTGCTCACCCCTAGAATTTCGTCTCCGCTTATGATGTGACAAATCAATTGCTTTTCAAAGTAAAAATAAATAATAAATAAATAAAGTTGACGATATCGTAGTAGGTATCATAATCATAAATATAATCATGAAGCAAGTGGTACACATAAATCCCTAAATCAACGCATGATTTATGTAAGTAAACCTCATTTCTGAGTATTCTAAATTTTTAAGTTTTCTTTAATTAGTGCCCTGATTTTTAGTTTGGCTACTTTGGTTACATAATTTTTTATTGTTATAACCACTTTAATTCTAACATCTTCATCCTGTGTGATCACAACATTGTAGTTGTCGTGTTATAATAGAAGTTGTGCAACGTCAATGACACGTGGTGAGATCCGTATTGTTTATGGCGGTAATATATAACTCATCTTGATATTATTTGTTTGACCCGATTCGGCAAATCATGCTTACTTATACGCGGTAACAACCGGTTCTAAAGTTTAATGACAAAACAAATGTCTTAAACGATCCTAAAAGCATAGCGATAAAGAATAAACAAAACCTTCTATGCACAACAGACTTTGCACACAGGTTGAATTAGGTTAGGTTTGAGCAGGTACACCCTATCCACTTGAGCCAACTTAAATATTTTTTTTAATAAAAATTTTACTTTTTTAAAAAAAAATGAATCACTTAATCCATTGAATTAAATCTAAATTAAAAACATACCAAATAAAGAAAGGAGACAAATAAAACTAAAACTCTAAAAATTGTTTAAAAACAAGCAATAGCTAAAGTATGAAACACATTATTCGCATACTATTTGATACATTTGATCATAAATATGTGTAAAATACTTAAAATTTATAATATTGACATAAATATTAATCAAATAAATTAAATAAAAATATCAAAGTTGTTAAGTTGATATTATACATCAAAATATATTAAAACCGTATTTAGATCCAGTCAAACCACGTAAAATATATGTGATCAGGTCAGATCCAAGAAATTGGATTTAGATCGGCCAAATAAATATTTATTTAAAGAGACAGTTATTTCAACACGGTGGCTTCAGGAACTCCGAAGAAGTTTATCACTACATCCGTGGATATAGAAATATAAAAAACATGATACGGAAAGAATAAAACTTGTATCAATGGAACTATCCTAGTAGATATATAATAATTAAATTTATTGAAAATTTGTTATCATCTATTTTCTTTCATAGTGAATAGGACGTCTAATGAATTAAAATTAAGCAAATTGCATTCTATATTTGGATGTACTCTGTAAAGGTTACAAATTTGAATTTTGCCTAATCGTGTTTGACTATATATAGTTAATATATAATATACACCGTCATTTTAGTATGACATATAGTAATTCATATGTGTGTGTGTGTATATATATATATATATATATATATATATATAAAATTTAGTAGTATAACAACTTAATCAAGATACTACATTTTTATATCAATTATGCTGCTAATTTCAAACGGTAAATTACAAGACAACAAAGAGCTTGTTTGATTTTGTTGTTGTCGGTAGCTTTTGTTGTTCACTAACTAACTGTTGTTTTCGAAATAACTAATAACAGCTATTTTATAACACTAATTAAACACTTAGAATCTACTGTTTGAAGCAGAAAAAGTAAACAACAACTGTACAGAAGAAACCAAACACCCACTAAATCACCATACAAAAACATTAAATCATAATTTCATTTTTTTTTTTTTTATAATCCTAAAAGTTAATATTAGCAGTTATTGCTTAGAGCTTCAATCCCCTCACCACTCTCTTCTAACCAAGTCGATACGGGCTCTCTTGTTGCCACTTATTCATTACTGAAACATCCATTTTTAATATGTAATACAATTCATCCTTGCCTCGATCATCATTTTTCTCCGAATATATTGCTTAGAGCTTCAATTCCAACATCACCTTCTTTTGACCAAGTCGATACATGCTCTCATGTTGCTACCTAGTTCATTAGCAACACATCGTACGTGAAGAGTTGGCTCCATAGCAATTATAACGACTTGTCTTCCATATCATTAAAAAAAATGCACAAATAAGCATACCCCACACCACCCTTCGCCGACGGCTTAAAGAGCATCTGCATATGGTGGAAACAATCCAATATAAGGCAATGACCCCCTCTCCATTTCTATCGTGGAATTCATACATTCCAGTCTCATCACCATCCTTTAAGGCTGCTCATTGCTCAAACTTTCTCATTCGTTACAAACATCAGTATCCATCAACTATTCATAGCTCGATTTCCATGACTGGAGAAATTCCAAATCCACCAAGAGAGAAAAGAGACAACTTATTCAAAAGCAAAATTCATTACAGATTAATGAGCAATTGCCATCAACAGAACAATGAAACAAAACCTGACTATTTTTTTGTTATCCTCTTTCACCATCTCCACATGACCTATAATTTACAAATGGATCATCTGCGAATAACATTATCATTAAACAACAATTAACGTAATTTAATGAATGAACTAAATGTTATGAGTGCTGGCTACAAGAAATTATTTTTGAAGAAACCAAAAATCTATTATAAAGAGATGTTGAGAACTCCAAAATCTTTGTCATTTATTTCTTGTGATCACTCTGTGAGTAAGGTCTACTAGCGCCCGTCTCGACTTTCTTACATCTTCGTCGTCGGATTCAGGCAATGAATCAATTGCTTCTGCAGCGAGGCTAGCATGCTTCGCAGCTAGCTCCCGTGTCCTTTGGATTCCTCGGCTCTTTCCAAGGTACTCTAAGGCCTGTCAAAATATCATCACATCAACTTAACCCCAGCAAGAACAGCTAATACACATCATTGGGATAATAGTAGAAACCTTCTTATCGGGACAAATAAGTCCACATTAACTTTAGGTTCGATTGAACTTTGCGGCTCAATAACTCAAAAAATGATCAATTTGACCTAAACTTGGTTGACAGGGTTAAATAGGTCCGGAAAAAATGAACTCTACATATCAATTTATACGCAACTTAATATTTTTAGTTGAATCAGTTCAACAGTGACATCTCAGCATATGAGTTGCAGTTTTGGGTACTGTTGACTAGTTTGACCAAAAGGTACAGACCAAATTGAGATACAAAGTGTATTTTTGACCTACTTGAACCTAATAGCTTAGTCTAAGGACCAAAAATTGATCCTTTGTCCCTAAAATAGGGATTTGATTCAGAGATGAAATCCAATAAAATCACCACTATCATCCAACAAAATGGGTAAAATATAAACTAAAAAAAAAAAATCAAGTTAATATGATAAATTAAAGTGTCGAAGAGGTTAATATCCATGAACATTTATGATAGCAGAACTAGTTTGATTGTGTTTTTTTAAAAAAAAAATTAAGCAAACTTACAATATCAACATTCTCAGGTTTGTCAAAGCCCTGCTCAACAACTGCACGCAATTGAGGGAACTCCTCCATAGCAAACAATATTGGAGCTGTAACAATACCCTAAAACAAAAGATGTTTCTAGAGATGATTATGATATTACCAGACTTATTTCAAATGAAATGCATAAAATTCAAGTAACGACATGAGGAGTAACCAATGTTTAAGCTGATGTAGAACACACAAGAGAAACAAGGGAGCCAGCTCAAACATCAATTGACATTATAATTCAAATATAACCGTAAACGCATAAATACTAAACAGTAAGAAATCTGAATGAGTATTTACAAACAAAATACTAATCATATCACTACCAGGTTTAGGAATTCCAAAAACAAAAACCTTATTTCTGCATTTCTTCCTCAATTAAGTAGAGAGCCCTAAGCATGTTAATGGTCCTGCAATCTAAGCACCAAGTCTAGACACTAACATAGCAGCATCCACTTCCTAGTTCTTTTCTTCCCGACATGATTAAACAACAGGACATGTTAATATGTTCAATTGATGAATGAAGAGTGGATGAAGAGACAAAATATACATTCATTCATATCTACATTCATTTAAGTCTACAGCAGATAATGTCTCGGTCATGCCATTTTTTAATCTCCAACATGAGTCAACAATTAGTAGCACACTGTTCCTTGCATAAACCTTGCTACTGTGCATGGAAGCATTCAAAATTCTATTTTTGTTCACCTTTGACAAAAACCAAAATCCATTTTTAAGCTAGTTCACTGCATCTGATTGTTCACAATTTAAATCATCATTCAGATATAATATCAGAGAGATGGAATACATGGCGAATGTCGGATAGTGAACCCTTTCCAAGGGAAGTTGATGTGCCCGTGAAATCAAGGACGTCATCTATCAACTGAAATGCCAATCCCTGTAAAAGGAAGTAGTTCAATTATGAAAGTAAATTATTGTGGAAAGAGGGCATCCATGTGTGATTTGTGGATATGGAAGCCAAAAGGGAGATAGCAAACATTACAGACAAACCATATGACTCCAACAATAGACCGTAATTTTAAACTGCACACTCAATTTCTAAACTAGTACAATGTCAAAACAAAATTGCAAAATCTGCAATTGAAAACCTAATCATATCTTCTTTTCTCAAATTTGCACACATTTCTCCCTGAGATCTTAGAGAAGTGGTGTCTAAGGAAGTCGTAGGTATTCAATTCATAAGACTGATGACAGCAAAACCGATTCAACCTTAAGGTCTAAAGTTTTTCTCAAATACTCTCCATAGAACAGAACATATCTGTTCGCATTCCATTTCAAAACAGATCTAATGGGCATACATTACTACTTAGTAGCTATTGAATGTAAACGTTAGTTTCAGATGCAATTTCTCCCCATCTTGAGAGAACAGACTTAGTAGGCCATAAGAAAATTACAACACTTTCTTTTCTTTGGTAGACTCTCAAGAGGTTTCCAGACAACAGAAGATATGATTTCCAACTATCTTCCCGTTCCTCTTTTACCCAACCCATACTCCGCCATTCCCAAACAAAGTTATCCAATTGCAAATTAATGTTAGTGACAAAGAGGAAACTGAAAACAGCATAATGAGAAGATCACGAACCAGATTTTTGCCGTACTCAAAAGCCAAAATCGAAACTTCTGCTGTTTGCCCAGCAAGAAGTGCAATTGCTTTGCAGCTGTTTGAAATCAAAGATGCAGTCTTGTAGTATGTCTTTTGCATATAGTACTCCATGCTGCATTAGGAATAAAATAGAACATCGTACAGGTGTAATGCAAACCAAGGCACAATAAACCAACGTTACACTTTGACAGATATTATATCTTTGTGATTTTCAATTATTAAAAAAAGGATCATCCACAAACACATTTTAGACATCGGAGGACTTCATTGATTTACAAGGATATTTAATCTTTTTGTTCTTCCCCAATTATGGAACACTTAATACCCAAAACCTACTTCATTTGGAACAAGAATAAGCCAAAAACATGGAATACATTATGATAGAAGCAAAATGATCAGCAGCTGAGATTAATGATCAGTAGAAAGGAAAAAGAAAAGACTGAATAATAATTCTAGATAAAAAATGTTATCGTGTTGGTCATATCTTATTAGCAAAACTGCAGCAGTTTCAGAATGTAACTTTGTTTCGTTATAAGGTTTTCCCAGTTTATATTACAACATGAGTCTCAATTCTTTCACGGGATAGATAATTTTGGAAACATCAGAGCAATAAGAGGGTGTCCGAGCACTAGAAAGCAGAATTTAAACAACCATCTAGAGATTTAAACATTTCAGATAGAAAGTTTCTATATCTCCAGGACTTTGTATCTCCAGATTCATGAAATCAACAAGACTCTAGAAATGACAACGTGAAACAGCATACCTACAACGTTGCTCATATGTACTCGTCATCTGCATGGTTTCACCGGTTACAAGATGCTCTACCACTGTTGCTAAAAGTGAGACAACCTGCAACCGCAACATAACGGTTACCTTAATAAAACAATGCAAATAAACATAGATATCTAACCGAACACCAAAATTTCCCACCCTTACTCTCTCAAAAGCCTCAAGGCCAAAAGCTCAATGTTACCCCTGGACGATATCCAAATAGTCAATGTTGCCTTAATTATTTTGTTGGCGCAATTGATTTCTTCCTCTTTCAAAATATTAAGTACTTATACTCAAATAAATCGAGTCCTTTTACTTATGCTTCATTTACAATATCCTTGAATTTAGTTTGAAAAGTGATTGAGAACAATAATGAGCATGTCTCTTTCTTATCAAAATAATAATAATAATAATAATGAGCATGTGTCTGAGATGCAAAAGAGCTTAACAGTGCAGTAAAAAAGAAACAAACACATGCATAGTTATTGGATGGAAAAAAAAAAATCCATATACCTCTGTATTCTTCAAAGAAGCAAGTGCCACACAAGCTCTTGATAATAGAAAATCTCCGGCTAATACTGCTACCTGCAACATAAATGATTAATGAAAACAAGAAAACATTGCCATCTATTCTAAGTCCAGAATCATATCTGCAAATATATGTATTTTGGGAACTTAATATGATGCTCAAAAATAACATTGTTCTAGCACTGACATAGGCTTCTAAACTGAAGAAGGCTGCTAAACAGTTCTTATCTCACTGAAGTAGGGACCTATAGAAACAAAACAGGACCATAGATCATCCTAATATGATGAGAAATCTATCAGGCCTAAAAAGTGATAATAGAATAAATATTGGTTCACCTCCATATTTCATACCTGATTAGGATAAATCAGAAATACAAAGCATCAGATACCTAGAAATCTACCGCAGTAAATTTTCAAAAAATAAAAATTATTAGTTTATTTTGTATGAAGCAAAAACGATCTTACCTTATTCCCCATTACAAAATTTAATGAACCAATGCCACGCCTTGTGTCTGCATCATCCAACACATCATCGTGGAGAAGACTCGCTACCTGAGAAAAATGATTGCATAAGTCTCAAAACAGGAACTGCTTAACTGAAAGAAAAACCATAAACAGTGAATTTATTGCCCAAAAAAAAAAATTCGAACAAAACTAAAACATGAAGAAACTGACAAAGAAAACTAATAGGAAAACAATGAGCTGACATGTATCATTTCTGTAATTTCAGCTATACGTTGCTGTCTTGTTCTTAATTGTGTTTCCAAAGCTTCTTCAGCATTAGTTGGCAATGTATCAGGTATGCCCACATTCAATGCTGATGCCATCAGCAACAAAACCTGCACAAACACACCCAATCTATTAGAAAAGAACGATCAGAGTAAAATAAGCAGATCAATGTGAAGAACAGCAATGTCCTACAGACAATACGCATTTTGAGATTCCTAGACTTTTTGAGTTCCTTCTATTGAGTTCTCATATTTCAATTGCATTGCATTAGACCAGCAAACTTCTTATTTTTTTTTATCAAGGACTTTTGATAGTGTTGAAAATATTAGTAATAAATGATTTGAATTTTTCGTAATTGTTCTATCAAACTCTCATAGTTCAGAGATGAGACCACTAGTTCTGGGGAAAGGAGGTAAGCTGAAGCAGAACTATAAATGAGTCAAATGACTTTTTTTCCTGTTAAACAGAGATCGCATTGTAAGGAGCATGCTTTCATTCATTAGTTGCACCTATACTAGCATCGCATACCATGAATGAAGTCCTCCTACCAATCTAACAGCACTTTTACAATCAAAACATAGATTACTAAAACCGATGGAAAAGCTAAAACAAAATTCCAGAAACTACAAATATTTATTCTACATACCGTTGGACGAAACCTCTTTCCTTCTACCCCCATCTTGAAGAAGTACTCAGCTGCAGAGGCAAGCTTAGGGACCTACATGATTGAATCCAGTCATCCATTCAAACAATCAAACCAATTGATACTTCATTAAACCACAAGTGCAACAAAGGGACAGAAAGATACAACAAGCCTGCCAAACAGTAATATCTCAGAGAAACGGAAAAAGAAAAAGCAAATAGATACCTCAGCAACCACCATTGCCCGTAACCTATTAGCAAGGAGCGATAGTTCGTCAGCAACCAGTGAAAATGGGTCAGATTGTTCCTGGAAAAATTGATCTTCAAATCTCAGTTGAACTGGAACACAAAGTCCAATAGAGCAGTAAATGTGTATCCAAAAGATTACGAACAGATTAAATGCATGTGTCTTTATCTTAATATAGAGCCCCAAAAGTCCCTAATTGAGAATTCAATTTAAAGAATTAATAGTATAAGACTACAAGGTTCATTTAGTCTCAATCGAACTAAACACAACCCCAAGGATCAAAAGCAAGGTTACTTTCAAATGAATTGGATTAGATCAGAGCTACTTACGAAACCACACTGTACATAGTTATCAAACTGCATTTTTCTAATTGTAATTCAATTAGGAACCCAGAATGTCGAGTCCCATAACTTTGATCCCTAAATTCCCACTTATTTAAGACTGATCCCTAAATTCCCACTTATTTCAGACTGATGAAGCAGCAACAAGCCAATCAGTTAGCTAAAAAAAATGGAACAAAACTTGAATGAGGAAGATGGCTAAAGCAAAGCGGCAATTAAGATAAATTCAGTGATACATTGATGACCAAAGAGCACAAAAACAGGTGTTACTCAATAACAATATAATACTAAATGAACTTATGATACATTGATCAATATTCAGAAACATATTGGCATGAAAAAAAAAAAAATTGTAAAACAGAGGTCCTGCTTATGCTACAACACATTTGACACGATGTTACCCTTCAACTGGGAAAAACAAGCAGCCTAAGGCAATGGGCAAATAATAACAAAACAGAAAGATTAGCATAATGAGAACAACACTCAACCTCAATTAAGGAGCTGGTCTGATGAATGTGTTGTCTAAAACCATGCAAAGCAGGCAAGCTCCAGATATAAGTTTCTCTGCGATTGAAAACCTACTAATCACCATAAACATAGAAAAGGCAAATACAAATTGTTATTACATAAATAAGATGACAACAGATTTCCATCATCTCCAAATCATACGGACAAACAAAAGCTTCAGCTCCCAAAAAATGAACAACATAATAACAATATACTGAGCTCCCAAAAACAAGCAGCATAGCAGTTTCAAGAAAGAATAAGCAGTATAGGTCAAATAATCCTACTAATCCACCCTAGTTTAACCAGAAAAGTGAATTCAAATTTCAGTTGAACGTGAATCCCAAACTATAGAATGTGTATTTAAGACTCAAAATGCCTTGCATTCATCAACAAATATACACCCTTGATCCACCAGATAAATCTGACAAGAAACACTTTCGTATAATATAGCAACCAATACGAAAGTGGAGCTCACAAAATAGATAGCAAAATGATGACAATAAATACAACAATGATTACCACATCATATTCTTGACATATATGCTTGAGGTAATAAAACACACTAAGCACCAATTCAAGCAGATCATATCAGCTTCTCATTTAAATTTGTATCCCAATGAGTCTCGAATTACTCGTTACACAACCTCTGATTACCATAAAAACAACACTCCCCAACCGAATGGCAGCTACAAATAGTTCACAACTTTAAGCAAACATTTTCTTTTCGATCTGTCACTTCAATCACTGATTTTAAGCCAATTGTATTCCTAGTCGCTAACCCAGAAAGTTTTACTTCTTCAGGAGAAAAAAAAAAACAAAAAAGAAAAAATTCATTTGTGTTGCGCATAAAAGGAAAGGAATAAGAACCCAATAAGGACGAGCTAAAACCCAGCGAAATTTCCAGCTCCAGATTTCATTCTCTCAATAATCAAACAGTCCACCGAAAACTGATCAAGCTACAAAAAAGGGACAACAATGCGTTTCCATTGCACATAAAACTACCTAAAACCCATTAAAGACGAGCTAAAACCCAGTGAAATTTTTAGCTCTAGATTTCATTCTATCAATAATCAAACAGCCCGCCGAAAACTGATTAGTCTACAAGAAAAGAAAACATAATGCATAATCACCTTTTCTGTAGAATCTCCAAGCAAATGGGAATTATCGACAGAAGGAAGTATTCGCTGAGAAAGAAACCAACGCCTGCCGCTTCTCGAAATACGTGATAAACCCCGCGAGAATAACATCGCCGCAAGCGTTTGTTTTTACTGTTGCTACTCGAGGGAAGCGAAACGAAGAAGAAGAAGAAGAAGAAGAGTCAAAAAAGGAAACTTGCAAGAGAACAACACATAACCGACTCGGACTTTTTTTTTGGGCTTAATAGCAAAGAAGAGAATAAAAGGAGTGAGATGGTTTGTTATATCATTTTTTCGTAGTGAGTGACGACGGCGAAGCTCAGCCATAAATCTGCGAAGGGTTCCTTCTTTTCTTCATTTTCTCCTCCATCTAATTTTCCACGTTATTTATTAACATTTTTTAATTATTTATTAACATTTAATTAATTATTATTTTGCTTTTTATAGCATAAGTTATACTCTTATGATTACTAATAATAATAATTACAGTAAATGTAATAAGTAAATGATTGTAGCATTTCTATAGCCGATTTCACAAAAATAATAATAATGTCTTCGAATATGTGAAATTATTATGAATTATGCCTATTCAGCACCTATATATAAAAATAAAATATTTTTATATGTTCATATAAGTGTCTTTTTTAAAAAAAAAAAATCACTATAAAAATAGTCAAAACAATATATAAATAATTATAAAATTAGTATGCGTACAAGTTTAAAATTACATATTTAACTTTTTCAAATTATTTGATTTTTTCCCCTGGTAGTTAGGGGTGCACAAAAAAAACCCAAAACTGTGAAACCGAACTGAAAATATAGTTAACCGAAACCAATGAACTAGGTTACGGTTTTTATTTTTAGAAATTAATAGTTATGGTTTAGGTTTAGGTTTTATGTGGACTTATAGCTAATCAACTTTTTACAAATATTTTTCTTAAAAAATAATGTAATTATATATATATATATATATAAAGTGAAACATTTGGGCCTTTGATGTAATTTTACTTCCTTACTATACAACACCAAGTAGTCTCGATCACTCCCTTCCAATCCTATCTCTTCTCAATTCTTAATTTCACACTCACTGAAAAACGAACAGCGAAGAACATTTCATTAATTAATGTTTAATCTTGTACAACAATTTCTATGTTTGAAAACTTTTTTTTATTAATGTTTTAATTATTGAAGTTTATGGTTAAAATGTTATTTTAATTAATAATTAAGACTGTCGTTTGTAATTTTATATTTTTATTTGACATTTGAGATTTATGGTCTATGTATTTGAAGTTTCAAATATTATAAATTTAGCAAAATCATAATGTCTATTTCGTAAATGGTTAACCATAAAGAAATGGTTAACCGACCGAAATTAATGGTTAACCGAATTTAATAGACAGTGTATGCTTAGTAAATTAAAAAAATCGTTCAAACGGTTAGCCGTTTGTAAAAATCCACATGTACCGATTAACCGACCGTGTGCACCCGTAATGGTAGTAGGTTAGGAATTAGTATAAATAGATTGTGTTCAATATTAACTATTAGGTTAATGTTCATGAATTTGTCATATCAACTTAGTTTAATCATTTTTACACTAAAATTCCTATAAACTGAGACCATTGAAAAAATATATATTTTTGAAAAAAAGTTAATTTATCAATATATTAATATTTATTAAATTATATATTGTACATATTCTTTATTAAATTATATTATATATAGAATTTTGTAAAATTTTAAAACTCGTAATATAGTAATATGTACAAAAAGTTATACACATGAACTAATGAATTAGGTAACAAGTAATCTTGAAAATGATAGGTACATTGTATCAATATCCAGAAATAGTAGTATTTTGTGACATTTTTCTCAGAAAGAGGCTTTTCAAGATTGAAAAAAAAAAAAAAATAGTAGTGTTTTGCATCATTGCCTGTCTTGCCAAAAAAACCAGAACATGTAATTGAAATTAGTTCAACTGCAAAAACAAAATAATTGACTTAAGATATATATCTTAGGCAAAAAAAGTAAAATTTAAAAAATAAAAATTCTCTACAAAATATTTTGGTTCATATAAATATTTGTCTATATATAGCTATATATATATATATATATATATATATATATATATATATATATATTTAACAGATTAATATAGTCACTAATTGACTCCAATATAGAATTCAAATCTATCTCAAATTTCCCAGGGATGCCATCTCTTTTCCTTCACCAATAATCAGCGCAGAGACAGCAATTTATGGGCTAAGCAAATCCATTAATTTTTTGACAACAACAACAACAATATAATTAATACAACAAAAACATACATGAATACATACAGTATCTGCTATTGAGTTTTCAAGATTAAGTAGTCATAACAGCTAAATACAACATCAAACAATATCATCTCGAAAAGAAGTTGCAATCTCATTGTTCACAGAACTCAGCGCCTAAGAATTAAGAATCAATCTAATGATTCCATACCTAAGTTCTCAGACTCCCAGTCAGCGTATTCGCTTTGCAGATAATGTAAGCATCTGCCCCCATCCTTTCTGCAACCTGTACAACTATTTGGCTACATTATTACCAATCATCAGCTCCCTTCGTTACGCCAAGAATAATAGCAATAGTCGCAAGAACCGCCTGCTCATACAGTTTTTATTAGTAGTGCATTAAATGATTTCTTCGTCCTGGTATCCCAGAAAGCACTAAATCATACAAAGTGTTGAACAATAAAACAAATTACAATTTCGATGTGATTAGTGATCTTGATGGAGGGAAGTTGGCAAGATATCATAATAGCTTAAGAATGTCAAAACTGAAAATAGGTTAAATTTAACGCTAAGCCTAACACTTCTCCGAGAATTTGACTGCTATTATGGAAAATCGTCAATCTTAATCGAGCAGACTCAACTTCTCAATCTACTAGAATCTGATGCCAGTGAACCATTTAGTGATGAAAAACAGAAATAACATTTCACACCTCAGGCAATCATCAAAGCATAACCAGACCAAACCAGACCAGCCTCCCTCCCCTCAACATTAGGTCCTGACACGAATTTCAAGACCTAATAGTTTGAGATGAAATTTGGATTTGTTTGCTTAATTTCTTTGGCTATTAGTGTTTTTGAGCAGATCAGCTTTATGCTCTCTGCCCTCTTCATCTCTATCAAACCCTGGCCTAATCTCGAATCAATCTAGTGTATATACTCTGGTATCCTCTTTTTGTCTTGGCCAAGTAGGACTATCGACAAAAGAGTAGATTTAATAGCTTGTTCACCTATAAACAAAAGGAAAGTATGGCTAAAATGCAAAATATACTAGTGAATATTTTGCCTTCAATAATGAAACAAATGTCATTTAAATGGAGAGAAATGAACATACAATGTGACAAATTGACATCCTCTCAGTCTAATTAGTACTCAACCAAAAGGAAAATTCTTCCCTACACCAGGCGTTTGTACACCATTACTAACATTAGGAATATCCCATTGATTGCGGAGCCCGTTACATGCAAGAGTAGCACACATAAACCAGATATAGGCAAGAATTTTCCCAACTGAAAAGAAAACCAAAGATACTGAATTTCTTGGGTCATGTTCCATGCCACTCAAACATAATAATTGGAAAACCCTATAACCAGAAGCTAAGAATAACATAAAACAAACTAGGAAACTGAAGGGAAAACCTTGTTTCCATCCGAATACTCCACAATGCCTCAAAGAGCCACTAATTTGAACACTTTTAGCACCTTTGATATGACCAATTTTTTCATTTTGAAAAAAAAAAATGTCTCCAAAATATCTTTATCAACTCTACTTAAGCGCCTAATAAAGTGTTTTAATTAAGTGCCTTCACAACACAAAAACAAGTGACTAGTGAGAATCTACATAAGATTACAAAACATACAGAAACAGTTAATAGTCAAGGCCATTCAGTCAGTCTCTTCACAAGAAGTCATTTGTAATCACCTTATGAAGAACTATGACCAAACAGAAGACCCCATCTTGAGTGGAGAATAGACTTCCCAATTTTTCCGTTAACAATGACAAATGCCAAAGAGGAAAAAAGGATTTACCATACCATTCTTCACGAACTTTTTGTTCATTGCTTCTCACATGAGATCTTAAAATCCAAGTAAACTCTACAACAACAGCTCAAGACTTTGAAACAAACATTTGTTCCTCTGCGTGACCCATTAAAAGGGGCTCACATACAGTGTAACTACTCATTCTTCAGGACATGACTTGCAGTTTTCTCCCATTTGGTAATATGCACATCAAGACCCTAACTCCATTTTCGACCAAACATTTAAAAGACTCAAAAAAGATATAAAAATGTCTATCTTGTCTTCTAAACAATTGCACATAAGCAATTATCCCAAAGAGCAAAAAGGTAAAGCACAAGATTTTATCAGGAAAATAAAGGAAATATCAACTCACCGCAATTGTGCAAGCAATGTATCCTGGCTTCTCTCGGGGATCAACTCTCGCACAAAGCATAACAAATACCCCAACATACCACGGAATTGCACCAAGAAAGAAACCAATTATAAACCTTCAAACAGAAAGAATACAACGCATTAGAAAAAAAATTAATAATAATAAGTATATAAACAATGGAATCAAAAAACCAAAAACATAAATTAAAGGTCTGAAAGTAGAAGAATGATATTTATTACCCTTCAACAGCTTGCTTCACAGCAAAGAACATTGAAAAAGAAGTCAAAAAGTCATCAGATAGGTAGTATACACCATGTTCAAGACATTATCATGAAATCAATTGGCTCATGTAGCTCCAAAAATATTTATAAAAGGGAATTTCACTTCAGAATACAAGTTTAAGGGTTTAATAATTCAAGATATTTAGTCATTAGATATCTAAAGCTGAGGCCAGAGGGAAAAAAACAGTGACAAAAAGATATAGATCGCAGATGAAAATAAAGAATGGAAGAGAGAAAGCTGCTCTTCTCTTCAAAGCTTTATTGTTGGTTCCTTTCAGAAGATATAAGAGCTTTGTGTTTTAACCGCCAAATGGTCTCACCAAGGCTATGCTTGACCACCTGGACACACACAGAGACTCTAAGCATACAAGAGTATCAATGAACTCAGTTATGAGTTCCAACAGCAAAAATAGAATACAGGTTATGCTACTTGGCTTGCTGCATTAAATCAAATAAATATATCTTTGAGACATCAAAAGGGAACACACAACTCATTGGTTAGCAGTGTGCTGTGGTTATTCCATCTGAAAAAGGTAACATCCATCTTGGAACTATTATTTGAAAATTACTATCGACATGCTCATTTCAAATACTCAAACAGATTGCTAGGCAACTGGCAACTGGGTCAAAACACTGACATGTGGAATATAGTTCCAATTTCTTATATAATAATTTGGAGTGAATAATGATAATGTTTTAAAAATAAATGATGCATCCATATACTTTATGCTAGTTTGAACCGATGGTAACTTACAAGAACCAGCCTACACCAATACCGCAGCAAGGAAGGCGGCGTTCTCTTACAGGTCTTCCTTCAGCAACAGCATAACCTAAGAAATAAACATCTTGATTTAGTTAAACAACAAAAGATGGATACCCAATTCTTCTCATTGTCTACTCAAAATGATAACGAATAGCCGTCTCGAAGGCTTAGCACCAAGATACAAATCAAACGGGCAGGAACTAAATTTTCGGTCTACAGAAAATTGCACAGTCATTCATGTCAATAATCAATTGCTAACCAATCATGTAAGCTAATCAAGTCAACTAATTTCAGCCATATGGGACCAAAGTTAGATTCACTTGCGATGAAATCAACGATCAAATAGACCTTATAGTGTTCGTAGGAGTACTCACCTGGGACAGTTTGGTAGCCGTGGGCATAATACTGATGCGGCGGATGGGCGGAGGGTTCAGTAGCTCCGGGAGGAGCAACAGGCTGAGGGAAACCGATAACCGGCGGTTGTGGAGGAGGATAATTGGCAACGCCTTGAAAAGTACCGTACTGAGGTTGAGGAGGAGGAGGAGGATTTTGATGGTGGTGGTGGTGATCTACAACAGCTGCTCTGCTTGTTCCTTTATCTTCCTTACTCATTGTTGTGGCTGATCGGAGAAGAAGGGATTCAGAGATAATTAAGGACGGTGTGTTGTTTGTGTGCAAATTATAATTACACGTTTAACAGCCTGCTGTGTTGACTTCTTTATTAAGACGGTGACTTTTACTGCTACGCTACTATTTTGGAGAAAACAAATACATCCTTAACCCCTGAAATTCTATCTTTTTTGCTAATTGATCCATGATCTTTTAATTTGACACATTAAACCGTTTGATCAACAATTTTGCATGTACCAAGTTCCGGGTCAAGCAGTTACTAGATCAGTCAATTCAAATTCAGCTAGAATGATGAAAAAAAATACCTTTATAAATCATAGGCTACGTTTGGAGCTGCGAAAAGCAGCTTTCAATCAAAGCAAGAAGAACCTTACTTTGGCTGAAAGCTCCTTTTTGGCTACAGAAAGCAGCCTCAAATGCACAATTGGTAGAAGTCAGATTATATTTAGAAAAGCACTGAAAAAACTGAAAACTACTTTTAAAAAAAGCAATGAAAACTAGCTGTGGAGGAAAATACTTTTACTAGCAACAATTCCAAACTAACCCTTAATATATCCTAAATGCATTTTTTTAGTATAATCTATTGATTTGGGATATTTAGTGTCTGACTTCTTGTAACTGAACATATTGAACCCTTAACTTATGAAAATTGGATTACGATGCTATGTTATTCTTATACAACGAAGATAAGAAAAAAAAAACTTTGAAAATAGTAAGAGAAATACTATACTTTCAATTATTCTTACAACGTAACTATACTTTTATCATTAATATATAGATTAAATATGGTAAAATTAGTTTCTAGTTCGTACTTTATCTTAGATATACACTATAATCTCTTAGCCCCTTGTGCATATATATACATAATATTTAACGAAAATTTTGATTTGGAAACATATCTTTATTTTTAGGTTTTTGAAATGTTTTAGTTACTTATGGCTCTTAGAAATTTGCACAAAAATATTTTGAATCAAGTTTTTATAATTTTGTAAAATAAAAACTCATTTTTTTTTATTCTATGTATATAAAAATTGGAAGACTTATAAAGAAAATAAGATTATTAATCAAGCTGTTCGTATGGAATTTATTAAAGATGTTTTGGAGAAAGCTGCTTTTAATCACAAGCCACTTATTCTTAGAGATGTTAGGATTTTTATTTTTATCCTAAAACAACATTTTCCTCGTCTAGACAAAGAACAAAAAATGTTTGTGGAGGGTCGAAAAAAGGCTCAAGTCCTTTGTGAAAAACTTTGGGATAAATGTTTTAGTCTTAACCTTCGTCTTTGAACCTATGTCACAGAGAGGAATCTAGTTGAGCATAATGACAAGAGACTTGCTACGGGATTAGCAGAAAACTTCAGGAATCTGATGATGGACATAAGATGGAAGTGGATATCCAAGTCTCAGACAAATAATAAATCGTAAGTCATGATGTCATCTTCAGCATGTATAATTGAAGAATCTACTTTTTTAGCTCCAGAGACAAGAGCCATGTGTTTTATCTATCTATCTTATCTTTTTCAGTACAAAAAAAGAATAAGATTCCTTTTATGTATTACTATTCTTAGCTGGAAAACGGGACCAGAGACACCAGCTGTGTTTTGTTGTTTTCTTTTTGAGCAAGATAGCAAACAGTACCAGAGGCACCAAATTTGTATTATAAATACCCCTTTAGTTCTTCATATTCGAGGAGTAAAAGAGGAAGCAGAAATAAACTTGCGTGATATTTTAACTCTCTTATGTTCATTGTACCTTACTCAAATATTTATACAAAGGTCTGGGAGAATGAGTGCATATTGTAAAACCCATAGACGAATAAGGCATACAAAGCACAAAAGAACCTTCAAACTTCAACTGTGTTGAAGTATTACTGGTGACAAGCATAGAAAAAAGCTGAAGCAGGTTGTGGAAGCTAGATAGACCACTGTTCCCTGTGAGGTATAAGTCTTAAACTTTTCTGGTAATATAACACATATTATATGTCCCGTGGTTGCCCTCATCCTGATTGTTTCCATTTGAATCATGGTGTTGGTGAGGATCCAATAATAGAATTGTTAAATACTATTATTGATCGTTTTAATTTTTTAGAAACCTCTTTAGAAAAATCCTCTAAAAGAGTAGAGGAATTGATTCCGAGACAGAGTGAGTTTGAGAATTATTTTCTCAATAACAGAGTTCCTTTAGGCTTTGTTGCTAGTTCAAGATACCTAAACAAGTATCAAAAGCTGAAGGAAATAAGAAAATATTGGAAAGAAAATTCTCAGACTTCTCTTAGTCATTAATTGTTTTATTTTATTATTATATTATTATCTTCTTAAGGTCCTTCGTTTTTGAAATAGTATCAGATCCTAGGGAAGATAATGAGTGTTTGGATTACAAAATTTATTGAGTCTATATTAGTTTTAGATTAGATAGATGATAAAGAATTAGAAAATATCATAGAAGAATTGATAGAAAATATTAAAGGAGAAAAATTTAATCTATTAGAAAATCTTGAAGAAATATTAATAGACAAAAAAGAAAATTGTAAAGAGCAGATAAAATTTTTTATAAAAAGCTCTTAGAGAAAAATTCAGTTAATAAAACATATTACTGAAAAAACTGACGAATTTCTTTTTGAAAAGGACTAAAGTGTTAATCAACTTGACGTTTATAGGTAAGATTTATAATTAAAAGAAAGTTTTGGAAAAAAGAATAATTTCACAAAAGGGGTTTCACTGAAAGACAAAAAATATACCATAAGTCAGGAAATAGTTTCATATATACCATAAAGTGGTAAATTGTTTGGACTTATGCCGTTAAATAGTAATTAATTCAAATTTTTGTACATACCAAGTTCCGGGTCAAGCAGTTACTCAATCAGTCAATTCTAAACATCAAATTCAGCTAGAATAATGGAAAAAAAAAAAAACCTTTATGAATCTTAATGCATCCAAAATGTACTTTTTTAGTTCATAATCTATTGATTTGGGATATTTAGTATCTAACTTCTTGTAACTGAACATATTGAACCCTTGACTTATTAAAATTGAATTACGATTCTATGTTATTCTTTTACTATGAAGATAAGAAAAAAAAAACCTTTGAAAATAGTAAGAGAAATAGTATACTTTCAATTATTCTTACCAGATAACTATACTTTTATCATTAATATATAGATTAACTATGGTAAAATTAGTTTCTAGTTCATACTTAATCTTAGATATACACTATAATCTCTTAGCTCCTTGTGTATAGATAAATAATATTTGACGCAATTTTAATTTGGAAACATATCTTTGTTCTTACGTTTTTGAAATGTTTTAGATACTTATGTCTCTTAGAAACTTGTACAAAAAATATTTTGAATCAAGTTTTTATAATTTTGTAAAATAAAAACTCATTTTTTTAATTTAGAAATTAAAAGTTTCCTTTTTATATGTTTTGTGACCGACTTGTAAGCAATTTTTTTTATTCTATGTATATAAAAATAATAAACGTGTTATTATAGTTTTGAAATTTATATTTTTGTTATTTACAAGGTACAACACATGTCGATGTGGTTTCAATTTCAGTTTCCACGTGTGTATCCATTTTCACTTTCATGCAACTAGTTTATTTTAATGTGTCCATAAATTTATCTTCAAATTTATATGAAAATGACTTTTATGTCATTCGCTTATTGATTTTAGAACCGATTGGGGAAAAAAAATTTGGTTTGCCCTTTCCACTTCTAAGAATATTTCAATAACTGTAGAATTTTTTTTTGTGACAAAGTGACACATGTGGTTTTTAATGTTAGCAAAAGAAAAAATTTCACAACAATATTAATTTTAATAATTAACGATTTTGCCGATCGAATATGGCAGTATTTAGCTGCAGATGAGTGTTTATTATGGTTTATGGAATATAAAATTTGATATGCTTGAGAAAAGATAAAAATATAAGAGACGATATAGAAAATTAGTAAAACGAAAATATAATTTCATACACCTAGATCAAATCGATATAGTAAGATTTCGAATCGAATCGATATTAATATATATAGATTCCATTCGAGACCATCCTTGAAATCATCGTCCCAAAGATTTATGAACATGGAGTTGAAAAATCTTTATGAAATTTGTTGTATCTAATCAACAATGTTTAATCCTATGGTTTTTTGATAGCATGGAGCTATAAAACTGGCCGTGTGGACCACGCGGCTAGTTGCCGCGTCATCTCATACGCCAACTCCCTAATGGTCCATATGGCATTCAGTGACCCGGGATAAGACCGACTCCTTAACAGATCGGATCCTGAGAAGCACCGGCTGAAATAACTTGTACCACTTCAAGTCTCCTAACCCAAGGGACAGGTGAACGTATCCCCATTGAACACGTGTAAGGACATGATGTTGTACCTGTAAAGGTGCCGCGGGGACAAACGCAGGGTGGAGGCCACAGAGGTCAGGTACAAGAGAGTACCGCGGAGACAAGAGCAGGGTGAGTCCGCCGCACAGCTGTGCCAGGAAGGGGGACCACTTCCAGCCAATGAGAGTGAACCGTACAAAACGGTCTGACAGGGTCACGCGGATGAACCCACTATAAAAAGGGAAGATAAAGGACTCCCCAGGTATCTTTTCAACAATACACTTTCTTTGTTCTTCTATTCCTTTTTCTCCAAATCCTCTGACTTTGGCATCGGAGTGGACCCGGAGGTCATCCGGTCCTCAACCCCTTTTGTTTCAGGTACTCAGCCTTCCGGTAAGACCAGACGGCATTACCCGCCGCGAAGACCGCGTGGAATTCACTTTCTTTTTGGAACCATCAAACTGGTGCGGTGAGCGTGGACCCGCTGAACGAAACAATGTCATCGGGACCAACAACTTCAGATGCAATTTCCACTGTCCTTCCTTCTCAGGGAGGCGCAATACCAGTATTCTCCGGGGTTATGAAGCCCTCATCTGCCATGATCGTGACTCCAAGCTCATCCCACACCCCTGCCGCCATCTCAGGTGATAGCAGCAACTCTGCCGGTGCAGTCTTAGATCGGATTGCCAAGAACTACGGGATGACGCCGGCTGACCAGAGCGATTTCCGGCGAGCCATCCTCCAGATGCAGGAACAAGGCATAGCAGGACCCTCGTTGAGTGACAGCTCTCCCCCTCCCATAGTGCACACATTGCCAGAGTCAGCCTCACATCCACATGTTGTTCGAGCCCTTTTTCCGGTCTCTGAGCAGGGGACCCCCAGCATAAGATTAGAAGGGTCAGGACAGGGCATGGCTCAGCCCATCGGAGGAGGTAACGGAATGACTGGAGGACCCCATGCAGGAGGATATTTCCCTGCTTTTGGCTGGTTGCCACCACCTGTAGGAGACCAGCAGGCCGCTGTGCAAGCGCATCCCACTATGGCTGCCCCAAGAAGCATAGGCTCCCAGGTTTTACTTCCTAACCCATGGTACGGAATACCACACCCATATTTGCCGAATACCCCACATTCATACCCAGCGCCGGCTCCATTGCAAACACCAAATTCCCTCACCACATACGGCGTTGGAAACAGCTCAGCCATCCCATGTAACACACCCGCAACAAACATCCCAAGCAACACAAATACACCGCCTCCCCCGACACCATCCTCCTCGGGCACAGAACTCACGGATGACCCTAGATTCATGGCCATGTTTAAAAAGGCGTTGAGCACCTTTGCGATACCATACCAAGAGCCACTGATGGAAAGTGGGGAATCACCCTTCTCAACAAGGATTCTTAACCAACCAATCGACCACCGGTTTAAGCAACCTACCTTTGACAGCTACAGGGGCGACACGGACCCCAGGGTCCACGCCAGAAATTTCAAGAACCGGATGGACATAGCAGGAGCAACAGAAGGACTGGTATGCCGCCTCTTCCCCACTACGCTAATTAGAGCGGCCGCCTATTGGTTCGAGTCTCTGGAGCCGGGGACGATTGACAGCTGGGATCGATTGAGGCAGGAGTTCTGCAAAAATTTTATGGGATCAATACCGACTGGAGCGGCTAGTCGCACCCTCCACGAGGTAGTCCAAAAGCCAGGAGAATCCTTAAGATCATTTATAGACCGGTTCAACCTTGCCTGTTTGGAGGTCAGAAATCTAGACTTCAGTACAACCAAAGAAGCAATGATCAAGAACACCACAAATGAGAGGCTTAGAGGAGATATCATCATGAGAAAGCCTAGGGAGCTGACCTAGATGATAGCTCTCGCCAAAAGCATGGTGGAAATTGACGAGATCGACATGCCTGCAAGGAATAAAAGACCCGGCCCCAGTAATGAAAGAGACAAAGGCTTCCGGTTCGAGGAGAGGACCCAGAGAAGGGATCATAGGGACCGCCCCCGCCGGGATCGTCCCAACGACAGCCCACGGTTTGCACCGCTGAATGCCCCACTTAGCGAGGTGCTAGTCGCCATACAGAGAGGCCCAGACGCGAAGAGCATTCGGTATCCTCACGCAAAGCCCGGCCAAACAATGGGCAGTGACAAAAAGGCCTATTGCAAATTTCATAGAGCAAAGGGCCATCACACGGACAATTGCCGAGTCCTGGCAGCCGAAGTAGACTTACTCATCAAAGCAGGAAAGCTCAGCAGGTTCGTAGAAGGCATCACACGCAATACACATAAGGACAAAGAGCAGAGGGACGGGTGCGATGATGAGCAGAGACCAATAAAAAAATCAAAGGGAGTGGTCATGGTAATAGCCGGAGGGCCGGAGTTTGGGTCGCCCAGTAAGAAGGCTAGATTCTTGGGGCGCCAGCCGGCCGATTCAGGAAAGGTTGACAGTTTGAATCATTCCTTCTCCCTCCACAACGACGTACAGGCGCATCACGCCGACGCCTTGGTCATCGAAGCCCTAGTAGAAGGGTACACGGTAAAAAGGATCCTGGTGGACATGGGCAGCTCGGTCAACATTATCACCAGAGAAGCGGCCCGCCAATTGAACATCCATAAAAGCAGAATCCAGCCGGTACATTCCCCACTGGTCGGTCTGAGCGGCCATTCGGTCCCTGTAGTGGGACAAGCAACCCTCGCCCTGGAAGTAGGAGATACGGCGCATTCCTGGAGATCTGAAGAGAATTTTGTGATCATCGACACCCCGCTGGCATATAACATAATTTTGGGAAGACCCTTCCTGGTAAAGTCAGAAGCGGTTCTCTCCATTCGGTACTTGGCCCTCCAAATACCGACTGCAAAAGGGGTAGCAGTGGCTAGGGGGAGCCAGCAGGCGGCCCAAAAAACCTACTTAGCTTCCTTGAGAGCAGAAGAGGCCGGACGGGAGTCAGAGGAGCCCGAGAAGGAAGAAAGGGCCGAACCAATGGACGAGCTAGAAACTCTGATGGTGGGGCCAGAACGATCGATTCGGGTGGCCAAGGAGCTGAAACCTGAACTAAAGCGGGCAATCTCAACAGTACTCCGAGAAGAACAGGAAACCTTCGCTTGGAGCACAAGCGATATTATTGGGGTCTTACCTGAAGTGGCCAAGCACAGCCTAAACATAGACCCTGCTACAAAACCAGTGGCACAGAAAAGAAGGAAGCATGCCCCAGAGCGACAAAAAGCGATTGAGGCGGAAATAGGCAGACTATTGGAAGCAAGGCACATCCGAAAGGTGCGGTACTCTGAATGGCTGGCCAATGTGGTACTGGTGAAGAAGCCGAATGGGGCATGGCGTATGTGCGTGGACTTCACCGACTTAAACAAAGCCTGCCCGAAGGATAGCTACCCCCTGCCCAGCATTGACCAGCTAGTCGACTCCACAGCTGGGCATGCCGTGTATTCGTTTTTGGATGCCAAGTCAGGGTACCACCAGATTCCAATGGACCCAAAAGACGAGGAAAAGGCCACTTTCATCACACATGAAGGCACCTACTGCTACAAAGTAATGCCATTTGGCTTGAAGAATGCAGGAGCAACATACCAACGGCTGGTCAACCACATGTTCAAAGGTCAGATCGGGCGAACAGTCGAGGTATACGTTGACGATATGATCATCAAGAGTAAGGATGAGGAGAGCCACGCCAAGGACGTTCAGGAGGCCTTTAAAATACTACAGAGATACCGCCTCAAGCTTAATCCGGAGAAGTACGTATTCGGGGTGCGAGGAGGAAAATTCTTGGGTTTCATGATCTCGCAGAGAGGGGTAGAGGCGAATCCGGAGAAGGTCAAGGTAATTTTGGATATGGTGCCACCGAAAACGGTGAATGAAGTCCAGCACCTCAATGGCCGCCTCAATGCACTCGGGAGGTTCATTTCCTTCTCAGCCAAAAATGTCTGCCTTTCTACAAAGCAATAAAGAAAGGTCAGAAGTTTGATTGGGACCACGAGTGCCAAGAAGCCTTCGACCGAATCAAAAACTTCTTGGGAACCCCACCGCTGTTGAGTCGGCCAGTCCCAGGCGAAGCACTGTATTTATATCTAGCGGCGACGGACGAAGCGGTGGGCTCAGTAATGATCCGAGAAGAAGAAGGCCAGCAGCACCCTGTATACTACACTAGCAAAGTACTAAGGGGAGCAGAGCTCAGGTATCCAAAGATAGAGAAGCTGGCTTTGGCAGTAGTCGCGGCTTCCGTTAGGTTAAGGCCCTATTTCCAAGCCCACACAATGATTGTGAGGACAAACTTCCTATTGAAGAAAGTGCTCCAGAGACCGGATACTTCAGGCCGTCTAGCCGAATGGGCCATCAGACTCAGCGAATTTGACATTCGGTTCGAACCCCGGCCGGCGTTAAAAGCACAAGTCCTGGTAGACTTCGTGGTGGAATCTGCAGGGTTGGAGCCAAGTCAAATACTAAAAGCAGAGGAGTGGAAAGTATACGTGGATAGGGCCTCATCTCAGGAAGGAGCAGGTATTGGGGTATATGTCGAAGGACCCGAGAAAATAAGGATATCTTACGCCGCAAAGTTGGCCTTTCCAGCTACCAACAATGCCGCAGAATATGAAGCCATAATCAAAGGGCTCGAGCTCATCCGGGAAATCGCCCCAGACCGAGTGAAGCTGTTAAGTGATTCAAGGTTAGTTTCAAACCAAATCAATAAAAACTTTGAAACTAAGGATCCTTGCATGTCCAGATACCTCCAAAAGGTACGACACTTGCTCGAGGCCATCGAAGGGAGAGGCACCGTATGGAGAGTGGAAAACATATCCAGAAAAGAAAATGTTGAAGCAGACAGGCTCGCCAAAGCAGCAGCCAGCACCAGGGATTGGCAGTTCCTGAATTGCCCGTATGAAGTCCATACTAAGCCTGTCACCGAAGCGGAGGAAGTCTTGACGGTGGAGAAAAAGGAAAAGGGGTGGATGGAGCCCATACTAAGATACCTTGCGGAGGGAAACCTACCTGAAGATAAAAGGGAGGCTACAAAAATCGCCAGAAAATCCCAGCGATATGCAATAATTGACGGCGAACTCTACAAGAAATCCTTCACTGACACATGGTTAAAATGCATCACTGCTGAAGAAGGGGATTATGTCCTCAAAGAGCTTCACGAGGGAGTTTGCGGGGCACACCAAGCGGGACAAACGCTAGTGAGGAAAGCGAAATTGCAAGGTTACTTCTGGGAGACCATGGAGGCGGACGCCGCAGAATATGTCAAGAAGTGCCACCAATGCCAGATCCACTCAAAGAAATTCCACCTGCCCGCAGCCGAGCAAAAGTCAATATTAACCGGATGGCCCTTCTCTACATGGGGCATTGATATAGTGGGGCCCATGCCTGAAGTTAGCCGGCAGAGGAAATTCATTATAGTTGCGGTAGACCATTTCAGCAAATGGGTCGAGGCAATCGCAACCCAGGCAATCACACCAGAAAGAGTCATCTCCTTCGCCTGGGATCACATCATCACTCGATTTGGGATACCCCACAGGATCATATCTGACAACGGTACGCAATTCACTTCTAGTAAATTTAGAGAATTCTGCAAGGGGCTCAAGATCACGCAAAGTTTCTCTTCGGTAGCACATCCTCAAAGCAACGGGCAGACGGAAGTCACCAACCGAACTATAGGTGACGGCATCAAAAAGAGGCTAGAAAGACATAAAGGCGCCTGGGCCGACGAATTAAACAACGTCTTATGGGCCTACAGGACTACCCCAAGACGACCAACTGGAGAAACACCGTTTGCCATGGTCTACGGCGTCGAGGCGGTGATACCGGTTGAAATCGGCGCCCCTAGCGACCGAGTGCTCTACTATACTGAGGCTTAAAATCACATCAACATGAAGCACCACCTGGACTCCCTGGACGAAAGAAGAGAAAGGGCCTACATGCTAATGGCGGCTTACAAAAACAAAGTGGCCCGTTACCACAACAGAAGAGTGAAGAAGATGACACTCAAAGAGGGAGATTTAGTCCTAAAGGACTCTATGGCATCACAAGCAGGGGAAGGAAAAGGAAAGCTAGGCGCGAGATGGGAAGGGCCATACAAAGTGGCGGCAGCACTCGGACCAGCAACTTACAAACTTCAAAGGCCGGATGGAAAAGATGTCCCGCGAACGTGGAACATAGCCAACTTAAGGCAATATTTCCCACCTGAAGGCAGCTAAGGGAAACGCTGGGTTGCACTCTTTTCCCCCTAATGGATTTTTACCCACTAGGTTTTTCCATAGCCAGGTTTTTAATGAGGCAACACCTATATTTGTAAGATGTACTGAAAAGATCAATAAAAGTGCCATTCAAATCACTCAGTCTTATATAACTCCCATAGGAGGAGCCGGTCATAACCGGATATACATTAACAACTCCCATCAGAGGAGCCGGTCACGAACCGGATATACATTGATTATAAAACTCCCATCGGAGGAGCCGGTTATAACCAGGTATATGATCATTACGAAAATCTCATAACAAAATGAGGGCAAACAGAACAAGAGAAATTTCGACAAAAATATTTCTAAGGAATTTCTAAGGAATTTCAACAGATATATTCGAGGGCAAATAACAAACACTGGCCGAATGAAAAAAGGAATTTCATTTCTTTAATTAACGATTACAAAAGTTAAGGCCCGGCTACAGAAAAAAGAGCAAAAATTACAAAAATTACAAAAGTTAAGGGCCGGCTACAGAGAAGAAAGCAAAAAATTACAAAAAAGTTAAGGATGCTCATCCGCCTCGGGAACATTTTCCTCCGGCTGCACCTCGACGTTGGCCTGCGACCCGGTCTCAGCCTCCTCTCCTCCATGCTCCTTGGCAGGTAGATCTTCATAACGAGGAAAGTCGATAGAGTCAAGATCAACAGCCAAGTCCGGATGGACAGCCTGGCAAGCAGCCAGAACACGCTGGCCAAACAGCTGCCCGAGAAGCACCAACTCGTTGGTCGCGTCAAACAGAACAGCTTCACACTTATCCAAGTCCTGTTTGCGCCCAGCTTTCTCCTTTTTAAGCTGTTCCTCCCGCGTGTCCAGCTGTTGTTTTAGAGCCTCCTTGGCCGCCCGCTCCTCCTCTAGTTCTTTCTGTAGGCGGTTGAGTTCTTGACCCTGCGACCAAGCCCTGCTCTTCTCAGTGTCCAGGGACGCCTGGACCTCCTTCAGCCTTTTCTCCAGTTGGCTGGCCTTCGAAAGGCGGGACGCCAAATCCACCGCCCTAGAAATACCCTGCAGAATGGAAATTGATGAGTAAAAGAAGAAAGGAGAAGATGTTTGAGGGGTTCACCAGAGTACTCACGGAGGTCAGGTCCAGCAGGCACAAGGAAGCAGCCGTATAGTCGCTTACTTGGGCATACTCCTTCTTGTCACCAGGTAATATAAACCCGGTCCTAAACTCATCTTGGGCCGAGTCATCTATTATCCAGGCAAGATGGCTGCTGCTTTTATGCATCCAAGGCACAGTGGGAGCAGGCGGCTCGGAGGAAGCAGCTTCAGGATCCTGGCCAGGCAAACGCAATGGTAAAAAAAAAAAAAACGGCAATAATAATAGTAAAAAGTAAATCATAAGGGAACTCGAGGTCAGGGACTTACAGGACGAGGAGACGGCTCCGGGTCAGCCACAGCAACTCTCTTCCTTTTTGGTGGCTTAGGGGGGCTGGGTCCCTTAGCCCTGCCTCCAGCATCAGACTGGATCTCGGTAGGGACCGGACGCGGCTCTTTCTGAATCTTCTTCTTTTTAGCCGCTACAATGCGGTCAAGGATGTCAGCCTTATTCATGCCTGAAAACACAAGTAAAAACAACTAAGCAAGATAAAAGAGGTACCTTTTCTCACAGTTATGGGACCCGGATGATACGTGAAGCCGAATCCCTCCCGATCTACCAGCCTAATCCTCTCCAGATAAGCGTCCACAGCAACTTGCCAGGTCCACTTATTGGGGGCCAAGGTCCTGAACTCCTCTAAGAACGTTTTTTCACCCGGCGCTAAGCGTTGCTGGGCCTTCCCGGCTCCGTTGAAAGACCACTGCACTGGGAATGCGTCGTGGCCCTCTTTCACTTTGATAAAGAAGAAGAAATATTTGAAGCGCTTCAGGGAGGATATCCGCTTCTGAAAAATGTAGAAGTCCGCCTTCTTGGATAGCTGGTAGTGGTCTTCACCAGAGTTCAACTTGGGGGTGGCCAGCTTCCGGAAGAAGGCGGCAGTCAGCTCGAAGCCCAAATTCTCGCATAGCCAGTAGGTGGCGCAGATATCCCCCCAAGCGTTCGGATGAATTTGGGCCGGACAGAAACCCCAAACCCGCAGAACTTCGCTGATGCCGGGTGGGAGAGGGTATGAGAAGCCAGAGCTAATCTGGTCCATGTAGATGGAGAAATAGCCCGGTGGAGGCCTGTGAACCCGCTGGTTTGCGGACGGAAGCATCACCTCGCACCTGCGTAGCCAAGGATGAAACTGCTTGCACAGCCGGATGTGCTCCTCATGGGTCTCAGCGACCATGTCCTCAATACGAGGGGTCATCCGCTTGGCTCCAGTCCTACTGGGACCAGGTGGAGGGACTTCAGTTGAAGAAGAATCCACCGGGATGGGCCCGGCAGCAGGCAGGTCAGTTGGGGCAGGAGGCTAAGCAGATGTGCCCGCCTCCTCGCCCAAGGTAGGGGGAGGCAAAGGAAGGGAAGAGTCAGAATCTGAGGAAGTAGTGAGGTGGTATTCGTTCCCCGAAGAAGAAGGCGGGCTAGGCAGATTTGGGGTGGAAAGTATCAGGTAATCAGCGGGGTCGGTAGGATCGAGAAGGCGGCGAGCCGGCTTCGAACCGGATGTCTTAAAGTTAAAGCCCCGTTTACCCTTGTCTACCCTACTGGGGCGGTTCCTGGAATTCACCAGCTCCCCAGATCTACCACTAGTGGATGACCCCAAATCACTAAGGGTTACAGAGGAGCTCATGGCGGATAAAGATGAACAGTAACAATAAACAAGCGAAAACAAGTAACCAAGCAGATGCAGCCCAGAAAATAAAAACACCCAGAAAAACAGAATCCCTAAACAATGAAATCAAGCAAAATCAACACGCACACCAGCAGAGGAAAGAAGACTTACTGGAGACTAAGAGTTGAAAATCGAACGAAGGTTGTGGTGGCAGGGAACAAATCCAAAATCGCGAGAATCCTAGAGAGTAGTTGCAGGAGAAATTTCAAAATGGAAAATGCAGCACCCCCAAACACCTTTTTAAAGGAAGAAGAAAGGGGGCAGGTGAACAGACACCCACTGACACCGTTTCAGTAAAAGGACACGTGTCCTCCTGGCATAGGGGATCCCAAGAGTCACCTCGAGCCACTCAAACCAACCGCCAGAAAACAATAATGACAAAACCCTAAAAAGGATTTTTCTCACTGGGGGGGGGGGGACTCCTGATAGCATGGAGCTATAAAACTAGCCGTGTGGACCACGCGGCTAGTTACCGCGTCATCTCATACGCCAACTCCCTAATGGTCCATATGGCATTCAGTGACCCAGGATAAGACCGACTCCTTAACAGATCGGATCCTGAGAAGCACCGGCTGAAATAACTTGTACCACTTCAAGTCTCCTAACCCAAGGGACAGGTGAACGGATCCCCATTGAACACGTGTAAGGACATGATGTTGTACCTGTAAAGGTGCCGCGGGGACAAATGCAGGGTGGAGGCCACAGAGGTCAGGTACAAGAGAGTGCCGCGGAGACAAGAGCAGGGTGAGTCCGCCGCACAGCTGTGCCAGGAAGGGGGACCACTTCCAGCCAATGAGAGTGAACCGTACAAAACGGTCTGACAGGGTCACGCGGATGAACCCACTATAAAAAGGGAAGATAAAGGACTCCCCAGGTATCTTTTCAACAATACACTTTCTTTGTTCTTCTATTCCTTTTTCTCAAAATCCTCTGACTTTGGCATCGGAGTGGACCCGGAGGTCATCCGGTCCTCAACCCCTTTTGTTTCAGGTACTCAGCCTTCCGGTAAGACCAGACGGCATTACCCGCCGCGAAGACCGTGTGGAATTCACTTTTTTTTTTGGAACCATCATTTTTCAAAAGGGTTTATTTTGTTTAAAATAATTTTTTATAAATTTTATAATTTAAAAAATTATATTGGAAAATAGAGAGTGACGTTTCCTTTCCCACGAAATGAGAAGTTAAGCCAAAAAAAACGAAAGGACTCTTCTCCTTCCCGCGCCCAATTTCCTATCCCTAGGAAAATTATTGTTATCTTATTTATTTATTTATTTATATAATAATTTATTTAAAAACTTTACACTTCCCTTTACTACACAACTTGTACACATCAACCCGGCGATTTGCGAAATTGAAACCAAAAAAAGGAAAAAAAAAAAAAAAGGTAATAACGTCTTTATGACTCAGCCATCGGTGCCACCGCCGTTGGCTTCTCAACCACCGCCTCCTCCCCACTCACATGGCGCTGGTGTTCAAGTTCGCTGCGCCGGTTGCCGGATGATACTGACGGTGGTGCCAGGACGGTTGGATTTTGTTTGCCCGACGTGTCAGATGCATCAAATGCTACCGCCGGAACTCATGAGTAGGTCTCACAACAACAATCATCAGTCGAAGAATATGCCACCGCTGCCGCCCCAAGTGCCTGCCCACGGCATCGATCCGACTAAGATCCAGCTCCCTTGTGCTAATTGCAAGGCTATTCTTAATGTTCCCCATGGCTTAACTCGGTTTGCGTGTCCACAGTGTGGTGTTGATCTTGCTGTTGATGTTGCTAAAGTTAATCAGCTCTTGCTTCCGCCTGCTCCTCCTCCTCCGCCGCCGCCGCCGCTTCCTCCTTCTGTTCCGCGAACGCTTCCGCCTCCCGAGGAAGTCAACGAGGTCTTTTATCGCTTTTCCTCTTCTATGTACTTTTCGTTATAATTTCGTTAATTGTTCGGAAACTTATTCGTTGTTGCCATGTGCGACAGAATAACTATGGAATTAACTGAATAGAGTGGCTTTAGACTTCTTTTCTAGAAATAATATTTGTTCATCTACTAGAAATGAGTATATTATTTGACATTAGTTCTCTCGTTGGTTTTCATTATCATTTTGATTAAGTTTAGCTTAAGTTGTTCTTGAGTGTACTATATTCACGTAGCATGTCTCTGGCTGTGCGAAAAATGTGGAAGTCAACATTTAATTGTTTGATATTTGATACATTACCAATGCTCTATTGTGGCTGATGAAAATGGTTTTTAACTTTATAGTTTTGTGGCACATAATGCTGCGATTTCTTTATCTGCTAAAGATAAGAATGATAAAGTGGCATAAAACAGAAAATGTTGAACATTTATGACTAACAACAGCCATGAAAATAGAGAAATTGTAGGATAGGTCATAGGATACCAATATCCAACATTGGTTATATGGGGATTTTGATGGACATAATGAAGACTTATAGTTCTCTTCCCCAAATGCTAAGCATTTAGGGTAGAGTTGTGCCTAAATAATGATAGTATAACCAAAGTTGATTTAAGCCTGTAATTGACCAAATTAGGTGACCCAAAGGTAGTAACAGAGCAAATAGGCTAATCTTGAACAATGACATTGTTCCATTGGAAATGGATGACGCAAGGATGTACGGGTTAGATAGTCTGAAGACCTACTGGCGTGCTTTGATCCTCAGATTTTGTTTCTATATGTTGGTAGTTCACTAAAAATCCTACTCAACCTCTTTATATCTTGTTGCTTTTTATTTAGTATGATTCTGGACATCAGTGGACAACTCGGGTAATTTAATGTAGGATATAAAGATCCTTAGGAAGCGGATTATTGTATCAATGACTATCTTGTAAGAAATGGTTTCATGTCTATGGATATTCTCAAAACTGAAATGTGAAGACCAATATGAAAAGAGGGGAGATCGCATCACAATTGTCATTATGAGAATGTGAAATTTAGTTAAGGATTTAGAGAAATTTGAAATAGTAATGGACTAATCTAGTTTGGTTGCTACTTAGAGATGCAAAAGGAAACTATGAATTGTTAGTAGGAGTGTTTATTCTATAAGTGAATGATTATGTAGAATCTTGAAGGACAGTGTACACTTACATCAGTTTAATACTTTGGAGGAGTGAGCAAAATTCTTTTGGGGCAACTTTCATATGAGGGAGGTTTTTGAATTTGGAATCTCATTCAGGCTTGCAAAATTTTTAAGAGTATTTACCAAATTCTTCTCATCTTTGTGAGGAGCTTCAGCCAAAATTTGAGAAATTATCTCTAGATTAGAAATTAGGATCATGTCATCTTTTAAGTGAAAAAGACAGTTTTACATATGGGATAATACATTGTCAATCATTAGTACATGAAGGAATTTGATTGTTGGGATTGTCTGGATTGAACCTATTTTGCTCAGCCCAAAAGAAGAGAGTATTTAATTCCATGATTCCCTGACACCAAGATAAATTTGACCACTTTCTTGTTAATATTCTTAATACGTGCTAAAGTAAAGATAAGTGCTGAAAGACATGTATGGGACACTGGAATTGGTTGGATCATTAGTTTATTTTCTCATGCGGGGAGGATATACTGCTTATACATATCTTATTTGTTCTTTTCTAGAATAATACGATGGAATTGGACATGAGTTTTATTCTATTCTATTATTGAACACGCCTGGTGTTTTCGTATTTGATTACTTGGTTTTAGTGTTGGGATACACATTGCATGCTGTCATGTGATTTCATGTGGTGAAATATGTGTTAATGTTCTATTAGATTATTTCTTTCCATCAATGGAACTTGTCAGGTAGTTATTGAGGTGGAACGGGAAGAAGATGAAGGCGGCACAGTGGGTGAAACATTTACAGATTATGTGAGTGCATGATATCCATCCATTCACATTATTGCTGTTTTTTATTCTATTTCTGCTAACCTTTTTTTCTCTGAAATGTTACATAATTGTTGAAACATTTCGAGGAACCGAGGTTTACTTATGCTTATGTGATTTTGTTTTGTTTTCTTCTTCATGCAGCGACCTCCAAAACTTTCAATTGGACCGCCCCATCCTGATCCTATTGTGGAGACATCTTCCTTATCTGCAGTCCAGCCACCTGAGCCTACTTATGATTTAAAAATCAAAGATGATTTGGAAAGAACAAAAGCTTTGTCATGCTTGCAGATTGAGACATTGGTCTATGCTTGCCAGGTAGTTTTCTACTGTGGATCTTATTGTTTTATTCTGAGTTCCTGGATTTATAAGGTATTCCTTGACAGAGACACCTTCAAAAGCTTCCAAATGGTGTAAGGGCTGGATTCTTTGTTGGAGATGGAGCTGGTGTGGGTAAGGGGCGAACAATAGCAGGGTTGATATGGGAGAATTGGCAACATGGGAGGAGGAAAGCATTGTAAGTTTTAGGTTGCAATTTCTGTATTTGAAGCATATCATCTGTTTTTCTTCTTTGAGTATTCTGGTTTGGTATTACTTCATTTTTGCTTCTTTTGTTTTTAGTCTGCGCTGCCTCCGGGACAATGTCATTTTTCAACTCCTGACCATTATTTATTTGTCATTCTCTAATGATCTTGTACAGGTGGATTTCTGTCGGTTCAGACCTTAAATTTGATGCAAGAAGAGACTTGGATGATGTTGGTGCAACAAATGTTGAAGGTGAATTATGTATACTTGTCTTTTCAGTTGTCATTTTATCAAAATAATGACTGGTGTAACATAATAGCAGAAAACTGGAATGAGTTATTCACATCTGGCTTGTGAATTGTTTGCTTGAAATGGCAAGGTTGATTAATTTGGCCAATACGTAGGATCTTTATTTAACTGGTTCCATATCATACGTTTGTTGAAGTTTTTCTTAAACTATGAGTACGCCAGTTTGTCCTCACCGATTTTCTATCTTCATCTTCATTGGCATTCAACAAGGGTTCTTTTCCACGTTTCTATCATCTTGTCCTAATCATTTGTCATCAACAAGGGTTCTTCGCCACTCATTTTCCTCTCATTCTTTAAATTTTGCAAACAGATTCTGGAATTACAACTTTTTTTCCTAATCTGATGTGATGTTTGATTTCTCTAATCAATCTTAAGAAGTTACATATTTTTATCCAATTCTTTGATTTCTGAGTTGGAGGGTGTGGATAAACCTTTTTGTAGCTGATAATGGATAATATTAGGATACCATTTATACACTTATTTGAGAGTGGACTTTTTGTCTTTTCCTCGCATCTCATTCTATTTGTCTAATTCATTTTTTACCTTTTTTTAATATTGGATTTCTCAAAGGTCACTTTTTCAATTTTAAACCTAACTGAGAAACATTGAACATAAGATTGTATTCATGCAGCTGTTACTTTTGACGAAGCCTTCCGACTGAAGTACATACATGCTTAATTTGACTGAAAATTTCATATTAGACTTTTTTTTTTAGTATCTATAACCAATACATGAAGTCCCAATAGTGTCTTTTCCTAAGTGTACAAGATAAAGCCCTGTACTTCAATAGGCTTTTTTTTTGGGGAAAAAGGATCTCAATTGTGTGCTGTTACTTTTTGGGTGATCTTTTCAAATGCGAGTTTGATTCCCTTTTCACCTCTTGATTTTTTCTGTGCAATTGACTAGAAAGACATACTTTTCATTAAATAGTTATGCGAGGAATTCAAGTGTAGTATGTTGAATATATAATTAGATACTTGTAAAAATATGAATTTAAGGCATTTGTTATTTTTAAAAATTTCTCTTTGCAGTGCATGCTTTGAACAAGCTCCCATATTCTAAACTTGATTCGAAGTCTGTTGGAGTTAGAGAGGGAGTTTTATTTTTGACATACAATAGTCTAATTGCATCTTCTGAAAAGGGTAGATCTCGTCTACAGCAACTTGTTCAGTGGTGTGGACCAGAATTCGATGGTCTCGTCATATTTGATGAGGTACAGATACAGAAACACTCTTTCATTTAGAATTTTTTCTATCATCACTTGCTTCTTAGAAAGTTCACTACTTAAAAGATTTCCTTGTTTAATGAGTTCAATGTCTTCAGTACATTGTTCCACCTTTTATTTCTAAGGTTCAATGGCTTCATTGTAGTGCCACAAGGCAAAAAATTTGGTACCTGAAGCTGGAAGTCAGCCAACACGAACAGGTGAAGCTGTTGTTGACATTCAGGTTTGTCCATGAAATTGAATTATAAAAGAAATTCGTTTTAACTTCTATCTCCAATTGTTTCTTAATTGCTTATTGAGATCATGCTTTTTGTTTTCTGTGTAAATTCTCTTGCATCAGGGAATCTATCTTGCATAAATTCTTTTATGCAATGGAATTTCTTTCCATGAACTATCTGATCCTAATTGAGTAGGTATAAATAAGATAAAGTTTCAAACATAGGAGGATAAGCTTGTTCTAGAAATTAAGAAATATTTATGTCTATATACTAGTAGTAAGCTGCTACATTTCTCTGAAATCAACAATGTGGATAGTTTTTTCATATTCTAAGAATCTTGTAAATCCAGAAGGCTTCTCTTTTTGAGTCCCTTTGACTAAGAATTCAGTTTCAATTGGCTAATCCAGCACTCTAATCATTACATCGGATAATGGGGGGAAATAGCATCATATGATGTCTGATATAATTCCAGGAAACAGAAATGTGGCTTTGAGTTTTTAAATGGGAACGGCAAGTACAGAAAAATGTTAAAGGAAAGTGTTCTCTTTTAGTGGTACTTGTTCTTATACTGTTGTTTTGAATCATTGAATGTCTTTCTATTCTCCAGTTTGTCTTTCTACTCTACATATTTCCCCGATTCCATATAAAACATTAGTGGTTGTGCATGCAGATATCCAGGGTTACAAATACTATTCTGCTATACACTGTGATGATGAATTTTTTGGATGCTTTTATCATCAGAAAAATAATGAGTTGCCCATTTGTTTGTTATTTCGGAATGGTACGGGATAGTTTAGTTGTGTATTCCTGAACTATTAATAGTCAAATCCTAAAAAACAGGCTCGACTTCCTGAAGCACGTGTTATTTATTGCTCAGCAACTGGTGCATCTGAGCCACGCAATTTGGGTTATATGGTCAGGCTTGGTCTCTGGGGAGATGGAACATGTTTTTCTGATTTCCAGAAGTTTCTAGGTATGATAACTTCTCATGCTGTTTATTTCTAGTTTGCTTCTTTGCATCTTTTGCATTATTTTCTCCTTTATTTTCATTCTATTTTATACCACTCGTGTTGAGTTGCCTATTGCATTTATATTTATTGTTGTTTTTTTGCTGAATGCATGAAATCAGTATGCTGTGTAATAAGAGTATGAAAATGATAATGATGCGGTACCTCCAATACTAGTATTCATGCCCCGATTCTCAGGAGTATCCCACCTTACTGACTCAGATTGTTACAAGATGGCTGTTGAAGGAAGTTCATTATTTTAATATCCATGATTAATGAATTGTACATCTTCTTTCACAATCCCTATCTTAGCGCGTATGTGCGATCGTGAATCCTGAATGCTGCTAAATGCGAATTAAGTCGTAAACATTTGATAATACAAGCTTAGACTTTGACCTTTCTGGTCTGTATTTGCTTGTGTATATGTGTGTATATATATATGTGCAGAGTGTAAGAAATCTCAAATTTCTTTTCGGGGTTTCACTATTTGTCTCCTCTCTGTTGTACCGTTGCTTTTTCTTTAAATATTACTAGTACATGCTGTTTTCAAGTAATTTATAAACCTTACTTATTATAATGCTTTTGCAGGTGCCCTCGAAAAGGGGGGTGTGGGAGCATTGGAGCTTGTTGCTATGGATATGAAAGCAAGGTTATATCATAATACTTCTGTACATAGTAGTGCACTTATGATTGCATATTATTTATTATTCTGATTTGACAATTTGTAGGGGAATGTATGTATGTCGCACCCTTAGTTACAAAGGGGTTGAATTTGAAGTTGTTGAAGCGCCTTTAGAGGCTGAAATGATGGTAAGACATGTAAATATATTTATACTTTTTGTCATATACTCATGTTGTTTGGTATATAACTACTGCATGGTCAAATGAGAACGAAGGATTTTGCTTATTTTATTTATTATTTCCTCTAAACATTTCTTTTTTTGTTTTGATCCTTGGATAATAAGCTCTCTCTCTGCCTCCATATTGAACTTGCTTATTTTTGCTCATCAGGTTTGATACCCTTGTTGAGCATTTGTCTTTGGTTGAAGCCTAGTGATTATAGCATTAAAAATAATAGGAAAACAGAAGTTAATAGCATTGTTTATGGATCTTGGAGTATGTCTACAGTGTCTAAGATGCTCTTAACGCCCAACCAAATATAGGTTTACTAGGTTTTTTTTTAACTAGCTAAGTATAAAAGGTAAACAATTGGAAAATTGTATACTTTAACACTTTAATGCTTTATTGTTTTTTATTTCAAAAAATTATTTTCATGCAGGTTCTAAAAAAAGAATGTCTTCTGTTACTTAAACATTATTGGAATTTGTGATAACCAAATTAAAGTACTATGAGGTTAATTCACAAAATGTTTGTTGGACACATGAGCTTCAATGCAATAAGTTTACTGGTTGTTTACATTATTATAGCGTACCTTAATGTTATCTCTTATTTAGTTAACTCATCAATTTTCTTGCTCCTGGGCATGAACAAAAGGTTTTTTTGCTTAATCTTCAATTATACTTTCTGATTGGGATTCCAAAGCAGAACTTTCTCTTATGGAATATAGGTTTTGCAACAAGTTTAGATTACACACGCTTACACATTGAGTTGGCAAAATTTGTCTATCTTTTTTTAAGTCTTTGATTGCCTTATGAATCTTTAGGAAATGTATAAAAAAGCAGCAGAATTTTGGGCTGATTTGCGTGTGGAATTGCTCTCTGCAAGTGCTTGCCTTGGTAATGACAAACCACTTTCTGGTCAATTGTGGAGATTATATTGGTCAAGCCATCAGGTATAGATTATCTAGCAATATGCTGCCTAATGTTTTGAATGTTATTTTATTGCATTGAACTCTTTTTTATTTTCACTCTTGTAATTTTTTGTTTTTAAAGTTTTACCTTTTTGGCTAATATCATGTATTTGTTAACCTTTTAATGCAGCGTTTCTTCAGACACCTGTGCATGTCAGCTAAGGTTCCTGTTACTGTCAGACTATCTAAGCAAGCTTTGATGGAAAATAAATGTGTGGTTATTGGCCTCCAGAGTACTGGAGAGGCACGGACTGAAGAAGCTGTGACAAAATACGTGCGTCTTCTTTCTTGTGCTTTTGGTCTTCGTTCTTTGTCTTCGTTAAAAAATATTGAAACTTGTTTAATATAATGATGGATTTTGAGTGTGAGGAGGAAAAGGTAAGTTTTATTCAATTGTAGAAAACTCATTTAAGGAAATTCTTCAAGGGTTTTTGTCAAATCTTGTTTAAAAGGCCAATTTCACTTCTACATCAGGTGTTGCGCGTATGATTAATGATCTTTTATTTTGTCAATATTTTCCGCTACTTTAATTCCCTAGACTAACTGCTATGAAGGTCACTGTGTCTAAAATTTGTAAATCAACAGAGTGAAATTTATGCATGTAACGTGTCCAAAAACAAATAACTTACTCCAATTATGCCTAAAAAGGTCCATGTCTCTCATTTTAATATGTTTCTGTATTTAATTTTTTGTAGGATCAATGATTCCTTTTTTCACTTTTTTCCAAGTAGGGTCTTGAACTTGATGATTTTATATCCGGACCTCGAGAGCTTTTGCTGAAATTTGTGGAAGAAAATTATCCTCTACCAGAAAAACCTGAATCTCTCTCAGGTATGCTTGAGGTTTTTGTTTCAGGGGGTTCTTTTTTCTGTATTACTGTTATAGCTAGAGTTGGGTCATTCATTGTGTTAGTTCTTTTAGGAGAGGAAGGTGTCAAAGAACTGCAGCGAAAGAGGCACTCAGCAACACCTGGTGTGTCACTGAAAGGGAGAGTAAGGAAAGCTGCAAAGTGGAAACCTGCAAGTGATGATGAAAGTGATGAAGACTCTGAAAGTGAGTTATATCAGTTAATCTAAATCTACTAAGTGGTATACTAAAATCAATTTAGCAGCATTATAAGTATAACTGAGGTGTGTATTTATAAATATATTCTTGACACTGTTTGATTTAGGACCAAATCTAATTTGTGTAGTAAAGTAGAACTTTTTCTACCATTTCATTTCGTATGATACATGGTCTTACTTTGTGGGTTCTGAAATGCATATGCATGCAATATTCACACTGGTAAGGCTACAAATGAGATAAACAGAGTTGACTTTTTGTTTTTTTGGGTTCATACTTGGCTCTGATAAATGAATCGAGTTCTCCTCAATGTTTTATAAGCGAGCCAAGTCATGGAACTGTTCTCCGATGGCTCTTTGTTGTTTGCACCTCCACTTACCAAATCTCCTGATCCTAATTTCTGCTATTATTGTATTCTGGATGATTTTCATAAAGCTTATCATGAATTGTTGAAGGAAATGGCTGGTTGAATTTCAATTGAGTAGATCTTGTAATCCTTTTTCAAGGGTTGTTATGATATTATAAGATTCACAACTCATTGCACTTCCCACAAATCATCTTATGTTCAAACATCAATTGAAAAACCTCTTCCCTCCTCTCGCTCCTTATATTATCTAAAGTAATTACCTTTTTGGTTTTATTGTAGTCCTACTTGTGAATCTTCCTTGTCGCTATAATTACAATACCTCGATTGGAAACCCTGGACTAAAGATTATTCCTTTATTGTTATGGTTTTTGGCTTTTAAAATTGTGGTTTCAGAAGGTATACAGTATAAATTGTTTTGGTACATGCTTAGATATTTAATTCATGGGCAAAAGTTCAGTTTAATCTTTGCTTTATGAAAATTGCGATAAGGTGTCTTTCATGTTATACCTAACAGTCATTCACTGCAATCTTTTCAATCAACAGACCATACAGTGGTTTCTGATTTGTTGTCTTAATATTTTTTTTTGTCAACTAGTTCTATAGCTTGACACATAAAGCTTAAAACTGAAACCCATTCTAGAACTCATTATGAATTATGTTAAAGAAGCATCAAAATACTTGTCAAAGAGGAGATAATGTTCTTGTTTTGTTTTGTGTCATCTCCGCACTAAGAGAGGATACTGATTCAGTGAATTGATCATTGACCATGAAAAGCAAAATATTCTCCTACCAGATTCTCTCCATTAAGCAATCTTCTTCGATGATAATATCTAAGTCCATGCTCGATAACATAATAATATACCTTGTTTACATAAGAGGGTTGAGGATCATATAAGAAGCCAGATAAGATGAAATCCAAGCATTCGGCGTTGAACTTGGCTCTAAAGCTCAGCAAAAACTAAAGACAACAAAAAAAAAAATTTTTTTTTTTCGGTGTTTAATAAGTTCCTTGATACTTGTATATAGATACCTCTTACTTTTATCCCTTTGTTCTTAGAATTGAACTCACCACTGAAATAGGAAACCTCATAATTGAACAGGTGGCATTTATTCACATGCATTACCTGTTTACACTGCTATTCTTAACCAGTGGTTTACAGTTTCTTATGAAATGAATTTCACCCTTTGACAGAGTATTCTACCTGCATGAGGCAAGACCAGGTCTAGTGATTGATTGTAATTCTTTGCCAGACATGCCTGCTCTAAATGGTGATTAAATATGTACCTTACATGTTTACACAACTTGGGTATTTGGATTAATTGAGTGTTTGTAAATGGATTCTGAATGCTATAGTGCTTTTATTTTGATTCTTTAATGTTTGGCCAAGTTAGGTGACTACAGATATGATACATTTAATCTGACAAAGTAGGTAATTTCTCATGTTTATGCATCTGATATTCTGATAACAAAAATGAGGTACTTGGTATATAGAAAACTCACATGCATCAGAATCTTACACTAAATCTTTGCATTCAATTGGAATGCTAGTATAAATCCTGAAATGATTATGTACTTAATTTCATCTCATGATTTATTTATCATTATTATTTACAATTATTATTTCTAATGGCACATGCAGCTGACTCTGCAAATGAATCCACTTCTGATGACGAGTTCCAGATCTGTGAGATATGTAATACTGAAGAGGTAAAGTTTGCTTGTCTATTAATTCTGTTAATTGCAATATTTATATCTATCTAATCTCGAATGCAGGACAGGAAGAAATTGCTTCGGTGTTCTTGCTGTGGTCAACTGTTCCATCCTGCATGTTTGGTCCCACCAGTTACAGATTTAGTAGCTGAAGACTGGTCATGTTATTCATGTAAGGAAAAAACAGAAGAATTCCTTCAAGCAAGGCAAGCTTATCTAGCTGAACTCTTGAAGAGGTAAATAAAATTCAAGTATTCTTTTTCTGCTTTACTTTTAGATTTCTTATTAACCTACTTTGCAGGTGTTGTTGGACACTAAAAATCTGCAAATTTGTTACAGGTATGAAGCAGCTTTGGGGCGCAAGTCAAAAATTTTGGAGATAGTCCGTTCTCTGGATCTTCCTAATAATCCTTTGGATGATATTATTGATCAGGTAGCCTAATAACTGGTCTCTCTCTTTCGTAAGATGTATATATGTGAATTTACATTCAAGATAAGTGCAGATATGCTTCCGTCATCTTTTTATAGAGTGCAAGTCCTTGCACATACTTTGTACTAAACTAAACTGTAATTTAGGAGCAGTAGCTTCCTTTAGTGTAATTAAAACAATGGCAAAGCTGTAGTATTTTCTCCCAGTCTTTACATCCATATTATTTGATTTCCTAGAGTATATGTGTAAACCAAGATTCTGCTTAAGGTCAAGGCTTCTGGGCTTGTTTTTCATCAGGCATAGTGTGCTTAATTTCTTATAAACTACTACTCAGCAATTTATAGGTAAAAAAATGTATTACTTCTAGAAATCTAATATAATATAGTCAACTGTAACGCTGTATGAGGTGAGCTATATGTCTAATTGAATCTGGAGAAATATTTTCAAAGTACAAATTAAATCCTTTTACTACTCTATATCCGAAAAGAGACGGAAAAAGAGAAGAAAACAATGGAAATAATTAAATATGCAGACTTTTGTATGTGTAAATGATGAGTGAATAATGCTGAATTGATAACTTCTAAAGATTATTTCCCGAAGTCCCTGCGTCAAGTTTAAGCCATGCATTACTTTATGATGGTAGGAGGTTCATACATCAAGCCTCAGAAAAAAATTATCAAATTTGCAGGTTATTTAAAAGATGAGAGAACTGACGAAAGAAATCTCAATTTTTTCATTTGCAAACTTGCTGTTCAAGGTGTTTGGAACAGTATATCTTTATATGAAAAATTATGTTTATTATTATGTTGTTGGATGGCCTTGTGCTTTTGACTATGAATCTGATGTTCATGTAGCTTGGAGGTCCTGATAAAGTTGCAGAGATGACTGGGCGCAGAGGTATGCTTGTAAGAGCCTCTAACGGGAAAGGTGTAACTTATCAAGCACGAAACACGTGAGTTTATATGGGCTCCACTCTCTTCTGGTTGATTTATCTTTTGTTGATGTTCTTTTTTTTGCTTTATAATGCTTTAGAAAGGATGTTTCCATGGAAATGGTCAACATGCATGAGAAGCAGCTATTTATGGAAGGTAAAAAATTAGTTGCTGTCATATCCGAGGCTGGATCAGCTGGAGTGTCTTTGCAGGCCGATAGAAGAGCGTTAAACCAGGTATGCTTGCTCATTGGGGTTGAAAAAAAAAAAGTTTATTACCTGCTTCTCTAAAAGTTGGTATTACTAATGGATTGAGATTACTCCAATGAATACGTGAAATGTACTAAGGGTATAAAATTTTTCTTGGTAATTAACATAACATTATTGTGTATAGAGGAGCATTTTTTTTAAGCAAAATGTGCTATAATTTTAAGTGGAAACAAGCTCAATGCTAAGATTGAACCCTTATGCTATCATAAAGTTCCACGCTAAGCCACGAGTAACTTTGGGAATATTTGCAAAAATTTTTATGGATAATATGAGTTTTAAATTTAATTTAGTAATAGAAATTACCATTATACAATTAGTTATATTTAAATTAAAATTCTATTGATACAAAATTGAATTATGGTACAAACTTGGTCTTTATAATTCTTTTATATGACAATGGAAGGCTTTTGAATGTTTTAGGGCCAGTTTGGGGCTGCGGAAAGCAGCTTTCAGCCAAAGCACAGGGAACCTTGCTTTGGCTGAAGCTGTTAGGGCTGCGGAAAGCAGCCTCAAATGCACAATTAGTAAAATTTAGATTGTATTCAGGAAAGCACTGGAAAAAAAATACTTGAAACTACTTTTAGAGAAAGCAATGAAACCTAGCTTTCCCTGATAGCACTTTCACTAACAGCAATCCCAAACTGGCCCTTAGTTGTATAAAATATCGAAGTTTCTTAGTTGATTTATATTTTTACTTATGATTTAATTTAACACTTTATTTATTATCACTTGTATGTTTCGGCTTTTTGACACTTTGGCATTTATACCAACAGAGAAGAAGGGTTCATTTGACACTAGAACTTCCTTGGAGTGCTGACAGAGCAATTCAGCAGTTTGGAAGAACTCATCGGTCAAATCAAGCTTCTGCACCAGAGTATAGGTGGGATATACGAAACTCACATTTTTATTTATTTTCACTTGGCTGCATGTATCATCAGGTTGACTTCCTTTTAGTTCTTATTGCAAATTTGTAATCCTCTTTTTTGTATATTGATTTGCTAATTACTAAAACTTGTATATTGATTTACTAATCGCTAAAATTTGTGCTGGCAGGGCAATTTGCCAAACTTGTTGATCAAATACTATTATTTTTTTTTTTAAAATTTTCAGGCTACTTTTCACTAATCTTGGTGGTGAACGCCGATTTGCATCTATAGTTGCCAAGAGATTGGAATCTCTTGGAGCATTGACACAGGGAGACCGCAGGTAAGCTGACAGTGAGCTCTGAGACTTCAAATTGTGGAATTATAATCTAGTGGATCTGCCCTTTCGGGAATCCCATAAATTTTTGAATGCTTGCAGGGCGGGACTGTCTTTGAGTGCTTATAACTATGATAGTGCTTATGGGAAAAAGGCTTTGACAGTGATGTATAGAGGAATAATGGAGCAGGTTTACTCATCTTCCCTAGTACCCCTTTTCGTACTGAACATTACTTGGATGTTCAATTGCCGAGATATTGTACAAAATAACTAAAGTAGAGTTTTCAGGATATCCTGCCAGTTGTACCTCCAGGGTGTTCATCAGAAAAGCCAGAGACGGTTCAAGAATTTCTCTTGAAGGCAAAAGCTGCTCTTGTGGCGGTTGGAATAGTTAGAGATTCTGTCATTGGTAATTTTTTTTCTGGGTATATGCTACATTCTAGTACTATCAAAATGTCAGAGTTCTCTAGTAGACAATCTATCGCAGTTGGAGTCCCTTAATGCCCAATTGTGGACTTTAGTCAAGCTTTTTTGGAGCAAGGCATCTTTGCCCGATGAATGATGAGCTACCATCCAGTTATTAACATATTATGAATGTTGAAAAAAAGGCACACTTTTCTGTCATTTTTTTTACTTTATGATATGTATTATTAAGCTCATTGTTTACTTGCTCTTTTTATTCAACGTAACAGCCTGTCCTTTCAATTTTGCGGCAATCATGTTTCTGTTTTGTTGTTAAGTTCCAAATTCCTGTAAATGTAGGCAATGGGAAATTATCTGGGCGCATAATTGATTCAGACATGCATGATGTTGGGCGTTTCCTCAATCGGCTCTTGGGATTGCCACCTGATATTCAAAATAGGTCTCTGGATTGTTGATTAAAAAACTGATATGCTTGATAAGATTAAAGTCACAATCAGATGCTAATACCTTAAACATGCAGGTTGTTTGAGTTGTTCGTTAGCATCCTAGATCTTCTTATTCAGAATGCACGCATTGAGGGAAATCTTGATTCTGGGATTGTTGATATGAAAGCTAATGTAATTGAATTACAAGGAAGTCCGAAGGTAAACCATGTAACTCTTCTTAAGATTAAAACCATTGCTTATTATTGATCTGACTTAATTTCCTTGCAGACTGTTCATGTTGATCAAATGTCTGGGGCATCAACAGTTTTGTTTACTTTCACTCTGGATCGAGGAATAACATGGGAGGTATTTTGTTTTTTTTTATTTCCTTTCTATTCCTAATTGCCTACTTTCTGTTTTGGTGTATGTGACTTTTGATAAGTGATGATGTAATACGTAAACTTTCATCTATGCTAGTCTGCAAGTACCATGCTTGAAGAAAAGCAAAAAGATGGGCTTGGCTCTTCCAGCGATGGATTCTATGAATCTAAGAGGGAATGGTTAGGAAGACGCCACTTTATTTTAGCATTTGAAAGGTATGAAACGACTTTTGATGTATTTATGAATCACATACTGGTGTTTCTGGTTAAATGTTTTATTTCTGAATCACAAAGATCTATGACTTATATTCAACCTGATATTAGTTGTTTAGTTAAGCATGGAACATCGGAGGAGAATTACTTGTAGGTAAAGTGAGAAATGAAATGCTTTGAACATGGGAGGGTATTCATTTTCAGGTTGGGTTCTGGATGTGTCCCATGGTAGAGTGAGAAATGGAACAAATCTACTCAACCTCGACTGTACATGGTTAAAATGGCTTTTAATTGCTTTCTTCCACTTTCTTTGGTTGGGGACTTTAGAGGGTTACTGATAGAAACGGACAGCCAAATACAGCAGCAATGGTTAGTAAGGCTTTTGTTCATGAATCTTCCTCTAATTGAGAAAGATAGCAGCTGCTAAGTACCCAGAATGTGGGAAATGAAGCCAAGATAAGTTTGGATTGAGGCTAACAAATATTAGAATTTTCTATCCCATACCATCTTACCAAAACTTTTACATATACCTTCCCTGTTTCCTGCTCTTCCCTCCAGCTCACTTCCTCTATTATGCCTTCTGCCTCCAGTTGTGTACCCATACTCTTTCATCGTTTCTTCTAGTATAAAATCTCCAAACCCAAGGCTCAGTATTTGATCGATCAACTTTTTAACTTTCTACCTTAACATTAAACCTTTGACCATTTACTTTTTGCCTCCATACATGATATACTTATACTCCCAACTTATGTTGTGCACCAGTTTTCATTAGAGCCGAAGTCACTTGGTGTCTTCATATTTCTTTCTTATCAATGCAACTCAATTCAACTAAATTTTGATCCTAAAGTTGCTGAGATTTGTTATATGTTCTGCTTTTATCATCCACAGCATTAGGAAAGTTTAGGCAGTGTTCTTTTTCACAACATCCTTGTATATCACCTTAGTCTGTCTTTTCCTTTTCTCATTACCATAATTGTAATATGCAGCCTTTTGTTTGAAATTTGCTGATCTACAATGCATGCGTGGAAACCATCTCTATCACCATCCTCGTGTGTTTCACCAGTATGCGTCCCTTCTGCTTTGATATTAGGTCTTACAAACATCAAAGGGAAGAACGTTGTAAATAAAGGTTTTGCATGGGAGCTACTAGGTGCTGGCCACATGATTATAACCTTTACACTTCAATTTGATTGGATGGTGTTGCTATTTAAAGCTAGCTAAAGGTAAAAGCTGTAGAAATAGAAAGAATAGAAGTGGGAGAATAGAATAGAAGGATTTGCTGATTGATAATTGATGATTTCTGCCTTTACAATGATTGGTATTTATAGTACCCTAAGGATAATATTCCCTAGTACAATACCTCAGCATAGTACACCTTCTAGCTACCAAACAAATTAGGCTAACAACTTAATAACAAACTAGGCTGACTCAGCCCTATTTAGGGAAACAGAAATGATTCTTTCTAATTCAATTAGCTATTTTAAACTATCAATTCAATTAACTAACTTTAACTACCGTTCCCTCCTTCTATATGTGACAATACCTCCCCCATCAGAACATTCTTGTCCCCAAGAATGATAAAAGGTAGGAAATTGTTCTTCAATAGTCTCCTTTGATTCCCATGTGGAGTCAATTGAAGGCATGCCTTTCCACTGAATGAGGAGTTGTGATATAGGCTGACCATCTATGATTGCTGTGCGCTGGTTCACTACTTTGGCTGGCTCAAAGATGAATTCCCCGGCTGAAACTGGGGGTAATGTAGTGAGTGTTTGAGAGGTAGGTGTAGGCTTCTTTTTGAGGAGAGAAACATGAAAAACATCATGGATCCTACACTCTTCTGGGAGTTTAAGTTTGTATGCTACCTTGCCGATTTTAGCAATTATTTGGTAGGGTCCATAGTACTTGGCACTGAACTTTAGAGTACTTTTCTTGGCGATAGATAGCTGTCGATAGGGCTGTAATTTGAGATAGACCCAATCCCCTACTTGGAACTCCCTTTCTGTTCTGCCCTTGTCAGCGTGTTGCTTCATTCGATTCTGAGCTGTAGCCAGGCTGGTTTTGAGTGTGGAGGTCATTGTGTCTCTTTCCTGTAGGAATCCCTCTAGTGCTGCCACAGTGCAAGTGAAAGGAGGGAGTATAGGTAATGACAGGGCTACCCCATATAATGCTTTGAAGGGGGACATTTTAATTGAACTGTGGGTGCTAGAATTGTACCAGAACTCAGCAAGACTCAACCAATCAGACCAGTGTTTAGGGTTAAGAAAACACAGACACCTTAGGTAGTTCTCCAAGCACTGGTTAAGCCGCTCAGTCTGCCCATCTGTTTGTGGATGGTAAGCACTGCTGAAGAGAAGTTTGGCTCCCAAAAACTTAGTAAATTCCTTCCAAAAGGTTCCTGTAAAAACCTTGTCTCTGTCTGAGACTATTGTGTTAGGCATGCCATGTAGTTTAAAGACATTTGCTAAGAAAGCCTTGGCAACAGTGAGAGCAGTGTATGGGTGGCTGAGCCCTATAAAATGCCCCATTTTAGTGAACCTGTCCACAACCACCAGTATTGTGTCAAAGCCCCCTGATTTAGGTAATTTATCAATGAAATCCATGGATATATCTCTCCAAGCCCCATCTGGAATAGGTAGTGGTTGAAGTAAGCCTGGATAAGCCACATTTTCTGATTTGCACCTCTTGCACACATCACAATTGGATACCCATTCAGCCACACTATGAAACATCTTGGGCCAGTAGAAGTGCTGCTGTAGCCTGGTTAAAGTGCCTCTTATGCCAGAATGACCACCCAGGGGTGAGTTATGACAGATTTCTAAGAGTTTCTGTCTGAGATCAGTAGGCTCTCCAATGTAGAGTCTGTTGTGCCACTTTAGTAATCCCCTGTCATAGGAATATGGAGGTTTGTAATCCTTATGAATCATTAGTTTAGGAATTACCTCTTCAGCTAGGCTGTCCTGAGCATAGGTGGTCTGTATCTCCTTCATCCAGGTGGGAACTAGCATAGAAATTGAATGTAGGTTAACAGCAGGCTTGGAAATTTCTTCATCTCTTCTTGAAAGAGCATCTGCCACTCTGTTCTCTGCTCCTTTCTTATATTGTATAGTATAGTCCAACCCCAATAACTTTGATATTCCTTTGTGCTGGAGGTAAGTGTGAAGCTTCTGCTCCAAGAGGTGCTTAATGCTTTGATGATCTGTTTTGATCACAAAGGTTGACCCTTCTAGGTAGTGCCTCCAAGTGGTGCAAGCTTGTAGTATGGCTATCAATTCCCTTTCATAGGCTGACAACCTTTGATTCCGTGGACTTAACATCTTAGAAAGATAACACAGTGGCTTCCCTTGCTGCATCAAAACTGCCCCAATTCCTGTCCCACTAGCATCACACTCCACTGTAAAGGGTTTGTGGAAGTCAGGTAAGGCTAAGACAGGGGCATTTGTCATAAGGGTTTTGAGTTGAGTAAACGCCCTTTGAGCCTCCTCATTCCATAGGAATCCATCCTTTTTAAGTAGCTCTGTCAGTGGCTTAGCTATAGATCCATAACCTTGTATAAACCTTCTATAGTAACCTGTGAGGCCTAGAAACCCTCTCACCCCTTTAACAGTGGTTGGAACCGGCCATTCCACCATTGCAGCAATCTTCTCTGGATCAGTTGCAACCCCTTCTGCAGAGATTATATGCCCTAGATAGGACACTTGACTAACACCAAATTCACATTTTGTCTCCTTGGCATACAATTGATGTTGTGCAAGTATTTGAAAGACTAGTTCTAGGTGTTGAATGTGTAATTCAATAGAAGGACTGTATACCAAAATATCATCAAAAAATACTAAGACAAACTTCCTCAAGTAGGGTTCGAACAATGTGTTCATTAGGGATTGAAAAGTGGCAGGGGCATTTGTAAGGCCAAATGGCATTACTACAAATTCATAGTGACCGGAATGTGTCCTAAATGCAGTTTTTGGTATGTCATCTACCTTCATCTTGATTTGAAAATACCCTGACCTGAGATCTATTTTTGAAAAAATAGCAGCTCCCTTAAGCTCATCTATTAGCTCTTGAATTACAGGGATAGGAAACTTATCTTTTACAGTAACTTTGTTAAGTTCTCTGTAATCTACACAAAACCTCCAGGTCCCATCCTTTTTCTTTACTAGCAAAACAGGGGATGCAAAGGGACTGTGGCTAGGTTGAATTACCCCACTCCTCAACATTTCCCTCACTAATGTTTCAATCTCATTTTTCTGCTGGTGTGAATATCTGTAGGGTCTTATTTTTATGGGGTCAGTAGCATTCTTGAGGGTGATAGCATGGTCATGTGGCCTTGTAGGGGGTAAAGATTGAGGTAGTTGAAACAATGCCTTGTATTTATGAAGCAGGAGTTGAATTGGTTTAGGAGTTGAGGAGTTTGATGGGGTATGTTCTGTTTGTGGCTCAGGTTTTATGTTTGACTGGGTTAAGGACATTAGGAATAGCTTAGAAGTAACCCCTTTCCAGCCCTTAGCCATTAGACTATTTAACCCCTTGAATGTAAGCCCCTTAACCCTAGAGTCTTTGATTCCCTCAATCTCTACTGTTTTACCATTTTTATGAATAATCAGCATTGTTTTCTCAAAATCAAAAGTAACAGGAGTATGACTCCTCATCCAGTCAGACCCTAATATCAAATCATATTCCCCCAAGTCTAAGACCCTCATGTCATAACAAAAGTGTATACCCCCAATAGACCAAGTAAATGCATCACATTTGTAACTTACGGATAGTTGCCTGCCATCTGCAACTGAAACAGCTTCAGGGTGCACTGGTACTAGCTGTAGTTTAGCCTCAATAGCCAGCCCTTGATTGATGAAACTGTGAGTGCTTCCACTATCTACAAGGATCTGAATAGCCTTCTTCTTCACAAAGCCCTTAACCCTTAGAGTATTAGGGCTAATTCCACCTCCAAGAGCATTAACTGACAGGGTCAGTGGCTCTTCTCCCTCCTGCAGAGCCCCAAGCTCCATTTCGAAGCCCTCCTCTTCGATTTCTTCCTTCTCCTCAATTTCTTCTTCTTTATTTATAAGCATATTAATCTTCTTTGTTGTGCATTGATGTCCCGGATAGTATTTTTCTCCACATTTCCAACAGGCACCAGGTATGTTTCTAAAGGGTTGTGGTTTTGTGTTTAATGGTGGTTTGATAGGGTTTTTTGGTTGGTTGGTGTTTGTATATGGCTTGGTATAGGTGGGAGGGGGTCTGTAGGTGTTTTTTTGTCTAGCAGCTTCCAAGAGGCTATTAACATGTCTTTCTTGGAGTAGGGATATTTTAATGGTGGAATATAGGTCTGTGGGTTCCTGGGTTTGGACAGCAGACCTGATTTCTGGTTTTAGTCCAGCAATGAACTTTTTAACATAGTATCCTTCATCAACACCAGGGTGATCCTTCTCCATCCTCAACTTCATCTCTTCAAATATCCCTTGATACTCAACCACAGTAGTAGATTGAGTTAGGTTAGAGATCTGGTCCACTACATCTTCTACAGCAGTATCCCTGAATCTGTTGGCTATCTCAGCCAAGAATAAATCCCAACCTGCAGTAGGGTTAGCCCTGAACCAGTTCCTGAACCACTTGTCCGCCTTCCCCTGCAGATAAATACTCACCAGGCTCACTTTTCTGTCATCTGCTACTTCAAAGAACTGAAAATACTTCCTGCATTTGCAAGTCCAGTCTTCCACATCAGTTCCATCAAAATAAGGGAGATCCAGCTTAGGTAGCATTTTGTTATAGGTGGTGGTAGGGTTTGGATTAGTGTTTGGGTCGCAGGTGATGGTGTTTTGGTGTTGTTTGGGTGGTGGGGTAGGCAGAATACCAGGGGTGCTGTGGCTGGTCATGGTAGCACTCAGGTTGCCTCCTTCCACTCCTTGAAAGGCTGGCTGTACCACCCTGGACAGTGTGTCCACAATGGTTTTCTCCAGGGACTGTTGCAGGTTTAGCTGCCTTCTTTCAAAGTCTTGTTGCTGGTTCATCTGTTCCTTCCTTAGGTCATTTTGTTGTAGAGTTAAGTGATCCAGTCTCCTTTCAAACCTCTCCTGATTCTTCTTGATTTCTTCTAGTTGTTCAGCAGTAGATTCAGATCGGTTGAGGAATCTTTGGTTTAACTCATCAATTTTTTTCTCTAAGGCATTCATGGTGGTTTTAGGCTGTTTAGGTTTTCTAACCATAAAAGGTAGGCCGAGGATAGAGGGCTCTGATACCAATGTTGCTATTTAAAGCTAGCTAAAGGTAAAAGCTGTAGAAATAGAAAGAATAGAAGTGGGAGAATAGAATAGAAGGATTTGCTGATTGATAATTGATGATTTCTGCCTTTACAATGATTGGTATTTATAGTACCCTAAGGATAATATTCCCTAGTACAATACCTCAGCATAGTACACCTTCTAGCTACCAAACAAATTAGGCTAACAACTTAATAACAAACTAGGCTGACTCAGCCCTATTTAGGGAAACAGAAATGATTCTTTCTAATTCAATTAGCTATTTTAAACTATCAATTCAATTAACTAACTTTAACTACCGTTCCCTCCTTCTATATGTGACAGATGGCTTCGTTTATTTCTGAAGAGGCCACTATTTATTAGGCTTGTGTATTTGTGTGTTATTACAGTTTTGAATTTCGTTGTTGTTTGTTTACTCATTTGCCAAAGAACTTGTGGTGCTTCAGATTACTAGATACTTACTCCAATAGTACCTTTTTCTTGTTTCAGTCCTGCTTCTGGGATGTATAAGATCGTCCGGCCTGCTGTTGGGGAGTCATTGAGGTACGAAAAATTAACCAGGCTTAATAAAATTTGCATTTGATCTATTCTGTTTACTGATATTTTTACTATGATTAGGGAAATGGCCCTGGCAGAATTGAAAACTAAATATAGAAAGTTATCATCTCTTGACAAGGCTCGTATTGGTTGGGAAGATGAGTATGAAGTTTCATCCAAACAGGTGTGGTGGATAGGATAGATATTTACATGTTATTGTCTTTGCAATGCTGTGTTTGGAAACGTTAGGTGCTGTTCTAACTGGTAGACTTAGTTTGCATAACTGGATGTGAGCATTTTTAACCTTTTCACTTTATGAGTTTAGCTTCTCTGTCGAACGCAGGATGTGAAAATACAGGACTTTATTTTTAACCATGTGGTGTGATGTACTCATGTTTGTAATCTTGATTTCTAACTTACTCTAACACCAATACAAGGCTGCAATGCAAGTTTCTTATATACTCCTAACACGAACACCAACGATTAGAGATAAGGTAGATAAGGATTGATTTTTCAGTTCCATGGTATGATGTTTCTATTGTCAACTATGTTAATGGCATGGTTTTATGTGTGTACCGTGGGTGTGTTTCAACTTTTAGAGGAATGATTCAGTTGATAAGACATGATCAATTGCCATGCTAATAAGCAGATTCATTTATAACCAAAAGGAAAGCTTGTTTTACTGCCATGTTTTTGACTGCGATTTTCTCTCACCCTATGGGTCTCAACCATGCCATCAATTGATGTGATAAAATTGGACATGTTCTATTGGTCAATATGTAATGTTTTTCTCTTTCACTTTTCTTCTCGAGCTCGTTATCTCCATACTTTCAAGTCTAGATGTTTTAATTCATTCTTCATTGGCTTTTGGTTATTGTTTATTGAACCTGCAGTGTATGCATGGACCCAATTGTAAGCTTGGCAATTTCTGTACAGTTGGCCGACGACAACAGGAAGTGAATGTTTTGGGTGGGATTATTCTTCCTGTTTGGGGCACTATTGAGAAGGCCCTATCTAAGCAGGTGATATGGGAGTCTAAATGATGATCTCCTACATTATATACAATTTTTCTCTCTTTTTTCCCTCTTAATTGTGTTCATCACTTGTTTTCATTGGATAAAAGTTCAATTTAGCCCTTAAATTGGCTTCAAAGGTCAGTTTGGCCCAAATGAATTTTAGGTATCCTTTTTTTTTTTTTTTTAAAATAAAGCATTATAGGTATCTATTTTATTATAGGTATCTATTATGCTCTTCAACCTGGCATATGTGATCAAATTCGTCCAAAACGATGTGAGCATCAGAAATTAACATGTGTCAAGAAGCAAATTTTATGCTGACATGTTTTGGATTGATTTGACCACAGGTGCCATATTGAAGGGCTAAATTGTACTCAAAGTTTCACTTTGTCTGAACTGCCAAATTCACCCTTATCACTTTTTCTTTATATGGTGGTTTTCTGTTGATCTATTAAAGTTCATTGAATATAGAAGTTACTAGTTCTGTTTTTCTTCATCTTATATTATTATTAATCTTTCCTTTTGCAATTATATTTCCCTCAAGCGCAGTTCATTATTTCGTTTATTTGATGCATGTTTAAGGATGCCCTACAAAATTGGCATGCTCATCTTGTGTTTATCTGATGGCAAAAACTGATAACTCGTGTGATTTTCTTGACAGGCACGTATAAGCCATAAGCGGCTCCGTGTTGTGCGTTTAGAAACCACCACAGATAACCAGAGGATAGTCGGTTTGCTTGTCCCGAATGCTGCTGTTGAAGCTGTGCTTCAAGGTCTCCCTTTCTTTCTCTTTCAACATGCACATGTGCACGTTGGCATGCAAGAACCACATTTCTTTTCTGACTTTTTTTTTCCCCAAAACTTGATTCTGTTTGTACCTTTTTGTTGTTGCAGATCTTGCGTGGGTTCAAGACATTGATGATTGAGATATTGTCAGAAGTTGGAATTGTGCAGCTTCAGTTCGATCATGAGCATGGACAGAGAAGTTACTTTCTGCACCACCTTAATGAAAATGTGCAGTAATTTTTTTGCTTCATTTATTTTGAGCTTCATTCTTCGCTCCATTTTTGGCATATAATTTTGTATATTTTAAATGCTTGCATACGAGGAAACAGCCAAAAAAAAAAAAAAAAAAAAGATAGATTAATAGCTTACTAGGCTGTATTGTTCATAGCTTTTCTTCTTCAACCTGTTTGTACATTTCATCATATAATTATTAGCAAAATTTAGTCCCTGAAATAGATTGAATCTCTTTCATCTGCACTTCAATTTATTTTTTTTACATCAATTTATTTTTCTTGACCCAGAGAAGTGTATGGTCTTACTTTGATAATCTATGGTTTAAGTCTTAAGTAATGTGTTCAAATCAGTTTCTTAGTTTAATATCATTAATTATAATTTATTAATATATCGTTGTAGCTATCATAGGGTTGTCAATCGGGCGGTGGGGGTCCGTCTCCTGTGGGGGGCCTGTCCGTAAAGGGACGCGAAATCCCCGATTAAGATCCCTGCGGGATGGGGATGAGGACAAATTTGTCCTCGTTTCTTAATCCAGGAAGGGGATGGTAACCTACCTCTCGGGTCCCTGTCTCCATATTCATTTAAAATCCGCGAGGATTCTCAGTAAATTCTCCGGTTAAATACCCAAATCACCGATAATTTCCCGTTTATATTTCTTCATTATTTATAATTTTATAAACTAAAGTAAACATGAATATATGTTAGTGTATTTGAGAATTGAGTTTTGAGAATTTTATATGTATAGTTTAATGCATATTTGGATAAGTTAGAGGGTGAAAATAGAAATTTTACAGGGTTTTTTTATAAAATTGAAAATTAGTTTAACAGAGATAGGGAACCCTGCGGGGAACCAATTCTCTGCCGGAATCAGGAATGGGATAGAAATCCGGGGCGGGGATGGGATCTCCAAATAGTCTGGAGACGAGGATGAGAAGTAAAATTTCCATTCCGTCCCGTCCTATTTACAACTCTAAGCTATCACATTGTACCTTTAAATTATGTTACAGTGCATATATTCTAGAGCTCTAGTAAAAAAAAAAAAAAAACCAAATATATCAAAAATTGAAAAATAGGAGTTAAAATGATAAATTCTGTCAATTACTCGGATTAAATGTCCAAATTAAAATTTCAGGATGAGCTGAACAAATTGTGTCAAAAATTGCATTTTTTACCTTAATTTGAAGTAGGGGTGAGCGAAACCGAACTAATGTCTAAAAACCGAAAATCCAAAGCGAACCGAAACAAACCGATCCATTTTATAGTTTGATTCGGTTTGGTTTTAAGTTAAGAAGTTTAGACTTCGGTTCGGTTTGGTTCGGTTCAAAACCGAAAAACCGAATAATTGGTAAAATATTAAAATTAATTATAAAATTAATATATATTAATTGTAGAGAATTTTAGACATTATATTTTTTTATAGTTTTATATTGTGATTTTTGGATGTTAATTTATAGTTATTAAAACTTGAGAGTTGAAAAAAAAAAGTAGAAAATTTTAATATTTTATTGTGATGTAATAGTATTATTTAGTATTACTGATTTTTTAAGTTAATTTTGTTATATTTCTTTTTTTCTTTTTTCTTTTTTTTTATACAAACTACTTATATATAAAATTTTTTATTTTGATTTTTTTTAAGAAGTTAATGTTTTTGGCTCGACCTAGTCCAAACCGAACTGATTCGGTTTGGATAAAACCGAACTAAAATTTAGTCTGGATTGGATTGGTTTATAAAATAAAGTGTTTTTCGGATTGGTTTTTCGGTTCGGTTCGGTTTTTGAACCGAACCGGTCCATGCTCACCCCTAATTTGAAGGCTAGATATGTGTGCGTAGATAACCATATACGTTCCAAAAATTTGGAAGGATTGTTTGGTTTGGTGTGTTTCATTATGTATATTCCATGAAAATAATATAAACTAGTAATCGCGTTAGCAATTGCCTTCTCTACTTGTTATTGTTTGGTACGTTGCTTAAATGCATTGGGGTGCGAAATTTATCACTATTTCTAAAAATGATCGTCTCTCGTAGAGCTGAAAAGATTTATATATAAATAATAAACTCACCACCTGAATATTAAGACCATCAGGATTATTGTTTTTTTAGACATGATAAACAGTCAAAAAGAACAACACAAACACCCACATGAACAGAACATTCAATTCACTAACAGGAGATCACCTCATCAATAGATTCACCCTGCAGATTCAGATCAACACACGAACGAAGCATGAACATGATCGTCGCAACAGTAGAGTCCGGGTCTCTGAGTGAAGCCTTGCTTCTTCAGCATCCTCCTAGCCCCCAAGACCAGCTCCTTGTTTGAAATTGTGCCATCGGATTCGGCAATCAGAGTTTGAATCGCATTGCTGAGAGCTCCGTAGGATGCAGCATCATTCCCCGCTGGGGTGGCGTCGGCAGAAGTTTGGTCGGTCTGGCAGCCACTTATTAGAATCCCACTGTCTGGTAGAGACCTCTTGTTAGCTCCAGCATAAACCTCTTGCTTGCTACCCACTTCTGCATCCATGGCGGGTTTTACATAGCTCTCGTCATGTTCCTCCAGCTTGTGTTTGAGAAATTCTTGGGCAAGACTGCCAACCATCCCCAATAATCCGCTGCTGCCTCCGCTTTCACCATCGTTACTTTGGAGTTTGTTCAGAAGAACCTTCATGAACTTCTTCACTTTAGGGCTTGAATCTTCTCCAAAGGCATCAAACAGGGTGGGCCTGATCTTTCCAACATCGATATCATCTTTGCCCGTTTTTTGCTTCAGCATTTCTATGAGAGTAGATAAAGGCAGAGATTTGTTCTTCACATTGCTATATTCACCACTGCCTTCTTCAATTACGTTCTTATCACTATCTTCCTCCTCCCTATGATGGTGATGGTGGCGCAATCCAGAAGGGATGTGAACTCCACGAGATTCAAATGCATTTTGAACCTTCTGGTGCAAGAAACTTTTGAATCCAAACCCAGATGATTCCTCATCGTCGTCTTTCTTTGTACTCTCCCCTATCTGCTCTTTGGCTTCATCGATAAGGCCGCCGCTGTGGCATGAATCAGATACAATTGTTATGCGGCAACCATGAGGGACCCGGTCCACAAATTCCCTGAAGTCATCATCTGTTCGGCAGTTACCCAACTAGTAATTAGCATAAAGCTGTGCAGAACCATCATCAGCATTCAACCAAAATGAATTTTTTTTTTTAGAAAAAGGAAGAAAAGAAAGAATGAGTTAGATGATCCCGGAATTTTACTCCGCTGTAAAACAAAACTCTAATATAAGCAGGACATAACAATTTCCCCACTTTTCTTTTGAACTAGCTAACGGATTGCCAATATCAGTTTCCCCAATACAAGGTTCACTGCCAAATTTTACCACACATGGTCTCTTTCACAATGCTACATTCTGCTAAAGGATACATGAACTCTTCTAATCATTCTCATGGCCTCAAAAAATCATAACCTCAGGGCATAATCAAATCCGAGGCATAACCAAGAACTTGGTACTTACTAATCGACAAACATGAGACACATGCACACAAGGAAAAATATAAATATACAATACCAAATCTAATTGTAGTATTCTAACTAATTGTTACAATGACTTAACAGTTTGCTCCTTCAAATGAATTTATACTCTCAAAAAACCATTCTTGATATGAATTAGTTGACTGCTTGTTTACAATCACTTAATTGTTATAATTATTGTGAGACTGAAGAATGTCTAGTATCCTATGAATTTATGTGAAATAAACTCCCTGAAAGTAGGATTTATTCATGACTTCCTAGCTGCTCCTCGCCTCACCAAGCACAAAAAGAGAGAACGGGAAAAAAAACAACTTTGACAAATGAAAGAGACCATATACAACTTTTTCCATAGTCAGATCTCTGAAAATGAAAATTACAGTTCAGTACAACAACTTTTCATAGTAGAGCCAATCTATCATCAAACGAACAAGGAGAATCATAAATGTCACCATAAAATTCAAGAATCTATAACATTGCAATTTCCATGTCGTCATCCACACATCAAAGAAGAAAACATAAAACTAGGAGATGGGGCCTAATGTGCCCCTGAAGTATTGAAGTCAATTTCATCATTATCGTACAAAATGGTTCAATGTTGTCCCCATGTCAGAAATCACAGTTCTATTTTACCTGTTATATAAATCTAGCTCAATCTTAAACAACGAAGATTAACCATGGAATCACTTAACAAAGGTAATATTGAACTAGGATTTCTACCATGTAAGCAATTGGACTGTTTCTCCCAATAATCTTAGATGCAAATTTCACCCCAACCCCTAAATTCAACAAACAATCAAAATGGATAATTTCCCAAAGAAAGCTGATCTACTAAAATCCAATTATGCAGAAACAACATCTTCATCATCAGATAACAAGAACAAAATACAAAACAAACAAAATCGAGTAAACCCAATCAGATCCAAATTAAAACCGAAAAAGGTAAAAAAATTACCAGTAACGAGATTCATATCACAAGGGACAATGCACTCATCATAGCCAGTATCATCGTCTTCACCAGTCTCAGCAGGGAGTCTGGTTCCATGTCCGCTATAATGGACAAAAAGGAGATCACCAGGCTCAGCTGATCGCACCAAATTTGAAAGAGCCCTGCGAATATTCTTCCCAGTAGGTTGCATATAAGAATCGTCAGTATCGATCAAAACAGTAATATCATCTTCAGAAAAACCATAGCGATCAATAAGACATTTGTACATCCTTTTCACATCGTTGATGCAGCCTTTGAGCTCGGCTTTTGTGCCTGGGTAATTGCAGCCTATCAATACTGCCTTCTTCGCCATTTTTCTCCTTCCGCTTCTCCTTCTTCAAATCTCTTGGGATCAGAAAATAATTTATACCGATAAAACTACGAAGGGCATTGGAAAGTGCCCATCTGTCTCTTTTTTCTTTTTCTTTTTTTTTTTTTTTAAAATTCCTTTTTTGGTAACTTTTAATTTTTATTGTCGGCAAAAGTATTATTAAAAAAAAAAAAAAAAGCAAAAAGATTTTTTTCGCCTATTTGTTATTACACGTTTACCCTTTTGATCTATATTCACTTGACATTTCACTTTTACTCCTTATGATATACAAAAATATTCTAAAATGACTCCTAAAAAGTATATTCCATCGTATTCTATTAACAATTTTATTAAACGGAATATGATGGAATATGTTTATTAGGGATCATTTTGGAACATTTTTACATATTATAAGGGCTAAAAGAAAAAATATCAGTAAAACTGGAGCCAAAAAGATAAACCGATAATGGTATATGAGCCAAAAAAAAAATATTTAGTCCTAAAAAAAAAAGGCATTTTAGAAATTTTTCATTTTGATTTTGTAATATAAAAAAAAATTAGGAGATAAACCATTTTAAAATGTCTAATTAAGAGAAAACTGAATAATTGAATATACTTATAAAATAAATAATTTTTTAATAAAGGAAAAAGTGTAACTTGACTTGATTTCACACTTCTAAGGGCCAGTTTGGTAGGGCTGTCAGGGAAAGAGCTGTCAGGAAAAGGGCTGTCAGGGAAAGAGCTGTTAGGGAAAGTGCTGTTTGGGAAAGCTGATAAGTGTTTGGTAATATTTTTATAGAAATAGTTTTATTCTTAAAAGCAGTTTGTGTGGTGTTTGGTAAAACTGCTTATGAAAGTGCTGTTAATATATAAAATGATATAAAAGGACATAAATGATATAAATTAATTTTTACTTAATTATATTAATTAAATAATATTAGAAATTAATAATTTGTGTTATACAAATTAAATAAAAAAATTATTTTATTTATTTATTTGTATATTATTAGCTATTAATAATTTTATTTCCTAATTTATTGCAATTATATTCGTCCAGATTAGATTTGCAAGTAAAATCTCATCTGAGTTACACGAATGGAAGAGTTGTTTCTTGCGATCCCTTGCTTATACTTCAACTCAAAGTGATTTATGCGGCTGTGACACTAACAATGGCCCTATATTGATCTGTTTTCTCTAGTGCTTAGAATTGAGACTAAACATATTGACCTCTCATCTTTTTATTCTATACAGCTGGGAGCCAAAACCTACTAATATTCCACCATAATGATTGTCAATTTAATGGAAACAATAAACTATATTTCTCATTGATTCACCAGCAATAATCATATTTATTATGTTACTAGTTCCAAGTAGTGGACTTGTTTGGAATTCGTAATGCAAATATTCTTCACAAGGCTACTGAAACGCCATATTGCCTCTTCTATCTTCATCAACTAAGGGGAAAAGATATCCCCAAAAAAAAAAAACGTTGTACAATACTCTTGAACCTGACCCCAATCATACAATGCTTCAGATCTAATTTTTTTTAACCATCCTTGAAGGTTTTGGCGAACATAATAAAGATTTACATGGGGCTGGAATCTCTTCAATTCTTTGCTTCCGTAACAAAACCAGAAATAACGAAATTGTTGTCATATTGTGAAAGGCCATAATCTCGCATCCCGCATTACATCATCAAACATGGTTTCATACAAAATCTTCATCAAAGAGATATGTATCCCGTAATTATTGTGTTGTGTCCAATGTGTTTACTCAAGGTTAGTTGTCCCATTTCCATCTCCGTCCTACCTCCTCGAGAACTTTAGCACGGGATTGGCTTTTCCTAGCTTCATATTCTATCCAGGATCTGCATCACATGCTTTTGAGTCATTACAACTACATACCAATCAAGCCACTATGTTACCATACACAGCTTATGTAAGGGTCCACAGGGAAAATCAGATGACAATTACCGTAGTATATTTATGAATACAGCCAAGAGAGGTTTATCAGTCTGCTTTAGAGTATTCTTTCTTCCACATTATATACAGCAAACAGCTCACATGCAAAGCAAAAGCTACACACACAATCCCTAGCTTAGAAATCTAGGCCAACAGTTTTCAGATTCGGATTATGCATACTTGAAAATAGAATATATATTTCTAACCAATTGAATCAAAATTTAGCATAGAATAGTCTAGGAAACATATCATGAAAAATGGTATCACTACTTCAACACATTTCCCAGGATTATAGAATCTAGCCCATATCAAAACGAGAAAATCATAGCAGTTCATCGATCCCAGTATCAGATCAAGCTTCAAAACAATGATGATGATAAACTTAAAATATAAAAAATTACGTACCTAAGAATTTTAATAGCTTCTATTTCAGCTTCCAGTACAGCTTCTGTGTCAAGAATTGCCTCCTGCTTGGTCTGTAATTCACTTAGCAATTCTTGTAGATTACACTGCTCAGACACAAATGTAGCCCTTTCAGATGCAAGCTTTTCTGTCACTCCATATATGCATCATCAGACTTCAAAGAGGGAAGAAAAAAGTATTGCTAGATTAGCACAGATTTTATTGTAAAATATGATGATTATAATAGGTACATTTCTCATTAGCATCCCAGTGACTTCATCACCACAAGATCTTAATATAGACAAATTGCCCTAATGAAGAACTTGAATATATGAAGGAAATATGACTCATGATCTAGAAAACTACAAGACAAGCTAGAATGTAAGATATTTTTGTATCATGCATATGTTTGTCTAGGCACTTGATTGATGAAAATCATCAGAGTTCATATACAATCAGACCCTAGAAGCATATGTACTAGCGATTAAGCACATATATTTGTAATTTCCACAATGATCACATCAGTGATTAAATTTTATACAGTATAAGCATTCATCTCGCATTCTAACGACAGAAGAATTTTGATATCTGTCATATATCTTTTGAATTAATATAGTACATAAATGCGTTAAACTTGGAAAAATATGCATAACATCTCCAACTAAGAATATTTAAGAGTAGAGTAACCAGATTGGCTCAAGATACTTCTTGAACTGTGAAGATTCAAATTGCAGTTCATAGGATGTAGTGCACATGTATTCATTTATTTCAGCAACTACAATGTTATACAAGGAACTGCATCCATATATAACAGAGATAGCTCTCATGAAATTTTGCATTTAATTCAACAAGACACATCAGTCATTCAGTTCATATATCAAGATAGCATCTGTATAAAGGATCACAACACTTTCAATATTACTAAGGAATTACATTTTACTGAGATCATACTTTAAACAGAGTTAAATTCTATCGAACTTGTATGCACAGACTGCACATTTCAGCATACCACCATATATATCTACCAATATCATTTATGGCAGCATTCATCATATCAAAAGCAGTGAGCTTCAGGAAGCAGGCATTTTTATGTAGTGTTTCCTGTATCAGTTCACAATGTATGCTAATTGACAATGACTGAGACTAGCAAACAGAACCAGTTCACAACATTTTAGCAGCTAATTCATTTGGAATGACTTAGGATAAAGTGGAGTAGAGAACAATAACTAATACGGAAGAGAGAGTGAAGGAATTTTTGGAGCATACCTTTGTTAATATCTCAAGAAACGAACTGGATTTCAAATTCCTCGATAAAATTTGAGATAACTACTTCAAATTTCCAGCGAACCCAGACAATGAGTGCAATTATGAGTGACTGAGGTTCACAGAATTAATAAAATTTCAGTATAAAAACTTGTTTCTCAGACAGAATTAAAAAAGAAAAAAAAAAAAAAACAGCTAACCTTACAACATCAGCAGTGAAAACGGCGAACGGCTAAAATATTGATGGGTGCAGGAGGAACAACAAAAGAGAGGACTGACCAAGCTGCACGGTGGTACACGACAAGGCAAATCAAAACTTCAACGGGCGGCGACCGGCGGTGGACAGATGACCCTCTGGGGTGTATGGCGGAGAGGAGAGATTAGAGAGATCATCAAAGAAGGGAGAGAGCTTTCCGTGTCAACGGCGGTGGCTGAAAGCTCCATTATCTGGCTTCTGAGAAACGCCCTTAAACGGGCTTTCCGTCCTTTCAGCTTTCCCATCTGACCCTTCACCAAACACATGTGTAATGGGCTTTCAGAGCTTTTTGGGTTTGAAAGGAGCTTTCCCAGTTGGGAAAGCCCTCCCAAACGCCCCCTAAGTTTGGATTTTGGAGTATATTCTATGAGGTCAATCAAGATTTTATTTTTAATGCTATGTTAGGATAATTTAATTGTATAAAAATAGTAGGGCTCTCAAAATGGGTTCGTGTGTCGTGTTGACATAGTTTGGTGACACTTATAAGATCAACACTGACACTATCCATATATTAAATGGGTTGAAGGACATGACACTATATTATAACGGGTTGACACTATTAACATGTTCAACCCATTTATTTAAAAATAGATTATTTATAGTAACAAAAAAAATATTATTTATAGATCAATTCAATATTGAACCACATTATTTATAAAAATAACAATTACACTTCTAAAAATAAATCAACATAAATTTATCAACACAATTAAAAATGCAACTTTGCAAATAGGCAATAGAAAGTAAAACTTAGTTTAAATTTCTGCATTTTTACTAATTAAACAATATCTGGTGAAACTTTTACATCTCATTCATGCAGTCCCTCCAAAGCTGTAATTTCTACATCAAAAGCCATAATAGCTACTAGCCTAGTATAGTCCAAAAAATATCCATTAAATCACAATGAATAAGGGTTTGGAAGTATTGAGAAAGAATAAATTTATACCATCAGCTCCCAAGTGCAAATGATAATTTTAACCTTCATATTAGTCAAAATTACTAATTTGTTAAACATGTTATACGGGTTCATGGGTTGACTCGTGACCCAACCTGTTTATCTCGTGTAATAAAAGTGTCGACTCTTTTCCGACACTAACCCTCATAAATCCAACCCTAATTCGTTAAATTACGTGTTAAACGAATCGTGTTATCGTGTCACCACCCATTTTGACAGCCCTAAAAAATAGTCCCCAAATGCTAATCAGAGCTAATTTCATATTAAAAATTATAATTTTTTCATAGAGAAAATAAAATAAAACCAGAATTTTCACTATAAAATAATATTGAACCATTTTGTAAGAGCATAAATTAAGTTTTTTAATTAAAGTTAAGGCTAAATTGACCATTATTTGTGAATTTATCTTAAACTTTTTCTAATTTTGATTACTTGCTTAATTTTCCATTTTTAGTGGCTAAAAGTAGGATATTCCATTAATTTTATCTGTCTGCCTTTGTAATGAAGAAACCATTCACAAACTTTACCACTTTTTCATTCCCATATTCAAAAAAAGTTTAATAATGTATATTCATTTCAGTAATAAGAATAAAGTATTTAAAGTAAATGATTTTTTTTCAGTAATAATAAGAATAAAATATTTAAACCTTTTCATTTCCATTAATTTATTTCTAATTTTTTTCATCCTTCTTAGATTTTTTTTTTTTAAAAATAAGGTTAAAAAATGTCCTTAATATTGGTAGAAAAATACGATTTTATCCTTAATATATTAAATAGTTCAATTGATGTTAACATTGCTACCTAAGCTAATTTAACCTTTGATTAATGGTAGTAAAAAAAAAAAAAACCTTTGATTAATGAAAATTTTGAATTATTTATTCATTTTGTTTACATTTTAGCCATATTAATACATTGTTCATTACAATATCAATTAATTTTTTTTTATATTAAATTTATATGCTGGTAAGAATCTTATATGGGGATGCAATATTATAAATATGACAAAAGATTAGAGAGGAATTGATTAGTCACAATGACACGTGACTAATTTTCATTTCCCAGGTAATTCAGTTTTGTTAGTTGAAGGTTTAATTGGCTTTGTATTAGGGCTGAACATAAGCACCGGATATATTGAATCGGACCGAATGTTTGAGGAAAAAGATCTAGAATTAGATCAAATTGTTGACTTTTTTCAAAAAAAGAACTGGACTGGACCTTAATTTATCCAGAACCGCACCAAATTGGACTGAACCGAGAACCGGACTGATAAAACCGAGAATTTATTAGTATTAAATTTATGTTTCATATATAAAAAGATTATTTAATTTTAAAATTTAAAATATATGTAAAAAAAATAATTTATAATATTTCTAACCACTGAACCAACTTAATTTATAATATTTTGATAGATATTATTAGAATTTATGTTTTTTAGTTGAAATTGTATAAAAAAATATGTGTTTTTTATTTTTAGGATTTATTTTTTATATTTGGATTAGACCAGACTGAATCTCGGACTCTATATCGGAAAGGACTGGAATCGAATCTCTAAACATCCGAACTGGACTAGACCGAAATTTTTGGAACAATCCAATTCTGAAGATTTCTAAATCTCCGGATTGAACCAAACTGTGCCCACTCCCACCTTGTATAATAATATTGGACCAACAATTGAACCACTTAGTAGGTTAAAAGTAAAAATACAACTTCTTTTTAAGTAAATTTAATTTTTTTTTTTTCCCTTTCAAAAGCTCTAAAAAGTTTCTTTTTAAAAAAAAATATGTTCGATTACTTGGTTCAAGGTTGAAGCTATGGTTCGATAGTTTTACCGGTTCAACCGATGGTTAACCAGATATTTATTTTTAAAAAATATTATTTAATAATATATTATAATTAATTATTAATATTCTTGAAAACCAGAGAATTTAATCGAACCGATCAGATTCATAACTGGTTCGTGGTTTTACCGATCGAACCGACTGGTTCGGTTTTGATAACATTGGTTAAAAAGTAAAAATACAACTTCTTTTTAGGTAATTTTAAATTTTTTTCGTTTTTTAAAAGCTCTAAAAACTTTTTTTTTAAGTATGTCTGATTACTCGGTTCAAGGTTGAATTTATTACCACATCAGCTCGGAAAGTTGTATTGTAATTCCAAATCAGACTGAGCTTAAAATACTACGACCCTGTATCATACACGTTTGACGGTTACTGACCGGTTCGGCTCGGTACCAGAACAATTTTTCCATCAAACTTAGCACGTGAGATTCTAAGTGGGCCATAAATAATATTTAAACCCCAATATCTGGAAATGGATAAAAGATAGTTTATTGGATTCTTGACTCATCTGGAGCTTTCTATCTCTGTTCTTTTCATCGTCAATGGCGTACAACCCGAGTTCAAATTCAACAAAACCTAGAAACTTCAAGAGCTCGCTTTCGTTTTACTCTCACATTCCTCAATCCGCTATAAATACTGGATTCAAAATCATCTTCAACAATCGAAAATCAAAATCAAATAAAAACACAGTTTAGATCTTACCAAAATCAGGCGATCACAATGTCTCTTCTCCATCCTCTTTTGAATCAAGTCAAGTTGGTGGATCCGAGCGACGGAATCTGGATCTCAAATCCCGATGCTCCGATGAACTGGAAAGAAACAAAAGAAGCACACGTGTTTGAGATCAGTTTACCAGGAGTTACGAAGGAGGAAGTGAAGCTTGAAGTTCATCAAGGATCAGTCCTCAAAATGATCGCAGAAAGAAAAGAAGATGACGAAGAAGAAAAAGAAAAAGGAGAGACGAAATGGCACTGTAAGGAGAGATTGAAGGGAGAAATCAAAAGAGAATTCCGATTGCCGGAAAATGTGAAATGGGAAGAGATTAAAGCATCGATGCATGACGGAGTGTTAGTTATAACTGTACCGAAGGATCTACACAGCAAGAAGAAGCACAAGATGAAATCAGTTGAAATCTCCGGCGACGATGAAGATCATCGGAAAGGAGTTGGCCGTTTTATTTGCTGCAAGGCGTGAGATATTTAACATTCTTCTCCACCTATTTTTGGGTTTTTTTTCTTTTTTCTTTTTTTTTTTTTTTTTTTTTTGGTGTTTGATCTGTAGAACGGTGTGGATTGTGTGATTTATTTGTTTGTGTATTTGTGATATATATGTTTACACTTTTTTTTTTTTTTTGACTTAAATATGTGTATATATTTGATTGTAAAAATATGGTGCAAAAAACATTAATCAAGAATGTCAAATTTGTGTTCTTAGTGGTTTTGTGCATGGAAAATGAGAACCAAAATATTTTTGTATATAATTTTAAAAAGGGTAAATAATTATAACCTCTTGAGGTTTGATCAAATACATTAGTACTTTTCTGTGTTTTACATATCTAATTTATACCTCCCTCAATCATATAATGACCTCCCTTTATTTATTATTGTTTGGTTTTCTATCAAAATTATGAACGTAATACATATTTACGGATTAATATCATCTCTTAAAATGTTTTACATTCAATTTTTTCTTAATTAGATCTCTTTAATGTCTTTTTTCCTAACATAATCACAACTTAAAAGGTATAGAAAAGTCTCATCATAAGTGAATAATTTTTTTTTTTATGACAAATGACCTTACAAAATCAATATTAGATAGGAAATAAGGCTAATTTGAGTCATAAATCTTAACAACATCAACAATTTTGAAAGAAAAATGCTTAATAATGAATTAAGGGAGGTAATAATGTGATAGAGATAAACTTCAGAGAGGTATAAATTAGATATGTAAAATACAAAGAGGTACTAGTGTATTTGACCAAACCTCAAGGAGGTTATAATTATTTACCCTTTTAAAAAGTGATCCAATTTGTCCTTTTACTGCTACGTGTTATTAAATTATTGGTTGTTTTATGTTTGACTTTTTAAAGTAAACTCTGATTTTTATATGACTTTGGAGATAAACCGGGTCAATTTTAAGAAATTCGGAGAATATTAGAATACTTTTAAAAAGTTCAACAGGTTATTAAGACATTTTTAAAGTTTAGGGGGATAATAAATTTTTTTCACCAAATTCAAGATTTATCTATGTATTCGATCTAAACTTTAATATATATCAAATTACGTTTTAGTATAATGATATTTCTTCTTAATTAGAAAATTTAAGGTTCAATTCTTCTCCACACAAGATACAAAACTCTTTAAATAAATGAGAATTATATATATATATATATATATATATATATCTTTAACTCTTTATTTCCTTGAAATAAAAAAGAAGGAAAATACTATGACCATATCTTTTCGGATTTTATTTGTTTAGAATCTGAGTTTTCAATTCAATATATTAAGTTTCGGATTAATTATAATCACACACACACATTGATTATGATTAGTGTGCTAGTTAACCGTAAACATCAAAACTAGTGAGAAGCTCATGGCTGTGATAAGAAATTTTTTACCGTTTGAAAGAGATGTTACATTGTTATAAATTTAAATTGCTTATAGGAAAGAAAGTATTATGACTTTTTTTTAATCTATCCTAATGGGGAAAATTAATGACACAAAAATTGCAGATGAGTAATCAAATATACAGCTAATTAGTCAATAATCAAAAGTTAAAATACGTACAAATAATTGATAAAGTGCTTAATAATATGAAATTGAAAGATTAAAGCTAAATTTGTAAGAAATGAAAAGATTAGGGATCTCAAACACTATAAGACATTGAATATTTTAATTGAAATAAAGAAATTGAGTCGAGCAAAAATGAACATGTCTCCGTGTTATGATCACTCGCAATTTGCATTATTTAAAAAAAAAAAAAAAGAAAAAAAAAAAAAAGAAAAAAGGTAGTTACATAAAAAAAAAAAACCCTTGTAGTTAAACAGGTTTACAAAAAAGTCCTAGAAGTTTTATTTTTTACAAAAAAATCCCTGTGATTTCTGATTGTTAACAAAAAAAAAAAAATAGGATTTTGATCTAACACCGTCAAAAAATGATGACGTGGCAGAGGCAAAAATTGCCACGTGTTCTTTTTTTAACGGTGTTAGGTGAAAATCCCTTTTTTGGTCAACAGTCAGAAACTACAAAGATTTTTTTGTAAAAAATGAAAGCTCTAGAACTTTTTGCAAACCAGTATAACTACAAGGGTTTTTTTATGTAACTATCAAAAAAACAAAAAAAAAAAAAAAAACATGTTGGCAAGTCATAATTTTGGATCCAAAGAGTGGTATTCACGTAATGAGTTAATTAATTAAATTCATATTTTAATTTTGCAATCTATATATGCATAACAAAAATTATAATTGATTCTACTCATAAAATCACAAAAATGAATAAACTTATTATTGGGTATTTGTGTTTGTTTCTATCTTTCTTACAAATATATTCATCAGCTGCTGCATTACCCCGAATAATATCAGAAAACCCAAAAATTTTACCAAAAATTATAGGAATTAATGAAAAAGAATTATTATCAGCCAATTATTATGTTAAAAAATGCCCAGAAGCTGAAGCAATTGTACAACAGAAGGTCAAACAATGGTTTCTCAGAGATCCCACTTTGGCTGCTTCCCTCATTCGCTTGCACTTCCATGATTGTGCTGTTAGGGTTTGTTTTCTACCTAATTTTCTTTTCATTTGTTTATTTAATTTTCTGCTGTGATTGAGATAAGTTTTTGTTCGGTTTCGGGTCGAAATGCAAGAGTTGTCTTCTCTCGGGTTTTTTTAATTACTTATTTAAGTTTTTTATGTGAAGTATCTCACATTGATTAGATATGAAGTTATTGTGTTACTTATAAGTGTGAATCGAGCCAATCGTGCCCCTCTAAGGTGCATTTTATGAGTGACTTAGGCTCAAGTTATGCATCGGAAGTTTCTAGTTCAAAGTAGAGTTACGCATAAGTACCATTGCCGTAAACTTCACATTCTGGATGTCTAATTCTAACATAAGGAGGGTATGTTAGGAGTGAGTTAACCAAGTTTAATTCATATTACTTTAATATTAGCTTTCATATTCATAACAACTTGATAGGATATAAATTCCAAGTCTCACAAAAAAAAAAGTCATTTTATGCATAATTCGATTTCTTCAACATCACTGTCATTTTAAAGAAATTTCTCTTTTTTTTTCACACAAAGAGAAAACAAAATCAGTTAAGTAACTTCTATCTCATTTGTTTATTTTGAAAACAAAGGAAACATTGTTTATCATACCCGTTGTATTTGGAGAAGCTTGAAATAATTATTTCACAAGTTTTGAATAAACAATCAAGTCAGTTATCAAGAAAAGTCATTTTATCCTTAACTTTTTCGTAATTATAATCTTGAATATACACTTATGTTAAAGAAGATCTCCATCTTTTCTAAATCAAAATGAAAACTTGATAAGACTCTAAATCTCGAAAGATATTAGTCGAGTTTCAATCCTGTTTATATAAAAAAAAGTCATTTTATCCTTAATCGTCTCTCGAATTATGATTTGATTTCAGGGATGCGACGCTTCGATACTATTGAACCACAAGGGAAGTGAGAGAAGAGCAATGGAGAGCAAAACACTAAGAGGGTTTGAACTGATAGATGACATAAAACAAGAAATAGAGAGAAAATGTCCAAAAATAGTATCATGTGCAGACATATTAACAGCAGCAGCAAGAGATGCAACAGTTTTACTAGGTGGTCCATTTTGGGAATTGTCATATGGTCGTAAAGATGGAACAATTTCCATAGCTAAAGAAGCTTCTATGGTCCCACAAGGCACTGAGGATGTTACCCAATTGATCAACATTTTCCAAGAACTTGGGTTGAACGTTCTTGACTTGGTCGTACTTTCAGGTAATGAGATGGGTAATAAATTTCCCACACTGTAAATTTGTTTTACTGTGGTCTCGCTTGAATATGACGGTACTCGGTTTGTCGGGTCTAGAACTCTAGTAGAATTTTTGAACTAACAAAACACATTTGATATAGGAAATGTTCTATTGTGGTGCCTAATTAAACTAGTTCAATACTGCTATGATCCTGCGACGTTAACAATTGTATTAACATGACATCATCATAGTGGCCTCAAACTAGTATAATTAGGAATTATATGAGAATTTTTGTTACATTTAGTGCTGCAATTTGCATCAATCGGATCAACGTCTCCCCTGTGGATCCCCAAAACTATTGGTCTTTAATCCGCGGTTGGCAGCAATATACATAGGGACAAACTTGACTCTTAGCCCTATTATATATATTATACTATGAAACACTTAAATAACATAACACGATTTTTAGGTTCTCATACGATTGATGCAAATTGCAGCACTAAATGCAGCAAAAATTCTTACACATAGGGACAAACTTGACTCTTAGCCCTATTATATATATTATACTATGAAATACTTAAATAACATAACACGATTTTCAGGCTCCCATACTATTGGCAGAAGCACATGTCGTTCGATCCTGCACAGGTTGTTACCAAATGCGGACCAAGAAATTGACAGAATTTACAAGAAAAACTTGACAAGATCCTGCAAATGGAGCTCTAATTATGTGAATCTTGATGCAATTACTCCAAGGAATTTTGATAACCAATATTACAAGAATCTTGGTCTTAAAATGGGATTATTATCAACAGATCAAGCGCTAATTTTGGATCCAAGAACTGCACCTTTTGTCTCTGCTATGACTGATCAGAATCTTGATCTATTTTATAACCAGTTTGCTGCTTCCATGGTCAAACTTGCAAATATTGTTATGCCATCTTCATCTCAATACCCAAAAGAAGTCAGATTTAATTGCAATTATGTTAATCCTTGATGGGTTTATTTTGTAGAACTTTATTGATTTCTTTAAAGAATTTATGTGTTTTTTGTTCATTGAAATAAAATAATTCTTGTAGTAGTGATTGCTTATATGCATTTATAAAAATTTGTGTTTTCTTTCATATTATAATTGAAGATCAGCTTTATTTAGTGAATAAAGTGAAAAGAAAAGAATTTTATTTTATATATAGAATTTCATTGCCAAGCAAAGTGATATTGTTACTATCTAAACAACCGTCTTAATTCAATTAACATTTCCTATAAGGCCTAATATATCAAGACCCCCATGAACTTATCCTAGACATCACCAGTTGTGAGCGGACGACGCGTTTTCGACGGGACGCGGGACCCTTTCGGAAGGGGCGCCACGATCTCGGGCGGGCCCCTCCCTCGCATGGGGTTTTTATGAATAAAAGACTGGTTTTGGAAAATAAAATAGAATCATTACATAAAAGAACCGAGACCTAAGTCTCGATGAATATTGTAGGAGTCGCCACCCGGCTCAACTCAACCGGGAAATTCTTATGTAGCTGAATAGGACGAACGGCCGCTACACTATCCAGAGATTCGGGTCCGGACAAGTCCCTTATTTCTTGTCTAATTAAAATAAATATTGCTAATGTTCTCAAATGGTATTTCAAAATCTAAAGTTCATTTTATTGAATATAAAAGGCATACCGCGCGCATACAAAATATTTAATACAAAAATAAGGAAAAGAAATAAATATTAATTGGCTTACAACCAAATCGAATGGAAAAATAAAAACTCTCACCTCACTTATACAATCGCCTAGAATACACGAAAATCTAAAAATAATTACAACCGCCTAAATACACGATTTAATCTATTAAAATACATCAAAAATAAAAATAAAAGAAATTAAAACCTGCAAAACAGAAGGTTAGCACAATTTATACGGCACGCCACAATTAGGACTCAAATAGACAGAATTGGGAAATCAAGAATTGGGGGCATGCATTTAGGGGATAACCGGGTTGGCTCGGCTAGCCGGCCCGGTTAGACCTGGAAAATATTTTGAAACATCCCTGTATTTTTGGTTTTGTGGAAAAATCATTTTAAAAACAATTTTTTCCGGTTTACATGTATTTTTCATATGTTAAATGTGTCGGTTTTCGGGAGAACTGGGTCTCCATCGTTGAATTGATCTAAATGCAAATTTACCAGAAAATTGAATCTACGGTCGTGATGCACACAACAAAATTCATTTTGATGATTTTTGGAGTTTTCTAATTTTTTTGGGATTTTTCAGGAATTTTTTAGGGATAAAAGCTGAAATTCTGATTCTGGAACAACGGTTACAGTCGTACGACTGTAGTTTACAGTCGTGCGACTGTAAAAAGTTCTGGATCAGAATTTCGCCAAAAATTCATTTTGAATCAAAAACTGGAGAAAATCAACTGGAGATTAAGAACAATCATACGACTGTATATACAGTCGTAAGACTGTTCATGAAAACCAAGAACAGTCGTGCGACTGTTCTTAATATCCAGAAGCAGAGACACGAAAATGCAGCAGAAAATGCACAAAACTCACATCAAACACCCAGAAAGCGAGAAAAAGTGTAAGGAAAGGGAGTGTTTACCTTTTTAGAAGCTACTCCAAGTCGTTTTGACCCCTGGCGTCGCTCCGATCCTAACAAATTCGCACTTTTTACTTTGAAATTGAAGTTGAGAGCTTTATGTCCAAAAATCCAAATTGCAAGGGATTCTGGTGATTTAAGTCCGGATTCTTGATTTGGTTGTGAAGTTAATTGATTACCCTAGGGATTTCTAACAAGTTTTGACCCTAATTCTGAGAATTAAAAGAAAATAGAAGAGGAAAAGATGAATTTTTGTGGGTTTTCCACCTCTTTCTTTTCCTTCTCTCTTTTCTCCTTCTCTCTCTAGATTTCTTCACTAGAATTCCAGCCCCCCTTCTCTCTCCCCTTTCTCTTCTTTTTCTACCCTCCCGTTTTTGCTTGCTTGCTGCAAAACCGGAGCAATTAATGCTCATCCTCTCTCTCTTCCATTTTCTGCTGCAGAGGTATGGGCTTCTGCATTTTTTCTGATATTACAGTCGTACGACCATAATAATAATTTTTTTTTTAAGTATAGGAAATTCCGGCGCTTACACCAGTACCCTCTTGAACTTTATATTTGTCCTGTTAACCCCCTAAACTTTGAAAAATTGACTTAATTTGCCCTCTTGCTATCACGTGTCAATCATTTATTGGTTGTTTCACATTTGACTTTTCAAAGCACGTGAGTCACAAACACTAGTTTAGTTGGACCTAGAGGGCAAATTGGATCGGTTTTACAAAATTCAGGGTGGCAACTGGTCACTTTATAAGTTCAGGGGAGGGGGGCAGTTGGGTCTTTGGACCAAGTTCAAGGGGTTCGGATGTATTCAACCTTCCTATAAGTATTAACTACTCCATAATGCACATATAGCCCCAAAACTTAAGGAGTAGTTTCAATAAAACTCCTATACTTTGATTGAATTTCAGTAAAACAATATTGGCCAAAATCAGTATCAAAACTCAAAGTTACTTAGAAATTATACACATATGCAAACTTGGGATTAATGATCAAAGTTGGTAGGCCTAATATATATGATACCCCCTAAATTTGGCTCCAAACGCCAAATGGCACCCTAAACTTTGAGAATGTCCAATTTACCCCCTAAACTTGGCTAAACCGACTCAATTTACCCCATGTTGTCGGACGTGGCAGAGAGAATGTATGTTAAAAAAGTAAAGTTCGTGAAAAGTACATTATTGCTTAAAAAACAATTTAAAATTTTTTTTAAAAAAAGAAGAAACTAATATTTTTCTTACTTTCCCTACTCTCTCTTCTACCTTCTACCCACACTTAATTTTCTCTCTTCTTTCAATTATACTTGCTGAATTTGCTTCCCTGCAACAGTAATTGTAAAACTTTTCCCTCCTTTCAATTAACATTCATCAAAATCAAATCAATTCAAATATCCAATCGGACTCGGCTAAACAAAAAAGATGACAAAAATTTCCTCCAAAATCGAAAAAAAAAGAAGCCAAATGAAGAAGAGGATCGGCTTCTCTGATTAGGAATTGGACGCTGCAAATCTTCTTCTACAACTAACTCAGAATGGAACCCAAAAGTGAACCTCGAAACGACAATACAATTGGGCAGTTGATAAAAGAAAGACAATAGATCATGAACTCACCATTTTTTCAGGTCGCAAAAGGTAGAGATTAGGTGATCAAGTAATAGAAGAAAAGACATGATAGAAGAGAAGGAAGAAAAGAAAGAGGTGGTAGATGATTCAAATTAAGGTTGGATTGAGATTTGTGGGATTTGATTTAAGGTTTGCATTTTGTGAGAAAAATGTATTATTGAAAGGACAAAAAGTATAAAGGGATTTTTGTGAAATTTTTGCAATATATGACACATGTCAGTTTATTATTGGTAGATTTAATGGGTTGACTTTTCGAATATGCCACGTGGCACGCGTATACTACACTCTCCCAAACTAGTCTAGTAAAGTAGAATTTGTAGGATAAATTGGATCGATTGAACCAAGTTCAGGATGACATTTGACATTTAGAACCAAGTAAAGGATATGGGATTTATTAGGCCTTCCAATTCAACATCAAGATTTTCGGATTTACAAAATCCATTTATCAAAGCTGAGTAGGATATGAGATTTGGAGGACAATCACTTTAAAAGCTTTAGGGCCGCCCATGGGTTCCTAACAGAACTGTATGTGTTATTGTTAGGGATTAAACCTTCATCAAGCATTTCTTTAAGAAGTTTAACTGCGACATCTATCCTCTTCTTCTGCTTACCATACCAATTAATCAGGATGTTACAAGTACGAACATCATATTGAAGATACATTCAGCCTTCCTTATCGTTCTTTTCTTGCAAAGTTGATCAACCAGCTAGCTTAAAGTAATCACGTTTGGAGCTATATTCCTATCTAACAATCCATTCAACAACACTAAAAGTTGGTTTGGCATTGCTGTCAGTGAAAATAATGTCATTAAAAGTATTGTTTGGAAAAATTGATAAAATGTTTAGTAATATTTTTACAGAAATGACTTTACTTTTATAAGTAATTTGTGAGATATTTGATAAAATTGTCTATAAAAGTATTGAAAACGTGTAAAATGGCATAAAAAAACATATGCTTAAATTATAAAAATAATAATAATATAAATTAATTTTAACTTAATTTAATTGATTAAAATAATATTACAAATTAATAATTTCTAATAATTTCTTTCCCATACATTATATAAATAAAATAAAATTTAATTCATTTATTTATATATTATTAGATATTAATAATTTTCGTATTCATCTATGTTTCACATTCATATCATTTAAATAAATACATGTATTTTAATTGATGGTTATTGGTATAAAATAATAATTATATGGTTATTGGTATAAAATAATAATTATTCATCCTCACAAATTTTTAAAGGTTTCAATCACATTTAATCAAAGAAATTATACTTGTATGCAATATAATCATATAGTATTATTATAAAATGATAATATTAGGTAATACATTCTTAGCTACAATTGAAAGTAACATATTACAGTAGAGACTTTGATACTTAAAATCCAAGAAGCAAACAATCAATATCTTGTACAATGTATTTACGAAACAATCAAAAGCACAGGCTGAAAAATCAAAGGAAAAGCACAAGCTGAAAACTAAGGCAGCAGCAACAGCACAATGCAGCAGCCAATAGCATATGCTATCAATGTTGAACCTGCAAGAATACCATAGTTTTGCTTGGCATTATAACATAGTTTGATTACTGCTAATCCAAGAATTTGATGGTTGAGCATCCAGCAGGCAATCTATTCATAACTATCTCAGGCCAAAATTCATTCACAACCATATGCCAAAATGACTACATTAAGTCAATCAATACATGCAATTCAAATTTACCATTGGAGAAGATACAAAGAAAGAGCAGATAATAACACCAAACTTCAATGACTAAATTGGTCTCATCTTCTCACTTCAAGGGTCAAATTGACATTTAATCCATTCTATTTTATAGTAATTATTATGCTCTTTGATAATTTTTGAAGTAAACAGATATATAGCAACCTGTCTCTTGCATTCTAAATATGAACCTAAATGAAAATGAACTCCTCCATCAAAGATGACATATCAGATTCGGGAGATAATTCGATTAAACTCATCTTCCATGAAGAGCAATACAGATCACTTCAGTGAAACTTCTAATCCCAAATATCATAAGACCTAATAAGCTTGACATTACAGACAATAATAGATCTATGGCTGCTGATGCGTTAACTTAACTACGCACAGCTTAAGGAACCAAATTTGGGAACCAAAAGAGGAGAAACAAATCATTTGTTGCTTCCTAGATTCCTAACTATCCATTTCATGAATAAGAATAACATATATTGAAAGATAAGATAAATTCTAACTTCAGAATTACAGCAATCATAAAATTTTGGATTACACATAAAAACAAACTTGATAACGTTCCACATGAATATTTGTTTTCTATGATAAATGCCGAAAACTACAAAAAGGACATGCATGTTAGCATAGAATGCAAGTGAAGAGTGTATAAACCTGCATAAAAAGGAGGAGTTGAATGAAAAGGACATAGGAAGTTACCGTAAGACTCTTCTAACTTGTTTATGAATGCCAACTGAAATAAAGCACCTGCAGTTTCCAAACAAAAAAGAAATATTTATACAAATGCTGCTTAAGATAAGCAGAAATGGATGGGAATTTTGCATAATGCTATGAGCAAATCAACATTTTCTAAACCATTTAACTCTTTTCTGCACATGAAATCTCACTGATCAAATCAAAAACGTTATGCAGTTTCAATGCAAAACCATAGATAAGCTTGATCTGTAGATTATCTGTATCATTATTGACCTCAACTTCATTATAATTTCAAAATTCATCTTCAACTATTTCAAACTACCTAACAAAATTCGGAATTCTACACAACTAGGCTTTCATACCAAGTAAAATCCATACAAAACCAGATCAAAAGCTGAAATGACAAACGAATTGTAAACTGAAAACCAAAGGGATCAGATCCCTAACAAATCTTCAAAAATAAATGGTGGAATAAACAGATCGAAGATCACCAATCTAGTAAAACCAAAAAAACAAAAGGAAAAAAGTGACAAAAGGGATCAGTGCATACCTTAGAATAATGAGATCGAAAGCAGGGGCGAAAAGAAACGTCTGGAGAGATGATGGAAATGGTGGTATGAGTCTGAATGGTGATGGTGGACGGCGGTTAAAAGGGGAGGCAGGATAGGAGAGGGCAGATGTGAGGCAGAGAACGAAGGTGTTAGCTTTCCGTGTTGTTGGCTTTTAGAGAAAGCTACAAATTATTGCTTTCCTTCACAGCACATAAAACTGCTTTCCGTGCTAACGGCTTTCCCCGCTTTTCTATTTACCAAACACCATATGTCTTGCTTTCCCAGCTTTCTTTTCATAAAATCAGCTTTCTCAACTTGGGAAAGCACAGCCAAACGCAGCCTAAAGCTCCTACCACTTGCTAGCACAAAACAGGCCATGAATCAAAGAAGTGTAAGTGATGACATCTGGCAAAATGCCTTGATTCTTCATCTTCTTGAATGATAACATTATTAGAGATAAAAACCAACAGAAAGGAACCACAATGTTTTGTTCAGTTGTCCTATCCAAATCGATTTCGGTTTGGTCCGCAATCTGAATGTTTGGCAAGACTGTACCAACCATTGCTCGGTCCTTCATCTCACCTAAAACTCTGCTCAGGTCACCACTACCATACCAATTCACTTCTGACAATGACATGAGAGGCTTTCGTGGTGGCTTTTTGGTAAGTTTAATTTAGATTAATGCCTTCGTTCAGTTGGATTGCATTTTGTTCAGTCGATACTTGAGCAAGGGATAAGAGTTTAATCAATTTGGATGGTGTGTACAATTTACTCAGTTACATCAGTACTGTATTCTGTGATTGAGAATATTGTATGTGATTAAGCTTTATGTTGCAACCACAGCATAAGGGCAACATCCTGTGATTTTAGACATATAGACAGGCTAAAATCACACTTACACCACAACATCTATAGTTTCAATGTGAAGGGAACATATGAATCGCATTTCATGCAGGGGAACCGCTACCAAAACTCACACAGTCCTTTCTCATTGCTGCATATTGAAGCAAAGAAAAGAAACATTATAGTTTGATCGAAAGACCGGTAGATGAATGGAAGACTAAAACAGAATTAATTATTATGAACCACAAAGAAAACAATGAGAAAAAGATTCTGCAAAAAGTATACTAACCTTATCTTTGGTCTGAACAGGAAATGTTGGAATCAAGGTCAGTAAGTTTTTATCCTTCAAGAGTAAAAATGTTACTATTTCGAATGTAAAATCATCTGGTGGCAAATTTCTTGTTGCCATTTTGTGAAGAAGTTCGATTACTTTCTGAGTCTCATTGTTTTCATAAAATCCTCGCATGAGTGTATTAAATGTTACCACATTTGGTGCACAGCCTTTCTCCTCCATTTCCATGAATAACCCATTCGCCTTCTCCAGTTGCCCTTCTTTACAAAGTCCATGAATCAGCATAGTATATGTTACAACATCCGGCTTTAGTCCCTTATCCAGCAATCTATTGAAAAAATCCCAAGCACTTTCAAGCTTCCCTATTTTACACAAGCCATGAATGATGCAGTTCAAGCTTTCAAAACCGAGTTCACGCTTGCAGTTTTCAAACACATTTATTGCCTCTGAAACACTATCATTCTTGCAAAGCCCATTTAGATATATCCTATATGTGCTTGAATTTGGCATCAGTTGCATTTCCCCGAATAACTTCTGTGCATCCCCAACCTTACCTTCTTGGAGAAGACCACCCAACAAGGTATTATACGTGACAACAGTTGGTTGAATCAGTTTCTCTATCATTTCCCTATAAAAGCTCATTGCTTTATCCACCTTCCAGTTTTTGCAGTAAGCATTCATCAATAAATTGTAGCTCACAACATCATGTTGACACCCGCTCTTAGCCATGGAAAGGAAAATTTCGCTCCCTTTGTCGATCATACCGACCAAATAATAGCCATCTATCAATGCGTTATAAGTAAAAGTGTTTGGTTCCACACCTCTTTGAATCATTAGTTCGAGCAACCCATGTGCTTCTTTTACCCGTCCGTCTTTGCAAAGTGAACTAATAAGCACATTGAATGTCCACACATTCGGAGGTACACCTTGATCCAACATCTCAATAAACAAATGTTTGGCTTCTTCCCATTCACCCACATTACAAAGACCTTGCAATAGCGAGCCATAAACAACCACATCTGGAGCAATACCCCTATCCTTCATTTGCTCGAAAAGCTCTTTTGCCTTTTCTATCAAACCTTCCTTACATAAACAATCAACAATGCAAGTATAAGTCACCATATTAGGTCTGCAATCGGTTCCAAATTCACCATTCCCATTTACCACCTCTTCGTGCAACTTAAGAGCAGCGTTCAGATTTCCTGTTTGACACAACCCATTAATCAAAGTACCAAATGTAATCACATTAGGCCGAACCCCAAAAGCACCCATTTTCCTGAAAAAACTAACAGCCTCAACAACTTTGTTCTCCATACACAATCCTCTAATTATAGCCGTAAAAGTCTTAATATTCGGTAACCAGCCCCGCCTTAACATCATCCCGAAAACCACAAAACCATCACAACTCCTTTTCACATTGCAGAAGCAATTAACAAGAATATTCAGTGAAATGAAATCTAACAATAACCCAATCGAATTCATTCTCTGGAACAGCGATATAACATCCAAGTAATGCTTTTGCTTAGCAAGTGCACCCAATATAAGACCAAATTTTGACACTGGAGGAGTGGGCTGCATATAAATCATCTGATCAAAAAAGTAAAGTGACTCTTGGCGAGTGACATTACCTGCCTTGCAGTTTATCTTCAAGAATTTCTCAAGTGCCGTTTGGCTTCGGGCATCCAAGTTTGAGAATTTAGGTGAAGTTTTAGAATCGCAATAGTTGACTCCATTCGAGCTTTTAGGAGTGAAATTGGAATCAGAGATTGGATGTGAGAGTGGATTTGTAAACAAAGATGAGAGTTTGGCAGTTGCTGGACGAAGAGATGGCAAAGGTGGAGCCTTGAGCGACATTTAAAAGCAGGGGATTTAGGGCTTACTTAACCACAAATAATTAAATCCCTTCTCCCCGCATAATCTACACAAAATCAAACAAAAAGGTGCACACAGAGTATCTAATTAAACACATATTACAAATGCTATAACAACAATTAAAACTACACAAAGATGAACTAAACCCACGAAACTCAGCAGCGGTACAGCAGAAAAATAGAGTAAGTTAATTCGTTCAAGTAGAAGAATTCAAACTCAGTATCGTTGAATCAGTGTAGTGTGTGAATGGAATTTAGAGAGAGAATGATTAAATTACACCAATTTTCACAGTCAATCCTTGATCGACAAAATTATCAAAGCATCCCACGCAAGAACAATAATTTGAAATAGTAGAATCAATATATTTTGGAATTTTACCTTCTGTTGGTGAGAGTTCCAAAAGCTTGAAGAGTAGAAGAGTAAAATTCAGAGAATGGTGGAGCAAAATCAAAATTAAAAGATTGTAGAACATAATTTCGGAGTAATTATCGGTGAAGATTGAAGAGCAGAATAATGCAAGTAGGGGTGCACACGGTCAGTTAACCGGTCCATGTGGACTTTTGCAAACGGTTAACCGTTTGAACGGTTTTTTTAATTCAATATCCATACATGTCCATTAAAATCAAAATAGACATTATATTTTGCTAAATCTATAACATTTTAAACCTCAAAATAATAGACCATAAATCTCAAATGTCAAATAAAAATATGAAATTACAAATCATAGGCTTAATAACTAATTAAAAATAACATTATAAGCAAAAGGAAAATTACAAGGACCAACCATATATGTGCTTCTCTCTCTAATCATTTATTCCACATTGTTCATTTTGTTAAAACATTCATCTGTCTACACACCAAATATAGTAAAAACATTCACAAATCACAGCCTCAATTGTTGTTAATTAATGATTTGTAAAATTGTCAATTATATGCCAACTATTGACTCAATTTCACATTCAAATTTGTACAAGTGTATTGAAATCCAAATATTGGTGAAGTTGAAACACAAACGAGTAACAGTTCACGTAAAATTAGCAGCAAAGAAAAGTTTCTTATGATGACAACGAGAAGCATAACAGTGGAAACAAGTATACTATATTTAAGAGTGGAATATTCGTCTCTTCTTTAAGAAAAAAACACAAATTTCACCTAATCGAAAAAACACAAATTTCACCTAATTTTCGTAAGTTACACAGCAAGTCAGCAACAACACTTACAGCTGGTGGTGGAGTCGGCCGAGTTTCTGCTGTTCTGCCTCTGATCGACCGGCAACCGGTTGACACCTTTCCTCTCCTTGTTATGGTTGTCCTGTGCTGTGAATCACAAGCTTGTTACTGATTGAAATTAGGGTTTGAGATAGAAGACTTAGGGTTGCGATTTGCCAGAGAAGAAGAAGGATTAGGTATTGAGAATTGAGATTTGCGATTTGGGAGAGAAGGAGAAGTCCCGTCAGTGAGTTAGGGATTGAAACTTGAGAATGAGATAGAAGATTGGGAGTGTATGGAATTAAGTAAAATTACATTACTGATACAAATGTTTCGCTTATTATCCATCTTACCTACATATGTAATTATACAAATTATTTTAAAAAAGCATTTGTAAACCGTAAGTTAATCGGAGTTCACCTAGACTTTTGATGTAAAAATCGAAACTCAAACCAAAACTGTAAAATTTTTAATAATAAAAATTATATACTAGTTGATCAGTTTTGATTAACCTTATTTTTAATTTGATTTCCGTTCAATTTCATAGTTTTTCGGTTTTGCAATAGAACCCTAGCAAAGAGAGTTGGTGGCGACAATCTACGAGATGAATATATGGAGGGGCAAGCCTTGGGCCGAGCATGTGAGATGCACGTGCATGAATTTAAATCTGTATAGGGCTAAATTGGGCTTTAATCCTCCAAGCCCATATATGGAGGATGTTAAGAATTTTATTATCACTTACATTTTTCTAAAAAAAATATTAGAAAAAAAAAGTTTTTTCTTTCCAATCCGTTTTTTTTTTCTTTTTTTTTTATAAATATTTTCTTATGTTTTTATTTACCTTTGTATCCGGTTGTGCTTTCGACATCCCACGTTATAAAATTTTCTAAAAACAATTATAAGAATAATTAGGATTTGAAACCAATTTAATTAAATATTAACCCAATATTAATTAATAACCAATGTTTTGCAAAAAAAAAAAAAAAATTAAGTGTATGTCAAATATTTTAAAAACTAATTATTTATGAGTCAATTCTACTTTTAATTATTTATTGGTAATTTATGTGTTGCGTTCAACAACCCTTAATAGGAATAAAAATAAAATAACAAATTGAGTAAAAAAACTAAATACATGGCATTATATTTTTTTATTAGGTTAAACAATTTATTAGTCCCCACATTTTTATGTATTACACTAGTTAGTCCATAGATAAATTTTAACGTCCTTAAGTTTTACTTCAATGAACTCTTTAGTCCTTTCTTTTACTTTTACTTTTACTTTTACTTTTACTTGTGAAATTATAAAATTACCCTTGATTATTGGTAAAAATATATCTTTTGATTTTTAAATTTAATTAAAATATTTTCAATAAATTTTTGTATAGTATATACATTTAATTAAAATATTTTCAATAAATTTTTGTGTAGTATGTACATACACCAATATTTCTATATTTTTATATATTGGTTATAAAAATAAAATTATTTCTTATTATTTATTCTCTTTAATATATATTATCATTTTTATTAGTTTAATATAATATCTATAAACTAATAATAAATGTTATTAAGAATGTAGTTAATTATTTTAAAATAATATCTTTTTGTTTATTAATGTTTTTTTTTAAGGTATATTGGAATGAAAAGTTCAAATTTATAATTTTGATATAGTTCTACTCCTTTTTTTTTGTCAATTTAAAAGTAAATATGGGAGTAAACTATGTATTAACTTGAAAAAAGAAAAAAAAAAATTCCTTAGTTGGAGCTGAATTGGATTTTTTTTTTTTTTAACTTTAATTTTAATATATTATTTCTGACAATTTAATATTCTTTTCTGAAAACACAATTTAATAATTAGTTCATAACGAATTCAAGAAAAAATTAATTCACAGAAACACGAATGAATATTCCTCTTCAACTTTTTTTCGTACAAATAGTGCAAATATCGATCATCTTCATCTTTCATATATTTGTTTTTATTTATCCGAAAATTCCAAAAAAAAACAGCCCAATGAGTTTTTAAATTAAGAAATTGTCCAATACAATAAATTTTAAATATTTCATCCATTCATCTTTTTTTTTTAAAAAAAAAAAAATCCGTTTTAGTTAAAAAGTAATCATAAATTAATTAGAACTTACGTGCGTCAATTAGCAATCTATAATAAATAATAATAATTTTTTTTTTTTTTGTGAAAATAAAAAGCAAATAATAGTGGGATGATTTTGCTTTTTGAATTTGTCGGAAAATTGATATTAATTATTGATTACAGAGGCATAATGTTTGGGTTATTTCACATGGCCTGCCCCTCACTCACGTGTAATTTCATATCTTATTCATAATTGAGGAAAATTATTACAAATTAGGGAAAAAAAAATTATAATAAAGAAAATTGAATATAGAGAGATGGTTCCTCTTGATTAAGTTAATACTCAATCATGTCTAATTCAAAATCATGTGGAAGTCGGTGACACATAATTTTCATTTTACAAATTAACTATATATAATTAATTTGGAAAAAAAATTAATTAATTAAAAATTCATAAAATGCATGGTAAACCTATATATATATATATATATATATATATATATATATAAAGAAATATGTTTTAATAAAATTTTTATACCATATACACGAGGTGAATATCTACTCTTACATTTTCATTATTTATTATTATTTTTAAGAAAATTTTCATCATATTTATAGTCCTTAATTAATCCAAATATTGTATATTTTGGTTTCAAATTAACTATACGTTTTTAGTCCTAGAAATTTGAAAAGGAGAAATTTTTATTTTTTTTTTCTATTTTTCGACTATCAATTAGCATTCTAACTTTTTTTTTTTTTACTATTTATATTTTAATTAAGGGTAAATAATTATAACCTCCCTGAGGTTTGGTCAAATATATTAGTACCTCATTGTATTTTACATATCTAATTTATATCTCCCTGAAGTTTGTCTCTATTATATTATTACCTCCCTCAATTCATTACTAAGCATTTTTCTTTCAAAATTGTTGATGTTGTTAAGATTTATGACTAAAATTAGCCTTATTTCCTATCTAACGTTAATTTTGTAAGGTCATTTGTCATAAAAAAGAAATTATTCACTTATTATGAGACTTTTTTTATACTCTTTAAATTGTGATTACATTAGAAAAAAGGCATTAAAGGGGTCTAATTAAGAAAAACTTGAATGTAGAACATTTTAAGAGATAATATTAGTCCATAAATATATATTATGTTCATAATTTTGTTAGAAAACCAAACAATAATAAATAGAGGGATATCATAATGTGATTGATACAAAATACAGGAATGTATAAATTAGATATGTAAAACACAGGAATGTACTAGTATATTTGACCAAATTTTCAGGGAGGTTATAATTATTTACCCTTTAATTAAGGGTGTAGTATATGGTTTCAACATGATTCGAATATTGAATTTTCAAAGAGAGGAAAGATGCCTAACCACCAAGCTATAACTGGATAGGTTGTAGCATTCTAAAGGCCTGTTTAATTCTGCTGTTGTTGTTTATTGTTTGCTATTTGTCGTTTGCTTTGCTGATTAAAAATATATGTTTGGTAAAAATATTATTGAATTTTGTTGGTAGCATGTAAAATGACTAATATGTGCATGTTTCAAATCAACTATAAAAATAGAAATGTAACGCAAAAGTTTATAGAAATAATTTGATTTATTAACAACTATATAAAAAAAATAATAATATTTATTTTTCATTTAAAGAATCATATATGCTTTTCATACACTATAAGCAATTCGATATATTTGTTAACAATTCAAATAATGCAATACGAGAAAATAAACAAAAGAAGAAAAATTGAGTGATATCAAAGGTGATAACAAACTTGGTCACATGTTACCAAAGGAATTCACTGCAAATTATTTTTTTGTTAGTAATAACATTAATTATGCAATTAATTAAGGAAAAAAATTAAGTAATATGTTTAAGAAGTGGAAAACATATTGAAAAAATAATGTACAATCAATTAATTAACTTTTGATGAAATTAATTAACTTGTGTTGCAATTATACCTAATGTCTTTTGCAAAGTACCCTTTTTTTTTTTTTTTTTTTTTTGACGTTTATATGGACAATGTTAAAAGGTTAATGTTTAAAAAATAAAATATACGGGACTATTTTTCACGAAAAGTTTCGTATTTTACTGACGATAGGAAACAACAATTAATTCTTTCACAACAACAATCAGAAATTGTTCATCAACTCTAACCAAACACTCTTACATCTGTTGTTTAGAGTCTAACGACAAACATTAGCTGAAAAAACATATAATTCTATTAGTACATTGATAATATTTTCTAAAAAAACAAAATTAAGTAGTAATTATTAGTATATTAGAAATATATTTTTTAATTAACTTAAAAATGTAATTTTAAAATAACGGTACATACAAATACTTTTTGGTTATACTATCATACTACTGTTACTAATTTTTGGCATTTTGTGTGTTACACTATTATGCTTTTAGGTTTTTTCTTTTCCAAAAAAAAAAAAAATTATGCTTTTGCCCTTTTTTTTTTTTTTTTTATTAATTAAAATTCGAAAGGATAAGGGTTTATCGCTTTATCCACACTTGCACAGTTATTCCTACTAGACTAGTCACGTGCATTGTTGGCAACAATTCTTTCCATCCTTTATTCCTTTTTAATATATATATAAAATTTAAATCAATAGAAAATTATTGTACTTAATTTTAAATTGTACATTGACACATATTATCATGAATCAATTTAATATCATTGTATATAAATTTATTTTTGTTCATTTGCGATTAAAAAATAATTCTATTTCTTTCAAGAAGATATGATGTATTTTGATTAAAAGAACTGCATCCGAAATCTAACAAAAAAAATTTATATATATATTTATAAATAAGAAAATAATTAAAAGACAATTATGTCAATTTTTAATTTTTAATTGTATACAATATAGACACTGTATATCATGTATTCCTCTTTTTTTTTTTAACTGGAATATATGTATTCGGTTAACTTAGGGCCAGTTTGGCGCAGCTTTCAACAGTCTCGAAAGCAGCTTTCAGCCAAAGTATGGGGAACCTTACTTTGGCTGAAAGCTGCATCTAGGGCTGCGGAAAACAGTTTCAAATGCACAATTGGTAAAAGTCAGATTGTATTCAGGAAAACACTGGAAAAAAACTTAAAACTACTTTTAAATAAAGTAATAAAATCTAGTTTTTCTTGACAGCACTTTCACTAACAGCAATCCCAAACAGTTACTTAAATAATTAATTAGAAGGTGGATTATATTACTGTGAAGATTATGTTTAATCTGAAATTAAAAATGGATAACTTGCAAGTAAGGTTATTTCTTTTCTCTGACTCTCTGAGCTGCCTTTAATTTAGGCCTTCCAACTTTTTCCTTTTTATTTTTTTAATTTTTTTTTTAAAGAATATTGGTGAAAAAAAAAAAAAAAAAAACAAGTGTAAAGAAGAAGAAGAAGGGTCCACGAGATAAATATCCTTCACCTCAACTACAAGTTTACTTGAAAGACAATTATTTCCTATTATTTAGGACTATAAATACCAATAAACTTTTACCCCTCAAAATTTTCCAATAATTTATGGCATTGGTGATGATTTTTCATTGTTTGTACTTTAACGGATGTATGGATTGTAACTTGTTTGACAAGTCAAGCTGAATTGTTATCGGATGTACGAATTGCGACTCAGTTGACAATTCAAACTGAATTGATATGAAGAAACTTCGAGTTTGATTTCATTAAGAGCATAACCATAAGAAAGTGAAAAGTCACTGTAAACTTATCTTCCAGCAAATTACTCAATTAGTATTTATATAATGTGATTTAGTGAAATCTTCGTAGCGTATTCAGTCTGATTATATAAGTGAACACATATGTAGATTAAACCCATGTAACACAAAATTAACTTATTTATGTTAAGGTTTAATCTATAACACTTATATGTCACTCTTTTCTTTATTTTGGTATATCTTACACTCTGATTCAAGTGCAATTGGGTCTAGGGCATTGTCACTTGCCAGAAAACTGTACCTAGATTATATCCTTTGAAGCTCAAAGTCATTAATGGGCTAAACTTTTAAACTAGCGTAATCTCCACGAAGTCAAAACTGTCATTTTTTTTATTCTGATTTTATGAAAAGAGTTTGTGAAATTTGTATTTGTGACAAATAACCTAATTGAGTAACAAATGACACAATAAATGTTTTATTTAATAAATATACAATTTACTATTATAAACATCAAATCCAAATTAAGGTTCTTTTTATAGAAAAGTTTCATGCATGGATGTTGGCTGCCTGCTGTTAAGCAATCAAAGTATACCCCTTTCACTTTCTGCCCTCATTTATATTCTTCTTTTCATAGTGTGAGATCCAATTTTTACTTTTTCTTATATCATATATATAATTTCATTTTGTGTCATAATTTAATTTTTCAATTAAATTAACACCAAGTTATCTTAATTATCAATCTAGAACCCAGCTAAAAAGTATGTATTTAATCGAACTTAAATCGATTAATCGAATGAATATAACAAAATAATATGTTGAAAATCTCATATTGAATATAAATGATAATAAAAAATTACATATAATGATATAGATCGGACATTAACACAAACAAATTAATTTTGTATTATAATAATTCAATCTTATGTATGTGTTCATTTATATGGTCAGATCTAGTATCCTCAAAGTCCATGAAATCTCTTCATACACTTGAGAAAGAGTATAAATTAGAGGTGGCAATTATGTACACGATCTGTTGACGCGACACGAATTTAGTGGGTTTGGATCTGATTAAACAAGTAATAGGTTATTTTTAGGTTGACACGAAAGTGATACGATAATTTTTGTATCGAGTTAGGATTGACTTGCTAACTTAGAAATGACATGAATATTTAAAATTTATTATTATATTTTCCCATATTTTTACATGTCATTATAAAGAAAGTAATAAAATATTTATAACTCACAGACACAAAACAACTTTCAATAATTTTACACGTCATTCTTAATGGATGTAGTAAAATGACACATAAATTGAACAAGACATAATTCAAAATAAAAAATAATGCGTTAAAATTTGTAAAATATGTTTTGAATCAATATTTTAGGTCGGCAAATGTTAAATGTTAATTTAGATACGACATAAATATTTAAAATTTTTTAATATTTCCTCTATAAAATTTTTGCATTTCACCCGAAAATACGATACGAAACTAACACGAACACGATTGTGTTAACTTGATTATGACATGTAATTTTTTGGATCAGGTTTGGGGTTTGCTCATTGAAGCACGAATCCGAATTCGACATGACACAGACACGATCCATCTATACTAATTGCCACCCCTAGTATTAATGCATATAAGTGGTGTAGATTAGACTTTAATATAAACCAATTGATTTTGTATTATATGAGCCAAATTTCACATATGTGTTCCCTTATTCAGTCGAACTCAACTTCGATAGGAGTAGGGGTGAGCATGGACCGGTTCGGTTCAAAAACCAAACCGAACCGAAAAACCGATCCAAAAAACACTGTATTTTATAAACCAATCCGATCCAAACTAAATTTTGGTTCGGTTCAGTCCAAACCGAACTAGTTCGGTTCGGTTCGGTTTGGACTAGTTCGAACCGAAAACATCAACTTTTTATTAAAAAAAAAAAATCAAAATAAAAATTTTATATTAGTTTATTAAAAAAAAAAAGAAATGCAAAAAAATTAACTTAAAAAAACAGTAATACTAAATAATACTATTACATCACAATAAAATACTAAAATTCTTTTTTTTTTTTTCAACTCTCAAGTTTTAATAACTATAAATTAGTATAAAAAAATCACAATATAAAACTATAAAACAATATAATGTCTAAAATTCTCTACAATTAGTATATATTAATTTTATAATTAATTTTAATATTTTACCAATTATTCGGTTTACCACACCAATTAATCAGGATGCTATAAATACGAACATCATAGTGAAGATACATTCAGCCTTCCTTATCATTCTTTTCTTGCAAAGTTGATCAACCAGCTCGCTTAAAGTAATCACGTTTGGAGCTATATTCCTATCTAACAATCCATTCAACAACACTAAAAGTTGGTTTGGTATTGCTGTCAGTGAAAATAATGTCATTAAAAGTGTTGTTTGGAAAAATTGATAAAATGTTTGGTAATATTTTTGCAGAAATGACTTTACTTTTATAAGTAATTTGTGAGATATTTGATAAAATTGTCTATAAAAGTGTTGATAACGTGTAAAATGGCATAAAAAAACATATGCTTAAATTATAAAAATAATAATAATATAAATTAATTTTAACTTAATTTAATTGATTAAAATAATATTACAAATTAATAATTTCTAATAATTTCTTTCCCACACATTATATAAATAAAATAAAATTTAATTCATTTATTTATATATTATTAGATATTAATAATTTTCGTATTCATCTATGTTTCACATTCATATCATTTAAATAAATACATGTATTTTAATTGATGGTTATTGGTATAAAATAATAATTATATGGTTATTGGTATAAAATAATAATTATTCATCCTCACAAATTTTTAAAGGTTTCAATCACATTTAATCAAAGAAATTATACTTGTATGCAATATAATCATATAGTATTATTATAAAATGATAATATTAGGTAATACATTCTTAGCTACAATTGAAAGTAACATATTACAGTAGAGACTTTGATACTTAAAATCCAAGAAGCAAACAATCAATATCTTGTACAATGTATTTACGAAACAATCAAAAGCACAGGCTGAAAAATCAAAGGAAAAGCACAAGCTGAAAACTAAGGCAGCAGCAACAGCACAATGCAGCAGCCAATAGCATATGCTATCAATGTTGAACCTGCAAGAATACCATAGTTTTGCTTGGCATTATAACATAGTTTGATTACTGCTAATCCAAGAATTTGATGGTTGAGCATCCAGCAGGCAATCTATTCATAACTATCTCAGGCCAAAATTCATTCACAAGCATATGCCAAAATGACTACATTAAGTCAATCAATACATGCAATTCAAATTTACCATTGGAGAAGATACAAAGAAAGAGCAGATAATAACACCAAACTTCAATGACTAAATTGGTCTCATCTTCTCACTTCAAGGGTCAAATTGACATTTAATCCATTCTATTTTATAGTAATTATTATGCTCTTTGATAATTTTTGAAGTAAACAGATATATAGCAACCTGTCTCTTGCATTCTAAATATGAACCTAAATGAAAATGAACTCCTCCATCAAAGATGACATATCAGATTCGGGAGATAATTCGAATAAACTCATCTTCCATGAAGAGCAATACAGATCACTTCAGTGAAACTTCTAATCCCAAATATCATAAGACCTAATAAGCTTGACATTACAGACAATAATAGATCTATGGCTGCAGATGCGTTAACTTAACTACGCACAGCTTAAGGAACCAAATTTGGGAACCAAAAGAGGAGAAACAAATCATTTGTTGCTTCCTAGATTCCTAACTATCCATTTCATGAATAAGAATAACATATATTGAAAGATAAGATAAATTCTAACTTCAGAATTACAGCAATCATAAAATTTTGGATTACACATAAAAACAAACTTGATAACGTTCCACATGAATATTTGTTTTCTATGATAAATGCCGAAAACTACAAAAAGGACATGCATGTTAGCATAGAATGCAAGTGAAGAGTGTATAAACCTGCATAAAAAGGAGGAGTTGAATGAAAAGGACATAGGAAGTTACCGTAAGACTCTTCTAACTTGTTTATGAATGCCAACTGAAATAAAGCACCTGCAGTTTCCAAACAAAAAAGAAATATTTATACAAATGCTGCTTAAGATAAGCAGAAATGGATGGGAATTTTGCATAATGCTATGAGCAAATCAACATTTTCTAAACCGTTTAACTCTTTTCTGCACATGAAATCTCACTGATCAAATCAAAAACGTTATGCAGTTTCAATGCAAAACCATAGATAAGCTTGATCTGTAGATTATCTGTATCATTATTGACCTCAACTTCATTATAATTTCAAAATTCATCTTCAACTATTTCAAACTACCTAACAAAATTCGGAATTCTACACAACTAGGCTTTCATACCAAGTAAAATCCATACAAAACCAGATCAAAAGCTGAAATGACAAACGAATTGTAAACTGAAAACCAAAGGGATCAGATCCCTAACAAATCTTCAAAAATAAATGGTGGAATAAACAGATCGAAGATCACCAATCTAGTAAAACCAAAAAAACAAAAGGAAAAAAGTGACAAAAGGGATCAGTGCATACCTTAGAATAATGAGATCGAAAGCAGGGGCGAAAAGAAACGTCCGGAGAGATGATGGAAATGGTGGTATGAGTCTGAAAGGTGATGGTGGACGGCGGTTAAAAGGGGAGGCAGGATAGGAGAGGGCAGATGTGAGGCAGAGAACGAAGGTGTTAGCTTTCCGTGTTGTTGGCTTTTAGAGAAAGCTACAAATTATTGCTTTCCTTCACAGCACATAAAACTGCTTTCCGTGCTAACGGCTTTCCCCGCTTTTCTATTTACCAAACACCATATGTCTTGCTTTCCCAGCTTTCTTTTCATAAAATCAGCTTTCTCAACTTGGGAAAGCACAGCCAAACGCAGCCTAAAGCTCCTACCACTTGCTAGCACAAAACAGGCCATGAATCAAAGAAGTGTAAGTGATGACATCTGGCAAAATGCCTTGATTCTTCATCTTCTTGAATGATAACATTATTAGAGATAAAAACCAACAGAAAGGAACCACAATGTTTTGTTCAGTTGTCCTATCCAAATCGATTTCGGTTTGGTCCGCAATCTGAATGTTTGGCAAGACTGTACCAACCATTGCTCGGTCCTTCATCTCACCTAAAACTCTGCTCAGGTCACCACTACAATACCAATTCACTTCTGACAATGACATGAGAGGCTTTCGTGGTGGCTTTTTGGTAAGTTTAATTTAGATTAATGCCTTCGTTCAGTTGGATTGCATTTTGTTCAGTCGATACTTGAGCAAGGGATAAGAGTTTAATCAATTTGGATGGTGTGTACAATTTACTGAGTTACATCAGTACTGTATTCTGTGATTGAGAATATTGTATGTGATTAAGCTTTATGTTGCAACCACAGCATAAGGGCAACATCCTGTGATTTTAGACATATAGACAGGCTAAAATCACACTTACACCACAACATCTATAGTTTCAATGTGAAGGGAACATATGAATCGCATTTCATGCAGGGGAACCGCTACCAAAACTCACACAGTCCTTTCTCATTGCTGCATATTGAAGCAAAGAAAAGAAACGTTATAGTTTGATCGAAAGACCGGTAGATGAATGGAAGACTAAAACAGAATTAATTATTATGAACCACAAAGAAAACAATGAGAAAAAGATTCTGCAAAAAGTATACTAACCTTATCTTTGGTCTGAACAGGAAATGTTGGAATCAAGGTCAGTAAGTTTTTATCCTTCAAGAGTAAAAATGTTACTATTTCGAATGTAAAATCGTCCGGTGGCAAATTTCTTGTTGCCATTTTGTGAAGAAGTTCGATTACTTTCTGAGTCTCATTGTTTTCATAAAATCCTCGCATGAGTGTATTAAATGTTACCACATTTGGTGCACAGCCTTTCTCCTCCATTTCCATGAATAACCCATTCGCCTTCTCCAGTTGCCCTTCTTTACAAAGTCCATGAATCAGCATAGTATATGTTACAACATCCGGCTTTAGTCCCTTATCCAGCAATCTATTGAAAAAATCCCAAGCACTTTCAAGCTTCCCTATTTTACACAAGCCATGAATGATGCAGTTCAAGCTTTCAAAACCGAGTTCACGCTTGCAGTTTTCAAACACATTTATTGCCTCTGAAACACAATCATTCTTGCAAAGCCCATTTAGATATATCCTATATGTGCTTGAATTTGGCATCAGTTGCATTTCCCCGAATAACTTCTGTGCATCCCCAACCTTACCTTCTTGGAGAAGACCACCCAACAAGGTATTATACGTGACAACAGTTGGTTGAATCAGTTTCTCTATCATTTCCCTATAAAAGCTCATTGCTTTATCCACCTTCCAGTTTTTGCAGTAAGCATTCATCAATAAATTGTAGCTCACAACATCATGTTGACACCCGCTCTTAGCCATGGAAAGGAAAATTTCGCTCCCTTTGTCGATCATACCGACCAAATAATAGCCATCTATCAATGCGTTATAAGTAAAAGTGTTTGGTTCCACACCTCTTTGAATCATTAGTTCGAGCAACCCATGTGCTTCTTTTGCCCGTCCGTCTTTGCAAAGTGAACTAATAAGCACATTGAATGTCCACACATTCGGAGGTACACCTTGATCCAACATCTCAATAAACAAATGTTTGGCTTCTTCCCATTCACCCACATTACAAAGACCTTGCAATAGCGAGCCAAAAACAACCACATCTGGAGCAATACCCCTATCCTTCATTTGCTCGAAAAGCTCTTTTGCCTTTTCTATCAAACCTTCCTTACATAAACAATCAACAATGCAAGTATAAGTCACCATATTAGGTCTGCAATCGGTTCCAAATTCACCATTCCCATTTACCACCTCTTCGTGCAACTTAAGAGCAGCGTTCAGATTTCCTGTTTGACACAACCCATTAATCAAAGTACCAAATGTAATCACATTAGGCCGAACCCCAAAAGCACCCATTTTCCTGAAAAAACTAACAGCCTCAACAACTTTGTTCTCCATACACAATCCTCTAATTATAGCCGTAAAAGTCTTAATATTCGGTAACCAGCCCCGCCTTAACATCATCCCGAAAACCACAAAACCATCACAACTCCTTTTCACATTGCAGAAGCAATTAACAAGAATATTCAGTGAAATGAAATCTAACAATAACCCAATCGAATTCATTCTCTGGAACAGCGATATAACATCCAAGTAATGCTTTTGCTTAGCAAGTGCACCCAATATAAGACCAAATTTTGACACTGGAGGAGTGGGCTGCATATAAATCATCTGATCAAAAAAGTAAAGTGACTCTTGGCGAGTGACATTACCTGCCTTGCAGTTTATCTTCAAGAATTTCTCAAGTGCCGTTTGGCTTCGGGCATCCAAGTTTGAGAATTTAGGTGAAGTTTTAGAATCGCAATAGTTGACTCCATTCGAGCTTTTAGGAGTGAAATTGGAATCAGAGATTGGATGTGAGAGTGGATTTGTAAACAAAGATGAGAGTTTGGCAGTTGCTGGACGAAGAGATGGCAAAGGTGGAGCCTTGAGCGACATTTAAAAGCAGGGAATTTAGGGCTTACTTAACCACAAATAATTAAATCCCTTCTCCCCGCATAATCTACACAAAATCAAACAAAAAGGTGCACACAGAGTATCTAATTAAACACATATTACAAATGCTATAACAACAATTAAAACTACACAAAGATGAACTAAACCCACGAAACTCAGCAGCGGTACAGCAGAAAAATAGAGTAAGTTAATTCGTTCAAGTAGAAGAATTCAAACTCAGTATCGTTGAATCAGTGTAGTGTGTGAATGGAATTTAGAGAGAAAATGATTAAATTACACCAATTTTCACAGTCAATCCTTGATCGACAAAATTATCAAAGCATCCCAAGCAAGAACAATAATTTGAAATAGTAGAATCAATATATTTTGGAATTTTACCTTCTGTTGGTGAGAGTTCCAAAAGCTTGAAGAGTAGAAGAGTAAAATTCAGAGAATGGTGGAGCAAAATCAAAATTAAAAGATTGTAGAACATAATTTCGGAGTAATTATCGGTGAAGATTGAAGAGCAGAATAATGCAAGTAGGGGTGCACACGGTCGGTTAACCGGTCCATGTGGGCTTTTGCAAACGGTTAACCGTTTGAACGGTTTTTTTAATTCAATATCCATACATGTCCATTAAAATCGAAATAGACATTATATTTTGCTAAATCTATAACATTTTAAACCTCAAAATAATAGACCATAAATCTCAAATGTCAAATAAAAATATGAAATTACAAATCATAGGCTTAATAACTAATTAAAAATAACATTATAAGCAAAAGGAAAATTACAAGGACCAACCATATATATGCTTCTCTCTCTAATCATTTATTCCACATTGTTCATTTTGTTAAAACATTCATCTGTCTACACACCAAGTATAGTAAAAACATTCACAAATCACAGCCTCAATTGTTGTTAATTAATGATCTGTAAAATTGTCAATTATATGCCAACTATTTACTTAATTTCAGATTCAAATTTGTACAAGTGTATTGAAATCCAAATATTGGTGAAGTTGAAACACAAACGAGTAACAGTTCACGTAAAATTAGCAACAAAGAAAAGTTTATCAAGATGACAATGAGAAGCATAACAGTGGAAACAAGTATAATATATTTAAGAGTGGAATATTCGTCTCTTCTTTAAGGGAAAAACACAAATTTCACCTAATCGAAAAAACATAAATTTCACCTAATTTTCGTAAGTTACACAGCAAGTCAGCAAAACACTTACAGCTGGTGGTGGTGTCGGCCGAGTTTCCGCTGGTCTGCCTCTAATCGACCGGCCAACGGTTGACACCTTTCCTCTCCTTGTTATGGTTGTCCTGTGCTGTGAATCACAAGCTTGTTACTGATTGAAATTAGGGGTTGAGATAGAAGACTTAGGGATGCGATTTGCCAGAGAAGAAGAAGGATTAGGGATTGAGATTTGAGATTTGCAATTTGGGAGAGATGGAGAAGTTGCGTCAGTGAGCTAGGGATTGAGATTTGAGAATGAGGGAGGAGATTGGGAGCGAGCAACCTGACTGAGACGGCGTTTGTTACTTGATGGAATTGGATTGGGATAGCGATAAAAGATTGAGAGACTTTTATCGAGAGAGGGATGGGGATAAAAGTTAAAAGGTGTAAAAGGGATAATATAAGATATGTTTGGTAAGTTGGATAGAGATAGGGATAAATCAATGTAATTGATGATATTACCCTCCAAGGTTATTAATTAAGGAGAGAAGGGGAAGGAGAAATGGGTCAAAATGTAAAAAATACTTATCCCATAAGGTTATACAGGGAGAGGTGGGATAAGATATTAGGGATAAGAGGGGATGAGTGAATCTATCTCTTTTCTAAGTATAGGCTACCAAACGGTGGATAGAGGTGGGATAGAGATAACTGATACAAATGCTTCGCTTATCCTCCTTATTACCTATAACAAACGTCCAATTACATAACTGATACAAATGCTTTGTTTATTATTCATCTTCCCTATAAGTGTAATTATACAAATTATTTTAAAAAAGCATTTGTAAACCGTAAGTTAATCGAGGTTCATCTAGACTTTCGATGTAAAAATCGAAACTCAAACCAAAACTGTAAAATTTTTAATAATAAAAATTATACACTAATCGATCAGTTTTAATTAACCATAATTTTAATTCGATTTCAGTTCAGTTTGACAGTTTTTCGGTTTTGCAATAGAGCCCTATCAAACAGAATTGGTGGCAACCATCTACGAGATGAATATATGGACGGGCAAGCCTTGGGCCGAGCATGTGAGATGCACGTGCATGAATTTAAATCTGTATTGGGCTGAATTGGGCTTTAATCCTCCAAGCCCATATATGGAGGACGTTAAGAATTTTATCATCATTTACATTTTTCTAAAAAAAATATTAGAAAAAAAACGTTTTTTTTTTCCAATCCGTTTTTTTTTCTTTTATTTTTTTTTTTTTATAAATATTTTCTTATGTTTTTATTTACCTTTGTATCCGGTTGTGCTTTCGACATCCCAGGTTATAAAATTTTCTAAAAACAATTATAAGAATAATTAGGATTTAAAACCAATTTAATTAAATATTAACCCAATATTAATTAATAATTAATGTTTTGCGAAAAATTAGGCGTATGTCAAATATTTTAAAAACTAATTATTTATGAGTCAATTCTACTTTTAATTATTTATTGGTAATGTATGTATTGCGTTCAACAACCCCTAATCGGAATAAAAATAAAATAACAAATTGAGTAAAAAAACTAAATACATGGCAGTATATTTTTTTATTAGGTTAAACAATTTATTAGTCCCTATGTTTTTATGTATTACACTAGTTAGTCCACAGATAAATTTTAAAGTTCTTAAGTTTTATTTCAATGAACTCTTTAGTCCTTTCTTTTACTTTTACTTTTACTTTTACTTTTACTTTTACTTTTACTTGTGAAAGGATAAAATTACCCTTGATTATTGATAAAAATATATCTTTTGATTTTTAAATTTAATTAAAATATTTTCAATAAATTTTTGTATAGTATATACATTTAATTAAAATATTTTCAATAAATTTTTGTGTAGTATATACATACACCAATATTTCTATATTTTTATATATTGGTTATAAAAATAAAATTATTTCTTATTATTTATTCTCTTTAATATATATTATCATTTTTATTAGTTTAATATAATATCTATAAACTAATAATAAATGTTATTAAGAATGTAGTTAATTATTTTAAAATGATATCTTTTTGTTTATTAATGTTTTTTTTTAAGGTATATTGGAATGAAAAGTTCAAATTTATAATTTTGATATAGTTCTACTCCTTTTTTTTTGTCAATTTAAAAGTAAATATGGGAGTAAACTATGTATTAACTTGAAAAAAGAAAAAAAAAAAATTCCTTAGTTGGAGCTGAATTGGATTTTTTTTTTTTTTAACTTTAATTTTAATATATTATTTCTGACAATTTAATATTCTTTTCTGAAAACACAATTTAATAATTAGTTCATAACGAATTCAAGAAAAAATTAATTCACAGAAACACGAATGAATATTCCTCTTCAACTTTTTTTCGTACAAATAGTGCAAATATCGATCATCTTCATCTTTCATATATTTGTTTTTATTTATCCGAAAATTCCAAAAAAAAACAGCCCAATGAGTTTTTAAATTAAGAAATTGTCCAATACAATAAATTTTAAATATTTCATCCATTCATCTTTTTTTTTTAAAAAAAAAAAAATCCGTTTTAGTTAAAAAGTAATCATAAATTAATTAGAACTTACGTGCGTCAATTAGCAATCTATAATAAATAATAATAATTTTTTTTTTTTTTGTGAAAATAAAAAGCAAATAATAGTGGGATGATTTTGCTTTTTGAATTTGTCGGAAAATTGATATTAATTATTGATTACAGAGGCATAATGTTTGGGTTATTTCACATGGCCTGCCCCTCACTCACGTGTAATTTCATATCTTATTCATAATTGAGGAAAATTATTACAAATTAGGGAAAAAAAAATTATAATAAAGAAAATTGAATATAGAGAGATGGTTCCTCTTGATTAAGTTAATACTCAATCATGTCTAATTCAAAATCATGTGGAAGTCGGTGACACATAATTTTCATTTTACAAATTAACTATATATAATTAATTTGGAAAAAAAATTAATTAATTAAAAATTCATAAAATGCATGGTAAACCTATATATATATATATATATATATATATATATATATAAAGAAATATGTTTTAATAAAATTTTTATACCATATACACGAGGTGAATATCTACTCTTACATTTTCATTATTTATTATTATTTTTAAGAAAATTTTCATCATATTTATAGTCCTTAATTAATCCAAATATTGTATATTTTGGTTTCAAATTAACTATACGTTTTTAGTCCTAGAAATTTGAAAAGGAGAAATTTTTATTTTTTTTTTCTATTTTTCGACTATCAATTAGCATTCTAACTTTTTTTTTTTTACTATTTATATTTTAATTAAGGGTAAATAATTATAACCTCCCTGAGGTTTGGTCAAATATATTAGTACCTCATTGTATTTTACATATCTAATTTATATCTCCCTGAAGTTTGTCTCTATTATATTATTACCTCCCTCAATTCATTATTAAGCATTTTTCTTTCAAAATTGTTGATGTTGTTAAGATTTATGACTAAAATTAGCCTTATTTCCTATCTAACGTTGATTTTGTAAGGTCATTTGTCATAAAAAATAAATTATTCACTTATTATGAGACTTTTTTTATACCCTTTAAATTGTGATTACATTAGAAAAAAGGCATTAAAGGGGTCTAATTAAGAAAAACTTGAATGTAGAACATTTTAAGAGATAATGTTAGTCCATAAATATGTATTATGTTCATAATTTTGTTAGAAAACCAAACAATAATAAATAGAGAGATATCATAATGTGATTGATACAAAATACAGGGAGGTATAAATTAGATATGTAAAACACAGGGAGGTACTAGTATATTTGACCAAACCTCAGGGAGGTTATAATTATTTATCCTTTAATTAAGGGTGTAGTATATGGTTTCAACGAGACTCGAATCTTGAATTTTCCAATAGAGGAAAGATGCCTAACCACCAAGTTATAACTAAATAGGTTGTAACATTCTAAGGGCCTGTTTAATTCTGCTGTTGTTGTTTGTTGTTTGTTGTTTACTATTTGTCATTTACTTTGCTGATTAAAAATATATGTTTGGTAAAAATATTATTGAATTTTATTGGTAGCATGTAAAATGACTAATACGTCCATGTTTCAAATCAACTATAAAAATAGAAATGTAACGCAAAAATTTATAGAAATAATTTGATTTATTAACAACTATATAAATAAATAATAATATTTATTTTTCATTTAAAGATGGAATATAAGCAATTCGATATGTTTGTTAACAATTCAATTAATGCAATACGAGAAAATAAACAAAAGAAGAAAAATTGAATGATATCAAAGGTGATAACAGATTTGGTCACAGGTTATCAAAGGAGTTTACTGCAAATTATCTTTCTCTTAATAATAACAATAATTATGCAATTAAATAAGTAAAAAAATTAAGTAGTATGTTTAAGAAGTGGATTGAAAAAACAATGCACAATCAATTAATTAATTTTTTATGTATTTTGATATTGTGTTGCAATTATGCCTAATGTCATTTGCAAAGTTTTTTTTTTTTCATGGACAATTTAATGTTTAAAAAATAAAATATATAAAACTATTTTTCACGAAAAGTTTCGTATTTTACTGACGATAGGAAACAACAATTAATTCTTTCACAACAACAATCAGAAATTGTTCATCAACTCTAACCAAACACTCTTACATCTGTTGTTTAGAGTCTAACGACAAACATTAGCTGAAAAAACATATAATTCTATTAGTACATTGATAATATTTTCTAAAAAAACAAAATTAAGTAGTAATTATTAGTATATTAGAAATATATTTTTTAATTAAATTAAAAATGTAATTTTAAAATAACGGTACATACAAATACTTTTTGGTTATACTATCATACTACTGTTACTAATTTTTGGCATTTTGTGTGTTACACTATTATGCTTTTAGGTTTTTTCTTTTCCAAAAAAAAAAAAAATTATGCTTTTGCCCTTTTTTTTTTTTTTTTTATTAATTAAAATTCGAAAGGATAAGGGTTTATCACTTTATCCACACTTGCACAGTTATTCCTACTAGACTAGTCACGTGCATTGTTGGCAACAATTCTTTCCATCCTTTATTCCTTTTTAATATATATATAAAATTTAAATCAATAGAAAATTATTGTACTTAATTTTAAATTGTACATTGACACATATTATCATGAATCAATTTAATATCATTGTATATAAATTTATTTTTGTTCATTTGCGATTAAAAAATAATTCTATTTCTTTCAAGAAGATATGATGTATTTTGATTAAAAGAACTGCATCCGAAATCTAACAAAAAAAATTTATATATATATTTATAAATAAGAAAATAATTAAAAGACAATTATGTCAATTTTTAATTTTTAATTGTATACAATATAGACACTGTATATCATGTATTCCTCTTTTTTTTTAAACTGGAATATATGTATTCGGTTAACTTAGGGTCAGTTTGGCGCAGCTTTCAACAGTCTCGAAAGCTGCTTATAGGGCTGCGGAAAACAGTTTCAAATGTACAATTGGTATAAGTCAGATTGTATTCAGGAAAACACTGGAAAAACACTTAAAACTACTTTTACATAAAACAATAAAATCTAATTTTCTCTGACAGCACTTTCACTAACAGCAATCCTAAATCGACTCTTAATTAATTAGAAGGTGGATTATATTACTGTGAAGATTATGTTTTATCTGAAACTAAAAATGGATAACTTGCAAGCAAGGTTATTTCTTTTCTCTGACTCTCTCAGCTGCCTTAAATTTAGGCCTTCCAACTTTTTCCTTTTTTTTATTTGTTAAAAAAAAAAAAAAAAAAAACAAGTGTAAAGAAGAAGAAGAAGGGTCCACGAGATAAATATACTTCGCCTAAACTACAAGTTTACTTGAAAGACAATTATTTCCTATTATTTACAACTATAAATACCAATAAACTTTTACCCCTCAAAATTTTCCAATAATTTATGGCATTGGTGATGATTTTTCATTGTTTGTACTTTGACGGATGTATGGATTGTAACTTGTTTGACAAGTCAAGCTGAATTGTTAACGGATGTACAAATTGTGACTCAGTTGACAATTCAAACTGAATTGATATGAAGAAATTTCGAGTTTGATTTCATTAAGAGCATAACCATAAGAAAGTGAAAAGTCACTCTAAACTTATCTCCCAGCAAATTACTCAATCAATATTTTAATATTTGTATATAGTAAAGTGATTTACTAAAATCTTCATACGTATTCTGTCTAATGGCATAAATGAACACGTATGTAGATTAAACCCATGTAACATAAAATTTACTTATTTATGTTAAGGTTTAATCTATATCACTTATATGTCACTTTTTTCTTTATTGTGGAATATCCTATGATGCAGAGCTGGTAGCGGATGAGTTTCTAGACCGGGAATCAAGGAAAAAAAAAAGATCGTAGACCCAAGAAAGGAAATAAGTAGTTTTACTTTTGGTAGATTTTCAATCGGACGTAACTTTTTGTATAGGTGTCCGATTGTCTATATAATATATTTTCGGAATGTGTTTTTCGAGATTTACTGGTGTTGTCACTAGTTTACTGTGACAGATCACGTTTAGGTCCAAAAAAAAGCTGTTTAGGCCTTCATCCATCAGTTTTTAAGTTTTGCGATATTTTTGTAATTTTTGTTTTTTTTTTCTTTTGTGATTTCCTCGTTAGAATTGGACTGTAGCCTATATAAGGTGTTCTTTTCTTGTTGTTAACGGGGTTTTTTTTCAAATTATTGAATAATATTACAGATTTCATCTTAAATTTTTCCTTAGTTTTTATTTTTGGGACGAATCGTCGATTGATCATGTTTTTCACCTAACTTGTTGTGTCATCCTACACTCTGACTCAAGTGCAATTGGGTCTAGGACAGTTGTCGCTTATCAAAAAAATCTAACTAGATTATATCCTTTGAAGCTCAAAGTCATTAATGGGCTAATATTTTAAACCAGCGTAAACTCCGCGAATTCAAGACTATCATATTTTGTTATTATGATTTCATGAAAAGAGTTTGTGAACTTTGTATTTGTGACAAATAACCTAATTGAGTGACAAATGATACAATAAATGTTTTATTTAATAAATATACAATTTATTATTATAAACATCAAATCCAAATTAAGGTTCTTTTTATAGAAAAGTTTCATGCATGGATGTTGGCTGCTTGCTGTCAAGCGATCAAAGTATACCCCTTTCACTTTCTGCCCTCATTTATATTCTTCCTTTCATAGTGTGGGATCCAATTTTTACTTTTTCTTATATCATCTATATAATTTCATTTTGTGTCATAATTTAATTTTTCAATTAAATTAACACCAAGTTATCTTAATTATCAATCTTGAACCCAGCTAAAAAGTATGTATTTAATCGAATTTAAATCGATTAATCGAATGAATATAACAAAATAATATGTTAGAAAATCTTACATTAAATATAAATAATAATAAAAAATTACGTATAGGTAATATCGATTGGACGTTAACACAAACCAATTAGTTTTGTATTATAAGAATTCAATCTTGCTTATGTGTTTACTTATGTAGTCAGATCTAGCATTCTCAACAGCTATGAAATCTCTTCATACACTTGAGAAAGAGTATAAATTCAATGTGATAATTATGTACACGACCTGCTAACGCGACACGAATTTAGTGGGTTTGGATTTGATTAAACAAGTAATAGGTCATTTTTGGATTGACACAAAAATGACACGATAATTTTTGTGTCGGGGTAGAGTTGACCTGCTAACTTGAAAATGACACGAATATTTAAAATTTATTATTATATGTTTCTATTTTTACATAAAAATATAATAAAATATATATAAGTCACAGATACAAAACAACTTTCAATAATTTTACACATCATTCTTAATTGATATAATAAAATGACACATAAATGCGAACAAGACATAATTCAAATAAAAATAGTGCATCAAGATTTGTAAAATAGGTTTTGAATCAATATTTTAGGTCGGCAAGGGTTAAATGTTAATTTACATACGACATAAATGTTTAAAATTTTTTAATATTTCCTTTATAAAATTTTTGTACATCATCCGAAAACACGAAACGAAACGGACACAAACACGATTGTGTTAACTCGATTATGACATTAAATTTTTTAGATCAGGTGTGGGGTTTGTTCACTGAAACACGAATCTGAATTCGACATAACACGAACACGGTCTACCTACACGAATCGCTACCCCTAGTATTAATGCATATAAATGGTATAGATTAAACTTTAATATAAACCAATTGATTTTATATTATATGAGCAAAATTTCACATATGTGTTGTCGAACTCATCTTCCATAGAAGTTCAATTTGCTAGTACTGACACTTGTCAATTACATACTAAAAAAAGTATAAATAATTATTTCAAAGTGAGTTTCATAGTCTCTTTTGACTTTATAAACTAAATTATCTTCATATGTACTCTCCTCTTCGTAACATGCAATTTTATCCACTAAAGTATTCATTCTCAAATTTCTTTTTTATTTTTATTTTTTAACTCGAAAGCAAAAAATTAAAATAAGAAATCTTGTCAAACATATTCCAAACATGCTATTAATCAGTCAAATCAGAAACTTTAAACCTTAAATATTGTTCAATAACATTAAAAAAAAAAAGTTGATTAGATTGATTAATTTGACATCATACAATAGATAGGTACATCTTATAGCTGGGTAGGCAAAGCACATTATTAAGTTTTCAACTTTATTCGTTTGTGCCATTTCATTGTTCAATTTTAATTTTGTTATATTCAACCTTTTATAAATTAATTTTATTATAATTTGACATAGATAAATATCATTTATATATATATGGTGTAGATGCACTGTTCATTTTAATAAAGAATAATTCAATTAATCTTATTAATTATTTAATCGAAATGATTAATTGTTTCTAGACTCATTATAAATATATTTTTAAATTAATTCTGCCTAATTAATTATTATAATTATGAACAGAAGAGATTAGCATTTATCTAGGCTACAAATCTCGTACAATTGATTAAGGTGCACATGGGTTTGTTAATAGTTAAATCCAATTGTGCCTCTAATTGGTTACAACCAACACCACTCAATCATGTCAAATTTCAGCTTTGATAAAGGTTCCTACTTTGTGCTTACCCACAACTCTATATCTTAATCTTTGATTAGGGGAATGTTAACCTATAGCTTTATTATTATACTTCTACTAATCTATTCAGCATCTATTATCCGTAGGTAATTTTTTCTTTAATTTAATAAGGCCGAATATACAGATATTGCCTTGAACTTGGCCAAAAATATGTATTGCTCCCCCGAACTTTGAAAATATCCTAATGTCCCCCTGAACTTTTTGAAAGTATTCTAATGCCCCCCTGAACTTTTTGAAATTGGCCTAGTTTGCCCCCTAAATTCCATAAAAACCAAAGTTTGCTTTAAAAAGTTAAACATGAGACAACCAATAATTGAGTGACACGTGGCAGTAAGGGGGGGCATTAGGATATTTTAAAAGTTCAGGGGACAGTAGACGTTTTTGGACAAGTTCAGAATGGGGTATTTATGTATTTGGCCATGTAATAATAATGTAATACCATGTACCAATTAAGGTTGAATTGAACCGTTCGAATAAAAAAAAAAGGTTGGAAAATAGTACAAAATAATTGTAAAAACTCGGATGCGAGATAGTAATGCCGAAGTAGAAGGCCTAAGTAAAAAACCACCTTAAAAAATGATAATTAAAGAAATTAAAGAAAATATAAAAAAAATATGTAAAAAAATATTTTTCTTTATTTTTATAAAAGCATCTTATAGGCAACCATTTATTCACTGAGCAAAACAAGTTGGGGAATAATTCCCTCCAGCAAAAAAGGGGAAAAAAAAAAAAAAAAATCAATGATTGATTTTTTCTTTTTGAAAATTGTTTTTCTTGCAATGTAAACTTTGTAATTAATTAGTGTAATTTATTGGGTTTGGAAGATTCATCTCAATGTCACCGATGTAAAGGGGAAAGTTCCAAGTAATACCATTTTTTTTTGTATCACACCTCATCCAACTAACATATCCCCTTTTTATAACTGCCTTAATTTGATTCTTTTTTTTTTTTTAATTGTTTATTTAGTTAAGCACATGGTTGTGTATCTCACAATACCATTCAATTATTAATTAAGATATATTTCATATTTAAAAAAAATAATAATAATATTTGCATATATGTAGTAAGTAAAGTTGGTTTGAGTGATAGAACTTCGAATTGTTGAGTTAGAAGTTCGAATTTGGTGTATAAGATGAACTTTAATCGTGACAAAAAAAAAAAAAAAAACTGTCGAACATCTGTTAAATATTTCGCATTACTTAATTAACTTATTGCTTCTTACATATATTGTTAAATACAATCATGAAAGCTATTCTTGAACATTATCCTTAGACATGATATGAGTATAACATATATTCACTTTATCATATGTTGAAATTTTAACAATATGAGAATGCTAGAATTTAAATTTTCGATTATTTGGTCTAAGAATCTCTGATACTATGTCATAAAATCATTAATCCAAAATGTTAAACTGATGGATAAGGCTTATTGACTTATCCCACATTTGTTGTGGAACGGGCAGATGTTTGGTTAATAGGTGTGCAGGAGATTTCTCATCCTTTCAGATAGCTTTTGGAACAAGAAAGACCGACAACACCTAACAAAATCCAATGATAACTTTTATTTAAGATATATAAGACAATTTTTGTTCCATAGGGTACCTTTTGAAATGAATTAGGGATTCAGAAAATCGAATCGAATGATCATATTAATTACAAAAGAATAAGATATGTGAGTTGATTAATTCTCTTATTTGGGGAGGATTAATTTATAATATACATTATCTCCTAATTTAGTGTTAAAGTGCAAAATTTTAATTTTTTTTAAATTTTTTTTTTTTTTTTTTTTGAAGTTTGCCCTTTTGATAAGAAGAGGGAATGTGATATGGTGAGGCCCAATGGCCCGTAGGCGGTAGTGTAGCTGACAAAAAGCAATGCCATTCTCTTCACAATGGAATTTGTATGGCAGATCCCAACCTCTCCATGTTACAACTCCTTCCTATGCCCCACTTTAATTTCATGCCCTTCTCTCTCTAACTTTCTCTCTCTAAATTTACAACTTCTTTCTATGCCCCCACTTTCATGCTCTTCTCTCTCTTAATTTTACAATATTCTTATTTGTTAAGGTTCATATATGTTGTTTTGAAATTTTTTCTCATTTCCCGTTTTCAAAACATTTCGAAAACTTCCACGAAACGTTTCGATTCATCTTTTTATAGTTTATAAAAAAACTAGAAACTATTAGATTTCTCGTGTTGCTTAACGAGAGAGTTATATAACTCTTTATAGATACAAGGTAATTTGTAATTATCTCTCCTTTTAAAATACATTTTGGCTGTAATATACCCTTTTTAACAGAAACTTATTTTTTCAAATTTAAAAAATTAAATTTTTTTTCCTTTCTACGTGACTTGTATATAATTTTTTTATTATAATTTTAAAATTTACAAATATATCGTTATATTTTTATTATTTATAAATTTATCCTATATTTTCGTTTCTTAATTTTCAAACATCGTTTTTCAATGCCCATTTCCGCTTTAGTTTCCGTTTCTATTTCCCTACAATATAGGTGAAGGCGTAGAGTGACGTCAAATTATTGAGAAATTTTACAATGGATCTGGTCGATATAGACAGTTCGAATAAAAAATTAGGAAAATAAAAAACACTTATGTATCAGTTTTTCATTGGAAAGGTCCACAATGGACACGTATAATTTCTCCAAATTATTGACTCGGTGCTATTAAATATGTGATTGTCTAATTATATGAACACTCTCATTCCTTTGTCTCTCTAACTTTCTCTCTCTAGCTCTCTTTCTATATATATGACACCCAAACCTTAGTCCCTCTAATTAATCCCCACTTCAATTCATTCAAAGCTTTCATCACATTTCCTCCATTTCTTCTCCTAGACTCCCAAACCCAACATATAACAAAAATGTGCACCTCAAAGACTAAGGTGACCACCGCCGCCGCCGGCGAAATGAATCAGGCGGTGGCCAAAATCAACGGCCGGCCGGTTCTCCAACCCACATGTAACCGTGTTCCAACTTTTGAAAGACTCAATTCCCTCAAGAAGACAACACAAAAATCATCCCTCTCTCATCCTCCTCCTCCTCCACCACCACCCCCTCGGCCGCCGGCAACTTCCCCAAGGCTTCCGGCGGTGAAAAGAGGCAGTGATTTAAATTCAAGCTGTGAAAAAATTGCTGCGATTTCACCCCCAAAAAACACCAAGAAATTACTAGAGAGAAAGAAATCAAAAAGCTTTAAAGAAATTAGTACTAATAGTTATAATTCTAATTCTTCTGAGGGATCAAACATTATTTCAAGTCTGAGCTATTCTTCTTCTTTGATCGTTGATTCCCCGGGAAGTATCGCCGCCGTGAGAAGAGAACAAATGGCTCTTCAACATGCACAGAGGAAGATGAAAATTGCCCATTATGGAAGATCTAAATCTGCTAAATTTGAACCTAATTATGTTCTTCCTTCTTCTAATAATAATAATGTTTTTGATCAAATTTCACCCAAATCTCGTCATGAACAAGACAAGATCAGATGCAGCTTCATCACACCAAATTCAGGTATATAAATTTATGATTTAATTAATTATATAGTTAAATGTGATTGATAATTAATTTTTCCATAATTGTGTTTAATAAATCTAGATCCCATCTATGTTGCTTACCATGACGAGGAATGGGGAGTTCCTGTCCATGATGACAAGTGAGTTTTCTTTTTTTGTCCTAATAATTTTAGAAATTTTGATCTTGACCATATTGAAAAATATATGGACCAATTGTGACAAAATTAAGCGTCTACTGCCCCCTGAACTTTGAAAATATAGCGCCTACTGCCCTCCTAAACTTTGAAAATTAAACGTCTACTGCTCTCCTGAATTTATACCCCTGAACTTGGTTAAAAACGTCTACTGCCCCCCTGCACTTTGAAAATGTCCTAATGTCCCCCTGAACTTCTTAAAAGTGTTCTAATGTCCCCCTGAATTTCTTAAAATTGGTCCAGTTTGCTCCTTAAGTCTCATAAAAATCAGAGTGTTTTGAAAAGTCAAACATGAGACAACCAATAATTGAGTGACACGTGGCAGCAAGGATGCAAACTGGATCACTTTTTCAAAATTCAGGGAGGCATTAGGATATTTTAAAAGTTCAGAGAGGCAATAAGCGTTTTTTGATAAGTTCAGGAATATCTATATATTTGGCCTAAAAAATTTGACGTTATAGGCATAAATATTAGTGCAACATGTTCTATTTTTTAAAAAAATTATTACACATTACTACCATAAAGTTGTCATTGTATTTAATTATAACAAATTTTTATTCACTGTTATATTAAAGTTTTGACTACGAAATTTGTTTCTAACATTTCTTTGTACTGAATTTGTTACTCTGAAATTTAAACTTTAAAGTAATAACACTTTCAAGAGATTTTCGAAAATTTACCTATTGAATGTTGTAATTAATTTTTTTTTTTAAATGATTATCATATTTCTTTAAAATTTACACGTTGAATATTAATATTAAGTGATTCCTAAGTTGAGGGTTAAATTATTTGTTATCAAAAATATTAGGGGCAAATTTATATTTTCGTATAAATTAAGTAAATAAATTGAGTTGTTGGTACTTGGTGCAGGTTGTTGTTCGAATTACTAGTCTTAAGTGGAGCACAAGTTGGTTCAGATTGGACTTCAATTTTGAAGAAACGTCAAGATTTCAGGTGGATTAATTTAATTCAATTCAATTCAATTCAATTCAATTTAATTTATTGAAATTGGTTAAATTGTAAATTGTGAAACTGAATTTGTGTTTTCCAAAATTTCAGGAAGGCATTTTCAGATTTTGATGCAGAAATTGTTGCAAACATTACTGAAAAGCAAATGGTATCAGTCAGTACTGAATATGGCATTGAAATTAGCAGACTTAGATGTGTTGTTGACAATTCTAACAGAATTTTGGAGGTAACTAAATTATACCCACTTTTTCTTTATTTAATTTTTTTAATTATTCTTTTTTTTTTTATTATTTTTAATTTAATTAAATATAACCACTTAATCATATGTTATGTCTGAACAAAGTTCTCAATCTTTTTCCTCTTATTTTTTTAATAAAGTTTGATAGCAAAAAGCTGCAACCTTTTACTAGTTCCAATGTATTTTTAATTCTCTATTCATTATACTTTTGTCAAAAAAAAAAAAAAAAAAAAAAAAATCATAAATCTCCTAGTGTTTTTAATTTTTATTGATTAAATTACTTATTTTTTAATTTAATACATTGAGATCTCAATTGGGTTATAACCACATACATTTAATACATATTTAATAAGACAATTAAAAACAAATAATACATTCAGCTACCAATATATGACTCATCTTATTTGCATTTAAATTTACATTACAGCTGTTACAGTTTGAAATATATTTTATAAGTTTACATGTATATGAAATGAGTAATCCATGTTTAGCTGGATTTGATTTACTCCTAGCTTTCTCGATAATTATGGTTTAAATATGTATAATTATAATTAGCTAAAGAGTTATTGTGTCAAATTTGAAAGATCGAAGCTTATTCAACAAAAATTAAAAAAAGATCGAATGCCTCAAAATGTTTTCTATTTTTTTTTTTTTCAAATCTCTTTAAGGGTCTATTTTGATTTGTCTTTTAAGGGTCTATATATATATATATATATATATATATATATATATATATATGAATGATTTATTTCATTTAAATAAAATAATTAGGAATTTGTAATTAATGGATAATGATATGTTGAATGCAGATTAAGAAGGAGTTTGGATCGTTTGAGAAATACATTTGGGGATTTGTGAACAACAAACCAATTTCAACTCAATACAAATTTGGTCATAGAATTCCAGTCAAGACATCAAAATCAGAAAGCATAAGCAAAGACATGGTTAGAAGAGGGTTCAGGCTGGTCGGTCCAACCATGGTTCACTCTTTCATGCAAGCTGCTGGTCTAACTAATGACCATCTTATCACTTGCCATAGACACCTCCCGTGCACCCTTTTGGCTTCTCGTCCATCCCAAAACCACCTAAAATCTCAAACTTCTTAACTATAACAAAACTTCTTTTATATATATTATATCTCGCTTACTTATTCTACTAATTGAGTTTAACTCGATCGATTAGGTATTAGTGATTGTGTATAATATATATAGGACCAAAAAAAATAAAAATAAAAAGGGTTTGTGACTTGTGAGATAATTAATTCTGTGTGAGTTTTTTTTTTTTTTTCTAGAGTTTGTGTCTGGGTTTGGGTTTTCTTTTTTATTTTTCCTTTTTTCGATGTTCAAATGTATTCATTACTAATGTACCAATCGAGTTATGTTCGATTGTGATCATGTAAAAAGATGTAGAAGTAGAAGGGTATTGATGTACTAATCGAGTCATGTCCAAACAAGATGAAGAATGTTTCCATGCTGATTTATCAATTGAGTTACATATATCAAAGGATGTTTTGATGTTGATGTACCAATTGATCTACACTCAACCAGTACACGATACTTGCTCGACCAATGCCAGATGTTGAGCAATGTGAAGGGAGAAAAAGAAGGGTGTTTCAATCCTCATATATCAATTAAGCTAAACACTCAACTCGGTACCCAGTACTCACTCGACTCGACTCGACTGGGTAAGGAGCAATGTGGATACAGAAAAAGTAGGGGTGTTATAAGGATTGAATAATGTGTAACACGTAAAAGAAAAGTTGGCATGTAGTGTGGAGATGGAGGAGACAAGAAGCATGTGCCAATGGGCAGGCAATAGCATGTGTGTGTCAGCTGCTTTTTTTTTTCTTTAATACCATGTGACTTATCACAATTGCATTATTATTATTATTTATGACTAAGTAAGATTTCAATATATTTTTTTTTTAATTTTTTAGATAGAGGAGAAATGGGACCATATCTTCTCTAGTTTGGGTTTGAGTTGTAATTCTACTTTGCTTTAATTTTTCTAACTTTTTTTCTTTTCTTTCTAGCATTTTTGGGGAATTTTTTTTGTAACCCAAATGCAGAAAAATTGTATCTTTAATTTTTGGTGTGAATCTTATGAGTGGATTTTGATTAAAAATGGCAAGTGCTTCATAATTTCATATTTATGTACATGTTTGCCAGGTAAGGTAAAGAATCTTCTCCATGTGCCTACTATCCTTTTCTTTTGACATCTCTCAATTATTTATTCTTTAGCTATAATTCAAAATTTTAAAAAATAAAATTCTACGCAAAAAAGAATATGCTACAGAGAGTTTTATATTCTTTAGCGGCACTAGACATGGATGATAATGTCTATGCACCTTCAACTTTATTAATATGAGTGCTTAATTCCTCTCTATGCAATCAAATATTTCATAAATTTATTGTGTGTAATTTCATAAATTTATACTAATTTTGAATTTGATCCTCACATCACTTTTGAGACTCTAAACTCTTGTATAAATCCTATTTTTACCCTTGTGAAAAAAAAAAAAATCTGTCATCTCAAAATATTTTGGAGCTAAATTTGCAATTTAACCCAAAATTTAAAAAAAAAAAAAAAAAAAAAATCATCACGTTTATACTTGAGACTTGCATATTAGTGCCAACTAAAACCGCTAAGTGAAAATTACAATATCTTCATGACCTTTTAGCTTTCTAATATACATAACGAAAGAGTATTTTTCTAAAAAGACATCCTTTTAAAAAGGAAGGATATGTCTAAATGCAACATTGTGTTTTCTATCTCGGGAAGGCACGAACGTGGAGACCGCCATCAATGTGAAGATTAATCATAGTCCGGTAGTTGACAGCTTTATTTTCGTCGCTGAGTTTGAAGATGAAAATACTCAACAAGACGGCTGCAAAAATCTCCATTTGCCTAAGCAAATTCCTTCCCAGACAAATTCTTGGCCCTGCCTGTTTATCAGTAGAGCTTCTATTATTGTTATGAAATAGAGAATTTGTGAAACATAGTTAAGGGTTTATTATTTTTTGTTGTAGTTCGATTTTGACATTTTTCAAAGTAAATACTGATGATAATTACCGACGAATCGAAATTGACAGTAATACTAACAAATTCCCGACAGTAATATACTCTACGTTGAGTGGATCAGAAGTGTAAATCTCAATTCTGAAAGGGGCGAGAATCCTGTAAGTGATTTATTTAGCAGCAAGATGAGTCATCTAATGATGCAACCGATTGAAATTAAGGAGATGGTGAAACACTGTGCCCCCAATCGGATGGAATTTTATCTGATGCTGTTTCTTTCTCTTCAATTTGTGATTGAGAAATTGAGCTAGAAGTAGAGATGAGATTAACAGAGTAAGAACTGAGAAGAAAAACGGAGTAGAAAGGAGATTATGATGGGAAATGAACGAGGACTAAACTTTCCTTGCTTAAATGAATCTGTGAGAAGCGTAATCAACAGAACATTCATAAGCAAACACAAGAAACACCAAGATTTTTACGTAAAAAACTCCTGCAACGTGAAGGATAAAAAACCACAAGATCTCTTCTGGCCCAAGATAAAATATCCACTATAATATGAGAAGATACAAAACCGAGTTAGTGAACAACAATAAGTTTTACGACTCCAACAAACAATAACAACAACAAATGGATACACCAAAGTTACAAAGCCAGGTAAAAAGTTCTCTTGCTGAAAGAAGACGAAGAATATACTTGAAGAACAAAGTTCATAAACTCAAAAAGGATTCTCTCTTAGTTCTCTCTATTCTTTTGTATCTAAAACTCTCTCAAATGTTATTATTGATAGAAAACTTTCACCCTACTTAATTGAATCAATGAGGAGCTAAACAATAGAACATACACCAAAAGCAATCACAGAAACAACACCAAAGTTTTTACGTGGAAAACTCCTTCAATGTGAAGGATAAAAACCACGAGACCTCTCCCGGTCCAAGGGAAAAATATCCACTATAATTTGAAGTGTTTACAACAGATACAAAACCGAGCAAAGTGAACAACAATGCACATTCACAGCTCCATACACTGACAGCACATACAGCAGCAAGAATACAGCAAAAACTATAGTTCAAGACTTCCAAATACACTCTCCATCACACATAATGAAGAACAACAAGTCAGGAACGAACTCACCAAAAATCAGCTCAATCTGGATAGGAAAAACCGATCAAACGCTGAAGAAGGTGAAGAAGCTCAAAGCTGAAACTCAGAAACACACATTCTGTCCGATTCTGCCCAGGTACAAAAAAACCCTCCGGACTTCTAATGCCGATCTCCACCGTTCAGAATAAAGATACAGATGTTAAGTAAAAACGATCCAACGGTCTCAACTCTGGCAAATGACAAAACAAGGTGGCTGGGCGGATGAACAAAACAGCAGGTTTCTCTTCTCCCTTTTCTCACAAGAATGGCTGCCAATCCTATCTCTCTTACACTTCAAGACACATAAATATGTTTAAATACCTCAACCCTAGAGGAACAAGCAAAATGGGCTCAAAATAGATGGGTTTCCTTCACATAGGAAGGGAACCAAAGCCCAACAATTATGTCTTTGTCAGGTACTACTTCTCCTCACAAGCAACATATATATCCTAATAAGTTAGCTCTTGAAGGACATATCCTCTAATCCCTACAGACCTTGAAAGGGTACATATGGGTTTCAAGAGCTTGAAAAATCTCTCCTGAATCACACAATGATTTCTACTTCCTGAAAGCTTCAATGGCTTGAAAGTCTCTACTGAACAAAAGATTCCTACCTCGTGAACCATACATGAGTCTCTTCCTCCACATAGGAGAGGAACAAAGCCCAACAAATTCATGATGAATGCAATAGCAGAGAGAAATCAATGGCCATCAATGGATTCTGATGCTATGCTGTTGGTAGTGAGGAGTCATTCTTTATTAATGAAAATGGTTTCTTGCATAAACATTCAATTTCGTCCAACAATTTACAACGTTCAAATACAAATTATGCAACCACGATTCACGTGACTCAGTTTTTATATATCGTTTTACTATATTAAAAAATAAATTTCAATTTGTGTTATAAATTTATTTAAAATTACTAATAAATTATAGTAACTAATAAGACTTTTTTTTTTTTTTGTCGTTGCTAGTGCTTTTAATTTAGGACAAATTACAAAAAAAAAAAAAAAAAAAAAAAACCTTGTGATTTCATTTTTTTGTAAATAAAGGACTATGGTTTTTTTTGTTTAAAAAAGAGGATTGTGTTTTAAAATGTTAACAAAAAAAAGATAACTAAAATTAAATCATGATATTACATAGGGTATTCTTGTTCATTTTGAACTCAAAATTTTCAAGTTGATTAATAAAAATACAATACAAATTAATGATAAATTTTGAAAATTTTTGAGAAGCGCAAATATTTTATAAATTAAATAATGATAATAGATTTTAAAAAAATATAACAAATTGAAAATTTTTTGAAAAAAATTCATATTTTGATATAAAATTCTTAAATAATATACATAAATTATTGATACGTTAAATAACTAAAAATACCATCCGCTATATCATGATTTTTAACGGAAAAATGTTTTTTATCCTTTTTTTGTTAATATTTTAAAACACAATCCTCTTTTTTAAACAAAAAAAAACTACAGTCCTTTATTTGCAAAAAAGTGAAACCACTGGGATTTTTTTTTGTAATTTGCCCTTTAATTTAACTGTAGAAGTGTTAATAATCAAAATTAGGGTATACATATAGATAGTTAATTTAATTGATTATATATATATATATATATATATATATATATATATATATATATATATATATATATATATATATAAAAGCAATAGCACAGCTAGAAGTAATAATAACAAAATAAAAAAGTAATTATGAGATATTATGATTTTCTACCCTCTAAATGTTATGAATTTTCTACTAATTATACCCTAAAAATTGATGTGGCATGATATGTTCATGGAGTCGAGCCAGATTAAAAACATAACATAAGATATATTGCATAAGCGCAACTAATACCATATTTATCACTAATATAAATACTAGAACACATATTTCTATGTTATTAGTGCAATCTTCTCTCCATACACCGGAGATGTCAACTGCAATAACTTGACCTCCGGCTGACATTGACCTTATGTGTCCAGCATAAGAACCTCTATCTTGGCAACCTTCCCTCGCTTCTCAGACCCCTTTGTCCCAACACCAATAAGTCGTCAGGGAAGAAAGACATTCATATGTAGACCTATTTATAAATGTATAGACATTCACCTTTATATATAACAACAGATGCAACATTGAGTTTAGTCTCTTATCTGGGGAAGGCACGGACATGGAGACCTCCATCGATATGAAGATTGATCATAGTCCGGTAGTTGACAGTTTTAGTTTCGTCGCTGAGCTTGAAGACGAAACAGCTCAACAAGACAGCTGAGAAAATCTTCATTTGCCTGTAAGCAAATTCCTTCCCTAAACAAATCCGTGGCCCTGCCTGTTTACCATAATTGCTTTTATTATTGTTATGAATTTGAGCATACATCCAATGAAACCAAATTTACTCAGGGTCTTTATACATTGCTTGACATGCTATTTCCTAATTACGGAAAATAAATTAAATATCAATTAGAAAAGTTACAGTTCCTTTGTCTTAAGTGCCATTAAAGCCATAAACTCCATATTTCGGCGAATAAAAAGCCGAAAAATGGGCTAACACATCATCTGTCACACCAACTATGTGAAATTCAGAAGAATGTCATTTTGTCTATAAGTTAGCCGTCGAAATGTGGACTTTAAGACTTTAATCACATCACAATGAATCCGAAATGTTTGTTTATATGAAATCTAACCTGGAAAGCAGTGAACTTGAAAGGGCTCTGTGGCTGAAACAGACCATCCTGATTGAGCCATCTTTCGGGTTTATATTCTTCAGCATCATCACCCCATATGAATTTCATTCTTCCCATTGCATAAGGTTGGTAAGCTACCATATCTCCTTTGTTAACACTAAAACCATCTGGTAGAGTATCATCAGATAGGCAAACCTTTGCATCCTATTCAGCACAGAAGTTGGATGAATAAAAAAACATTAACACCAGCAGTGGCAATCCGAATTTGCAGAAGCAAGAATAAATATTCAGTGCTCATTCTGTTATATGTCTCAAATTTCTAGTACAATTCACAACCAGTCATAACTAACATCACTGTTAAACAAATTAAAATTCAATGGGCAGCTGCATCAACTTAGAATTGGTACAAGGTATCAATCTTCCCCCAACATTTTTTGTAAGAGCAAGTTTAGACATTCAGAGTGCCCAGTATTTCCCTCAACGTGTAAAACCTAGATCAATGTTATTGCTCTTTAACAAAATTTCAGAAATCGAGCTAAACGGATGTTAAACATTTTTACTTAAATAAGAATAACATTGTTTTAGAGTTTGCACGTTGAAGGCAATGTTGGACCACTCCTAAGCTAAATTGCTATCCCCGAAAAATGTGGGGGGCAGATTTGTATCTCAACCTGAATGTGTTGTTAGATGGAGAAATAGCTCCATCAAAACAAGAGAACATCTTTTTGAAGCTTCCCTCTCTTTTCAGGCTTAACTTGCTTCTTAATTTCAGAATGAATGAAATTATTCGTCACAAATAAGGCAGATAATTTCACCATCATTTATCATTTATCACTGACAATATCCTAATTGCTAATTTATGAACTGAATCATTTCATCTATTCTGGTACAAATATATAAACTGTTGAACAAAGAAAAAGGACACGAAATGAACTCCTTACAACTGGCACAGCTGGATGGAGTCTGAGTGTTTCTGTGATAGCAGCATGGAGATAATTCATCTTTTCAAGAGCTTCTTCATCAATGCTGGCTGCTAATTCTGCAAAATTTGTAAATTCTTTTGCTTTTGAAACTTCTCTTGCTTCGTTCGCGACCTTTTCTTGCACAGCAGGGTGCTTGCAGAGAACATAGATGAACCAAGACAAAGTTGCTGCTGTTGTGTCTTTGCCAGCAATCACAAAGTTAAGTATTATGTCCCGTAAATATGTTTTATCAGTCTCTGTCTCGTCTACTTGCAGGAATCTAGACAAAATATCATCCTTCTTTATCTGCATTCAAAATCTAGCAACAAAGTAAACATCCACACTTCCACAACTAATCACGAAATAGAAACATCAAAGGATGGTCACCTACAGATATATCATCTTTCGAGTTGTGCATTTGCTCAATTTTATTATCGATTAATTTGTATACATATTCATCAATCACTTTGACATTCTTCTTTAATGCGGCTTCAGATCCAATATTCAGAAACCTTTTAACTTTCCAGAAAATATCCACATACCGAAGAAGGGTCAATGCACTTGCATTGTCAAAAGCATTGCTGAATAAGATACCTTCTTCATTCGATCCACACATGCTGTCTAAATCAGCCCCAAATGCAACCTTGAATATAGAATCCAAGGTTGATTTCATAAACAGATCCTACATTAATAGTTAGATTAGAAATCTATTTATATAGGAATAATAACCGAAAACAATCAATTCGAATGAAAAGAATCATAGAAGACTGACTTGTATATCAATCGATTGGTTGGTTTTTGCTGCTTCAGAAACTATACCAGCAAGTTTTAACACATTGTTTCTAAAGATAACACAGCTGTAGTCCCTCAAAACCTTGGTGGAAAACTCGTAGCTCGAAACCTTTCGTTGTTGACGCCACTTCTCACCATCAACTGTGAAAATTCCATCACCTAACAAGTCTCTCAAGTTGTTGTAATTCAACTCACCCTGTTCACGAAAAATCCAACAGACAGAATCATTAACTTGACTAACAGCAATCAACTCACAAGTTAGACTAAATTTGCCACAAAATGTAGAGTTAAGAGTCAAAAATAATATTTGGATGCAGACAATAAAATTCTTTGGCGATTTCGAAGTACTGACGAAAATTACCAATCAACTGAAATTTGCTGACAGTTACTAATAAATTATCTAACAGAATCGCCCAAAAAAAGGCAAAACTGAGCTAAGAAAACAATGATAAAGAGTAGCAATTACACCGTTCCAAAAATGAAAGGTACAGCCTAAAAACTTTGGCTTGTTTAGGCACAGGCACAAAAGTTAATCTGAACTTATTTACCTCGGCCACTTAGGGATTAGCTATTCATGTTCATCTCGTATTCGACTGAAACATTACAAGAAGAAACATGAAAACCAATTCCAATTTCCTTATTAAGAAAAGAATAGCCCTAACCAATGAGTTTCAGCTCAATAATTCTAAATTTCTCTTCATAGCTTCAAAATTGATTCATAGAAAAAGTAAAGTTGAAATGCCTGAAATAGCCGTCATAAGCTATAAACACCAAAATATATAAATTGTAAGTTACAATTCTAAATATTTTTACCGAATTCATATTCAATAATCATGAAATTCATAATCAAACCACAATCCCTAGAAATCATATAATACCCAATTCATACTAATCAGCAAATTCACAACAAATTATACATAAACACTATAATAATAATAATATAATAATAATAATAATAATAATAATAATAAAAGGAAGAAAGGAAAAGACCTTTGCATAATTGGGGAAATTAGTTTTGAGAATATACTCAACATTGAGTGGGTCAGAAGTGTAAATCTCACTTCTGAAAGGGGCGAGAATCCTGTAAGTAGTGTATTTAGCAGCAAGATCAGTCATGTAATGATGCAACCTATTGAAATTGAGGAGATGGTGAAACACTGTGCCCCCAATTGGATGGAATTTTCTCTGTTTCTGCTTCTTTCTCTTCAGTTTCTGAGTGAGAATCTGGAGCAGAAGCAGAGATGAGATTGACAAAATAAGAACAAAGATGAAAAATGAAGCAGAGAGGAAATCCATGATGAGAATATCCTCTCCTATCCTCTCTGCTCCCTCCCTTCTCATATCATTTCTACAATCTTCAACGATTTTATTATGTACTTTTTTCTGTAAAAAAATGTTATAATTAATAATTTTCTTATGTCCAGTGGCGAATCCAGGAGGTTAGGTTAGGGGGGGCGAAAATTTCCTTAAAAATTTTCCGGCCGGCGATCAAAAATTTCCGGCCGATCAAAAATTTCCGATCTGCCAATAAACCTGGAATTAATTCAATTTAATTCAAGAACAACACAATTAATTTTATAAAACACAAATTCTCAATATATCAATCACAATTCAAATTATAACACAATTAATTCTATATAATAGCAATTTATTACGATCCCTAAATTAGAATCCCTAAATGGCTAAACTCCTAGTTAATCTATTTATCATATTAATGAAAAAAAAAAATTTGATTCAAACAATAGTAATACAATAAAATGCTAACATATTATTTGCAATTCCTAATCCTAATTCAACACCATAACAATCTCAATCAATTTAATTTTAATTATAAAATTTCCAATTCAATTTAGGGTAAAATATAAAATATTTAGGAATTGAAAAATAAAAATTACCTAATTGAAGAGCTGGCAGAAGGACGGAGAGCAGCTAACGGGGAGGAGAGTGGCCGGGCAACGGCGGCTTGGGCGGAGGAGGCAGCGGCGGAGGAGGCAGTGGTGTTGGGTTGGGTGGTGGTGAGAATAAGTGGCAAAAGATAAAGAAATTGTAAAGGAGGGGAGGAGGATATGCACATTTCTTTTATTTTTTTGGTTTCCCTCCCAGGCAAAACGACGTCGTTTTGCTGGGATATTAAAAAATACAAAACGACGTCGTTTTGCATTTTTTATTTTTTTTTTAATACGCCAGGCGAAACGACGTCGTTTTGCCTCCCAGGCAAAACGAGGGGATCAAAGAAAAAAAATAAGACGAAAGCCTTTGGCTTTCGTCTTCCCTCTGGTTTTGGGGGGGCAAACAGCCCCCCCAAAACCAGAGATTCCAAGGCAGGGGCGCCGGAAAACACCCCTACTAGGGGTGTTTTCCGGCGCTTGGGGGGGCAACGGCCTACCCGTGCCCCCCCTGCCTCCGCCCCTGCTTATGTCTTCGTTGAAATAATAATATTCGAGGCTGAGATTTATGACCAGTTTGAGATTACTGTTTCTGAAAGTGCTGTCAAGGAAAGTTAGGTTTTATTGCTTTCTTTAAAAGTAGTTTTAAGTGTTTTTTTAGTGCTTTCCTAAATACAATCTGACTTTTACCAATTGTATATTTGAGGCTGTTTTCTGCAGCCCTAAAAATAGCTTTCAGCCAAAGTAAGGTTTCCCATGCTCTGGCTGAAAGCTGCCCCAAACTGGCCCTTGGTCATAGTTAAGACTTCACACTCCTCTCTGCGAATATATTTAGTGGGATTTGAATCTGGATTTCTCTTCTAATTTCAGCCTATATTATCAACTGAGCTAAAACTCGTAAATAGATAGCTTCGTAGTTAAGCGATAATACCAAATTAGGGAAAAAAAAAACAAAAAGGAAAAGTTGGGGTTTGAGGGGGAAAAAAAATTTAAATATAAAGTAATAATTTTATGGATGAAAATGGAAATGGTCCATCCCTACATCACTTTCATCCAGCAATTTCACATTTGTCTGGTATCAAGGTCAAAATGAATTGTCCCTATCCCATATAATGATTTTCTGTATTTATTTGTATTTCTTTGATATATGATTGGTTTAACTAATTATATTAGTACTTTTTTAGGAATGATAATTTGGAAAACGAGTCCAATTAGTCCTAACCCTCTATCGTATTATCATTGATTATCAGAATTTCAACATATAATTGGATTTTATTAATAAATTTTTTGTAAATTATACAATTTCGTATGTCAGTTCCAGAAATATTACATATTATACCCCAAATTAAGAATTTCGAAATGATTAGATCCATAATTTTTGTTCTTTATTAAATCGTATTTTCTTATTTAGACCTTTGAGTAGACCTGTTCATGGGTCGGACTGGACCGGTTCGGACCGGGTTACATCGGGTTTGATATAAAAATCTCTTGTCCAAGCCCAGCCCAGCACGCACTAATTTTACATCGGGCTCGGGCCGGACAATTGAACCTCATTCCCAAGCCCAGCCCAACCAGCTCATCAAATAAATGTTTATATTTTTCTAATATAACTTATTTTAAACAAATTTAATTTACAGATAGTATTCATAGAGAAATTATAATGGTCAAGATCTTCTATAAGTTTTCCAATGGTTCAGATTAAATATTTAGTATATAATTATATAAATAAAAATATAAAAGTATATATTATAAAATTATCCGGACCGGACCGGACTAATCATGGGTCTTATAGTTATTCCCAAGCCCAACGCATCATTAACTCGGGTTTCTACGGGTTCGGACCGGACCGGACTTAAAGTAAAATATGTATGTCCAAACCCAACCCAGAACGGACGGATTTGAACAGGCTTTGCGGACCGCGGATCATTTGCACAAGTCTACCTTTGAGTAGAAGAAAATAACAAATGAAATGAAAATATCACCATACGTCTCAATAAAATTTTCTAAGAACAATTTTTCACTATATTTTTCCGTCTTTTGCAACATATAACAATTGAGAATTACTAAGGTAAATATTGATGAACCAACCCAAATTTGTAATCATAATTACCAATGTCAGGTGAAAAATAAATATTGAGAAGAAATTTTGTGGACTAATTATAATAAAAAAATAATCTAAAATGACCTTAATTGGCATGTTTTCACAACTTCTATGAAAATACATGAAAAAGAAAAACTGAAGTTTGGAGAAGATTTCCAAGCATCAAGAGAAAAAAAAAAAAAAATGAAAAAGGAAAGATAGCCTCATCCTCAGGGCAAAATACACAAAAATCTGGGAATAACATCACAAAAATGCCATCGTCCTATTCGTCCCCTACAAAGCATCTGTTAGATATCATCGATTAAAACAACTCATATTCGAAACTTCAATTATGATTGCAAAACAAATAAACACAAGCAATAATAGGAAATCCAGAAAAATGTACTTTCTTTTCGCTTGTGGATAAACCAATCGTGGCCTCTATTATGGCAGTCTCTTTTTTACAGGTTTTTTTTCCCCACCTGCTAAAGATGCTCAAAGGGGGCATGGAGGAACTTCGAGGGTTGTTCCTGCTTGAATCATTCCCCAACCGATAAGACGCCAATGCTTCTCAACTCGTCGGCTTAGAGCAATCTTCTCTCCTTTGCTGGTGCACACGGGAGATGTCAACTGCAGCTTTGCTAAATCGTTCTTCACAGCTATAACTCGAGCCCCAGTTGACATTGACCCTATGTTCAGCATAAGAATCTCTGTCTTGGCAAGCTTCGCAACCTTCCCTTGCTTCTCGGATCCCTTTGTCCGAACACCAATAAGTCGTCGGAGAAGAAAGAAATTCACCTAACAGACGATAACAATATCAGAATCAGTGAAGTATAGACTGATCGGTGTCTTTCCTAAGAGACAGATAATTGTACAAAATTTATTTTCTTCCAAAAGTTACATTGGCGAAAGGGATTACCCACCATCGGTCATACATGAGAGAATTGATAAATAATATCAGTAACAAAATCAACGCCCACCCTACCTTAGTAGATAGAACAATTCAACCATTCAACTTGGCTTGCAAGATCAATTTACCCAAAATGAACTTTGTTTTAGTCCACAACTTAACATGGTTTGTCAATTTAGTCCAAATGCGACACATGTCAAGAAACTATTTGTGGTTTTTAGCCGAGTCAGTTTCTGATAATGACGGTTGTACGTCGGACTAATTTGACCAAAATGCCAGCCTGATGGAACAAACGGATAACCAAAATTTGTTCTGAGCAAGTTGATCCCATGAACCAAATTAATCCTTTATCCCTTACATAACAATACAAAATTCGACCATATCAAGGGAGGACAATGCTCACATGCACAAAAATTCCATCATTCCTTACAAGCATGCATAACACTGCAAATAAACTATGCAACCAACTATACATATGACCTTAACAGCTAAACATAGTACAGAAGCATAAACACCGAATACAATTCAAGAATCTAGAAAAACATTTTTGCCATTTTAGCTCCATACCTCAAGCTCAACAAAAACTTCAGGGAGGGATCCAACATCTCCAAGAACTTGACCCACCAACCTATCAGCACGTGTCAATGTAGGGTCCATTGTAGTGCCAACACCAATCAAACCTCCTGGAACTGCAAATTGTAGCTCATTCTGCTCAGCATATAGTGAGACTATTCTAGTGTATATTGGTGTGCACTTGATATTCCCAGTCTCATCTTTAACAACAATCCCAGGGCGAACTTCAATATATTGATTGACCCTCAAAACACCCTGCATACGACACAGTAATTAATTCAAGCAACTGGCACCACTGATATAGAGTTGGGATAAACAACCTCAGAAAACTTCATGATGCAAATACATACAAGAGTCTCATTGATATAAGATTTGGACTGTTAATCTTATATCAACAAGAGTGATGAGGCCTTTTTAATTAATTTTTGCACTTCTATTTGATCAATTCCATTCTACAAGTTTCCACTAAAAGTTGTCATCCATAAGAATCCAATAAAGGTATGTTTAGTTCAGTGGTGAGAGTTACTGGTTAACCATCAGTAGTTGCTATTGACTGAAGGAATTGCAGCTCCATTCTATTATAAAAATGATCAACAAAACCCTTTATATCTTTAACAATTAAAATGAAAATTTGTTCTTTACTGCATCCAAATAAATTTACTCTTTCACTAACCAAACACATGGATAAGAATTTTGGGATGTGCTAAATAAGAAACTATCCATCACTTTTGGTGCGGGGAGGAACCCCAAAGTAGGGGAAAGAGAACAAAAGAACAGAAAGAATGGCAGGACAAAAAAAAACAAAAAAACAAAAAACTAGAATTGATGATAGCAGTATCTTCTTTTGCTCCATCCCTCTTTAACTTGCAGACAGTATTTCTTTTCGTTTTCAAAGGAAACCTCAGTTTATTAAAGATCAAGTGAATTGATGAAAGCCCCATCATTCTCTCACCATTTTCAATGTTTTGAAGTGCAAAACATATGATTCTAAAAGCTATGGATTCTAAATCTATAGATCAGTCCCAATACTACCCATAGAAGGTTAAGGAAAATAAAAGAGAAAGTGGATCTAAATTTGATCTCTATTTAAGGAATACAAATGAGTTCATCTTAGGTAGAAAAGTATTCCAATCATCGCCATTGTCAAATGAACACTTCAGTAAAGTTTTAGGTAGAAAAGTATTCAATCAAAAGTCAAATTATGTCTAACCTTCATCAATAATATTCTCCATCATTACCACCAAATAAATAATTAAGCATAAATACTTTTGAATACAGGTACTACAGAATTTTTTTTTTTATTATTCTTCAACCTTTTGATGAGGTATCATAACCTCCAAAATCCTAACAATAGATGTCATCTTTTCCCTTTAGATTAACATTCAGTCTATTTAGGTACAAGTTAGCCTCAAGGCTAAAATATTACCAGCCCCTGTCTTCTTTTTTTTTTTCACATATGGTAATTTTTGGTCATTGTGCAACTTTTGGGCCTTTAACTAACAACAAAATGAGAAAAAATCTAGTGAAAGGGCCACTAAGTTGATGTCCTTTTATATTTATTTCTCAACATCAGCGACTTTTAGAACTTAAATTCATCCTCAATTCGGGGATAACATTTATAGACACAACGATTAGGTTAATCTGGCATCCTTTGAATGTAAGGGAGGGCTTTGCTCCCCCAAACCTGGGAAGTACAATGCAATATTGAGGGTCCGTATTCTGATATAAAATTATCAAATAAATCATGGAATGTAATCTAAATTTGTAGTGAAGCAGTCCTTTTAGATATAATTTGAGTCCTTTGTTTGTACTTCTTCGTAAATTTTGCTTCCCAAGATTAGCATTGACAACACCTTTTCTTCATATCCCAGACCAGATTGGTTTGTCAAACTAGAATGAACATGAATTGAATCATGTCGCTAGCACTTGGGAGTATTTACACTCTTACAGAATTATAGTTAAAGTAGGAATCAAATTATCAGTAGACTAAATACTAGCTCGCAGTCTGAAGAGAAAGAAAAGTGAAGATTAAAAAAAAAAAAAAGGAATACGGTAGGAGTGGAATGATAACAAGCAACAGCATCAAGAAACATACCCTGAAAATGCTTCCACCAGCTACACCACCTTTTATCTCATCAACCTCAAATCCAGGCTTATTGACATCAAAAGAGCGAATCACAATCATGTTTGGTGGTGAGATAAAGTTCCTCTCAGGAATAGGAATCTTTTTCACAATGTATTCACACACAACATCAATATTGTACTTCAGCTGTGCAGAAATTGGCACCACTGGTGCACCATCAGCAACAGTCCCCTAAAAAAGAAATCTTCAGCGGGTAAATATAGTTTTAATCATAAATTGAATACCATTTCACAATTCATACGTGATGAAAGAGAAAATTTTATGTTATTTTAATATTCACATAAACCAGAGAGACTTGGCATTATTGACCAATAACATACTTTATCTTCTTTTCCATTTCCTTCACTTTCACTTCTTGTTTCCTAGAATACTCTGCTAAATATGGTTTCAAAGAGAGATTGATTTGAATTCCCACAAGAATCATTCCACCAATTCAATAGGCCAAAAAGAAAAGAAGAAAGAAAGGAAAACGCATACCAATTATACATACAGATAACAATGCATAGAATCAGATGCTAAATTTCCAGGTCAAAAATCAGGAACCTAATCACTTTGACTGCTGAGATGACATTTCATTTGAATCGAACAACTCCATATAATTTGATGAGTAAATGACATTAGGTCATGAGTTTGAGACTTTAAAACATATTCTGCAGAACTGCATTCATAATTGATACATGGATTACACTACAATTAGGAAAACTGATTTATGAGAAAGTTAACTTTAATAAAATACTATGGGGATACATTGACAAAAGAAAAAGAGATGAAAATAAGGAAGTGAGTGTCTGTCACAAGTGCTATATATAATTATTTGCTAATCAGAGAAGGGAAGGAACGGTCAAACAGCGATGCCAAACCTGAATAAATTTTTGAATAGACTCATGCTGGTTGATGGCCACATTTTCTTGAATTAAATCAACTTTATTTTGAAGAATTATGATATGCTGAAGACGCATGATTTCAACAGCAGCAAGGTGCTCAGAAGTCTGTGGCTGGGGACAGCTTTCATTTGCAGCAATGAGAAGCAGCGCGCCATCCATAATCGCTGCTCCATTAAGCATTGTAGCCATGAGAATATCGTGACCCTATAGAAAAGCAAAGAACACATTATAGCGAGAAAGGATCTATTCTTGCATAAAAAAATAGAAGGAATGTAAGTCAACTTTTTTCTCATTGTCTAGCAGAATCATACAAAATCTAAAAATACATTCATTAATTCATACATATATATAGTTAAGACACAGCATCGTCATACCGGGCAATCAACAAAAGAAACATGTCTCAGCAATTTCATTCTAGAGTTCTCGAAGCCAGGCACATCACACATGGGACTATCTTCTTTCCCACTTCCATAGGCCCTGAAAGAACAATTTTAACATTAAAACACAAAATGGCAGAAATTCACCGATATCATACTGCTCCAGCTTCATGTCTAACTCACTTGTAACACATAGGCCGGGGGCACCGATCATCTTCACACTTGTAAATCTTTGCATTCGCATATCCAAGCTTAATGGTAATGTTCCTTTCCAACTCATTCTTAAAACGTACAGTCTACAATTGAATAGCAACCAAACATCTCCAAATTAAATAGCTACTTCCAAATAAACCAGCATGAGCTACATATCAGTCAACGAGAAATTCAAATACAATCACAAAACAGAGAAAATAACCCCACAACGAACTGATTGGTCTGCTTACAAAATTGAAGTTCAGAAGGTAAATTACCTGGACACCAGATATAGCTTTAACAACAGTGGATTTTCCATGTGCCACGTGACCTATAGTACCTGGAAAAAAAAAACAAAAACAAATCTCAAACTATCAATCTTGAGAATCAAACTCACTTAAACTTAGAAAAACCCCAATCGAAGCATGTGACGAACCAAAACAAAAGAAGAAAAAAAGAAAAATTACCGATATTTATAGTAGCCTGACGAGATATTACTTCAGGAGAGAGTGGATGTAACTTAGTTACATCCAATTTATTCAAGTCCTGCTCCATCAATCCTTTCCGCGACATTGTTGAAACTCCGAAGTTGAAACCTGCTTCAGTTAGTTCTTTTCCAATCCAGAGAAGATTACTTTCTACAAAATCAATACACGAAAGAGGAGGAAGACGAAAGAATGCAAAAGCTAGCAGGGGGCTGCGGGGAAAAGCCAAGGAAATGAGAAGAAAATTGAGAGAGTGAAAACCCTAAACGAGCAACTAGACGATTCAGACTGCAAATTTTAATAGTTTATTTGTTTTTCTTTTCAGTTTTACGCCTTTTCTATGTATACAAAAATAAATTTTAAATTAAATTAAAATTAAAAAAGTTAAATAAATTTAAGTATTTCATTTTTTTATTTTTCTTTTTTGCACTATAAGGGTCTAGAATTTGTTTCTCATTAAAAATATTTCGTATTAATTAGATTGTGTATTTTTTTTTAATTTAATTAAAAAAATTTTAGTGATATTATTAGTGTATTACTCTCTTCATTTTTTATTATACAATATTTTAAATTTTTTACTTTGTTCTTTTTTATTTGATGTTTTACACTACCAATGTATTTTTTATCATATTTTCTCATATTTACCCTTATTTAAAATAAGAGAGTTGTTCATTATTTAATGCAAAAAGTACCACATTAAGTTTTGAAAGAAGAAAGAGAATTTTTACATGGAAAATAGAGTTTTAAGTTAGAAGTATTAAGGGTAAACTAGTCATTTTAGTAACCTAATTAATATTTTATTGGTATTCCTTAAACATTATATAACAAAAAACGAAGGGAGTAATTTATTAAGCTCTTGATTAATGTTTAATAATTTATTAATTTAAGTGTTTAATTAGGTTTGTTATCAAGCGGTGAATTGAATATAATATTTTAGGAGCCTCAATCTAACTAGATGGAGTCTAGAGTTTTTATATTTTAACATTTGGCATATAATTAATTGGAGAAAGATAAAAATATTTGATTATGCTAATTGAAGGTGGTGAATTATAATTTTTTAATATAAAATGTTGTAGATGGAGTAGCAATTTAACTTTATAAAACATATGTTAGATTCATATTAAATACCTCCATAAATGCTGTTAAATATTAATTATAACTAAATAGTAGAAAACTTTTAACATAAAAATAGCATAGAAAAAATTAAATACAAATATAACAATTTCTATAAGATATTAACTCAATTCAGTAAAAAAAAAAAAAAAAAACTCAAAATTATGTATATATATATATATATATAGAGCAGGGATACTATAATTCATAAAGACCCTTTTTAGCCTCTGTGTTATCATCAGTTTACCTTTTTGACCCGTATCCTGTTGAAATTTTCTTTTTTACCTCCTGTGGTGTGTATATATATATAGCAGGGATACTATAATACTTATAAATATTTATAGGCATAAAGACCTTTTTTAGTCCCTGTGTTATCATCAGTTTGCTCTTTTAACCCGTATCCTATTGAAATTTCCTTTTTGCCCCCTTTGATATATAAAAATATTCCAAATTAATCCCCTAAAAAGCATATTTTGTCATATTCCGTTAATAAAATTGTTAACGGAATCTGAGGTAATATGCTTTTTAGGGGGTCAATTTAGAACGTTTTTGCATACCACAAGAAGCAAAAGGGAAATTTCAATAGGACAGAGACCAAAAGAGTAAACCAATGATAGCACATGGTCCAAAAAGGTCTTTACTATCGTATTTATAGGTGGAGGTTTTTTTTTTTTTTTATCATTTTGCATTTGGAAGGTAAATTACTTGCTCTTGAATTCTCTTATATATTTATTTTGGTAGGAAAAGCCAAAAATGAAAACAATGACAGGAAAAAAAAAAAAAAGAAGATCATTTTGCATTTTGGAAGCTAATTTCTTGCTATTAAATTATCTTATATGTTTGTTTTGGTAGGAAAAAAATCAATTTAGATTTGCATATATTACATATTAAGATCGATCTTTTAATTCGAATTTGTTAATACCAATCCATCTATTATAATAATTGCAATGCCAAAAACAGTTGTAAACCCACGACAAAATTTGAGATGGAACAATATTATACCTAAATTATATTAATTAAAAATATTTTAAGGTACACAGATATACATGTAAAATTAAAGTAATATAAAAAAAAAATTAAAAAATATATAATTAAAAAAAAATATCGGAAAAAAAACCATACATTAACATTTGAACTTCAACTTGAAGTAGCAATCTCCTTCATTAATATATTTATTCACATTTTGCGATATGAGACACTTTGATCAATATGTAACACTCAAATTTATTAACTAGTTATTAAATGGAAAAATTTAATAATTTAACAAAAATTTCGTCTTGATAAAATATTTATATTCATGTTCAATTAATATAAATGTTTTTTTAATTGGGATAAATTAAGGACTTTATTTGAATAAATATTATGAATATAATGTAGACTCGTTGAAAAGCAAATAAAAAGTATTATATATCAATTAAAATATATTTTTTTATTAACTACAATTATTTTCATTGAGATAATCTTATTCAAGGCTTAGACCATATAGATATATTTAGTGGGATTCAAACCTAAATTTTCTTCTACATACTTAGTCTGCATTACTAGCTGAGCTATATCCCGTACGTTATATCAATCAAAATATATTATTGCTATCGCAATGATACAACTTTGATGCTTATAAATATTTATTCATTCAACTTAAGCCTGAAAATGGACAATTTTAGTATTTTATTTTATTGTATATTTCTCAAAAAAGGTCTCAATAAAATTATTCTGAGCTTTCATCCATAATCTATAGCGTAGGAAATGATAAAATTAAAAGGAAATAAATTGTACGATAATAGAAAAATAATGATAAGCTTTTGTTAACATGAAATTTACTAATATATAGTAATTCAAAAATTAATTTTATTCCATACAAAATGCTATATTTTATAATTAAGAAATATAATAAAATGGTTGATAACATAACATAACAGATGGTTTAAAGCACTTTCAAAACGAGAACAATATTTTTTTTTTTTTTTCTACAAAAACAAGTCTAGTGCTTTATGACGTTAACAAACAAAAGGATCCACCCCCATTTATGTGGAAAGCTTCAACAGAACTAGAGATATGTTTGTCTTTATAAAAAATAATCATATAAAAACCAATTTTTAATCATATGTTTTTTTTTTTTTTACAATTAAAAGAAAAAAGCAACAAATAAAAAAAAGCCAAATGGCCAATTAGCACCAGGAGCATCATTTAAGAAAATCAAGATTAATTTCAATAGGAGAACCATCAAGGAAATGAACACCTATAGGGAATCTATCTGTAGAACATGTATCAACACAAAAATACCTAAAGTCTTTTTAATTATTCTATTAAACCCCCAAATTCCTAAAGTCCCAAATTAAAAACCTAAATCAACCTAATCCTAGTTTTTCTTTCAATTTCTTTGCGATTTGCAAAGTTTCGTCGTTTCTCTGCTATTTTTTTTATTATAACAATAGCAAATTGATTACCATCATATTTGTGTTTTTTTTTTTTTTTGTCTTAAAAAAATTAAACATCTAAGAATAAATAGATTCCCAAAAATCAGACAAATTCCATCTTTCTCTCAAAATGAAGAAGTGTGAAATATGCAATTCTCCGGCATAGGTATTGTGAATCAGATCAAGCAAGTCTTTGTTGGATTTGCGATTGAAAAGTTCATAGTGCAAATTTTATCGACACGAAACATTTAAGAACTCTTTTTTGCTACCTCTGCCAATCCTTCACTCCATGGACTTCGGTGATATCGAAATGGCGCAAATGGCGGCTGCTGAGACGACGGTGATGATGGGACGACAAATAAGATGTTTTTATATGACTATTTTTTAGAAAGACAAAAATATCCCTAGTTCCGTTAAGATTTTTCACGGAAATGAGTTTGGATCCTTTTTTTTTATACGTCACAAAGCACAAGACTTGTTTTTGCAGAAAAAAAAAAAAAAAGGTCCTCGTTTTGAAAAAGCCTTAAACCATGAGGTTTGTTTTTTAAGTTTACCCTATGGATTTTAAATCTGTTTGAAAGTTTGGTATTTCATTGTCATATTTATAGATAAAATATGTATGATTTTATCATTTCAATTTGGAAGGTAACATCCTTGTTATTAAATTCTCTTATATATTTATTTTGGTAAGAAAATCTAAAAATAAAAAAAAAGGATAGAAAAAATCTCAGTTTGGATTTGCTTATATTACATATTAAGCCATTTTGTGGTTCTAATTAACCATATCAATATTTCTACCAAAAAATTCATTATCCTCGTTTTATTACACGAGATTAAAAAAATAAAAACACATTAAGATTTTCTTAGTGAAAAAACAATTATGGTCATGGCATAAATTAAATAATTCATTTTATATTTTAACCCCACGTCTTATAACAAAATAATACTGAATTTTTCTACTTGTGATTATTATAACAATTATTAAAATAAAAATTTTAGTTTTTGATTATATATTTTTTATGGTACATAAATAAATAAGAGGCACATATAAATCTATGAACAATCTCAAGAAATAAAAGATTAGTGGAGAAGAAAAAAAGAGACTCTTAGTAATAAAATAATTAAAACATAAATATTGTATATAATAAAGGAAAAATACAAAAATGAACTCTGTCGTTTACCCGATTTACAAATAATACTTTGTGGTTCAAAACGTGACAAACATAGGTCTGTATTTTCACAATGTTAATAAAAATAGTCTATCATTCGATATTTTCTCATAAAACCTTATTTATCCTTCAAATTTTTATCTAAAAGTTTGCAATTATGCTGATTAAAAAATATGATGGACTTTAATATTGGAATTTGAAATTTTTCGGGCGCTTTTATCTTTATTAATTAATAATATGAAAAAATGTAAAAATAATAAAAAATAGAAAAATTGCTGGAAAATTAGTAAATAATATGTATAAATTATTGAAATATCAAATAGTATAAAATGTTGAGCTTTGCACAGGGATTAGGTTAAAAATCCAAATTTCATATTGTTAACCCAATTTCTATGAAAAGCTTAATTTTTTTTACTTTTTATTATCTCAATAATTTATATATATTATTTTAAGAACATATCACAAAGATTTGAAATCTTTGGCCAATTTCTATATTTTTGTAATTTTTTTTCATTATTAATTAAAAAATATATGCATTTCCTAAAAATTTATGAACTTTGTTATTAAGTTCCATTATGTTTTGATAAATTAACATGCAAAATTTCAGATAAAAATTCGAAAAGGTAAAAGAGTTTTTAGAGCAATATATTAGACGATAAACTATTTTTGTTAACATTATAAAATTACAGATCTCAATTTATCGCTTTTTGAACTACGTGATAATTTTTGCAAATTGAGCAAATCACATGTTTATTTTTATACTTTTCCCCTAAGGTATTTCTCCATCTCAAACAAATATAATCCTTAACCATTTGATATATATATAATATAATTGATACGATGAGGTATTTTGATACTTATAAATATTTATTCATTCAACTTAAAGCCTTCAAATAGAAAATTTTAGTATTTCATCTTAACATATATTTCTTAGAATAGTCTCGAGAAAATTATTCTAAACTTCAATCTATATTCTACGGCATAGGAAATGATATAATTTGAAGGAATAAATTGTATGATCATAGAAAAATTGTGATAAATTTTTATTGATATATAATTTATTAATATATGGTAATTCATACATTAACCTTATCCCATAAAACACTATATTTTATAATTAAAATATTAAAATAGCTAATAATTTAAATATGTGTCCGGGCGTTTGATGATAGAAGAGGAAGACAAGCACATGTAGCATGGACACAACGACAAGTAGCTATTTTAGAATCACAAGGACACCTGCGAAATGCGATGCAATCGTCATCTGAATAGCAAGTGCCGCTTGTTGTTGATTCCCTAGTTACTTCGTAGCTACCTTTCACTGTTTCTGAACCTGCATTCATATATAATTTATTTAATTATTATGAAATTAATATATCAAAATAAAAAATGTTTTAAGTATGCATTAGTTAATGAAAGAAGAAAACTAACATGAAACAATGAATACCACAACAACTAAAAAACTCAGCATTTTCGAAGGCTTAGTTGCCATATCCTTTTAATTAGATTTGAGCAAAATCGCTTTGAATTTTAATTTTGTTGAATAGTTTGGTCTTTCTCATTGTCATATTTATAGGTCGAATATGTATGATTTTATCATTTCAATTAGGAAGGTAAAATCCTTGCTATTGAATTCTCTTATATATTTATTTTGGTAAGAGAATCCAAAAAGAAAGAAAAAAAAAAAAAGAAAGAAAAAAAACCAATGGTATATTATATTATACCAAAATTATATTAAGTCAAAATATTTTAAAGTGATAATCTATTATCTATATAAAAACTGAATACATCTCGCTGACGTGTCATTTTCTCAGTTTTTCTAAATTATTTTTAATTAATTTTAAATAAGTTAAATCATTTATCTATTAAATTTTTTAGCTAATTATTAGTTTTTACAATCCTTATGCCTCGCCTGATGTGATACCTTCAAGTTTTAGAATTTGAATTTCTTATCCTATCTTTTCTCTCCTCTATCTAATAATAATAATAATAATAATAATATCCCGTCTCTTTTCTCATTCCAAGATCTAAATCCCCATTTTATCTCCTCCTCCATTTTTTCCAGTTTCATCAGGAGTTCATTCCACTTTCAAATTTCATTTTTCAGTTCTATTTTGCCTCTGTCAATCCGCTCAGTAGCATCTCTAAGAGCTTTCCGCGGTGCAATATCAACATTTCCACCATTTCTTCCCCTCTCTCCAAAACACAGATCAGCCTCCATTTCTAAATCTCCATTTCTCTCCTTCTGATCCTCTTCTCGAAGCGCCATTTGATCTGCTTATGGGGATGGAAGCTTCTTGACTCACTCTTTCCTTTTGCTGATATCTGGTAATTATTCTATTATAAACAGTTTTGATTGCTTAATATTCCTACGCTTTTTCAGTTGGCTTTTGTTTATGGACAGTTTTTTAGATTTCACGGTTACTTCCTTTCCGCTATTGTCGTTCCTTTACTTCTTTACATCTTCATCTTCTTTGCTAAATCAGGCCATTCTCCTCCTTCAAATCGGCTGCTCTATTCACCATTATTCTCCTAGGAATGGTAATTTCAATATGTTCCTGCGAGTCGGTGCGCAAGTTTGGACATTTTTTATTGTTTGCAAGGTAAATAGGTAATTGATCTCACCTATCCTTTTATTTTGTGCTATTTTTGTGACAATTGATTGTGGTTAGTCTATTTTTGCTTTTTATAATTTCAGAAAAAAAGAGGAAGAAGGAAGCTATATCCAAATTCATTTAGGTCTGGTGAGATTTTTTTTATGTAATGGCGTTGTGTTGCAAATCACTATCTCTCTCAGATTCTCATTAAGATTTTTGAATTATTATTTGTGTACGAATATCTGATTTTTGCTTTGTTCTTTGTCAATTACAAAGGGTTTTTGAAAAGGCCCAGTTTTCCCCAACTTGCATAGCAAACTCCTCTTTCTTAATTGTTGGAGGTCGAGGTTTGGCTTCTATTTGTGTTGCTTTTTCACCTTTTTGTGAATTTGATTTTTTTATGGTGTTTTAGTTTTGACACTACAGTTTCATGATTGTTTTGATTAATGTTGTCTTCCTCTTTCTTTAGTTCATCTTTTATTTTATTTCTCATACTCACTGCAATGTTCAAAATTGAAAGTTTTGACATCACATTGATCAGCTCAAAACATCATTTGGAGGTATTGCAAGATGGATGTCCAGATGTTCAACATGATTGTTTTTAATGTGCAAATTTGGTAAATCAATGTAGCTTGGTTTGGGATTCTTTATATGACATTGTTCATCTTAATCCAAGTGTAATTACCTTTTTGATGATATTTGGAAAATCACAAATGATCAATTTTTATTGTATTGTGTAGTGATATTTGGAGGCAAAATAGGTCTCTAATGAAGATTGCAAAATTGGATATTAATTTGTATGCTCAACATGGTTCAAAACAGTTCATGAAATTATTTCAAATGTAAAACAGTTTATGAAATTATTTCAAATGTAACTGAAGAATTAGAAATATATATGTCTATATATATGTCTGTCTCTGTTGCTATCTCTCTCAAATGCTCTTCTCAGATCTCACTCAGGTTTTTGAATTATTGATTAACCTTTTAAAAATGTTACCCTTTGAGTTGGTTATGATTCTTGTTTAAGCTATGCTACCAACTCAATCTAAAAGTAATTTTTTTTGTTTTCCTTTTGCTGAAGAGTTTGGAAAGAAAGTTCTTTTGTGAAATCTGAATATCTTTAGTTCTGTATCAATAATGGTTTTAGCAAGGAGAAGTAATTTGATAATTTTAAAATCGTCTGCTAGAGTTGATAGTGAAGCCAACTTTAAGCTAACACTCTAAAATATACGCATAGTTTTGTAAGGAAATGATTTTGATAACTAAGTTTTAACATCTATTGCTTAATGTTGACTTATACTCAATTGAAAAAGAGAACCTGCAGCTTTGAGCCTAATCATAAATTTGTAATAGAGAGATTTCCTCAATGTATATCGATCAGTGTTACCATATATGTGTCAAGTCTTAACTCAATTTTATTGAATAGTCAGTAATTAGGATTCCAATTCAGGATTAGTAGATTAGGATTCATTTTTAGTGGATTATGATGATTTGAAAAGTAGCTTTTTCATGTTATTTGACCATTCTCATTCTCTCCCACTAGAACATATCCTTTGGAGAGATCAAGATATCTTATAAAGATACCTTTCTTGCCTCTTGGGCCTAGCTTGCCAGGCTTGCTAGATGTATCACGAACATAGGTAACACATCCCTATGGTCGCAAATGGTTCAAATTGGGCTTGCGGCTCGTCCACAATTTACAAGGCGTGGTTTCAACGGACTTAGAAGGTACTCTACTGAGTACATATGTGGCAGTCAATAGTGCGTCTCCCCAAAAAGGAGATAGACAAATTGGCTTCAGCCATCATAGACCTCACCATCTCTAAGAGGGTTCGGTTTCTTCTTTCCGTTACTCCGTTTTGTTGTGGAGTCCTAGGTATTGTCAACTGATGTTCAATACCTGTTTCATCACATAAAACTTTAAATTCCTTAGAGAGGTACTCTCTTCCCCGTTCGGTCCTTAAAGCTTTGATTCTCTACTCTAATTGATTTGCAACTAGAGCCATAAATCTTTTGAAACATGCTAATGCTTCAGATTTACTCATAAGCATTAGCATGTTTCAAAAGATTTATGGCTCTAGTAGATTAGGATTCCAATTCAGGATTAGTAGATTAGGATTCATTTTTAGTGGATTATGATGATTTGAAAAGTAGCTTTTTCATGTTTCTAGAGTAACCAAAACAGCTGCAACTGTATTAAAAGCATTCCTTTTGTCAATTAAATAATTAAATGTTTCTTCTCATTAGCAACTGATTCAGGTTTGTTTTTGTTTGAATTAAAGGCTTTAGTTGCTCATAAATTGCATTTTGCATGTTTTACCAAGAAAAACATGTGTTTTTTGGGATCCAATTGATTTTGCAGATGAGTTGGATGATACTATATTCCCGAATGCATCTTTAATAATTTAATGGGTGAGAGTCAGTCCCTCTCTATCTTTTGATATCTTTTTGCGTTTATGCCATTAAATTTGTGATAACTGATGATTTCTTTTTCTATTGGTTTGAGCAGAATATCCAGCTTGAGTTCTTCACTAAAAACAAGAACATTGTTGGCTTTGAAAATGTAAGTCATGAATGACATATAGTTTAATGATTGTAATTTTCATTTTTTTCTTAGTCCAGTGTTATATGTAAAGGTGTGTTAACTTCAAAAGTGATTTGCATGGAATCACAGAAAAGGCTTTAAAATTCTTTTAGTTTGATCGTGCTAAACGTTCAAACTTTTTTTGTTATATTTTTAGGGTTTGAACAGTAGAACTACTTAGTGTTAAAGGAATTTAGGGACCTTGGATCAACCATTAAGTGTCGCTTGACAGGTCGTTTTCATTTCCATCAACTCTGTTATTAATTTTAATTTCTATTGTTTTCCATTTACATTAAGATGTTGTCAACTTCAAAACTTTCAATGGTTGTAGAGTCCACAAGTTGAAAAGGTATATAATTTATGGATTTTGTTTGCTAATTTTACAATTGGCCTCATACATAGCCATAGAGGAGCCTAATGTTTGTCCTATTCCATTTTTTCTTTTTTCTACATTTGCTATCTATCTATCTATCTATCTTATTTTGGATTTAGTTTCTCAATTTCAATCTGGACTGCATTTTCCATGTGTAGTGTATTTTGAGATCATTGAAGAATTTTTTTAATATTTTGACATACTCACCAAAGTGTGTTAAAAAATTTGATGTGTTATCTCGGTGGTTTACTGAATTTTTTTATTTTGTTTATAATTTAGTATACTGGTTTTGTTTGAAACGTGATTTACTGAATTACGGTTCTATTATAAATGCGTTTTACAGTTTCTTTCTATATTGCTTTAATTTCTTTCTCATGCCTTCTCCTCTCTTTTCTCTACACTCTCACATCTCAATTTAACGTAATATCTTTTGCGAATCTTTCTGCTCAGTTTGTTAGAAAGAATTTGATGCAGTCTTTATAATTTGATTGTTTCAAATGATTCGTAGCTCTGTTAGAGGAAGGAACTTTATTCAAGATCTAAGGAGAAATTGTTTGTTTCTTTGTATGTTAGATTAGATCTTACCTTTATCTTTCTAGCAAAGGTTTCTAACTACCATTGGTTCCCTTGCTTTTTGAAATCACAGTTTCATTCATTCTGTGTTCCTTTTCTTCATAACAAAGTTGCTTGACTTGTGATGAAAGGATGAGTGATCTTTCTGGGTTTCAAAAAGTGAAAGGGGCAGATTATATTTGAAAACTATCTCAACAATATGCGAAAGAGAGCTTTTTTCCATTTATCGTATTTTATAGTATTGATAATTCCTCTTCCTTCGCTCCCTCATTTACTCATTTTTGATATATGAGTATATTTGATTACAAAATATTTATTTCTTTTGATGTTAAATTATTTAAGAGAAATACATTTTAATGTAAAATTTCAAGGTGATCCTATTAATGATAATTTCTATTATTTTCCATTTACATCAAGATTGATTACACTTTGTTCTTGCAGGATGCCCATAATGGTGAGCATCATATGAATAAATATTTTCTCAAGTTGTATACTATATTATGCATGAGTTTAGTTTTTCCAATTTTGTCTTAAAATTATCTTTATTTCAATTTATGAATGCATTACTATTGAATATACTGATAATTATTGAATTTACTCCAGCAACGGATTCGCTTATAGGATTATATTTGGTGAAAATATGAATTATTATTATTATTATTATTATTATTATTATTATTATTATAATAATAATAATTATTATTATTATTATCTGAAATTAACTATTTGAGTGAAGAAATTAGTATAAGATTCTGTTGGTTTTTGGTCCGCCCATGACATTTTGGAATGGCAGGGACTAAATTGTAATTATGTATAAATTACAGGGACCAAATGTGTAATTTGGTCCGACCCTATATATAGATGGAAGTTGGGATTTCCACTATAAATAGAGAAGAAGTTTCTCTATTTCCGAACAAGAGGGAATCGTAGAGATTCCCACTCTACTCCCGGAGAAAACGTCCCTACCGATAAAATACGGATTACTTCTTCGTTCGTCGGAAGAATTCACGGATATAGCCCGTACTCAGTGTATTCATACACTCGTCGGAAAGGCAACCAGAATGATCCGGTTTCTCGCGTAGATCAGATCCATTCCATAAACGAGTTTCCGCTGCATATAAACCGTAAGTCTGTTTATCTATCTGTTTATGGTTATCTATGGAATTCTGACTTCATTGGTATCAGAGCCGAAAGGTTTATAAATTGATGTGTTCAAATCTAGTTTTCTGGTATTCCATGAATGATTGATGTGTTCAAATATTGATTTCTAGAATTCCGTGAATTAGAATAAGTTTTATCCGTTTTGATTGTGTGTTTATTCGGTTAAATACATAATTGTTCGTTTTGATACGGATTTATATTGATATCCGCATCAAAATGATTCTGTAAATATTGAAATCTGATATTCCATGAAAAGAATATGTTTCTGTCGATTTTGTATTCGTTTTTGTTCGTTTTGATACGGATTTGCATTGTTATCCGAGTCAAAACGATACCGTATTAGATCCAACAGTACAAAGTGTCAAAATTTTTTGTCGGAATTTCGTAAATCTGACCACACCACTGAAATCAGCACGAAAAATTGAGTCGAAATGTCAAACTTCACGGCCAACGGAGGCCCGGAAGGTGGCGCGTGTACCTCACGCGCCACCACTGCGGCTGGGATTAGCCGCTTGACGGTTTGGAGAAGTTATGTTGCTGGACACGTGTCGATACATGATTCGTTGATTTTCTGACGGGTGAAAAGTAAAACCAATCACGTTAAGACACTTGTCGAAGTCAACTGCTTCTGAAACGGTCAACTGACACGTGTTGTACACGTGGACCAATGGTATGTCGCCACGTGTCCAACCACTTGTGATTTTGCCACATCATCGTGACACGTCACTTACCACGTCATCACTGTGGACCAATAGGATGGTGCCACGTGTCATGGCTTTGCCACATTAGTAAGCCACGTCATCATACACGTCATCAGTTGACCCAATCAGGTGATGACACGTGGCATATGTGCCACGTCTGCTCGAATCACAAGGTGCCATGTGTCGCGTGAGTCAGCTATACCCATGGAGCGCGTGAGGGCGCGTGCCTGCGCGTGGTGGCGCGTGGAACAGATCAGGACGGCATGTGTGGGCGCGTGCGGTGGCTTACGGAGTCCAAACTTCGTCAAATTTTTTCCAGAATTAAAATTTACATTTTTCGTGAATTTTTGGTATATTTTGATGAATTTTTGGAATTCATTTGATATTTTTAAACTAAATTTACTAGTATTTATTGTGTATAAATGCTTAATTTATGTTTCATAAATTCAAGAAAATTCAGTATATCTATTGTGTATTTATATACTGATTTTTGGTTGATCATTAACAAGTTTTGGTTATTTCTATATATGTTATAGAAATGAAAACGTTCGTAAAAACGGTGAAAATAATCCAGTCTCACGAGGAGACAAGGACTGTCCAAAAACTTGAAGATGAGCTTTTCTCTAAATGGTATTCCCCGTTGGAGGAAGGGAATATTGTTAGAGTTTTGGAGTGGTTTAATGCGTTAAAACCGGGAAATCCTAGAGCTTGTCTGGAAAGGAGGATTTTCCTCTGGAATTGATCAATTAAAAATGTTAAATTTGCCAAAAAATGCTTTTCGTGAAAAACACTTTAAAAAATTCTATTTTGGAGAAAATTCTGATTTTGACGAAAGTGGACTCTATTGATGGATTAGTTCCTGAATAGGATTATGGATCCCAATGCAAAGTGTTTGTGTTGACCTTGGCTAAAACGGGAGCTAAGTTATCCTATAATCCTAGAACCATGTTACTTAGAAGTAACAAGTTGGTTCGTCGCCCTGTCTGGATGCTGTTATTAAGACTGTTGTGAACATGCTTTTGGATCTCTACTATAAGTTCGTAGAGCTGATCCCAGTCGCCTTAAAAGAAATTGAGACAGTTCTACTCGATGTAAATGAAGATTGAGCTCTTCATTTTTCACTCTTTCTCTTGCTGATTTCGTTTTTCAATTTTGTATTGAAGGGCTTTGTGCTTAAGTTTTATTGTGGTGGTAATTTTGACTAAATGTTGGATATTTTTATGGTATTATAAAATGTTTATTTGTTAAACATTACTATTTTAGTTATTTGTTTTAGTATTTTTTTTAATTTATTTATTTTGAGATTATAACTAAGTGTTATATTACTCATTAGTTTTATACTTAAGAGAAGTATAAATGTTAAATAAATTAAAATATAATCTAAAACAAAAACTAAATATATATTTATTATTGGAAATTTAAACCTAATATGGTGTTTGTATTAGCCTATGTAAATGGTGACTCGATGCATTGCGCATGGATGTTCGATTTTACGTGAACCAAACACTATTTTTAGTTTTAAATGATCTTATAATAAATATGGTGTATCGCTTACTTATCAATGCTACTTTTGTCTTTAACGGTTTTTCAATAACTGCTTCGAAAGCAATAGTTGCTTACCTAAATAAGGAACCTTTGTTTGAACGGTGACAATTATAAAGTTTGGGCTATGAAAGTCCAATACATAATTGAAGAACAAAAGGTTCTTGACACTCTGGAGAGAATAATGGTTCCTCCTGAGGGTAACACCGCCCAAACAAAGAGGGACCTTGAGGCTTATCAAGCTTGGAAGAGGAAGAACTCATCTGCCTACATCACCATGCTTAGTGCGATGAATGATGATATCGTGAAAAAGTTTCATGTATAAAACACATGCTTAGTACGATTTATGCTCTCGAGGAGCAGAAAGTTCAAGCTGTGATACGTTCTTTGCCGAATGAGTAGGAGCATATGAAGTTGCACCTAACTCATGTCGAGTGGGAGCATATGAAGTTGCACCTAACTCATGTCAACGACATTAAGGCCTTTGATGATACCGTTCGTCATCTTGAACTGGAAGAAGACCGTCTGGCCTCTCTTAGTGTGAAATCTGAGGTTCACATGGCTAGTTCAAGTCCTGGTCTGAAGTCAAAGGAGAGGAACAAGAGGTTCTTCAAGAAGAAGGCAAAGAGAACGGTGGGCAGTGTTCCAGTTCAAAAGAAGGACATGAAAGATTTTAACATTTCTAGGGTAAAATGTTACAATCGCAGACAGAAGGGGCATTTTGCAAAAGATTGCATAGCTCCTTAGGTAAATGTTACCGAAGTGTATAAGTGTTATACATTTGTTTCAAGTTCTGTTTTCCAAACTGAATCTCATCCTTTGTGGATCGTAGACTCAGGAGCAACAAACCACGTAACAAAGGATCGAAATTCTTTTGTTGAGTTCCGCAGTGTTCCACCGGGAACTAAGTGGATATACGTGGGAAACAACTCTAAAGAGGAAGTCTTAGGGATTGGTTGTTGTCAGCTAGTCTTGAATGGTGGTCGACCACTATTTCTTGAAGATGTCCTCTATGCTCCTAGGAATTCAAAGGAACTTGATATCTGTTTCTACCCTCATGAATTTGGAATTCATGTTATCTTTTGAATTGAACAATTTTAGTCTCTTTATAAACAATATCTGCTTTGGTGGTGGATATTTGTTGGATGGTTTTATTGTTTTGGATTTGGATCCAAATTATGTGTGTCATAATAGTTTTTCCTTTATTGTTAACTCATCTGTGGATGATGTTAGCATTTCAAAAATGTGGCATGCGAGACTTAGTCACATTGGTCAACATCGTTCAGTACGATTGGCTAACGCAGGTTTGTTGGCTGATTTATCAACAATAGATCTCCCAACTTGTGATAGCTGCTTAAAAGAAAAGATGACAAGAAAACCATTTGGTAAAGCTACGTGAGCTGACCAACCATTGCAACTAATCCATTCTGACATCTGTAACAAATGAATGTTCGGGCCAGGCATGGTGTGTACTATTTCATTACATTCATAGACGACTATACAAAGTATGGTCATGTCTATTTGATTGCACATAAATCTGAAGCATTAGCATGTTTCAAAAGATTTATGGCTCTAGTTGCAAATCAATTAGAGTAGAGAATCAAAGCTTTAAGGACCGAACGGGGAAGAGAGTACCTCTTAAGGAATTTAAAGTTTTATGTGATGAAACAGGTATTGAACATCAGTTGACAATACCTAGGACTCCACAACAAAACGGAGTAACGGAAAGAAGAAACCGAACCCTCTTAGAGATGGTGAGGTCTATGATGGCTGAAGCCAATTTGTCTATCTCCTTTTTGGGGAGACGCACTATTGACTGCCACATATGTACTCAGTAGAGTACCTTCTAAGTCCATTGAAACCACGCCTTGTAAATTGTGGACGAGCCGCAAGCCCAATTTGAACCATTTGCGACCATAGGGATGTGTTACCTATGTTCGTGATACATCTAGCAAGCCTGGCAAGCTAGGCCCAAGAGGCAAGAAAGGTATCTTTATAAGATATCTTGATCTCTCCAAAGGATATGTTCTAGTGGGAGAGAATGAGAATGGTCAAATAACAGAATTTGAGTCACGAGATGTCACATTCTTAGAGAATGAATTTCCTTAGCTGGGAGAAGTGGACAAGAAATTCACCTTCTTTAAAACTCAAGAGTCTGAAACTTCAGGATCGCTCAATCCGAGTGGGAGGAATGAAGTTGAAGACGTAAGGGAAAGGGAAGAGAATGATGTTTTTCAACCTTCACAAGCGGATTTGAGTAATCCTGACCCTAACTTGAGTGGTCTTGATTTGAGTGGGAGTCTTATTCCAAATTCAAGTGTGAATATGGATATAGATCCCAGTGGGAGTGGTCCCAGTGAGAGTTCTGCCCAACACCTTGATGAATATATGAGATTTGTTTATCAAGAAGCAGAAACTCTAAGACGATCACAGAGGGGAAATATCCCGCGACTCCGTCATTTAGTTGATAGCGAAGCTCTCTCGATCGTAACTCAAATTAAAGATATTCCAAATAACATGAGAGAGTTATTGGAATCCCCAGCGAAAGAAGAATGGATTAAAGCAATGGAAAATGAAATGGAGTCAATAAGGGTCAACAAAGTTTGGGAACTAGTTGACCTGCCCAAAAGGCGTAGAGCCATTGGGAATAAATGGGTACATACGATAAAGCGATCAGCGGATAGGAAATCTATCCAGACTAAGAGTCGGCTGGTTGCGAAGGGGTTTACACAACAGGAACTAATTGACTATCAAGAGATCTTTCCACCTACTGTTCTTTTCATGTCAATAAGATTAGTACTTGCTTTTGTAGCATGTATGGACCTTGAATTACATCAAATGGATGTAAAGACTGTGTTCTTAAATGGTGAACTGAACGAAGAAATCTATATGGTTTCATTGTCCAGGGACCAGAACATAAGGTTTGTAAGTTGAAAAGATCAATTTATGACCTTAAGCAGTCTTCAAGACAATGGTATTTTCGTTTCCATGAAGCGATTATATCAATGCAATTTAAGGTGATTAATGCAGACTTGTGTGTCTACATTAAGCGTGAAAATGGAGGGAAGTTTGTCATTCTAACGCTATACGTTGACGATATTTTGTTAGCAAGAAATGACACTTCCTTACTCAAGAAAGTAAAGACTTAGTTGTCTTCTAACTTTGAGATGAAGGATCTAGGAGAAGCTAATTACATTCTTGAGGTTAAGATCTCAAGAGATCGATCTAAGAGATTATTGGCTCTTTCACAAGAGACGTATATCAATAAGATCTTAGAACGGTTTGGTATGGCTCACTGTGATCCCGATCCAACCCCTATTGCATAAGGTACGGAACTGAATGCAAGTATGTGTCCCACGACTCTAGAAGAGACTAAAAGGATGAAGAGAATTCCTTTTAGGTGTGCAATTGGTAGCTTGATGTATGCTATGATTTGTACACGACCTGATATAGGTTTTTGCGGTGGGTCTCGCAAGCCGTTATCAGGCTAATCCAGGTTTAAAGCAATAGGCAGCAGTGAAAAGGATATTGAGATATTTGAAGGGGACTTCAAATTATTCCCTTTATTACCAAGGAAAGGATCGTTAAAGGGATACACAGATGCTGATCACGGAACTGATAAAGACGAGAGGTAGTCCACATCTGGGTATATTTTCATTATAGGAAATTGTGCATTTTCCTGGTGTAGCAAGAAACAAAGTTGCGTGGCATTATCGACTATGGAGTCGATATATGTAGCTGCAGTAGCTGCAGTACTAGAAGCATTTTGGTTCACTTCATAGATCTTTTGGATCTATTGCCTAAAAGGAAATATACGACTATCTATTCCGACAGTACTGCATCGATAGCTTATTCCAAGAATATTTGTTATCATGGAAAAAGCAAGCATATCGATATAAAAATATCATTTTGTTAAAGACAAAATAGCACAGAGAGAAATAAGTTTAGTGCATGTTCCAACTGGAGATACGATTGCAGATTCGTTAACGAAGCCAATAGCTCCAAGTGTTTTTAGTAAACACATTTTGGAATTTGGTCTTCGTAGGTTATAGGAACATGTTGTTGTTTTTGAACTGTTATAATAACTTTGGCAAATTCTATTGCAATAGAATGTGAGTTATTTGTTGTGTTCAAATTTATTCACTATTTAAAGCAATACACATAGAGCTATTGAGTATAGTTCAGTATGTTGGCGAAATGTCATCTACTCACATGGATGAATCTTTTACTATGATTGTGTGGTCATAGGTAAAAGTGGGAGTGTGAGTTACTCCATATGTGATATTTTGCGTAATATAATTATTTCGTTTATACCGAAAGCTGTCCTGTGAAAGGCTTAAAAGTGGACTAGAGGTACTGATGCATGAGTTGCATTTAGAGACTAAATGCTTTCGCATAGTGTTTATAAAACATACGTCCTAAGTGGATTAACACTATGGCATATTTTAGTAATATGTGTAAAAGCCGACCAAGGGATGGAAAGAAGAAAATTGATCTCAACTTTCCTAATGTGAGACCCAAATGAAACTATGAGTTTCAAGTTCACCCTTAAAAACTCTTGTAAATAACAAGAAGGGTATGTCTGATGATTAACTTGATTGGAACCCTAAATCAGGCTTCGTTAGCTATGAACGGGCATATAAAGACCAGTCAGATAAGCATTAGACATATGGTGGAAGGTTATTTATAGATAGGAAGTACATTTTCAGTAACATGTCACTTAGTAAACATATAACACTCGAGCTCAATACTTTTTCGTGGAAAAGGTATGTAGTGTATATGAATGTTTTCGTGAGATCAAAAGTGAGTCGAAAACTAGTGATCATGGAAAATGGACTAGGGGGAAGTCACGTTAAGCTAAAGGTGGAACGATGAAGGAGAGCTTCAAGGTTTAACCGTTACGTTGACTGGTCGCGTGAATTCGCCGAACAAGAACTGAAAGAAGTATGTGTGTTCAATCGCAATGAAAGTGTGTCTTGTCATGTGCGAGTGGGAGATGTTGGTTTTTGGTCCGCCCATGACATTTTGGAATGGCAGGGACTAAACTGTAATTATGTGTAAATTACAGGGACCAAATGTGTAATTTGGTCCGACCCTATATATAGATGGAAGTTGGGATTTCCACTATAAATAGAGAAGAAGTTTCTCTATTTCCGAACAAGAGGGAATCGTAGAGATTCCCACTCTACTCCCGGAGAAAACGTCCCTACCGATAAAATACGGATTACTTCTTCGTTCGTCGGAAGAATTCACGGATATAGCCCATACTCAGTGTATTCATACACTCGTAGGAAAGGCAACCAGAACGATCCGGTTTCTCGCGTAGATCAGATCCATTCCATAAACGAGTTTCCGCTGCATATAAACCGTAAGTCTGTTTATCTATCTGTTTATGGTTATCTATGGAATTCTGACTTCAGATTCTAATGAATTAATACGAGAGAGGACAAAGTAATAAAAAAATACTGAAAAATCATGTTTATTTTTTCGTTTATTTTCACAAAGCAAACCTCTTTAAAATAACTCTTTCTTATTTTCTCTTTCCTTTCACTATAATGTATGGTGTAGATGGATTATAAATTATTAATTACGTATTATATTTAGTTACTTCTAATGTATATAAAGATATTAGATGCATTATCAAAATATAAACATCAGATATACCATACAAGAACTTTTAATTTGTCAAGTACATTATATGATGCCTTTTACAAGAACCGAGTACATGATATTTTTCATATATATTTTTTTATGTATAATTTCAGACTACCTATGTCATGTGTGTTGATTTTCATAATATATTTTATGATTTTTTTTAATTATTTATACAATTCAACAAAATATATAAAATTAATTTAAGAATATATTTTTTTATTTTTTTTATAATCAAGAATTGAAGATTTAAGAGTAAATAATATATTAAAACTAAAATATATAAATTCAAAAAATATTATAAAAATCCGTGCATTTACACGGACCATGAGCTAGTATCTAAGTAACAAGTGAAAGCACATATTGAAAAACAATTATATATTAATTTTGAAGCTAACAATCTTCCTAGTTTTTATATTTATTCATATCCTACAATATGAAATAATTTGATCAATAAGTATATATACGAGTAGTAGTTTAGTTGGCAACGTAGACTGGATTTGTGGGATGAGACTCAAGTTCGAATCTACCAAATACATTCGTATGTAGAGTGAACAGCCTTAACTGTGATTAAATCTAAACACGGTTTAATATTTTTTAAAAGTAGTTGGATAGAGAGAGCCGAAAGGTAACAATTAAAAACATATTTAATTTATTTGCTTTTTCGAGCGGTTTAATAAAGTTTACCAGTCAAAATTATTTTATATATATTCGAATAAACATGAACCGAAGCTCGACAATTAATCGGTCTAATAGACAAACTGAAGAGAAATATACAATAATGATGAGAAGAAATGATGTTGTATTCATACAAAACTATTGTACTTTGTTAGCACTGCAGCTAGCAGGAGTGTCAGAGATAATAATAATAAAAGTTCTACTTGAGTCTTAGGTTCCATAAAAGCAGGAGCTAAATGAGGGAGACCGTCAAGATAGGGATGTAAATGAGGTAGTAATTTTTTGGTTTTCAATCCTTTCTATTAGAGACAAAAAAAAAATTCCCAATAAAATTTTCCTAAGAGCAAGAATTGAAATGATTTTATCCACAAAACACTAATAAAGATGGAAAACAAAATATTTTTCGGGTTTTCCCTTCGTCCCATAAATTCTGCTTTTATTTTATTATTTTTATTTTTTAAATATTAAATTTAGTTTCATACTTAATTAGTCTAATTATAATTTTTATTAAAAATTTAAGCATGTTTTTTGTATTTAGTTTAAATATTGAAAGATGAATTAATTTGAAATATTTGTATAAATTTAGATTTAAATCAACATTTTAAGAAAATAAAATTTCTAAAAAATTTTCATGGGGATCTTCTTAGGCTAGAATGAAGAGAAATATTTTACTAATTCATAGACAATAACAGAGATGGAGATTTTCCGAAATTCACAAGGATGGAGGAATCATTCGTCGCTCCATTTACATCTCCAGCTTCGCGTAGCGACTAGTGTGGACCCCATTAGCCCCTCCTTAAGTATTTAATAAATAAATATTTTGATTTGATTTTAGCATTGCCAACTCATATCTATACTTCAATATTTAAGATTTGTGAAAAATAAAATTTAATTACCAACCATACCATATTGAGAGAAGTATTCTTGGAAATGATTTTATTTACTTTATCATGTTTAAAATTAAAAATTTTGAATTATGTAATCGAATTTTATATGAGTATTTTAATAACTTTAGTTAGAGTTCACAACAATATAGGATTATTTGTTTCCAAAACTTAAAAAGTAATTTTTTAAAAACAAAAAATCATGGTGTTTTTATCGGTAATTCAAATTTAAAAATTTGCATCTCCATAAAGTCAAAGTATTTTTATTGATTTAAAGCATTTTGTGGTTCCTAATTAACCATATCAATGTGTTTGAATATCATGTGGTCTACCATTGAATATCAATACTTTTTGAGCAATTATATTAATTAATGGTTTAAATTATGAAAATAATTTATATGTATTTGGAGGCCGATTACACGTGATTAAAAAAAATAAAAATACATATTAAGATTTTTTTAGTAAAAAAAATTATGGTCATGGCATACATTAAATAAATCATTTTATGTTTAACCTTGTGTTTAATAACAAAATCATACTGAATTTTTCTACTTTTGATTATAATAACAATCATTAAAATAAAAATTTTAGTTCTTGATTATATATATTTTTCTATAGTACACAAATAAATAAGAGGCACATATATATTTATGAAAAATCTCAATAAATAAAAGATTATTTTTTATCACAGTAATAAAAAATAAAACATAAATATTGAATATTAAATAAACCATTCGATATTTCCCCATCTCAAACAAATATAACCCTAATATTTTATTTCTTCAATTATAAATAATAGTCTATATTCTTTAATCTTTGTTTTTGACAATTAGAAACTAAATTACTTAATTTTAGTTGAAGCATCTAAATTATTCTTTGTAATTTGATGCTCATGAATATTTATTCATTCAACTTAAAGCCATAAAAGAGAAAATTTGATAATAGAAACATTGTAATAGATTTTTATTGATATATAATTTAATTAATATATGGTAATTCATATATTTTGTAATTAAGAAATTAAAATATTTACTAATTTTAAATGTGCGTTCAAGTGTTAGTTGATGGGTCGGGAGCAAAACAAGTACACAAAGCGTGAACACAATGACAAGTTGAAGTATTTTCACAAGGACATGTGCCGGATGTAATGCAATCTTTGTCTGAATAGCAAGTGCCACCGGTTATTGATTCTCTAGTCACCTCATAGCCACCACCTTTCACCTAGAGGTGGCAATTATGTACACGACCTGCTGACACGACACGAACCCAACACGAATTTAGTGGGTTTGGGTTTGATTAAACAGGTAATGGGTCATTTTTGGGTTGACACGAAAGTGACACGATAATTTTTGGGTTGGGTTAGGGTTGAGCTTGCTAACCCGAAAATGACACGAATATTTAAAATTTATTATTATATTTTCCTATATTTTTACATGTCACCATTAAGAAATGTAATATAATATATATAACTCATAAATGCAAAACAACTTTTCAATAATTTTACACGTTATTCTTAATAGATGTAGTAAAATGACACATAAATGCAAACAAGACATAATCCAAAATAAAAAATAGAGCATTAAGATTTGTAAAATAGGTTTTGGAACAATATTTTAGGTCGTCAAGGGTTAAATTGTTAATTTAGATACGGCATAAATATTTAAAATATTTAATATTTCCTTTATAATATTTTTGCATGTAACCCGAAAACACGACACGAAACCGACACGAACACGATTGGGTTAACTCGCTTATGACACGAAAATTTTTGGGTCGGGTTTGGGTTTTACTCACTGAAACACGAACCCGAATTTGACACGACACGAACACGACCCAGCTACACGAATTGCCACCCCTACTTTCACCTTTTCTGAATCTGTATTCATGTATAATTTATTCAATTATATATATATATTAATATACCGAAATAAAAATTTTAATAACAACGTATCGGTTAAATAGAGAAACAAACTTACACGAAACAACGACCAACACAAGAATTAAAATGCTCAGCATTATCGAAGACTTTGCCATCTCCTTTTAATTAAATATGAACAAAACTATTTTGAATTTTAAATTTGTTTGAAAGCCTAGTCTCCCCATTGTAGTATTTATAGGTGGAGTATGTTTGATTTTATCATTTCAATTTGGAAGGTAAAATCCTCGATATATATTAAATTCTTTTATATATTTATTTTGGTAAAAGAATCCAAATATAAATAAAAAAAAAAGGAAATAATAGGAAAAAAAATATGTTTTGATTTGCATATATTACATATTAAGGTAGATCTTTTAATTGGATTCTGTTCATACCAACCATCAATTGGGAAATTATACAATGGACCCGGTCCATGCAGACCTTCCCAATAAAAAATTGACACATAAGCATTTTTTAATTTCCTAATGATTATATTGCTTACGTGTCAGTTTTTCAGTGGAACGGTCCACATAGACCCGGTCCACTACAAAATTTCTCCAATCAATTGCACATGCCAAATAAACCATGTTAAATCATGATAAAATTTGAGATGGGATTATATTATGCCTAATTCAAAATATTTTAATGTAATATATATATGAAATTAAAGTAATATAAAAAAACACATTGAAAAACAATTATATATTAATGTTTGAAATTCAACTTGAAGTAGCAATCTTGTTAGGTTTTATATTTGTTCGTATCCTAAAATATGAAATAATTGGATCAATAAGTCTATATACTTGAACTTATTAAATGTTAAATTCAAAGATTAAAGTATAAAAATAACAATTAAATTCAAGATTAGGTGGAAGGTGACTAGGAATGATGAGTACTCTTTCAAATTAGGATACTTTCTAGAAGAAAAGGATTGACATATGTCAAATGGCTCCTCCTTCCTCTTCTTCAGGAGGTGCTTCTGGATGACTATTTGGAAGTTGGCAATCCCTGTGAAAGTCAGGCATTTTTTATGGCGAGTGTTTATAGATATGATTCCTTGCTTTGAAAACAAAGGCATAACTAACTCCAAAAGGTATCTCAAATGGTTAGAATTGTTCCACCAATATAAGGAGCAATATACTCTCTTAGCCAAGCAATGTGGGATTCCAACACATCCCTATACCCAAATTCATTTTGGATGCATAGAGTTCATGGGTGGCCCAATATCGGAGTTAATCCAACCTCGCTTTCATTCTGATACCATGCAAACAAAAACTTAACTAATCCCAAAAGGTACCTTAAATGGGGCTTAATTTTACTTATGGTATACCAACTATCTCCTTAATCACAGTTTGGTATACCAACTACAGTTTTGCACACTGTAGTACTCCAATTTCTAGGTGACCTCCCATTATGGTATATGTGACCTGTTATTGCAGGTTAATTGTGCCACGTCAGCACTTTGTTGGGCTTAATTTGACTTATGGTATATCAATTATCTCCATAATCACAGTTTGGTATACCACTTTATACATATTGTTTCATTTTATTTTTATAAAAAAAATAACAAAAATATATAAATCAAATAAAATAAAAGAAAAAAAAATTTGATTTATATATTTCTGTTATTTTTTTTAAAAAATAGTTGGTATACCATTAGTGAAATTAACCCCCTTAAATGGTTAGGATTGTCTCACCAATATAATGAGTAATATACTCCTATAGCCAAGCAATGTGAAATTCTAACAGAACTCTCATGGAATTGAGATGATGAGATCATGTCCTGTGTGTTCTGTTGGGAATGAAGATATGTTTCATATTTTTGTTCATTGCCAATTTGCTCGTAGTTACTGGAAATTACTTGGTTTTTCTGTTAAGAGTTCATAGGATTGTGGCTCCTAGTTTATTGGAGTGGATTCTCTTAATTCAACAGAAATTAACAGGATAGGAATTTGATTTTATTGTTATGATTACGTGGAAAATTTGGTATAATAGGAACTCCTTGGTTCATGGCAAAGGTGGATTGAGCCACTCTAGAGTAATTCAATTTGCAGCTGACTACTCTTACCAAATTGTTCAAAACAAGTCGCAGATGGACTCAGCAGTTGCTGCACCCCAGAATGTGTGGCACCCTCACTAACAAACTCTTTCAAGATGAATGTTGACGCAGCCTGGCGTAATGCGATTGGTCCAGCTAGAGCGGGCTGCATCGCCATAAGTTTTTTGCTGTGTTGGAAGACATTCATTGGTTGAGTTCTTTATAGTCATACATCTCTTTTATTTATACTCATCGCAGAAGTAATAGGCTAGCTCATAGTTTAGCTAGATTAGCCTTTCCTTTAGTTGATTCTTTAATTTGGGGTTTAGGGTTTAGGGTTTAATAGATTTATCGTAATAGTATCAACAAAGTTATTTTAAACTTCAATCCATAATCTATAGCATAGGAAATGATAACATTTAAAGGGGATAAATTGTATAATAATGCAAAAACTGTGATAAATTTTTATTGATATAAAATTTATTAATATTTGGCAGTTCATACATTAATCTTAATCCATATAATATGTATTTCATAAAATTAATATACCGAAATAAAATTTTTAATAATTGTGCATTAGTTGGGCAGATAAGCAAACTTACACGAAACAATGACCAACATAACAACTAAAAAGCTCAACATTATGGAAGATTTTGCCATCTCTTTTTAATTAGATATGAGCAAAAACTATTTTGAATTTTAAATTTGTTTGAAAGTTTTGGCCTTGCCATTGTCATATTTATATAGGTGGAGGATGTTTGATTTCATCATTTCAATTTGGAAGGTAAAATCCTTAGTATTAAATTCTCTTATATATTTATTTTTGTAAGTTAAAAAAAGAAATAACAAGAAAAAGAATCTGTTTGGGTTTGCATATATTGCATATTAATTGCACATGCTAAAAAAAAAACAATGGTAAAACCATAATAAAATTTAAGATGAGGTTTTTATTAAAATAGATATAATTGAGATGAGATTATATTAACCTAAATTATATTAATTCAAAATATTTGAAGGTACTAATATATACATGTGAAATTAGAGTAATTATACACATATTGAAAAATAATTATACATTAATGTTGACCTTCAACTTGAAGAGCAATCTCGTTATTACTTTTTATATTTTATTCATATCCTACCATATGAATAATTGGATCAATAATTACACTTAAACTTATTAATTATTTAATCCAATAATTAAAACAAAAAAATTACTAATAAAACTAACAATTGAATAAAAATTACTGATAAATTTGTTTCAAATGAGTTTGACTATGAGCCAGTTTGGGACTGCTTTCTGCAGCCCTGAAAGCAGCTTTCAGTTAAGCAAGGGGAACTTTACTTTGGCTGAAAACTGCTTTTGGGGTTGCGGAAAGCAACCTCAAATGCATAATTGGTAAAAATCAGATTATATTAAGGAAAGTACTGAAAAAACACTTAAAACTACTTTTAAAGAAAGCAAATAAACCTAACTTTTCCTGACAGCACTTTCATTAACACCAATCCCAAACTAGCCCTGTATCATTGAAAGTAACTTGAAATCTTTAATTTTAAAAGTTATGTGAAGTTACTAGCCGAATCACTATCCAGAAAGGTATAATAAATTTCAAACAAACACTACAACTATTCAAAAGATTTGGCTCGTGAATACTTACTCGCTTATTCTTATCGTTTGAGGTCTATTAGAATATGGTTTATTCTATGAATTAGTACTACTTAATTGCATCATAAATATCAAATGTTTCTATTAATGATCTATACAATGTGTTTATACATCTATTCACACCCTATATAAATTCGAAACGTAAAAATTTTAAAATATATCCTTTGGGTGAAGGGGGTACATTTGTAATAAAATATGGATTACATAAATAAATAAATACATATGTAAAATAAACCAGCAAAATAGGGATTCTTTTTCTATGTGTGGAATTATATTTTCCTTTTACGGAATATCTACCTGTATAATCCAGATTTTAGCGGGTATCTTTCATTTTTTACGCGGTTGTGTTCATTCCTTTATGAAATCAATATAGACCTATTATAAAAAAAAACCCCGCAAAAAAGAAGTTATTTTAGTGTCATACGAACTTTGGTTCTTTTTGATACTTTGGGCCAGTTTGGGATTGCTGTTAGTGAAAGTACTATCAGGGAAAGTTAGGTTTCATTGCTTTCTTTGAAAATAGTTTTAAGTGTTTTTTTCCACTACTTTCCTAAATACAATCTGACTTTTACCAATTGTGCATTTGAGGTTGCTTTCTGCAGCCTCAAAAACAGCTTTCAGCTAAAGTAAGGTTCTCTATGCTTTGGCTGACAACTACCGTCCTTAATAGGTTTAACGACAAATGGGCCCATCATGCAAATGCTCTTGGAATATGGGAGTGCGTCAAGTATTCACATACATCACAATCAAAGAGTTTGTACATGACATGTATAACTCAAATTCGACAGATATGAGACCAAAAATTAAGGGCATGAAATGAGTGAATAATTATGAATTTCACATCTTACAAGGTTTTCAAAAACACATTTTTGTAATTTCCTCTTGGTTATAAAAAGAGGAAGAAATGATGGGTGAGAGCCCAACACAAAGAGGGAAAAGGGCCGCCGGAGAAATTGGGCCGAGTGGAGGAAGACGGCAAAGAGAACCATACATTGGAGGTGATCAGGATTGAGATGGCCCACTTCTATCCCTTTCTCCTCGTCTTAACTTAACACATATAGAGAGAGAAATTTACAAGAGCGAGACAGATAGGCACATCGCATTTTTTAGAGAGAGATACTGAGGGATAGGGTTTTGAATCTAATCCTCTTAACTAAAATCAGGTTTGTTTTTCATTTTTTTTTCTTCTTCAATTTTGGTGGAATTGATTGTTCTTTTTTATATTTAATTGTTTTTTTTTTTTTTGACTTTTTGTATAATTTTTGAACGATTTTTTCCGTCTTAGATTGAGCTTGTTTTCATGGCTACCAATTCCAACAAAGATGTTCCTTCTGGTGAGCTCTTTTTTGAATTTGCTGCTGATTACTGTTATTGTATTGAGATCTATTGCCGTCTTTGGTTTATCTCTGCAGTTTTACTTCGATGCTTATTAGATTCTAATGATACCAATTTTGTCCCCCCCCCCCCCCCCCCCCATTTAATGTTCTAGAATCCGTAATCTAATCCTTAAGCTTAATTGCAAAAGTAAAAAAAAGTATTGTGCAACTTCATACTTATGCAGCTGAGACTTAATTGCACTAAGCGATAATGGACTATCAGAAGTTTTTGCGTCTTTTGGTTTTATATTCATTTTTTGCTTTATATGAATAATTTAGGCTGCTGATTTGTTACTTCCTTTTTACATCAAATCTTAGATGAGAAAACAAGCTCAACAGAAAACTCAAAACCGAAAACTTCATCTGGGGAGTCTCAGTCAGGACAAGGAAGATCTCCCCCTCATCCAGGAGCTGGCTTTGCTCCAAATCCTTTTGATTTCTCAGCAATGACTGGCCTACTTAATGTATGCTATCCAATTTCTCTTTCTTCTGAACTGTCGCATGAACTGTCTTCTGAATTATGAGAAGAATATTGTGTGTGGCTTTTTCTTATTCATTGTTATTTTCCTTATAGAGTAATAATGAGTTTAGGTTCTCAGCAGTACTACTTTCCTTTTAACGGTTCATCAATTAATACGTGTAGGATCCGAGCATCAAGGAATTGGCTGAGCAGATAGCTAAAGATCCTGCATTTAACCAGATGGCAGAACAGCTCCAGCAAACCATTCAAGGTCAAGGTGTTGCTCCAGCTGAAGAAGCTCTCCCTTCTTTTGATGCACAACAGTACTATGCGACAATGCAACAGGTTATGCAGAATCCTCAGTTTATGACTATGGCTGAACGCCTTGGCAATGCATTAATGCAGGTACTTTTTTAGGACTGTAGTTAAAGTTTTTGCCTTATTTTGCATCATATGTCATGCGCACTTATTTTTCTTTACTTAAAAGTCTAGTTGTTACAATTTTAGTTGTATTGCCCCAGGATCCATCAATGTCTCAGATGCTTGAGAATTTGACAAATCCAACCCAGAAAGACCAAATTGAGGAACGGATGGCACGGATTAAAGAAGATCCTTCCTTGAAACCTATACTAGAAGAGATAGAGACAGGTGGTCCGGCAGCAATGATGAGGTTTGGATAAAGAACTACGCTTTTATTATTTTCTGTTTGCTTATAGAATTGTGCCATGAATTATACTTCTCAATTATGCATTGGATTCAAGATAATTTGTAATCAGTTGCTATATTCTGAATTTTATTTTGTGTAAATTTGGTTTAAGTATAGTTAAGTCGGCTTGTTGAGTTACTTCATGTAATTTGAACATGTGTTGCGACTTGCACATGCTTTTTAAATCGTAGCTGCACTTCCAATCTTTGATTCATTGCTGGATTTTGTTAATGACTTGAATGAAATCTATAATGCGGATGATCAAACAAGAGGAACAGTTTTTGTTGACTTTGTTGGCAAGGTGGTTCACTAGAATGCATGTTATCACTGTCATATTGATCAAACTCCTTGCAAGTACGAACATGGTATGAAGTTCGAATAAAAAAAAAAATTTCGAGGGACCTGAAAACTAGTTTGAAGTTCAGCTATCAATCGTCAATTTAATTTTTACCTTAAAAACTTGAACGTTCATTTTCTCAGCATTGGGTGGATGCATTCAATTGATTAAATGTAATTAAATCATTGAAGGTACTGGAACGATAAAGATGTTTTGCAAAAGTTGGGGGAAGCAATGGGCCTTGCAGTTTCAGGTGAAGCCACCTCTTCCATAGAAAATTCTGGACAAGATGAAGCTGAAGAAGCAGAAAATGATGATGAGTCAATTGTTCATCGTTGTGCTAGTGTTGGTGATGTTGAGGTGGGATGCTATTTGATTCTGTATATCTTGATTGTTAATTTGTTTGATTGTGTTAGCTCATTAATTTCATTTGATTCATATCATAAATGAGATCTCTACTCTTAGGCAACCATTTTAATCGCTTCTTTGATGCTCTTATCTTATTTTTGATAGGTATAACTTGGGTGTTCATCAGTCACTTAAAGTTAAATCATAACCCAACTGAATTAAATATTTACATTTTCTTTAGGGATTACAGTAGTTCTTTTTCATTTAAGAATTTTTTAAGTTGTTGCACACGAAATGTTCTGTCAACAAATTTCCAAATAGTAGTAAAGAACAGGAAAATCCAACCTTTGTTTGACCCAACAACATGATAATCTATTTTATTTGTATGCAACACTTGTTTTACATGGAAAAGCTGTTTAATGAACTTCATTCATAACTCATAAGTCTAATTTTAAGATTTTTGGAGTTGTGTGAAATTTATTTTTAATGCTGTCTTTAATTCCATGGAATTTTCTATGTCCAATTTTTTTTTTGTTTTTCAGAAAAAATTAAATTACATATTCATGATTTTAATCTTTACTGTGATTTTATGGATTTGTTTATAGGATACCAATTTAATGATATCAATTCTTTAAGTTTCTTAACTCTGTGTAATCTCTATCAATTGAAGATTATATTTGTAGATGGAGGCTAAAATTTTGTTTGTTCATCAATTAGGGCTTGAAAGCTGCATTGGCCTCTGGTGCGGACAAAAATGAAGAAGATTCAGAGGGAAGAACAGCATTGCATTTTGCTTGTGGATATGGAGAGGTATAATGTTTTCTTAGAACTGTTTTCTTGTATGTGTATTCCAATGGAAATGGGTGTAGTCTACTATAATTAAATGATATATCACTATAACTTGAGTTATGTGCTGCTCACCCAATTTTGGTGAATTAGCCTAGTTTGGTGCGTTGGACCTTCTATATATTTTCCAAGAAGGGATTAAATAATCCACAAATACATGCAAACCGTTTTGCAGAGTTATTCTTAATTATTCCAAACATAGGTAGGCATGCCTTTGGTAGTTAGCTTCAAGGCGTGTTGGATGCTATCTGTATGCTCAGCAAGAACATGGTTGGTGATTTTCTAGAGGTTCATGCCTGTTTCTAGGTGTTAGGCACAGACTGGCTACTTGCTGGTATTTTGGTGGAAAACTTGTTTGCTAAGAAAATGGTTGAAACTTTTCTGGTTCTTCACTGGTAGATTTAAAAACTCAAGATCTACAGAATCCAGTGTAAATGCACCACTGGAGAGTTCTGAGCTCACCAGAATTTCACCAGACCCATGTTGCCATTTTCTGATCTTCCAGTTTGTTGAAACACCTCACATCTGTCTCCCTCCACATTCCCCCCCCTCTTTCTTAAGATCTGTCAACTAGTATCAGACTGATTACTGGCTCTGTTTTCCCCTATACCTTTTCGTCTTCATTGGTGAAGTGTCTAAAATTTATTAAAGTTATTTAGGTTTTTTAGCTAGTCTTTTGATATTGTCTTGTGGTTGGTTGACTGCCATTTATGTTTATCTTTCCAGCATTTTATGGTTTCTGGCACCACCTTAGTCTCTGCCTCTCTCAAACCTAGTTTGCTCAAATTCAAATAATCAACCGAGTTGCTTTCATCGTTAAATTTTGACCTAACACATACCAATTGCCTACAATAGTAGGCTGGTTGTGTAATTCGTCTTAATTAATTAGTTTGGTATTAGGGAAAGAGGTATTTCTTGAACTTGACAAAGAGGGGGTTTTTGACAAGCTGAATTTAATATGCTTCCAAGGTATGAATGAAATGCAGTAAGTTTCTCTTGAAATGCCATCCTTCTGCTCTTGTTGGATGTATTGTGCAATTCATCACTTGTCCCAGCAGCCAAAAATGTTATTCATAAATTGAATCTGGTCGGCTATGTTATAGTAGAGCTCATTGGTTATACTTCATCGTAATAGAAAACAATTGGTTGAATATATTTCATAGATCTACTATGGGTAAATTTATTTCTTCCAAGATGTGTATATTCGTTGTACACTGGCTTAGAGGTGCATTGGGCTTTGCTCCATACACCTAAGGGTGTGCCTTCAACAGTGCAGTTATTTTCTCTATGAAATTTTTGGTGGTCACTGTCTGTTGTTTAAATTTCGTTTCTGCTATTAGATGTCGTAGAAAATTCTGGATCACATCTTGGTAGCGTGAAAGTATCCAAAGCCTTTTTGAGTTTTATGTTCTGTTTTCTATTTGCAGGTGAAATGTGCTCAAATCCTTCTCGAGGCAGGTGCAATTGTAGATGCACTGGATAAAAATAAAAACACCGCACTTCATTACGCAGCTGGTTATGGAAGGAAGGAGTGTGTCGCTCTTCTGCTGGAGAACGGTGCTGCTGTGTAAGTCATTAGTATCATTAGTTCAGATAACAGAGATCAATATGATTCCTCAATTTCAAAACAGGATCAAATAGGTTCAGAATTAATTTTGCCTACCAAATTGGTCCTTCAACTTAGTCCCAGGGTCAGATCAGTCTAAAAATGACACATGTCACATATTGATAGCTATTTCTAGACACATAACCTAAGCTATATTGAAACAAAATGCCAAGTCGTTGATAAAATTGTACATCAAATTCATTTGACTTTGGTTGACAAATTGAAAGACCAAATCGACCCTTTATCCTGAAAACAGCCCTCTGTCAATTGAACTTTCTCATTGTTTCTTACTTGATTGTTTTTCTTTTCGATTGTTTTTTCTATACAGCACCCTTCAGAACATGGACGGCAAGACTCCCATCGATGTCGCCAAGTTAAACAACCAGCACGACGTGCTAAAGTTGCTTGAGAAGGATGCCTTCCTGTAAATTGGAGGAGGATGAGTGGCATGTGCATGTTTTTAGGCACTTAATAGTGTGATAGATGCCGGCTTCATTGCTGTCGATTGCTACATTTCTTAAGGTTCTTTTTTTTTTTTTTCTTTGTTTTTGTTTTCTTCTTCTATAGTCAATAACATAATCAATCTGTTTTACTCTTTTCCCCCCCTTCTGATTTAGAATATTTGTGGGATTCCTTAGGGCATGCCATGTAGTTAAGTGTTAACTATTCTAAAAGTCTCATGAATGTTGTTTGTTTGGGAAAAAACAGCCTTGTCTTGTGTTTTTGTTTTACCAATTGAGTGCCTTATTTCAGTATTGACATTTGTCCAGGATTAACGGGTCGAAATTTGTGAAACTCAATCTATAAATGCAATATATATTTCTTTGCTTAGGGATGTAGTCAACCTAAAAGTTGGATTAGATGGAGTAATGAGTTTTTTCTATTTCTAATCTAATTGTTAGAGGCTATTTCTGGTTAAGAATATTTGTTGAATGAGTTCAACTTGAGATATTTTCATTATGGTTCCGGACCGTTGAATTTTACCCGTGATAATTTTATTTATCAACCAAATATCTCTTTAGTATTTTTTTCAGTTAAAATTTTATAAATACATTAGAAATTGAATTCAAGAGTCAAGATCCAACTCCTTGAGCAATTATAGGTGTTTTTTTTTTTTTTTTGTGTAACTATGGACATGATAATATTTTATTTTATTTTTTTAGAAAACTTAAAACCATTCATTTAGGAAAGTAATAAAGAGTCTACAATTTACCATTATTAGACGAAATGTTGGTTTCATAGTTGCTCTCTCAAGCATGGAATTGAGTTGGTTCCATTTTCAAATGGAACTCCTAACTCTATGAAAGAGATGATTGAAAACCATAGGATATTCCTACCTTTAACTTTAATTTTAAATTCTTAATAATTTAATTATAATATTATATTATTCTTTTATGTAATACTACCGAGTAGACGTGTTAAAATGGGTTGAGGTTAGATGGTTATATGGTTATTGTTCAATAAGCGGGTTACGTTAATGTTGATTTCATAAGTGTCATCAGGGCAGGTTGACACGAATACGACATGACAACCCTCTTTGACAATGCTACTAATGAGTGGTGTACTAGATCAACTAAATTATAACTAGCCATCGAACCTTGAGACAGAAATATAATTGTGATAAAAAATATTTATTAAGAGATTCATCCGGCTCAAATTTGGATTAGTTTATAGAGAGACTTAGACTATCAGATAGTCTTAAAAAAAAAAAAAAAATCCATATTGTAAACATTTAATACATCAAATGATCAATTGCTTAAGAACACTGAATTAGTCCAGACAAGTCAGAACGTGTTGGCATTGTCATTTTACATAGAGAAGTTAACCTCCAATATTGCTATTTAAAAAGAAAACAAAATTCGTATGTCTTAAGAATCGTGGTTTTTTTTAAAAAAATTTTTTATGTTGAATTATAGTTCACAATTTAAAGAAGATTCATCTTAACAATTTTAATTTTTTTTTTTTTTATTTGTGTGACATGATTTGATGATACGTATGACATTTCAATTTTATAATTTGAAATATTAATTCAGTGATGTAACACTAATTAAGATTAACTTCAATAATTAAAAGTCTCAAATTATTTATCATATACAACAAACTATAATTACAAGAAAATTAATTTAAGGAGTAACTGATTAATTTGGAAACAATTTATAAAATACAATAAAAAAATAGTAATGGCCTATTAATAATCATGTTTGTAAATTTAAATAACATTTTTTTTTCCTATGAAAATACCTATTTTCACAACACAATTCTCGAATTCTTCTTTATTTTTTTTTTATAAAAAAAAAATCTAATCCCCTTTTATTTTTTAATTTTTTTTAAAGGTTTTGACTTCTCCCTTTCCATAGACTTAAAGGTTTAAGGTCAACCATTTTGTTTAGCAGTAAAAATGAAGCAAAGCAATAAAATTTTTTTAAAGTAAAATGAAAGAACTTAAAATTTCAGAAAAGGGAAAGATTATCCCATCCTCACTTAAAATGGCAACGTGTAGGTAACATGCCTTTGCTGATTAATACAGCAAGAAAAGAATATCAAGCCAAAACATTATTAAATTAAATTAAATTAAATTACCCATTGAATTTAATTTATATATCTTAATTTCACCTACAACATATTGGCCATACCCTCCCTCATTCTTCATTTTAGAAACAGAGAGAAAGAGAGAAAGTAGGTGATAATTAACTTCTAATTAAACTCTCTTGTCTTTCAATTTTCATCCTTAATTATTTTTCTCAAAATCACAGAAATGGAAGAGAAAAAATCATCCTCAGTCTCAGATGTAGGAGCTTGGGCTATGAACATTTTCAGTTCTATTGGTATTATTATGGCTAATAAGCAACTCATGTCTCCTTCTGGCTTTGGCTTTGTTTATGGTAAGTCACACTAATGCTTTTTTCCCCTTAAATTGATCAATAATCTTAGGATTTGGCATGTTAATCAAGGTTAATTGTGAATTTTGTGGTTGCTTCTTTAGTTAATCATCCATTCATAGGTTTTGTGTGATTATTTAGGGCTAGTGCGGGTTGGGATTGCTGTTAGTGAAAGTGCTGTCAAGAAAAGTTAGGTTTCATTGTTTTCTTTACAAGTAGTTTTAAGTGTTTTTCCAGTGCTTTCCTGAATACAATCTGACTTTTATCAATTATGCATTTGAGGCTGTTTTCCGCAGCCCTAAAAGCAGATTTCAGCTGAAGTAAGATATCCCATGCTTTGGCTGAAATCTACTTCCACAGCCCCAAACTGACCCTTAATATTCCTCTTAATAAATACGCTCGATATTTGTTGTTGTATTAGTATTTCGACAGCAAAGTTTGTGATATTATCAAATTTAACATATTTTATAGTGTATATATATGAATATATTTTTAAATTTTGTGAAATGAGATTAATTTTTTTGCTATTAAAATGCAGCAACAACATTGACTGGTTTGCATTTCACAATGACTGCAATGATAGGATTGGTATCAAATGCAACAGGGTATTCATCTGGAGCCAAACATATCCCAATGTGGGAACTGATTTGGTTTTCTACTGTTGCAAATGTGTCAATTACTAGCATGAATTTGAGTCTCATGCTCAATTCTGTTGGGTTTTATCAGGTTATTAATTTTATTTACCATTTTTTATTCTCTAAACTTTATATTATTATTATTATTATTAATGTGAAATTAAAAATCAGATATCAAAGCTGAGTATGATTCCAGTGGTGTGCATGATGGAATGGATACTTCATGGGAAAAATTACTCAAAACAAGTGAAGATGGCAGTAGGTGTTGTAGTGATTGGTGTTGGAGTCTGCACTGTTACTGATGTCAGAATTAATGCCAAAGGCTTTCTTTCTGCTTCTGTTGGTGTTCTCTCTTCTTCCTTACAACAAATAGTAAGTTTTTTTTTTTTTTTTTGATTAAAGAACTTTTTGGTCTCTGTACTGTTATCGGTTTACCATTTTAGTCTCTGTCTTATTAAAATTTTCTTTTTATCACCTGTGATATGTAAAAACGTTTCAAATTGACCCCTAAAAAACATATTCCGTCAGATTCAGTTAACAATTTTATCAACGGAATCTGACGGAATATGCTTTTTAGGGGTTAATTTGGAATGTTTTTGTATAGGGGTGAGCATGGACCGGTTCGGTTCAAAAACCGATCCGAACCGAAAAAACCCGATCCAAAAAACACTGTATTTTATAAACCAATCCGATCCAAAAAATACTTTATTTTATAACCAATCCGATCCAAACTAAATTTTGGTTCGGTTCAGTCCAAACCGAACTAGTTCGGTTCGGTTTGGACTAGCTCGAACCAAAAACATCAACTTTTTAAAAAAAAAAATCAAAATAAAAATTTTATATAAGTAGTTTGTTAAAAAAAAAAAGAAATACAAAAAAAATTAACTTAAAAAAATAGTAATACTAAATAATAATATTAAATCACAATAAAATACTAAAATTATCTTCTTCTTTTTTTCAACTCTCAAGTTTTAACAACTATAAATTAGCATAAAAAAATCACAATATAAAACTATAAAAGAATATAATGTTTAAAATTCTCTACAATTAGTATATATTAATTTTATAATTAATTTTAATATTTTACAAATTATTCGGTTTTTTGATTTTTTCGGTTTTGAACCGAACCGAACCTATCCGAACCGAAGTCCAAACTTCTTCATAACTTAAAACCAAACCGAACCAAACTATGAAATGGATCGGTTCGGATCGGTTTGGATTTTCGGTTTTTGGACATTGGTTTGGTTTTGCTCACCCCTATTTTTGTATACCACAGGGGGCAAAAGGAAAATTTTGATAAAACAGAGACCAAAAGGGTAAACTGATGATAACCCAGGAACTAAAAAGATCTTTATGTTTTTTTTTTTTTTTTAAGACTTTTACCACTGAGTTTAATTTAAATGCATGATACCCATTTATTTAAGGAAAAAAATATGATATCATGCATTCAAACTTAATATTAAAGGGGTACACTGAATACACCTTACTCCATTGAATTCTTTTACCAAATAAAAAATGTACTTTTTTGGTGGAAAAAGTCTAATACATCAAGGAGTTGAAGTTTCTTCAACGAAAGCGGACTGTAAGGAATCGACTTTTGTGATATCTCTACTTGGGTTCGAATCCTACTGCTATTGTTGACGTCTCCATTGGTGGAGCAATATGTAAATCCCTTCGTAAATCCCTTTGTAGTCTTGAGGTTTTCTCTGGCCTTAGACTGGTGTTACCCCTCATCCCTCTAAACCTTTTCTTATAATAATAAAAAAATTCATTAACTAAGTCACTAAACTTTTAGAATGTCTCAGCACATCCTTTAAACTTACTTATTTTGTACTTAATAAATTTTAAATGTTATGTGGTAACATCGTGATCTCCAATAACCAAGAGATGCATGGATAGAATAATGTATAATTTGATGATTCAGAGATTTATTGGGTATAAAATAAGCAAGTTGAAAGATCTAATAAGACTAAATTGATAAGTTGGGAGACTCTTGATATATAAGGCGAATGTAAAAATATGTTAAAACTGAATGGTGAAATTAATTATGAAAATATGAGCTATAATTTCTTAATTTTGATTTTTTTTTTTTTTTTTTTTTTTTTTGGTGATGTGGAAACAGTCAATAGGGTCATTACAGAAGAAATATTCAATAGGATCATTTGAATTGTTAAGCAAAACAGCTCCAATTCAAGCTTTTCTACTTCTCTTAACTGGTCCTTTTGTTGATTACTTCCTCACCGGTGAACTTGTCACTGATTACTCTTTATCTGCTAATGCACTTGTAAGTACTTCATTAACCTTTTTACATTTATTTATTCACTTAAATTGTATATATGCCTCCATATATAATTCTAAATTCCGATACGTTCTACTCTGCATGGTCGTCTCATACCACACTAACATCTGTAACCACCATTATTGTAAAAACCGGACCGGGTTCGACCAAAACCGGAGGTCAGACCGGTCAGTTTCTATCCGGTTTTCACTTTGGTCAATAACCAGTCAAACTTCGATAGTACCGGCCGGTCGAACCGAAAAACCGTGAACCGGACTGGTTTTTCGGTTCGACCAGACTTTTTTTTAAAAAAAAAAATATTTGAATATAAAATTTAAGTTATTATTTTGAGGTATTTTTAATTAAAATAAAATATAGTTTGTATTTTTAAATTATTTTAAATTAAATTGACATTTAATTGTAACTATAAAAACTATATTTCATAAATTGAGTTTTTTTAATTACTATATTATGTTTGAAATGCATAAACTTAAAGAATTATAATATAAATGTTCAAATTTTCATAAATTATAAATATAAAAATAAAAATATATTAATATTTTAATATATTTATTAAATCCGGTTCGATTCCGGTTTAATCCAAAATCCATGAATCTATCCCTTCACCGGTTCGATGACCGGTCCAGTTCTGAAAACCATGGTAACCACCTTAGAAATTATATCAAAACTTGTAGTCATAATCGATGTATATAAACATGAATATATACAATTAGGCGTTTGATGTTTACATCTAGAATGAAAAATTTTCTAGTTAATTGACTTTAGAGACCAATTATATGGAAATAAGTTTCCATGTCAATCACCTCTTTGCAAAATAGCGAGTAGATTGCCAAGGAACTTTTGTCATATCCAATCCGTATCTAAAGATAGTTAGTTTCCTTACTAATCCGTTGGTATTTTTGTAATTACTTGTAGTGATATATATTTTCGATCAAATTAGTCCAAAAATGATACATATCTACTTAAAAACTAATTAAACTTATTTAAACTAATTAAACTTTTTAATTTTTTTTGTTTGGTTTTGGCAGATATTCATAGTATTGTCATGCACACTGGCAGTATTTTGCAATTTGAGCCAATATCTATGCATAGGAAGATTTTCAGCAACATCATTCCAAGTATTAGGGCACATGAAAACTATATGTATACTGATATTGGGATGGCTTCTGTTTGATTCTCAACTTACTCTCAAAAACATAAGTGGGATGGCAGTTGCTGTTGTTGGTATGATCATTTACAGTTGGGCTATTGAACTTGAGAAGAAACAACAACTTTCTTCCAAACCCAAATTCATTCCTCCCTCTAAACCTACACTTTCCGATGAACAAACCTCCTTTTTGGAACACCAAATTATCGATCATAATTCCTTCCTTAAAGATCTCGAGATGACTTCGTAATCACCACAAACATCGTAAGATGACCCAATTGGCCGACTGGATCTATGATTAATGAAAAAAAAGACGACCTCGAACTGATGTGTCCGAGTAAAGTTTTTTGCTTTGGAAGATATTGCCGTGTATTGTGTATTCAGACTATGGACATGCCAACTGTAGTTTGAAATAAAACAATTTTGGATTTTATTATTTGTTTGATAAATTTTTTTTTTTTATTTATATATATGCTTTTAATCAAGAGATTATGAAGGTTATAATCACAAAAATTTTAATAATATGATAATATAAATTAATGAAAGGGAAATATAATAATATATGTTTCTTTTCATTGTGATTGTGGTTTAATTGTTCAACATTTTCTAATTAGTTTATATATTTTCATGGGTATATTTTATTTACATTCCTTGAACTTAGTGTTAGAGTATTGTCTCATTCATTGAAATATTAATTTTCATTTAAAAGTAGCTCAACTTGTATATTTTTATTTATCAAACGTTTTTTACATAAATTTTCTTTCATTAAAATTTATTACGTTTATTGAGACTCAGGCTGTATTTGGAGCTGCAGAAAGCAGTTTTCAATCAAAGTAAGGGTAACCTTACTTTGACCGAAAGCTGCTTTTGAGGCTACGGAAAGCAGTTTCAAATGCACAATTGGTAAAAGTCATATTATATTAAAAAAAAAATACTGGAAAAACACTTAAAACTACATTTGAAAAAAGCAATAAAATCTAGTTGTGGGGAAAAACACTTTCACCAACAGCAATCCCAAACAGACTCTTAAACTCAAGGTTTCTTACTATGAATCCCTTCAATCCGCTTAAATTAGATTTTAAATTCAAATTTTAATATATGCATTGACTTTAATTAGAAAAGGAACAATTTATATACTATTTTATTGATATTAAATCAATTAATGAAGCTTAATTTTTCCTAATTTATTGAATATAAATTTAATTAAAATACAGAAATGTGTTACATTGAATCACTATAAGAATATTTCTATGATAAATTTTATAGTGGACCGGGTCTATGTGGACCGTTCCACTGAAAAACTGACACGTAAGTAATATGTCCATTTTGAAAATAAAAAACGCTTATGTGTCAATTTTTCATTGGAAAGGTCCACGTGAACCGAGTCCATTGTATAATTTCCCATATTTCTATACAAAAATAAATGTATAATTTTTTCGATTAACAGAACATAATTATTATTTACATGTATTATACGAGTAATAAAATTTTTAATAATAAAAAGATAATAATTTTAAAAAATTAATTTATATGAGAGAAAATAAAAGAAAAAAAAGATTGGATAATGCAGAAATGCACAGAGCTGATATGGAAACAAAAATCATCCATTGTCACTCTCCTTTCTTCTCGCTTCCCCTCCATTCTTCTTCTTCTTCTTCTTCTTCTTCAATCTGCTTCCTCAAATCAATAAAATCTAATTTGAACAACAATTTCTCCTTCTCCCTTTCTTCAGATTACAGAATACGAACAACAACAGCAAGAAGAAGCAACAATGGAGCTCAATCATTTACTAGAGACGAACAACAACAACAAACAGAGGACGAAGAGGCCAGCACTAGCGGCGGAGACTCGGGAATTATATTATCGTCGTGCCTGGTTGGTGTCCTCACCGGAGTTGCCGTAGTTCTCTTCAATAACGGAGTTCATGAAATCCGAGACGTTTTTTGGGATGGGATTCCTTATCGGGGGACAACTTGGTTGCGAGAAGAGCCTCTCGATTCGATTTGGGTTAGGGTTATCTCTGTTCCCGCTTGTGGCGGTTTAATTGTCAGTGTTTTGAATTCTATTTCGTCGCTGTTGGATTATGATAGTAATAGTAATGGTAATCCTTTCGCCGCCGCATTGCGCCCTTTCCTCAAGGCGGTGGCTGCAAGTTTCACACTTGGAACTGGAAACTCTCTTGGGCCTGAAGGTCCAAGTGTGGAGATTGGTTCTTCCATTGCCAAGGGAATTGGTTCTTTGAGTCTATTTTCCAGGAATTCGCAAACCAAACGTTCCCTTTTGGCTGCTGGTTCTGCTGCTGGAATTGCTTCTGGTACTTTCCTTTTGCTCCTTCTTGCATTCGTGTAAATTCGTCTACAAAATTGTGGGCATTTGTTTGCAGAAGGACAAAATTGAGTTAGAAACGATGATGCTCTTTGCTGATGAGAAGAAAAAAATGTCTTTTGCAGGGTTTAATGCTGCTGTTGCTGGCTGTTTCTTCGCTGTGGAATCAGTTTTGTGGCCGTCGTCAGCTGATTCATCTGCCTCGCTTACAAACACCACTTCAATGGTTATACTTAGCGCTGTAATAGCTGCTGTTGTGTCTGAAGTGGGTCTTGGTTCAGAACCTGCCTTTAAGGTACCGGAGTATGACTTCCGTTCTGCTGGTGGTAAATAATTTTCACCCATTTATTATCAGTCGTCTTACCTTTATGATCCTTAGATTCTATTCTCTCTCTATGTATATGAATGATAGGTGAAGACGTAACTAATAATTGATTCCTGCATTTGTGAATTGGGTATTCGGGGCTGATTTCATCTGCAGATGAATATGAATTTCTATAGCAGCATTTAGGAACCATATGGAGCATTAGAGTTCTCATTGAATATTTAGCTTTCTTAGTATGATCTTTTCCCAAAAGCCTGTAAATGTGGATATATTTTATCAGAAATAGATGTCTTCCCTTCTAAAGTTATTTATCCCATTTTCAGAGCTCCCTTTGTATCTGTTGCTTGGGATCCTCTGCGGCTTGGTTTCGTTGGCCTTATCCAAATGCACATCGTTTTTGTTGTCAGTTGTCAACAACCTTCAGAGCAATGTTGGTATACCAAGGGCTCTGTTTCCTGTACTGGGGGGCTTATCAGTTGGGGTTATAGCCTTGGCTTATCCTGAAATTTTATACTGGGGTTTTCAGAATGTTGATATTTTGTTGGAATCCCGGCCATTTGTGAAAGGCCTCTCTGCTGACCTACTGCTTCAGCTTGTGGGAGTTAAGATAGTTGCAACCTCTTTGTGTCGTGCCTCTGGATTAGTTGGAGGTTATTATGCACCATCCCTCTTTATTGGTGCAGCAACAGGAATGGCATATGGGAAACTGATTAGTTTTGCAGTTTCGAACTCAAATCCACTAGTTCAACTTTCCATCTTGGAAGTAGCATCACCACAAGCTTATGGCCTGGTAATGTTCTCGACAGGATTATGCCAGCTGTGTGGTTCATAAATTCTTTAGTAGTTATGGTTTAAATTTTGATGATTTTTTGAATAATATTTTTAGATCATTCTGCTTGATGTAGATAAGATTTGGTGCACCTATATATTTTTCAAATGTCATCATTGTTACTATGAATACTATCATCATCATCTATTTCAATTGAAATTGCCAAAAGGTAAATAGTTGATGCACAAACTACGTGGTGTAAACGTCATGCCTCTTAACACGGGTGCTGAATATGCTTTTATATATTTTCACTTATTCACTAAAATCTTCTTCTCTTTTTTCTCTTTCCTTTTTTTGACAAAAGAAAAAAAGAAAACTCATCTTGATGGTTCGAAACACATGACTTTTCAGGAGAATATGTTGTTTATCACTTATTGAGAATGAACTTCTGGTGCAAAAGCTATTAACTTCGCACATTCATTAATTTTGCAATCTAATGTACAGTTTGAAATTATGTGGAATAAGTTCTCCCAGCATTCGTCATGAGAAATTAATTCATTAAATAGCTTGTGAATTGAACTAAAATGGTTAGAACAGCTAGTGGTTGATTCTGAATCTCTTATAGTGATTAAAAAAACTTGATTTAACTGTTATACTAAGGAGCATGTTTAAATAGTTTGTGGATTGGACTCAAAGTGATTGAGATGTTACTAATTAAATCTGAACCTTATTATACTGTGTAAAACAACTTTTAGCCCTAAACGATCTCAAGAATATGATTTGAGCATCCGCTTGGAATTTCTGATTTCAGGTGGGAATGGCAGCAACACTTGCAGGAGTGTGTCAGGTGCCTCTTACTGCAGTTTTACTGCTCTTTGAATTGACACAAGACTATCGAATAGTTCTCCCACTACTTGGAGCTGTAGGGTTGTCTTCTTGGATTACATCTGGACAGTCTACAAGAGGTATCAAGGAGACCAGAAAAGTAAATAAGGGAAATGTTCTTCTAAATCAACGACCTGAAATATCTTCTTCCGCTGCACAAGGACAATCTTCTGGTTATGAATTTGCTGAAAATGCTTCTTACACTAGTAACCTTTGTGAAGTTGAAAGTTCACTTTGCTTAGGTGATTCTAGTATCGAAGATGAAGTGATCAAGAAGAGGATTTTTGTTTCGGAAGCCATGAGAACAAGATATGTAACTGTTTTCTTGAGCACTTTGCTTACGGAGGCAGTGAGTCTCATGCTTGCGGAGAAGCAATCTTGTGCTATGATTGTTGATAACAACAATGTGTTAGTTGGTTTACTAACTCTTGGTGACATTGAAGTTTTTAGCAAAATTGCAAAGGGAAAAGTTGAGAGATCCAAGGTATAGAATACTGTTTCTTGACATCCATTCCAAATTTAATCGGCTTTCGGACATTTTTCTTCTGTCTTGTATGGTTGATCTGACAACATACATGTAAACAAAGTACAAAAGGTTAAAAAAAAAAAAAAGTTTTTCTAAAATCTGAGAGTAAATCAAGAATGAGAAGGGGGATTTTCTGTTATCTCTCTGGCAGATGGTATATACGCTTGGATGTTACATGGAAATTGGTTGAGGTTCAATTTTACCTCAGCGTTTTTGGGGGAAATCAGAATCACCCTAAAGTTTTCTTTTTTTTCCATATGGCCTCATTGTTTTTTGCCTCCCCTTTTGAAGTTACTGAAGACCAATATCTGTTGGTAATTACAAACAGATTCTTTGACAAAATCCTTTGAGAAGTGTAAATTTGAAGAAAAGCAAAAACTTTTAGGGAAGTCTTGAAAAAAGGTAACATTAGGACTTAATATGGTTCTCCTCAAAAATATTTGAGGTAAATCTGTACCTTAACCCATTGGAAATATATATATATATATATATATATATATATATATATATATATATATATATATATATCACATTTGCTATCTGCAAACACTTCGGTTGTGTGCTTTGTGAACTTGACAGGGTCAAGCTTAGAGTTCTTATCATATTGTCTATGCTTCCAGAAGTAATCATTTCTTTTATTATTTCAGGAGCTTTTAGTGTCTGAAATTTGCTCACTGGATGGAGAAAAATGTCGAGTGCCATGGACTGCTAAACCTACTATGGACCTTTTCTCTGTGCAACTCATCATGGATAGATATGGTGTGAGTCAGGTTCCAGTTGTTTCAGAGCATCTTGAAAACCACACAAGGCAACCAGTTGGCCTTTTAGATAGAGATTGTATCAATATAACTTGCAGGTTTCTTCATATACTCTCTGCTCTATCTCAATTGGTGTTTCCTTTAGATGATTGGTACAGTATGATGCAGTTCTTAAATCCATGAGTGACTGACAGTTTGCCTCTGTGCTATGTGATCAGTGCTTCTTTTAGGAGCCAAAATATAAAATTTGGCTCCTACATTTTTGTTAGTTTGTCAGTTTGGCCCCATTTAATTCAGTTTTGGTACATTGGACCCTTCCTACTTAAATTTTCTCAAACTTTGACCATGGACAGAGGATTTTGTTAGCAGTGTATCACACACTGTTGAAGGATGTGGTCCAACTGTGCTCAAATTGTGTAATTATTTGTATGTAAAACTGTCAATCAAGGGTTGGATTTTTCGAAAAATTGCAGTACAAGGGTCAAATATATCAAAATTAAATTTGACAGACATAAATACCAAATTGTTCAAATACAGGGCCAAAGTGACAAATTGTACCAAGTAAATAGGCCATATTTTATCTTTTTCCTACGATCTGCATAGAGTTCATGAAGTATCCTAGCATTGTTTCATGCTTCATCACATCTAGCTTTCCAGAGCAATGGCAATATACCAAAAACTTTCTGTTTTACGTTATACTCCACTTTTTTGTTGCAATATATTCAGGTTCCTCATTGAAATTTTTTGTGAAACAATGGTCTTGATGTTTTCCCTGACTCTTTTGTGTATCTAACTTGCTGTTTCGGGATGGATGCAGAGCTCTAGCTACCAGGGAATCCATCACATAATGCTTCCATGCTAGAAAAAGTCCGGCCACTAGACAAGGATAACAGCCTGCCTTCTTCATTTGTTTGGTTCGTGACATGATATATCAGAAAATGGAACTGCATAAACTCTGTTTTACATAGGTGAAGTGACATCCAGAGATCCTCAAATAGGTGAGCATTTTGAACTACTGTTTAATCTAGTTGGAGGCAAGCAAATTTTAGCACAATTGACAACAAATGGTGAAGTCATATTTTGCTTCAAGCAGCAGCTGAGCTAATACACATAGGAAAAATGGAGCAGAGGGCCTGAACTTAATTTTGATTAAAGCATCTGGAGGACCCTGAATTTTACTGTTTTTACATATTAAGCTCTTGACCAATTAAAAACCGACACAATGAACCCCTTTGATCAAGAGCCATCACTTGGTGAGTAAAAAGAAAAGATCAGAGCCCAATGTACAAAAACAGCAAAATTTAGGGGCCTCGGGATGCTTTAGCTTTAAGCGCAAGGAATAATCGGCAGTCATCAGGTCATGGAAGTATATGCTAAAGATTGTTGGGGGTTCCAGAAACTTATTGTCAATAGTTGAGAATTATTCATAGGTTTCATTTAATTGATTTTGTGAAACCTTAAATTGGTGTGGATTTGAACAAATTGTAAAAAGATGATGTTTTTGTATCCACCTCAAAATGTTTTTAATACACATCTCTTTGAGTCTAATCAGTGTTTTATGAAATAGTTTCATCCATCTTTAGTGTATGAAGTTCTTGGTTTGTGAAGAAATTTACTTGTTAAAGCAGCAAATTTGTATTATTCCAATCACTCTGGGATTGAAATTAGTCACTCAATTAAGTTGCTGAAAAACTGAAAAATTAAACTGAGATTTTACCAAAAAAAAAAAAAAAAAAAAAAGGATTTAACTTTTAATGAATCATTTCTGAAAATTGAACAGTATTAGTACAAATGTATATTCCATCCTTCAAATATAGAGTTGAACAAATTGAAGTTTTTAAATTTCAATTTTGATTAAATCCTCATTGATATTTTAATGCAGATGGAGGACTTAATTGACAGTCAAAACGAATAAATATTTGTTACATTAAGGTGGATTTTTATGTGAAGAATCAATTTAATTCATCTAATGAATCAATTTTATTCATGAACTTGGTAAGCAAAACAAGATTAAATAAGCTTAAACTAGTTTTTGAAAATTAAATCATGATAGCAGAATCAAATCCCAAGTAGAAGGAACAACATCATAAATTATACATACCCAAAACCCAGTTAATTAAGCAAAATATTAACAGCACAAGAGAAACCATTTCTAATGAAGCTGATAATGTTCCTCTGACATAAACATTATATAATCTAAGGGATTAATGCAACCTCATAACAACTCCAGCTTGATTAATGCTACAATTACTCAAGTCTTCATTAAATATTACGACGAACAGTAACAAAATTGTTTCATTTTCTGTGCTGACTAATAAATTTCAGTGGCTTGTCCAAATTATAAGTAACTGACAATGTCCACATACACAAATTAGCGGAATCCTCTTTGGTTATGAATGTATGCATACTCCGACAAGTGATTTGGCGAATGGCTGTGTATTTTGGGTCATGATTTCGGGAATGGTTGATCAGGGGTTTTGTTTGTGTTGTCTTGTTCAACTTTCACACTTGGTTCATCAATTTGCATAGGACCTATTTCTGAAGCTGCCTGCAAGCAATACATATCAATTCAGAAAAACTCAAAGAGTTAAACAATCTTTATTATCACACTTTCTCTAATGGATTTTTCTAATAAATGCTAATTCATAAAACCTTACCTTTGCATTGGCAGACTCGTCCACTGTAGTCTCAAACCCCCTGGCATGCTCAGTAGCTCCTTTTTGACTTTCCTGAAGCAAAGAAAACTATAAATACTGTCGCAATATGCATTGTTCGATCTAACAATGCTACGATGAAATGTCAAAGTGGCATGTATATGAGAATATTAAAATTAAGCGAAAATTGGACGAAGGATATCTTTTCATTTAAATGTGAAAATACAAGTGACAATTGCCTAAATAAGGTTTTTAACTTTAGAGCAATGACGATAAATAGAAACATGGATTATTAATGCATCATTAAGTGACTTAGATCCACCGGATTGGTATTAGCGAGATGGAAGAATGCTTAAAGGGCAAAGCACACTCCCAATAACTGTCTACACCATACAAATCAATAATTTTGCAGATTAGAAACAGAAAAGAGGGTCATTTATATAATTAGGTATACTGGAGGTGAAAACTGAAAAGCAAAAACAACCTTCTTCCCACTAAATTCAACTCTATTCAGCATTCAACAATTCAATATCTGCATTGTTCTTGTTCATGCGAAATATTAGGCTGAGTTATCAATCTATGCACCTAGCTTTTTTGATAAGAAAGAAAGAGCATTAATTCTATGTTTCTAAAGCAAAAGATCAGCAAACATAACATACCGGGTCTTTTGGTTCAGCCTCAACTATTTCTCTTTTGACTCTGCCTGGTAAAAGCTTGCTGCATATACCACAATGTTAGAGAACAGAATACACTAAATACCAGAATTTTTACTTTCTATTTCATTTCTAAGGGAATGAATCTAAGAGAGCTAAATCATATACCGATCATCATCTACATCCATGTCTGAATCTGGACCCCATCTCTCGTCTGGATCATCCTGATCTTCATCTCCCTGTTTGTCTCAGTCAAACACAAGACAATTAAAATAAATAAATCAATAAATAAAGCCAGAGCTATGCAACAATCAACAAGTTCGACCTGACTATCATTAGTAGCAAGATATCAGAAGTCATATTGAAATACAAAAATCTACAGAAAACTTAACTAGTATGTTTGACATACGGTAACGGGGCATTATGAAATGTGAATATTGCACAGAATAAATTTCTTGTCACCATTGTATCAAAGGGATAAGGTCTATCCGGCCCCTAAGGTTTTGGAAAATCTATTGATTAGATATTGATTTTGGTTTATTGGTATGGTATTTACTTGAAAAAGGGAAAATTAGACTATAGCTTCTACTATGGGTGAACATTGCATCACTTTGAACCATAGGGTTAAACTACGGTCCCTAAACCTTGGGCAATTTGTGCAAAATCATCACAATTACGATACATATCGCAAATAAACATAGGCAATGCTATTTATTTATATTTCCTATGATCACTTCTATCACCAAATCATGACTGTCATATTGATTCAAGAAAACAGACCAAAATATAACTAGAATGAAGTTTCATAATGGCTAAACCACTCCCTCCTCCGAATTCAGATTTGGCAGCTTAAGAGTTTGAAAGGAAATGCAGAATGGCATTATGCTATTTAAATCAACATAGTGATGTATTATCAATTCCAATACAATACCATGAACAAATACAACCAAATATTCTAATTGAGCGAGCATATTAACTGTATGCACCAAGATTTGCTGGGCAGGACAATGAATATTCAGTGATTGCAGAAGTACAAATACAGAAAAAGCCAGCAAACGTTCATACCTCTGGGATCTCGGTATTGGGAGGCCTTTCCTGGAACTGAACACTGGGTGCATGCTGAAGTTTTGACAGATTATCAAGAAGCTTAACCCGAATATCATCCAATAGTTGACGTGAATTCTTATTTTCCATGTTACTTGGAGCAACATGGAGGGTGTAGTCTGGCCCAAAGTACTCATAGTACTCGTGCTGCGGCATCTTGTCATCAACTTCAATACCAAGTGCTACTCCAGTCTGCCTTACATAAAACATTTAACATAGTCAATCAGCTAAAATGAAAACATCAAACACAAATTATTTATAAAAACCACAAACCAAAATATATTCAAGACATTGCTCTTTTGCTTGAAATATGTTAATCAATAGACTTGTTTCCAAAAAGTTACATTTACCTCATAGCACCAGCAACGAGCAACATTCCTAATCGTATAACCACCGCCACCAAGTAGCAACAATGGCACATTGAAAGATCTCATATATTTGACACACTCTGCGTGACCCTTGATTGAAAGGTTGAAGCATCCTAATCTATCCCCAGATAATGAGTCGGCACCACATTGAAGAACCACAGCACCAGGCTTAAAGACTTCCATTACTTTTCCAATAATTGGTTTAAAAAGAGAATGGTAGCTTTCATCATCAATTCCATCATCCAATGGAACATTAAGGGAGTAGTATTTCCCTTTGGAATATCCAATATCACGTATATCCCCTGTTCCAGGGAAATAATCACCAAATTTATGAAATGAAACAGTCATGACCCTATCAGTCGTGTAAAATGCCTCCTCTACACCATCACCATGATGAATGTCAATATCCACATAGAGAACACGCTGTAAAAAAAAAAATAAAGGAAGACGTTAAACAAGTGAGAATTGTACTGGTTAGTATAATTACATGAATGAATCTACTACACTAAAAATCATAGTGGTGCATTGTATGATATTTTTAAGGATTAAGAGTAAAAAAAAATCCTAACATATCGGTCCTGCACACAATGTCATCCTCATTGTTCCTGCCTTAGTTAAATTTTGCCCCTTTTCAAGAAAATACTGATGACTGATGAAAATCACAAATGAAGCAAAATCTATCAGCAGTTACCAACAGATCTTCCAACATTAACTGAAGTAATAAAAACGTTAAGGTTACATTTCACCCTAAAAAACATAAAAAGTCTAATTGAGTGCGCCCAAATTCATTAGGGGAAAAAAATTAACCTTAGTCCTTTTGATTTATGTCCTTTAATCATCACAATCAATCAACAGTAATAGTACTTCGACTGATATTGACTATTAAATGTAAAAACACTAACCTAGAGGAATTGAAAGCAGAAACAGACATTGGTAACCAATTTTTCCTTTTTGTTGAATTGCATACATGATATTCATGATCAATGGGAGACCAAACACAATAAACAAATAATTTCTGGAAATGATAAGTTATGAACATTCATAATTAAAAATAGATGAAACCAGTCATCCATAATTAAAAGAAAGGCACAGAAAAGAGAGCCAGACAAAACCTCATGCTGTTTAAGAAGCTCCAAGATAGCAAGAACAATGTCATTAACATAGCAAAATCCAGAAGCTTCACACTTCTTAGCATGATGAAGTCCACCAGCCCAATTAACAGCAATATCACAAAGACCATGGTTTAACTTAACAGCGCCACCAACAGAACCACCTGCATAAGTCTGGCAGAATGAATATAACCCATCAAAAACCGGGCAATCTTCACCCACATTAAACCGCTTGAGTTGCCTGAGCTGATCCTGCTGCGTTTCAGGGGTAATACTACGAAGGAAAGCCACATAATCATCAGCATGGAACCGACAAAGGTCTCTATCTCTAGCAGGAAATGGCTTCAAAACCTGCATATGCTGAAGTAAACCATAATGGGCAAGAAGAGCATGGGTCATTCTGATTCTATGGGGTTTCATTGGATGACCTTGCCCATAGTAATAATTCCCAACTTCTGGATCATAAAAGTAACAAACTTTTCTCTTCACCCCATCTGGGCCTGAAGGCAAAGAATTCCCTCCTGTCTCCATTTTTCTCTCCTCTTTAAACTTATAATCACTTCTGCACCAACACTATTTTCCTGCGTTTTTACACAAACACAACCCTAGCAAATCAGATTTCATACTTTCCGCAGAAATCAGTCCAAACAAGCAATGATATACCCAAAGTTAACAAAATTAAGAAACGGAAAACACTAAATCGCATTGACCGAAGAGATTTAAACGATTTAAGCCCATTTTCTTACCCTCACTACACCTTTATTATGAAAAACAAATATTCAATCAAGTGGGTTTACATGAAAAATGATAAAGCTTGAAACTTTAAGACGAATGGAGCTACAAATGAAAATATAATCAAAACCCAAAGCCAAAAATACAAACTTGATTTGCCGCTTTCAAGTCTTACCTTAAGAATGAATCAGAAACCTTATGCTGTGATGTGCTGGTTCTCTTTTTCACTCGGCTTTTGCATTTATATATCAAATTGCTAAAAAGTGTTTGATGGGATGATATTTAAGTCTTTGTTTTGGTTAACATTCGAATTGAAGTTTATTTTCTTAGTTTGGACTAATTATAATTTGGAAACTACTAATCCGGCCAAAATGTGTATAATTTATTAATTTTCAACGGCGTCCTCTTTAATTTACCAATTATTTAATTATAAATTAGATATTCGTTTAATTTTTTAATCTATGAAGATTATATTTAAAATTATTTTCATAAGATAACAAATTAAATTTTACATTATGCTTGCGTATTTAGCTATATCTTTCTGACAGGATTAATGATCTTTTTAGTTTGTCAATAAAAAATCATATTTAAGCGAACTATAAATGATTTTTTTTCTTTACAAAATGGTTACTCGTGGTGTAATTGGGAATAATTTTATAAAGGACAATGGTTAAAAGGACAACTATGAAACGATATGGGTTAAAAGAGCAAATGATTAATAGTATGTGGCCGAATTTTTTTTTTTTTTTTGCCTCTTATGATGAGGCATTTTACATTTCAAATTTGAATTATTTTGAAAATTTAAATACCACGCACTTAGAAAAAAAAAAATTATATTAAAAATTTTAAATTATACGAGAATAAAATTAATTTCATCTACTATAATTTTGAGAAAAGATTCAATTATGTCCCTAAATTAGTAACATTCTCCAATTTTGTCTCAAAATAGGAAAACTAACTCAATTTTTCCAGTATCAACTACTTAGTCAATATTCACTTACAAAATAGTAAAACTAAATTAGAATTTTCAATCATACTTGTAAAGATAAACTGCAAGTTCTATCATAAACAACATTGAGCTATTTTATAATATAAAAATAAAATTAATATTACCAAAAATACAACATAAATTTGTGAGGGAATACTCAACTTTGAATTCCAGAAAATAAAATACATTCGTATAGAAGTGTGACGACTCTTAACCGTCAATAAACTCCAAACATAATTATTTCATTAAGAATATATGTGGTTTATTAAAAAAAATAAATGGTAAATTTGATCATTTCTAATTATTTTAGGGACAAATTTGAGATTTAGGCTGTGTTTGAGGCTGCAGAAAGCAGCCTTTAATCAAAATAAGGAGAATCTTACTTTGGCTGAAAGCTACTTTTGAGGCTGCAGAAAACAATTTCAAATAAACAATTGGTAAAAATCAGATTGTATTCTGGAAAGCATTGGAAAAACATTTTAAACTATTTTTAAAGAAGGCCAAACACATACGCGGCCCCTTCAACTTTAATTTTTGAGCCGCTTGGCCCCCTCAATTATTTTAATGACCTATCTAACCCCTTATCTAAAAGCCAAATACATATGCAGCCCCTTCAACTTTAATTTTTGAGGCGCTTGGCCCCCTTAACTATTTTAGCGATCTATCTAACCCCTCATCTATTTTAAAGTGGTATTTTTAGACATTTGAATCAAATGCTGATGTGTTGTATTTCTTCCTCCTTTTGAGTTTAATTAATTGCTGGAAAATCTTCACTTTGTCGGACACGTGTAATGCATGGTACTCTGTTGTATCTAGTTATGTTCACTCAAAAGTTTAAAAATTTATTTTAAAATAGATGAGAGGTTAGATAGGTTGATAAAATAGTTGAGGGGGCTAAACGGTTCAAAAATAAAAATTGAATAGGCTACGTATATATTTTACCTTTAAATGAGGGGTTAGATATATCGATAAAATAGTTGAGGGACCCAAACGGCTCAAAAATTAAAGTTGAAAGGGCCACTTATGTATTTGGCCTTTACAAAAAAAAACAATAAAACCTAGTTGTAATGAAATGTACTTTCACTAACAGCAACGTTAAACTGGCCTTTATTCTGCTAAATTTTAACGTTTAATATAATTTTTATATTAAACAAATAAAATTAAAACTAAAATAAAATTTTTTTCGAACTAAGCAAAATATTACAAAAAGAGGCTTTTGATTTCTAGAAATCGTTGGAAGCAGGCAGCCTTGGCCCATATAAAAACACTTGGCCCTGTTTCATCAATTCCTTCAAAATAATCTACTAAAGTCATTCTCAAACTCCTTTCATACATATTCAAGAAAAAAAAAAAAAAAAAAAAAAAGATTAGTTACCAAATTATTTCATGATGTAGGAATAATTATTTGAGAAATTCCAAAATACTTCAGTTATGTATTAGACCTATTCATGAACTTTGGTATCCACCCGGCTAGTACTCAATTAACTAGAATTGATCAAATATGTTTTATATGTGGTAAACCCAACCCAAATCCGAAAAATTCGACTTTTTCATTGAGTCATGCACTAAGTTAAGCGTGTTTGGAATTTAAATTTTTTTAGCTCAGTTCGAGTCACAAATTCCTTTGGTTATAGATTAGGTAGGGCTTGAAAGAAGAATTTTAGTGTTAACACTGGCGCAACACCTCAAGAATGAAGGTTGAATATAATACACTTCACACGTTTTGTGATTTAGTTTATAGGTTGTTCACTTCATTTAGGAATTCCAAACAAAATTTCATGTATATGAAATTGAACAAACCATATTTAGGTACCAAAAGAAATTTTGATTGAATTAGGAGGACACATAAAGGTGGCCACAGTTCATGAATCGCCGGTTTAAGTTCAACAAATCCTTGAACCTGAACTTTAACCTTCAAAAGGGATGAACCGCCGATCCGATTTAGGTTCAGGATTTAACCAGGATTTGACCAGGTTCAGGTTTGGTCTGATTTAGGTTCAACCCTTTTGAATAAATATTTAGAATTCAATTTGCATGTGGTTTTGATGTAGATATTTCGCGATAAATTATTAATATACGTAACAAAATAATATAATTTCTCAAATATGAAAATAACTTATATTTTTTATTTTACAATTAGTAATTTACATAATATTAATTTACATTATAACTTACCCTTGATTGTACCTAAGGGTTGAACCGTTGGTTCAGAATCACCGGTTTAAAGGTTTAGAGGTTGATCGATCCTGAACCTCAACCTTTTTTTCCTCTGAACCGCCAGTCCAGTTCTGATCCGGTTCAGGGTTTGACCGGTTTTGACTGTCCGGTTCGACCGGTTCAAGTCCAATTTGTCCACCTATAAGGACACAAAATAATTGATGTAGGTAAGATACGAGTAAAGGATTAATAAATTAAAATTAAAATTAAATTGAATAAATTAGTATGATTAGAAGCAAAAAACGTGGAGTAATTTAAAAGCATAAAAAGAGTGGAGTGGTCCAAATGAATGAATGAAATGAAAGAAAGAAGTCTCAATCTAATTAACTAGAAGGTTACAAAAATCAAAAGTTTGACAAAGAAATTTTATCCCTAATTTGCCACACACAAAATTTGTGGCCTCATTTTTCAATTAGTCTTGTCCATTTATTTCCTAGTCATACTTCTTTTAGTTTTTTTTTTTTTAATTATTATTATTATTTTGTCTCCATTAAAAGCATATTTCTTGTATGTTTCCTTTTCTTAATCCTTTATTATTATTATTATTATTATTATTATTAATAATAGTTGTTACAGAATCAAATCAATCAATCAATCATAGTGCCTGTTTAAATCAATAAATTATGGCTTTTGATTCAATTAAAACAACAATCACCTTTAAAGTATTTAAGAATAATTATGTAAAAAACTCCTATGATTACACTTGTTCGCAAAAAATTCCTAAAGGTTTAGGTTTCTGCAAAAAAAAAAAAAAATCCTTGTGGTTTCCGACCATTAACAAAAAAGGAATTTTGACCTAACACTGTTAAAAATTGATTCCTAAAGATTTAGGTTTTTGCAAAAAAAAAAAAAAAATCTTGTGGTTTCTGACCGTTTAGAAAAAAGGAATTTTGACCTAACACCGTTAAAAATTGATGACGTAACTAGGAAATTTTGATGATATGGCAGAGGCAGAAGTTGTCACGTGTTCAATTTTTGATGGTTTTAGACGAAAATCTATTTTTTTGTTAATAGTCGGAAACCAGATAAATTTTTTTGACAAAAAACGAAACCTCTAAAACTTTTTTGCAACCAAGTTTAACAAAAGAGGTTTTTTGATTAAGTATTTATCCAACTTCGAATTGATTAATTAAATTCTCTAAAATATAAAAAGGGTCTTGATTTTTTTTTTTAATAATAATTTCACTTGAATTATAGAATTTTATAAACTTTAACCAAAAAAAAAAAAAAAAAAGAGGCAATTTTCAACTGATATGTATATATGAGGTATTAATTATCAATAAATGATATATACCGAATTGATATTGCTATTAAACATTTTTTTTCTGTTAATTTGTTAAAATCTAAAATTAAAATAAAAACCGAAATAGTGAAAAATTCAACAAGAAAATAAATAAAAAACAATAAAAGAAGCCAAAAATAATAAAGAGCTTTCAGGGACATTGGGGTCAGGGGAAAACGGTTGGACCTTCCTATTTATGGTGGAATCCTTCTAAAATCCTAACATTATCTCCCTCAACAAATATTTTTATTTTCCCATTTTTCCTCTTCACAAGATTCAACAATAACCAGAAATACCAGCTCACATATTTTAATATTTTTTTTTATGATTTTTTTTCAAACAGAAACTGTACTTGGTTTCTGTTAAATGTCTGCATTTTAATCTGTTTTCAGCTTTTACTCACTTTAAGGTACATAACATAAACTTAATCTGTTTTTCTTTTCCTGTTTTTTTGGAACTGCTGCATATATATATACATACATATGTATATATGGTTTTTGTGTCTTCAATAGATTTATGTTTAGCAGTTTTTAAGGTGTAAAAGACGGTCTTTTGATGTTGGTAAAGCTAAGATAAAGCAATGGAACAGAATGGTTTTAGTTTCAATGCTTCAACTTCATCATCTGCTACTGATCAATTCCGTTATGCAGACCAACGAAGATCGATTGAGGTCTTCGAGCCTCAAACAGCTCGTGATGATGCTGCCGAACCTAGTAGTATTAGTAGTAGTAGGATGATTAATATGACTTCTTTTGGAAGCATTGATACACAAGTGAAACCCGAAGCATTGACAGGAACTTTTAGTTCTAGCAGTAGCACCAGGAAGGAGACCGACAACAAGTGGATGGCGTTCGAAAGAGAGATTTCCAGTAATTCCAAGATTGCTTCTGCTGACGACAGAAAAGATGAACCGAAAGGAATTGTTGAAGCTGCAAATGTTCTTGGCGATTTCAATGGAGAATCGTCGTACAGGAGATTGTTAACAGAAGCAAATATAGCAGAAAGGACTGCAGAATGGGGACTTCAAATTAAGTCAGATGTTGGGGAAGGTAGTTTCGGGGCAATAAGGATATCCTACGGAGATGGAGAGAAAACCAGCAGTTCCTATAAAGTTGGACAGGGGTCAACAAGATCATCGGAGGAATCAGAAGCCGGATCTTTTCCCAGGGTATCACAGGAGTTGAAGGATGCTTTGGCCACACTACAGCAGACTTTTGTTGTTTCTGATGCAACGAAACCAGATTGCCCGATAATGTATGCCAGCAGCGGTTTCTTTACTATGACTGGATATTCTTCCAAGGAGGTTGTTGGGCGGAACTGGTAAGCATTATCCTTCTGTTGGAACTTTTTTTTTTTTTCAGGTGGCTGAACCAAGTACAATGGAGAGATAAGTATTTTTGTATTTGCAGCCGATTTCTCCAGGGACCAGAAACCGACATGAAGGAGGTAGCAAAGATAAAAGATGCAGTGAAGAATGGGAAAAGCTACTGTGGCAGGCTGCTTAACTACAAAAAGGACGGGACTCCATTCTGGAATCTACTTACTGTCACCCCTATTAAAGATGACAAAGGCAATACTATCAAATTCATCGGGTAAATCAATTAACATATTCCTCCTCTGCAGAAGAAGGAATGCAATTCCAGTTGCTAATCTATTATTTTTCTGCCAAAATTACAGAATGCAGGTAGAAGTCAGCAAATATACCGAAGGCATTTGCGACAAGGATTTACGCCCCAATGGATTGCCCACGTCTTTAATTCGCTATGATGGTAAAAACGGAAAACAGGCATGCATATAAGCCATAGGTTTCTAGCGTTGAAAGTACAGGAGAATTTCAAATTTGTAACTCCTTTCTTTTCCTTGAATCAGCTAGACAGAAGAATCGTGCTTTAGATTCCATGACGGAGGTTGTTCAAACTGTCAAAGATCCCAAATCTCACACTCGAACCATGAGTATCGACACATCAAACAACCTAGATTATCAGCTGCCAAAATCTGTTTCCTTTGACATTAACAGTACAGATAATACATCTATTAGAAAATCAACCCGCATTTCTCTACCGGGGTTAGTCTCTCTTCTGAATTACATTCTTCTTTCTGGAAAAATGAATCTCGATCAAGAATGGCTAATCAGATGTTCTATAAGGTCTAAGGACTTGTAAAAACAACGTGTATTTGAGCCGTCTGATGATTGTCAGCAGGTTCAAATCAAGGGCTCCAAGTGTTTCAGTAATACGTGAAGCACCGCCACCAACTGTTCCACCAGAAATTTTAATGACCAAAGATATAAGAGTCTCCTCCACTTGGGAGGATGCCATGAGAGAAAGGGAAATGCGTCAAGGAATTGATTTAGCAACCACACTGGAACGTATCGAAAAGAACTTTGTGATAACAGATCCTAGACTCCCCGATAACCCTATTGTAAGCACCAATCTGATGACTATTACAACTTCCTAAATGACAGTCTTACTGCTTCCTGCTCCTAGCTCAAACAGAATGATCTTAAATTTTTTGCTACTATGCAGATATTTGCATCTGATAGCTTCCTTCAGCTAACAGAATACTCACGTGAAGAAATCTTGGGAAGAAACTGTCGGTATGAAGTTTAATGTTAATTCTTGTCATCAACTGTATTGCTTTTTCTCCATTTACCTTCTATCTTAGAAAAAAAAAAGTTATTCAGTACTCGGTTGCAAGTTTTCCTGTGATTTACTCAAACTCAAGGTCAAATCTTAAGAGTAGAGTAGTTTAATTGTTTTTGTATAGCTTTCTTCAAGGACCAGAAACAGATCAAGCAACAGTTTCGAAAATAAGAGATGCTGTTAGAGAGCAGAGGGAAATTACAGTCCAGTTGATCAACTATACTAAAAGTGGTATGCACGTGATTTAGAGTTCTTTTTTCTTGATTTTGGTACAAATTGTATAAGTTTTTTTTTCCTCTATTCATAAACTCCTATATTTTCATGACTTGCAGGAAAGAAATTTTGGAACTTATTTCACTTGCAACCTATGAAAGACCAAAAGGTGACATTTTGTAGTTCTAAACAACTCTGTATCCTGAAATCTCAAGCTGTCTCATTTGATCTATTCTCACTAATTTCTCCTTAATTATATAGGGTGAGCTTCAATACTTCATCGGAGTTCAACTAGACGGAAGCGATCATGTCGAACCCCTACAGAACCGCCTCTCAGATGCCACGGAGATAAAAAGTTCTAAGTTGGTATGAAACTGAAATTTCAACAAGAGAGTAGACATCAAATAGGGACATCTACGGAGTAGAGCTAGCAAAATCATAAGAATATGTTATAATTAATAAGTATAACTAGAATGTGTGTTTTAAGCATCCGAAATTTGTCATACAAGTTTCTATAAGGAGAAAATCTGACCGAGCCATGTCAATCATTCTTTTAACATTTTTATAGTTCCTAATCCTTACTTTAACAGGTCAAAGCTACTGCAGAAAATGTTGATGAAGCTGTTAGAGAACTTCCTGATGCCAACTTGGTAAGGTACTCCTTTCATTCCAATATATGACTGATAATTAGCTTCAAAAAAGAAAATGATATTACCTTAAACAAATATTGAGTCAATTTACGATTTGGACTAAATTGGCAAAAAAAATGAGATCTATGGCTTATCTGGCCACAAAAATTAATTTTGAGTTTTTCATCCAGAACTGTCAAGTTGAAGGAGTTTTTTGAACTTCTATTCGAGAAACAACATTGTTATGCCATAGAATTGAAAGTTGCTACACATAATTACATTGGCATGTGCCTGAACCTTACATGTACATTATTTTTCAGACCCCTGAAGATTTGTGGGCACTTCATTCCCAGCCTGTCTATCCACGGCCTCATAAACGGCTCAGTCCTTATTGGATAGCAATACAAAAGGTGCGGTAGCTTATCAAATACCATATAGTTAGTTTTATCTTTTATGTCTATAAATTGGTTTTATTATATGATATTAAGTAACTTAATTCAAGTTCCATCATTTTCTTTCACAGATCACCTCCAATGGTGAAAAAATAGGGTTGCAACATTTCATACCCATAAAACCATTAGGCTGTGGTGACACTGGCAGGTAAACTCATGCAACTTTTGTTTATGTATAAATATTTACAGCTTCCTATCTGTTAGTGGTGTTATAAATATTGTTTTCCGTTTCAATGCAGATTTCCGAGTTGAACTAAGAAATTTTCTTGTTTCTGTTGCAGTGTTCATTTGGTTGAACTTAAAGGTACTGGGTTACTATATGCTATGAAGGCAATGGAAAAATCTATGATGATGAACCGTAATAAGGTCTGAATAACCATAAGTGTTTTCGTTTCCTTTCTGAATAACCATAAAAGAATTAATTCCTAGGATTTTCAGGCTCTAGCGACATTTTTCTTTTACTTTTTTGGCTTTTCTTTTTCCAATCCCTATGCGGCCTCTTAGGCTCTAGAAAGCAGATGTACGGATTTAAAATCCTCATACGAAACTAAATCATGACTCATAACAGATGACATCAAGGTCAATTGACACAATTTCTTGCAATTGTTTCGACAGGTACACAGAGCATGCATTGAAAGAGAAATCATTTCACTTCTAGATCATCCCTTTCTTCCCACTTTATATGCTTCCTTTCAGGTATTCTCCTCGAACTCTCTCTTTATATATATTAATATCTGTGTTTCAGTTTGTGTTCAACTGTCTTTCCTATATCGAAACACTGATATTTCTTTCTATCTCCTCAGACTTCTACGCATGTTTGTCTGATAACAGACTTTTGCCCTGGTGGAGAGCTATTTGCATTGCTTGATCTCCAGCCTATGAAACTTTTTAAGGAAGATTCAGCAAGGTAAATCTTGTTTTCTGCAGTAAGTCTGAATCACTTCGTCTAAGCTCAAATTAATTACAATTAATGCATCTAATAAATTATTGCTAACTAACCTGAGAATAAAGCCTTAGAAGCTAATCTAAAAAGAGGGAAGAAACACTATGCCAGCTTATATAATCTTTGAAATGATTTATTTTTCATTCTCTTTTTTGGCCTGCTAGTAATAATAATAGTTTCTCTTTTATCAAAGACCTCTTTGTAATTCAACTTCAAATTTAATCTACACATTCAGGTTTTACGCAGCAGAGGTTGTTGTTGGTTTGGAATATCTTCACTGTTTAGGTAATTCTGTTACTCAACGCATTATTTCGTGTATTATCAACATATGCATTGATGATTGCATTACCCTGTAACTCATTCTAATCTAACCTACTTGGATGAAATGCTCTTCACCAAGTATTTTAACATGAATTAGAATGACTTAATCATCTAGCAGATAATACGAAACAGAAAGCTTGTCTAGTTCATCATTTTCATTTTTCAATTGCCGAGAAATAGGCAACTCTTCTTTTGACCCTTCTATCCTATTTTATCTCTATGTTCTTGGTACTGACTTTAACATTTTAATGACTTCATGATAGGGATAATTTATCGGGACCTGAAGCCGGAAAACATTCTACTTCAGGAGAATGGGCATGTAGTTTTAGCTGATTTCGATTTATCGTTTATGGCAACCTGTAGACCACAAGTAAGTTATTGTTTCATGTTACATTGGTTGAGAGTTTCTGTTCTTGAATCAACTTACTCTTTTATGTGTCTAATATGTTTATAAATATGTTGTGCAGGTATTAAAGCACCCTCTGCCTAATAACAGAAGAAGGTCTAGAAGTTATCTGCCACCGACATTCGTTGCAGAACCAATATCACAATCAAATTCTTTTGTTGGAACTGAAGAATATATTGCTCCTGTACGGTGAATTCTTATTTATACTTTTTGCATTTAATTTGCTTGAAAATATTTTAATTTGTGAAAATAATTTAATGCTTGAATGGCTAGCTGGAAGGGATTCCTTTTTGGTGGATTTGGTAGTTCAAATGAACTCTTCCAAGGATCATGATGTTGCAGATTCTGCTGTTTTCTGCAACTTTATTCTTTAACGTTAGATGGACAGATTTTTTGGTCTCTTTTGCCTAGATAGTTCTCAATCCATATATTTTCTTTTTCTTTTGTGGTACATTGCAACAACATTTACTCAATTTTGACTATTTGTTACTGAACTTCAATTTGTATAATAAAATTGGTTTTTGTCCCAATAAAGTCATTGTTATGAATTTTCAGCCAAATATATGCTGAAAAAGATAACGTGACATTACTTTGACCATGGATCAAGCCACTTTAGATTCCAAGTCGGACCATGGCAGCACCACGCTAATCGTGGTCTATCAACAACAACGAATTGAAGTTTTGGGGTGTTTCTATTGCTGATGTGGTATTAGTGGAGCTTACACGGCGCCTCTTAGACTTTGACGTGGCACACATGAAACATGAAGCATAGACTTTACCAGAAATTCATAAAAGTGACTTTAGTGGGACAAAAAAACTAAGTTCACTTATCTTTATGATACAAATTGAAGTTTAACAACTGTATTGAAACAATAGGCAAAGTTGAGTGGGGTAATTGCATTTTACCCCATTCTTTTTGATCTTGAAAGAGTATGCAGTAACATGATTACTGAAACAAAATAATGATTAGGAGTTATTTGTATAGCTAACATAAAGTTGCCTTTTTTAATGATGTTTTTACTTATGCTTAAGAGTTTCTTGACCACAGGAGATAATCACGGGCGTAGGTCATAGTAGCGCCATTGACTGGTGGGCTCTTGGTAAGTATACTTTAAATACATGGTAACTAAGAATCATTGTTACAAATTAGACTGATTGTGTTTAGCTGAGTTTGATGATGTTATTAATTGAGCAAAACTGCAGTTCCTAATCTCTATTTTTCTTGACTGTGACTTAATTTTACATTTTGGAATTCAGGTATTTTGATCTATGAAATGCTTTATGGTAGAACACCATTCAGAGGAAAGAATCGACAAAAGACATTTGCCAACATTTTGCACAAGGATCTCACCTTTCCAAGCAGTATACAAGTAAGGACCAATCTGCCTATGCAGTTTTGTTCCGATTTGTTAATGGGAAATTATAAAAATTAGAATCTAAGATCTAACAGAAGTTTTTGTGCTACATTTGCAGGTTAGTCTTGCTGGCAGGCAGTTGATCAATGCACTACTGTGTAGAGATCCTGCAAACCGGTTAGGGGCAAAAACCGGCGCAAATGAAATAAAAAACCATCCTTTTTTCAGAGGAATTAAGTGGCCTCTCATACGATCCATGGTACATTGTTTTCATCCACATTTTGATTTCGGAAATTCTACAGCATAGTATGTTTTAGCTGCTCGGAAAGTAGGTTTACCGAACATATTTCATTTGTAAGAAGGTACCAAAACTCCTAGCTAATTATTGATGCTATGTGTCTCCAGATACCACCAACTTTGGATGTGCCTCTCAATATAACTAAAAAGGATCACACATCCAAAGAAGTCAATTGGGAAGATGACGGAGTGCTTACACTAAATATGGATATGGATCTTTTCTAAACCGTAAGGTATTAACGGCAGAGATTAATTTGTAGTTTCGTAGTTTCTGTCAGCTAAGATTCACAACCTTCACAGCAGTTTGACATTTTATGTTTATGTGTTCATACTGTGGCTAACAAATTGTGTTGCTATCGAAAACTCAGGAATCCAAACCAGAAATCATACTGTATGATTCTTCAAGGGCAACTACTGTTTATAACATCAAAATCCTATGACAGGATTGCTCTATTGTGTGTTCTACATATTGTGTGAAATGTAAATGAGAGACTATGCACTTCACTACAGACATGGATGGGGTGATCCCATAGTTCCTTTAGTGGTTTGCCTCTACTTACGAATCGAGTTGCTTCGGATTCGGATAATGAGGATGAAATTAATACATGTACCAGTTGACAAAATTAAAACAGTATTCCTGTAAAAAGTCATTAACCAGATAATAAGGATTTGGATGGGAAGGCAGGAGCGTAGGTGGTCTCTGCCATCAGCCGGAGCCAGAGGATATGTAATTCTCGAGTTTTGTTTTTGCATTACAGTAAATAGTCAAATAATCACATTTCGAAGCTATCTAGTTGTATTTGTATGTTGATATTATTTAAGCTTATCTTTTTTCCCCCATCTAGATTCATTTCTCAAATTGCCCAGTATAAACTGGTGGCACCTATACCTACATTCTAAAAAGGTAAAAGCTGATACAACATTCATAACCTGATCAACAAAATGACACTTTTGATTCCTAGGGTGTGAAAGTTCTAATATGTTCGTTTTCAAGGCCTCGCTGATAACCCCAAACAATTTTCTGTTTGAGGCTGCAAAGTCATTCAAAGAGAGAATAAAATAGCAACAAAGTTATTTCTAGTAAGCCAAAGACAGGACACGATTTCAATGGAGCAAAATTGCCACATAATGCCAATTTTCCAGGCTTTTTGTGACTTTTAGTTGTTACTCCACTCAATCCTTCTAAAGACAAAACAATACAGCTATACATATGACAACACATATACATCAAAATAAAAATAGATTCCGACTAATTTGACCTTCTCAATTCTACAATGGAGTACTTTATATAAACTTAACAAAGAGGAATGAGTGAACATCAGAAGAAATTCCTTGCACAAAAAGTAACACTTTGGTCCTACCAACTGAAACATCACATAACCCATCTCTTCCGTAGACAAAAAGTGACAAAACGAATTCATAATGTTAAATGCTGATAAACCAGTAGAGAAACCAAACTGGGAATTTTATGTTGCACCAATTTAATTATCTCCTTCTTTTAATAGATTCCAGTCAACAACTGCCCTAGCATTTAATTACAATTTCTGAAAACAATATCCATACTGAACAAAATTTCATTCATATTTGACAAATCATAAGATATGAAACATATTTTGACATAGAATTCTACATGAATTACAAGAGCTATCAAGTGTACAACTGTTGGGAATACAAGCATCACGCATGTTTCATATATCAAGAAGGAAAACTGAAATAGACATTAACCACTGGCAGCACAGAACTTCAAAGTCAAACAATACAAGATTTAGTGGCTCTGCATATCTTACTTGGTGGCCTGAGCAATAATATTACTTATTGAACTGGCCTGCTCTTTTGCAGTCTCCACCAGTGAATCCTACAGATCAAATAATTTAGCACTCTCAGAAACCTAAAAAAGAATCAACAAAGTGAAGACATCGTAAACAAAGATAGGAATACCTGTGCAGCTATTAGCCGAGCAACTGTCTTCTTGCTTGGCTCTTGAAGCTCACCAGCAATCAAAAGCTCATCCAATATATAATAGGCCTTCCATGTCAAGAAAAAAGGAAAAAGCAAACAACTTAGGAAAGCACCTTCAATGTCGCATGCATGGAAAAGAGCATTTATTAGCTTTTGAATTTTGATACAGGGCATACTTTAGAATAACTAATAGTAGCCCAAAAAATCTAACTGCAAGATAAAAATGCATACCTTATGAAAGTTGAAGATCAAGTCCAACTCACAGACCTGAAAAATAGAAAATATGAAAGAAAGGCATATTATGTCAAACGGAATACAAAGCTTGCAGCCAAAAATATTATATCAATTTTCAAAACAAAAAGTCATTTCAAGAAAACAAAATAAGTTCTACAGAAAGTATTTCCAAATGTGTATCATGTTCCAAGAAACAAACAAAGATCAGATAAAAAGGAATATTAAACACATTTCTCAGTTCACTCACACTGCCAAAGTAGCGATCCAAAATCTCCACAAAATGATGAATTATCTCAAGGATTTCCAATTCATTGTCATCCTGATCAATACACATGCAGAAATAAAGACTGGCATACCTGCATAACAGAAAATAAATTGGGGCCAATACCTCTGGTCAGCACTAAGATTGAGATTGAAAAACGATTTAACAGATTCTGTAATCAAGATGAAGTAGCCGTCATACTCCATTACCTTTTATAAACAACTTTATATCCCCTCCATTCAACGAAATTACAAAGCTTAGGTCCTCGGGTCAAGATCACTCCACTGAGCTCACGAATAACCTTTTCAACAGCATTATCATGGGCAAACAGACAGCACTCAAGTCAAGAAAGCACATTATTTCAAAAAAAAAAAAAAAAAAATTACATCAACAGAAATAGCACCACAAAGACAATAACCTATGGACATCAAGGCCATTTAAAAATGACTAAACAGCAGTTAAATAGTTGGAAGCCATAATGGAAAGGTTGGGGAAAAGAAAAGCCCTGACACTACCTTAGTTCTTTCCTTTTGTGTATAAGGTGAGTACCATTTTGTCAAACGCACTTTTCCTTGCCTGCTAATAAGAAGGACGAATTGAATCTGAAACAAATACGAAGACGCTTAATTGATGAACCAGAGACAAAGAATCATAACATTTTCATTTATTGGAACTGAATCAATGATGTGCATTTACAAATTAACAGGTACAAACACTTGACGATAAAATATAACTTGTAAAATTTACAAGATTTCCTTCGTTGAGGAGAATTATTGAAAATTCGAATGCATTGCAATTTTTTAATACCTTGAAACAACATGAATGTATCTTTGAATCATAAAAATCAAATGCGTAGATCTCAATCGGTAAAAATAAACTATGATGATCCAACAACCCGAATTCAGAATAGGGAAGTGTTGCATCATTACGGTAAAATTAAAGCCATAAACAACCAAAATTGACGCCGAAAAAGCCGGTAGAATTGAGCAGGAAATGCAGTAATCAATCTATCATCAACTAATTGAGCAAATCCCTAATTCATCAGATCAAAAACATACCAACTCGGTGTTGAATATCAGATCCAAACTCTAAAAAATTACAGTTTGAAGAACAACTCCACAGAAAAATAAAGCAAGATAAGCGAAGAATGAGAAATGAAATCGGAAAAGTTTACCATATTCTTCGATGGTTTGAATCAGAGGTATCGCCGGTGAATCGGAAGCCCGACAGAAGTCAGCTGATTGCTATGATCTCTTTCCTTCAGTTACAACAGCAGTCTTCTTTTCTCGTTCTTCTCAGATTTTGGGCCGGCCTTACCCTTCATACTGGCCCACATATAAAATGTTAGCATACACATTTTTATGTGATTTTTTTAACAAAATAAATATTTATTTTTTTTAGCTATAAATTATTCTTTTTAATTTGGCTTGTAAATTATATTTCCCTTAAATTTTTCATGAAAATTAGTCCGAAATAAAACGTGTAACAATTTACGATAATTTGATCCTAAATATCAAGTTGAAGAGTCAAATAAATACCAAAAATTAATTTAAAACAGATTTATCTTAAAAGTTAAGTACATTAGATAATTTATATTACAACAAAATGGAATTTAATATATCATTGTTAAAAAAAAAAAAAAAAAACTATTATCATTCTTCTTTTTTTATTTTTTTTTATTTTTGTTGCTTTTCCAATTAATTAAAGCCAAAGACAAACCTAATTTAATTAAAAGTCTATCAGTTCACAAAGTCAATCATTATATTCGTGCATGCATGTATTTAATTAACTAATATATATGTTAATACATGCATGTAGATTATCAATTAATTCTACTATTAAAAAGGTATTAATGTTTTTTAAAAATTAAAAATCATTGAAAGAGTTCTGTTTTATAAATGTTTCAACTTAATTAACCGTTAAGTTGTGTTAGTTAGCACTTTACTAATATTCAAAGAATTTTTAATTATTGTTTTATTAAACATCATTAAACTCATATCATAAACACCAATGGAAAAAAAAAAAAAAAAAAAAAAAATCTCAAGTCTCTACAACTTAATACAAAATAATAAAACTAAAAAAAAAAACAGAAATCAATCCATCGTATTGATCGATCAGGAGGAATTTCAAAAAGAAAAATTATAGTAATTAGTTCAACATCTAACACTTTTTATTAAAGGAATAGAGAGGCTGAAACAGCTATGATTGAAAATGTTGAAATAGTTCCTTCTTTAAACAAAATTCCATATATTATCAATAGAGAAGAGGGTCGGTGAACTTCATAACTTAATCCCTTCGAACCCGATTGATCCCTCTATCAATTACATAAAAGAAGAAAAAAGAAAAAAAAAAAAAAAAACGAGGTTGGATTTCGAATTCAAAACCTCACACCTCATCCTACCGGGCAAGTTCTACATTAATTAGCGAGCACAGGCATTGCCATCAAAGAGAAAAGAGGATCTACAAAGAGGGCAAGTGAAGTGATATTGTAGCCATTTATGAATACAATCCATATGAAAAACATGCATACATTTTGAGTCTTGGTTCACTACATCTTCCTCTTGGAAATCCATCAAGCAAATGCAACACATTTCGTGGTTGCCGAAGCTCTCTCTCCTCTCCAAATGTTGGTACTTAACGCTCGAAAAACACGGTGTCGTGCCATCATCAAAATCACCATGAGCAGATTGCAACTCTTCGATATCGTAATTGAAAATAAAATTCAAAAGAACATGTTTGATTTGCTTCAATGGAATTAGTATGCAGGTGTAGAATATAATGGTGGCTGTGCATATGTGAGATTGAGAGCATAATATCATTGCAATCATATTGGAATTGTGGAAGAAATTTTTCAAGGCTAAAAGGATTGGTTTTTTTTCCTATTGATATGAACGAGAAGATGAAGAAGATGAACTACACACATATATTAATAATGTCAATGTGTAGCAGAATAACTAATTCATGTATTTGACTTTTTCTTGGAAAGAGCGGTGGGTAGGAAATAATATTTAATTTATTCAATTAATTGAATTTGAATAGTTGCAAAGAGTTTATCCCCTAATTAATTTGTTTCAATACGTATATTAATTATTTAAGTACGTGATCTTTTTTATATAATATTCGCTTTGGACATAGCACATCTACCATACATAGATTATATTATCTATTAACTAACATGTGACACGATTACGAGGACCTATTTAATTAAATTGAAAATATAATTCAGTTTTAAATAGGGCTAGGCACAGTTTGGTCCAATCTAGAGATTTAGAAATTTCCAGCATTGGATTAGGGGAATAAATCTCCATATTGGATTGTTCCAAAAATTTCGGTTCAGTCCAATTTGAGTATTCAGATATTCGATTCTGGTCCTATTCGGTTATGGAATTCGGAGATTCAGTCCGATCCAATCCAAATATATAAAATAAATCGTAAAAATAAAAAAACACACATATTTTCTTATACAATTTCAACTAAAAAAATACAAATTCTAATAATGTATATAAAAACATTATAAATTAAGTTAGCTTAGTGGTTAGAAATACTATAAATTATTTTTTTCGCATATATTATAAAATTTTAAAATTAAATAATCTTTTTATATATGAAATATGAATTTAATACTAATAAATTATCGGCTCTATCAGTTCGGTCCTCAGTCCAGTCCAATTCAATCCGGTCCTCAGTCCTGGATAAATTACGGTCCAGTTCAGTCCAGTTTTTGACAAAAAATCAACAATTCGGTCCAATTCTGGATCTTTTTCCTCGAATATTTGGACGGGTCTAATATATCCGGTTCTCATATCCACCCCTAATTTCAAAGTTGTGGCACCTTTACATGGGAAATATAGTTCAGATTACTCCAGTGAACTCCAGAGTATTACACCCTCTTCAAAAATTATATCATACATCAGTTAACGGCAGTGCACATAAGATGAAAATTTTTACTCTACACAAATTTTATCAAAAAAAAAAAAATTATATACTTAATATGATTAAAAAAAAATTAATTAAGTAGTAACTACAAAATCTATAAAAATTAAATGCCATAAATAATAATTAAAAAGTCTTGCCTCTTGCATCAGAAATATGGAATTATATACTATGATTGTAGGGGGTCGGCACCGACCCCACAAGATTCTTATTGTAATCTTTTAGTGATTTTATTTTTTCATTTTTAAGGTTTTTTAGTCATCCAATGTTGAACACATGATTGGTCAGTAGTTTAATTAGCATCCCCTTTGACTATAATTATTTTTTCTCGAAAATTAACAAATTTTTGAAACCCTATCAATCAGTGAAATCAATGCTTGATTATCTATTACACAACTTTCATTAATTATTTCTCACAAAAAAAAAAAAAAAAAAAAAAAAAGTGAAAGATCATTAGTTTAATATACAATAAAACCTCTATAAATTAATAATATTGGAACCATTAAATTTTATTAATTTATATAGATATTAATTAATCAATAGATTATTAATTATTAATTTATATAGTGATTTTAAATTTTTTTTAAAAATAAATTTTAAATTACTAATTTAAATAAAGTTTTTGTCTAAAATCAATGAACTATATTCATCATATTTTTAGATAATAAAATTAAATGTGCATTATATAAGTTAATTGAACTTAAAAGTTCATTGTACTTATGTTAAAAATATTCAATGTATCGTAATTAGTGAATTAGTACTATATAATTTTCTATGGAGTGTTTTTTCAAATGATACCAGAAATGGTATATTTTACTAAATTATCCTAAGTATATATCTATATATACTTGGCATATGTATTTGAGAAATTATTAATTTATAGAGATAATAAAACAATGTATTTATAAAGGGTTGTTCCAAAAAATTATTATCTTATTAATTTATTAAAATTGATCATTTTTTGAACTGGCTCAAGTCGGGACCAGAAAAAATTATTATTTTAAAGAGATTATTAATATATCGAGTATTAGTTTATGAAGGTTTTATTGTATACACCTTTAGTAATGATTTTGTGCAGTTGACCACATACCTCATAATATTCAACATATTTATTTTTCTTTAGCACCGGAACTCATCGTTATACATAGGGAAAATTCACGAAGGGTTCAAACTTTCATGGATTTTGTAATTAGCATCGATTTTTTCAATACATTAAGTATATATATATATTTGATAGTACTCCATCTATCTCTAAAAGGATGTCTTTTTAACCTTTGGCACAAAAATTAAAAATATCATTAAAATGTCTTAATCATAAGATTGTTTTACCAAAATATCCCTATAAAATATTTTTAGAAAACGGATAGTGTTATTAGTTAGATTACAATGGATATTAAATGTACGGATATATTTGTAATAAAAGTAATAAATGTTTCCTTAATTTCTGAAATGGATAAGCATTTTAGAATAAACATATTTTGCTAAAAAGACATATTTCTAGGAACGAAGGGAGTATTAGCTGCAAACTTTTATGAATTTTATAATTAGCTTTCTGATCGATTTTTTCAACACATTGAGTTTGTGATCTTTTTGTTTTGATAATATTAGCTACAAACTTTGATGGATTTTATAATTAGCTCTCTGATCGATTTTTTTAACACGTTGAATATATAATCTTTTTGTTTTGATACTTTTAGCCGCAAACTTGACATATTTTTTCACATGAATTATAGTATCTGTTAATTGATGCATGACACAATTTTCGTGAACACGTTAGACTAAATCAGATATATAGTTCACATCTGTAACTATGACATATCTACATGAAAAGTATGAATTAAAATCCTCCAGTGAACTCTAAAATCTTGTACTTTTCTCAAAAATTGTGTCATGCACTTGTCAACAGATACTACAATCCATGCTACAAAAAATTGTCAAGTATAGAACTCATACTATCAAAACAGAACATGCTTCAAAAATTAATCATGAGCCAATTATATAATCCATAAAAGTTTAGAAAACTCTGGATGTATTTTAATTTGTATATATGTTACAACTTTCAGTTATAGTACTACAAAAAAAAAAAAAAAAAAAAGCTAATATTATAAATAATATTGAAAAATAAGCATCAAAAGACTATAATTTTATTTAATTTTACACATTTTTCTTTTAAATTTGTCATATGAATATCGAACTCGTTTAAAATGACAATTTCTCATTGAAGAGAAAAGAGGACCTACAAAGAGGGGAAAAGTAATTTCAATCCCTTGGATTTTGCGTATATGTGAATGAGCCCCTCAACTCTGAATTTATGCTATTAATATTCTAAATTTTGTAATTGAAACAAATTAATTAAATTCCTTTTTAATACAAAATACATGATGTTGAAACACCATGAAGAAATAATAATTAGGTTTTTACCAATTATTCAAGTTACTAAGTTCATAATTCAGAACATCAACTCAATTCCTTCCTCAGATAGGCACTCAAACAAAATTGATGAATCAGACATGAATAAATTCACAATAGTATCATGAATAAATTCACAATAGTGTTCAAACTTTAATTGACAACAAGCAGTAAATGACCGACTTTTCCATTAATAGTACTCTAGCTCATCACCACAACATCTTTTCTTTAGATGACAAGTCATGTGTCGAGCAAGTTAGCAACACATTGTTCGGCACATGATTTATTTCCTCCAAAGGGCAGCACCATATCGTTGTTAACGGGAAATTAAGTCGTTTCAACACCAGCTAACCAATCGAAGTTCTTTCCTTCAACTGATATTTTCAGTTCTAGCTTTGGTTTATGCAAGATACTAGTTGAATTCATACACCACAAAACTGAAAGCAATGAAGTATACAAGAAAACGAAAAACAAATCAACAAACAGAACTTAATGACGTTCAGCAATGTGCATCTGTCCTGGAGACAGTGAAATGGCATGGATCTTATTATTCAAACCACCTGAATGGATTTGATCATGAAGACTACAGCTGCAGATATCTAGTTGGGTTTAGCTACCTAACATACAAGCACCATCGATATGAATACAACAGTTCTTTTAGATCTTTGGCATGTCTAGGGTTCCAGCTCGTCATAGGATTCTTTCACTTCCAATGAAGTTTTGGAAGTTCTCTGAGCTTTGGTTAGACATTACTTTTGAATGTCCAACTTCATGATGTGTCTTTTGCAGAAATTACACTGATTTATGTAGATTTTCAACCTCTAAAAGCCACTTACTCGCTTTATTTAGATGAGAAGATGCTTCTAAGAGTAAAAGATTATTCTCATAATTCATAAAGTTGTCAACAGGAGTAAAGAATAAGCTCAATATGACTTCTAGATTGCATTACAGAATTGGGAATGAGAGGGTTTGTAAAATTGCGCCCCATGTGTTTAAACCCTAACATTTACTGAGAAGTCAATGTACTAATTACTGATCTACACACTTTCTATATATCTTGGACCCCTTTGGTGCATGCTGTTTGAACAAATTTGTCATTGAATATCTACAATATGAAGAAAACATTATATGCAAACATAGCACAGAGTAAAACTATTACTAGAAAAAGAGCTGTTTATATCCACAGTGTCGATCACTTATTGACCATAAATGGTTTAATTGCAGATTAAATATCACCAATTGCTGCATATTATCAGTAGCTGCTCCTAATCCAGATGAGGAAAGAATGTTATGTACACTCCTTGCACAATATTCCTTTTAAGTCTAATGAGTAAGAAATTCATAAAGAATAGTCCTAAAGTAAGGATCAAAGAGAATGCATTGCTTTCACCACAAAAACTACAAGCATCAATTTGGAAAGGGTAAAGGTCCAATTTTGCCCCCAAAATATATGGGCACCACGAAATCAAACCTTTGACATTTTTAACCCTCATCATCATTGCCCCAACTCAATTTTTCAGTTTTCAATGTACTATCGGAAAATCAATTTGTTGTGACTCATAAATTTTGGTACATCGGTAATTTCATTGGTATTACTAAAAGATGTGCAAAACTGAGCAGTGTAAACAGGATGAAGGTATTGCACCTCAGAAACATTAAGAGTTTGATTGCACAAGCCATTAGGTGTATTTTTTACCATTATCTCTTCTGGACAACATTTCAGCAAACTGTCCTATAACCTAGGCGGAGCAGTTACTAGTATCACCATCTTGTAGTAAAATGAAATCATACTAATACATCAAAGACCAGTATCATAAAACCGATATGAACCAGTGATCTCCTTCACCTCCTTGCAACTCAGCTATCACTGCTGAGCTACACCTCTCATCCCGACTAAAATTACCACTAAATCCCCTGTGACTGTGTAGCATATACAAATCCAAGGGTCTAATGGTTTCAAATTTGGCATCCTCTAATTGAACACTAGTAATTCACAGAAAATAAATGGCCTAGATTACTACTATAATGAAGTCTGTCACAACTCACAAGGAAATGTGTCACAGCTAAAACAAGATAATGCAGATGAATATACTGCACTTCAGAACAACTACGAAGATAATCTCTTTCACAAGCATACACAACATGATAGAAAATATTAAATAATAAAAGAAAGGCAGAGCTATTATTAATGAAAATGAACACTATTGGAATGCCATCTCATAAAAATTTGCAGTCGATTAAGAAAACAGAGTAAAAGCAGAACTTGAAAAACTTACTGTATGTAGTAATACTAGATTACTTGAAAAATTGATTCAAAAAGGTCTCTGTGAGGGTTTCCTACCAAATACAGCTTCCCAAACTGGGGAAGACAATGGTGCACTTTTGTCCAAAAACTCTCTAACAGCTTTTTGGTTAACAAAAAATCCCTTCTTCTGCAAAGCTTCAATAACACTCCTGGCTTCTTCAATTCCCTTATGCCTACATAACCCATCAACCAAACCAACAAAAGTAGTGACATTTGGAGAATGACCAGCGTCCAGCATTTGGAAAGAGAAATCAACAGCATCATCAATTGAGTTACATTTATACAACCCCTGAATCAATACTGTGTAACTGAAAGCATTAGGAGTGATGCCATTATCAATCATTTTCCTGAAAATTCTCTTGGCATCATCCAGCTTTTGCGCTTTGCAAAACCCATCAACAACAGCAGTATAAACAACAACTTCCGGAATTGTGCCTTTCTCACGCATTAAACCAAACAGTTTCATTGCATCCTGAACGAGACCATCTTTACACAATCCATCAAGCATAGCTACAGCATTGGGGATAAGCCCAGTTTCCTTCATCTTCTTGAAGATTTCATTAGCATCTGGCGGAGGCGAATTGCTGTCCTGACTCTCATTACCATTATCATCTGTTAGAGGAGTAGGACCATTTGATAAGGGGATTTCGTTCTCCTTCTTCTTATCAAGTCGAAGTTTAAATTTTTCGAGAAAATCATCGTCAGAAGGATGATTATCGTGATGGGTTTGATTGGTATTGGTATGGGATCCATTGAATCTGCCTTTTCTGGATCCTCTAGGAGTAGAGGATGGATGAGGCTGAAACTGAGATTGGTGCGAAGGCCTCTCGCCTCTGAAAGATTTATTTGGTTGAGATTGGTAGGGCGGCCTCTCACCTCTCTCGCCTCTGAAGGGTTTATTTGATTGAGAACGAAATTGGTAGGAGGATTCACCTCTCTCTTCTCTAAAGGGCCGGTTTGGTATGGGATGAGGGGGATTTTGTGCACTTCTTCCATCATCTTCTTCAGAGTTGGGATTAAAATTTGCTCGCTCCCGCACTGAGCTGAACTGGCGAAGAACAGAATTGGAATTGCACTTGGACCTAATCAGCTTCAACACCCAACACTGTGGTGACGCCATTGATGAATCGAATCTCTGCTTCCACTTTCAGTTATGAATTTTGAGAAGACAAGGGTTCTAGGGTTTATCGATCAAAAAGATAGAAAAGGACGAGGGTAATACCGTCTTTTCATGAAACTAAAATAGGGGCAAACACGGTAGAAGGTGAAAGATCGAAACTTTACATTACACTTGCAGAAATTGGATTTAGGAAGAAAGAAAAGATAAGGCCACTGTAGTATTTGCTATTGACCCAAATTCCATGGAGACGAAGCTTTTGAGTAAGCTTATTGTCAATTAAACTGCTCTTCAGCTTCTTATTTTTGCTGATATCTCAATACTTTTGACAAAAGGTAAAATCTTAATTTTGTTTCTCTTTTTGAATCAGAATCTTTATGTTCTTCCTTACAGTCTTGAGTATTATTTACACTTGGTAATTATTTATACTGATTTGGGATTTGCTCAATCTTTGGTTATGGTAGAATTGTTTATATTTTTGCTAATGGCAAATACCCTTTTCTTGCATTCTCTTATCCTAGTGATTGCTAATGGAGACTTTCTATAGTAACTTTTTCTATCCATTTGATAGGTTTTGTGATTCTGAAGCTAATTGCAGTGACAGAATTGTTTTATTTATGCTTGTGGCAATGACCCTTTTCTTGCATTCTCTTATCTTGGTGATTCTGTTGTTAATGGAGAGTTTTTATTGTATTTATTTATTTATTTTTTATCCATTTGATAGGTTTTTTGGTTCCGAAAATTCATGGTTTATAGCACAACTAATTTTACTTATAGAATTGTTTTACCTGTCCTTGTTGCAAAGACCCTTTTCTTGCATTCTATTGTCTAAGTGATTATGTTGTTAATGGAGAGTTTTTCTTGTAATTGTTTGTATCCATTTAATAGATTTGTGATTCTGAACTTCATGGTATGTATCAACGCTAATTGCAGATAGGATGTCCATTTTTGGTAGGATAACACGAATTAAAAAGACACTGGACTAACACGATACGTTTATATGTTTGACATGATTATCATTTTGGTTGCATTTATATCATATATAATATTGTATGAAATGTGTAGGTAACACAGCAAGATTATAAGACGACAATACAAATTTAACTTACCTAATTGCAGAGATGGATTTGTTTGCATGCTCATGGCAAAGACCCTTTTCTTGCATTCTTTTATCTGTGATTCCTTTGAGGTTCTGTCAGGTGATTCTGTTATAGTAAATTTTTATAGATGTTTGGTGATTCTGAAACTTCGTGGTTTATATGTAAACGAATTGCTGTTCTAATTCTCGCTTTGCTTGTGTTTGCACAAAGTGACTAACATTGATATGCTTCATTTCTTCTCAGGTCATATGGAAATGGCCAACACTTCAAATGGTAGTAGCATCATGTGGTTCTTTAGGGATAGAGGTTTTGATGATAAGAGTATAAATGAAATGTTTAAAAAGTGCAAGCGCCTCGAGGAGATGCAGAAGGAAAGAGCATCAGAAAATTGGAATTACCTAAACAGCATTGGCATTCAAGAGCGAAAGCTTCCATATCTTATTTCAAAGTGCCCAAAGATAATTACTTTAGGCTTGAATGAGAAACTCGTCCCAATGGTTGAATGTCTCGCTACATTAGCCACGAAACGAAGCGAAGTTGCTTCCGCCATTACCAAGTTCCCTCACATACTGTCTCATAGCGTGGAAGAGAAGCTCTGTCCCCTTTTGGCGTTCTTTCAGGCCCTTGGTGTTCCGGAAAACCAACTTGGCAAGATAATATTGCTCAATCCTAGGATTATCAGCTACAGCATCGATTCCAAGCTGACGGAAATTGTCAACTTCCTTGCTGCTCTTGGACTTAATAAAGACGGGATGATCGGAAAAGTTTTGGTGAAACACCCCTTTTTGATGGGTTACAGTGTTGACAGAAGGCTCCGTCCTACTTTGGAGTTTCTTAAGTCGATTGGCTTGTCGGAGCAGAATCTTCAAACGGTGGTCATGAACTTCCCGGAAGTTTTGTGCAGAGATGTGAACAAGATTCTGCAGCCCAATCTCACTTTTTTAAAAAGATATGGATTTGAGGATAGACAAATAGTCCGTTTAGTTGTCGGTTATCCACCTATTCTGGTCAAGAGTATTAATAACTCTTTGGAGCCTAAGATCAAGTTTTTGGTGGATGTAATGGGGAGACAGATCGATGAAGCTGTCGCATATCCCAGCTTCTTTCAGCACAGTTTGAAGAAGAGATTAGAATCGCGGCATAAAGTTTTGAAACAGAAGAAAATAGATTGTAGCTTGGGTGAAATGTTGGATTGTAATCAGAAGAAGTTCTTATTGAAATTTCGGGTAAATTGAAGCATGTTTCCGAGATTAGTTTCTTTGTATATTTCTTTGTATGTGCGAGTTGAATTAATATGTAGAGCAGATCAATCAGAACTCGGATTTTCGCACTTCTATTTCTTGCTCAGTGATTGAATTTTTAATCAGATTCAGCATTTGAAAAACTGCAACCAACTATAACAGTAAGAAAAAAAATTCCTGAAAATGTTGCATTCTATTTATAGCATTAGAACTGTCAAGGGTTACAAAAACGTGTCGGGTAATTCGTGTAAGGCAGTATCTAAATGCATAAAATTGTTAGATTTGCAGAACAAATGGGTAGTTTACAATTGAGTGCAGAACAAATGGGTAGTTACAATTGAATGCAGCAGTTTATAGCACTAAATTGACGGGCGAGAACAAGATGTTATCATCTGCAACTTGGTTAGACTTAATGATCTGCGACTGTTTTGAGTAGACAATGTGTTTCCAGAGAGTGAAGAATCTGTGTTATCTTCATTACTCATCGAAGGCCACATGAAAACCGGTCTAAATGGAGGTACATGAGGAGCCGGTGAAGCTCCCGATATTATCTGGAGAATGTTCTGTGTTTTAGGCCTAGAACTCTGAATAGGATGTGAGCATGCTAACCCGAGAAGTAATAGCCTCCTTGCTTCATCCTCATCAAAATCATTCTTAAGTCTCTCGTCAACAGCTTCTTGTATTCGCCCTTCGCGATGCAACATCCAAACCCAATCAACCAGCGAATAAAGATGCTGGTTGTGGTGGATCTTATTCCCAGGACCTTTACCACATATAATCTCAAGGATTACTGCTCCGAAACTAAACACGTCGGATTCAGGGGTTGCCTTTCCTGTGTGGAAGCATTCAGGCGCGACGTACCCAAAGGTACCCGCAACTCCACCTAATCCTAGCTCAGCATAGGAGTTCTTTTCATTCTCCAAGGCTCTAGCAAGGCCGAAATCACCTAACCGAGCATTGAAGTCCTTATCGAGCAGGATGTTACTAGCCTTCAAGTCTCTGTGAATGACAACTTGATCGTACTCGTTATGAAGATAATGCAATGCATAAGCTACTCCGGACAACACCTTGCACCGACGACTCCAGTTCAATGTATCCGGCTCAGACGAAGCCTCATACAAGTACTTCTCCAGGCTACCATTTGGCATGTAATCATATACTAAAAGAAGCTCCCCCTTCTCATAACACCATCCTGAAAGGAATGTATAAGAGTAAGTAATTAATTCATTAAGAATTAAAATTCTGATTTTTATTCTAATTTTCTCAAGCAAATCAATGAACTAATCATACAATTGAACTTCTCTTTATCAGAGAAATTGCAAGTGTTTTAAGCAAATATATGGGTATATGTATCTGTATATACTCTATAATAAATAAGTTTAACTCAATAACTCAAAGAATCATGAATAAATATTTCATAATTTAAAAAAAAAAAAATAGTTAAAAAAAATAGTCGTCTCAAAATGAAAATTAGTTGATATTTAAGTAAAATAAAATCTAACTTTCTTGATAAATAAAATCTAAGTTTTTAAAAGCAAGTAGCAATATTTTGTAGAGTTGAATATCAACCATATATATAACTAAAAGTTAATAGTTAAAATTGTATAAAAATAAATTATTATTGTTTATTATTATTATAATTATTATTATTTATTATTATTATTATTAAGTTTCTTGTTCTTTCTGTCTACGCAATTGTTTCCTCATACTTTTTCCAAAAAAAAAAAAAAAATGTGGTAAATATTAACTTTGAATTGTATATATTATTTGATTATGGACAAAACTAACAGAAAAATTTGTTAATAATTGCAAATGGGATAAACATTGAAAATGAGTGGAAATATAAATCGCAAAACAATTTCTCCGAAAGCATGTGGTATAGGTATACCTTCCAAAGTCAACGTCAAAAGCCAAGTTGTGTTTTGTTTTATTCAGACGAAATTCAATTTATTTTGGTGAAATATTATTCGCAACATAAAATTCTTTCTAGGTTTTCAAGATATTAAATTGGAACAGAAAGTCAAATATAAAGCTTGATTAAGAATTCATGTATTATGTATATGTCACGTAGAAAATAACATTAATATTCTGTAATGTCATTTTCTCTTTAAGGAAAATAACAAAAAAAAAAAAAAAGAAAAAGAAAAAATCATGTTAATTATCGTTTTTAAATATGATCTGGGAGCCAAAGAATTGAAGAAACAAAAAGAATAAACTTCATGTTCAAAAATACAATAAATTAGTTCTAAATAATTAGATAATTTATTGTTGAAGTCATTGAAAAAAAAAAAATGAAAGAGGGAATATCTTAAAAAATTAGCTTGGTTGAATTTAAAAAAAAAATACAATAAATTAGTTCTAAATAATTAGTTATATTAGGTTGAAGTCATGGAAAATACAGTGGAAATTGAAATGAAAGAAGGAATATCTTCAAATCTAGCTTGGTTGACTTTTAATTGTACAAACTACAGTTAAAAAAATATAAAATAGAATACTCCCTTAGTTTTTTATTATATGATGTTTAAGACTGTTTATTAATATCAATGAAGTATTAATTAGGTTATTAAAATGACTAATTTACTTTTAATACTTATTTTATAAAACTTAATTTTTTATATAAAAATTCTCTTTCTTATTAATTATCAAAACTTAATGTAATATTTTTTCCATTGAATAATGAATCTCTCTCATGTTTTAAATAAAGACAAATATAAAAAAATATGATAAAAATATATTGGTATTGTAAAATGTCACATAAAAAAGAATAAAATAAAAACAAAAAACTTTATATAATAAAAAACGGAGAGTATAGCTCTAAAGACGTATTTGGAATATAATTTGAAGGGGTTGATAAAATAATAAAAATTGAGATGGAAGAGGGAATATCTTGAAAATTAGGTTGGTTGACTTTTTTAATTGTTTCTTCACCTACCATATATACCAACTTTTCTACTGCTCCTAATTCCTAGCCCTCAACTTACCAGAGTTTTAATTTCTAATCATTCAAGGATTCATTAATATTCTTTTCTCTCTCTGTCAATTTTTATTTATTTATTTATTTTTACAAACAATGAAAAAAAAGAAGTGTAAAAGATTGAAGAAATGTATTGTAATCATTTAGCTTTTTATGTAATTTCTACAATATTATTATTTTTTTCAAATATTAGTCCAATTAAAGCAGTCTTAATTGGTAAAAGTCAGATTGCATTCATAAACGTACTAGAAAAACACTTGAAACTACTTTTAAATAAAGTAATGAAATATAGTTTTTCTTGATAGCACTTTCACTAACAGCAATCCCAAACTGGCCTAAAAGCTGCTTCCACTAGAAAGGAATCATGAACGATCCCACTAATTTTTTAGCCTTATATTATTATTATTATTATTATTATTATTATTATTATTTTATATTGTTGGTATGAACATGTGGAACAAATATATTTGCATAATTGCATAATATTTACAATTAAAAAAAAAAAAAAAAGCAAAGAGGAAATACTAATAATCTAATCAATATGTGGATCTCAATCAGAAAGGTCAAATATTCTATTGTATGAAGCTTCAGATTTTAAAGAAAAAAAAGGTAATATGTTTATTCATTTATTATCTAGTATTAAACCAATCGAATTGACTTATTAGATCTCAATAAGTATAGAGTCAACTCTTGAACTAAATTCATTCCATAAATGGGAAAAGGAAGATGAAGCTTATTAATCATACGAAAGAAGTGGGTTTCAAAACCTTGACTCTACTATGCTATTGTTCTAGAAGTTTGGGTTTACATTTTTACTTCCCAAAAAAAAAATTGTGGGGCAAAATTCACATGTCCCTAAATTAAGTATGAACATTCAGGATTGTAACACATTTAAATTGAGTTGTCCACGAGATAATAAGGATTTCGAGTTCTATATTTGATCGGAGTATTTGAAAGTTTATCTATCCTTTTCTATTATTGAATTGTTGTTAGAAAAGTTTAAATGAAGTATTTCTTTCTTCTTAAAAAATGTCAACTAACCTATAAAGTTTAAATATGGAAAAACGTACATTTTCCACATTTTCAAATCTAAAATGAATCTTTTTGATTTCTAAACATATTTGGTCTCTGTCCTTATCACACTTGAGTACATTTGACCCATAAAATACTAAATTACATATTAATTAAATGAACGATGAAAACTTGTAAATTAATGGGTTAGCATTGTGCTCACAAACCTAAATTGTACCAAATGTCTAAATTGAGTCAAGTATTCTCTAAAATAAAGCTCTTATTCTCAAAGAAGAGATTACCGTCCTATTAAAACTTATATTTTTTCTTTTGTTTCAGAGTAAATTGAGTTGTCCACGAGATAATAAGGATTTCGAGTTCTATATTTGATCGGAGTGTTTGAAAGTTTATCCATCCTTTTTTATTATTGAATTGTTGTTAGAAAAGTTTAAATGAAGTATTTCCTTTCTTCTGAAAAAATATCAACCTAACTTGTAAAGTGTAAATATGGAAAAACGTAACTTTTCCACATTTTCAAATCTAAAATGTATCTTCTTTTTTTTTTTTATCTCCAACACATTTGGTCTCTGTCCTTATCACACTTGAGTACATTTGACCCCTAAAATACTAAATTACTTATTAATTAGATGAACGACGGAAACTTGTAAATTAATCAGTTAGCATTGTACTCACAAACCTAAATTATACCAAATGTCTAAATTGAGTCAAGTATTCTCTAAAATAAAGCTCTTGTTACCGTCCTATTAAAACTTATATTTTTTTTCTTTTGTTTCAGAGTAAATTGAATTGTCCACGAGATAATAAGGATTTCGAGTTCTATATTTGATCGGAGTGTTTGAAAATTTATCCATCCTTTTTTATTATTGAATTGTTGTTAGAAAAGTTTAAATGAAGTATTTTCTTTCTTCTGAAAAAATATCAACTTAACCTATAAAGTGTAAAAATGGAAAAAGTACCTTTTCCACGTTTTAAAAAATGTATCTTTTTGACCTCTGACATATTGATCTCTGTCCTTATCACACTTGAGTACATTTGGCCCCTAAAAGACTAAATTACATATTAATTAGATGAACGACGGAAACTTGTAAATTAATCAGTTAGTATTGTACTCACAAACCTAAATTATACTAAATGTCTAAATTAAGTCAAGTATTTTCTAAAATAAAGCTCTTGTTCTCAAAGAAGAGGTTACTGTCCTATTAAAAACTGTAAGACGTTTTGCTTTTCCATCATCCGCAGCTGATGGTCCGTTGAAAGTATTAAAAAAAAAATAGCCAAATATGGTTTATTTTGTAATAAATCAAAGACCAAATATACTAAATTCCAATATGGCTGCTTTTGGGGCTGCGGAAAACAGCCTCAAATGCATAATTGGTAAAAGTCAGATTGTATTCGTAAAAGCATTGGAAAAACACTTAAAACTACTTTTAAATAAAGTAATGAAACCTAATTTTACCTGACAGTACTTTCCCTAATAGCAATCGCAGAGTGGCCCTAAGTTAGTTAAGAGTAAAGGGATACATTTTGAATATATAAGGAGTAAAAGAATGTTGTTTTTTTGTTGTTGAATATGCGATTGTACTCTAAAACTAACAAAGTTGACCAGAAATTTCCTACACTGTAGTGATACTTTTTTGACTTTTTATACTAATTTGACTTTGCACTACACTACCTCAAGGCTAAATTAATATTCAATCCAAAAAATAAATTAAAAAATAAATTAGCAAGAATTTTACCTACTAACCGGACAAGATGCTTGTGGCGAAGACGATGGATGATTTGAAGTTCGGCCATAAAATCATCTTTTCTTCCTTTGATGTTATCTCTGCAAAATTTTTTCACTGCAATTTCAGTATCTTCAACAATTCCTTTGTATACTACTCCAAATCCACCTTCTCCTAGCTTTAAGCTTTCATTGAATTCACTCGTCGCTTTCTTCAATTCCTCGTATTTGAATTCCCTCGCCATTCCCGGCAACCACCGCAGCTTCTTCCCCATCTCTATTTCCTCTTCCTCGGTTCCCACTCCGTCCGCCGGCGCCGGCGCCGATTTGATCTCCTTCCTTCTAATGCGTAGCGCTACGAATGTTATTATAATTAACAACGGAATTCCAACTCCGACCCCGATTCCAATCTTCACCGGTAACTTATTGTCGTTTTCATCGCTTAAATTGTCGATCTGGAGATCCCATTTTAACACACAGTTGAGCTCGATTTGTGGATCTCCGGTTGAAGCAGCGAATCCGAAATACGATTCTTGTTTTAAATATTGCTTCAGATTTAAAGTATGTTTGAGGATTGGATTTGAAGGCTTAGGGTTTCCTTCTTTAACCATGTAAATCTGCATCAGCTGGATCTTCCCGTCGTAATCAATCCAGACGGTGTAGTTCGCCCCCGGCGGCGGTGGAGACAGTGTGATGTTGTGAGCAGAAAGCGGGACTGAGGTTTGTGATACGACGGAGTTGATATTGATTCCAATGTGATCTCCTTCAATCTCATCTACGCCGTTTTGCTTCAGTGTGTCGAATTCGACGGCGACGATGTAGTTGTTAGGGTTTGAATCGGTGGAAGAATTTGTCAATCCGAGCCACTGGCCAAAGCTTGAATCCGGCAAACCGCTGTGGTTCGGAGCAATGAGAAAAGCTAATCCGTTGCCGGCATCCCAATCGGAGTCCCTGAAAATGTTAATCACAAAGCTAGTATTGAAGGAAGCTAATGAAGATGAAGAAGATGAAGACCAGAGTTTAAAAGGCTCGGGATACATGATTCTGCCTGATTTGTTAAAGTGAATAGCCATGAAAGCTGGGTTAATAGTTTCAGGTGTGAGTTGAAGAGCATCATTGTAGACGGAGGAAGGACCTTCGAATTTGAAGAAATTCTCATGTTCTTCGGTGAAATTTGGGTAGTTGAAACTCTTGTAATCAATGGATTCAGCAAAACTGTGAAAGAATATTGTGCTGAATATCAATAATTGGATCCAATTCATCATTTTACTCAAAAGGATAAAGAAAGAGGAGGAGAGTTGCAGAGGAAGAGAATCTATAATATATATTTGATTTGATGATTATCAAATTGAAGAATTAATTAGCATATAAATATAATAAAATAATATTAAAATAATCAAAATAACCGTGTGTCCATCTTCATCCTCGCTTTTACTTGATCAAATTCAAATAATTTATTTTGAATTTTAGCCTTTATGATTATTTATTATTATAAAATGGTCAAAACTATTTAAAATTTCAAGAATAATGTAAAAGAATAATTAAACTTATTAGTTATATTTAAAATATTATATATCATCAATGACTTAATCAGTCTTCCTATGGAAATACTTAAACATAGAATTGATTTTGTATTTACATTATTAGAGAATGGGTTTAGCCTCACGTGAATAAGTTAGAATTGGCCCAATAATATCTAAAAAAAAAAAAGAAAAAAGGAATTGCCCAATAAAAAATTAATATAAATTAGTTTTATTTTTTATTTTTATAAAAGTAATATATTTCTCAATGCAAAAAAATATGGAAATAGTATTTATTCAACATAAGTATGCTCCAAAAGATAATTAATAAATCAATTGCAGTCCAACAATCAAGGCAAGCTTACTTTACCTTTTTCTTTTTTCTTTTAATTTTCCATATTGTCGTCTTTATATTTTTCACTACATATATTTTCTCTTTTGCGTTTATAGCTTGAATCTATATAGAGATAATCTCGTGTCTCAAAACTTTTCGGGCAAATAATTTATTAATCACTAACCTTTTACCTAACATATTAGTCAGCTCTTTTATTATTAAAAATACATTATAAGATGTTTATCTTTTATTATATTGAATAATTTAGTTAGTACCGTAAAAAAACCAACAAAAATTATTACTTTCTTGATTCTCAAACTATTGGAAATTGAGTAAAATTGTCATAAAAGTTTTATTCATTTATATTTCCAATGTAGACAAAATTAATTATCAAGTATCCAAGTAATATTTTAAACGAATCGATTTGGTGAATTCTAGCTAAAATGACAACAAAAATCAAATTTTGAAGAGTTTTGTATTACAAATTAAAATTTTGTAGCAATATCGATGAATATTTGCTGCACGCTCAAAATAGTTATTGACATGAAGACTTGTTAACTTTAAAAACATAATAGAAAATATGAAAGATGAATTGTATTTTGACTTATCATACATGGTAATTGTTTATACTTTTACATGGTTTGATCAACTACGCCAATGTATTTTTCGATATTTTTAAAAAAATAAGTTTGATACATTTACAATTTAATTTCGTCCCAATATGATGAGACTCTTTGATAGATTTTCTCTTTGTTAAATGCCAATGATATACATCATTTACTAAGAATTGTTGGCTAGAGTGGTAATCATTTTAAGTAAGGTCTCAGGTTTGAAACTTAAAATAGAGAAAGTAGTTGATGAGAAAGTTTCGCCTCTTTAATGAGTCGATTCTGGCTCAAATTCAAATTCAACCGGATAATTAAGAAAAAAGTGATATTCACCATATACCAGTCTCAATTCATTCAAAAATATATATACTTTGTAACTTCCTCTTTATTATTCAATTAAACTCCATATGATTTATTTTTCCTTATTTTACATTAAGAAAATGAAAAAGAAAAATACTTTAAGTTAAAATTCAAAATGATATATTAGGTATATTTCTTATACTTAATGAAAAAATAAAAAATCTCTTAAATCTATGACTTGATGATGCTATTGAAACGTGTTTTTAACGTCGCAATGATCAAGAATGACTATTAATACAAATGAAAATACTTTTTTTTTTTTTAAATATTACTTACTTCGTCTTAGAAATATCGACAAATATTCACCTTCTTAACGTTGCATGGAATAGACACAACTTTTATTTTGAGGCCTAATATATCCGTTGCCCTCTAAACTCGGCCTCAATTGCCTTTTGTCACCTCAAACTTAGGGAATGTCCAGTTTACCTCCTTAATTTGGTTAAACCGACCCACTTTCAACCCTTCAATCATGCGTAGCAAGCAAATGCAATTCAAAAACAATTAGAAGCATGAACCCGATTCAAAAACCTAAAAAAATTGAAAATTAAAAAAAGAATAACAAAAGAATTAGGAACGTGAACCTTGCCCCCTTATCTTCCTCCCTCTTCTTTTGCAATTTTCGAATCTTGCAAATCTTCTTCTTCTTGTTTAGCCATCAATTCTACTCTACTTCCAATAATAATGGTTATTCCTTTGCTGGAGACCAACGATCCCTTTAATACAAAAAAATGACGTATTTAATTATCCCACTAGTATTCGAGCCACCATTGTTACATGCAGCGGATAGTACCCAGGGATGATTACAGTGATGAGAGAGCTTGTGGTTGGTTTGTGGGAACTATATGGGAAGCGTTGAGTTTTTATATTTCTAAACTTTAAAGATTGTTGAAATTATTGATTTCAATCATGGATTTAATTAGGTAATTGATTTCATGTTTCTAATTTTGTTTAAGTTTTTTAATTATTAATTATGGATTTAATTAGGTAATTGATTTTATGTTTCTAATTTTGTTTAAGTTTTTTAATTATATGCATCTAAATTATAGGAATTGGTTTTGAGATTTTTTAGTCTTAAAGACTTTTTTTGCCCATGTGCTATTATCGGTTTGCCATTTTGACTCCTGTCCTATTGATATTTTCCTTTTACCCCATATATTATGCAAAAACCGTTTTAAAATGGCTCCTAAGTAGTATATTCCGTCAGATTCTATTAACGATTTTATAAACAGAATTTGACAGAATATGCTCTTTAAGGGCAAATTTGGAACGTTTTTGCATACCACAGGGAATAAAATGATAGTATCAATAGGACAGGGGCTAAAAAGGTATAATGGTAATAGTACAAGGGTCAAAAAGGTATTTAGTTGGATTTTTTTATTAATCTGAGAAGTTAGAAGAGAGATGACGAAGATGGTGTTATTGAATGAAGGAAATTGAAAGAAGGACTTTTTTGAAATTGTGTGAGGAATTTTTATGTAATTTTTGTGATAAGCGCCACATATCAAGTTCTATTGGATTAACTTTTTAAATATGATACGTGGCAGTGCGTGAAACACACTCTTCCTTAGTTTATCTAATTAAGTCGGACACATGAGGTAAAGTGAGTTGGTTTAGCCAAGTTAAAGGGGCAAATTGGACGATCTTTAAGTTGGGGGTGACAGTAGACGATTATTGTCAACTTTAGGGGGTAACGGATGTATTAAGTCCTCATTTTAACTACAAATGACTACTACTTTTCTATTTATACTCATATTTATTATGGCTTGAAATTACTAAATTTGAACTAAATTAAATTTATTACGCATTAAATCACTTTATTTATTTGGGATATATTAGAAAAATATCAATTATATTTAATATTTTCTTATCCAATGTGACAACTCATTTTTATCTATATTCACGGGACGAGTTTGCAATATATATTAAGTGTTAATTAAATATTTAAAAATATACATATAACTGATTGTCATGGAAATATCAGTTTGCTACTCATTGAATCGCAAAACTAATTTAATTAATACTTTTAGAAGTTACTAGAAAAAACCCCCTCGCTCCGCTTCGGGAATTCGCTTTTTGAAATTAATTATATTTATGGGAAATGTATAACATTTAATTATGATTATGAAGCGGATAGTTAAATAAGAATATTTTAATTCAATTTTTTGGTAAAGTTTCTTAAATATTCATATTTTTTTGACCTTTTTTTAATAGTTTTTTGTAAAAAATGATATTGGCTATAGGAGGAATTTCAATTTATTTTTGATTGATAATAAAGATATAATGTAGTATTACATAAAAGTAGTAAATGTTCTGATAAAATAGTTTAAGAGAAAGGATTACACATATCACTATATTGTTAGGTTGATTTCTTCTCTCCGGATGTTGCAGCCGATGACCTGTGAAAAAAATTTTGTTAATTTTTTATAAGAAGGTGAATTTTATGAGGAAATAGTTGTTGTCAGTAAAATGTTGAATTACCCTATTTTTCGCTTTTTAGATGGTATATTGGCAGTTGAATCGTCTTTGATATCCAATGAACGGTGTGCTGTAGCGGTAATTGCATTGATAGAGGTTAAACATTTGAGATGGGTTGTCGGAGCAGAAACTGGGCTTGGCATTTCTTTTTTTGGAATTTCAGCATCTTCTTTAAATATGTAAAGCACTTTGAATATAATTTGTGAAGGATCTTCAATTGTATTGCTTAGCTGAATTTGGAATATTTTTGTGGTTCCACATATTTTGGTCATTGATGGAGGAATTTCGTGGCGTTCTTTAAAAGTAGAAGTTAAGGTGTGTGCCTGTACTCCAATTAGTTCTTCAGCAATATTTCCAAAAACAATAAATGGAATAGTTCCAGTTTCATCTTCCACGATTATTTTTATTCTGTACCTGCAAGAGAGTAAAAGGATAGTGTTTTGAAAAAGTAGGTAGCAATTAAAGTTGTGAGTAAATTTAGTTAGTTGTTACCATGGTAGAGGAATTTTTTCTATGAATCTGTGATTTTTGCACCAAATCTGATCCTTTGTAATTTGAATTCCACTTTTACAATCAGGACATGCTCGATACCACCAACCATCAGATGCATCGATTTCTTTGATTTTTGCCTTACATGTAAATTTGATATCCTAATGTAAAACAATGAATTAGAAAATTTCTTATTAAAGTTTTTCAATATTAAATGAATCAAACCTTATCTGTATGAATATCAACTTGTAAGAGTTCTGATATCCCTTTTCTATTGGTCATTTTTTCTGTTTCAATGTCAAAGACTTCTTTTAGTTGGTGTTCAACCTTTTTTAGCTTTGGGAAGGGAGGAGCGATTCTGGGATAAAGATCAAGGAGAGAATGTTAGTTTTAAATAATTAGGGGTTATTAATTTTAAACAATTTGAAATTTACTTTTTTAAGAAAGCAGTGATTTCGTCAAGTGGTAGGTTGATATAGATTTTTGTTCCAGCTGAACTATTGAGGGAAAAGCTATCTAAGAAGATGAAATGAATTAGGAAACTTATATATAATGATATTTATATATTAGTCAATTGAGTATTTTTAAGGAACACTTACCCTTGAAAGATTTAGGAATCATACCGGCAAACACCAAAACAACTGGTTTTGTGTTGGCATTGAGAAGGATTTCATTTTCAGGGAAATTTTCAGCTGTTGTTTCCCATAGCAACACTTCCATTTCTTTTCCACTGTTGTTATAAATATAATATAAATAGAATCAGAGGAGAAGACATAGGTAAGGTGTATTTAAAAATGGTTTAAGTGAACCTGGAATTTGTTATGTGAATAGTGCGCCTTTTTTTCACGACATCATAAGTTCGAACTTGTTCAAGAAATCCGATGTCAATGAGCAATCCATAAGTATCTGATAAGAATTGATGTAGTAATACATTGTAATGAAGAGTAATTTTTTAGATATTTTTATAAGATTTATTAAATAGATGCAATAATACCACATAGGTAATCTGTAAGTCCTGCTCGTTGCTCTAAGTCTTCAAAGTTCAGGAAGTTGAATTTTTCATAAGGAATATCATTGTTAACTTCTTCTATTTTCTTAACATTGGCATTACATGGTAGTCTTAAACGAAAAGGATGGTTGCTGCATTTGTATTTGGTTAGACTTTGAATCACAATAAAGCCAGATATGTGATAAATATTTCCTTCTATCATCACAGGTCGAAATATGTCCGCGTTTTCTGCAGATGTTGTTCCTTGGATAGTGTGACCCTGTGGAAAATGTTATGGTTTGGTTGTAATATTTTTTTTTTGGTAAATAATTATGTAAAATAGTTATAATAGTAAGAATTTTACCTCTTCGTCTATCAATAAAAATTCGAAGCTGAAAAGGTGGTCTGAGTTCCTGGGATTGACAAAGTTCCAACATCTTAATAATCTAGCTTTAATAGCCACGTTTTTTGTTTCTTTGTTTATCATTGATATTGGAGTGTACTTCATCTTTGGCCTACAAAAAAGACAACATAACATATGATTATTAACCGAATAAAAATTTAAAGTTCATAGGTTTTTTTTTAAAACAGTTTTTGATAAATTTTTCAAAATTTTGAGAATATTGGAGAGCTGTATTTTAAAAAGATTCTAAACTTTCAAATATTTCATTGTAAACTATATTTTTTGTGTAATATTGAATTTCATTTTCTATTTCTAAATAAGAATTTTCTATTACAATATGTATTCCTTTTTCACTTGTAACTCTAGATAATGCTACATAAAGTTGGCCATGTGTGAATACAGGTTCATTTAAATATAGACCAACTTGTTTTAGAGTTTGACCTTGACTTTTATTTATTGTCATAGAATAACTGATTTTAATAGGGAATTGACGTCTTTGTAAAATAAAAGGAAATTTCGGATCTGTATAATTAAGCGTAATTCTAGGTATAAATACTTTTTCTCCAATAAAAGATCCGTTTAAAATTTGTGCTTCTATTATTCTTTGACCTAACTGTAGTATTACTAATCTTGTACCATTACATAATCCTATAGATGGATTTATATTACGTAATAACATAATTGGAGTGTTAATTTTTAGTAATAATTCATGTTGTGTATAACCATTAGGATTAATGGTGTTAAGATATTCTAATGGATATAGAGTTTGTAATTCTTCTAAGTTTGTAGAGGACGTACATATAGAATCTTTACTATAATATATATGTGGTTCTTCTGGTACCAAATTTAATATAAAGTTATTTATTTTATTTACTATTTCGTTTTTAGGTGTGATAATAGCTCTTTCGGTCAAGTATTTACAACATTTATATTGATTTAAAAAGTCTGGATAAGTTTCCTTTATTATCGCAATCATAGGTTCGTTTACAGCTTTTATGATTAATGAATTTGGGATTTGAATCCAATTTTTTTCTGCATCTATTTTTTCTAATGTTTTTGTCTGGATGGATCCATCACCAACTGCTAATAACCAATGAGCAAAAGAAGTATAATTTTGAAACTTAAAAGTGTTATTATCATTTCGAAGTCTCATATTGATAGTTAGATGGTGTACTTTAAAATTTTTCCATAGATAAGAATTTGTTATAGAAGCATCTAAAATTTCTTCTTTAGAACCATTTGGTATTACAGGTAATATTTGTCTGAAATCTCCGCCTAAAATTATGTTTTTTCCTCCGAAAGGAAGTTCTTTATTATTAGGATTAATGGAGGACATTATATCTTTTAATGATTTGTCTACAGCTTCAAATGTAAAGCGATGATTCATGGGTGCTTCGTCCCAAATGATAATTGATGCAAGCATTATTAGTTGTGCAAGATTTGTATTTTTTTTAATATTGCATGTTGAATAATTACTTATGTCTAAAGGAATTTTAAATCTTGAATGAGCTGTACGTCCTCCTGGTAAAAGTAATGAAGCAATACCTGATGAAGCCACAACTAATACAATTTTAAGTTCTGATCTTAATTTAGCAATAATTGTTTCATATAAATATGTTTTGCCTGTACCGCCATAACCATAAATGAAAAAAGCATTTCCTTCATTTTTTTCAACGGAAAGCATAACAGCATCATAGATTCTACGTTGGTCTTCATTTAATGTTTTTATTGATTCTTCATGTTGTTGTTTGAGTTCTGGTATATTATAGCATAATTCTTCATGTATAAGTTTGTTTTGATTCATCGATTCATTGGATGATTGAGGTAAAGGTAAGTTAAAATCTGATAATGAGTAGTTATTTCGATTAAATATTTTTTCTAATTCTAACAAAACATAATTTTTTATGGAACCAGTTTGGATAGAGGTAATAGGGATGCTGAAATTTTTATGCAAATCGTATACAATGTCTTCAGAAAAACTTTTAATAAACTGTTCAAATAATCTATTTGGATTTGCTACTTCGCAAAAGATAATTATAGTAACAAATAAATGTCTTAATTGTTTTGCACTACTTATTAGAGAACACTCTTTCATAGCATTTATCCATTCATCATCATTTCCTATTAGTCCGTATGTACCACATGCTGCGCGAAAGTTTTCGTGAACTATACCATTAACTGTTTTAATATCATTGAATGATTTAGGGCCTCTTACAATATTAAGAAGCATTCTTAGATAATATAATTCACCGGCACATGGGTTTACGTATGCTATTCTTCCAAGGCTATAACCTCTTTTACGTTGTAACCATATTTTATTTTTAGGATCCCATATCCATTTGGTAGGAAATTCTACATAAGTTAATGTGCAAGCTTGTACTGATATACTATTTGTGTATAACCATTCCGTTAACATTGTTTTATGTGCTAACGAATGATTAATTATGTGATCTAAGCTTTGGTTATCTCTGTATAATACGGTATTTTGATAAGGCAAATGAATACATAGTCTTTCTATTGAAGGTTCTCTATGGTGTATAGGAAATTCAAATATTCTCCAACATGCTTCACATGGTGAGATGTAACGGCAATCTAAATAATTTTTTATTTCATCTCGTATTATATTATCTTTTTGGTTTATTTGATTATCGGCAGTGTTGTCTTGCTCAATAATTACTTTTACTCTATCTGTACCTTTATTTATATATTTAAATAAATATTTTACTAACATTGTATGACAACATGATTCGATATTTAAGTAAGCTTGATAACGAACTATTAAATCTCTGTTGTAAGGAACAACAAAACGATTATCTATTAATAAATCCCCTTTTTTAAAAACTACTTTAGTGTTTCTTCTTTTATAAGAAGAGAATCCGTTTTCATCAATTGTAGTAGTATTTTGATATTTTTTTGGATAAAATTTAGAACATTTATTATTTTTCATGCAAGGGCTTTTTGGATTAATTAATCCGCATGGGCCATGAATCATAAATTTTGATACGTATTTAAATGCAATAGGATCTATATTAGGATCTGGTAATTCTGCAGATATATATGAATCTATTTCTGCTACGGATAGTTGTTTATGTTTTTCATGTGTCCATAGTAAACAATGTATATGTGGTAATCCTCGTTTTTGAAATTCAACTGTGTATAATAATGCAATAATTTCTCCAAATACTTTTCTATCTTTAAAATCTTTAATTAAACTTTCTATTTTAATTCTAAAAACTCTTGTAATAATATCTGGTCGATTTTCTGTTTTATGAACTTGTGGATATTTTATGGTTTCTGTAATTTCTGACCATAAGGGGTTACATGTAAAAGTTATAAATAGATTCGGATTTCCATAAAATTTAGTTATAGTCATAGCATCATGATAATGTTCTAGCATATACCGAGGTCCACCAGTATATGTAGAAGGTAAAATAATAGATTTACCTAATTGGGAACCATCGTTATCTCCTTTAAAAAAAGCGTCACGTAATCCAGAATAAATTTCAGATCTTAATAATGTTTGATTTTGTCTTAAAAAATCAAGGCGGCTTTGTTCTGTACATGTATATGCATCTACTATGAATTGTTGAAATAACCGACCACCATAAAATATAGTTTGTTCATATTTTGTTTTTTCATGTAGTCTATAAGAATAGTATTCTCGCATAGTGACGGATTTTCTTTTTATTTTTTTGGCATTTGAAGAACTTTGATAGCTAATGTTTGGATGATAACCATCTTCGCCATAAGGAAAAAGAATCGGGTATTGCATGGCCATTAAACTTGGATGTAAAATACTTATTCGTTTTAAAGAATTATTTTGATGTTCGACTATAATATCTCTTGACATGTCATATAAATCCAAGTCTCCTATTATTAAAGCTGCTATTTCTGAAGATTGTGGTAATTCATATTGTTTGTTTTCTGTTAAACGTTTAGCAATTAATCTTAATCTAAAAGATGAGATATTTTCAATATTTGCTTTTTGATTTGCCATTCGAAATATTTTTACCAATTCATTGTGTTCGTTGAACATATTAATGAGTTCTTTAATTATAAGTTTGTCAGTAATATTTTCTGGTTGAATATTTTTCAAAAAAGATAACCGATTGTCAATTTCGTTTTCAGTGTCATTGTCATAAACATATAATTGTGCAAATTTTGGTTTTTCATTTATAGGTGGTAATAGAGAACCCATTAAATGATAATTTTGACCACAAAGACGAAATACATACGGTCCTTTAGATTTATTAATATCATAATCAATTTTTGCTCCCATTGACGTGAAAGAAAAAATTGAATTATATGTTCTAATATTTTCTAAAAATTTGCTTGATTTGAAAGGAGGTTGTTCTGTCAATAATTTTTGAAGAATAATAGGAGGTTTTTTATCTTTTGGTAATGAAATCATTCCTTTTTTACAACATTTGTTATAGTCAAATTTTGAAAGAGTGTTTTTTTGTTTAAGAGCTTCTTGGGACCAGAAGAATGCCCCACAATAAGGGCATTCTTGATTAGGGGTACCAAACTTGGAAATTTCGACATCTGCATTTTAAACAAATATTTTTTTAAAATTCAAATAGCAAAATTATTTCTATAGAAAAAACAAATAAGATGGAGAAAAACTATTAACTTACTTCGAATATAGTCTTCGTTTGAATATAATTGGTAAGAATGTTCATCTAATTGGATGGGAACGTCAATCAATAATATTTCACAATTTTCTTCCGCTTGTTGAGGATGAAGTTTGTTTTGCAATGAATATTCATTAGTAGTTTGTGAGAAGCAAGGATTATATATGGAGGAATTTTTTTTATACTTGGAAAGTTTGCAAGGTCGGTATTCAAAATCTAAAGGTATATTTATTAATGTGGAAGTTGTAGTGAATTGAATAGGATTAGTAATTGATATGGAGGAATTTGAGTTTAAGGAGCCCCATTTTCTTTTTCCATCATTTTCCTTATTTTGACTTGATTTATCCATTTTGTAACTAAATCAAATAAAGAAAAGAAATAACACATAAATAATACTATTAGCAATACATAATAAATAATTATTATTAATTCATTAAATTTTTGAATTTTGTAACTACATTAGTTAAAGTAGTAAGCAGATTAATAACAGTATTATATTTTTTCTTCAATTCATGATAGTCATTCCAAATTTGTTTTTGCGGGTTAAGTATAACGTTTTCATACTCTTCAAGTTGTTGGAAGTAGGTGGATCGTACCGACTTTAGACGTTCTAGATTAAAATCTTTAACATCGATATCATAAAGGCGTTCCAGAGATTTGAGAGCATAAATGCAACATTTGTTTTTTGCATCTACAAAGCTTTGTGAACTATACTGAATAAAAGGCATGGATTGCTCAAGACCTTCATCGCCTCTATGAATAATTGTAAGACGACATTTATAAAGAGTCGGCGTATTAAGATTTTCAATAAGTGGGGGGGGGTAAATTTAACTGGATCAGTGCAAAGCGAAGTATGGCCTCAATTGAAAGGAGAAACCTATGCATCTAGTAAGAAGGGGATTATTTATTGTATTAATAATTTAGTTTTATAACATAAATCATTATAACAGTATGGAAAAAATAATTGTGTGAAGAATTGGAACCTTTGCAATAAAGGACGAATAAATCTTGGGGAAGGGAAAAAAAGGCCAAAACAAAAATATACAAAAACGTCAGAGTAATGAAATTTAAATTTTATACTTAATAATATTGTTTTATAATATGAAATCACAGATCATTATTTAAGTAATCGGCCAAGTTGAAATTTTGTACAATTGCTGTAATAGACTGCAATATTTCAAGAGCTTTGTTGTACATTTCCTTCAACTTTTCATATTTTTGAGATATGGAGGTTAAACTCAAAGCTCCTCTTACTTGTTGCTCGCCGAGAAGCCTATTTTTTGTTGAGAACTCGTCAATGTTGTGGGAACTGAAATCTATAATTTCTAATTCACAGGTAAGCCTAAGGTATTCATAGGTCCTAGAGGCAGCGACATTTTTTGCATCATCAAAATCTATCGCACTAAAACCATAGAAATCAACAGAGGGTAACGATTCATTATTGGAAGTTTGTGCAGGTACGGTGATACAGCAGCTATAAAGATTGTTTTCTTCATTCATTGTTAATGACTCGGTATTTGGAATCTCTAATTGTTTCAAAATCTCGGATAAAATAGAATGCAACGGCAATTTTATTTCAACCATCTGAAAAATGAAAACTTTGTTAATTGTTGAAGAATTTAAAGTCGTTTATAATACTTTTATTTGTCGGATTAAACATAAATTATGAAAAGAAGATTTACGAATATTTAGTGATCAGTGAATTTTTATTTAGCAAGGGAATATTGTTTTGTTACCTTGATAGTAAGGAGAGCAATAAAGGAGAAGCACCTGAGTAAGCAAAGCAAAAATAAAAGGTTAAAGAAAGAATACGTTAAAACGATTTAAACAAATAGATGACAAAAAAATAATAGTATACCTTAACAATTTCAGCAGGAATCGGAATATATATTTGTATGTTGAGCAGATCTTGTTTAAAGAGTAAAGATTGAAGTTTAAGCAAATAGGAAAAGGAAGAGTAAACAAAGAAACAGTAGGAAATGGTTTGATAGATTGAATAGGAAAACGGAATTGTGTTTATATAGAAAGAGAGGAGAGAGAAAAGCATTAAATAGGCTATTAATGATAGGAAATGAATCATAAATATGAGAGATAAAACGTATTTAATATCGTATCAAATTAGATTTCTTCTCTGTAAAATCATAAATGCTAATATCGTATCAAATTAGATTTCTTTTCTGTAAGATCATGAATGCATGAAGATAGATAATAAATACTAAGTTTTTAACTGTATATATTAAGCGTGATATCATAAAAAATGAACCCAATAAGTTTATTATAAGCTAATAATTTATAAATATTTTAAATAGTAGTTTTTTTTAAATTGTCATTTATATAATTCTAATTGTATAGTAAAATTTAAGATTTAATTTTTCTCTCATCATTATCATTATCATTTTTACATTTAAAAATACAATTGATTAGTGATTTGTTGATTCAATTGAATACAATGGTTTTTTATTTTAATTATTGTAATTAGAGAAATTTTCAGCATATTTGATGGAATTAATGTTTTTTTTTAAATAATACTAAGTTTGTATCTGTTTTTTTCAGAATTCCGTTTTCTATTATTTCGAAATTGAAATTTTTAAAACACATTTTTCTGTTCCTGTACTCAAGTTTTTTTTTATTGTCAAATTGCAATTTCATTTAATATAGATACAGTTTACAGAGATACGAAAAAGTGATAAAGAATATAAAAATCTAATTACTAATATCTGTCATACTAATAATCAAATAATAATAAAATATAACAAAATATTGATTAAATCATCTTACCTTATATACAAACGGTATTGAAAATTTGAAGCTGACTAATCCGATATTTTCATGTAGTTAATGTTGATTACCTTGATATATACAAAAAAAATATATGTTTAGTAAATTGTTGAAATCGCAATCTTTTCTTTGAAAATTTTTCTAAAGCTGTAAATATTTGTGCAATCGTTATTTGGTGTTATTATGATAATTCGTTTCCAGAATAGATAATTTTTGATGTACAATAGTATTTTTATTCAAAGAATAGTCCGAAAATAACACCAAATAACAATTTTATTTATCATATAAAGATGAAATAACATATTTTAACACCATAGTACTGAAGTACATAATTTTAACATAATATATTACATTCATAAGATTATAATTTAATAAAAGCCATAATTACAAAGACTTTACATTACGGTATATAGAAAAAGAAATACATAACTTCACCCCGTAGACATTCTTGCAGTGACCAAATATCCTTCTTGTCTCTAGGATCAAAACACATAAACCAAGGACTGATTTTTTTGTGATGAAGTGTTGCTGACTTCTAAGGTCACAACTACTTCCAAAAACTTCAAAGCATCAGCCTCTACCATCAGCTGCCAAAAAAGCAACAAAATAAATATGAGCACTAATTTAAGAACAGAATATATAAGAAACACGAAACGATTTATAAACAGCATATTGAGTTGAAAATTACCGCAGCAAGAGGTTGAAGCCCTGTTGATGAAAATGAAAATTAGTAAACGCCAGAAGAAAAATTAATAAAGTCAAAATCTAAGAAAAAAGAAACAGGAACATCAAATAATATATTACTTGCAGCAGCAAAATAACTCAGAAGGGACGATGTTCTTTAATGACTTCGCGAAAGCAACCACATGGCGGGAAAGAGTAGACTCGTTTTCTCTAGAAACAAAAAGTTCAAGCTGTGTTTGGCTTAATACAGCTCTAATATCTTGAATTTCCAGCTCATAGAGTTCCACCTTTTCTTGTAATTTCTCATAGAGACATGAACTGATGTTAGGGCTATGATTTGGGGAAACAAATCCAAACATGTCAATGTTTTCATCAATGAAAACGGATTCAGGTGGTAATTCTTCAATTTCATGAGTTGGTGAAACTTGAAAATCATCAGAGGAATCTTGAGAAAAGTTAGTATTTCTATCTACCATTTCAACATCTCCAGGAAGAATTCCAAGGTCTGTTTCCAGAATTGAACAAATATTGAAGTGGTTACTTTCAGATAATGGCTTTGGGATAATATTCTTAGAAGAAGAGGTTGTATCAAGATGAACAGGAAAAGTTTTTGAGTCAACATGTTCAAAAGTGGAGTGAATAGAAGGCATATTATTGGCTGAGACATGAGAGTGAGATGATTCGTGGGCTGAGGCTGGTTCAACCATAAGTGGGTAATTAACATCAATAACAGTGAATTTGTATGCAGCCATTAGGTGGTGGATGAGTTTTAGGGAAGCTTTGTGTTGAGCATCTTTTAAGTTTTCAACACTTGTAGCACTAAAGACCATCAATTCAGAAACACCAGTAAAATTAAGGCAATCAAGAGACACATGACAGATATAATCATTTGTCTCATCATCGCGGAGGTCTTGAAAACTTGCACTGGGCAGCTTCAGTTTCTCCAAAAAAAAGGGAAGAAGATCAGCAAATGGCAGCATGATAGGTTCCATTTTTGTTGGCACCTGAAAGGAATAAAAGTAATGAGAACAGCTATAGAATTGAAGGATGAAAAAGTAAAGTACAAAAATAAACACTTACCGAAATCTGAATAGTTAGAAAAGAGAAGAGGTAAGATGGGAAGATGGTAAAAGAATAATTGCTATTTATAGATGTAAAAAGTAAATTAAGTGGATGCATTTAATTGGATGATAACAATCAAATCAGAATTAATTAAAATTTTCCAAAACAATTATTTAGAAAAAGCGGCAGAAATGGAATGGATAAATTAAGTGAATAAGTAAAATCCATCATTGCAAATCCAAGAAATTTACTGCCTGTAATTAATACTCAACCACCATATCTTGTTTTTCTATTGTATTAAATGAGGCCATAAATTTTTAATACATAGGATTTAAAGAATCTGTTTTTATTAGTGCAGTAAAAAAAAAAAGCATAAAACCAATTTTATACATATTTTGACCAAAAAATAAATAAATAAAAAAGCCTATTAATATGGCCTATCAGAAATTCACTGTATAAGGGTAACATTGTCCGAAATTGGACAAAATATTCCAATTTTTCTATTGTATTAAATCAGGCCATAAATTCTTAATACATAGAATTTAATAAGTACCTGTTTTTATTAGTGCATTAAAAAAAATCACAAAACCAATTTTATACATGTTTTGACCAAAAATAAATAAATAAAAAAGCGTATTAATGTTGGTTATAAGAAATTCACTGTATAAGAGCAACATTGTCCGAAATTGGACACAAAGAGAGAATGAACACATAGCACGTATGAAGAGGTCAACGGGCAGCAAGGGAAAAAGATAAAAAAAAGGAGGGTAAAATCGGCACTTCCATTTCTGAGGGTAACATTGTCCGAAATTGGACAAAAATTGGCAATTGAATCAAATTGAGGCAGGAGTTTTAATATATAGAATAAAGAATAATAATAATAATAATAATAATAATAATAATAATAATAATAATAATAATAATGGTTAACATACACACACATATATGTGTGTGTGTAAAAGAGAAATTAGAACAAATAAAGGCAGTAAGAACTATTTCTGCAAAAGAAAGGAATTACTTAGCTTTTATGTGAAAGGAAGAACGGTATAGCTTTGGTTAAAAACAAAATTTGCTGCATGAAAAAACAAAATCAAATGAGTGATTTTAATATATACTATAATTATTATATACATAATTATATATATATATATATATATAATTGGTTACTTGTGCATAGATAGTTAAACGGACATATTGTTCTCATTTGTGAAATAATAACCAAAGTGCAAAGTAATTGTAAATTTCAATTTGTCACCAATCAAATAAAAATAAAGAAACACAATATGCACAATTTAAGCATTGAATTTTCTCCAAATTCAAAAAGAAACAGAGTGAAACAAAAAACCCAATGGACTTCAGCAGATTAGAAAAGCCAAAAAAAGAAAGAAAGCAATAAGTAATATATATATTTTTATATATATTATATAATTAACTGTTCTGTAGAGTCTCCTTCAAGTCAAGCCAACGTAATTAATTGAACTATTAGGTTTCACGTCTTAAATCTTAGGAAATTTAGCAAATTTATATGCATAAGGACTCGAAATGCTACACGTATAAAGTTAACGATGTTACTATTTTACTATACTTGAATACAACTTATAGGTTCCAAGTTCATTCTGCACAAAAAAATCGGTGAACTACGTGCAAAGAAAACAAATCGATATCCAAAGAGCTTGGATTGGTCCAATTCCATCACAAACAGTACATTCTATGCACAGAATAAGAAAATAACAATTTGGATAGCAAACAGAAATATAAAGCATTTTTTTTAAAAAAGAAGAACACACATCTGAGAACAATCTTAACTATGTACAGAATACTACTAATGAACCCAATAAAATTTATATTTCATAATGGATGAACACACAACTGTCCAATTTTATGGGTAAGAATACAAATGCAGCTTATTTCAATTTTAAACTACCATTAGAACATAACATAAGTTGCAAAACTAACCTTTCTTCCATTCTTCGGTGCATCAAGAAGATGACAATATATATCAATCAACTGCTGTATATTCCTCTTCGTTGCGACATATTGAAAAAAAAGAAGGTATTATGAGCTATCTATAGAAAATCCGGAATGGAAAACATGAACTATAAGTAAGTACCGAAATACATACATTTAAACAAATCATCAGGAATTGGACAGAAGGTACTACGTTTCTTTTCAAGTGAATTAAGCTGAAATAAGAGCAAATCAAAACCCAATCAGACTCGGGGTCAGCTTTGATGTCATTAAGTTTTTAAGGACAGTGAAGTTCCAAGTTAAAAGTGCCCCTACGAAAAGAATATCAAATCGTCAAACAAATAAAAGAAAATTAAGAATAAAATATCACTATTAGAGATGGAGTGAATGCGACAAAGTGAAAAATCTCATTCTATAGTGAGGCGAGTTGAGAAGTACACGGAAGCAAGAAAGCACTTGGAGCGGAAATCTGATACTTAATATGAACATAAAATGTAAGATAGTGTCTGACATTGAGAAACAATAGAGATGATGAAAGAGATGCAATGAAGAGGAATATACAGCACTTGATTGACGTATATTATGATGCTCTTGATGCGCCAAAGAATGAAGGAAACGAAAATTAAGGCTTACATTCCTCCAACTAACTAATTAAAAATCGTATAAACTATATTAATTAATTAACTTCAGAACTTATTTGAATTTTAAAGTGTGTTTAAAACTTAACATAAGCGAATTAATTAATTAGGAATGTTATAGACTCTATCAATTAATTAACTTCAGAGCTTATTTCAATTTTAAAGTATCATTAAAACATAACATAAGTTGGAAAACTAACCTTTCCTCCATTCTTTGGTGCATGAAGAGCATTATAATATACGTCAATCAACTGCTGTATATTCCTCTTTATTGCATCTCTTTCATCATGTCTATTGTTTCCCAATGTCAGACACTATCTCACATTTTAGGCTGATATTGAGTATCAGGGGATGGGGGAATTGTTCAGCAAGTTGTTATTCATTTTACAGTGTTTTTTTTTAATGGCCAAGTTTTTATGTTTAATAGGGAATTTCTTTTATATTGTGGCCTATTTTTGTTCCTGGATTTCTAATATCAAATTTGCAGTTAGCATTTTATTTATCTACTATTTTGTTAATCATGTTAGATTGTTCACCATTAAATAATTGACATCATTTATATAAACATAGTAGAGTTTAAACTCATGAAAACAATTTTCGGATGTTAAATGAGACACGTCAATGAAGAGAAGGGAGTGAAAACACATATAAGAACTTCAAAGAAAGTAAACCAAAAGATAGTTCTTAAACATAAAAAAACGAATGTGGACTCTCTATTTGTCATATAGCGACTGAAAATATATCCAAATTCAACAAAATATGCATGTGAAATCAGGACCATAATTTGAGCAGAAAAGTGGGATAAGTATGATGAAAACCAATGTCTACAATGTAACAAAGCTTATATCAGCACAGATTCTCAAGAAAAAATATCAGAAGTTTGACATACGTTCCATTGTGCACTGCCAAAAGTATTACTTGCAAATACATCTATGCACATGTAGACATCATATTTTCTATTACCAGCAACAGAAGCTGACATTTTTGGATACTGATTAATGGCATAGAGATTAAAGACACTCTTCAGCGCAAATATGAAACACAAAAAATAGAATTAATAAATAGCTTTCTTGCTGCAAACGAAAGAAAAAAAGAAATAGAAGAGAGAGTGAGAAGTGAGGAGAGGAAAACAGAAAATAAAAATGAGAAACTGGTCATTGATCTTTATGGATAAACAATGATTAAACCTATTTACATTATATAATAAAATTAAGTAGCCATTATAGCCCAATAACATGCACTCCACTCAACCCAAAAAAAAAAAAATCGAGCAACATCGAAGCATGTTCTTTATAAAAGTAGGATTAGGTCAATCATTCATGCACATCTGATAGGTCCATAACAACAGTTCCTAAAAAGTAAAATAAGCAAAGTTATAATTATACAAATATGTGAAAAATAGGCTATGAAAAATAGATTATAAGGATTCATAGAATGAATCTATTGTAGGATATAGGTCTATTAGTACGTGGCGTTGTTTCAGACTGTTAGTCTAGCAGAAAACTGCATCGACTGAGTGCCAGCTGTCCAGCCAATATACAGTATAAGACCTCAATCACTACGATAGGTCCATTCTACGTCATCATAATCACAGTCTAAACCTTCAATAGATTCAAGGTATTCTCCTAATTCTATCCTGTTCAATTCTATACTTATAAAAGCATCTATCAACCGGTTGAATCTATTCTAGGATATAGGTCTATTAGTACATGGCGTTGTTTCAGACTGTTAGTGTATCAGAAAACTGCATCGACGAACTGAAAACTTATCGAAATACCAGCCTAAATCCAGAACAACGAAGCAGAGATCACATCATCACGGTGTAAGAAGGAATCGAAGCTGAAAATGAAAGGGTATCTTACCGTACATGTCCTAATATAATAAATTGCCCTATGTAATCAATCGAAAACAGTAAATACATTCGATTCCAAAGGGCGAAAACCAACAAATGTAGAAGAACAGAAAGAATTTTGCCATGACACCATTCAGACAGTAACAGAGAGCGAAAATACAGATAATACAAAGCAAACAAATCGGCATGTTAATGTAAACAAACCACTATGCCAAAGAATATCAACAGGACATATCAACAATATTTTCAAAAATAGGAAGATCAACAGTTTCTCATTGTGTTATTATGTGCTGAAATCATTGCAATAAAAGACAAAATTAAAAAATATTATTAGGCCCTAACAAAATGAAACACAATAAAGAAAAATTAAACACAGAGAAAAGAAAAATCACTACAAAAATGAGAAAATAATGACGCAGTTTGATAAAACCTTACCCTTGTGTAACATAACCGGTAGAAAACACTTCAGGCAAAACAGAATAGGACAGAAATTAAAAATGTTCAAGCAAAAAAGATCGAAAAGCAACTGCAATACATCTGTTTTGTTGGTAGTTACTTTATTAACCTCTCTAAATAGAGATCAGCATTAATTAAATGAAAATACAGAATATATTGAAGAACCAAACAATATTGAAATCAAACAATATTCAAACACTAACTGGCCTAACTTCTAAACATGACAGATTTATCCTATCAACAAAATGCTACAGCTTGAAGCAATCACTAATCTCATATGTGTAGGCTTTTTCTTTTTGTGTGTGATAGCTATAATAGGAAGTCCATCAAAAACAAAACCACAATATCTAACCATTCTCAAGCATGATCCTCAGACTTGATACTATGGAACAGAAAAACAACCATCTTCTGTGCAAAACAATACCAACCAAGTAAGTACAATTCACTTATTAAATCCAATTGGCAAAAACTGGAAAGAGGAGAGTGAGGAGAGAAGAGAATTTGAATAAAGCTCAAAACTTGAAAAAACTAACAATCTAAAAACACACACATGTGTACTCAAATCATCGCTGCTGAACTCTGACCTTTCCAAATAACCAACAGCAAACTCCAGCAATTGTTGCACAACTGCAACAACTATAGTGTCCGACTGCTCCACTGTTCAGCAATCACACCACCAAGAATAAAACAAATATAAAATATATTCACAATAACATGTACCAAAAATATTACACAACACAACAGTTCCTAAAAAGTAAAATAAGCAAAGTTATAATTATACAAATATGTGAAAAATAGGCTATGAAAAATGGATTATAAGGATTCATAGAATGAATCTATTGTAGCATATAGGTCTATTAGTACGTGGCGTTGTTTCAGACTGTTAGTCTAGCAGAAAACTGCATCGACTGAGTGCCAGCTGTCCAGCCAATATACAGTATAAGACCTCAATCACTACGATAGGTCCATTCTACGTCATCATAATCACAGTCTAAACCTTCAATAGATTCACGGTATTCTCCTAATTCTATCCTGTTCAATTTTCCAAATAACCAACAGCAAACTCCAGCAATTGTTGCACAACTGCAACAACTATAGCGTCCGACTGCTCCACTGTTCAGCAATCACACCACCAAGAATAAAACAAATATAAAATATATTCACAATAACATGTACCAAAAATATTACACAACACAACAGTTCCTAAAAAGTAAAATAAGCAAAGTTATAATTATACAAATATGTGAAAAATAGGCTATGAAAAATGGATTATAAGGATTCATAGAATGAATCTATTGTAGCATATAGGTCTATTAGTACGTGGCGTTGTTTCAGACTGTTAGTCTAGCAGAAAACTGCATCGACTAAGTGCCAGCTGTCCAGCCAATATACAGTATAAGACCTCAATCACTACGATAGGTCCATAACATAATGAACAATATATATATTCAGAAAATGACCGTAAAATAAAATAAATAAAGCAAAGCACTAATTAAGTTTTTGAAATCATGTGTTTTTTTAATTAAATAACAATTCTAGGGCAAAGAGACAGTTAATTAGCCACCGCTGACACCAATTAATCAAAGGAGATCGGTTTAAAGTCCAAGCTCCTAAACAAACACTAATAGTCAGCAAAGAGAAACCAACAAACAAAGAACTTAACCAAAGAAAAAGAAGAGAAAGTTATAATTATACAAATATGTGAAAAATAGGCTATGAAAAACGGATTATAAGGATTCATAGAATGAATCTATTGTAGCATAGAGGTCTATTAGTACGTGGCGTTGTTTCAGACTGTTAGTCTAGCAGAAAACTGCATCGACTGAGTGCCAGCTGTCCAGCCAATATACAGTATAAGACCTCAATCACTACGATAGGTCCACTCTACGTCATCATAATCACAGTCTAAACCTTCAATAGATTCAAGGTATTCTCCTAATTCTATCCTGTTCAATTTTCCAAATAACCAACAGCAAACTCCAGCAATTGTTGCACAACTGCAACAACTATAGCGTCCGACTGCTTCACTGTTCAGCAATCACACCACCAAGAATAAAAAAAATATAAAATATATTCACAATAACATGTACCAAAAATATTACACAACACAACAGTTCCTAAAAAGTAAAATAAGCAAAGTTATAATTATACAAATATGTGAAAAATAGGCTATGAAAAATGGATTATAAGGATTCATAGAATGAATCTATTGTAGCATATAGGTCTATTAGTACGTGGCGTTGTTTCAGACTGTTAGTCTAGCAGAAAACTGCATCGACTGAGTGCCAGCTGTCCAGCCAATATACAGTATGAGACCTCAATCACTACGATAGGTCCATAACATAATGAACAATATATATATTCAGAAAATGACCGTAAAATAAAATAAATAAAGCAAAGCACTAATTAAGTTTTTGAAATCATGTGTTTTTTTAATTAAATAACAATTCTAGGACAAAGAGACAGTTAATTAGCCAGCGCTGACACCAATTAATCAAAGGAGATCGGTTTAAAGTCCAAGCTCCTAAACAAACACTAATAGTCAGCAAAGAGAAACCAACGAACAAAGAACTTAACCAAAGAAAAAGAAGAGAAAGTTATAATTATACAAATATGTGAAAAATAGGCTATGGAAAATGGATTATAAGGATTCATAAAATGAATCTATTGTAGCATATAGGTCTATTAGTACGTGGCGTTGTTTCAGACTGTTAGTCTAGCAGAAAACTGCATCGACTGAGTGCCAGCTGTCCAGCCAATATACAGTATAAGACCTCAATCACTACGATAGGTCCATTCTACGTCATCATAATCACAGTCTAAAAAATGATAAAATAATAATCGTTTGTTTAAATGAAATTGTTTCTCCCTTAGACGAAACTCTAGTTATCACCTATGCATAGATAGTTAAATCAGCATACACCCTTCTCATCTAAATAAACAAACAAAGAATCCACCTGATAGAGATCTGGAAGCAGAAACGATAGCGAGACCTAACGAAACAACTGAATTGATCTGAGAATCAGTCCAAAATTGGAACCCTAAAGTCTTCTTCTTATTGTGATCAGTACTATGATCAACATCGTCAGATTTAATCATGGAAACAGCTTGATTCATGATGAGATAAAAGAGCTCGAGGCCATGCTTGACGGAATTATCAGAGCGAATTCTGAGAAAGAGATCGGCGGGAGTCAATTTCTCTTCGAAAACAGATAGATGAAGTACGGTCAGGTGGTCTGCCATAAGAGACACGGCAATGGCAAAAGAAAGTGATTAGATCAGTAATAAAATCAAATAAACACACACTTACACAGTCAGCACTAATAATCACAAATTAATACGTGAGCAGCACTTTAATACCTTAGAGTACCCAAAATCACAAATATCTTCAAACGTGGAGCTGAACTACCATCCAGCAATGTGTTCTCCAACTTTAAATCACGATATGGCGATAGCTAACTCCTAATCTGAGTTGCTGAAAAAAGAACCGAGCCTGAAGCAGAAATCAGAATTAAGTAACGGTGCAAAAAGCACAAATTTAACAGAAAGAGAAAATTTATAAAGATGCAGTATAAACCTCATCCTCATCATACTAAAACCAATTCGCTCAAAGAACATGTTACAGATTGAAATAAACAGTAATCCCATCAGAGTGAAACAAATTCAAACAAACGCACAAATAAAGAGTTCAAAACACAGAAATCTCATAAAATCGAAACAAATTCACGTGAAGAACTGACACCAAATGAAAATACAGAATATATTGAAGAACCAAACAATATTTAGACACTAACAGAGAGCGAAAATACACATAACACAAAGCAAACAAATCGGCATCTTAAGACATCAACAGAGGCTGAAAACTACACTTAGTAAAACAAATGAAGATCTGATGACACACAGCTCGGTCAAGTACGAATCTAAACCCAAACATAAGAAAATTACTGTGTAAATTCCTTAAAAATTTTCTCACGAACCAAACAGTGGAAAAAGAAAACAAACCGGAAAACATCCCAACACTGATGAAGACGGAAATAAGAAAGACAAAAACAGAGAAATTAAAAACAAACAGAAAAAATCGAAACTCACCAGCACCGATGAAGGCATGAAGCGGCAGAATCAGAGGTTCAAAGCTAGGTTTTTTCTTGGAAATCAAAGAGACGAAAGAAAATAAGAAGAAGAAAACCTAGGGTTTACACAGATCGCAAAGAGAGGACACAGAGAGAACGAACCATTCCACAGCTAGGCTTTTTCCTGCAATTTCAGGAGGAGATGCAAATAAGAAACACAAAAAGAGAGAGATCGAGAAGCAAAAGAAGAAATCGAAACTCACCAGCACCGATGAAGGCTCAGCGGCAAAATCAGAGGTTCAAAGCTAGGTTTTTTCTTCCAAAACGAAGACAGGAAAGAAAATAAGAAGAAGAAAACCTAGGGTTTACACAGATCGCAAAGAGAGAAGACAGAGAAAACGAACCGTTCCACAGCTCAGCTTTCCCTTGCAATTTCAGGAGAAGATGGAAATCAGAAACACAAAAACAGAGATATTGAGAAGAAGAGAAGAAATCGAAACTCATCAGCACTGATGAAGACATGAAGCGGCAGAGAAAATCGAAGAGAGGAGAAGAAGAAAACCTAAAAGAGAGAAGACAGACAGAACGAAGAGAGAGAATGAACACATAGCACGTATGAAGAGGTCAACGGGCAGCAAGGGAAAAAGAGAAAAAAAAGGAGGGTAACATCGGCAATTCCATTTCTGAGGGTAACATTGTCCGAAATTGGACAAAAATTGGCAATTGAATCAAATTGAGGCAGGAGTTTGGGCAGCAAGGGAAAAAGAGAAAAAAAAGGAGGGTAACATCGGCAATTCCATTTCTGAGGGTAACATTGTCCGAAATTGGACAAAATATCCCAATTGAATCCAATCTTGGCAGGAGTTTTAATATATAGAATAATAATAATTATTCTATTAAAATAACTTACTTAGGAATAGCCAAAATTACCCAGTCAAAAAGCACTATCATTTTTGTTTTATTAAAAATGATTATTCACATGTCAATCATTTTGACAACCTATTATTCCAAGATAAGCATAGACCATGATATAATTAAAATATTAATTACAGTGAAGCACTGCAAGTTGAGCTACTTTGGCTAAATTCTTTTTATTTTTTTATTTAAGTGACCAACTACATTCCCTTGTCTACGAATATACTATACTTGAGCTTAAATGTGTTCGTGTATTAGGTTCGGCTCGAGTCACGCAAAATTTAAACAAGTTGGTCTCTAAAAATATTTCGATCTTTGATATAAAAAAAAAAATAGCATAAATATATTGAAAAAATAGTTAAAAAAAATTAATGACAAAATGAAATATCAATTTGATATTTCAAATATATATAACTAATTTTACGTAAATACGGAATAACTGTATGTTATGTTATATATTATAAACTACGAAACTAATTTTACAAATAGTTTTATAAGAAAGTCCTTTGATGTAAATAGTTCAAAATGATAATAAAGAAAACCATGTATGAAATAAATTTTGTGAATGATTTATTAATGAAAAAGTTGGCACTATATATTAGAGCAAATTTGTGAAATTTTAACAAACAATAATAGCTAATTGTTTAAAATTCTCTTACGTTGAATTAAATAAGATATTAAAATAAACAATAAAAGAAGTAAACAAAATCATTGTTTTTTTTTTAATCTATGAATAGTTACTTATTAAATAACTAAGATTATATAAATATAATTTATATATAAAAAAAATATTATACGACCTAGAAAACATTCAAGCGAGAGTAATAATAATAAATAACTCATTGCGAGGTAGGGGTGAGCATCAGTTCGATTCGATTATTGATCAATATTTTCAAAATCGAACTGAAATGAAGTAATGAAATAACCGAATATAATTAAACTGGAAACTTTTCAGTTTTGTGTGGTTACTAACCAAAAATTATTATAAGGGATAAAAAAGTTATAAAAATAAAAAATATGATTAGTAAATAATGGAAAAATATAAAATAAGGTGAAATATAAAACATAATACGTAAATAAATAAAATTGTAAAAATAATATAAATATTATATAAATACATATTAAAAAATATATTTTAGTATTATATTTCAATTTCGGTTTTGTTTTTGGGTAAGGTAAAACTGGAACCGATAACCAAATTTCGAATTTCTTTAAAATGAAAATTGAATCCAACCAAACTAGAAAAATAATCAATCCAAAATTATTTATCAGTTTGGTTTTGGTTATAACAGAATTGTGCTCACCCTTGTCGCTATGTTTTTATTTTTTTCGTATAAATCACATATTTTTATTGAGATAATTATGTTTAAAATTTAGTTACAATTAATACTATCAGTCAATAATTAAGACCCCTTAGTCCTTACATTCTTTATGAATATATTCGGTGGAATTCAAACCTGAATTTTCCTTACACAAACCTAACATATGTGTTGATAGCTTATAATCTCTGATAACTTATAATCATGTTCAAAATATTTTGAAAAATAAAATTATCCCACATTTGACCAAATAATCATAATAATAATAATAGTGATAATTCTATAAAAATAAATAAAATAAATAATAGTAGTGATAATGATAATAATCCCATGAAAACAAGCGGTTCCAATATAAACGTAGATGAAAATAATCAAATAATCGGACGGCTGAGAAATGGCCTCTATCTATGAGGCAAACATAGACATTGATAATGAAATAGGAAGCAGAACAGAAGAACACAGCCTCCATCCCCCGCCGAATTTCCGATCGTTCTCTCTCTCGACACTTGGAATCTGAATTCTCTCCGGCCGCCGCCGCCGCATCAAATTGGATCCTCGTTTTCTAAAAAAATCCCAACAATTGAGGAGTTCCTGATTCTTGATTGTAGGGTTTCTCTTCAGCCATTTTCTTTCTCTGAAACCCTAGGATTTGGGGGCCATATTGTTTAGTTATCCGCTTCCCAATATATCAACAGGTGTTAAGTTCCATCTTTTATGCAATTCTTGCGAGTTCAGGTTCAGGGTCAGTTTTTGATTATAATAGAAACGGTTAGTTCATTCATTTTACTCACACTTTCTACTTGTTTACAGTAATTCCAATTAGACTGAATACAGTTGAGATTGTAACAGTATACTCTTTTCTTGTACAAATTGGTACTGAAATAAATATTTGGAAGTTGAATTCGTTGGAAAAAAGATGGAAAGCGAAGTGCTTGAATTTGATATAGGCTTAGGAGGTGTAAATGAGGGTGGAGATGATGATGGAGTGGAAATTGAGCATCATGATGATGAGGATATGCCGGATACTCCTGTAAATGCTGCTTTTGCTGGTGCTAGTACTAGTGAAATTTTCCTTCCTGAAGGTGACCTTTTGGATCTTGAACCTTATGAAGGAATGGAGTTTGAGTCTGAAGAGGCTGCCAAGGCCTTCTACAATTCGTATGCTAGGCGTGTTGGTTTTAGCACTCGGGTTAGCTCATCGAGGCGGTCTAGACGCGATGGAGCTATTATACAGAGGCAATTTGTCTGTGCCAAAGAGGGGTTTAGGAATTTGAATGAGAAACGTACTAAAGATAGAGAGATCAAGCGCCCCCGGACAATTACTAGAGTTGGATGCAAAGCATCCTTATCTGTGAAAATGCACGATTCTGGGAAATGGGTTGTGTCTGGATTTGTTAGAGAGCATAATCATGAGCTGGTCCCACCTGATCAAGTGCATTGCCTCCGTTCGCATAGGCAAATATCTGGTCCGGCTAAGACCTTAATTGACACTTTGCAGGCTGCTGGTATGGGCCCTCGTAGGATTATGTCCGCCTTGATAAAAGAGTATGGTGGAATTAGCAAGGTTGGTTTCACGGAGGTTGATTGTAGAAATTACATGAGAAATAACCGGCAGAGGAGCATGGAAGGAGACATCCAGCTCCTTTTGGATTATTTGAGGCAAATGCATACTGAGAATCCCAATTTCTTTTATGCTGTCCAGGGGGATGAGGAGCAGTACACCGGCAATGTTTTCTGGGCCGATCCAAAGGCCAGGGCAAACTACACTTACTTTGGTGACACTGTTACATTTGATACAACCTACAGGTCCAATCGGTATCGCTTGCCCTTTGCACCATTCACTGGTGTAAATCATCATGGACAGCCTGTTTTATTTGGTTGTGCTTTTCTAATAAATGAAACAGAGGCCTCATTTGTTTGGCTTTTCAATACATGGCTTACAGCAATGTCTGGTTGCCATCCTGTGTCAATCACCACGGATCATGATTCTGTGATAAGATCAGCGATAATGCAGGTGTTCCCAGATACACGCCATCGATTCTGCAAATGGCACATCTTCAAAAAATGCCAAGAGAAGTTGTCTCATGTTTTCCTTAAACACCCATGTTTTGAGGCTGACTTTCATAAATGTGTTAATTTGACTGAGTCAATCGAGGAATTTGAATCTTGCTGGTTGTCACTTGTCGATAGATATGAACTCCGGGACCATGAGTGGCTTCAGACGATATATTCTGCTCGCAGACAGTGGGTCCCAGTGTATTTGAGGGACACCTTTTTTGCTGAGATGTCCATAACTCAGCGAAGTGATAGCATGAATTCGTATTTTGATGGCTATATCAATGCTTCAACCAATTTGAACCAGTTCTTTAAGCTATACGAGAAAGCCCTAGAGAGCCGCAATGAAAAAGAAGTGAAAGCTGATTATGATACTATGAATACTTCGCCAGCTTTGAAGACCCCATCTCCAATGGAGAAACAAGCATCCGAGTTTTATACTAGAAAATTGTTTATGAGATTTCAAGAGGAGTTAGTTGGTACACTAACTTTCATGGCATCTAAAGCAGAAGATGACGGGGAAAGCATTACTTATCAAGTATCGAAGTTTGGAGAAGATCACAAAGCTTACTATGTCAAATTCAATATTTTGGAGATGAAAGCATGTTGTAGTTGCCAGATGTTTGAGTTCTCGGGTCTTCTTTGCAGGCATGTGCTGGCAGTCTTCAGAGTGACCAATGTGCTCACTCTCCCATCTCATTACATTTTGAAGCGATGGACAAGGAATGCCAAAAGCAGTGTGATATTAGAAGAACGTGCGTCCGATCTATATACTAACTATCTAGAGTCTCACACTGTTCGATATAATACCCTTCGCCATGAAGCATTCAAATTTGTAGATGAAGTTTCTGAATCCCTGGAGATTTATAATGTGGCAGCAAGTGCCCTGCAAGAGGCTGCAAAAAGAGTAGCACTTGCATCAAAGAATGATGGGAGAAGTTCCATGGTGAATGGTCGGAATAAAGGCGAATTGTCAAGTAATGGAAGTAGAATGAGTTTTACCAGCACAAGTTCGAACAACGAAGGGAGTTCAACCCAACAATTGTCTGAGGTCAGATTATTATCTGTTTATACATTAGTCATGAGTCTTTTCCTTGTTAATATCTTTGCGATTTTGGACATTTCATCCATTTACTGCTAAATCCTCTTTATTTGTCATCCAAAACCTGGTTTTTATGTGCGGTATTTGTGATTTTTACCATGGTTTGTCGTTAAATATATTGGTTCTCCTGCATTATTCCCCTACCTGCTTAAGATTTTGTAGCTTTTAGTTAAATGTTGTGTTCTACAATCTGTCCATTTAGTACTGTGCAAACTTTTCATCCTGTTGGTGATGATACATGAGACCTTTTATTTATTTTATTGAGTGCCTACCACATAAGAACTTTATGATGAAAAGAAAGAAAACCGGGCAATGAAACCTCAAACTTTTAACATTAATGGTTGTTCCACTAATCATAGAAGACTTTTAGACTGTTTTTTAAACATAATAGCAGGTTTTTAGCCTCGAACTATCAATGGATATAGTGGTAATGAAAATGTGTATTAGTAAGATGATTGTATAAACTCGTATAGTTTAGGTGTCTTGTATTTTACTCTGATAATAGACATATGATAGCAAAACAGAGCATTGTAAATTTTTCTATTGATTTTTGGATTTGGGTGTTTCCATTTGACCATCATTATTACTATACAGACAAAGTTTTCGATATCTTCCAAATTATAATTGCATCAACAAATTCGATCAATGTTTTAAGGAGGGTTTCTTAACAGAGCATCTTAAGGTAATGGTGTCTTGAGATGTTCTGTTTCAAAGAGGAACATTAATTGAATTTTTTGAAGAAATTATAATATGAAGACATGGAAAAATTTATCCAAATAGCAATATAACAGAAAGATCCAAATCTAAAAATCAACAGAAGAATTTACAATGCTCTGTTTTGCTATCATATGTCGGTTATTTGTAGTAGATATTTTGTTTCCAGTTGATTCACAAAATAGATGCTTTATGTGTCATAAATTTCTTGGTTTCAAGTGTTTATTAACCTGCCCTTTTTCATGTGTTATTTTGCAGGATGATATGGACAAGAAGATCCAAGAACTTACGAATGAGCTGCAGTATGCGAATCGGAAGTGCGAAGTCTATCGAGCTAACTTGCTTTCGGTCTTGAAAGACATTGAGGATCATAAGCTACAGTTATCAATTAAAGTACAGAACATAAAGATTAGTATGAAGGACAGTATCTAACTGTGCAGTTTTCTAGGTAATGCTCTCGATTCTCATAATCTTTTGGTTTTTTGAGTTGTGCAGAGCTTGTTTTGCATCTTCCATGGTCTGTATGCCGTGTACAGTGTATCTATCTTCTTTAAATGAATATTTCAACTGATAATTCCTGTGCAATATTTACAGAACTGGAGATCCTACTTTTGAAAATGTCATTTCTAGGTTTATGTGACAGACACCGGCATTTATATACCATTAACAAAAACATGACAAATGCATCTTTGTTCCACTCATATGTTAATTATTGATCATTACTACTCATTACTCTTTATACTGGAATTTACTTGGCCCTATGGGAGAAAAATGGGGTCACGCTGTACCTTGGTGCTCGAGATTTCTGGAGTAGAGCAGTTTAAATTCTATTGTTGAAAATGGAGCAATGTTTATTATGTAGTCGAAACTTCAGCTTAATCTTTCCATTTTCTTCGAGTAAATACTGATTACATTCATCGATGAGTAAAATTTTGTTAGTAATTACTAGCAGATTTGTGACAGATTTCTGTAGGAAAGGGAAACTTAGGATTCCTATCATAGGATTATTTTGAATACATGGATCACGAGCCAAATTAATTTTTTCTAATCTAATTGGGCTTGAATAAGTACCATATTCGTCATAGGTGGACATACAGAGTTGAACAAGTACATAAACTCGAAAAATTGAACTCAGCTCTAAAACAAAAAAAAGCAGTTCCACAAATTCACTTCAAGGACTAGATTTGCTTTTATGTACTAATTTAGCCTTGCATCTCTGCTTCGAAACAGGCTACTCTTTGACAAGTACACATACTATATCTGTCAGCCAGAATAGCCGGCTAGCCAATTTCCATTCCATTGGCTGTCATTGAAGTCAATTTTCGAGTATAGTCAGAGCAGTCGATTTACAATCGCTTTACAGCTAGAAATCTATTTGTTTGCCTGAAATCCACTCCGCCCTGTTCCATCCTTGTTAATCTGCACCATCCAAAGACTAATCGAAAACAATCTAAGATATGATACATTACTCTATGAAACTAGACCGTAACTGACTAACCGTTGCATAATCTCAACTACATTTGCAGATTTCATTCTTTCAGACTAAGCCTTGATTCCATCCTTGTTAAACTACACCACCCGAAGCAAATCGAAATCGATCTAAATATGATACATTGCTATGCAACACATAGACCGTAACTGTTGCATAGTTTCACCTACATTTACAGATTTCATTCCTTCAGACTAAGCCTTGCATTTTGAACTTTGACTGACAGCTTCAATTTCTGTTCTTCCATGTCCCTCAAAACAGCTAGTAAGTTTGCTCTATACACTTCGCAGCGTTGATTCGTACTCTCCAACTCAGCAGTCAGTTCACGAATTTTCTTTTCCTTCTCATCCTGATAGAAAATGTATCGTTAATTACTCAAAATGACAACAGAAAATTCAGAAAGGAAATTCTGTATCGAACTCTGATCGTGATAAGAATCCGTGCAGCAGTGAAAAGATGTGTTAATGGAAATATTTTTAACCTTAAAAGCAGTAAATTGCCAAGGTTACATTGTAAATGAAATACAGATTTTGCACAGGTGAGTACAAAATTAAACATAAAGGAAACGAGGAATAATGTTGTTATCTAGCTTTAGTCCCCACAAGACTCATGGAAAAGTAGCATGACTTGATTAAAAACAAAAACAAATATACGTAAACCAAGTTGATGATGCTAATCTTTTGATGCATGCATTTCGTAGTATGGTCCCCTTTACTTCAAACTGGACACATTTGATCCCTATAGATTAATTTTTCTCAAAATTTTACCAATGACAGACAGTTCCCTACTTCCCCTAGCAGTGTATTACAAGCACTTAGCACCTGGTCAACTTATGAACTACAATGAAGTAATGGTGTGTTACACCACTAACAAAACAATTCTATCAAGGGCCAAATTTTGAGAAAGATTAAAGTACAAGGGATCAAATGTCTCAAAATTGAAGAAAATGGGTTAAAATGACAAATTGTTTAATTAAACAAGTACACAAAATGATAAACATGAGTTAAGTGCATGAGCTAAAGAGCATGTACATTCTAAAATTTCATAAAACAAGGGGCAATTTGCAGCTAGTCCATAAATTTGAATGTCTAAAGTTTAAATCAGTAATTGCAAAATGGAAGGGATAAAAGGATGTATGATACTAAAACTCGGGATACATTAGCAATTAATTAATTAATTAACTAACCATCATTTGTGTGGCTAATTTCATATTGTGATCCTTATGCTAAATGCGCAAATGGAACACTTTTAAGGTTTTTGACAAATGAAGCCCTTACATGAGAATATAACAATTTAACATTGACGAAGCAAAACATAGTATCATTAAGGATTCACTATTTGAATAAATTATCAAACTTTAAGCTCATTATTTATTTATTTATTCATTTTTTAAAAGTCATAGGAGATGACTCTTCTCTCCTGTTTTCTCTGTCTAGTTTTTCTAACCATTTCTAAGAAGACAAATGCATTGAGCACAATTGAGCATACAGCTCTAACTAATAGAACGTTCATCTAATCTACTAATGCCTTTCTCTAGTTACTTAATTCTCATTAAACCTTTAATATTCAATCGATGTAAAGATTTGTGTCCAGAAATCAGTTCAAATAAAACAGTAATCAGGTGTGTAGTATCCATTTTTCACAAAACTGGTAATGAAATTAACTTTCTATCTTAATTACATATCATCTTGAGAGCACACAATATTTGGATTTTGAGCTTGGTAGCAGTACCATGGGTAGCATGGGGAGTTTTTCTCACCGCACAATTCAAATTGGTATTGGAAACAATTGGTTAAAAGGGCATTAGGGCAAGGGTCTGAGTTGATTGATTTTTACTAAATTATGTTTACAAACAAGTAAACTATTGTGATAACTTGCAGTTTAGTTTGTGGAAGTATGGACAAATTATAATATTTTTTTTTTACTGAGTGAGCATTGAATATATCATTTGATAAACAATCACAAGGCTCAAATGGGGGCATAATTTAAATAAAAGGTTGCATCCAATTAAACAAAACAAAATTAGAGGTTCCGAATTGCACATTCAGCATAAGTACAAGAGGCCTCCATAAGCAGTTGGTCACATTTTTATCAGTATAAACACACAGTAACATACAATATGCAAGAAGTGTCACCTATAATTTTATTCAACTAATCTGTACTTTCTTTAAAAAAAAAAATTGACTCTTGCAATGGAAAATTAGTTGATCACAGTTTTTAGAGAACTGTATTTTATCTTGAAAGTAATATATCCAATGCTTCTACATGCCTAACATACAAAACTGAGAGACATGGAATAGAATGCAAACTGTAGTACAGGCCAAGAAGAAAAGCTTATGCAATACAAAGAAAACCTCAAACAAGGCCAGGTTAAAATGATGGAGAAACTAACCGTAGACTGGAGAGCAGCCGATCTATTTTCATCAGCAACATGAAATTCTTGACCATTTCCATTTGTCAAGGCCACACCCTGTAAGGCACCAGAACTTTTGTTCTTTGCAGCAGCAACCTTCTTAGAAGCCTCTTGCAAAGCATCCATTGCCACATTATAAATGTGAATAGATTTTGCCCCTTCTTCAACATATTTGATTGCCTCCTGCCGCAAATTATTATACCGAACTGTTAAAGACTCTCGAGAACTGTTAGGCATTTCAGAAGCAGGTTCATCTAACACATCTCCACTCCTGGCATTTCTAGTCCACCGTTTCAACACATATTGAGGTGGAAGTTTAAGAACATTTTTGGCTCTAAACACTGCTAATACATGCCGGCAAATGATTCCTGTATATTCAAACATTTGGCAGCTGCAACTAGCTTTTATCTCAAAAGAATTGAAACTCACAGTATGTGCCCTCCGTTCCTCCCCAAATTTCGCCACACGATAAGTAGCAACAGTTCCATTGTCATTAATCTTCGTTGCTGGATTAGCAAGAGTCTCAACCAATTCCTCCTGGAACTTCATGAAAATTTTTCTGGTATAAAGCTCAGCAGCTTGTTTCTCCATAGGAGAAGGTGTTCTTAAGACTGCCATAGTATGAACGGTGTCATAATCTGCTTTTAACTCCTTATCATGCCAGTTTGCTACTGCTTTTTCATATTGCTTGATCAACATCTGAATGGTGGTTGATTCATTCACAAGCCCATCAAAGAATGAAACTGAATCTCCAAGTCCTCCTCCGAAAAAGGTGTTCCGCATATAAACCGGAACCCACTGCTGTCTTGCATGATGCATAGACTGGAGCCACTCATTATCCATGACATAGTATCTCTGCAGAAGTGTTTGCCAAGATGATTCAAACTCATCAATTGTCTCCGTCTCATTGATACACTTCTTAAATTCAATCTCAAAGGTAGGCTGGGATTGGTAAATATGGGCCATTTTCTCTTGTGTTTCCCTGAAAATTCCCTGCATACTAAATCGATGGCGAGTCGCAGGGAAAACTTGTGAGACAGCCATCTGTATAAGCCTATCAGGATCAGTAGTAATAGAAACCGGGTGCTTACCGGACATTGCCTGAAGCCAAGTCTGAAAAAGCCAAACAAATGAGGACTCAGACTCATTAAGAATCAGTGCACAGCCAAACAACACAGGTTGCCCATGGTGATTTACTCCGGTGAATGCAGCAAATGGAACCCTAAACCGGTTTATTCGATAAGCAGTATCAAACACAACAGTATCACCAAAATAAGTATAGTTAATTTTGGAGGATGCATCAGCCCAAAATATGTTTCCCCCTCCATTCTGATCAGTTTCGCTCTGAATTGCATAAAAGAAAGCAGAATTCTCAGCCTGCATTCGTTTCAAATAGTCCAACACAATTTGACCCCCGCCGCCGAGGGTCCTCTGCCTATTACCACTCATCTCATCTAACTCTCGGACTTCAACTAACTGTAGCAGAGGAAAAAAAACAGATTGCAAAGTTATTTCGCCATGAATATAGTATCATCCCATACAGTAAAGCTTCATTCTTTAGCAATTACTACAAATAAAAATCAATAATATCAGAATTAATTACAGCAGTAAAGACACGGCAATTGCAGACAATTTCGTTGTTGATTAACCGCAACAAGAAGAAAGGAGAAGTAGTGATGTGGTTAACGATGTACCTGTACACGGTAGTGACCGGACTCCGATATCTGGATTTTGAAGGAGGAGAATGACGGTGCGACGGTCGATATCTTGGACAGAGAATTTTTTTTTTTTTTTTTTTTTTCCCTGTTGATACGCTTAAGATGGGCTTTTTGTATTTGAATAATGGGCTTTATAATTTCAAGTTTTTTTTTTTTTTTTTAATTGAAATATATTGTATCAAATCAATAGCTGAAAATAGTAAAAATGTAAAAAGTAAAAATAAAATAAAAAATTCAATTGTTTATGAAGGAAAAACAAGCAAAACGATTAGGGGTGGCAACGGTGCAGGTGCAGGTGCAGGTGCGGGTGCGGGGGTGCATTCTCCATTCCGCCCCCAATGATTACGAGAGCGGTTTCAGTGATTCCCCATTTAATATTTCGGGGATTTTTTCACCCCCATCCCCGCCCCGCGCGGGTGCCTACGGGTTTCGGTGAATCCCCGCCCGCCCATATCCAATAAATAAAATAAATTAATATTATTTTAATAACCATTTTATCATTCAATAACCAAAATACAAATTCTACCACATTACAAATGTGGTTTAACATTAAATATTCAAAGTACAAAATATATCCAATATTACAAATATTTAAGTTCCAAGTGAACTTTCTTTGAACAACTTGAAATTGAAGTCCAATCATTTAAGAGCTAGGACTTGGTTTTGTTGTTTTGTTGTGATTCGTATTTTCATCATCCTATAAGAATAAAAGCAAATATTAGATGCATAGAATAATAAATAAAAAAACTAAATATCAAAAGTTAAAAACTACCTGAAGAACATCCATATATTTGTTCATGTTCCACAACAATGAATCCATAACTGATTTAGAATCTAAAAACACAAGTATTCATTATATTAAAACATTTTTAATACATAATTTTGAAGTAAAGTAAATTAATAAGAAACAATTTATAAGTATAATACCTTTTACTTCAACTTCTAACCAACTTTGAGTGCACATCAATACTTCTACAATCTCAGAATTAAGACTGCTATGAGACTCACTTATAACTCTACCACATGTACTAAAAGCTGACTCTGAAGCCACAGTTGACATGGGAATTGCAAAAATATGCCGAGCAATTAATCGCAACTTGAGGCAATTTTTCCACCAACCAAGTAAATCAAATTCTTCTTTCCTTGGTAACAAACGCTCCTGATCAAGTTCAACCCCAACATTTTCAATAGATTGTTCAGAAGCAGCAACAAATTGTTCAAAGCTGCATATTTTTCCATCTCTTTGAACTTGGTGAGTTGGCGATAATTCATTATTTTTTGGCGATAATTAGCTTGACCTAATTAGGAATTAATTAACCTTTCTTTATATATATATATGCGGGTTTTATACGGGGATTTATTCGGGAGCGGGGCGGGGATAGTACTCCCCGCGCCCACGCCCGTTTAAGTACTGGGGGTAAAAAAATCCCCACCCCCATCCCCGTGGGGGATTATAACGGTTATTCCCTGCTCCCGCCGGTTCGGATCCCCACGGTTTTCGGGTAATCCCCGTCCCATTGCCACCCCTAAAAACGATTAATAAAAAACATATATAGTAAAAGATACTTATTAAAATAGCAAAAATGTTCCTTTTGTTTTCTTTTATTTTTTGCCCCATTTTTTTTTTTTTAATGGTAAGTACATGAAGTTTGAAAAGATTAAAATAAAGAAAATGAAAAACTACATCAAGTGAGGGACATGAATCTCTATTTTGTCTTTCTTAATAATCCGAGAAAAACTCTCCTCAAAGGTTGGTAAAATATTAAATTCCAAAATACAAGCGGAAGATAAACACAAAAAGAACTCCTTCGCAAGATCTTTTATGTCATGTAAGGACTGGGTAGGAAAACAATTTTAGGGTTTAGAAAGGTGAAACAACAATAAATGAACGAGATCAATTTTTTGCGTCTTAAAGATTTAGGAGTCGCCACCAGTTCAGCTCCTACAGAGAAATTGTGGTATAACGAAGCTTGATAGGGATTCATATACCTTTAAGATAGAGATCTAGATTCAGATAAACTATCTATTTCTGTTTTATTTTGAAATAAACGTTAACCATACCAAATAAACGTGTAATTTGCTATTTATTTCATATTCTATTTTCAACCCTAATTATATTTTTTATATGCTTTATGGACTTATTTTAATTTCGAATAATTTTTATGACCCAAATGAAAAGAATTTTTAACAAACTTCTGGATATCTGATGCGTATTTTGGCATGCTTAATAATAATTAATTGGAAAAATCGTTTTCAAAATTGGTTTTAACCAACCACAAAATACATTATAAAATTTTTTTTCCAAGGCTAATTGATTAAGCTTTCTGGATTTTCTCGATTATCCTCTAAATGCATGATCCCGAGCTATCTTTTTATTCCATATCTTATTTGAAGCCAACGTGTATATATTGTATTTGTACTTGTAACCATTATATCAAATTCCTAACCGGATGAAGGCAAGAATCATTAAAATTTAGCAATAATTGATCGAATTTCATTAGAGCACTAAAATTAAATAATTTTAGATAAATATAGCCTAAAATGAATAACTTTTTAGAAAAATGCTGTGATAAGCTGATCTTCTCTTTTATTTAATTCTTTACAGAAGAATATGAAAAGAAAGTACTTTTATCTATCCATAAATTTGCTCTTTCCTTTCTCTCTTGTCTCTCAATCTCTATATATAAATATGATGAAAGTACAAAAATGTTCTCCAATGTCTTATGTTTTGAAAATTAAATTAAGTCAATTTGAATTTGGAAAGTATGATTGTATACCAAAGCCAAGAACAAGAACTCATGAGTGATAATTGGGCCATGATTCAAACTTAGGTTGCGTTTAGGACTGCTTTTCACAGTCTCGAAAGCAGTTTTCAGCCAAAGTATAAAGGAAGAAGAATCATACTTTAGCTGAAAGCTACTTTTGGGACTGCAGAAGTAGCCTCAAATGCACAATTGTTAAAAGTCAGATTGTATTAAGAAAAACACTTAAAACTACTTTTAAAAGAAGCAACAAAACCTAGTTGTGGAAAGAAACACTTTTAGTAATAGCAATATCAAACTGGCTCTTGTCATTTGTAAGTTTTTCTAAAAAAGAGATTTAGCTTTTAATTACTTTTAATTTTTTGAAAAATAAATGTAAAGATAAATTCAAGCTGAAATTAACACGTAAGCATTAAATAAAAAATAAAAAAAAAACACAAAAAGCAATTGTAACGCCTTCAACATTTAATATATTTTTTCTATAAAAAAATATTATATTTGGGTTTGGGGCCAAACCTCTCTTTCTCTCTCCTCTTTCTCTTCTTCTCCCTCTCTGTCTCTCTCTGATTTTCCCCCTCCTTTAGATCTTTTTCTGCACTGCCATAACACCACCAAGACTGTCTATTTCCTTATTTGCAAACGCAGAAAACTCCCAATTTCTGCTATCTCACAAAGTTCTCGTCCCGTTTTGATATTTTCTGCGTTTTGGGTAAAGGGTTTCTGCTCTCTGCAGCTGTCGTTTTGCTTGCTGCTAATCATTCAAGAAGCTTCAACTCCAATAGGGTATGTTTCTTCTTCCCTTGCATTCTTCCTTTTATCACCAATTTTTTCTTTTTAAATTTGTGTTCTTCTCCGTTTAGAATTTTCGTTATTGTTCTTTTGGTTTTTCGAGCTGGTTTGTTTGTTTCTTATGGTGGGTTTTATTGTTTTTGTGCTTTCTCTCTCTGTTAGGGTTTAAGCTTCCATATTTTTAGGAGAGGTGAATAGGGTAGTTGAGTTCCTGGAATTGGCTAGGAGTTTTGGTTATCAAGATAACGTGGATTCAAGACTGTATTGTGAAAATGAGTATTAGTGGTAATGAAAATGAAACTGTAGATGTTAAAGAGGTGGGAAATAATGCGGATCAAAATGCGAATCTCAATTTAAATGATCAATTGGTTGAAGGGGAAGCCAAAGGACCAAGTTTGCCTCATCCTGGGAATCGAGAAACCCAAGAGTCAATTGAAAATGGTGAAGTGAAGACAGCGGGAATGGATAATGTTGCTGAAGATATGGTTGATGAAACAGCTGTTGAAGCTGAACAAGAAGGAGATGAACAAATTCCTGCTAAAAATATTGTGGAGATTCCTGATGTCAAGAGTGCTGAGACCTCTGATGATGATGGTGCTAGCAAGGCTGCAAGTGATGGGAATGTTGAAGAGAATGTAAACGTTGAAGTTGATGCAAATGGAACTCACGATGAATATTTCAATGTGAAATTTAAGTCTGAGGATGTTGTTAGTGACGGTGGTAATGAAGTGACTGCGGATGTTAATGCTAAAGAAAATGAGGAGGCTCATGCTAATGTCTTGAATGAGGGAAAAATTGAAGATGATGATAAAATTAAAGATGATAAGAGTGGAGAGGCATTGAATGATGCAGTGACCAACGTAGACGTGTCTCCAAAAACACATATTAAGGAGGAGTTGGAGCAATCGAAGTTAGATGAAGAGCATGGAACCATAATGAGCACTCCAAATAAGTCATTCCTTGCCGATCTTTCTTCCATTGATGGATATGAGTCAGGTACAGAAGAGGAGCAAACAGAATTTGCAAAGGAGGTCAAAACTTTCTATAGGGAGAATAACTTAGAGTACAAGGCCCCGAAATTCTATAAAGAAGAATTGAATTTGCTCAAGTAAGTCGAATATGTTTATTGTATTTAGAGTTTTATATGGTGTTCATAGAAACTGAATTTGAGTCGCTTATCTTGTCTTATTATGTCAATTAGGTTATGGAGAGCAGTGATCAAATTAGGAGGCTATGACCAGGTTTTGTCCTTATCCCTCTGTTGGAATTAATCCATTGGTTGTGGCCTTCATGGGGTTGCAATGCCCTTGCTACTTACCGAACATAGCATATTCATAGTTTAAGAGAATACTTTTAATGTGCAATCTTATTTGGTTAACTGTCTTAGACATGCAGCTAGATTTTGAAAATTCGTCATTGTGTAAGACAGTAACCTAACTTGTACAAATATTTTTAATTTATGTTGTAATTATGCATGAGTTTGAAATTGAATAACCCACATATGGGTCGATGGATGGTTAAAATTATTTTTCAAGACAAAATCAGAAAGCAAATTTGGTTGATGGATGATTATTTTGGTGTATTTGTTGGATCTAGCATCGAAATCAATATGCTTCTTGGAAATTTGAAAAGGAAAAATTATGGATAAATTCTCCATTATAAACAGACATGTTCTGAACTTTTTTAGACTAGTAAGTGCATTGTTACAAAAATGTTTTCCCATGTTAGTTCAACTTTATAAGACAAAATTTTTTTAACATTGTAAACAAATTAGGAAAAGATTCCGCATTTCTTTTGCGCTTTAAGGTTGCTAATGTTTTTACTTATATTTTTATAATCAATATTGACAATATAAAAATGTTGAAAACTTCAAACCTCTACTATTCCTAAAAAGTTTGTTTTGACAGCTTTGAGAAATAATGTTACAGTGATATCTGAATGCAAGCATTGTCACCCAATTTCCTTCGTTATTGATATTGGGGATCAGCATAGTAGGTTGGGGCCAGTAGAAAACATATGATCTTTGCTCAGTTCTCAGCATAACTTATCCGTTTTAGTTAGCCTTTGATATTGAAAGGTGCTTATCATACCTCTACTTGTTGGAGGAGAAAAATTATGAAAGGGGTTTCGTAAGATTTTTCTTATTGAATTAGATATGTATTTCAGAAGACGAGTTATTAGTCTAATAGTGATGACAGATTTGTCTTTCCGGAGAAAAAATGGTCGTAATTATTTACCCCTCAATATTTTGCTCGATAAAATGGTCAGTTTATTTATTCTCTGCTCAGTAATCATTCTGAATTTTGTTTCTGTTGAACCATACTGACTTTAAGTTGTTGATTCAGTTTACTCAATATCTCAATTGTGGTTTCATGTGGCATTAGAATCACATTGTTCTAGAAATTTATGCTTTTGCTAAAGTACAATAAGGTTCCTATATCTATGACCATTTTCAGGTGACTACTTGCAAGTTATGGCGACAAGTGGGAGAATCATTTAGACCTCCAAAGTAAGGATAATTCTGACTTAAGTTGATTTGTAGCTTCTATGTCATGAAATTTTTTTGGGGGGTTATAAGCTTGGGAACAAGGCATACGCTTTGTTAAATTGATTGCAAGTATAATGCATTTACGTTACTGTGTCCGACTGCTGGATAAAAAACAATGCATTTATGTATTAGAACTGATTATGGGAATAGTTGCCATGGTTTGTCTCCTGGATGTGATAAGACTAACATTGTGAATAGGCGAATACTGATTGGACCATTAATGCATGCATTCATACTGTGTGATCTTTTTGGAATTGAATATTTGAATATAGGAATGAATTGTATATTCTTTAACAAAACATGGAAAACCTCATAACCATGCTCTTATTTAACTCTAATAATGTATTTTATATTGCACACCTTGTAGTGATTCTTCATTATGTTTTTGATTGAACAGGACTTGTACTACCGTCTCATGGACATTTCGAATTTTTTATGAGAAGGTTAGGCTCTAAATGCTTGAATATGACTTTCTATTGAATATACATATCGTATTATGACTTCCTATTGTCTGCGTGTACTTACTGGAGTTCAAAATCTTCTACTATGCAGGCATTGCTTGAATATGAAAAGTATAAAATGCGTAATGGGGAGCTCCCTTTTTCTGATGATTCCTTAGTAGAGCCTGTCAAGGTTGAAAATCAGGTAATCTGAAATAGCTCATACTCAGATAGTATATGTTAAAGGCGCTAGATTCGTTTGCTTCCTTTTTGTGTTTATTGTTTTTTGCATATTTCCTTGCTAGTTTATGGGGCTATAAATAAGCATCAATATTCTTTTCCATTTTTCTCTTAGTTGAGAATTGTTGTTACAATTTTTTTTGCTTCCATAAGAGAATTAAATTTGTATTTGTCTTTTTTGTAGTCAAGCATAATTGTAAATTCTATTGTAGGTACCGGGCAGTCAAGCTCTTGGATCAGGCAGAGCTCGAAGAGATGCTGCAGCTCGTGCTATGCAAGGATGGCATTCCCAACGTCTTCTTGGTAATGGAGAGGTTTGTCAGCCAATCATTAAGGTGCTTGGAACTCTGTGCTCAATTTCAATTTCTTGTTTAAAATTCTGAGGCAAAAGTTAAGCCCTGTACTTGGCGCATGATTTGTCACTTTTGCCTCAGTGTTTAATTTTGACATATTTAACCCATGTAGTTTAATTTCTCTCAAATTTTGTCTCTTGGCAGAAAATTTGAGACAGTTCCATTTGCAGTGTATTACACACATTGTTACACATTTGGAGAAAATATTTTGATCATATGTTGGCACGTGTAATAGCCTGCTAACAGGACTGTTGGTCAAGGGTCTAATTTATATATAAAAAGAAAACTAAAGTGCACTGCAAAAAGTTTGAGGCAACTTGACAAATTTACTGATGACAGTTTTAGCTTTTACCAAAATACTTGTGTTATTATGCCTTGGGAAAACATTCTTTCGTTGCAACTTATATTTCGTTTTTCCCTTCGTGAATTAGGATAAGAATTTGAATTCCGCATTGAAGGGTGACAAGCAGCTAAAAACAAATGGTATTAATAATTAACAGAATCACCATTTTACTGTATTTAAATTGCAAAATTAATGCTCTCTGAAAATGGATATTGACTCAGGTTTACTCAAGCGTAAAAAGCCATCAAGTGTGGAGCGTGGAGCTAATGCTCCTCACATGAAAGCAATGAGGTCGGGATTAAGATAACTAGCTGAATTGTTGTGATTGGTTCTGATTGACTTTGCAACTGATTTTCTCATTTTATTAAAGTGCTGAAATCGGGATTTCTTTTGGCAGATTGGATTCTATGGTCATTGATATCGGACCTCCAGCTGATTGGGTGAAGATCAATGTGCAAAAAACCGTAAGGATTTCTCTACTTCCGACCTTACAAATTTTTACATTCTAGTATGCTACAAAATTGAGTCTTTTAACTTGACACATTTAATTCTTCAGAGTGACTGCTTCGAAATATACGCTTTAGTTCCTGGACTGCTGCGTGAGGAGGTAATATTTTTTTTCCCCCGATTTCTTGAAGCACACTTTTTACCTCATTTTCTACTTGTTCGTGTTTTTGAACTTATTGCAGTATAAGATCATCCTTCCCGTGCTAATAGTTTTAGTTTCCTTAGGTTCATGTTCAGTCTGATCCAGCCGGACGCTTGATTATATCTGGTGAACCAGAGCAGCAGGATAATCCTTGGGGGGTGACACCCTTTAAAAAGGTTTGTTAATAGACAAAATGGATTCATATTATTAGTGTTCTTACAGTCAATTCATAGTTCTTGAGGACTGTTCAGTCAAAATGCCTGTTTTGCTCTATAAATGTTGTTTATTCAACGGATTGAAACTCAATGTAATTCGTTTGCTCTGATTTCAGGTTGTCAGCTTGCCTTCAAGAATCGACCCACATCAGACTTCTGCTGTAGTTACCCTTCACGGTCAGTTGTTTGTGCGCGTGCCGTTCGAGCAGTCGGATAGTTAATGTGTAGATGGGTGGAACTTGAGAGTAAAAAGTACATGCTACTTTCTGTTAGAGACAAATGAAAATTAGTTTTTGATAGTGTGAAGTCTGATTTTGTTGCAGGAATTTTAGTTGTTAGTCATTGGGCTCAGTACTGTCTAATTGCATTTGTTAGCTTCTTCTTTTTTTTTTTTTCTTTCCCGATTTGTAACTAATGGTAGCAAAATTTTAGAATTTGGTATATTTCTAAATGTCATTAGGCTGATTAAGGTAGTAAATCTATGCAAATTTTGTTCACACCCCTTTTGAGATCATTCTTTATGCAGGAAGATGTTTAACAAATTTTATTTTAGTTGTCAAATTTTCATCCAAGTAATACACGTTATATCCAATTTTTATTTATTTACAAAAGGAAAAATGGATTACAAAATTTTAATAATTACAGTGAAATAATACATTATGTTGAATTTAACTTATACTTCATGTAACAACCGTGGTATTTTTTTAATTGGGTTATACATAAATCAAACTATGTTAATTTTATTTTATTAATTTATATGATAGAAACATTTATTCTTATGTTAATAAGCATGTGGGATGTAATAATTCTTCAGGTATTTTAGTGAAAGATACCAGTAAACAAAATAAACATAAACTAAAAATTTAGAAACAAAATAGGACCGAATGCATAGATATCCCACTGAACTTGACCTAAAACGCTTACTATCTCTTGAACTTTGAAAATATCATAATGTCCCCCTGAACTTCTTAAAAGTGTTCTAACACCCTCTGAATTTATTAAAATTAGCCCAGTTTGCCTCCCTAAGTCCCATAAAAACCGAGTTTACTTTGAAAAATCAAACATGAGACAACCAGTAATTGAGTGACACATGGCAGTAAGGGGGCAAACTGGCTCACTTTTTCAAACTCCAGGAGCGCATTAGGACATTTTAAAAGTTGAGGGGGACCGTAGGCGTTTTTGGACAAGTTCAGGGGTATTTATGTATTTGGCCAAACAAAATAGTTTTGAAAGCTTCAACCCTAAAGAATTTTTTTAATATGAAAACATTACAAGTAATTTAGACATTTGACAAATAATTCAACATCAGCTACTAGATTAAAATATATTAATATACAAATTAATATCCAAACATTAAGATTAAGTTCTTATGTGAAAGAAAAAACCAAACCTAAAATGTGCATACTTACAATAAAAGCAGGCATCATGCTAGATAGATAGATATATACTGCAAGTCCCAGGCAGAGTCGGGGGAGCTGGTGGTGGTGGAGATAGTGACGGAGCTTGTGGAGGAGTCGATGGCCTTTGTACATCCTCTTTGAGTTTCTCAAAATGACTTCTTCTTGTTCCTTCTCAATCATGTGCTTTCGGACAACATAAGCTGACCTCTTTCTGTAGTCTTCATATTCTACATTTCCAGCTAGAGCTTGCTTCATAAAGTGAAGTTCGGCACCCATCAGTAGCTACTTCTCCGTTGCTAGTTTTTCCTCGATCAAACGAAGCTTTCCTCCATCTGTTGCAACTCTTGATTGTTACGAAACCAAGTACGACGAAACACTGCTGAAGAGGAGCTGCTGCCAAATTCAGAGTTGATGAATTTTGCAACTTTTGTCACGTACTCATCACCCTTTTTGATTCACTTATGTTGATAGTAGTACATCAGAGTTTTGACAACATTTCCCGATGAAACAAAACTAGAGATTTGTCTCCAATATTCAATTCAATTAACTTAGTACTAAACTCAAGTATACTTTTTACAATATTAATCAGCAAACTGGCATCACATTCACACACATTCAAAGTTGAGTTCAAAATACAAGAAAACAAGACTCTTATAAGTCTTGCTGTACTCACATATGGTATGATATGCCCAATGTCATCTCCTATCTGCATCTACTATTCCCGGGATTTTTATAGTTATATAATATCATGCAGAGATACATTTCAAACTGCCAATTCAATGGCTTTGATCAATACTAAGGTTCGTCTCTAATCCATTTGCATGATTTTGTATCATTTAGAAAATGACATGTCAGCTCAATTTGTTCAGCTTCATCCACACACACATACAAACTCATTGCTAGTAACCTAGTTTTTGTAGTTTGACACTAACTCCTATTTCATAAGATTTAATGATTTAGAGTTACGAAGGCCAGAAATACGTGAAATTGCAGAAAACTACTGTGTGCTCCCTAGACATAAGGAGTACAACCCGTGATTAATCTGTGATTTAGAAAAGGTATACTTGATTTATTATCTGTGATGGAGCAAGCATATCAAATAGTCTACAACTCTAACATTACTCTAAACATAAACATTAAGGCACGGATTATGAGATGAATTTGTAAAAATATCTCTTTATGAAATACATGGGAGTAGCTCTTATTCTTTTGTGTGGGATTAAGAAATTCTCCAGTTCATACATATGCTAATTCAGAAACACAAATAGAAACATCAAAATCTGTATAAGCAACAAAGTGTTAGGTGAAAATAGAGCTTTTCTAGATTTAGGGCCAGTTTGGGGCTGTTGAAAGCAGATTTCAGGCAAAGCATGGAAACCTGACACTGGACAAAAGCAGCCTCAAATGCACAATTGTTAAAAGTCATATTATATTCAAGAAAGCACCGAAAAAACACTTAAATCTACTTTTAAACAAAGCAATGAAACCAAACTTTCCCTAACAGTACTTTCACTAACAGCAATCCCAAACTGGCTACTCTGATTCCTCCTTGTTTTCACTTGGTATATTGTCAATTATTCTCTTAACAATTTTAATAATAGAGTATTAATTGTTATCATGAATCACATAATCTCTAAAATACAATGAGCTTAATCCTTGTTTATGAAAAAGCATTTGTTTCTCTGTCATAATTTTTCGCACAAAATGGGCCTACATACATTTAACATTTACGCACACGCATCAACTCTGATGCAAGAAAGAGATGGAAGCGAACCGTAACCTGCTGCAGTGTACCAACTTAGATGAAGAGGAAAGGGGTGGAATGAAGCAGAGAGTGGAAACCAGCGGAGATTAGTGTAATTGCTACATCACGGCAAGGCGGCAGAGAGATAGAGAGAGGAAATGAACGGAATGAGACGAGAGTGGTCGCAATTGCAGTGCATTCGGTCGCTAAGCTCAGCCATCTCTTAAAAATAAAAAAATTTAAATTAAAATATAATAATTACATTATAATAAAAACCGTAATTAACAGCGGATTTTGTTAGTCTAAGTCTACAACTCCAAGTCAACCCATGATAGGAAGATGCGAAGTCTAGACGAGCACCAAATAGTCAATACCCTCTTTAAATTGGATGACTTAAGAGTACACAATATATTTCTAAGTATAAATATCTCATTTCAAATTATAAATAATATAATTTTAAAATACTAATAAAAATAATAATATTTTAATCGAATTTAATATCGACATCTAATTAATATAGTAGTTAAATATATAATTTTGTGCGATTATAATTAATTGAAATTTGTTAATATTATTATTAAGATATTCATGATAAAAAAAACAAGTTAGAAGATTTCTTTCATTTTTTTTTGGCTCGATCTGTTTACTTAATGTCTATTTGGACGTTGATGTATTAAAATTACATATTTGGAAGCTAATTTCCTAAATCATGTTAAAAATATGTAATAAATGTACAAAAATTTCATAGCCCCGTGCTCAATATTTTAGTCTTCAAATGTGCATTTATTGATAGGATAAAAATTATCATTTTTATATTTTTTTTCAGGTAAAATATTACTCCCTCCGTTTTTTATTATATGATATTTTAGGTTTTTTACTTTGTTCTATTTTATTTAACACTTTACGTTACTAATGCATTTTTTATCATGTTTTCTCATATTTGCCCTTATTTAAAATATGAGAGATGTTTATTATTTAATGCAAAAAGTACCATATTAAGCTTTAATAATTAAGAAAAAAAAATTTGCATAGAAAATAGAGTTTTAGGATAGAAGTATTAAGAGTAAACTAGTCATTTTAGTAACCTAATTAATATTTTATTGGTCTTGGTAAACAACTTTAAACATCATATAATAAAAAACGGAAGGAGTAATTTGGATAGGATAAAAATATTAACAATTTAATTATTATTCCTAAAAACTTTAATTGTTTAATTTGTTAGGGAAAACTAGACCTGTTCATGGGCCCAAGGGCCCACCCAGCTAGCCCAAGCCCAGGCTCTAAGAGCCGGGCTTGGACAACCAAAATATGATATAGGCCTGTCCAAATCTGAGCTCGTAAAAGCCCGTAAAAAATAGGATTGTGTTTGGGTTGTTTATTAATATGGCGGACTAGCCCGAACCCAACTCGTATGTTAATAAAAAAAAAATTATATATATATAATTAATAAAATATATAATTAAAATGATAATATTATAAAAAGTTAAAGATGAAACCCTCAGAAACCCTTCCTCTCAATTTCACATCTGTTGTGCTCATTGTCTCCTCTCCATCTCTACTACTCTGTTTAATCCCTCCACCTCCTCCACTCATTGCCAGTCCGTCCACCACAGCCTCCACTACCAGTCCCTCCATCACTGTCAACTCCTCACCTCTAGTCCGTCAACCACAATCCGTTCGCCTTCTTCTTCACTTCCACTTTCCAAAGCTAGCATAATTTCTGCCAACCGTATCATGTGGGTGTTTCCCTTTACCCAACCATAACATAATGAGATTCAAGTGCCTCATGAAGTCAGAAAAACTTATTATTTAAACTTTTCCATATTTGACCCATAAGTCATAAAATGCATTTAATTAGTTTTTTTTTTTCACATTTATCAATTACTTGAGAAATATCATTTTTCTCTTTAGACATTCTTATCATCATATGCAGAAATGTTTTCTATGGTTATAGTTAGGCTATAATATCAACAATTTTATTAAACCATGTAATTAAGAAAGTCTTAACTGAAACTCTTAAGATTGTTAGTAATCTAATGATGCGTAAGCCCGAGCCAGTCCAAGCCCGAGCCCCAAAAAATTTTAGACTAACTAGACTTGGCTTGGACCAAACATTTTAAGGTAAAAGCCTGTAAATTCCAGCCCGAACCCAGCCCGGTCCAAGATCACGTCTAGGGATAACCAGAGCTTCACTTCCCAAATATAAATGCAATTATGCAAAGAAGTCAGCACACAGATAGTTGCAATTTGCAAGAGTCTCGAATAAGATAAACCAAATCTGTAAGTCACGCAATCCGTCTACTGATTTCTCTTACAATAAAAGAGTCGACGCAATACAAGAATCGATTCGATCTCTCTGCTTTTGATCAATAAAGAACTTCAGTTGTTTCCACTCTCTTTCCTCTGAATAATTCCTCTCTACTTTATCCCTTTTCTTTGGGGGCGAGATCTGAAGTTTGTCAATCGAAGAAGATGAGATGGGAGGGGCTTTGTCATCTCTGCTTAAGCCGAAACATAAATATGTCAGCGGCGGCGACCTGACGGCGATTAGTCAGAAAAAGCAGATTTTATCTTACTCTTCTTCTTCTTCGTGTAGAAATAGCGATAAAATGTCAAAAGAAAGTTCGTCGGCGACTGGTTTTGGAAATAAGAAATCGATCAAGCAGAAGTACGGTTTCATTCCGGATCAGTTTTCTTCATTGGAACAGGTCTACTGTTTCCCCTCTTACTCCTTTTTGCAATTATTTATTTATTTATTTTTAGTAGGGGTGTTAATTCGTGTAGGTTGGTCGTGTTTGTGTCAAATTCGGTTTTGTTTTTCACTGAACAAAACTCAAACCTGACCCAAAAATTTTCGTGTCTCAATCGAGTTAACACAATCGTATTCGTGTTGTGTTTTCGGACGACATACAAAAATATTATAAAGAAAATATTACAAATTTTAAATATTTATGTCGTATCTAAATTAACAATTTAACCGTTGTCGATTTAGAATATTGATCCAAAACCTATTTTACAAATCTTAACACACTATTTTTTATTTTTGATTATGTCTTATTCGTATTTATGTATCATTTTACTACACCTATTAAGAATGACGTATAAAATTTTTGAAAAATTGTTTCGTATTTACGAGTTATATATATTATATTATATTTTTTAATAGTGATGTCAAAATATAGAAAAATATAATAATAAATTTTAAATATTTGTGTCATTTTTGGATTAGCAGATCAACCCTAACCCAGCGTAAAAATTATCGTGTCACTTTCATATTAATACAAAACTGATCCATTACCTGTTTAGTCAAATTCAAACCCACTAATTTTATGTCGTGTTTATGTTGTGTCAGCAGATTATATACATAGATACCATCTCTAATTTTTAAAAATGTTTTTCTTTATTTTCTTTATACAGTTAATTTGAGATTTTCTTTTCCCATAACATTAGATATTTTAAATAAAAAAGATAATTCTGTCCATAAACTTATTATCTTGAGAGGATAATTTCGCTTAAATTTGAAATTGATTTTTTTTTTAAAAAAAATTTGATATATTGATTTAGCTTTGAAAGCTAAGCATTTATTATTGATACTAAAGTCCATCCAAAAAATAACAAATGCCAACCTAAAAACTTAAATGCATCACAGAACTTTACAAATTATTATGTGTTATTTTTGAAATATGTCGACGACGACACGTCCAAGTAACTGCCACAGACGGTGCTAATATGTATTACTTTATAAATCAGTGGTTGAGTGGTCAAGTCTTTAAGTCTTTTTTCGAAATTAGATATTACTATTAAAAACAAATTGACAACAAATTTAATTGAAATTCTATGTTTTAAATAAAATTAACTTTTAAATAATTTGTCCTTTTTAATTTAAGTTGATGGATTAAATTAACTCTTTATTCGTTTTTTTTTTGGCAAATTAAAAAACAAAAATTATGGTTTCACCTTTTTGTAAATAAAAAACTGTGGTTTATTTTGTTAAAAAAAGGAGAATTCTGTTTTAAAATATACAAAAAAAAGATTAAATCATAACATTACATAAAGTATTCTTGTTCATTTTTGAATTCAAAATTTTTAAGTTGGTTAATAAAAATAAAATAAACATTAATGATAAATTTTAAAATTTTTTTGAAAGCATAAATGTTTTTCAAAATTAAATTATGATAATAAATTTAAAAAAAATAACAAATTGAAAAATCTTTGAAAAACATTTAAATTTTGATGTAAAATTCTTAAATAATAAGCATAAGTTATTGGAATGTTAAATAACCAAAAATACTTTCCGCTGTATTATTATTTTTAACAGACAAATATTAGTTGTCCTTTTTTTTTTATTAACATTTTAAAACACAATCATCATTTTTTAACGAAAAAATTTCACAGTCTTTATCTGTAAAAAAGTAAAAACATAAGGTTTTTCTTTATAATTTGTCTTTTTTTTTTTCTCATTCATAGTTTGTGAGAATATCGTTTTGAAGCTACTTATGAAAATATTTTAATATTCTATTGGAAAAAAAATTATGAAGATTTTTCAAAAGTTTTGGATAAGTATACAACACATGGTGAGTCTTTTAAGTTACTAATTATGAATTCAACCGAAAAAGAAAGGCATTGATTATTTTGTTTCGGTCAATTTAATATTTTGCGTGCAAATTGGTTTTGTTATTTTGTTATTTTTATTTTTTTTCTGATGAATTGATTTAATTTGTTTATTTTAAATTGAAGAAAATGATCAAAAGTAAAATAAAGTCCCATATTTAAGGTGGACAATTTGTATCATTTAGATATTGTTTAACAAATCTGTAACTATCCACAGTTGTTAAGACGTGATTTACGGATAAATTATGATACCATAATTTAGCATTTAAATCTCAATTAAATAAAATATTATTATTATATGAATGTCAAATATTTAGAATAACATAATTTTTCAATTACAATTTCCAAAATGGTAACGTGCTTACAAATTTTGAATTATTTTATACTTAAAAGTCTATTAAATAAAGTTTGACGTAATAATCCTTTGATAGAATCTTTGAAGTGTAAACTTGAGCTTAGTTGCTATCGTGTGCCAATATTAGTCTGTTTTGTACAGTGGAATCTAGCAATATATGGGATGTTCTTTTAGTGGGATATTCTTTTAGCATTATGCTTGCACATTTAAATTGGCAAATAACATCCCGAGACCTCTGAATTTTTATAGAATTTATATTTAGTCCCTTGATCAATTTTTTGAATATATTAGGTGTATGATCTTTTTGTTTTAGTAGTATTAGTCCCAAACTCGATATTTTTTTCTTCTGTGGGCTACAGTATCTATTCACTAACACGTGTCACAATTTTTGAGAAAAATAGAAGACTCTAGAATTGATTGGAGAGGTCGGAATCATACTTCTTATGCAGTTTTATAATAGTTATAAATATAAATTATACTTCCGATTTAATTTCAAGTGTCTGCGAAAATTATGCCACATACCAGTGAATGGATGCTATAGCCTACGGGAGAAAAAAATATCAAGTTTGGGACTATTATATTAAAACAAAAAGACCATGTACCTAATATATTTAAAAATTAATCAAAAAACCAATTACAAATTTCATAAAAATTCAGAGTCCTCCTAGTGCTATTTGCCAATTTAAATTTAACAAAAGTCTAAATTAGGCTACTAAGTGCAAAAGAAAAAAAAGCTCATTTGTAATATGTCATGTCAAATATATGTTCAATCATAGTGGTTGAGGGACAAAACGGTCACATTTTGGTTTAGTAAAACTTTACTTCAAACTTGTGGAAATCATAATTTCGATTTTCTGTGTATGAGTACGACGTCAACGCGGTTTCTGCTCTTTATTAATTGTGCGGAGGCCCCGCCACTTTTGATTTTAGAAGCTTAGCTTCAAATTTAATCGTTATTGTTTCCACTTTCCATCGTTTATTCAAATTTAACTGATTGAGATGCCATTCTCATGTTTTTTTTTTATTCTTTTAAAAACTTTTTAAAAAGCAACAAGATTGACATGTCTCAACAGCAATAAAAACGAATAAAGACAGCTGGATGCTTTCATATTTTTAGATTATAGTGTGTGCCTCCTTTTCTGTGTGTAATTAACTTTTTGAATGTGTCTGCATTTAGCATATGGTTTTTTCAACAAATATGCAAGACCCGTATATTAATTTTTACTTTGAAGTGTACCATGTTAGTAATAATTAACTTTATAATAAGATATAAATCTTTAATAGGTTACCGTAGCCTTGAAGGAAGCTGGTTTGGAATCATCAAATCTCATTGTTGGCATTGATTTCACTAAAAGCAATGAATGGACTGGTATGCTATGAATTGGCTTTTTGTTTCAGATGTGGTTTAGCATATTGCATAATTAATTGTTAAGGTGTTTTTATTTCAGTTTATTGTGCTTGCTGAAGCTTCTCAACTATAAAATAACGTTTAATTTAAAACTACTTTGTGGACTATGTCTTAGTTTTTTTCTCCAACCATAATGGTATTTCATTTCAGCAATTTGACTTGATAATCCTGTTGGATAATAGGAAGTATTGGTGTACTATTGCCAATTTATAATTAATTTTCTTTATTCATCTGTGTGTATACTTGTGTGCTAATCTGAAGAGAACCCATTAGACTTTTAGAGGTCATAAAGCTCATTAAGTGCTCGATTAATTATAATTATGTACATTGAGCCTTCGGTTTATCAAGAAAGTCAATTTTGAACGTAAAACTCGGCTAACAGAGCATTATTCATTTCATCTGCATTTAGAATTTGCAGTTTAATAGTTTAATGTTTGATGTGGCTATAGAGAAGCTGCAAAAACTTCATTTCAAGCTACAATAAATGCAATTCTGACAAATCTGATAAGAGCAACGCGCTTTTGATTGAGTTCCCTGTTCACTATTAACTAGGGCTGGGCATAAGAACCGGATATACTGGATTGGAACGAATATCCAAGGAAAAAGATCCAGAATTGGACCGAACTGTTGACTTTTTTTAAAAAAAGAACTGGACTGGACCGTAATTTATCCAGGACCGGACCGAGGACCGGATTGAATTGGATTGGACCGATGACCGGACTGATAAAACCGAGAATTTATTAGTATTAAATATATATAAAGAGATTATTTAATTTTAAAATTTTATAATATATGTACAAATAATAATTTATAATCTTTCTAACCACTGAGTCAACTTAATATATAATATTTAAAAAGATATTATTAGAATTTATATTTGTTGAAATTATATAAGAAAATATCTTTACTTTTTTATTTTTAGGATTTATTTTTTATATTAGGATTGGACTGGACTGAATCCTCGGACTCCATAACCGGATAGGACCGGAACCGAATCCCCGAATAACCGAACTGGACTGGACCGAAATTATTGGAACAATCCAATTCTGGAGATTTATTCTTCCAATCCAATTCTGGAGATTTTTAAATCCCCGGATTGGACCGAACTGTACCCAGCCCTATTATTAACTAATATGGTAAGCCGAACTTAATGTATACAACTATAATTGATTGAGAGCTCAATGCAGTAAACTGAAAGAACATGGGTTCAATCAACAAAAATCGAAATGGTGATGAACCTCAAGATGCTTTTTGAAGGTTTTGATTATTATCAATTTGGTTTAGAGCAATCATATCTGTACTAGTAACCTAAATTATCACTACTATGATTATATTTCTCTTGCAATGCTTGTTGCAAAATTTCTCTACTATGAATGAAGTAACCAATAGATTGATTTTAATTTTTGAAGGAAAAGTTTCATTCAACAACCGTAGCCTACATGCCATTGGTGATACACCAAATCCATATGAGAAGGCCATCTCTATTATTGGAAAGACTTTGGCTCCCTTCGATGAAGACAACTTAATTCCTTGTTTTGGCTTTGGTGATGGTATATTCTAGTCCAATGAAGTCGATTTCGTGTTTTTGTTCCGTTCTGTATAGTTCCATTCTTATTCTGTTGGATTGGTTCATCTTGTTCTTTTATATAGCCACCACTCATGATCAGGAGGTGTTCAGCTTTCACAGCGATCTTTCGCCTTGCCATGGTTTTGAAGAAGTATTATCTTGCTACAGAAAGGTAGTTCCCAGCTTGCGACTCTCAGGTTGGTTTTCTTGTACCTCTTAGCCATTTGTAGTTCTTTTAAGATGATATTCTGTAATCGTTCAGTAAATATAGAGTGTATGTTTAAATACTATCGAACTTGACCATGTTCACCTGCTACCGAGTAAAACAGCTGATAATGATAGTAAAACTATATAAAGCAGCTTTGAAGTAGTGCATTCGTACAACGAATTGAACTTTCTAGTTTGTTTATTGCTGTCAAGATCAATAAGAAGTATCATATAAATTTATAGGCTGGACTTGTAAACATTCGAATCTTGAGTTTGGTTAAACTGAATCCATGAAAAATGTTGATGAATTTGGTTTTCTATTTGTTGGGCTGATAATGTTTTCAAGTCTGTCATGCTTATTTCAAGAGTCACATCTTCACAGATAAATGTATTTGTTTTAAGGGCCAACCTCTTACGCACCAGTGGTCGAGGCTGCAATGGACATTGTAGAAAAGAGTAGTGGTCAATACCATGTTTTGGTTATCATTGCAGATGGACAGGTCTTTTCCAAAATCTACCTTGCTTACCTTCTAATCTTGCTATCTTATGTCTCTGATTATCCTTAATCAACATATATTTTTTGTTTAATTTCTGAAGGTTACAAGAAGTGTCAACACTAGCGACCGGGAGCTTAGCCCTCAAGAAGAGAAAACAATCAAATCAATTGTCGATGCAAGGTTCATCTTCTTACATTAACAATCTCTCTAGTTTAAAGCCTTAATCCCCTCTTGTAAAAAGAACTTACATAGGACAGTGACCAGTGAACTATCATGGACGTGTAGAAAATCACTGCATTCGGTGAAATGAAAATGTTAATTGCATTTTCAATCTTGGGTCTGTATAGCATCTATCAGAACCAACTGTAGTGAGTCTATTTCGTATCATAAGCTACTTTTATGTACATCCGAAGTTAAATACTAGGATGAGATTCCTGTGTAGTCTTTATTCAGATTGATTTAATTTCGTGGCACAAAAAAATTTAGTTTTCATAAGAGATACATCGGAGACAATTATTATATACTATACATTTACATTATCATAAAGCAAGGACTCCAATTGCCTTCATATCACCTTTGTGTGTTCTTTGTTTGGTTTGAGGATTACTCTGCTTTCATACATTTTTAAGTATGGCCCTGAAAGATTATCAGCTTTCAAAATGATTTTGTTACCAAAACTGTTGGTGCTGAATATGTTTTTCATTGATATTTGCAATTGTAGTTCATACCCTCTTTCAATAATTCTTGTTGGGGTTGGTGATGGACCTTGGGATGACATGAAGAAATTTGATGACAAAATCCCAACGCGTGAATTTGATAATTTTCAGGTACTTCAGTACAATAAGAAGATTTAGTTTGCAGAAACTCTATAAAATTTTCTTTCTGTTATCAGTTGTCACAATTTCTCCTTATTATCTGCAGTTTGTCAACTTCACTGAAATTATGTCCAAAAATACAACTGCCTCTGCAAAAGAAGCAGCCTTTGCTCTCGCGGCGCTGATGGAGATTCCCCTCCAATTCAAAGCAGCTCTCGAGTATGGCATTGTCGGGTAGGATCTGCCAAACCTCTCCATTCTTCATTCTATGCAACATAGTACATTGCAATTGTTTGGTTTCAAATTCAGCTTGCAATGTTCTGAAAGCTGGGAATTGCGTAGCTAACTAATATAAAGATATATACTGAACTGATGAGTTGCTAACTTACACTTCATTTTAATTCTCTCTAACTCTTACTCTACCCTTGTGAGTCAAACCCAGGAACTCAAGGTCATAGGTTAAGAATGTTTGTACTGAACTGCACCTACTCTTCTCATTGATTTGACCAATTTATTGCATTTGATCTTGTTTTGTTAAGCAGTCCAGAGACTGCTTTTATACATGTTTCATTGAGTTAGATCGATATACTTATTCAACTAAACCGTATCATCTGCAGACGTACCACTGGAAGAGCAAAAAAGATCATGCCACGACCTCCCCCAATGCCTTACAGTCATCGTCCGGTGGTGGTAAACCGTGAACCGAGCAACTTGTCATCATCCATTGATGAGAGAACACAGGTTTGAATTCATTAATGATCTTTAGCGACTTCAGCATCCAAAAGTTTCATAGATTCATCTTGTGCCCAAATAATCCATTCACCTTTGAGTTGACTCGTCTCTATAAGTGTAAATACTAAACGTGACTTGTAAATTCGATTAAATTAGTAAAGAAAGAAATAAAAGGTTGATGGTTTATTTTGGCCACAAAAATTGATCTGAATCTATTTTACCCTATTAGCTTTTACACTCTATGGATGATCAGTCATTCTCAAGAAATTTATAATTTGGCTCCCTTCTAATGCAGGCCTGCCCTATTTGCCTCACCAACGGCAAGGACATGGCCTTTAACTGTGGCCACATGGTAATAAAACAGTAATTTCTTTTGATTTTTCTTTTTCTTGTTTTCCTTTGGTGCATTTTTCATTTAATAGTAACTAACATTTACAAATTGCTGCAGACTTGCAGAGATTGTAGTACAAAGGTATCAAATTGCCCTATATGCCGCCGGCCTATAACAAACCGTCTTAGGCTGTTTGCTTAAATGCCAGAACTGGAGAAGTGTTTGCTTAAATGCCAGAACTGGAGAATTTTAGGTGTTTGAAATTGTGATAATGTGCATATTTCAAACTTTTCTTTTGCCCTTTTTGGCGTGGGGATATAATTGTGAATTACTTGTGTTCTTCTCCAAAAAGATGTAGAATAAATTATGTAGTGTATTAGTAGGTCCTCCTAATGGAATTTGTTGCTTGAAATAAAAATCCATCAATGGAAATGAAGTTTGAAAGTTTGTATTATGATTCGAAAATTTTAGGACAAAATACCCTTTTGACCCGTGCTATTATCGTTTTGCTCTTTTGGTCCATATTATTTTAGTATTTCCTTTTGTCCCATGCTATTAAAAATAAATTTAAACTGGTCCCTAATAAACATATTTTGTTAAATTTCGTTAACTCAATAGGACTCGACGAAAAGAGTAAACCAATGATAGTACAGGAGCAAAAAAAAGCCTTTATGCTGAAAATTATATTTAGAGTGACAAGTTTTTAGAAATTTTAATGAAAATACTTATGGGATTATCAACTAATAGCAGAATATATTCGGACGTATTGCATCGATACAGTACATATACATATATACCAAATTAATAGTTATGATTAATATTATTATTTACAAGGGAGATAAATTATCCATTATAATCTCTAAACAAAAGAGAGAAAAGTACTTCCACAAAGTTAATGTGATCTTCAAAAACTTAATTGACTGCAGAATGTTTTCTGGGCAATGGTTGCAGACTGTACAGAAGTTGAAATCTGAATATTATTCAAAGATTTCTCCTAAATCACAAAATCAAGTAAAATCATTTCTTTCTGATGACTATTCGCGAATTACTTTTACAAATCATAAATATTAATGCAAGCATAGTCTCATCTCGAGCAGCGTTAATCATTCATCAGCTACCAACTAAGGCCATCACGAACAAACTCAATTCGAGTAAAACATAACATATCGACTAAAGAGTAAATCCGGGAAGGAACTAAGAATACCTACTCTAATATTCCCATACAAAACCAGTATGGTACATGTCAAATAGAATCAAAAAATAATCGAGCCAGTTCATGCTTTGCCACCATATTAATACTAACAAACAGAAAGTAATGCACCAGTGTGCCAGCATGGCTACTTTCTGATCTACTTTTTTTCCTTGATCTCCTGTTCCTCACCAGTTGAGTTGCCCTCCTTTGGTACTGGTTGAATTCTCACGTAAGGTTTCCTGGTTAGGGTCTCGCCTCTCAGAGCAGCAACGTATCTGTCGTTTGTATCTTCCTTTCGCTTCAGCTCCCCAAGGAATTCTGCTAGTCTCTCTTGATTGACTTTCCCCATCATCTAATTTAGAGATCCAATCAACAAAATTTGTGAATAAATCATTTCATATCAGTGGGAGAAAATGCTCCGAACAAGGTCATGTCAGTTGTGATACAAAATGAGTTTAAGCAATAAGGCAGGTAGTAACATTAATTAGCAATAGGAAGTTTAAGATTGCTATAGTGCGATGAAAGCAAGCAAGACGAAACTTTTAACTCAAGTGTCTTAAACATGAATGAGGAATCAAATTTTGAATCTAAAAGCACTATTTGCTAAGAGTATATTGACATCCTATGGTCGAATGCATACAAATTGAATGTCTAATATATTGAAGCTCAATATTCATCTGGTATTCGGTTCTGCATCGATGGAGGTCACGGCTACAACATTTCCATGCGTGTTAAACCAATGATGACAATGACTCTTTAACCAAGGAAAAAAAGACTAAAATCTCATCTCCTTCCAACGTCTTTCAAACTAGACAATGGGTAACAAAAGTAGGAAAAGAGAATCCAGTGTTTAAAGGTTATTCTTACCCTACTGGCACAAAACTGTATCCGTCATTATTTGGCTATCTAGGAATAAGGAATAGTTTTCATTACTGAAAGAATTCATCTTATCCTTCTCGTTCAGCTATTCTTAATATAACCACAAGGCTACAACTGCATATTTTTACTAACTAGAAATGCAACGAACACCTGAATAATGAATCAAGCAATGCACAGACAACAAACAAGTAATCAGAACAATCAACTACAAGTTGGAGCACAGAGAGAACTATTCGTATTCTCGATAAACAAATGGAGTCAGTTTCATGAAGAACGGAAATCGAAGTATAAGAAATCTAAAAGTGCCCTTATTTTAATTTTCATTGACACCACAACAATCAATAGCAGAAGTAAGAACTAATAATCACTTGCTTTTCAATCTCGCGATCCCTAATCCATCCAAATTGAGATCAAACCATGCAACCCAATATCAAATTCAATCCAAACAATTGACCTAAAACCCCTAATTGATTGAAGGAGCAGAGAAAGTACTAAATTACAGATCAAAACAGACGAAAGAGGATTTAAGGGGTTAACATATCTAAAACTACATATTTTCACTAATTAGAAATGCAAATATACACTTCTTATCCTGAATCAAGCAATTCACAAACAACAAACAAAAAATCAGAACAAAATTCAACTGAAAATTAGAGCAAAGAGAAATTATTCCAGTTCTCTATAAAAACAGCCAGTTTTATAATAGAACAAAAGATCAAGTACAACCAATCAAACAAGTATTCTAAAGTTGAATTACACACAAAGTTGAACTACTGATCAATCAATTGCTCTTCAATCTCACCAGCTCTAATCCATCCAAATTAAAATTAAACCAAACAAACCAAAATCAAATTCAATCCAAACGATTGATCTAAACCCCTAATTGATTAAAGAAGAAGAGAAAGCAGAACAAATCACAAAACTCCACGAATCAAAACCCACAAAAGAGTGTTTAAGGGGTTAATTGCAGAAAAGAGAAGAGCTTTAAGCTTACAAGGGACTCAGGGCGGGCGTTGCGGCGGAGGCGTTCCTCAAGCTCCGGATTCTGGGAGCTAGTGAGCTGCATAACGCAGTAGCCAATGATACCTGGAACGACGCCGCAGACGGTGGCGAAGGTGAAAAAGAAAGACCTTGAATCCCTCGTTTTCCTCACCAACCATCTCCATGTTTCGCTCTTCTCCCATAAGAACGACATTTTTGAACCCTTTTCAGCTCTGCAGTTTTCTCTTTTCAGAGTGAACTATGTGACTAATATTTTGATTCAGTGATTTTTTTGTTTATTTATTCATAATTTTTGTGATAAAATTGAATATAAATACAATGATACAATTATACTTGTAAAATTTTTTATTCAATTTTTATTTTACTCGTTTTTATAAAAGTGATTATATGTTAAAATTGATTTTTTTTTTCTTTGGTGCGTTGGATTTAGGGTTCCGTAAAACCAAACCGTAACCCCGAAAATCGAACTGAATCGATCAGAAAAAACCGAATCAAATCAAGCCAAAGTTAGTTTGGTTTGAAAGAACCGAAAAAAGAAAACCAAACCAAATTAATTATAAGTATTTAAAAATTATTTATGTTTATATGTGTAAAATACATTTTATTTGATATAATATATATTTATATTATTATAAAATTTGTATTTATCAGATTTTAATAACATATATGTAATATAAATCATTGTTATAATAATTGATATACAATTAATAATAATTTAATGAAAATAATAATGATAATTTATTTAAATTTTAAAATTTAGAAATTTTGGTTTGGAACCGAACCAAACCATAATGAAACTGAACTAGCTATAAATGTTTTGTTTCATATTAAGTAGACTACTTATATATCTAGCTATAAATGGATTAAAGACTTTTTTGGCCCCTGTACTATCAGTGGTTTGCCTTTTTGGCCCAAGCTCTATTGAATTTTCCTTTTTGTCCTGTTGTGGTATGTAAAAAGGTTCCAAATTGACCGTTAAAAAGCATATTCTGTTATATTCCATTGATAAAATTGTTAACGAAATCTGACGGAAAATGTTTTTTAGGGGGTCAATTTGGAACCGTTTTTGCATACCACATGAGGTAAAAAGAAAATTTCAATAGGATAGAGCCTCAAAGAGTAACCTGATGATAGCACAGCGGCTAAAAACGTATTTATGCCAGCTATAAAATGAAGTGAACTATACCCATAACATGCTACAGCCCTAACAATCACAGGCTCAAATCCAATAAACAAGGGCCTAAGTAAATTTGGGCCTTTGCTTGTCTACTTATGCTTTCTTCTTTAGTTAAATACAAGAAATTTTTATGATAAATTCAAAAAAAAAAAAAAATTATGGTTTTACTTTTTTGCAAATAAAGGATTGTAGTTTTTTTTTTTTGTTAAAAAAAATTATATTTTAATATGTTAACAAAAAAAAGTACAACTAAAATTAAATAATAACATTATATAGGATGTTCTTGTTCATTTTGAACTCAAAATTTTCAATTTAGTTAATAAAAATACAATAGATATTAATGATAAAATTTGAAAATTTTTAAAAAGCGTAAATATTTTTTAAATTAAATAATAATAATAACTTTAAAAAAATTATAAAAAATTGAAAAATCTTTGAAAACTATTCAAATATTAATGTAAAATTATTGAATAATATTAATAAATTGTTGATATGTTAAATAACCAAAAATACCCTCCGTTATATCATTATTTTTAACAGAAAAATGTTACTTGTCATTTTTGTTAATATTTTAAAACACAATCCTCTTTTTTTAACAAAAAAAAAAAAAAAACCAGTCTTTTATTTGAAAAAAAAAAACAAAGGGTTTTTTTTTTTTTTTTTTAATTTGCAGTAATTTTTATTAAATTTATCCCTTCAAAAAGTTACTTAATTTGTATCTCTTTAAATGCTCCATGTATCTGTATATAAATAATTAAATTTGGAGGTAATTAAGCATGGTGTTGAAGAAGCTTAATAATTATCTACCCCCTTCTTTCACACTACTACAAGACAATTGAAAATGACCTCAGAGAAAGGGAGCAATATTTCAGTGTATAACAGAACCAGAAAATGATCATCTTTTTTATATTTATAAAACAGAGCAGTGAAGTTAAATTGGCAACAAAGAGATTAAAATCAACGCAGATTGCAGGGCACTGAAACAAAAAGCTTAATCACATTCAATATTCTTATTCACAGATACAACACCAATGTAACTCAGTGAATTTTAAACACCGACCAAACTGATTATCATACTCATAACCCTTACTCAGTAAACGAAGGTACTATTCTGAATTAAACTTACCAAAAAACCCATCAGGAAAGCTTCTGTCATTGTCAGCAGCCAACTTGTGTGGTGGTGGTGACCTGAGCTAGCAGTTTTAGCTGACATGAAGGACCGAATGGTTGCTTCTGTCTTTACTCAACATTCAGATTGCAGACCAAACTGAAACCGATCTGGATAGCACAACAGAACAAAACATTTTCGCTCGCTTCTGTTGGTTTTATCTCTAATGATGATAATATCCATAGACTCTTAACAATTGATTCAGCACAGTGTTCAATATTTTTCAAATACCACTCATATATATAGGTCCACAAATAGACACATTCAATGGAAAATCCAGGGTGTGCAGCAGGGTCCTACAGCTCCGCCATTGCCAGCTGCAACTTGCAATAAATTCACAGAAATTGGCATACTTTGTGGCTCTAAGACCTGTAAATTGGCTCCATACATGTTACAGAAATTGAATAATTTGAAAATATTACTGAGAAAAATATTTACTTAGAGATTCATAAACATGTCTGAAGACTGCACAAGACAACACAAACAGCTTCAACAAGACATAATAAAATAGGGGGATTTGAATAAATTTGTTACATATTTAACAGGTCTTAAGATTTGAGATTCCGAACACTATCTTAAAAATACTAAAGCACAAAGCAAATCCAGCAAAAAGGAGTCCGCTATATGCCTAAGATAGTTATAATATTACATTAAATTCATAGGAATATTTAACTGCATATGTTTCAATACTGGCAAATTTCAGCACAGCTTAGTTTCCTGACCAAAGTTTCTTTGCCTCTTTTGGTAATTGAAGATGTCCCGTCATCTTGTTTATAGGCTGATACGAATTATGTAATATTATTACTTAAGCTTATTCTAGAAATAAAAGTTGAAACAAAAGAGTGTTTTAATCTGACATCACTAAGATACATATGATGTGCATTTTTAGAGTCAAGTTACAGAATGGCTGAACTTAAATGTAAAAACGACAAAATTACATGTAAATCTATATTGTATTGAATATTTTGAAAAAGCTGCTAACCTTGTAGATTTTAAGGCAAAGGTACTTGGCACTCCATTTATAGCAACATCCTCACTGAAACTGGCTTCACACAGCAGTCCAACCCATATCTGTTGGCTGTTGCAAGCAGCTGCAAACACATCAAGCCAAATCAGGATTTAAAACTCATGTAATCTTATGCGTAGGGAATGACTCATAAGTTTATTTTCTAGTACTTTTACCTTGACATCCATTACAACAGATTCATAGTAATTCCAGGATGGCTTTATTCTCCGCAACCAATGCAAATGTTGTATTATCTGCAGAGAAGTCCTTGCCTCGCATTTCACGGATAAGCTCTGCTGCCCTCAATAAATCCCTTTGCTGGAGAAATCCATGAATAATCACATTATAAGAGCAACTATCTGGCGAGCAACCATTGTTTTCCATATTTTTGAAGACCTGGTATGCTTCGTCTAGGAACCCATGCCTGCTAAGTCCATCAATTATTATATTAAATGTGTAAACATTAGGCTGCAACCCATCATTAGAGAGTCTAGATAAAAATTTCTTTGCATCTGTAAATCTTCCAGCTTTGCACATGGCCTCAATCAGGATGTTATATGTAAACATATTAGGCTTCAATTTGGTCACTTGCATTTGCTCAAATAAGAACAACCCAACATCAAGATACCCATGTTCACAAAAGCCATGCATCAAAGTACTGTATGTTACTGTATCGGGAAGAAAGCCACTTCCACAAGACTCCTTAAAAAACTCGAGGGCTTCCCAAGGCCTTCTTGCACGGAATAAGCCGCATATAAGAGAACTGTAGGTATAATCATTAGGATTTAAACCTTTACGAAGCATTTCATCAAAAAGTTGCTTTGCCTCGTAAATACATTTCTTCTTACCATACCAATTAATCAAAATGCTGTAAGTATAGACATTAGGATTCCAACCCTTTCTCCTCATCACATCGAATACTTTTCTAGCGAGATGCATTTGCCCGTGTAAACCATGTCCATCTATCAATGAACTATAAGTAATGACATCAGGTTCAACACCTTTCTGAATCATTATGCTAAGAATAGCTTGAGCCTTTATTATCATCCCTTCTTTGCAAAGTTCATCAACTAATATACTAAAAGTAACAACATTTGGTGCTATATTATTATCCACCATTTCATTGAACAACACCGAAGCTTCTTTCCATTTACTCGAATAGCACATACAGTGAATTAAAGAGCTGTAAGTGACAACATCGGCCAAAATTCCTCGACTCTTAATCTCATTGAAGAGGTGAAATGCTTCCCTAACTCTGTTATACTTGCAAAGAGCATCAATGGTGGCATTATAGGTCACCACATTAGGCTTACAACCGTTCTCAGCCATTCTTTTGAGCACAGACATAGCCACATCCAAATTTCCAATTTTGCATAAACCATTCACAATCACAGTATAAGTATACACATCAGGTCGATGACCCATAGCCACTATTTTGTCAAACAAATCAACAGCATGACCAATTTTTCCTTGTCTACATAACCCATCAATCAAATGTGCAAAAGTTACAATGTCCGGTTGGAAACCAATCTTGTAAATTTTAGCCAAAACAGAAAACCCAAAATCAACACGGTCTAAATGGGAGAAGCAATTAATTAAGATGCTACAAGTATAAACATCAGGTTGAATTCTCACCAATTCCATCTGCTTGGAGAATGAAATGGCCGTCTGATAATGTTTCATCCTTACCAGTGCAGACAGCAAGTTATTGAACTCAATTACAGAAGGTCGGGGCTTCACTCGTAGAAGCTTATCAAAGGAAGCGACAACTTCATTGAAATTAGCAGTGCCAGAATTACGGGTATGCAAAGGAGAAATCAAACCTGTAATCAGATGAAATGGAGAAGTGATGGACAAAGCTGAAGATGAAGAAAGACGAAGGCGTCCGGATGTGATGGTGAACATTGTGAGTGCGAATCGAAAATCCGTAACAATTGGAGATGTGACAGTGAGGGGCGATTTTGGGAAGCTGTTGTGAATGAGAAATCCCTAAAAATTGCAGATCAAATCCTTTTTGTAATATTTGATTACTGAAACCATTTTTAATATTACTAAAAATTGTATGAGATTTTGTTGGCCTTTTTATATTTGTAAAATTTTAAACAATTTTGTTAGACTCTAATTAATAAAGGGGATAAAAGAAAAAGAAAACAAAAAAGTTATTTGTTGTGAACAAATATATATAACATAATGATTAATATATTTATAAAAAATAGGAAAAAAAAAAGTGGTTTGACTGGTTTTCAAATTAAGGGCTTATCATCAAATAAACTCTCCTAAAATTCTTTTATCTTTCAAAATTTTACACGACATTTTTCAATTTTGTTTATTAAAGTATAATGTATCTTAGTATGAGAACTTGTAATTGTTCGGGTATGAGTATATTTTTATTAATTGATAATGTAGAAAAATAAAGAAAATTATAAAAAATATAAAAGTTACTGAAAAATATCCAAATTTTGCAAGTATGTTGATTAAAGTACAATGGACTTATATTGTTATTAATTAATAATGTAAACTCATAATAAATAGAAAATTTACTGAAAAAGATAAAAATATATATATATAAACATTATATTTAATAATTTTACAAAAAGATTTGAGAATTCGGATAATTTTCAAAAATTAATCTATTTTTTATTATTTCTTTTATTTTTTGCATTATTAATTAATAAAAATATATTCAATTCCCGAAAAATTTTAAACCTCCACATTAAGGCTATTGTACTATAATCAACAAACTTCAAAAATTTCAGGTGGAATTTCGAAGATTCTAGTTTTCGCGGTTAGTGTTGGATGATAATCTCTTGATCTGCAAATCATCAAATCATGTGGCATACTTTTGTAACGTTTTGAAACACGACTCTCGATCTGCAAACTAACCAAACTATAAAGTTTTTATTTGTATTTTTTCCTGGAAAATATGTTAATGTTTTTAAATTTTAATTATAATTTAATTAATAAAGTAAGTAATTATTGATCCTTAAAGTGGGAACAAGTGATGCAAGTTTATTTACTGTGATAAAAAACAATATAATGATTGCATTTAAGAAAAAATTAAGTTTTTTCTTATGAATTTTAGACAACTAGTATACTTCCATGTGAATTTTCATATTTGATTTTATTAGTAATTTTCCAAATCAAAATATGAAATGGTACCAGAATGATATGGAATTAGAATCAAAATCATAATTTATTATTTATATTTGGTTCGGTCATTAATCAAAATATAATTATTTTCAAATTATAATTTTGAAATTAATCGTAATTTTAATAAGCATAAAATCAAATAATAATAATAAGTTATGAGTTAAATTAAGCTAAAATCATCTTTTATTATTATTATTATTATTTTTTCTCTCCCATTAATATGAACTAACTTATGACCAGTGCAAATGCAAGATTTTTTTTAATATTTATTAAATTTAAAAAATTTCAATTTCAATTATTATTCACTCTTAATTTCTTAATTAATTGTATATGTATATAATAAATGAGAAACGATATAGATAGAGGTAAAATATAGAATAATCATTTAAAAAAAATAATAAAATAATAAAACGAAAAAAATAATAAAAATTATAAAATAGGAGAATTTATCCCAATCATCTCTAGGATTATTTTTCGTAAAAATAATTAAATATAAATATATATGATAAATTTTAGTAATACGTAAAAGATTATTTTTTATTTTAATAAATTAAGAATTGACACGTAATCCCAATACTTATTCATTTATATTATATATAGATATAGATTAAGTTATGTTTTTGAAGGTATGCCAAAAGGCCAAATTGGATCTGTAGTATACTTTTATAGTTCTAGACATTTTTTATTCTTTCTACAACAAAAACAATTCAAAAATGTCAATTACAATTTCAGGAAAACAATGTCGCCCTTATTAGTTTATGATTATAAAAAAAAAAAACTGCTTTATGTTCTCTTTAATGAATAGGAACCATTGTCATGATCCCTAACAACTATGGAAAACAACCTGGCAAAATAACTGAGCCAATGGCAAGGGAATGAAAAGCACAATATCTTGCTTTCAATCCCATTTAACAGCCTGACGAATATCATAATTAGTTTTAAAGTTGTAAAATCAGACTTTTTTTGCTGCTAAGAAACAGGACAGTAATTTAATCGCTATGTAAGATGGCGCTTTTACTAGTTAAGGAATAGAACCAAGTATCGACAAAGTTTCTAATTTTTAGCATCTATATTTCATGACAACAGATGAACATGTGGTAACAAGTACCAATGTCTCTAGAACAAAATGTATTTTCAAAATTGTCAGATTCCAACAATGATTAACTGGCGGGTGTTTATGATTATGCATACAAGAAAACATTCTCAGATAACCGAAAAGCATGTTCTTCTACAGACCTCAATTTAGTTATGGCCCCATAGTGCACAAGAAAACTACATACCACATTGATATGGTAAGCTGAGAAGGATTCAGAGACTTACTTATTGGCATTGATTCATTCAATCTTTTACCACCTATGAGACCTCCACTCCGAAAGTTCTTAGGATATGATCCCTATCACTCTTCCGCGAGATATCCTTCTTATTCACTTGTATTTGAGTGTTATTGCAGGAGAAGCTACAAGTATCATTAAACAAACTCTCCAAGCTATAAGACCACAAGGTACAATTGCAGCGTTCCCCCATTTGTATCTTCAGGCTCACTAGCATCTGGATTATTCTCACCGCTACGACTTCCCAATTGCCGGTCACTTCGGCTTTTCACATACCTGAATTATTAACAATCATCACAATGTTACCATCACAACAGACAAACTCAATTAACCATGCTTGTAAGTTCCTCTCAACCACCACTCTCCACTTTAGCAAGATCTGAATTAACATAGGTACAATCAGCATCTTTATCATAAAAGTGGCATTTTTAACCATGTGTCAACTTTATCAATAAACGAGATAAAAATGGAATTGAGGCAGCAACTATAACATAACAAGCTGAAGCTCTTGCAAACGAAATTTAATCATGAAAAAGGATATACTTGCCGCAGAAGAATGTACGAAAATAAACAACCTAAGCTTTATTATATTTTTATCAATTAAATGGAACTTGAATCTTTTTTAGACAATCGATTATATTCACCCTAATCATTAATCTGAAATAAATTTAATTTAGCTATTAAATTTTTTGAACTAATTATGAGAAGTTACCCCAATTCTAAGAAAGAAGTGCTCAACAACAAACAAAATTTCCCCTTTGTAAATTTTGGAGGTTTGAAGGTACGTATTTGCTTTGAAGATTTTTTAAGCAATAAAATTCGCACATGTACACAAAAGTATATTGTGTACATTTTTAAGCTTACAAAGTGTATACTAACATCAGCAATATGGTCAGACATTGACATTAGATATGCTTTCATAATGTGCAAAAGAAATTAGGACATACAACACAGTTTCACTTTAAGCTTACTATAGACATCAAAATTCAAGCTAAACTGTGCTTTAATCTTTCATTTTTCAAAAACTGAATAATTGTACGATTTATATTAATCTTAGAGGAATTAATACAACATGTTTTAGCATTCCATACAAAACACAGAGAGCTCCACGAGACCATGAAATCCTTTTCTTTGATAAAACAGGCATAGAGGTTTGAGATTTCCAACAAAACACCGTAAAAAAATCCTATAATACCAGTGCAGTATATTTTTACATGCAGGTTTAAGTCAAGCGACATAATAATTTAAATGTAAAAGGATGATGCATCAACTTTATAAATACTCATTTCAAAAATAAGAGAGTAGATTAATCTATTGAATATTTTAAAAAAGCTTCCATCTCAGACTTTCAGGCCTTGCAATAAACTTGAAATTCACCAGTTTCGAAAGAAACAAAGTTGATATTCTGCAAAAGATTCTGTGTTAAACTAATTCGAAAATCATGTAATCATATGCATAGGAAATACGTATCATATACTGATTTCGTAGCTTGAAAATAACATCAGATGTTCAAACATCATCCAACTGAAGTAAAAATTTTGAGCAATGGACAGCTTCTTTGATTTACTGCTCACATCTCAGTTTCTATTCTAACATCACAATTTTACAGAATCAAATTGCTTAGTAAGCTGCTGCCCACGCAAATAAGACAACACTTAGTCAAGCCATTGAAAAAAGTTGAACAACTAATCAAACCACACAAGTTCTTCAAAAAAAAATTTCATCCAGCCCAAAAACCTCTATTTCAAGAACAAACCCCATAAAAAAAAATATTCTGTCTCTGTAAACTTCTAGAGTGGGCATCAGACCCCTACCAAAAAAAATTGAAGTGGAGTGCCAATAGTTTAAAGCAGGACATCATCATTTGTAAGCAGACGTAATAAATGTAAATTTCAACTCATCTCCTTACCTCGATATGCATGAAGACAATTTATAGTAATTTCAGGATGGCTTTATTATAGTAATCTTATGCATAGGAAATGACTCGTAAATTTATTTTCTAGTACTTTTACCTTGACATCCATTACAACAGATTCATAGTAATTCCAGGATCGCTTTATTCTCCGCAACCAACGCAAATGTGGTGTTATCTGCAGAGAAGTCCTTGCCACGCATTTCACAGATAAGCTCTGCTGCCCTCGATAAATCCTTGTGCCGGAGAAATCCATGAATAATCACATTATAAGAGCAACTATCTGGCATGCAACCATTGTTTTCCATGTTTCTGAAGACCTGGTATGCTTCTTCTAGGAACCCCTTCCTGCTAAATCCATCAATTACCATATTAAATGTGTAAACATTAGGCTGCAACCCATCATTAAGGAGTACAGATAACAATTTCTTTACATCTTTAAATCTTCCAGCTTTGCAAATGGCCTCAATCAGGATGTTGTATGTAATCATATTCGGCTTCAATTTGTTCACTTGCATTTGCTCAAATAAGAACAACCCAATGTCAAGATACCCATGTTCACAAAAGCCATGAATCAAAATATTGTAAGCTACTGTATCTGGAAGATAGCCACTTCCACAAGACACCTTAAAAAACTCAAGGGCTTCCCAAGGCCTTCTTGCATGGAATAAGCCGCATATAAGAGTATTGTAGGTATAATCATTAGGATTTAAACCTTTACGAAGCATTTCATAAAAAAGTTGCTTTGCCTCGTGAATACATTTCTTCTTACCATACCAATTAATCAAAATGTTATAAGTACGGACATTAGGATTGCAACCCTTTCTCCTCATCACATCAAATACTTTTCTAGCTAGATGCATTTGCCCGTGTAAACCATGTCCATCTATTAATGAATTATAAGTAATGACATTAGGTTCAATACCCCTTTGAATCATTGTGCTAAGAATAGCTTGAGCCTTTATTATAATCCCTTCTTTACAGAGTTCATCAACTAATATATTAAAAGTAACAACATTTGGTGCTATATTATGAGCCACCATTTCATTGAACAATGATGAAGCTTCATTCCATTTGCTCGAATAGCACATACAGTGAATTAAAGAGTTGTAAGTGACAACATCAGCCAAAATTCCTCGACTCTTAATCTCATTGAAGAGGTGAAATGCTTCATTAATTCTGTTATGCTTGCAAAGAGCATCAATGATGGCACTATATGTCACCACATCAGGCTCACAACCTTTCTCAGCCATTCTTTTGAGCAAAGACATAGCCACATGCAAATTTCAAATTTTGCATAGACCATTCACAATCACAGTATAAGTACGCACATTAGGTTGATGACCCATAGCCACTATGCTGTCAAACAAGTCAACAGCATGACCAATTTTTCCTTGTCTACATAACCCATCAATCAAAGTTGTAAAAGTTACAATGTCAGGTTGGAAACCAAGCTTGTAAATTTTGGCCAAAACAGAAAACCCAAAATCAACATGGTCTAAATGACAGAAGCAATTAATTAAGATGCTACAAGTATAAAGATCAGGTTGAATTCTCACCAATTCCATCTGCTTGGACAAAGAAATGACGGTCTGAAATTGTTTCATCTTAACCAGTGAAGACAACAATTTATTGAATTCGATAACAGAAGGCGGAGGCTTAACACGTAGAAGCTTATCAAAGGAAGATAGAAGTTGATTGAAGTCAGCAGTGGCAGAATTACGAGTAGGGAGCAGAGAAATGAAAGCGACAATCTGATGAAAGGGAAAAGGAGTGAGAGATGAAGCAGAAGAAGAGGAAGAAAGAAGAAGGCGTCTGGAGGTGGTAGTGAACATGGCGTCTGGAGGCCCTAAGAATTGGAGATGTGAGAGAGAAGGGAGATTTAGATTTTGTGCGAACGAGCGATATCCCTAACAATTGCGCATGAAATTTTATAATAAAAAAATAAAAAATTATCTTCCAACACTATTGAACCTATAATTTGACGGTTTTGTATACATTGCTTAAAACTATTTTATCCTAAAATTTTACAAATTTATTAACTAAAATAAAATTGAAATTTCAATTTTTCGGAAAATAAATATATTTTTGTTAATGAAAGGATTGAAAAATATAAAAATAATAATAATAACAAAATGAAAAAATCTAAATTGCATGTCAAACAAATGAACGAACTAAGAGATAAATGCAAAATTAAATTAAAATTATAAAAGAGGATAAAGAAACCAAGGAATTTGATGTGGGAGATTTTAAAGAGCGTATTTTATGAATTTGTAAAAGTTTTTGGACTATTTTCATATTTAATCATTCCTGTTTTTGTATTTTAGGAATGAAGGACTAAATATGAGTATTTTCATAAAAAAAACCCCAAATGTATTAAAAACTTTATGATTTTCCAATTAGTAATGGATAAATCGACTAAATATCACAAATAAAAAAACTTTACTTATGTGTTTCTACAATAAAAAATAAAATTATAATTAAAACATATAAGTAACACAATCCAATCAACATAAAAAAAAAAAATTAACTATGAATAAATAATCAGTAACCAATTGATAAACATATTATTTACTGTATGTAATCCAACTATATTCTATCACATATCAGGTACACCAAAGTCAAAATTTGTGATTACAAACATCATATAGTAATTAACAATAATCTAAAACTAATTTGACAATAATCCAACAGTATTTTAATTATAGTCCAACAATATTCTAATAGTAATCCAATAATTTTCGTTCAAATAACTACATAACAAATAAAAAAAAAATCAACTTTTTCTTAAAATAAAAAAATATTACCAGAAATGAACAAAACAGAACATAGCATATACAAGTAATAAAGTGAACACTACCTCTTCATTCATTAATTAGTTCCGGATCAATTTCTACTATCTCCTTTTGGCCAATCACCTTAAATTTAGTTTTAGATATATGTGGTGAGGGCCACGAATTGATTGATGACATAGAGGGAGAATGAAGATGATTAGATGAAAACCATGAACAATGAAATGAAACATAAGAGAAGAGGGAGAGAAGTTGTGGTAGATTTAATATCGAACAAGAGTCTAAGTTGTTGATAAATTGTCTCTCGTAGATGTGATTAGCTTTAAATAATTTATTTTTGGTTATTAGATTTAAAGTAAAATATAAAGTTAATGCAGTAAATTAATTACTATAAATAAATATGGTTAACTTGTAAATATAATTGCACATAAGTTTCATAAATTATTAAATTAACTCAATTACAAATAAATAGTTTTTAAAGTAATTAAAATCTATATTTAAACGGAGCTAATTTCCATAAAAACTACATATTGACTAATAATTAGATATCCAACTAATTATGGATAAAAATTGATTATTAATTAATTATGGATTGATATCTTATTAGATAAGTGTGAACTTATGACTATTTGTATAATTATTTCATTAGTAATTGTAGCTTACCAGCTTGGGCTTTAAGAAGAATTCTCAAGATCAGACTTGGGCTCGGATAGATCCAGCCCACATAAAAATCTCTGATGAGATTTGGTGCGGGCCTTGATAGAAGCCCACAAACATATCTTCTCTATTTCTCAAGCTACTAACGTTGTTTTATTTATAAGGACATTTTAGTATATTCATAAGAAATGATTATAGCAGTACTAATCTAATCTAAAAATGTAATTTAGAGAACTATTAAACTTCATCTTTATAAAAAAATAAAAAAAAATAAAAAAAAAAACTTGATCTTAAAATAAACATAATTAAATAAAGTGAAAACTCAATAGTGTTTAGTCCTATTCAGAAATTATATATAAAAAGTTATTTTCAACATTTACTTATCACTTTATTAGTATAAATTTTTCGATCAATTTGTTTCATAACACAGTATTAGAGTACAAAAAGTTTGAGGGTCCAAATCCTAAAAATTTTACATCTCAGTGATTGCATGTATAATTTTTTGGTATTAACCACAGGTATTTTCATTCAGATAATCTTATTCGGGGTTTAGTCGTAATAAGTTAAAGCTCATCACATTTTCCTACGGATATATTTAATGGGATTCAAACCTGAATCTCCTCCACATACTCAGCATGCATTGCCAACTGAGCTACAACTCGTAGGTATTACCTATGCAATTTACCCCGTAATGCATACTACTTAATTTGACATCTTACTCGAGTCATGAAAACTCAAATGGCTGAAAAATTTTAGAATACACAAAATTGGAACATTGCATTCTTTTGTGGTTTTTCCTCTAGAAAATATAACCATGGGTATTAATTAGAATAATTAGATTAATGTGACTTAACATTGCACTAATAAATATTTGAGTATAGTTGCAAATTGGTCACTTTAAAAAGATGGTCCAGTACGTAGAATCCTGACATCATCATGTAATCAGATGGTTAAAAATGGTCCCCTCAAATCTCAGTTGAGTTATCTTGATTGAAGAGAAATAATATTATGTGAATGTGGTCACTCACTCACTATACATATATTACATATATATCATATCATATTCAAGCACAAGCCATATGTCATACCCCATGTTCTAAATGACAAATTTATCCTCTTACACCTATATTTTCTTCTACTTTTTAATCATGATCATAAATTTTTTTTAAAGATCCTACATTTGAAATCAATGGTAATAAATGTGTCATATAATAAGTAGTTGAGATTGAGTCTTAATATAAGCCAATTAATTTTATATTGTATGGGCTTAACTTCATATATGTATTTACTTATGCATTGAAGTTTAGTGCTTTCAAGACTCGGTTTATGTTGCTATTAGATTAGATGATTACTTAATTGTTGAAAGATCTTAATCTCGTATTTAAAGACTTTATGGAGTTTGGGTTAGAAGAGAATAATAAACCCGCAGATGACTTTGGGTTTCAAAAGAAATAGGTGAAAAAATGTTTGATAAGTGACAATTGTTGAAGATCTTATATTGAAAATGATTGAGATTAAAGAATGACAACTAAGTAGTGTAGATTGGTATTTGACATAAACTCATTAGTTTTGTATTACATGAACCTAACCTCTACTTATTTCCACTTATACAGTTGGGTTGGATCCAACCCTTTTAAGACCCACAAAATCCATTCGTAGCTATATTAAAATTTCGATTTTTTTCTTTTTGATACAAAATATAATAAGAATTTTGCTCTTTAGGTAACTACTAAAAAAAAAAAAAAAGTTAGATGATCCTAAAGTAAGAATCTGATAATGGAAGATAGATTAGATCTATAGAGCCGACATTTTAATTGGAATCGTAGATTTTTCCCTTTATTCTTTATTTACCAACTATATATATATATATATATATATATATATATATATATATCATTTAATTGTGATTATATACTTAAAAATTAATTATGTTCTCATGCATGATTAAAAGTTTGAAATAATTCTAAAACTGAATTAAAGAGCAAACTAATTAATTTGTGCTTAAACCTCACATATAGAATCTCTCAAAATTTATAGAATCTCTTAAGAGCTGATTCATTCTAAATTATTAACTAGTAAATTGATAGAAGAAACTGATTGAATAATTAATTTTGGATTAATTGATGTATTAGTAAGGCATACAAATTTAAGGGCTATTTAGTACTTATATATATATATATGATTAATTTCTACTTTCCTTTTTAGTATAAATTTCCCTTAAGATGGTGTGAAAGGTTGCATGGCTTTAGAACTACTCATACATTACAACAACTTCTCTTTCCATCTTGTAGACAAATGCAATGAATAAAATGAGTTAAAGAATGGACCAAGAAAAGAAAAGGGTGCTATCCATTACAACAGATTCATAGTAATTCCAGGATGGCTTTATTCTCCGCAGCCAATACACATGTGGCTTTATCCGCAGACAAGTCCTTGCCACGCATTTCACCGATAAGCTCTGCTGCCCTCGATAAATCCTTTTGCCGGAGAAATCCATGAATAATCACATTATAAGAGCAACTATCTGGCATGCAACCATTTTCCATGTTTCTGAAGACCTGGTATGCTTCGTCTACGAATCCCTTCCTGCTAAGTCCATCAATTATTATACTAAATGTGTAAACATTAGGCTGCAACCTGTCAGTAGAGAGTCTAGATAACAATTTCTTTGCATCTTTAAATCAACACGATCTAAATGGGAGAAGCAATTAATTAAGATATTACAAGTATAAACAATAGGTGGAATTCTCACCAATTCCATCTGCTTGGACAAAGAAATGACGGTCTGAAATTGTTTCATCTTAACCAGTGAAGACAACAATTCATTGAACTCGATTATAGAAGGCCGAGGCTTAACACGTAGAAGCTTATAAAAGAAAGAGAGAACTGCATTGAAGTCAGCAGTGGCAGAATTACGAGTATGGAGCGGAGAAATGAAAACCACAATCTGATGAAAGGGAAAAGGAGTGAGAGATGAAGCAGAAGAAGAGGAAGAAAGAAGGCTTCTGGAGGTGATAGTGAACATGGCATCTGGAGGTGATGTGAATAGGAAATCCCTAAGAATTGGAGAAGTGAGAGGGAAGGGAGATTTAGATTTAGTGCAGCGGCTGTGAATGAGAGTCCAGATGAAATTTTATGAACTTGTGTTGTTTTTGTGACATTTTATCGTTGAAATTTATGAACCTATTTTTATTTTATTAGCTGTTGAGTTTCAAATTAACTCCTTGAAGAGTCGATTTTAATTCGAATTCAAATTTAACTGTATTTTACGAACAAAAAAAAAAAAAAAAAACTATGTGTCATTGTTTTAGTAAAATAGTTCAAAAATAACACACATGTTTCAAAAACAGAGAAATGGTAATAGAATGAGAGATGTGGCATTGACTAATAAAGTTGTATGACAAATTTTCCCAATCTAGAAGTAATAAGATCAGCCAACAACTTCACATTTACTCAGTTTAAAAATAGAGCAATCTATGAAAAATATTGAAAAAGCTGCAAACCTCTTAAATCTTCTGCCATTACAACAAACTTGTGACACACCGACTTCAATTGGAGATTGGATCACAAACAGATACTTAGACATGAAGCCAAACACTAATTCGCAAATCATGTAATGATATGCATAGGAAATATGTAACATATACTGATTTCGTAGCTTGAAAATAACACTAGATGTTCAAACATCATGCAAATGAAATAAAAATTTTGAGCAATTGACAGCTGCTTCGATTTACTGTTCTAATCTCAGTTTCTATTCTAACATCGCAATTTTACAGAATCAATTGCTTAGTAGGCTGCTGCCCTGCAAATAAGACAACACTAATTCAAGCCATTGAACAAAGTTGAACAACTAATCAAACCACACAAGTTCTTCCCAAAAAAAAAAAGTTTCCTCCAGCCCAAAACCTCTATTTCAAGAACAAACCCCATATGAAAAATATTCTGGCTCTGTAAACTTCTACAGTGGGCATCGGACTCCTACCAAGAAAAATTGAAGTGGAGTATCAATAGTTTAAAGCAGGACATCTTCATTTGTAAGCAGACGTAATAAATGTAAATTTCAACTCATCTCTTCACCTCGATATGCATGAAGACAATTTATAGTAATTTCAGGATGGCTTTATTCTCCGCAACCAACGCAGATGTGGTATTATCTGCAGAGAAGTCCTTGCCACACATTTCACGGATAAGCTCTGCTGCCCTCAATAAATCCTTGTGCCGGAGAAATCCATGAATAATCACATTATAAGAGCAACTATCTGGCATGCAACCATTGTTTTCCATATTTCTGAAGACCTGGTATGCTTCATCTAAGAATCCTTTCCTACTAAGTCCATCAATTATTATATTAAATGTGTGGATTGTAGGCTGCAACCTGTCAGTAGAGAGTCCAGATAACAATTTCTTTGCATCTTTAAATCTTCCAGCTTTGCACATGGCCTCGATTAGGATGTTATATGTAAACATATTAGGCTTCAATTTGTTCACTTGCATTTGCTCAAATAAGAACAACCCAACATCAAGATACCCATGTTCACAAAAGCCATGCATCAAAGTACTGTATGTTACTGTATTGGGAAGAAAGCCACTTCCACAAGACTCCTTAAAAAACTCGAGGGCTTCCCAAGGCCTTCTTGCACGGAATAAGCCGCATATAAGAGTATCGTAGGTATAATCATCAGGATTTAAACCTTTACGAAGCATTTCATCAAAAAGTTGCTTTGCCTCGTGAATACATTTCTTCTTACCATACCAATTAATCAAAATGCTATAAGTATGGACATTAGGACTGCAACCCTTTCTCTTCATCACATCAAATACTTTTCTAGCTAGATGCATTTGCCCGTGTAGACCATGTCCATCTATTAATGAACTATAAGTAATGACATTAGGTTCAATACCCCTCTGAATCATTATGCCAAGTACAGCTTGAGCCTTTATTATCATCCCTTCTTTACAGAGTTTATCAACTAATATACTAAAAGTAACAACATTTGGTGCTATGTTATGAGCCACCATTTCATTGAACAACACCGAAGCTTCCTTCCATTTGCTCGAATAGCACATACAGTGAATTAAAGAGCTGTAAGTGAAAACATCTGCCAAAATTCCTTGACTCTTAATCTCATTGAAGAGGTGAAATGCTTCACTAATTCTATTATACTTGCAAAGAGCATCGATGATGGCATTATATGTCACCACATTAGGCTCGCAACCATTCTCAGCCATTCTTTTGAGCACAGGCATAGCCACATCCAAATTTCCAGATTTGCATAGACCATTCACAATCACATTATAAGTAAGCACATTAGGTTGATGACCCATAGCCACTATTTTGTCAAACAAATCTACTGCATGAACAATTTTTCCTTGTCTACATAACCCATGAATCAAAGTTGTAAAAGTTACAATGTCAGGTTGGAAACCAAACTTGTAAATTTTGGCCAAAACAGAAAACCCAAAATCAACCCGGTCTAAATGACAGAAGCAATTACTTAAGATGCTACAAGTATAAAGATCAGGTTGAATTCTTACCAATTCCATCTGCTTGGACAAAGAAATGACGGTCTGAAATTGTTTCATCTTAACCAGTGAAGACAACAATTTATTGAATTCGATAACAGAAGGCCGAGGCTTAACACGTAGAAGCTTATGAAAGGAAGAGAGAAGTTGATTGAAGTCAGCAGTGGCAGAATTACGAGTAGGGAGCGGAGAAATGAAAGCGACAATCGGATGAAAGGGAAAAGGAGTGAGAGATGAAGCAGAAGAAGAGGAAGAAAGAAGAAGGCGTCTGGAGGCGATAGTGAACATGGCGGCTGGAGGCCCTAGGAGGGAAGGGAGATTTCGATTTAGTGCAGCGGCTGTGAACCCTAAAACTTCCAGATGAAATTTTATAAACTTATTTTTATTATATTATTATTTTTCAGAGAATTGATTATATTTGATCTTGTATGCTAACATCAGCAATATGTTCATAGATTGACATTAGATATGCTTTAAACAAATTAGGACATACAACACAGTTTCATTTCACAGTGAGCAAAACCGAAATAAACTCCAAAAAACGAAAATTCAACCAAACTAAACCAATCCATATTGTATTCTAGTTTGGTTCGATTTTAGGTTTGAATGAGTTTGGATTTCGGTTCGGATCGTATCAAAAACCGAAAAAACCAAAAACCAAATTGAATTGCATATATTTGAGGGAAGAAAAATTTGCAAATGACTCTAGTCAATCGATATTTGTTACTTTATGTTTTAATTTTTATAGTTGTTGACATTTAAAGTTTCGGCCAATTTCATTGTTGTCTTTAAATTCAAACAGAATAATTTTTGTATCACAATAACCCAAATTATGTATATTTTTACATGCAAGTGACATAATATTTTTGCATCAACTTTATAAATACTCATTTCAGGGCTCTGAATCATTATGCTGCTGGCCATAGATTGAGCCTTTTATTATCATTCCTTCCTTACAAAGTTCATCAACCAATATTCTAACTGTAAGATCTTACTGGATTCATAGTACATGTTCCAACATTGCCCAAGACAACACAGAGTTTCCAAAACTTCTGTAAAATGGTAACTAAATCAAGAACAGAAGCAGACAATGATCACCTTTTTCATATCTATAAAACCTTCATCTGAAACAGAACAGTGAAGTAAAAATAGCAACTAACAAATTCAAATCAACACGAACTGGACAGGCCAGTCCCTTCACTGCCCTAAATCGATTTGCAAGGCGTTGAAACATAAAGCTTAATTAGATACAATCTTCTTATTCACAGATCCAATACCAATATTCTTAATCGGATACGACACAGTAAATTGATTATACTTTTCTCCCTTACTCGGTACCGATTAAACAAAATGAAATGCAACTAAACAAAGGCATTAATCTGAATTAAACTTACCAAAAAACCATCAGGACAGCCTCTGTCATACTCAGCAGGGAACTGGTGTGGTTTTGGTGACCTGAGCTAGCAGTTTTAGCTGGGATGAAGGACTGAATGGTTTCTTCAGTCTTTACTCAACATTCAGATTGCAGACCAAACGAAAACCGATCTGGATAGGACAACAGAACAAAACATTTTGGCTCAGTTCTGTTGGTTTTATCTCCAGCGATGCTAATATCCATAGCCTCTTAACAATTGATTCAGCACAGTGTTCAATATTTTTCAAATACTACTCATATAGGTCCAAAAATAGACACATTCAGTGGAAAATCCCGGGATGCAGCAGGGTCCTTCAGCTCTAGAAGTTAATTTTCCTACAACAAAAACATTTCAATAATGTCAATTCCAATTTCAGGAAAACAATTTCTCCCTTATTTTGTTGTAAAAAAAACTGCTTTGTGTTCTCTTGAATGTTAATTATGGTGCAGCTTCAACTACAGAGTAAGAGTATTATAAGAAATGATAGTAATGGCATTCAAATTTGTACATAGAGTAATTGTATAATGATATTTGCTAAATGTCTCACATTCACAAAAGCAAGCAAATTCAAATCCTATAGTTACAGAGGGAAAAAGAAAGAATACCGATTCAGCTCAAAATTACAAACATGACAAATTCCAAACCTTAACTTTGAAACTATAATATGATTGATACATAAAATTAATATCGCTCGCTGAGTTCCCAAGTGTGTTTTCAGTGGCCTCCGGGTACTCTGTTCCACGATAAATAAGAAGGATCCCCAAGAAGCCTGGTAAGACATCGCAGTTGAAACAGTCAGAAACTATGCCATCGTATTCATACTAGATTATATGCAAACAACTTGCAAATTCCTCAAAATATGTTTAGAGTTGACTCAAATATAACATTCAGTTGAACACAAAATGCCCTGAAAAAAAAAAAGAATTGAGACCGTTATCCATGATTGCTACAGATCATGACAACCCAAGAACATATATTATAGTTAATACACAACATGATCAGAGTTTGGTAACACCAAACCACCAATTTCAAAAATTCCATTTTTTTTTTTTATGAACATCAAACTCTTATCAGTTTTATTTTGCCAGAACCTCACTAAATCATAATATCTCAGGAATAAGGTTCAATTTTGCCCGTGCCATTATTGGGGGTAAACAAAATATAAACTCTAATGCATAAAAATGTGCAGTTTTACACCAAGGTCAAAAGCCTAGCGCAATCAACAGGGTTCCTTGGAAAATCTACCAATAACTACTGGCAGAGTTTGGTCAGTTAGCATGTATTGCACCTTTTTGTATGTTTAAGGTTATATTGCTCACTCTCAAAAATGTTCAGAACACACTTGTATCTTATCCTTAATTTCCCACTGTCCACATGCAAAATATTCATCATAAATTGAAAATTGAGGAGAGAATTTTAAAAGCCTTGCTAATTTAGCATTGAATTAAAGATTTATGTTGAGTAGAGATATGATAAAGAATATTAACTAGGCTTGATGAGATATACAAGAGTGAAGCGCATTGCCTGGAAGAAGCATAATCCCCCAACGGTAAGATAAGCTATTCCAAGAAAGTCATTCTTTCCACCAAGCCAGCTTGTCGTTGAGAGCACCAGTTTCTTCTTGCCATTGAAACTGTATGTATTATAGTTATTTTGCAATGTACTACAATTGAATCATTGGGCTGTAGGTCCTCCTCTATTTTCCCATACAACTTTCTGAAAGTTGGCAGAGCTGTTGTTCGCATCCAAACGATAACATCCTCCTGTTCACTCAACTGTTACACGAAAATTCAAATGCATCAGCTACATGCCAGTAGTACAAATAACACCGGGAATTGAATTTGATGAGGCCATGAATAGCTCCAATTAGAGCTTAAAAAAATTCAAAAAATGATGGAAAAAAGCATGAAAAAAAAGGAAATTTACACTTTTATATAGTGTGGCTACAATCTTGACATTTTTCAGTTTGAAACTCAATACTTGAAGGCATCCTAAGAAATTTCAATCCTACTGAGTGGATGAATAACATTCACACAATCAAAGAAGTTGAAAGGAGCAGGCAAGAGGGAGCTACAGGTCATGGCTACTGCTCATATCATAAGATTTTCTGAAGTTTTGAAAGTCTATTAGACCTGCAGTACTTTTTATTTATACAATATGAATAATCCATTAAAATGGCCATATATTTCTAACACATATTTTCAATGACCAACTTAGAAGAAATGTTGTAGAATAATGACAAATATTTGCTCTAATTGAAATGAACTGAAAATAGAGAATGAAAAAATAAATTAGTTCCACTATTCGAGTATGATATGAAGCTAAGATCTGAAAATGAAATCACAATTCATTTGGTGATATCGAATAGAAGATCAGAAGCAATTAATTCTTCATCATCCTTAGATTTCATTGTGTTTGTGACAACACAAAAATATATTAACAAGCTTACTTCATGCTAATGAATTTCTCACATAGTCACTCATCCTAGTCAGGAGCATCCAAGAACTGTAAGTCCTGTTGATTGGCTCCTTTCATGTTTCAAAAACTGAATAACTGTAAGATATTATATTAACATATCAACCAGTATATTTGGAATTGACTCATAAATTTATTCTCCGCAAAGAACGCAAATGTTGGGAAAGCCTCTGTCATTGTCAGCAGCCAACTGGTGCGGTGGTGGTGGTGACCTGAGCTAGCAGTTTTAGCTGACATGAAGGACCGAATGGTTGTTTCAGTCTTTACTGAACATTCAGATTGCAGACCAAACCGAAACCCATCTCGATAGGACAACAGAACAAAACATTTTGGCTTGCTTCTGTTGGTTTTATCTCTAATGATGCTAATATCCATAGACTCTTAACAATTGATTCAGCACAGTGTTCAAATGCTACTCATATATATAGGTCCACAAATAGACACATTCAGTGGAAAATCCAGGGGTGCAGCAGGGTCCTACAGCTCCGCCATGGCCAGCTGCAACTTGCAATAACTTCAGAGAAATGGGCATACTTCGTGGCTCTAAGACCTGTAATTGGCTCCATACAGAAATTGAATAATTTGAAAATATTACTGAGAAAAATATTTACTTCAGAGGATTCATAAAAATGTCTGAATACTGCTCAAGACAACACAAAGAGCTTCAACAAGACATAATAAAATAGGGGGATGTGAATAAATTTGTTACATATTTAACAGGTCTTAAGATTTGAGATTCCGAACACTATCTTAAAAATACTAAAGCCCAAAGCAAATCCAGCAAAAAGGAGCCCGCTATATGCCTAAGATAGTTATAATATTACATTAACTTCATAGGAATATTTAACTGTATATGTTTCAATACTGGCAAATTTCAGCACAACTTAAGTTTCCTAACCAAAGTTTCTTTGCCTCTTTTTGGTAATTGAAGATGTCCCGTCATCTTGTTTATAGGCTGATACGAATTATGTACTATTATTACTTAAGCTTATTCTAGAAATAAAAGTTAGTGTTTTAATCTTACATCACTAAGATACATATGATGTGCATTTTTAGAGTCAAGTTACAGAATGGCTGAACTTAAATGTAAACACGGCAAAATTACATATAAATCTATAATCTATAGAATATTTTGAAAAAGCTGCTAACCTTGTAGATTTTAAGGCAAAGGTACTTGGCACTCCATTTATAGCAACATCCTCACTGAAACTGGCTTCACAGAGCAGTCCAACCCATATCTGTTGGCTGCTGCAAGCAGATGCAAACACATCAAGCCAAATCAGGATTTAAAATTCATGCAATCTTATGCGTAGGGAATGACTCATAAGTTTATTTTCTAGTACTTTTACCTTGATATCCATTACAACAGATTCATAGTAATTCCAGGATGGCTTTATTCTCCATAACCAATGCAAATGTTGTATTATCTGCAGAGAAGTCCTTGCCTCGCATTTCACGGATAAGCTCTGCTGCCCTCGATAAATCCCTTTGCCGGAGAAATCCATGAATAATCACATTATAAGAGCAACTATCTGGCGAGCAACCATTGTTTTCCATATTTCTGAAGACCTGGTATGCTTCATCTAAGAATCCTTTCCTACTAAGTCCATCAATTATTATATTAAATGTGTGGATTGTAGGCTGCAACCTGTCAGTAGAGAGTCTAGATAACAATTTCTTTGCATCTTTAAATCTTCCAGCTTTGCACATGGCCTCGATTAGGATGTTATATGTAAACATATTAGGCTTCAATTTGTTCACTTGCATTTGCTCAAATAAGAACAACCCAACATCAAGATACCCATGTTCACAAAAGCCATGCATCAAAGTACTGTATGTTACTGTATCGGGAAGAAAGCCACTTCCACAAGACTCCTTAAAAAACTCGAGGGCTTCCCAAGGCCTTCTTGCACGGAATAAGCCGCATATAAGAGAATTGTAGGTATAATCATTAGGATTTAAACCTTTACGAAGCATTTCATAAAAAAGTTGCTTTGCCTCGTAAAGATGTTTCTTCTTACCATACCAATTAATCAAAATGGTATAAGTATGGACATCAGGATTGCAACCCTTTCTCCTCATCACATCGAATACTTTTCTAGCTAGATGCATTTGCCCATGTAGACCATGTCCATCTATCAATGAATTGTAAGTAATGACATCAGGTTCAACACCTTTCTGAATCATTATGCTAAGAATAGCTTGAGCCTTTATTATCATCCCTTCTTTGCAAAGTTCATCAACTAATATACTAAAAGTAACAACATTTGGTGCTATATTATTATCCACCATTTCATTGAACAACACCGAGGCTTCCTTCCATTTGCTCGAATAGCACATACAGTGAATTAAAGAGCTGTAAGTGACAACATCGGCCAAAATTCCTCGACTCTTAATCTCATTGAAGAGGTGAAATGCTTCACTAACTCTGTTATACTTGCAAAGAGCATCAATGGTGGCATTATATGTCACCACACTAGGCTTACAACCGTTCTCAGCCATTCTTTTGAGCACAGACATAGCCACATCCAAATTTCCAATTTTGCATAAACCATTCACAATCACAGTATAAGTATACACATCAGGTCGATGACCCATAGCCACTATTTTGTCAAACAAATCAACAGCATGACCAATTTTTCCTTGTCTACATAACCCATCAATCAAAGTTGTAAAAGTTACAATGTCAGGTTGGAAACCAATCTTGTAAATTTTAGCCAAAACAGAAAATCCTAAATCAACACGCTTTAAATGGCAGGAGCAATTAATTAAGATATTACAAGTATAAACATTAGGTGGAATTCTCACCAATTCCATCTGCTTGGAGAATGAAATGGCCGTCTGAAATTGTTTCATCTTAACCAGTGAAGACAGCAAGTTATTGAACTCAATTACAGAAGGTCGGGGCTTCACACGTAGAAGCTTATCAAAGGAAGCGACAACTTCATTGAAATTAGCAGTGCCAGAATTACGGGTATGCAAAGGAGAAATCAAACCTGTAATCAGATGAAATGGAGAAGTGATGGACAAAGCTGAAGATGAAGAAAGACGAGGGCGTCCGGATGTGATGGTGAACATTGTGAGTGCGAATCGAAAATCCTTAACAAGTGGAGATGTGAGAGTGAGGGGAGATTTTAGGAAGCTGTTGTGAATGAGAAATCCCTAAAAATTGCAGATCAAATCCTATAAGCTGTTCTTTTTGTAATATTTGATTACTGAAACCATTTTTAATATTACTAAAAATTGTATGAGATTTTGTTGGCCATTTTATATTTGTAAAATTTTAAACAATTTTTTTAGACTCTAATTAATAAAGGGAAAAAAAGAAAAAGAAAACAAAAAAAGTTATTTGTTGTGAACAAATATATATAACATAATGATTAATATATTTATAAAAAATAGGAAAAAAAAAAGTGGTTTGACTGGTTTTCAAATTAAGGGCTTATCATCAAATAAACTCTCCTAAAATTCTTTTATCTTTCGAAATTTTACACGATATTTTTCAATTTTGTTTATTAAAGTATAATGTATCTTAGTGTGAGAACTTGTAATTGTTCGGGTATGAGTATATTTTTATTAATTGATAATGTAGAAAAATAAAAAAAATTATAAAAAATATATAAGTTACTGAAAAATATCCAAATTTTACAAGTAAGTTGATTAAAGTACAATGGACCTATATTGTTATTAATTAATAATGTGAACTCATAATAAATAGAAAATTTACTGAAAAATATAAAAATATATATATAAACATTATATTTAATAACTTTACAAAAAGATTTGAGAATTCGGATAATTTTCAAAAATTAATCTATTTTTTATTATTTCTTTTATTTTTTGTATTATTAATTAATAAAAATATATTCAATTCCCGAAAAATTTTAAACCTTCACATTAAGACTATTGTACTATAATCAGCAAACTTCAAAAATTTCAGGTGGAATTTCGAAGATTCTAGTTTTCGCGGTTAGTGTTGGATGATAACCTCTTGATCTGCAAATCATCAAACCATGTAGCATGCTTTTGTAACGTTTTGAAACATAACCCTCGATCTGCAAACCAATCAAACCATAAAGTTTTTATTTGTATTTTTTCCTAGAAAATATGTTAATGTTTTTAAATTTTAGTTATAATTTAATTAATAAAGTAAGTAATTATTGATCCTTAAAGTGGGAACAAGTGATGCAAGTTTATTTACTGTGATAAAAAAAACAACATAATGATTGCATTTAAGAAAAAATTAAGTTTTTTCTTATGAATTTTAGACAAGTAGTATACTTCCATGTGAATTTTCATATTTGATTTTATTAGTAATTTTCCAAATCAAAATATGTGGAAGTTCCGGAACACCGGAAAGTTAAACTTGTTGCTTATCGGTTGAAAGGAGGAGCTTCAGTATGGTGGGATCAATGTGTTGAAGCTAGAAGAAGAGGGGGAAGGGATCCAATTAGATCTTGGCAACGGATGAGAGCTATGTTGAGGGAGGGATTTTTACTGCCGGACTATGAGCAATATATTTATAACTCCTACAACAGATGTTTTCAAGGGAGTAGAAATGTTCTCGAGTACACTGCAGAATTCTTGAGATTGTCCGCTGGAGCACAATTGGCGGAGACAGAAGTCCAACGAGCATCTCATTATTTAGATGGATTGAGTGCAAACATCCGGGAGAAAATTGGCATTCAAATGATCTTGAGTGTCCAAGATGCAAGAAATCTAGCCCTTAAAGCGGAGATGGAGTTGAGTATGAGGCCAAGGGAGAGCTATAGACGGATGGGGGGAGATAACGTTTCTTTTGCTAAGGATCTTCCAAGGCAAATGGACAAAGGGAAGAATGTAGCTAGTAGTAGCGGAACGAAGCCAACTTATGGTGTGAAAGCTCCCAGGGACGATGGAAGGAAGCTTAAGGAGGTTACTACACCTCCTAGACCTAATAATCCATATGTTAAGCCGGCTCCATTCAAGTTCTTTAGATGTAATGAGCCCGACCAGAGGTCCATTGAATGTCCCAAGAGAAGAAGTGCTAATGTTATTGAAAGGTATAATGAGGATGATGAAGATGATGAAGATGCGGAGGTAGTTTATTGCGAACCAATTGATGGAGAAAATGGTGAGTTCGAAGAAGATCAAGCAGTTCATGTTGTGAGAAGGTTGTTAGTATCCAACAAGGTGGATCATGGGCAAAGACACCAACTATTCTGAACTCGATGCTTGGTTCAAGGTGGCAAATGTAGTGTTATTATTGATAGTGGGAGTCAAGAGAACATCATTAGCCAAGCTGTTGTGCAACAGTTTGGGTTAATTCCGGAAGCTCACCCCGACCCATATAGCATTGGTTGGATCAAGAGTGTGGGGGAACTACGAGTTACTCAACGATGTAAGGTACCAATTTCAATTGGCGGATATGTTGACGAAGTTTATTGTGACATAGTAGACATGGATGCTTGTCATGTTCTACTAGGGAGACCATGGCAATTTGATCTTGATGTTTTACATTCGGGGAGGAAGAATACTTACAAGTTTGTGAAAGATGAGGTTAAATATATTTGACTCCAATGGGTGGTGACTCAAGCAAGAAGAAGAAAGATACATTGATTGTGTGCTCAAGCCGAAAGTCCTTTTTAAAAGAATGTGTGGAGAGTCAACAAATTTTCTTGTTGATGGTGAAGCCTAAAGTTGATGGGAATGAAGAAGGGAAGTCAAATCCTAGCAAGATTGAGCATTTATTGGAAGAGTACCGAGGTGTCTTCCCGGAAGAACTCCCTCACGGTTACCTCCATTGAGGGATATCCAAGATCATATTGATTTGATTCCGGGGGCTCGTTTGCCTAGTCTTCCTCATTATAGGATGAGTCCAAAGGAGAATGAAATTATGAGGGAGAAGGTAGACGAACTTCTTGAGAAGGGGCATATTCGGGAAAGTATGAGTCCGTGTGCGGTTCTAGCTTTGCTTACTCCAAAGAAAGATGGGTCATGGCGAATGTGTGTTGATAGTAGAGCAATTAACAAGATCACAATCCGATACAAGTTTCCCATTCCTTGACTTGACAACATGTTGGACCAATTGAGCAGCTCTAAAGTGTTCTCTAAGATTAACTTATGGAGTGGCTACCATTAAATCCGAATTCGAGCAGGGGATGAGAGGAAGACCGCTTTCAAAACTCGGGATGGATTGTATGAGTGGCTTGTGATGCCATTTGGATTGACGAATGCTCCTAGCACTTTTATGCGTTTAATGAATCAAGTGCTTCGCACGGTGATTGGTAAGTTTGTTGTTGTGTACTTTGATGATATACTTGTGCACAGCAAGACATTAGAGGAGCATGAGAAGCATTTGAGAATTGTGTTTGATTTGTTGAGGAAGCACCAACTCTATGCTAATACAAAGAAATGTGATTTTGTGATGAGGATTTTGGTATTCTTAGGTTATGTGGTGAGTGGAGATGGTATCCGGGTCGATGAAGAGAAGGTCAGAGCAATCAGGAAGTGGCCGACACTAATTAATGTTGGGGACATAAGGAGTTTTCATGGGTTGGCTACCTTTTATTGGCGGTTCATCCGGAATTTTAGCACAATTGTGTCTCCTCTTACCGAGTGCTTAAAGAAGGGTAAAGGATTCAAGTGGGGAGATGAGCAAGAGAATAGCTTTGCACTTATTAAAGAGAAGTTGAGTACGGCACCAGTTCTTGCATTTACAGATTTTGATAAGCTCTTTGAGGTGGAATGTGATGCTAGTGGAGTTGGAATTGGTGGAGTTTTGATGCAAGAGAAGAGGCCAATTGCATACTTTAGTGAGAAGCTTTGTGAGCCTAGACAAAAATGGGCTGCTTATGACAAAGAGTTCTATGCTATAGTAAGGGCATTGAAGACATGGGAGCACTACCTCATTGGAAAGGAATTTGTTTTGTATACGGATCATCAAGCCTTGAAATACTTGGGGAGTCAAAAGCAATTAAGGAGTTCCATGCATGCTAGGTGGTCCGCTTTTATCGATAAGTTTCCATATAAACTTATCCATAAATCCGGAACACAAAACAAGGTGGCAGATGCTTTGAGTAGAAGGGTGAACTTGCTAAAAACTCTTGCCGTTGAGATTGATACCTTTGAACATGTAAGAGGGGACTACAAGGGAGATCCGGTGTTTGGGGGTATTTGGGAGAATTACTTGTCCAAAGGTAGTGATGGAGAATATTATTTGCTTGATGGGTATTTGATGAAGGGGAATCAACTTTGCTTGCCAAGTACCTCCATCCGAGAAAGGGTGATCCGAGACTTACATGGGGGAAGCTTATCTGGGCACTTTGGGAGAGATAAGACATTTGAGGCTGTCAGTTCTCGATATTTTTGGCCAAGGATGAGACGAGGTGTGAAGTATTTGGTGGAAAGGTGCTACGTTTGTCAAACCGCCAAGGGCCATGCTCAGAACATGGGTCTACACATGCCTTTGCCGGTCCCAAATTCCATTTGGGAAGACTTATCAATGGATTTTGTGTTGGGACTTCGTACAACTCAAAGAGGTATGAACTCAATCTTTGTGGTGGTTGATAGATTCTCCAAAATGGCACATTTCCTTCCATGTAGCAAAACAAATGATGCATCTACCATTGCCAAGTTGTTCTCTCGAGAAATAGTGAGATTGCATGGGGTTCCAAAGAGCATTGTTTCCGATCGTGACATAAAGTTCCTTAGCCACTTTTGGCGCACTCTCTTGGCATTGATTGGTTCGTCCTTGAAGTTTAGCACCACTGCTCACCCGCAAACAGACGGTCAAACGGAGGTTGTAAATCGAACATTGGGTAATCTTTTGAGAAGCCTATGTAAAGACAAGCCTAAGGCATGGGATTTTATGGTTGCTCAAGCCAAATTTGAATACAATGGGGCTATTCATTCAGTTACGGGTAAGTCACCCTTTGAGATTGTGTATACACGGGTTCCTAACCATACACTTGATCTTGTGGGCATTCCCCGGGGTGAAAAAGCATATTGTGTGAGCCGAGAAATTAGCTCAAGAGATCCAAGAGGTGCATGAAGGTGTGAGAGCTCGAATTGAGAAGAACAATGCTAGAGTGAAAGCTATGGTTGATGAGCATAGAAGAGACCTACAATTTGAGGTGGGTGACGAGGTTCTCGTGTACTTGAGCAAGGAGAGACTTGCCAACGTGCCTAGTAGCAAGCTTCGACCTCGAAAATATGGGCCATACAAGGTTTTGAAGAAAATGTCACCAAATGCTTATGTTATTGACCTTCCAAATTGGTTGGGGAAAATGTCGCCTTCCTTTAATGTGAGAGATTTGAGCTTGTTTAAAGCCGAAGACTCTCTTCCTTATCCATCAAACAACTTGGGGTCAAGTTCTTCTAAAGAATGGGTGAAAATGATGAGGACATCACAAGTATAGCAAACAACTCTCCTTAAGGCAAGGGCATGCCTTATGCTGCAGCAAGAGAAAAAGGAGCAGAAGACTCTTCTGCACAAGGAACGGGCGCGCCTTATGCTGTAGCAAGAGAAAAAGGAGCAGAAGACTCCTCTGCATGAGGCACGGGCATGCCTTATGCTGTAGCAAGAGAAAAAGGAGCAGAAATCTCTTCTGCACGAGGCACGGGCGTGCCTTAAGTCTTATCATCACCCAGAATTGTGCTTCTTTAATTTCTAGCTATTTACTGTTTTGCCATTATTAAGGTTATTTTAGTCTTTTCATTTTCATGTGATACCCTAGCTATAAGTACATCATTATCTTGTATTGGCAGCCACTTTTGAACATTTATGCAATTAAAATCAAGGGTTTCAACCCCTATTTGAGAGCTTTTCTCTCCTTCGAAGATCTTTGATCTTTGTTTCAATTTCTTTGGTGATTTAGGGTTAAAATCACCCAAATTTCTTTCTCTCATATATTTCTAGTCCGTATCAATTTCATAAAAAAGTTGCTTTGCCTCGTAAATACATTTCTTCTTACCATACCAATTAATCAAAATGCTGTAAGTATGGACATTAGGATTGCAACCCTTTCTCTTCATCACATCAAATACTTTTCTAGCTAGATGCATTTGCCCGTGTAGACCATGTCCATCTATTAATGAACTATAAGTAATGACATCAGGTTCAATACCCCTTTGAATCATTGTGCTAAGAATAGCTTGAGCCTTTATTATCATCCCTTCTTTACAGAGTTCATCAACAAATATACTAAAAGTAACAACATTTGGTGCTATATTATGAGCCACCATTTCATTGAACAATGATGAAGCTTCATTCCATTTGCTCGAATAGCACATACAGTGAATTAAAGAGCTGTAAGTGAAAACATCTGCCAAAATTCCTCGACTCTTAATCTCATTGAAGAGGTGAAATGCTTCATTAACTCTATTATACTTGCAAAGAGCATCAATGATGGTAGTATATGTCACCACGTCAGGCTTACAACCTTTCTCAGCCATTCTTTTGAGCAAAGACATAGCCAGGTCCAAATTTTCAGATTTGCATAGACCATTCACAATCACATTATAAGTAAGCACATTAGGTCGATGACCCATAGCCACTATTTTGTCAAACAAATCTACTGCATGAACAATTTTTCCTTCTCTACATAACCCATCAATCAAAGTTGTAAAAGTTACAATGCCAGGTTGGAAACCAATCTTGTAAATTTTAGCCAAAACAGAAAATCCTAAATCAACACGCTTCAAATGGCAGAAGCAATTAATTAAGATATTACAAGTATAAACATCAGGTGGAATTCTCACCAAATCCATCTGCTTGGAGAATGAAATGGCCGTCTGATAATGTTTCATCCTTACCAGTGAAGACAGCAAGTTATTGAACTCAATTACAGAAGGTCGGGGCTTCACTCGTAGAAGCTTATCAAAGGAAGCGACAACTTCATTGAAATTAGCAGTGCCAGAATTACGGGTATGCAAAGGAGAAATCAAACCTGTAATCAGATGAAATGGAGAAGTGATGGACAAAGCTGAAGATGAAGAAAGACGAAGGCGTCCGGATGTGATGGTGAACATTGTGAGTGCGAATCGAAAATCCGTAACAATTGGAGATGTGAGAGTGAGGGGCGATTTTGGGAAGCTGTTATGAATGAGAAATCCCTAAAAATTGCAGATCAAATCCTATTAGCTGTTCTTTTTGTAATATTTGAATACTGAAACCATTTTTAATATTACTAAAAATTGTATGAGATTTTGTTGGCCATTTTATATTCGTAAAATTTTAAACAATTTTTTTAGACTCTTAGGTAAAATTGAAATTGAAATTTGAAATTTTATATTTGCATTATGAAGTTTCCTTTAAAATAAATATATATATACACAATTTAGTATATAATCAATTTCTTAGGTATATTTATTAAGACGTTTAAATTCTTAGGTATTATACTAATTAATTCTTAGGTATATTTATTAAGAGGGAAGGGAGATTTCGATTTAGTGCAGCGGCTGTGAATGAGATATCCCTAAAACATCCAGATGAAATTTTATAAACTTATTTTTATTATATTATTATTATCAATAAAATGGCAATCTTTTTCAGAGAATCGATTATATTTAATCTTGTATGCTAAACAAATTGACATTAGATATGCTTTAAACAAATTAGGACATACAACACAGTTTCATTTCACTGTGAGCAAAACCGAAATAAAGTCCAAAAAACAAAAATTCAACCAAACTAAACCAATCCATATTGTATTCTAGTTTGGTTCGATTTTAGGTTTGAATGAGTTTGGATTTCGGTTCGGATCGTATCAAAAACCGAAAAAACCAAAAACCAAATTGAATTGCATATATTTGAGGGAAGAAAAATTTGCAAATGACTCTAGTCAATCGATATTTGTTACTTTATGTTTTAATTTTTATAGTTGTTTACATTTAAAGTTTCGGCCAATTTCATTGTTGTCTTTAAATTCAAACAGAATAATTTTTGTATCACAATAACCCATATTATGTATATTTTTACATGCAAGTGACATAATATTTTTGCATCAACTTTATAAATACTCATTTCAGGCCTCTGAATCATTATGCTGTTGGCCATAGATTGAGCCTTTTATTATCATTCCTTCCTTACAAAGTTCATCAACCAATATTCTAACTGTAAGATCTTACTGGATTCATAGTACATGTTCCAACATTGCCCAAGACAACACAGAGTTTCCAAAACTTCTGTAAAATGGTAACTAAATCAAGAACAGAAGCAGACAATGATCAACTTTTTCATATCTATAAAACCTTCATCTGAAACAGAACTGTGAAGTAAAAATAGCAACTAATAAATTCAAATCAACACGAACTGAACAGGCCAGTGCCTTAACTGCCCTAAATCGATTTGCAAGGCGTTGAAACATAAAGCTTAATTAGATACAATCTTCTTATTCACAGATCCAATACCAATATTCTTAATCGGATACAACACAGGAAATTGATTATACTTTTCTCCCTTACTCAGTACCGATTAAACAAAATGAAATGCAACTAAACGAAGGCATTAATCTGAATTAAACTTACCAAAAAACCATCAGGACAGCCTCTGTCATACTCAGCAGGGAACTGGTGTGGTGGTGGTGACCTGAGCTAGCAGTTTTAGCTGAGATGAAGGACCGAATGGTTTCTTCAGTCTTTACTCAACATTCAGATTGCAGACCAAACCAAAACCGATCTGCATAGGACAACAGAACAAAACATTTTGGCTCAGTTCTGTTGGTTTTATCTCCAGTGATGCTAATATCCATAGCCTCTTAACAATTGATTCAGCACAGTGTTCAATATTTTTCAAATACTACTCATATAGGTCCAAAAATAGACACATGCAGTGGAAAATCCCGGGTGCAGCAGGGTCCTTCAGCTCTAGACGTTAATTTTCCTACAAAAAAAACATTTCAATAATGTCAATTACAATTTCAGGAAAACAATTTCTCCCTTATTTTGTCGTAAAAAAAACTGCTTTGTGTTCTCTTGAATGTTAATTATGGTGCAGCTTGAACTACAGAGTAAGAGTATTATAAGAAATGATAGTAATGGCATTCAAATTTGTACATAGAGTAATTGTATAATGATATTTGCTAAATGTCTCACATTCACAAAAGTAAGCAAATTCAAATCCTATAGTTACAGAGGGAAAAAGAAAGAATACCAATTCAGCTCAAAATTACAAACATAACAAATTCCAAACCTTAACTTTGAAACTATATTATATGATTGATACATAAAATTAATATCGCTCGCTGAGTTCCCAAGTGTGTTTTCAGCAGCCTCCGGGTACTCTGTTCCACGATAAATAAGAAGGATCCCCAAGAAGCCTGGTAAGACATCGCAGTTGAAACAGTCAGAAACTATGCCATCGTATTCATACTAGATTATATGCAAACAACTTGCAAATTCCTCAAAATATGTTTAGAGTTGACTCAAATATAACATTCAGTTTAACACAAAATGCCATGAAAAAAAACTAGAATTGAGACCGTTATCCATGATTGCTACAGATTATGACAACCCAAGAACATATATTATAGTTAATACACAACATGATCAGAGTTCGGTAACACCAAACTACCAATTTCAAAAATTCCTTTTTTTTTTTTTTTTTTTTTTTTTTATGAACATCAAACTCTTATCAGTTTCATTTTGCCAGAACCTCACTAAATCATAATATCTCAAGAATAAGGTTCAATTTTGCCCGTGCCATTATTGGGGGTAAACAAAATATAAACTCTAATGCATAAAAATGTGCAGTTTTACACCAAGGTCAAAAGCCTAGCGCAATCAACAGGGTTCCTTGGAAAATCTACCAATAACTACTGGCAGAGTTTGGTCAGTTAGCATGTATTGCACCTTTTTGTATGTTTAAGGTTATATTGCTCACTCTCAAAAATGTTCAGAACACACTTGTATCTTATCCTTAATTTCCCACTGTCCACATGCAAAATATTCATCATAAATTGAAAATTGAGGAGAGAATTTTAAAAGCCTTGCTAATTTAGGATTGAATTAAAGATTTATGTTGAGTAGAGATATGATAAAGAATATTACCTAGGCTTGATGAGATATACAAGAGTGAAGCGCATTGCCTGGAAGAAGCATAATCCCCAATCCCCCAACGGTAAGATAAGCTATTCCAAGAAAGTCATTGTTTTCACCAAGCCAGCTTGTTGTTGAGAGCACCAGTTTCTTATTGCCATTGAAACTGTATGTATTATAGTTATTTTGCAATGTACTACTATTGAATCATTGGGCTGTAGGTCCTCCTCCATTTTCCCATACAACTTTCTAAAAGTTGGCAGAGCTGTTGTTCGCATCCAAACGATAACATCCTCCTGTTCACTCAACTGTTACACGAAAATTCAACTGCATCAGCTACATGCCAGTAGTACAAATAACACCGGAAATTGAATTTGATGGGGCCATGAATAGCTTCAATTAGAGCTAAAAAAAAATTCAAAAAATGACGGAAAAAAGCATGAAAAAATAAAGGAAATTTACAGTTTTATATAGTGTGGCTACAATCTTGACATTTTTTAGTTTGAAACTCAATACTTGAAGGCATCCTAAGAAATTTCAATCCTACTGAGTGGATCAATAACATTCACAGAATCAAAGAAGTTGAAAGGAGCAGGCAAGAGGAGCTACAGGTCATGGCTACAGCTCATATCATAAGATTTTCTGAAGTTTTGAAGGTCTATTAGACCTGCAGTACTTTTTTTTTATACAATATGAATAATTCATTAAAATGTCCATATATTTCTAACACATATTTTCAATGACCAACTTAGAAGAAATGTTGTAGAATAATGACAAATATTTGCTCTAATTGAAATGAACTGAAAATAGAGAATGAAAAAATAAATTAGTTCTAGTATTCAAGTATGATATGAAGCTAAGATCTGAAAATGAAATCACAATTCATTTGGTGATATCGAATAGAAGATCAGAAGCAATTAATTCTTCATCATCCTTAGATTTCATTGTGTTTGTGACAACACAAAAAATATATTAACAAGCTTACTTCATGCTGAATTTCTCACATAGTCACTCATCCTAGTCAGGAGCATTCAAGAACTGTAAGTCCTGTTGATTGGCTCCTTTCATGTTTCAAAAATTGAATAACTGTAAGATATTATATCAACATATCAACCAGTATAAATTGACTTATGATTTATAAGTAGCAAAGTGGGCCCAAATCAATTTAATTTCAATATTTAACTCAATGATTTTATGGTTTCAAAAACAAATCTTTTCATAGTCCCCTAAAACAAATCAAAATTGAACTTATTAAACAAGTTTGGTGGATAATATAATTTAACCCATCATCTTTGAGCTCATTACCTTACAAGCAAGACGGATAATTCATTTTTCCAAGACATTTCATTAAGATTACTTCTTCTTTCCTAGTATGTTTTTACCAACCAATTTAGTAAATATGAAGCTTTCAAAATCCATGAATTAAATCAAACCCTGACTTAACAGGAAATTATGAAATAGGCTCTACATTCAATGACCTCAGAGAAATGGAGCAATATTTCAGTTTATAACAGAACCAGAAAATGATCATCTTTTTTATATTTATAAAACAGAGCAGTGAAGTTAAATTGGCAACAAAGAGATTAAAATCAACGCAGATTGCAGGGCACTGAAACAAAAAGCTTAATCACATACAATATTCTTATTCACAAATACACACCAATGTAACTCAGTAAATTTTAAACACCGTAAATTGATTATCATACTCATAACCCTTACCCAGTAAACGAATGAATTAATCTGAATTAAACTTACCAAAAAAACTATCAGGAAAGCCTCTGTCATTGTCAGCAGCCAACTGGTGTGGTGGCGGTGACCTGAGCTAGCAGTTTTAGCTGAGATAAAGGGTTCAGTCTTTACTAAACATTCAGATTGCAGACCAAACCGAAACCGATCTGGATAGGACAACAGAACAAAACATTTTGGCTCCACACATGTAACAGAAATTGAATAATTTGAAAACATTACAGAGAACAATATTTACTTCAGAGAATTCACAGACATGTCTGAACACTGCTCAAGACAACACAAAGAGCTTCAACAAGACAACTAAGGGGATTTGAATAAAGTTGTCACATATTTAACAGGTCTTAAGATTTGAGACTCCGAACAAAACAATCTTAAAAAACTAAAGCCCAAAACAAATCCAGCAAAAAGGAGCCTGCCATATCCCTAAGATAGTTATAATCTTACCTTAACTTCATAGGAATCATTGAACTGTATATTTTTCAATACTGCAAATTTCAGCACAACTTAGTTTCCTGACCAAAGTTTCTTTGCATCTTTTTGGTAATTGAAGTTGTCACGTCAGTCTTTTACCACCCATGAGACCTCCACTCTGAAAGTTCTTTAAAAAAAATCACTGCCAAATTTGTGATCCCTATCACTCTTCCACGAGATATCCTTCTTATTCACTTGTATTTCAGTGTTATTGCGGGAGAAGCTATAAGTATCATTAAACAAACTCCAAGCTATAAGACCAAAAGGTAGAATTGCAGTGTTCCCCCATTTGTATCTTCAGGCTTACAAGCATCTTTATCGTTCTCACCGCTACGACTTCTCAATTGCAGGTCAATTCGGCTTTTCACATACCTGAATTATTAACAATCATCACAATGTTACCATCACAACAGACAAACTCAATTAACCATGCTTGCAAGTTCCTCTCAACCACCACTCTCCAATTTAGCAAGATTTGAATTGACATAGGTACAGTCAGCGTCTTTATTATAAAAGTGGTATTTTAACCATGTATCAACTTATCAGAAAACGAGATAAAAATGGAATTGAGGCAGCAATTATAACATAACAAGCTGAAGCTATTGCAAACGAAAATTAATCATGAAAAAGGATATACTTCCCGCAGAAGAATGTTTCAGTACGAAAATAAACAACCTAAGCCTTATTATATTTTTATCAATTAAATGGAACTTGAATCTTTTTTAGACAATCGATTATATTCACCCTTTTCAATCATTAATCTGAAATAAATTTAATTTAGCTATTAAATGTTTTGAACTAATTATGAGAAGTTACCCAAATTCTAAGAAAGAAGTGCTCAACAACAAACAAAATTTCCCCTTTGTAAATTTTGAAGGTTTGAAGGTATGAATTTGCTTTGAAGATTTTTGAAGCAATGAAATTCGCACATGTACACAAAAGTGTATTGTGTCCATGTTTAAGCTTACAAATTGTATACTAACATCAGCAATATGGTCAGACATTGACATCAGATATGCTTCCATAATGTGCAAAAGAAATAAGGACATACAACACAATTTCACTTTAAGCTCACTATAGACAGCAAAATTCAAGCTAAACTGTGCTTTAATCTTTCATTTTTCAAAAACTGAATAATTGTACGATTTATATTAATCTTAGAGGAATTAATACAACATGTTTTAGCATTCCCTACAAAACACAGAGAGCTCCACGAGACCATGAAATCCTTTTCTTTGATAAAAAAGGCATAGAGGTTTGAGATTTCCAACAAAACACCGTAAAAAAATCCTATAATACCAGTACAGTATATTTTTACATGCAGGTTTAAGTCAAGCGACATAATAATTTAAATGTAAAAGGATGATGCATCAACTTTATAAATACTCATTTCAAAAATAAGAAAGTAGATTAATCTATTGAATATTTTAAAAAAGCTTCTATCTCAGACTTTCAGGCCTTGCAATAAACTTGAGATTCACCGGTTTCAACGGAAACAAAGTTGATATTTTGCAAAAAAAATTGTGTTACACTAATTCGAAAATCATGTAATCATATACTGATTTCGTAGCTTGAAAATAACATTAGATGTTCAAACATCATCCAACCGAAATAAAAATTTTGAGCAATTGACAGCTTCTTTGATTTACTGCTCGAATGTCAGTTTCTATTCTAACATCACAATTTTACAGAATCAAATTGCTTAGTAAGCTGCTGCCCACGCAAATAAGACAACACTTAGTCAAGCCATTGAACAAAGTTGAACAACTAATCAAACCACAGAAGTTCTTCAAAAAAAAGTTTCATCCAGCCCAAAAACCTCTATTTCAAGAACAAACCCCCTATAAAAAATATTCTGGCTCTGTAAACTTCTAGAGTGGGCATCAGACCCCTACCAAAAAAAATTGAAGTGGAGTGCCGATAAGCAGGACATCATCATTTGTAAGCAGACGTAATAAATGTAAATTTCAACTCATCTCCTTACCTCGATATGCATGAAGACAATTTATAGTAATTTCAGGATGGCTTTATTCTAGTACTTTCATGCATAGGAAATGACTCATAAATTTATTTTCTAGTACTTTTACCTTGAAATCCATTACAACAGGTTCATAGTAATGCCAGGATGGCTTTATTCTCCGCAACCAACACAAATGTGGTGTTATCTGCAGAGAAGTCCTTGCCACGCATTTCACGGATAAGCTCTGCTGCCCTCGATAAATCCTTTTGCCAGAGAAATCCATGAATAATCACATTATAAGAGCAACTATTTGGCATGCAACCATTGTTTTCCATATTTCTGAAAACCTGGTATGCTTCGTCTACGAACCCCTTCCTGCTAAGTCCATCAATTATTATACTAAATGTGTAAACATTTGGCTGCAACCTGTCGGTAGAGAGTCTAGATAACAATTTCTTTGCATCTTTAAATCTTCCAGCTTTGCACATGGCCTCAATTAGGATGTTATATGTAAACATATCAGGCTTCAATTTGTTCACTTGCATTTGCTCAAATAAGAACAACCCAATGTCAAGAAACCCATGTTCACAAAAGCCATGCATCAAAGTATTGTAAGTTACTGTATTGGGAATATAGCCACTTCCACAAGACTCCTTAAGAAACTCGAGGGCTTCCCAAGGCCTTCTTGCATGGAATAAGCCGCATATAAGAGAACTGTAGGTATAATCATTAGGATTTAAACCTTCCCGAAGCATTTCATAAAAAAGTTGCTTTGCCTCGTAAATACATTTCTTCTTACCATACCAAATAAGAACAAGTTGGAGCACAGAGAGAACTATTCATATTCTCGATAAACAAATGGAGTCAGTTTCATGAAGAACAGAAATCGAAGTATAAGAAATCTAAAAGTGAAGTATACCCTTATTTTAATTTTCATTGACACCACAACAATCAACAGCAGAAGTAAGAACTAATAATCACTTGCTTTTCAATCTCGCGATCCCTAATCCATCCAAATTGAGATCAAACCATGCAAACCAATATCAAATTCAATCCAAACAATTGATCTAAAACCCCTAATCGATTGAAGGAGCAGAGAAAGTACTAAATTACAGATCAAAACAGACGAAAGAGGATTTAAGGGGTTAACATATCTAAAACTACATACTTCCACTAATTAGAAATGCAAATATACACTTCTTATCCTGAATCAAGCAATTCACAAACAACAAACAAAAAATCAGAACAAAATTCAACTGAAAATTAGAGCAAAGAGAAATTATTCCAGTTCTCCATAAAAACAGCCAGTTTTATAATAGAACAAAAGATCAAGTACAACCAATCAAACAAGTATTCTCAAGTTGAATTACACACAAAGTTGAACTACTGATCAATCAATTGCTCTTCAATCTCACCAGCTCTAATCCATCCAAATTAAAATTAAACCAAACAAACCAAAATCAAATTCAATCCAAACGATTGATCTAAACCACAAAAGAGTGTTTAAGGGGTTCATTGCAGAAAAGAGGAGAGCTTTAAGCTTACAAGGGACTCAGGGCGGGCGTTGCGGCGGAGGCGTTCCTCAAGCTCCGGATTCTGGGAGCTAGTGAGCTGCATAACGCAGTAGCCAATGATACCTGAAACGACGCCGCAGACGGTGGCGAAGGTAAAAAAGAAAGACCTTGAATCCCTCGTTTTCCTCACCAACCATCTCCATGTTTCGCTCTTCTCCCATAGGAACGACATTTTTGAACCCTTTTCAGCTCTGCAGTTTTCTCTTTTCAGAGTGAACTATGCGACTAATATTTTGATTCAGTGATATTTTTTTTTTTTTTTTTTGTTTATTTATTCATAATTTTTGTGATAAATTTGAATATCAATATAATGATACAATTATACTCGTAAAATTTTTTATTCAATTTTTATTTTACTCGTTTTTATAAAAATGATTATATGTTAAAATTTTTTTTTTTTCTATTACACCTTCTAGAATAATTTTCTAATTTATTTTCATCTTGAATTGGAAAGTTCTATATTGATTTTTTATATGTAATTAAGGATATTGCTGTTGGTGAAAATGCTATCAGGGAAAGGTAGATTTCATTACTTTCTTTAAAAGCAGTTTTAAGTGTTTTTCCAGTACTTTTCTAAATACAATCTGATTTTTATCAATCGTGTATTCTGGCTCTGTAAACTTCTAGAGTGGGCATCAGACCCCTACCAAAAAAAATTGAAGTGGAGTGCCAATAAGCAGGACATCATCATTTGTAAGCAGACGTAATAAATGTAAATTTCAACTCATCTCCTTACCTCGATATGCATGAAGATAATTTATAGTAATTTCAGGATGGCTTTATTCTAGTACTTTCATGCATAGGAAATGACTCATAAATTTATTTTCTAGTACTTTTACCTTGAAATCCATTACAACAGGTTCATAGTAATGCCAGGATGGCTTTATTCTCCGCAACCAACACAAATGTGGTGTTATCTGCAGAGAAGTCTTTGCCACGCATTTCACGGATAAGCTCTGCTGCCCTCGATAAATCCTTGTGCCGGAGAAATCCATGAATAATCACATTATAAGAGCAACTATCTGGCATGCAACCATTGTTTTCCATGTTTCTGAAGACCTGGTATGCTTCGTCTAGGAACCCCTTCCGGCTAAGTCCATCAATTACTATATTAAATGTGTAAACATTAGGCTGCAACCTGTCAGTAGAGAGTCTAGATAACAATTTCTTTGCATCTTTAAATCTTCCAGCTCTGCACATGGCCTCGATTAGGATGTTATATGTAAACATATTAGGCTTCAATTTGCTCACTTGCATTTGCTCAAATAAGAACAACCCAACATCAAGATACCCATGCTCACAAAAGCCATGCATCAAAGTACTGTATGTTACTGTATCGGGAAGAAAGCCACTTCCACAAGACTCCTTAAAAAACTCGAGGGCTTCCCAAGGCCTTCTTGCACGGAATAAGCCGCATATAAGAGAATTGTAGGTATAATCATTAGGATTTAAACCTTTACGAAGCATTTCATAAAAAAGTTGCTTTGCCTCGTAAATACATTTCTTCTTACCATACCAATTAATCAAAATGCTGTAAGTATAGACATCAGGATTGCAACCCTTTCTCCTCATCACATCAAATACTTTTCTAGCGTGATGCATTTGCTCGTGTAAACCATGTCCATCTATCAATGAACTATAAGTAATGACATTAGGTTCAATACCCCTTTGAATCATTGTGCTAAGAATAGCTTGAGCCTTTATTATCATCCCTTCTTTACAAAGTTCATCAACTAATAAACTAAAAGTAACAACATTTGGTGCTATATTATGAGCCACCATTTCATCGAACAACACCAAAGCTTTGTTCCATTTGCTCGTATAGCACAAACAGTGAATTAAAGAGTTGTAAGTGACAACATTGGGCGAAATTCCTCGACTCTTAATCTCACTGAAGAGGTGAAATGCTTCACTAATTCTGTTATACTTGCAAAGTGCATCGATGATGCTATTATATGTCACCACGTTAGGCTCACAACCGTTCTCAGCCATTCTTTTGAGCACAGACATAGCCACATGCAAATTTCCAGATTTGCATAGACCATTCACAATCACGTTATAAGTAAGCCCATTAGGGTGATGACCCATGGCCACTATTTTGTTAAACAAGTCAACAGCATGACCTATTTTTCCTTGTCTACATAACCCATCAATCAAAGTTGTAAAAGTTACAATGCCAGGGTGCAAACCAAGCTTGTAAATTTTGGCCAAAACTGAAAACCCAAAATCAACACGCTCTAAATGGGAGAAGCAATTAATTAAGATGCTACAAGTATAAAGATCGGGTTGAATTCTCACCAAATCCATCTGCTTGGACAAAGAAATGACGGTCTGAAATCGTTTCATCTTAACCAGCAAAGACAACAATTCAGTGAATTCGATAACAGAAGGCCGAGGCCTAACACGTAGAAGCTTATCAAAGGAAGAGAGAAGTTCATTGAAGACAGCAGGGGAAGAATTACGAGTATGGAGCGGAGAAATGAAAGCGACAATCTGAGGAAAGGGAAAAGGAGTGAGAGATGAAGCAGAAGAAGAGGAAGAAAGAAGAAGGCGTCTGGAGGCGATAGTGAACATGGCGGCTGTAGGCCCTAAGAGGGAAGGGAGATTTCGATTTAGTGCAGCGGCTGTGAATTAGATATCCCTAAAACTTCCAGATGAAATTTTATAAACTCTGCTTTTTTTGACATTTTATCATTGAAATTTGAATCCTATCCTTTAAAATAAATATATATACAGTGGCGAATCCAGGACATCAATTTTGGGGGAGCAAAAATTTCCCTAAAAATTTTCTGGCCGGCAATCAAAAAATTCCGGCCAGCGTTTAAAAATTTCCGACCGGCCAACAAACCCATAATTAATTCAATAACAACACAATCATTCGTTATTTATATATATAACATAGTAACAATTAATTTTTTCCAATTTAAATCCCTAAATAGAAATTCTTAAAATTATAAAATTTATAATTCCAATCAATCTAATTTTTTTTTTTTTTAATCCTAAGATGAGAATTTTTTTTTTTAGGCCCACGTTTTAATTAAAGAATTAGAGTTGGTTTTTTAAGCCCAGTCAAAACGACGTCGTTTTGCATGGGGATTTTTTTTTATACCCAGGCAAAACGTGGGCTGTTAAAAATTTAAAATCCTAGGGAAAACGACGTCGTTTTGCCCAGGATTTAAAAAAAAAAAAAAAAAAGAAATAAAGAAAGGGGAAGGGAAGAAGACGTATTGTCTTCTTCCCTAGGTTTTTGGGGGGGCTGCCCCCCCCCCCCCCCCCCCCCCAAAACCACCCACGGGCGGGCCACGGCCGCCAGAATCACCCCTGCTAGGGGTGATTCTCGGCGGCCGGGGGGGCAGCGGCCTACCCATGCCCCCCTGGCTCCGCCCCTGTATATATACACAATTTAAATTCGTAGGCCGTATGTCTTATATATATATATATATATATATATATATATATATATATATATATATATATATTAGTATTATACTAATTAATTCGTAGGTATAGTTATTAAGACGTTTAAATTTTGTTAATATAATTGATTGTTTGGAATTTATTATTGAAATTTACAAAATTACTTTTATTATATTTTTATCAATAAAATGGCACTTGAAACTTTTTGAGACAATAGATTATATTTAATCTTTTTAATCATTAATCTGAAATAATTTTAATTTAGCCGTTAAATTCTTTGAACCAATTATGGGAAGTTATCCCAATTCTAAGAAAAAAGTGCTCAACAGCAAACAAAATTTCCACTTAATAAGTAAGGTTTTAAATGAGATTGTAAACTTGATGAGACGGAGATCAGTCATTTCATTCTTGTTTCTCAGTTAGGAGGGGATTCTTGTTTCTCTCCATATTTAATTAACAGGGATAATTTTAATTCACGTTCCAAGTTTCGATAGAGAATGGATTCCCATTAAAGATTTCCGTCCCTTTTAAGATATTTTTTATAAAAAATTTAAATAAAATTCAATTTTATATAAAAATAAGTAAAAAAAAAAAAAAGTGCATTAATCCATCAAAGAAACATCTAAAGCTTATCAATTCAGCAAAGAAATTAACATTTGATTGAAGTGGAGTACCAATAGTTTAAAGCAGGACATTTCGTAATAAATGTAACTTTCAACCCATCTTTTTACCTTGATATGCATGAAGACAATTTACAGTAATTTCAGGATGCCTTTATTCTCCACAACCAACGCAAATGTGGTATTATCTGCAGAGAAGTCCTTGCCACGCATTTCACGGATAAGCTCAGCTACCCTCGATAAATCCTTCTGCCGGAGAAATCCATGAATAATCACATTATAAGAGCAACTATCTGGCATGCAACCATTGTTTTCCATGTTTCTGAAGACCTGGTATGCTTCGTCTAGGAACCCGTTCCTGCTAAGTCCATCAATTACTATATTAAATGTGTAAACATTAGGCTGCAACCTGTTAGTAGAGAGTCTAGATAACAATTTCTTTGCGTCTTTAAATCTTCCAGCTTTGCACATGGCGTCAATTAGGATGTTATATGTAATCAGATTCGGCTTCAATTTGCTCACTTGCATTTGCTCAATAAGAACAACCCAACATCCCATGTTCACAAAAGCCATGCATCAAAGTACTGTATGTTACTGTATCGGGAAGAAAGCCATTTCCACAAGACTCCTTAAAAAACTCGAGGGCTTCCCAAGGCCTTTTTGCACGGAATAAGCCGCATATAAGAGAATTGTAGGTATAATCATTAGGATTTAAACCTTTACGAAGCATTTCATAAAAAAGTTGCTTTGCCTCGTAAATACATTTCTTCTTACCATACCAATTTGTTGGTTATTTTAGAAAGAATGCTCTAAGGATGATTTAAGATGAAATAAAAAAAGCAAGAACAAATGGAGTGAACATAAAATTGAAATACTGCAAATCTTACATTAATTTCACTCAAATAAAACAGAACTATGCTAAAACTTAAATAGGCTAGGAACTAACTAAATAACCATAAAAGTAGCACACATGTTGCCACTAACACCCACCATAAACATACTAACAAAGCCACTAACACTACTTACTAATTGCCACTAACACCACTTATTAACCACTAACATTTGCAATTAGTGAATCTTAAAATTAGGAGCACTTCTAAAAAATTAATTTGCAACATTTTAGGCATTTTTAACACTCCTCCTTGCCTAAGATGTTGCAAACAAAAAATTAATTAAGAATTAAAGGAGGACTCCTCCCTAATTTTGATGATGCACTTCTCACCGAATCAACTTGTTGATGCACATCTCACCAATCTTCAACTATCGGAGCACTTCTCTCCATAAAACTTTTCATGGTGCACTTCTCACCATCTAATAAAAAAAGTGTTTCTTCTTCTTCAACAACTTCTGTTGGTCTTGCAGCTTCCTCTTGTTTTTGCATTCTGTAATACTTTTGTATGTGACCAAATCTTTACACTTAAAGCATAGATCTTTTCCTTTGTGCCAACAATTCATTCTCACACAAAGATATGTTTAATCTCTCAAGTATTTATTTTGATAGCCCATCCTCACATGTCGTTAAGACCCTTAACGCTCTGATACCAATTTGTTGGTTATTTTAGAAAGAATGCTCTAAGGATAATTTAAGATGAAACAAAGAAGCAAGAACAAATGGAGTCAACATAAAATTGAAATACTACAAATCTTACATTAATTTCACTCAAATAAAACATAACTATGTGTTATATGTTATATTTTGCATATTTTGGCTTAGTTTTAGGGGCTAAAATGGGTATATTTTGGCATATTCTATGGGCTTTCTACTGTTGTGTGCGTTTTTATATATGCAGATGCTTAATTGGAGATTTGGGCTATAAAAGCTGATTTGGGCGAGGTTTTATCAAGAATGGAGCTGAAGTGCATTTTTCCGATTTTAACCTTGCCAAAAGCTAAATTTCTTCCGTCAGGGGCTGTTCAGGTACTTTTCTAATTTCGGGCTGGCAAAAAAAAAAAAATTGGAGCAGATTAAGGCCCTAATCTAGCGAATTTGGACGTGGATTAAAGGGGCTATTTCTGGACAATCTTTAATTTTTGTGGTCTTTGGGGTTGAATAAATAGGGGAGAGATGTTAGTTTTGGGAGGCAGAAAAAAAATCAGAATACAATTTTTCTTTTCTTAAGAGTTTTATCAACATCAATGAGCAGCTAATTTTCTTCTTTCATCTAAGGGATTCAAGGCTTGGATATAATTAATTGTGAGATTGTTCTAAACTTTAATCTTTCAATTTAATTCTTCATATTCTTATTCTTGCTTCAAAAGAGATTTCCCTATTTTGTTATTTTGTGTTTTAAATTTCTTTGCCAGTTGTTTAGATTACAAATTAATGAATTGTTATCAGTGAATAGGATTCGTAATCATTCGATTCATTGAATCTAGAACAATAAAAGGAATAAGAATTTAAACTTAAATCAATATCACTAAGAATTGGTTGGTTTAGATTAGGCTTTTCTAGAACTTAATACTTTTGGGAAATTAAATCCTAGCCGCTAAGGAAGGGTTGTTTGATGAATAGGGAAGTGTTATAACTAATCTGGAGGAATTAAATTATTTTTCTCAATCAATGATCAATCCCATTATTCCACGCCAAAGGACTGCCTAGATGAAGGTTCACATTAATTGTTTACTCTGTTTTTATATTAAATTCAGTTTTAATTTAGTGTTCATTGTTACTTCTTTAGATTATATTTTAGTATTAATTCAATCAATTCTCAAACCCCCCCCCCCCCCCCCCCCCTTTTTTTTATTATTTGTTTGTTTAAATTTTAATGGTATTTAGCAATATTTAATCAAGTATTAACTCCTTTGGGTTCAACCTCAACTTACCTACTGTAAATTCAAGTGTTTAAGGGTTAAGTGAAACTTATAAATTTATCTTTGGCGGATTTGACAACCGATCAAATTTTGGCGCCATTGCCGGGGAGTTAATTTAACTTGATTTTCTTTTGCTTTATGACCAGGTCTAAAGTCTGTAAGAAATTGCAATACGATGCTGAAATTGAGAAAATCACAAGGAGACTTCAGAAGGAAACGAGGTTGAAAAAGAAAGGAGAAAGCTCAGCAATCATATTGAGTGAATCTGAGACTGAAATTTCAGCAAGTTCTTCATGTGAGTCTGAGGAAGTGACAATGCCTAACTTAACTCTTAGAGAACTTTATACTCCACCTGTAGACCAGAAGCCCCTTTAGCATTACTTATCCTGAAACGGATGCAATTTTCGAGTTAAAATCGGGGCTGATTCATCTGTTGCCAAAGTTCCATAGGATGGAGAGTGAAGATCCTTACATGCATTTGAAGGAATTCCATGTAGTGTGTTCAGGAATGAAGCCGAACGGGATCAGTGAAGAATTACTCAAATTGAAGGCCTTTCCCTTTTCATTGGCTGACAAAGCAAAGGCTTGGTTGTTCTACTTACCTTCAGGATCAGTCACTACATGGACAGATATGGCCAGATTGTTTTTAAAGAGGTTCTTTCCCACCTCTAAGGCTGCCACACTCAGTAGAGAAATCCGTGGGATCAAGCAAAAGGATGGAGAGTCACTTTATGATTTTTGGGAGCGTTTCAAACGCTTATATGAGAGCTGTCCACAACACGAAATGACTGAGCACTCCCTAATGCAATATTTTTATCAAGGAATGTTGGCTATAAAGAGGAGGATGATTGATGCATCTAGTGGAGGATGTTTGATAAACAAGACACTTGCTGCTGCTTGGGAATTAATTCGGCATGTAACTGAGAATTCTAGACAGTTTGAAAGTCCTTCTGAACCTACTTGGAGGGTACATGAAGTGAACACTCATTCTTTGGAAGACAAAATCAACTCTTTAACTACTCTTGTGCAAAGTTTGGTGACTGGAGGAGGGACCCAGGCTATAGTTTGTGGCATTTATGCATTCATGGGTCACACAAGTGATTCATGTCCTACTCTTGGGGTAGGATAAGAACAAGCAAATGCTGTTTTGGGTTTTGCACATCAGAATCAGAGGCGATATGACCCATTTTCTAACACCTAAAACCCGGGATGGCTTGACCATCCTAACTTCAGTTATGGGAATCATCCTCAACAACAACCCCAACCTCAATTTCAACCAAGAAGCCAACAACCTTCAACTCAGAAGCCCGAAATGTCTCTTGATGAAATTGTTCATTCATTAGCAACTAATATGCAACAACAACAGTAAGAAACCAAAGTAAGTATTTAAAGGTTAGAGAAGCAGATTAATCAGATAGCAACTTCAGTAAGTGCTTTGGAGTCCAAGGGTAAATTGCCCTTACAAACGATTGATAATCCTTGCTAAAATGCAAGTGCAATAACCCTTAGGAGTGGAAAGGAGCTTCCGGGAGCTGTTGAGAAGAAGGGAAGGACAACAAAGAAGGAATTGGAGGTTAAAGTGAGAGAAGAAGTTGAAAATTTAGAGGAAAGCAAGGAAGAGGGACCACTCAAGGATAAGGATGTGAAAGAGGCCTCTCTTATAGTTATTCCACCACCTTTCCCTGAAAGATTTTTAAAGTCCAAGAAGATGAGAGAAGATAAAGACATACTCGAGACTTTCCGAAAGGTTAAGGTAAATATACCTTTACTTGATGCTATTAAACAAATTCCTAGATATGCTAAATTCTTGAAGGAATTATGTGTTAATAAATCTAAGTTAAAGGGTGTCAAAAAAGTGGTGGTAGGAGCCAATGTGTCGGCTGTCCTACAAAAAAATTTACCTCAGAAGCGTAAGGATAAGGGAATGTTTGCTATTTCATGTCGTATAGGTAACACCAGCATAAATAGAGCTATGTGTGACTTAGGAGCTTCAATAAATGTCATGCCTAAGTTAATTTATGATTCCTTATGTGCTGGCCCCTTAGAAGAGACGAGAGTAGTAATACAATTGGCTAATAAAACACTTGCTTATCCTAAAGGAGTCTTAGAGGATGTATTGGTTCAAGTGAATGACTTAGTGTTCCATGCTGATTTCTATATCTAGATATGGAGGATGACAGCTCTCCTAAATCATCTGAAATTTTTTTAGGGAGACCATTTCTTACCACAGCTGGGACAAAGATAGATGTGCATAAAGGAATTTTATCCATGGAATTTGATGGGAAAATGGTTTAATTTAATGTTTATGATGCCATGAAATACCCAAATGATATATCTATTGTGTGTGGCATTGATGTAATTGACCCCGTTAACCCAAAAAATTTTTCAAGCTAGTGGTGATGACAGATTGCAGGTCTTTTTGAGCGAAAGTGTTTCCGAGGAAGGAGGTGAAGATATTCAGCAAGAGGACCTGCTCGAGATTGTAATGGACATGGTTGTTTCTCTAATTCTAGTAGATACCATTGCTAGTTTAAAAATTTCAGCATCTGATGTGCTGTAATTGCCTTCCATTTTGCAGGCCCCGAAACTAGAATTTAAGGAACTTCCTCAGCACTTGAAGTATGCATTTCTAGGAGACAACAGAACTCTTCCAGTGATAATTTCGAACAAGTTGGCACCTGAAGAGGAAGAGCAATTGGTTACAGCTTTGAAAGGTATAAGTCAGCAATTGGTTGGACTATTACTTATATTAAGGGATTGAGCCTAGCTACTTATATGCATAAAATCCATTGAGAAGATAATGCGGTACCAAAAAGACATGCTCAAAGACGTCTAAACCCCACAATGATGGAAGTGGTGAAGAAGGAAATTCAGAAAATGTTGGATGCTGATGTAATCTTCCCAATATCTGATAGCAAGTGGGTAAGCCAAGTTCAAGTGGTTCCAAAGAAGACAGGAGTATAGATACCCGTTTTGTCCTACCACCTGTGGTAGATTTATTTTTTCTAAAAATAAATAATAAGCATATTTAATTTATAATACTTAATGTCAATATTATTACTATTATTACTATTGTTATGATCATTATTATTATTACCATTTATTATTATTTACTAATAGCATAATTATTAATATAGCTTTACCATTATTAGTATTAGTAATATTGTTATCAATATTATTATTATTATTATTATTATTATTATTATTATTATTATTATTATGGATACAAGAAGGATTAATTTCAAACGAATGATAATATAAAGGGATGCATTTCTCAAAAGTGCATTTTACAAAAGAGTCCATAAAATACATGAACCTAAATAGATGTAAACAGACAGTCCTTTTTTACATTTTTTTTTGACAGAAATGTGAAACTACAACAATAAAAAGCATGGCAAAAAGTAAAAAAGGCAGGAGATGGAGTGGGTGTCAGATTTTTTTTAATCAATATTTAGTCCAAATGGGACTAATACCAGCAACTAAGATTAAAATTGGGCAAATGGGCAACTGTTCTCTTTCAAATTGAAAGAGAACAGTGAAAATTAGCACTATAAAAGGAGGCCATTATGGGAGCAGAGGGGGAGGATTTTCAGAAAACACACACGAAGAAAGGCAGAGATACAAAAAAAAAACAACACATCAGAGAAAAAGTCTCATTCTTCAACTCTAAAAAGAACCAGGTTCAGCCTAAACAAATAATTTTCAGCTTCTTCATCTCCTCTTGCTGCCCGTATTCCTCTTTGAACTTCACCTATTGCAAAACACACACCAAATATCAGAAGGGAAGCAAGAATTTCAAGGAAAAATCCCACGAAAAGAGAAGAGAAACCCAACCTTTTTCTTTTTCTCTGCATCATCATCTTTATCCTCCCTTTCTTTTATTTCCAGAATAATTGATAGACCCTCAGAGATTCCTTCGGATGAGGTTATATTTTTCAGCTCTTTTCCCTCTCTGATAGAAGTCTTTAACAACTTCTTTAAAGAAGAGATGAAGGAGGGTTGAAAGATAATTACCCTTCCATTATCATTCTCCTACTCACCTTGCACAGAAAAAACACCCAAAGAAAATCAGTTAAAGGAGCTCGCAAGCAATCCAGCAGATTTTTTTTAGTATCAAAAAAGCCACAAGTACTAGATCAAAACGGCAATATGTATGAGTCTCTTCAAGGTTTTTTCTTTATAGACTAAAGTAAATCTAAAAAATGTCTTAGATTTATCAACAGTGAGTAGAAATCAAATATTGGTGATTATTTAATTGATTTATCCTTTTAATCACTAATCAACATCCTTAAATAGATATGGTAGAGACATGTTATGTCTATACCAAATATTGGTGTCTCTTAGTTCATTTATCTATTCATTCCATTTTTTTTTCACATTATTATTCTTCTCTTCTCTTGCATTCTATGCTCACTTAAGAATTGCATTAATCACTAACTTAAAATCAATTAAAGCTCAGAAGAAAACTTGTAGAATTACAAATCAATTCAAACCCAAAATCTATTATATCACAATCATTGCAACCATGGCATAACACACATAAAATCAGCATTTGGCCAAAGAAATACACAAACCATTTCCAACGTTAACTTAATCCCAATACACAAAAAAAAAACCATCAGCAAAAGTCCAATCAAACATGCATATAAACATCCTTTTAATCCAACCATCCACACACATTTACATTTCATACCATAAAGAACTTTAAAGACTTACCACCGCTGCCTGGAAACCCGGTGAAACCACTGGAGCCTTAATCAGAAATAGATCCTTAAATCTGCAGAAAATTTATTAAGACCCATTAGTATTAGATTAAAATGACAAAAAAAAATAATAATAATAACAGAAAATAGAAAGCTAAAACGAGAAAGAAACAAAAGATGGATGAGAAATACCTTTTTATCAATTGTAGGCGAGAGCTCCGATTTGAACCATCGTTGAACTAGCTGCGTCAACGATGGTGGGTCTGTAAAATCAGGCCATGAGTTTTGGAGATAAGACAGCGATGAGGATAGGAGAGGGGCATTGTTGAAAATCAGACTGATTTCAGCCTTTACCCGGTGAGCAGAGCTTGAGCCGCCGACGTTGAGCGAAGAAGAAAGCAAGGACGGCGACTGGTGTGGAGAGGTCAGAGAACGAAACCGAGACCGAGAAAGGAAAGGAGAAAGAAACCGGCGGCCGATGTGAGACATGTGGATAACGGAGCTGGTCAACGGCGTTGAGCGAAGAAGAAAGGCGGCTGGTGCGGTGCCGCCGGCGAGAAAAAGGCCGGGATGGAGGTCGCGATGGCTGAAGGTGGATTCTAGGGTTTGAGTAGAGAGAAAGAGATGATGGAGGCTGGTGATGAAGAGAAATTTAGGGTTGGAATAGAATGAGATGGTTATTTACGATGGGTAATACCCATTGGATATGGTTAGTGGGTTAATGGTTCCGGGTTGGGTTTGGTTTAGGGCTTAGTTTCTGGGCTTAAGATATTTGCATTAAGAACCGGTCAAGTTGAGCCCAACTGGTTGTTAAGCCCTTTCATTTTTTCCATTCCTAATATTCATATTAATACATGTGTAGGTTTGTTAATTAAAAGCTTGGGCAATAAAGTTTAAAGATTTCTAAAATAAAAAAAAATAAAATGACATAAAATAAATTTATACATGTATAATTTTAGGGGTTTTATTTCATAGCTATGCTATAGTTGTGGAATATAAATTAAGTTAATTTATATGGTTAACTTTATATTACAATCACTAATTTTTATTTCCATTGTTTATTTTAATAGCAAGTAGTATAAAATTCTTATTACTTTTTTTTCATTAAAATTCTTATCTATGATATATGTATATATTTTACATCCATGTTATGGAACTAAAATACGAATTTTCTTTATGTCCATGTCATGGATATAAATAAACAAAATTAATCAAAATAAAGCTTCATTATGAATATTTGTCGAGCAAATATGTAATTTTATATGTATATATATATATATATATATATATATATATATATATATATATATATATATATATATATATATATATTCGTGTACGGATAAAAAAATAGAAAAAAAAAAAGAAATACATCTCACGGAAATAATTTACGACTTTTAGTACCAATTATCGGCGGGGTAGGGTGATTATTATCTTCCCTACACGTAATTAGCAAACGAACCCATATAAATCTCTGGTTATTTAAGGTGTCCAATCGGACCAAAACTCGATTGGTGGCGACTCTATAAAATTTTGTTATCAACCAAACATCACAATAAATTATTACACGAATAAGCATAAAAACGGAATTAAATTAAATCAAAATTAAGATTTTCCGCCCGTCAGTACGGTTCTGACAAGGAGTTACCGTGGTTCAGAATGAGAATGGTGAAATGGTTCCCACAAGAGTCCAAAATGGCTGGAGGGTTTGTATTAATTCCCGAAAACTAAACTCTTCCACTCGAAAGGACCATTTTCCACTACCCTTTCTTGATCAGATGCTGGAACAGTTGGCTGGAAAAAGTTTTTACTGCTGCCTTGATGGTTATTCAGGCTTCTATCAAATTCCCATCGCTCCTGGAGATCAAGACAAAACCACCTTCATATGTCCATTTGGCACATTCGCTTTCAGAAGGATGCCATTTGGCCTTTGCAATGCACAAGCCACTTTTCAGTGATGTATGGTAAGTATCTTTTTTGTTTATGTGGAAAGTATAATTAAGGTTTTTATGGATGATTTCACGGTTTATGGGAATTCTTTTTCCAAATGCCTAGCCAACCTTCAGTTGATTTTGTAAAGATGTCTAGAGTCTACCTCTGTTTTGAATTATGAGAAGTGTCATTTTATGGTTGATAGGGGATTAATTTTGGGACATATTGTTTCATCTAGGGGTATTGAAGTGGATAAGGCTAAAATTGATGTTATTCAGTCCTTACCTTACCCCTGCAATGTCCGGGAAGTTCATTCTTTTCTTGGCCATGCAAGTTTTTACAGGCGGTTCATACAAGGATTTTCGAAAGTTACACAACCGCTGTGTAAATTGCTACAGAAGGATGCAACTTTCAAATTCAACCAGAATGCCGGGATGCTTTTGATACACTTAAAGAGAAGCTGACATCAGCTCCCATACTCACTTCACCTGATTGGAACCATCCCTTTGAAATCATGTGTGACGCAAGCAACTATGCTATCGGATCTGTGCTTGGACAGAGAATCGATAAGAAGCCTCATGTCATTTACTATGCATCCAGGACACTTGATAGTGCTCAACTCAATTATTCCACCACAAAGAAAGAGCTTTTAGCAGTAGTATTCGTGTCAGAGAAGTTCCAGTCTTATTTGTTGGGAGCAAAGGTAGTCGTATATTCTGACTAGGCGGCCTTGAGGTATCTATTAGCAAAGAAAGAAACAAAACCACGCTTCATAAGATCGATACTTCTACTCCAGGAGTTTGACCTTGAGATCCATGACAAAAAAGGCTCTGAGAATCTGGTAGCTAATCACCTCAGTCATCTAGTTAGAGAAACAGAAACGGAGCCATTGAAGGAAGAATTTTCGGACGAGAGGTTAGTTCAAGTCAATGCACTTTTTCCTTGGTATGCTGACTTGGTCAATTTTCTTGTCACAGGTACTATTCTAGATTATCTATCATGTGTAGAAAAGGATAAGCTCATAAAGGATGCAAAGTATTATGCTTGGGATGAGCCGTATCTCTTGATTTATTACTCGGATCAAATTATCAGACGATGTATCCTAGATAATGAGGTTCAGTCAGTGTTGAAGTTCTGCCATACTAAAGCCTATGGGGGTTACTTTGGTCTTAAACGTACTATAAGGAAGGTGTTGGAGAGTGGGCTATTCTGGCCTATAATTTTTTGGATGCCTACCTCTACTGTAAGTCATGTTCCAATTGTCAACGAATGGGGAATTTAAGTCACAGGGATCAGATGCCTCTCACCTCCATTGTATCATATAAGATATTTGACATTTAGGGGATAAACTTCATGGGACCCTTTCCCAATTCCTATGGAAATTTATGCATTATTTTGGTAGTGGATTATGTTTCGAAGTGGGTAGAGGCGAAGACCACAAGGAAAGATGACTCTCAAACAGTGGTTCTTTTCATTAAGTCACATATTTTTAACCACTTTGGGACACCAAGAGTTCTGATTAGTGATAGGGGAACGCATTTTTGCAACAGAATTCTGGCACAATTACTTAAGAATATGGAGTTAGCCACCGAGTCTCAACAGCCTACCACCCGCAGACTAATGGACAGGCTAAGGTTTCCGATCGGGAATTGAAATCTATCTTAAGTAAAATAGTGAACCTGACTCGAAAGGATGAGCGTTAAATTAGAAGATGCATTGTGGGCTTATCGGACAGCTTACAAAACACCTATCAGTATGTCTCCCTATCGACTAGTTTTTGGAAAGGCATGCCATCTTCTTGTGGAATTGGAACACAAGGCATTTTGGGCCATCAAGAAGTGTAATGTATCTTATGATGCTACTGGAGAAGAAAGAAAATTGGAATTAGTCGAGCTAGAGGAGCTGAGAAATGAAGATTATGAAAGTTCAAGGATCGCACTAAGAAATTACATGATAAAATGCTAAGCCGGAAACAATTTGCAGTAGGACAGAAGGTTTTACTTTTCCAATCCCGATTAAGGCTATTTTCGTGAAAGTTACGTTCTCGGTGGATTGGTCCGTTCTCGGTAGTTCAACTTTATGACCATGGTGCAGTTGAAATTCAAAGCCTAGCTACCAGTAAAATTTTTAAGGTTAATGGTCACCGGCTCAAACCATTCTATGAGGGCTTTGCATCGGTACAGGAGCAAGAAGTTCAGTTGGAGGAGCCCCCGAGGAGCCCCCGAGGAGCCCTAAGCCTTAGGGATGGAGGTCTAGCCACAGGCAGTAAATAGAGGAACTTCCGGCAGGCAACCCGATTTGGCCTTGACCAGGGCTAATTTATTTGTTTTCTTTTCTTTTCTTTCAGTTAACTGCCATAACTGTCATCTTCAACCTTATGTTTTCTGGGTTTTCCTGCAGATTTTGTTTTTAAATAAGAGGCTTCAAGAAGTCTGGCTATGGAGATTTTCAGAGCTTCAGGGCTTGGCTATGGATGTTTCATTTAAAGACCGATTTAATTATTTTTATTGGGCTGGAATTTTTAAACTGAAGAAGGCTTATGTGGGCTTTTATAAGTGGGTTCGGTTTTAATATCCAAATACTTAAGGTTGAAAATATCTACATTTACTCCACTTCCTATTTCCACCTTGCATTTTAATCTCCATCTTCTCTAACACCCATTACCGAAACCCTACCACGCCAGCACTGCCAGTCCAGCCGACCTGTACCTCATCGTCGCCGCTCAGATTTGCCACCGTCTACCTCGCCTTCGCTGCTCAGAGCTGCACCCATGGGACGGCTAAAATGATCCAGCAACAAATCTGTGAATCCCGATAAGCTTGAACCATCGTTTGACCCAGCTCCGGTCAGAACCCGCTTGTCTTCTCGCCGGACGAAATCCAAGCCTTCTGTTCCCTCTTCTTCGATGGAGGCTGCTTCTTCTGCAGAACGATCTCCTGATGACGAGCACAGTACGAGCCATACCGAATCAAGCAGCCCCAACCCAAAACCCAAACAAAAACGACAGAAATTGAGAAAGAGGCAGAGCTCATACCATCCTCCTCCCCTTCTGGAGTTCTCGAATCCTGCTCATACATAGAGGTATCAAACCCTTCTTAACTATCCGTTTATTTCAGCGAGAATATTTTATATTCCTGCCATGAATGAGTTCCATTTGACTGCTGAAGTTTTTCGTTTGCTTACAAATGTTGGGTGGAAGGATTTCTTGCTGAATTTTGATTCCCTATGTATGATTCATTAGCTTTGGAATTCTACAGTTCTTTTAATTTTTCTGTTGATGATGACTTTGATTTAGCTGCCCCGTTTTGCATTTTCAATTGCTTGGAAATATGCATAATCTGTCTGTTACTTCTTTGAATGTTGGTTTGGGGTTTCTCACTGATGATTTTGTCAAATTAGATGCATATAAGGAGTATTTGTTTGATTATCCTGCTGACTTTGATGCTGGTGCCGTTTATTGTGCCTTATGTGAAAATGAATCTCTGGTGTTTAAGCCTGGAAAATCAAAGGCTAACTTAATTGTCAGTAAACCATTGCGCTACATTCATAGGATTTTAGCCTACCTGTTTTCTGCACGAAATGATGACACTACTGTGATTACAAAGTCTGAGCTATTTTTCTTGTGGTGCATGATAGAAAATAGGAAAGTCAATTTGGGTTATTGGATTGCGAGTAAGTTTCGTGCTTTAGTTGCTAACCCCAAGAAGCTATATTTAGGTTCCTGGGTTACATGTTTAGCTGTTCGCATACTTAGTTTTGACACCCAATCTACATCTCTGCGTTGTGTGTGTACATTGCCTGCTTTAGATTTGAGATTACTTGCAGATTTGCGCTTAGTCACCTGCACGGTCAGTGGCATCTGGTATTTTATGGATGCAGGATCTTTAGCGCCCTCTAAACCATATAGATTTACTAAGGCCACTGCTTCGTGCACGCTGAACCCACCTCAGCCACCAACCGATGAACGGTTGGGCGTTGTTTTGCAGCTGCTTCAGTCTCTCCAAGCCGACATGTCCGCTTACTTCGAGCATGTGGGATTCATTCCTCCCTCCCGTCGCCCTTGAGTGTTTCCCGTAGTCACTCCCCTCAGGCAAGCTCTTCCATTCTTCCATTTTTGCTTATCTGTCTGAATCTAGCTTAGGGACAAGCTGTCTTTAGGTGTGGGGATGTTTTTAGGGGCTATTTTTGGGCTGTTTTGAAAAAAAAAAGTATAAAACTCTGTTGGTGAATGCTTAGTTTTGTAATTTGAATTTTTTTTTTTTACCTTGAGGATGATTTTTCCTGAGAATGGTTCCCTAGAATTTTGGTAATCAGAGAAGTACTGATCTGAAAGTTGTTTAAAAAAGTTATCAACTAACAAAATCTGAACTTCAATGTGTGCCATGCATAATAGCTAGAAATTTTTTCTGATTTTCTGTTGTCAAGCCTTAATTTGAATATCGAAATATCCAATTCTTTGCATGAGCTTGAAAATTGACATCTTGCTTAATTTGGGCTGTGTTAGGGCTTCTCAGGAAATTAAATCGCATTTGTTTCTTTGTTAAAAGGAGGGGATATTCTAATAAAAAAAAAGAGAAAAGAAAGAAAATTTTCTTTTTTATGCTTTGTCAATAAAGGTTCCTTTGGCCAATCCGCTATGAACCGAGCTACTAGCCGCCAAGGTTTGTGTTGCTTGAGTAACCGGGTATAAGCGGGTCAGAACCGGGTATCTTCGTGTAAAAAGGGCTCCCACAACCTGAAGTAAGCAAAGTAAAAATAAAAAAAAGAAAAAAAACATATAATAATAAAGGAAGAAAAATTTTAGTGTTAATTTTTTGTTTTTCCCTCTCTTTTAGCATTGAAATAATTTGTTTGATAGATTCCTAGGATTGTTCTTGGATTAGTTTCCTATTTGCAAGGTGTGAATTTTGAAAAGTGAAACCTAAGTTGATTGTGTGCTTAAATTGGTGTGGCTTGGTAATGGGAGTTAAAAATTACTGAAGGCGATTTGTGCTTTGTGTGCATTTTTTAAAGGGATGTTTAGTTAGTTTGATGGCTTTATGTGAACCTTTTTAGGGTCCAATACTTCTCTAACTTGTTCAAGCAATTTGGGAATTGTTCTTAGGTGAATTGAACAGATTTTGATTTTATTCCTTTTGGTCCATGCTTGAGGGCAAGCATGGTCTAGGTGTGGGGATGTGTTATATGTTATATTTTGTATATTTTGACTTAGTTTTAGGGGCTTAAATGGGTATATTTTGGCATATTCTATGGCTTTCTACTGTTGTATGTTTTTTTATATTTGCAGATGCTTAATTGGAGATTTGGGCTATAACAGCTGATTTGGGCGAGGTTTTATCAAGACTAGAGTTGAAGTGTATTTTTCCGATTTTAACCTTGCCCAAGGCTAAATTTCTTCCGTCAGGGGCTGTTCAGGAACTTTTCTAATTTCAGGCTGGCAAAAAAAAAAAAAAAATTGGAGCAGATTAAGGCCCTAATCTAGAGAATTTGGACGTGGATTAAAGAGGCTATTTTGGGAAAATCTTTAATTTTTGTGGTCTTTAGGGTTGGATAAATAGGGGAGAGATCTTAGTTTTAGGAGGTAGAAAAAAAATCAGAATACAATTTTTCTTTTCTTAAGAGTTTTATCAACATCAATGAGCAGCTAATTTTCTTCTTTCATCTAGGGGATTCAAGGCTTGGATATAATTAATTGTGAGATTGTTCTAAACTTTAATCTTTCAATTTAATTCTCCATATTCTTATTTTTGCTTCAAGAGATATTTCTCTCTTTTGTTATTTTGTGTTTTAAATTTCTTGGCCAGTTGTTTAGATTACAAAATAATGAATTGTTATCAGTGAATAGGATTCGTAATCATTCGATTCATTGAATCTAGAACAATAAAAGGAATAAGAATTTAAACTTAAATCAACATCACTAAGAATTGGATGCTTTTCTAAAACTTAATGCTTTCGGGAAATTAAATCCTAGCCGCTAAGGAAGGGTTGTTTGACGAAGAGGGAAGTGTTTTAGCCGTGCTAGACAGATTCCACATTAGAAAAATTTGATCTGGGTGCGTTAAGCTAAGGGTTATAACTAATCTGGAAATTATTTTTCTCAATCAATAATCAATCCCATTATTCCAAGCCGAAGGACTGCCTAGATGAAGTTTCACATTAATTGTTTACTCTGTTTTTATATTAAATTCGGTTTTAATTTAGTATTCAAATAATTGTTACTTCTTTAGATTATATTTTAATATTAATTCAATCAATTCTCAACCCCCTCTTTTATTATTTGTTTGTTTAAATTTTAATGGTATTTAGCAATATTTAATCAAGTATTAACTCATTTGGATTCGACCTCAACTTACCTACTGCAAATTCAAGTGTTTAAGGGTTAAGTGATACTTATAAATTTATCTTTGGCGGATTCGACAACCGATCACTATGCTAAAACTTAAATAGGCTAGAAAATAACTAAATAATCATAAAAGTAGCACACATGTTGCCACTAACATACACCATTAACATACTAACAAAGCCACTAACACTACTTACTAATTGCCACTAACACCACTGAATAACCACTAACCATTTGCAATTAGTAAACCTTAAAATTAGGAGCACTTCTAAAAAATTAATTTGCAACATTTTAGGCATTTTCAACACAATTAATCAAAATACTATAAGTACGGACATTAGGATTGCAACCATTTCTCCTCATCACATCAAACAATTTTTTCACTAGATGCATTTGCCCATGTAAACCATGTCCATCTATAAGTGAATTGTAAGTAATGACATCAGGTTCAATACCCCTCTGAATCATTATGCTAAGGTGTTATATAATTATCCACCATTTCATTGAACAATGATGAAGGTTCATTCCATTTGCTCGAATAGCACATACAGTGAATTAAAAAGCTGTAAGTGACAACATCGGCCAAAATTTCTCGACTCTTAATCTCATTGAAGAGGTGAAATGCTTCATTAACTCTATTATGCTTGCAAAGAGCATCAATGATGGTATTATATGTCACCACATCAGGCTCACAACCTTTCTCGGCCACATGCAAATTTCCAATTTTACATAAACCATTCACAATCACATTATAAGTACGGACATCAGGTTGATGACCAATAGCCACTATTTTGTCGGACAAAACTACTGCATGAACAATTTATGTTAAGTTTCAAATTAACTCCTTGAAGAGTCGATTTTAATTTGAATTCAAATTTAACTGTATTTTACGAACAAAATGTGTAATTGTTTTAGTAAAATAGTTCAAAAATAGCACACATGTTCCAAAAACAAATACATGACGAATAGAATGGGAGATGGGGCTTTAAATTAATTTATCAAAAAGACAAGGACCAAGTTGTAATTACAAGTACATTTTCTCCTCTATAAATTGACCTCTTGCCCATTGACTCCATTGCCATTATAAATTTATTATCACAACTTCGTTCCCATTAAAAACACTGTTAATTAAGTGCTTTAGTTAATTAAGGTAAGCAAATCTCATCGACAGTTTAAAATCAAATCTTTCTTTTGTTAAATTCAATGACCTCAGAGAAATGGATCATCTTTTTTATATTTATAAAACAGAACAGTGAAGTTAAATTGGCAACAAAGAGATGAAAATCAACGCAGATTGCAGGGCACTGAAACAAAAAGCTTAATCGCATGCAACATTCTTATTCACCGATACAACACCAATGTAACTCAGTGAATTTTAAACACCGTCCAAACTGATTATCATACTCATAACCCTTACTCAGTAAACGAAGGTATTATTCTGAATTAAACTCACCAAAGAAAACCATCAGGAAAGCCTCTGTCATTGTCAGCAGCCAACTGGCGTGGTGGTGGTGACCTGAGCTAGCAGTTTTAGCTGAGATGAAGGACCGAACGGTTGCTTCAGTCTTTACTCAACATTCAGATTGCAGACCAAACTGAAACCGATCTGGATAGGACAACAGAACAAAACATTTTGGCTCGCTTCTGTTGGTTTTATCTCCAATGATGCTAATATCCACAGACTCTTAACAATTGATTCAGCAGTGTTCAAATGCTACTCATATATATAGGTCCACAAATAGACACATTCCGTGGAAAATCCAGGAGTGCAGCAGGTTCCTACAGCTCCGCCATGGCCAGCTGCAACTTGCAATAACTTCACAGAAATTGGCATACTTCGTGGCTCTAAGACCTGTAAATTGGCTCCATGCATGTTACAGAAATTGAATAATTTGAAAATATTACTGGGAAAAATATTTACTTCAGAGGATTCATAAACATGTCTGAATACTGCTCAAGACAACACAAAGAGCTTCAACAAGACATAATAAAATAGGGGGATTTGAAAAAATTGGTTACATATTTAACAGGTCTTAAGATTTGAGATTCCGAACACTTATCCTAAAAATACTAAAGCACAAAGCAAATCCAGCAAAAAGGAGTCCGCTATATGCCCAAGATAGTTATAATATTACATTAACTTCATAGGAATATTTAACTGTATATGTTTCAATACTGGCAAATTTCAGCACAACTTAGTATCCTAACCAAAGTTTCTTTGCCTCTTTTTGGTAATTGAAGATGCCCCGTCATCTTGTTTATAGGCTGATACGAATTATGTACTATTATTACTTAAGCTTATTCTAGAAATAAAAGTTGAAACAAAAGAGTGTTTTAATCTTACATCACTAAGATACATATGATGTGCATTTTTAGAGTCAAGTTACAGAATGGCTGAACTTAAATGTAAAAACGACAAAATTTCATGTAAATCTATAATATATTGAATATTTTGAAAAAGCTGCCAACCTTGTAGATTTTAAGGCAAAGGTACTTGGCACTCCATTTATAGCAACATCCTCACTGAAACTGGCTTCACAGAGCAGAGCAGTCCAACCCATATTTATTGGCTGCTGTGCAGATGCAAACACATCAAGCCAAATCAGGATTTAAAACTCATGTATTCTTATTTATAGGAAATGACTCATAAATTTATTTTCTAAAACTTTTACCTTGACATCCATTACAACAGATTCATAGTAATTCCAGGATGGCTTTATTCTCCGCAACCAACACAAATGTGGCATTATCTGCAGAGAAGTCCTTCCCTCGCATTTCACGGATAAGCTCTGCTGCCCTCGATAAATCCTTGTGCCGGAGAAATCCATGAATAATCAAATTATAAGAGCAACTATCTGGCATGCAACCATTGTTTTCCATGTTTCTGAAGACCTGCTATGCTTCGTCTAGGAACACCTTCCTGCTAAGTCCATCAATTACTATATTAAATGTGTAAACATTAGGCTGCAACCTGCCATTAGGGAGTCTAGATAACAATTTCTTTGCATCTTTAAATCTTCCAGCTTTGCACATGGCATCAATTAGGATGTTATATGTAATCATATTCGGCTTCAATTTGTTCACTTGCATTTGCTCAAATAAGAACAACCCAACATCAAGATACCCACGTTCACAAAAGCCATGCATCAAAGTATTCTAAGTTACTGTATCGGGAAGATAGCCACTTACACAAGACTCCTCAAGAAACTCGAGAGCTTCCCAAGGCCTTCTTGCATGGAATAAGCCACAAATAAGAGTATTGTAGGTATAATCATTAGGATTTAAAACTTTATGAAGCATTTCATAAAAAAGTTGCTTTGCCTCGTAAATATATTTCTTCTTACCATACCAATTAATCAAAATGCTATAAGTATGGACATTAGGATTGCAACCCTTTCTCCTCATCACATCGAACACTTTTTTCACTAAATGCATTTGCCCGTGTAGACCATGTCCATCTATTAATGACCTGTAAGTAATGACATCAGGTTCAATACCCCTCTGAATCATTATGCTAAGAACAGCTTGAGCCTTTATTATCATCCCTTCTTTACAAAGTTCATCAACTAAAAAACGAAAAGTAACAACATCAGGTGCAATATTATTATCCACCATTTCATTGAACAATGATGAAGCTTCATTCCATTTGCTCGAATAGCACATACAGTGAATTAAAGAGCTGTAAGTGAAAACATTGGGCGAAATTCCTCGACTCTTAATCTCATTGAAGAGGTGAAATGCTTCACTAATTCTGTTATACTTGCAAAGAGCATCGATGATGGCACTATATGTCTCCACATTAGGCACACATCCGTTCTCAGCCATTCTTTTGAGCACAGACATAGCCGCATCCAAATTTCCAGATTTGCATAGACCATTCACAATCACGTTATAAGTACGCACATTAGGTTGATGACCCATGGCCACTATTTTGTTGAACAAGTCAACAGCATGACCAATTTTTCCTTGCCTACATAACCCATCAATCAAAGTTGTAAAAGTTACGATGTCAGGTTGGAAACCAATCTTGTAAATTTTAGCCAAAACAGAAAATCCTAAATCAACACGCTTTAAATGGCAGAAGCACTTAATTAAGATGCTACAAGTATGAAGATCAGGTTGAATTCTCACCAATTCCATCTGCTTGGACAAAGAAATGACGGTCTGAAATTGTTTCATCTTAACCAGCGAAGACAACAATTCAGTGAATTCGATAACAGAAGGCCGAGGCCTAACACGTAGAAGCTTATGAAAGGAAGAGAGAAGTTCATTGAGGTCAGCAGTGGCAGAATTACGAGTATGGAGCGGAGAAATGAAAGCGATAATCTGATGAAAGGGAAAAGGAGTGAGAGATGAAGTAGAAGAAGAGGAAGAAAGAAGGCGTCTGGAGGTGATAGTGAACACGGCGGCTGAAGGCCCTAATAGGGAAGGGAGATTTAGATTCAGTGCAGCGGCTGTGATGTGAATGAGAGAGATCCCTAAAACTTCCAGATGAAATTTTATGAACTTATTTTTATTATTATATTATTATCAATAAAATGGCAATCTTTTTCAGAGAATCTATTAGATATGCTTTAAACAAATTAGGACATACAACCCAGTTTCATTTCGCGGTGAGCAAAACCGAAATAAAGTCCAAAAAACAAAAATTCAACCAAATTAAACCAATCCATATTGTATTCTAATTTGGTTCGATTTTAGGTTTGGATGAGTTTGGATTTCGGTTTGGATCGTATCAAAAACCGACAAAACCAAAAACCAAATTGAATTGCATATATTTGACGGAAGAAAAATTTGCAAATGACTCTAGTCAATCGATATTTGTTCCTTTATGTTTTAATTTTTATAGTTGTTGACATTTAGAGTTTCGGCCAATTTTATTGTTGTCTTTAAATTCAAACAGAATAATTTTTGTATCACAATAACCCAAATTATGTATATTTTTACATGCAAGTGACATAATATTTTTGCATCAACTTTATAAATACTCATTTCAGGCCTCTGAATCATTATGCTGCTGGCCATAGATTGAGCCTTTTCTTATCATTCCTTCCTTACAAAGTTCATCAACCATATTCTAACTGTAAGATCTTACTGGATTCATAGTACATGTTCCAACATTGCCCAAGACAACACAGAGTTTCCAAAACTTCTGTAAAATGGTAACTAAATCAAGAACAGAAGCAGACAATGATCACCTTTTTCATATCTATAAAACCTTCATCTGAAACAGAACAGTGAAGTAAAAATAGCAACTAACAAATTCAAATCAACACGAACTGGACAGGCCAGTCCCTTAACTGCCCTAAATCGATTTGCAAGGCGTTGAAACATAAAGCTTAATTAGATACAATCTTCTTATTCACAGATCCAATACCAATATTCTTAATCGGATACAACACAGTAAATTGATTATACTTTCTCCCTTACTCCGTACCGATTAAACAAAATGAAATGCAACTAAACGAAGGCATTAATCTGAATTAAACTTACCAAAAAACCGTCAGGACAGCCTCTGTCATACTCAGCAGGGAACTGGTGTGGTGGTGGTGACCTGAGCTAGCAGTTTTAGCTGAAATGAAGCACCGAATGGTTTCTTCAGTCTTTACTCAACATTCAGATTGCAGACCAAACCAAAACCGATCTGAATAGGACAACAGAACAAAACATTTTGGCTCAGTTCTGTTGGTTTTATCTCCAGTGATGCTAATATCCATAGCCTCTTAACAATTGATTCAGCACAGTGTTCAATATTTTTCAAATACTACTCATATAGGTCCAAAAATAGACACATGCAGTGGAAAATCCCGGGTGCAGCAGGGTCCTTCAGCTCTAGACGTTAATTTTCCTACAACAAAACATTTCAATAATGTCAATTACAATTTCAGGAAAACAATTTCGCCCTTATTTTGTTGTAAAAAAAACTGCTTTGTGTTCTCTTGAATGTTAATTATGGTTCAGCTTCAACTACAGAGTAAGAGTATTATAAGAAATGATAGTAATGGCATTCAAATTTGTACATAAAGTAAATTGTATAATGACATTTGCTAAATGTCTCACATTCACAAAAGTAAGCAAATTCAAATCCTATAGTTACAGAGGGAAAAAGAAAGAATACCAATTCAGCTCAAAATTACAAACATAACAAATTCCAAACCTCAACTTTGAAACTATATTATATGATTGATACATAAAATTAATATCGCTCGCTGAGTTCCCAAGTGTGTTTTCAGCGGCCTCCGGGTACTCTGTTCCACGATAAATAAGAAGGATCCCCAAGAAGCCTGGTAAGACATCGCAGTTGAAACAGTCAGAAACTATGCCATCGTATTCATACTAGATTATATGCAAACAACTTGCAAATTCCTCAAAATATGTTTAGAGTTGACTCAAATATAACATTTAGTTTAACACAAAATGCCATGAAAAAAAAAACTAGAATTGAGACCGTTATCCATGATTGCTACAGATCATGACAACCCAAGAACATATACTATAGTTAATACACAACATGATCAGAGTTTGGTAACACCAAACCACCAATTTCAAAAATTCTTTTTTTTTTTTTATTTTTTTTTTATGAACATCAAACTCTTATCAGTTTTATTTTGCCAGAACCTCACTAAATCATAATATCTCAGGAATAAGGTTCAATTTTGCCCGTGCCATTATTGGGGGTAAACAAAATATAAACTCTAATGCATAAAAATGTGCAGTTTTACACCAAGGTCAAAAGCCTAGCGCAATCAACAGGGTTCCTTGGAAAATCTACCAATAACTACTGGCAGAGTTTGGTCAGTTAGCATGTATTGCACCTTTTTGTATGTTTAAGGTTATATTGCTCACTCTCAAAAATGTTCAGAACACACTTGTATCTTATCCTTAATTTCCCACTGTCCACATGCAAAATATTCATCATAAATTGAAAATTGAGGAGAGAATTTTAAAAGCCTTGCTAATTTAGGATTGAATTATAGATTTATGTTGAGTAGAGATATGATAAAGAATATTACCTAGGCTTGATGAGATATACAAGAGTAAAGCGCATTGCCTGGAAGAAGCATAATCCCCCAACGGTAAGATAAGCTATTCCAAGAAAGTCATTCTTTCCACCAAGCCAGCTTGTTGTTGAGAGCACCAGTTTCTTCTTGCCATTGAAACTGTATGTATTATAGTTATTTTGCAATGTACTACTATTGAATCATTGGGCTGTAGGTCCTCCTCTATTTTCCCATACAACTTTCTGAAAGTTGGCACAGCTGCTGTTCGCATCCAAACGATAACATCCTCCTGTTCACTCAACTGTTACACGAAAATTCAACTGCATCAGCTACATGCCAGTAGTACAAATAACACCGGGAATTGAATTTGATGGGGCCATGAATAGCTTCAATTAGAGCTAAAAAAATTCAAAAAATGACGGAAAAAAGCATGAAAAAATAAAGGAAATTTACAATTTTATATAGTGTGACTACAATCTTGACATTTTTTAGTTTGAAACTCAATACTTGAAGGCATCCTAAGAAATTTCAATCCTACTGAGTGGGTCAATAACATTCACAGAATCAAAGAAGTTGAAAGGAGCAGGCAAGAGGGAGCTACAGGTCATGGCTACAGCTCATATCATAAGATTTTCTGAAGTTTTGAAAGTCTATTAGACCTGCAGTACTTTTTTTTTTTTTTATACAATATGAATAATCCATTAAAATGTCCATATATTTCTAACACATATTTTCAATGACCAACTTAGAAGAAATGTTGTAGAATAATGACAAATATTTGCTCTAATTGAAATGAACTGAAAATAGAGAATGAAAAAATAAATTAGTTCCAGTATTCAAGTATGATATGAAGCTATGATCTGAAAATGAAATCACAATTCATTTGGTGATATCGAATAGAAGATCAGAAGCAATTAATTCTTCATCATTCTTAGATTTCATCGTCTTTGTGACAACATAAAAAATATATTAACAAGCTTACTTCATGCTAATGAATTTCTCACATAGTCACTCATCCTAGTCAGGAGCATTCAAGAACTGTAAGTCCTGTTGATTGGCTCCTTTCATGTTTCAAAAACTGAATAACAGTAAGATATTATATTAACATATCAACCAGTATATTTGGAATTGACTCATAAATTTATTCTCCGCAACCAACGCAAATGTTGCGAAAGCCTCTGTCATTGTCAGCAGCCAACTGGTGTGGTGGTGGTGATGACCTGAGCTAGCAGTTTTAGCTGAGATGAAGGACCGAATGGTTGTTTCAGTCTTTACTGAACATTCAGATTGCAGACCAAACCGAAACCCATCTCGATAGGACAACAGAACAAAACATTTTGGCTCGCTTCTGTTGGTTTTATCTCTAATGATGCTAATATCCATAGACTCTTAAAAATTGATTAAGCACAGTGTTCAAATGCTACTCATATATATAGGTCCACAAATAGACACATTCAGTGGAAAATCCAGGGGTGCAGCAGGGTCCTACATCTCCGCCATGGCCAGCTGCAACTTGCAATAACTTCACAGAAATTGGCATACTTCGTGGCTCTAAGACCTGTAAATTGGCTCCATACAGAGATTGAATAATTTGAAAATATTACTGAGAAAAATATTTAATTCAGAGGATTCATAAACATGTCTGAATACTGCTCAAGACAACACAAAGAGCTTCAACAAGACATAATAAAATAGGGGGATGTGAATAAATTTGTTACATATTTAACAGGTCTTAAGATTTGAGATTCCGAACACTATCTTAAAAATACTAAAGCCCAAAGCAAATCCAGCAAAAAGGAGCCCGCTATATGCCTAAGATAGTTATAATATTACATTAACTTCATAGGAATATTTAACTGTATATGTTTCAATACTGGCAAATTTCAGCACAACTTAAGTTTCCTAACCAAAGTTTCTTTGCCTCTTTTTGGTAATTGAAGATGTCCCATCATCTTGTTTATAGGCTGATACGAATTATGTACTATTATTACTTAAGCTTATTCTAGAAACAAAAGTTAGTGTTTCAATCTTACATCACTAAGATACATATGATGTGCATTTTTAGAGTCAAGTTACAGAATGGCTGAACTTAAATGTAAACACGGCAAAATTACATATAAATCTATAATCTATTGAATATTTTGAAAAAGCTGCTAACCTTGTAGATTTTAAGGCAAAGGTACTTGGCACTCCATTTATAGCAACATCCTCACTGAAACTGGCTTCACAGAGCAGTCCAACCCATATCTGTTGGCTGCTGCAAGCAGATGCAAACACATCAAGCCAAATCAGGATTTAAAACTCATGTAATCTTATGCGTAGGGAATGACTCATAAATTTATTTTCTAGTACTTTTACCTTGACATCCATTACAACAGATTCATAGTAATTCCAGGATGGCTTTATTCTCCGCAACCAACGCAAATGTTGTATTATCTGCAGAGAAGTCCTTGCCTCGCATTTCACGGATAAGCTCTGCTGCCCTCGATAAATCCTTGTGCCGGAGAAATCCATGAATAATCACATTATAAGAGCAACTATCTGGCGAGCAACCATTGTTTTCCATATTTCTGAAGACCTGGTATGCTTCATCTAAGAATCCTTTCCTACTAAGTCCATCAATTATTATATTAAATGGGTGGATTGTAGGCTGCAACCTGTCAGTAGAGAGTCTAGATAACAATTTCTTTGCATCTTTAAATCTTCCAGCTTTGCACATGGCCTCAATTAGGATGTTATATGTAAACATATCAGGCTTCAATTTGTTCACTGGCATTTGCTCAAATAAGAACAACCCAACGTCAAGATACCCATGTTCACAAAAGCCATGCATCAAAGTATTGTAAGTTACTATACTGGGAAGATAGCAACTCCTACAAGACTCCTTAAAAAACTCAAGGGCTTCCCAAGGCCTTCTTGCATGGAATAAGCCGCAGATAAGAGAACTGTAGGTATAATCATTAGGATTTAAACCTTTAAGAAGCATTTCATCATAAATTTGTCTTGCCTCGTAAATACATCTCTTCTTACCATACCAATTAATCAAAATGCTATAAGTATGGACATTAGGATTGCAACCCTTTCTCCTCATCACATCAAATACTTTTCTAGCTAGATGCATTTGCCCGTGTAAACCATGTCCATCTATTAATGAACTATAAGTAATGACATTAGGTTCAATACCCCTCTGAATCATTATGCCAAGAACAGCTTGAGCCTTTATTATCATCCCTTCTTTACAGAGTTCATCAACTAAAAAACTAAAAGTAACAACATTAGGTGCAATATTATTATCCACCATTTCATTGAACAATGATGAAGCTTCATTCCATTTGCTGGAATAGCACATACAGTGAATTAAAGAGCTGTAAGTGACAACATCGGCCAAAATTCCTCGACTCTTAATATCATTGAAGAGGTGAAATGCTTCACTAATTCTATTATGCTTGCAAAGAGCATCGATGATGGCACTATATGTCACCACATTAGGCTCACAACTGTTCTCAGCCATTCTGTTGAGCACAGACATAGCCTCATCCAAATTTCCAATTTTGCATAGACCATTCACAATCACAGTATAAGTATACAAATTAGGTTGATGACCCATGACCACTATTTTGTCAAACAAATCTACTGCATGACCAATTTTTCCTTGTCTACATAACCCATCAATCAAAGTTGTAAAAGTTACAATGTTAGGTTGTAACCCAAGCTTGTAAATTTTCGCCAAAACAGAAAATCCTAAATCAACACGCTTTAAATGGCAGAAGCAATTAATTAAGATGCTACAAGTACAAACATTAGGTTGATTTCTGACCAATTCCATCTGCTTGGAGAATGAAATGGCCGTCTGATAATGTTTCATCCTTACCAGTGCAGACAGCAAGTTATTGAACTCAATTACAGGTGGTCGGGGCTTCACTCGTAGAAGCTTATCAAAGGAAGTGACAACTTCATTGAAATCAGCAGTGCCAGAATTACGGGTATGCAAAGGAGAAATCAAACCTGTAATCAGATGAAATGGAGAAGTGATGGACAAAGCTGAAGATGAAGAAAGACGAAGGCGTCCGGATGTGATGGTGAACATTGTGAGTGCGAATCGAAAATCCGTAACAATTGGAGATGTGAGAGTGAGGGGCGATTTTGGGAAGCTGTTGTGAATGAGAAATCCCTAAAAATTGCAGATCAAATCCTATAAGCTGTTCTTTTTGTAATATTTGATTACTGAAACCATTTTTAATATTACTAAAAATTGTATGAGATTTTGTTGGCCATTTTATATTTGTAAATTTTTAAACAATTTTTTTAGACTCTAATTAATAAAGGGAAAAAAAGAAAAAGAAAACAAAAAAAGTTATTTGTTGTGAACAAATATATATAACATAATGATTAATATATTTATAAAAAATAGGAAAAAAAAAAGTGGTTTGACTGATTTACAAATTAAGCGCTTATCATCAAATAAACTCTGCTAAAATTCTTTTATCCTTCGAAATTTTATAGGATACTTTTTAATTTTGTTTATTAAAGTATAATGTATCTTGGTGTGGGAACTTGTAATTTTTCGGATATGAGTATATTTTTATTAATTAATAATGTAGAAAAATAAAGAAAATTATAAAAAATATAAAAGTTATTGAAAAATATCCAAATTTTGCAAGTATGTTGATTAAAGTACAATGGATCTATATTGTTATTAATTAATAATGTAAACTCATAATAAATAGAAAATTTACTAAAAAATTAAAAAATATATATATAAACATTATATTTAATAACTTTACAAAAAGATTTGAGAATTTGGATAATTTTCAAAAATTAATCTATTTTTTATTTTTTATTTTATTTTTTACATTATTAATTAATAAAAATATATTCAATTCCCGAAAAATTTTAAACCTCCACATCAAGGCTATTGTACTATAATCAACAAACTTCAAAAATTTCAGGTGGAATTTCGAAGATTTTAGTTTTCGCAGTTAGTGTTGGATGATAACCTCTTGATCTGCAAATCATCAAATCATGTGGCATGCTTTTGTAACGTTTTGAAATACAACCCTTGATCTGCAAACCAACTAAACCATAAAGTTTTTTTTTTTGTATTTTTTTATAGAAAATATGTTAATGTTTTTAAATTTTAATTATAATTTAATTAATAAAGTAAGTAATTATTGATCCTTAAAGTGGGAACAAATGATGCAAGTTTATTTATTGTGATAAAAAAACAATATAATGATTGCATTTAGGAAAAAATTAAGTTTTTTCTTATGAATTTTAGACAAGTAGTATGCTTCCATATGAATTTTCATATTTGATTTTATTGGTAATTTTCCAAATCAAAATATGAAATGGTATCAGAATGGTACGGAATTAGAATCAAAATCACAATTTATTATTTATATTTGGTTCGGTCATTAATCAAAATATAATTCATTTTCAAATTATATTTTTGAAATTAATCGTAATTTTAATAAGCATAAAATCAAATAATAATAATAAGTTATGAGTTAAATTAAGCTAAAATCATCTTTTATTAGCTTTTTTTTTTCTCTCTCTTCCATTAATATGAACTAAATTATGACCAGTGCAAATGCAAGATTTTTTTTTATATTTATTAAATTTAAAAAATTTCAATTTCAATTATTATTCATTCTTAATTTCTTCATTAATTGTATATGTATATAATAAATGAGAACCGATATCGATAGAGATAAAATATAGAATAATCATTTTAAAAAAAAAAGAGGAAAAAAACTAAAATGGAAAAAATAATAAAAATTCTAAAATAGGAGAATTTGTCCCAATCATCTCTAGGATTATTTTTTGCAAAAATAATTAAATATAAATATATATGATAAATTTTAGTAATACGTAAAAGATTATTTTTTAGTTTAATAAATTAAGAATTGACACGTAATCCCAATGTTTATTAAATATAAATATATATAATAAATTTTAGTAACACGTAAAAGATTATTTTTTAGTTTAATAAATTAAGAATTGACACGTAATCCTAATGTTTATCCATTTATATTATATATAGATATAGATTAAGTTATATTTTTTAAGGGATTCCAAAAGGCCAAATTGGATCTGTAGTATATTTTTATAGTTCTAGACATTATTTATTCTTTCTACAACAAAAACAATTCAAAAATGTCAATTACAATTTCAGGAAAACAATGTCGCACTTTTACTAGTTAAGGAATAGAACCAAGTATCGACAAAGTTTCTAATTTTTAGCATCTATATTTCATGACAACAGATGAACATGTGGTAACAAGTACCAATGTCTCTAGAACAAAATGTATTTTCAAAATTGTCAGATTCCAACAATGATTAACTGGCGGGTGTTTATGATTATGCATACAAGAAAACATTCTCAGATAACCGAAAAGCATGTTCTTCTACAGACCTCAATTTAGTTATGGCCCCATAGTGCACAAGAAAACTACATACCACATTGATATGGTAAGCTGAGAAGGATTCAGAGACTTACTGGCATTGATTCATTCAATCTTTTACCACCTATGAGACCTCCACTCCGAAAGTTCTTAGGAAAGACATCACTGCCAAATTTGTGATCCCTATCACTCTTCCACGAGATATCCTTCTTATTCACTTGTATTTGAGTGTTATTGCAGGAGAAGCTATAAGTATCATTAAACAAACTCTCCAAGCTATAAGACCACAAGGTACAATTGCAGCGTTCCCCCATTTGTATCTTCAGGCTCACAAGCATCTGGATTATTCTCACCGCTACGACTTCCCAATTGCCGGTCACTTCGGCTTTTCACATACCTGAATTATTAACAATCATCACAATGTTACCATCACAACAGACAAACTCAATTAACCATGCTTGTAAGTTCCTCTCAACCACCACTCTCCAATTTAGCAAGATTTGAATTAACATAGGTACAATCAGCATCTTTATTATAGAAGTGGCATTTTTAACTATGTATCAACTTATCAATAAACGAGATAAAAATGGAATTGAGGCAGCAACACAGTTTCACTTTAAGCTCACTATAGACATCAAAATTCAAGCTAAACTGTGCTTTAATCTTTCATTTTTCAAAAACTGAATAATTGTACGATTTATATTAATCTTAGAGGAATTAATACAACATGTTTTAGCATTCCCTACAAAACACAGAGAGCTCCACGAGACCATGAAATCCTTTTCTTTGATAAAACAGGCATAGAGGTTTGAGATTTCCAACAAAACACCGTAAAAAAATCCTATAATACCAGTGCAGTATATTTTTACATGCAGGTTCAAGTCAAGCGACATAATAATTTGAATGTCAAAGGATGATGCATCAACTTTATCTATTGAATGTTTTAAAAAAGCTTCTATCTCAGACTTTCAGGCCTTGCAATAAACTTGAGATTCACCGGTTTCAACGGAAACAAAGTTGATATTTTGCAAAAAAAATTGTGTTACACTAATTCGAAAATCATGTAATCATATACTGATTTCGTAGCTTGAAAATAATATTAGATGTTCAAACATCATCCAACTGAAATAAAAATTTTGAGCAATTGACAGCTTCTTTGATTTACTGCTCTAATCTCAGTTTCTATTCTAACATCAGAATTTTACAGAATCAAATTGCTTAGTAAGCTAATGCCCACGCAAATAAGACAACACTTGGTCAAGCCATTGAACAAAGTTGAACAACTAATCAAACCGCACAAGTTCTTCAAAAAAAAGTTTCATCCAGCCCAAAAACCTCTATTTCAAGAACAAACCCCATATAAAAAATATTCTGGCTCTGTAAACTTCTAGAGTGGGCATCAGACCCCTACCCAAAAAAATTGAAGTGGAGTGCCAATAAGCAGGACATCATCATTTGTAAGCAGACGTAATAAATGTAAATTTCAACTCATCTCCTTACCTCGATATGCATGAAGACAATTTATAGTAATTTCAGGATGGCTTTATTCTAGTACTTTCATGCATAGGAAATGACTCATAAATTTATTTTCTAGTACTTTTACCTTGAAATCCATTACAACAGATTCATAGTAATTCCAGGATGGCTTTATTCTCCGCAACCAACACAAATGTGGTGTTATCTGCAGAGAAGTCCTTGCCACGCATTTCACGGATAAGCTCGATAAATCCTTTTGCCGGAGAAATCCATGAATAATCACATTATAAGAGCAACTATTTGGCATGCAACCATTGTTTTCCATATTTCTGAAAACCTGGTATGCTTCGTCTATGAACCCCTTCCTGCTAAGTCCATCAATTATTATACTAAACGTGTAAACATTTGGCTGCAACCTGTCGGTAGGGAGTCTAGATAACAATTTCTTTGCATCTTTAAATCTTCCAGCTTTGCACATGGCCACACTTAGGATGTTATATGTAAACATATCAGGCTTCAATTTGTTCACTTGCATTTGCTCAAATAAGAACAACCCAATGTCAAGAAACCCATGTTCACAAAAGCCATGCATCAAAGTATTGTAAGTTACTATATTGGGAATATAGCCACTTCCACAAGACTCCTTAAGAAACTCGAGGGCTTCCCAAGGCCTTCTTGCATGGAATAAGCCGCATATAAGAGAACTGTAGGTATAATCATTAGGATTTAAACCTTCCCGAAGCATTTCATAAAAAAGTTGCTTTGCCTCGTAAATACATTTCTTCTTACCATACCAAATAAGAACAAGTTGGAGCACAGAGAGAACTATTCATATTCTCGATAAACAAATGGAGTCAGTTTCATGAAGAACAGAAATCGAAGTATAAGAAATCTAAAAGTGAAGTATACCCTTATTTTAATTTTCATTGACACCACAACAATCAACAGCAGAAGTAAGAACTAATAATCAATTGCTTTTCAATCTCGCGATCCCTAATCCATCCAAATTGAGATCAAACCATGCAACCCAATATCAAATTCAATCCAAACAATTGATCTAAAATCCCTAATCGATTGAAGGAGCAGAGAAAGTACTAAATTACAGATCAAAACAGACGAAAGAGGATTTAAGGGGTTAACATATCTAACATACTTTCACTAATTAGAAATGCAAATATACACTTCTTATCCTGAATCAAGCAATTCACAAACAACAAACAAAAAATCAGAACAAAATTCAACTGAAAATTAGAGCAAAGAGAAATTATTCCAGTTCTCCATAAAAACATCCAGTTTTATAATAGAACAAAAGATCAAGTAAAACCAATCAAACAAGTATTCTAAAGTTGAATTACACACAAAGTTGAACTACTGATCAATCAATTGCTCTTCAATCTCACCAGCTCTAATCCATCCAAATTAAAATTAAACCAAACAAACCAAAATCAAATTCAATCCAAACGATTGATCTAAACCCCTAATTGATTAAAGGAGAAGAGAAAGCAGAACAAATCACAAAACTTCACAAATCAAAACCCACAAAAGAGTGTTTAAGGGGTTCATTGCAGAAAGAGGAGAGCTTTAAGCTTACAAGGGACTCAGGGCGGGCGTTGCGGCGGAGGCGTTCCTCAAGCTCCAGATTCTGGGAGCTAGTGAGCTGCATAACGCAGTAGCCAATGATACCTGGAACGACGCCGCAGACGGTGGCGAAGGTAAAAAAGAAAGACTTTGAATCCCTCGTTTTACTCGCCAACCATCTCCACCTTTCGCTCTTCTCCCACAGGAACGACATTTTTGAAACCCTCTCCAGCTCTGCAGTTTTCTCTTTTCAGAGTGAACTATGAGACTAATATTTTGATTCAGTGATTTTTTTTTTTGGTTTATTTATTCATAATTTTTGTGATAAATTTGAATATCAATATAATGATACAATTATACTCGTAAAATTTTTTATTCAATTTTTATTTTACTCGTTTTTATAAAAATGATTATATGTTAAAATTGAATTTTTTTTTATTACACCTTCTAGAATAATTTTCTAATTTATTTTCATCTTGAATTGGAAAGTTCTAAATTGATTTTTTATATGTAATTAAGGGCCGGTTTGGGATTGCTGTCAATGAAAGTGTTGTCAGGGAAAGATCGGTTTCATTACTTTCTTTAAAAGCAGCTTTAAGTGTTTTCCCAGTACTTTTCTGAATAAAATCTAATTTTTACCAATCGTGTATTTGAGACTGTTTTCTGCAGCCCTAAAAGCAACTTTTAACCAAAGTAAAGATTTCCATATTTTGGCTGAAAGCTGCTTTCCACAAGCTCTGGTCCAAAATCATTTTTAAGAAAATGTCATGTTAATACTAAATTTATAACCAAGTTATGGTTAGATTAAAGTTAATATAATAATATTGATACTGGTACTCTAGCGATTGAATGTAGAGATAGTGCATGTATTTTGTAAGAAATTACGAAAGCACTATAATTGTTTATCGGGCGAAAAAGATATAACGGTTTGTTTTACTATCTTTTGGTTGAAACTCATGCTATGCGAGATGTGATTTGTTTTGACGTTAATACTGGTTTTGCAAAAGTCATTTTCGAAGATATCGCCAGATTCTTTTCATCAAGGTAAATTTATTTTTGGGATTAAAGTTATTTTAGAATATACCATTAGACTCTTTTCTTCTTTTCATGATTGTATTTTTAATCGTGTTAAGAAAACTTGTAACAGGATGACACAATGGAGGGGTGACAGAGATTAACGATAACTCATTCTAAGCAATACGAAGATACCCGATGTAGCCCGGCCCAAACCCGACCCATGAACAGGTCTATGACACAATGGAGGGGTTACAGACATTAATGATAACTCATTCTAAGCAAGATTATTACAACGAAGATACCTGTAGTTTATACGTAGAGTCCTTATATATCTAGCTATAAAATGAAGCGAACTATACACATAATATATTACAGCCCTAACAAACACGGGCTCAAATCCAACAAGGGCCCAAGTATAGTATGTTGTGGGCCTAAGTAATTTTGGGCCGTTGCTTATCCCCGTTGGGCCTGTATTTACTAGTGTGGCCCTATTTTAATTAACAACATTTCAAACATAAATTAAGTTATTTAAATAATCAAACAGAACTTTAAAGAAAAAAAAAAAAAAAGAATCTGTGAAAAATTCATCATATCAAATTATGCTCTTTTTGATTAAATTAATTCAAAGATATTGCCGATAATAAAAACATAAAATTCCTAAATATTATCATGTGCTCTCCATCCTAATTTTCTCTACTTCTCATGACAACCAAACCATAGTATTGGCAAAGTATCTGATTAATTCCCATAACTAAAAATTTTCTAAAAAGAGAATCAAAGTCGTCATTAAAAAAAAAAAAAAAAAAAAAAAAAATTAATTCAACCAATTCAACAGATAAAAGATTAGAAACTAATTGGGGTCCATTTTGTTGTTCTTTTTAATTTATAGGATTTCTAATTTACTTAATTATAAAAAATAAAAAATAAAATAAAAAAATTAGCCCATGTACTTTAATTTGATCACATTTATGGCCCATGTACTAAGCACAATTCATTATGTAAATGAATTCATCTATTTGAATTCTTCGTATACTTGGGCCCTCTTCTTTAGTTAAATACAAGAAATTTTTATGGAAAATTAAAAAATAAAAAGAAAAAAAAAACTTCTCGTTTCACTTTTTTGTAAATAAAGGGATGTGATTTTTTTGTTAAAAAAAGAAGATTGTGTTTTAATATGTTAACAAAAGAAGGACAACTAAAATTAAATCATGACATTATATAGGGCATTCTTGTTCATTTTGAACTCAAAATTTTTAAGTTAGTTAATAAAAATACAATAGACATTAATAATACATTTTGAAAATTTTTAAAAAACACAAATATTTTTTTAAATTAAATAATGATAATAACTTTAAAAAAATCATAACAAATTGAAAAATCTTGGAAAAATATTCAAATCTTGATGTAAAATTTTTAAATAATATTCATAAATTATTAGTATGTTAAATAACCAAAAATACCCTCAGTTATATCATTATTTTTAACAGAAAAATGTTAGTTTTCTTTTTTTTTTTTTAATATTTTAAAACACAATCATCTTTTTTTAATAAAAAAAAAACCACAGTACTTTATTTGCAAAAAAAAAATAATAATAATAATAATTGAAACTATAAACCGTTTCAAAATAATATGTAATTTACAGAATCAATTGCTTAGTGGGCTGCCGCCCTGCAAATAAGACAACACTAATTCAAGCCATTGAACAAAGTTGAACAACTAATCAAACCACACAAGTTCTTGCCAAAAAAAAAAAGTTTCATCCAGCCCAAAAACCTCTATTTCAAGAACAAACCCCATGTGAAAAATATTCTGGCTCTGTAAACTTCTAGAGCGGGCATCAGACCCCTACCAAAACAAATTGAAGTGAAGTACCAATAGTTTAAAGCAGGACATTTCGAAATAAATGTAAATTTCAACTTACCTTTTTGCCTTGATATGCATGAAGACAATTTATAGTAATTTCAGGATGGCTTTATTCTCCGCAACCAACGCAAATGTGGTATTATCTGCAGAGAAGTCCTTGCCACGCATTTCACGGATAAGCTCAGCTGCCCTCGATAAATCCTTCTGCCGGAGAAATCCATGAATAATCACATTATAAGAGCAACTATCTGGCATGCAACCATTGTTTTCCATGATTCTGAAGACCTGGTATGCTTCGTCTAGGAACCCATGCCTGCTAAATCCATCAATTACTATATTAAATGTGTAAACATTAGGCTGCAACCTGTCAGTAGAGAGTCTAGATAACAATTTCTTTGCATCTTTAAATCTTCCAGCTTTGCACATGGCGTCAATTAGGATGTTATATGTAATCAGATTCGGCTTCAATTTGGTCACTTGCATTTGCTCAAATAAGAACAACCCAACATCAAGATACCCATGTTCACAAAAGCCATGCATCAAAGTACTGTATGTTACTGTATCGGGAAGAAAGCCACTTCCACAAGACTCCTTAAAAAACTCGAGGGCTTCCCAAGGCCTTCCTGCACGGTGTAAGCCGCATAAAAGAGAACTGTAGGTATAATCATTAGGATTTAAACCTTTACGAAGCATTTCATCAAAAAGTTGCTTTGCCTCGTGAATACATTTCTTCTTACCATACCAATTAATCAAAATGCTGTAAGTATAGACATTAGGATTGCAACCCTTTCTCCTCATCACATCGAATACTTTTCTAGCTAGATGCATTTGCCCGTGTAAACCATGTCCATCTATCAATGAACTATAAGTAATGACATCAGGTTCAACACCTTTCTGAATCATTATGCTAAGAATAGCTTGAGCCTTTATTATCATCCCTTCTTTGCAAAGTTCATCAACTAATATATTAAAAGTAACAACATTTGGTGCTATGTTATGAGCCACCATTTCATTGAACAACACCGAAGCTTCCTTCCATTTGCTCGAATAGCACATACAGTGAATTAAAGAGTTGTAAGTGAAAACATCTACCGAAATTCCTCGACTCTTAATCTCATTGAAGAGGTGAAATGCTTCACTAATTCTGTTATACTTGCAAAGAGCATCAATGATGGCATTATATGTCACCACATCAGGCTTACAACCGTTCTCAGCCATTCTTTTGAGCACAGACATAGCCACATCCAAATTTCCAATTTTGCATAAACCATTCACAATCACAGTATAAGTATACACATTAGGTCGATGACCCATAGCCACTATTTTGTCAAACAAATCAACAGCATGACCAATTTTTCCTTGTCTACATAACCCATCAATCAAAGTTGTAAAAGTTACAATGTCAGGTTGGAAACCAATCTTGTAAATTTTAGCCAAAACAGAAAATCCTAAATCAACACGCTTTAAATGGCAGGAGCAATTAATTAAGATATTACAAGTATAAACATTAGGTGGAATTCTCACCAATTCCATCTGCTTGGAGAATGAAATGGCCGTCTGATAATGTTTCATCCTTACCAGTGCAGACAGCAAGTTATTGAACTCAATTACAGAAGGTCGGGGCTTCACTCGTAGAAGCTTATCAAAGGAAGCGACAACTTCATTGAAATCAGCAGTGCCAGAATTACGGGTATGCAAAGGAGAAATCAAACCTGTAATCAGATGAAATGGAGCAGTGATGGACAAAGCTGAAGATGAAGAAAGACGAAGGCGTCCGGATGTGATGGTGAACATTGTGAGTGCGAATCGAAAATCCGTAACAATTGGAGATGTGAGAGGGAGGGGCGATTTTGGGAAGCTGTTGTGAATGAGAAATCCCTAAAAATTGCAGATCAAATCCTATAATCAACATGGAAAATTCAACATACAGTATACAGCATTAGGCAATATGAACCGTAATTTCCAAAGGAGCCGAAAAAATGGCCTGTAGATGCTCTGCTTGCATAAACAGAATTACCATTCTGAAATCCATGCACCGAATCAAACAAAGAAGCATCGGAAGAAAAATTGCATAACCATTGTAGTAGCAAAATCAGGCCAATAGATGCTATCCATGAACAAAATCAAATAAAAAAGCAACCACAAAGAGAAACAGCAAGAAACGAAAAAGAATCGCAAAAACGGTAGAACCCAAAGCTATCTAGATCTGGCTCAATTAAACAAATTTCACACTAAATCAGCTGATACAAACAAATATTTGGATATCAAGAAAAAGCCACAGGGAATCTACCGGCAAACTGAACTCGTTGGTCGATTGAAGGCAAATGGTTCTGACTTTGGATCGGAATGGTTGGACGGAGTCTAGCAGCGAGTAACAGACTCTGATCGGATTGGCAGAAGAGACCGGCGTCAGATCGAGGTGGTGGACAGCGGCGTTGAGGCGCTGAGGAGGAGCAGCGCTGATGAGGCGCGGAGGCGCTGACGGTGGAGAGAAAGCAAACCGAGGTGGTGGACGGCGGCGTTGAGGCGCTGGAGAGGAGCAGCGCGGATGAGACGCGGAGGCGTAGACGGTGGAGAGAAGGCAGATCAGGGTGCGGGACAGCAACGTTGAGGCAAAGAGAAGGAGCAGCCACAAGTTGTTCCAACAAATCTTTTGAGCAGAGAAAAAAATAAATGTTTGTCATCTGGGGCAAATATTTTAAACCCACTCACCAACAAACCTAAACCCATAAGAGTTCTACTCTTACTATTATTATTATTATTATTATTATTATTATTATTATCATAACTAATCCTGCCGAAAGACAAGTCTACAAAATCAAGTTTTCAAATCCTACCACAATCCTATCACCATCATTGTTATCATTATTATTATTATTATTATTATTTACTATTATCCCTATAATCATACGTACATTTTTTAATAATAATTATTATTATCATCAAGTTATAATTGTCATTTACTATTATAATAATAATAATTATTATTATTATTATCATTATCAACTATTATAACTATTATTGAAGATTCAAAAAATAATATTAATCTTAGATTAATATTGTGCTTTTTAAAGCATATAGCATTTTTCAGTGAGTAATCTTCACATTTTAAGTTATTAAAAACTAATAGTCGATTTTGCTTACTTATATTTTCTGGATAGACCCAAAAAATAGAAGTGGGGAGCAACTGATATAACCTATGGTATAAATCAAGGGTTAACCTAAATATAAGCTAAAGGTTAATATATTTATAACCTGAGAATAAGCTTAAGGTTAACCCTAAGAATAAGCTTAAGGGTAAACCTAATATAAGCTAAGGTTTATTATTTATCTCTCAACATTTATTACCTGTATCAGTTAAGAGTTCCTACCACCTGGCAACCCACCTCACAAGCAGTTAGAATGAACGTGGAACGTGTTGTTTCACATCAGGTAACTTCCACCCCTGAAGCTATAAATAGCTTCTCCTTCAATGATACGGGGGTTGGTTCTTTGATAATCAGAGCTTATACTATTTTGACAGCAATATAATCAGTATCACCAGATAACTTTGGCATCGGAGTGTTTGTGGGAAGAACACCCTTCCCACACTGTAACAGGTACCTTTGCTGAAGGAGAGTCATAATTTAACCACTACCGGCATTCACTCTCGGAGGCATCCTCGTCCGGTCAACCCTCAATCTTCCAGTAACACCCCTTGACGATCGATCTTCCCTTAACAAATTTACTGCTGTATCGTGGCTACAACAGTTGGCGCCGTCTGTGGGAAACCGATCAAAAAGCCATCTCTAGTTTCTTTGCATCTTCAGTTTCTTTTGCGGGAGTAAGATGCCTCCAAAGAGATCTCAAGTTGCACCTTCTCAGGCCAATCATCCAGAACATACTCACAGTGAACCACGAGAGGTACCTGATCGAGAAGATGATAGTGAACATGGACGCCATCTAGAAGGCACAATTCACCCTGCTCGACGCCATCCAGAAGGCACCATTCGTCCCGGAGGGTCGGGAGTTGTCCCACCAACTGTACCCTTGGAAGAATATGAATTTCTCAAGAGGAAATTTGAGGATAATAACCGCCGGCTTGAAAGTTTACTCACGTTTATTCAGCAAACTCATCCTCAGGATAAGCTTCCCCCACATTTACAGCCTAGGGGAAAAGATCATATAGAGCCTCATCATCCTGAAGACGATGAAGTGTCACACCCTTCACACGACAGGGTAGAACAGCACAACAATCGCAAGAAAAATGATGCGTACTATGAAGTGGTGGAGAGTACTTTCAGAGAAGGAGGCCTCCATACTACAGGAAGAAGGAATAATGAGGAATCCACATTCAGCGTAGTAGAAACCAGAGACTTGAAAAAGATGATTGAGGAAGTATTAGAACAGAAAAAGCTAGTTCCTGCAGGTGAAGAGCAGCCAGGAAGAAAAGTCCCCTTCACTGATGAGATAATGAAGAAACCCCTCCCAAAGAAATTCAAAATGCCTCAACTAGCTACATACTCTGGCAAAGGCGATCCCCATGACCATATGCAAAGTTATGAAGCTGTTATGCTACTCCATGGATGGGAAGATGCAATCATGTGTCGGGCCTTCTCCCTCACCTTAACGGAACATGCTCGAACATGGTTCAACAGCATGAAAGAAGGATCCGTCTCTAGCTTTGATCAACTCAGGGAGGAGTTCATAAATGCTTTCATCATCAATACAAGGAAAAAGAAGGATGCTACATACCTTCTTACCATCAAGCAGGAAGAACGAGAAAGTTTAAGGGATTACATTGAGAGATTCCGTGCTGCAACTTTGGAGATTCATGATCTTCAAGTAGGAATGGCGGTGGCTGGAGTACTTCAAGGAACAAGGTCGAGAGATTTCCAAAAATCCCTTTCTTATGATCAGCCTTCTACTCTTGGGGAGTTGTTCAGTCGAGCTAGCAAATTCATCCTTTCTGAAGATGTCATGAAGAACGTAACTGGAGGCTACCAGGATAGGAAAAGAAAGGAAAGGGATGAGCATCATGAGGAAGCAAAGAAAAATGGAAAAGGGAAAGAGGGGAGTCGTGCCCCCAAGTTAAAATTTGAGAGCTTCACACCCTTACTTGAACCTCGCTCCAATATCCTTGCAGCAATAGAAGGGTCAGGGCTACTCACATTTCCTCCAAAAACTGACAGGACAATGGGAAAGTTTGCTGATGCCTACTGTCGATTTCATAAAACCCATGGTCACTCTACAAACAGGTGTAGAGAATTAATGAACGAAATTGAAACCTTGGTACGTCAAGGGAAGCTTGGAAGATTTGTGTATGCCGAAAGATGGAGGGAAGAGAGACCCTCATACTCAGAAAGGGAAAGATATCAAAACAACAGAGGGAAGGATGACCGCAGTTATGCTAAGCCAAAGGAAGATAGGAAGGAGAAAGCGTCTGCGTTAGATAATAAGCCAGCTCATCCAACAATAAATGTCATCTCAGGTGGGGAGACCTTGGCAGGAGGATCTTCAGCTTCAAGAAAAGCCTATGCGAGACAAGCTTATGAAGTGAACAATGTCATGAAGATCCGCGATGAGGAAGTTATAACCTTTACCTCTGCAGATCAAGGAAATGTGGTAACTCCCCATGATGATGCAGTGGTCATTTCGGCCATCATAATGAAGTTCCCAGTGGAGAGAATCCTTGTTGATATTGGAAGTTCCGTCAATCTCCTTTACTGGAATTGTTTTAAGAAGATGAACATATCCCTCGATAGGCTGAAAAAAGTGCAAGCCCCTCTGTTTAGTTTTTCGAATGAAGCTGTCCCAATAGCAGGGTCGATCCAGCTACCAATCACACTAGGAGAAGATCCTTGTAGTACCACAAGGATGGCAAACTTTATGGTGGTTAGGTCGACATCTCCGGCCTATAATGTAATCCTTGGAAGACCGTTACTAAATGACATGGGAACCATAATCAGCTCAAATTATCTACTTGTGAAATTCCCTACACCCAATGGAATAGGTCAAGTCCGAGGCGATCAGAAAAAAGCTCGCATTTGTCACATATCCTCCATCAAGGGAAAGCAGACTGCAAGAGGGGAAACACTGGCAATCTCGGGAAAGGGAGAATCAGAGAATAAGCCTAAGCCAGTTGAAGAAGTTGAGCCCATAAGGCTGAAAGAAGACGATCCAGACAAAATCACTTACATTGGGACACGAATGCAAAAAGAAGTGAGGGATGAAGTGATAGATTACCTAAGAAAGAATGTTGATGTCTTTGCTTGGACACCCGCTGACATGCCAGGAATTGATTTAGAGGTAGCTTCTCACCATCTGAATGTTGATCCAGAACTAAAACCAGTCAAGCAAAAAAAGAGGAATGTAGCACCGGAGAGGCAACGAATCATAGAAGAAGAAATAGACAAGCTACTCCAAGCTAACTTCATCAGGGAAGTTCAATATCCTGAATGGATCGCTAACATTGTGATGGTGAAAAAGCCAAATGGGAAGTGGAGGATTTGCATAGACTTCACTGATCTGAACAAAGCTTGCCCAAAGGATTCATACCCGCTCCCTCAAATCGACAAGATGGTGGACCAGACTTCAGGATATGAATTGTTGAGTTTTTTAGATGCTTTCATGGGGTACCATCAAATAAAGATGAACCCTTCGGATGAGGAGAAGACTACATTCATCACCGATAAGGGGACGTACTGTTACAGAGTGATGCCCTTCGGACTTAAAAATGCTGGGGCAACCTATCAAAGAATGGTGAATAGGGTGTTTAAACCTTTATTGGGTAACACCATGGAAGCGTACGTGGACGACATGATCGTTAAAAGCAAGAAGGAAGAATCACATATTGAGAAGCTCACTAAAGTATTTAACATTCTGAGAAGCTTCAACATTAAACTCAACCCAAATAAATGTACGTTCGGAGTGGAGTCAGGAAAATTCCTAGGCTACATGATCACAGAGAGAGGCATTGAAGCAAACCCCGAGAAAGTTCAAGCTATACTGGACATGAAGCCTCCAGCTTCAATCAAGGAACTGCAACGCCTAACAGGGAGGATAGCATCTTTAAATAGATTTCTATCCAAGTCAGCAGAGAAAAGTCTTCCATTCTTCAAAACGTTGAGAGCTGCAAAAAACTTTCAGTGGACCCCAGAATGTGAGAAAGCATTTGAAGAATTGAAGGAATATTTGAAAGAGATACCCCTTCTAACTAGACCTGAGCCAGGAGAATCATTGTTTGTGTACTTAGGGGTCAGCAATGTGGCATTGAGCGCAGTATTATTGAAGAAAGAAGGAAAGATTGACAAGCCTATTTACTACGTCAGTAAAGTCCTCCAGGGCGCTGAACCTCGATACCCATTTGCTGAGAAAGTTGCACTTGCATTAGTGATGGCGTCTCAAAAGCTAAGGCCTTACTTCCAAGCTCACCGTATGATAATATTGACAGATCAACCCCTACGTCAAGTCCTACAAAAGCCAGAATGTTCAGGGCGCCTCACTAAATGGGCAATAGAGTTAAGCGAATATGGCATCACCTTCGAACCAAGGCAAGCAATTAAAGGGCAGGCTTTAGCTGACTTCATTGTAGAATGTACAGGGGAGAAAAAGTCAGTTGAAGGAGTTGCAAGCATGTGGAAATTTTTGTCGATGGAGCATCTAGTTCATCTGGTAGTGGAGCAGGGATAGTGATCATATCTCCCGAAGGAGATCCTTTGGAGTATGCCTTGCGTTTCAACTTTCCAAGCTCGAACAATATTGCCGAGTATGAAGCTCTTATTGCTGGAATGAAGCTAGCCCAATAGCTACAGGTGAAGAGGATAACAGCTCATAGTGATTCACAATTGGTGGTTCAACAGTTCCATGGAGAATATGAAGCAAAAGAACCTGTTATCATCCAATACCTTCGCAAGGTCAAATCCTTGTCCCAAGAATTTGAAGAATTCCAGTTGACGCAGATTAATAGAAGTTCTAATGCCCACGCAGATGCATTATCCAAACTTGCCTCGTCTTTAGACACCAAGGGAAGAATCGTGCACCTCGAAGAACTCAAAAGACCAAGTATAGAAGAGAAAGTGGTTGCATGTATTATGGAGCAACAAGACTGGAGAACCCCATTTATAAAATTCTTGAAAACAGGAGAGCTTCCCACTGATTCCACCGAAGCTAAAAAGATAAAAATGAGAGCAGCTCGATTCACCTTGATTGGAGATATTCTATATAAGAAAGGTTTCTCCCTGCCACTTCTCAGGTGTCTTGGTTTAGACAAAGCAAAGGAGGTGCTAGCGGAAATACACGAAGGAATATGTGGACAGCACTTGGGAGCTAGAGCACTAGCCTCTAAGGTTCTGCGAACTGGATTCTTCTGGCCTTCACTAAGAGATGACGCGCTGAAAAAGGTTAGAGAATGCGATAAATGTCAGAGATTTGCTCCCATCCAGCATGCTCCTGCTTCAGTTTTCAGAAGCTCTATTGAACCAACACCTTTCGCCAAATGGGGATTGGACCTACTAGGACCTTTCCCACAAGCAACAGGAGGAAGAAAATTTTTAATGGTAGCAACTGATTACTTCACCAAATGGGTGGAAGCTGAGCCTTTAGCCAGTGTCACTGCAAAAAAGATAGAGGGAATTGTTTGGAAAGACATCATATGCCGATTCGGGATTCCAAGACCTTTGGTAGTAGACAGAGGAAAACAGTTCGATTGTGATGCATTAAAACAACTCTGTGCAAACCTTCACATCCAACTAAGCTATGCCTCAGTAGCCTACCCGCAAGCCAACGGTCAAGTAGAAAGAGCTAATCGAACCATCAAGGAAGGCTTGCAAATGCGTCTGGACAAAGCAAAAGGAGCATGGGTAGACGAACTTCCATCCATACTTTGGGCATACAGGACTAGAAGTAGAGTCTCTACGAAAGAAACCCCATTCAGCCTTGTGTATGGAACGGAAGCTTTGATCCCAGTCGAGATAGGTGCATCTTCACCAAGGATGGTCGAGTTTGATGAAGAGGCCAATTCTGAGGGACTTTGTACCAACTTAGACCTTTTAGAGGAACACAGAGAACAAGCATGCATACGCCTGGCAGCTTATCAACAAAGGGTATCTCGCTATTACAACTCTAAGGTGAAAGAAAGACCATTCGCAGAAGGAGATCTTGTCTTGAGAAAGACAGCCATAACCAATGCTCACCTTAAAGATGGGAAGCTCCGTCCAAATTGGGAGGGGCCATATCGAATAAGAAGAATGGTTGGGCCAGGCACTTGCAAACTTGAAACCTTAGAAGGAAAGAAGATTGGAAAAACTTGGAATGCAAATCATCTGAAGCTCTATTTTCAGAGCACTTGTATTCTGTAACTGTTATTATGAATCAATAAATTTGATGGTGCCGTGATTGCGGGCCCGTGGTTTTTCCCCTTATTGGGGTTTTCCACGTAAAAATATCGCGTGCCATACCTTTAATTTTTCGACAATGTTGCTATATTTAATTATCTTTGACGATAATCTTATGCATTTGCTAAAGATAAACCATTTGTAATCAAGCTAAAATACGCTCTTCTATGAGGGAGGATACGATTCTCGTAATATCTCTTCCATGAGAAAAGATATAACGTTCTTCTATGAGGGAAGACGTAAACTTTGCAACATTTCTTCTATGAGGGAAGACACATATACTTATATTCTTTTCGAAGGCTGTTAAGACATATGGTGGGCCAAAAAACTTATCTTCTATGAGGGAAGAAAGTTTGCTGCCATGATGCACGCAGTAAAAATTCTTCAAGGCTGTTACGACATATGGTAGGCTAACAAGCTTATCTTCTAAAAGGGAAGAAAGCTTGCTACCATAATGCAAGCAGTTTATAAAAGATCAAACGTACAGTGTGAAAAAATTTCCAGGTATAAGTTTATGAAAAATCACACTCAATTCAATAAAAATTGTTTGTGATTGGGGAGCGATTAGCGTTAACTATGAAAGAAGGTTAACATTAAACAGGAAGGAAGGTAAATAATAAAATAAATAAAAAATTCCAAGTCAATAAATTTTCAAAATATATAAAGAACAAAAAAATAGCGAATAGAAATCTAAGATGCAGGATCGACATCGGTAGAAGGTTCATCATCAGCACCATGATCCTCATCTAAATCTTGCAAAGCCGATATCTCATCATCTGGGACTATATCTGAAGGTCCCATGACTCCATTCCTCCCATAGAATTCCCAAGGTCCACCAAGGTTCTTCAGATCATCAAACAAGCCTTTATTTACACAGGTAGCACTATCCTCCTCATTCGGATCAAAATTCTTCCAATTGGTATGGTGGGAAAGAGATTCCGTTTTTGAAAAAACTAATTCGGGATGAGAATGACCATCCTCCTGCTCAAGAATCTGCCGGGCGAGATAAAAACCTATCTTGGAGAAGCTGACCCCGGCTACACATTTTCTCTCGTAACAATCTTTGGATTCCCTATACTCACGAACTGCGGTAGAACGAATGGAAGCATGGTCACTCTTCAGTTTCTGCACCATGCTAGTCTCATCAGCTAACTTCAGTTCAAGCTTCTTGATATCATTCTTAAGGAGGGAATTCTGCTTATCTAGCTTCTCATAATCATTGCTCAGAATTGCATATTTGGATTCCATGGCTTTCAGATTCACGTGATCAGCTTCCAATGATTTAATACGGTCTTGAAGCTTCACATTTAAACTCTGACTTTCTTGAAGCTTCCCTTCAACCTCTTGAAGTTTCCCTTCAAGGTTTTCAACCGTCTGTTTTAGCTTTCGGGCAAACCCGAAAGCCACTGAAGCACGTTGAGAACCCTACCATCAAAATAAAGAAAATGAGTTATATTCAAATAAAACGCATATGATAAAGTACATATTTATATAGATACATACTTCAACGATCTTGCGCTCAGCCATATCAAGGTTGTCACATAAATCCTTGCAGTAACTCTCTTCATCACGAGGGAGAATAGAGGAAATCATCAACCTAGAAGCTACCCCCGGCATGTCAACAGAATCAGTATTTAGCAAACCAGGGTAAAATCTGAAATCCTCCCCTTGAAGAGTGCTTTTCAAAGGAGTATTTTTGTAGATGTTGTAAGATGCAACAGGCATGCCCATCCTTGGAAAGACAAGATCCATTCCAGGTAAAGATTCTGAGCGAAGTTTCTTCCTCTCACGACGAAGTGGAATATTAGGATGGATCCTCTCATCTCTGGTGTTTCGCATTGACTGGGAACCACTTCTCTCATCCCGAGCAGAGGAAGAGCGATTCGGGGATGAATTTAACACACCTTTCTTAGCCTTATTGGAAGGATCGACCTCAGAAGACTTAGACTTTGGCTGCACAGGAGGGATTGAATTCACACCAGCAGTGATCTTTGGAATAGCGGTTTCTGACGAAGCATTTGATGGAGCTGAAGGATGAGCCTTCTTCAGAGCCGAAGCATCACCTTCTAAAGTAATTTGACAAGTAGGAGAAATTTCTGCCCTAGTACGCTTCTGTCCGGCTGCAAAAGCGGCGAAAGCGGAGTTCCCAGCCGCAAAATTAGCGAAAGTAGAGTTTTCTGATGGAGTCATGCCTACAAAAGAAAATTGTCAGTAAACATCTATATTCTGAAAAGGCGAGAATCATATATAATATCACATATAAAAATTATTTTAATTAGTCACCGTTGTCGGATAAAGAAGTCGTATGACTAGAAGGGATATCAACATTATGTGGTAAAATATTTTCTAAAGGAAGGATCTCACGTTCAGACGAAGAATCTTCGATGTTGCCCTTAGATGAGGAACCCCTGGATGAATCGGATGAAGAATCCGACGAAGAATCGGAAGAACTTCGATTATTATGAGTTTCACGATCTGAATGTGTAGAGGAAGAAGAGTTAGCTTCGTTAATGAAAGGAAGACATGAAGAGACTCCCCAACCCGTGGCAGATAGATTGGATGGTGTCAAAATTTTACTTAAATAACATTTCGTTTTACGCAACATATCAATCTCGACTGAATACTTCACTAAGAGAGAAGCACGAACCGGCCAAGTAATACCCTTTCTAACCCACACCCAGCTCCAAGGATGAGCAACTTTCCATATGTCAGCAGGAGGGTAAATAAGCAACCATTTATCTTCATAATTACCAATGGGAGGAAGATCATCGATTAAGGTGAGTGTTTCCTCACCAAAGTCGGTCTTTTGGAGGAGAAAACGACCTGATTTATCTTTGCATGCCTTTGTGAGGTATAAAAGATGAAAGAGGTTGACAGTCGGAATGACCTTCACTTTATGACAGAGAAGATAAAAACCGATGAGAAATCTCCATCCCATGGGGTGCAGTTGTGGTGGAGATAATTTGTTAGCCTTTAAAAAGGCCATAATGAAAGGAGGCAATGGAAAAGTGATACCCATGTCTAGAAGAACCTCATGAAAAGCGAAAGATTCATAAGGAGCCAGGGCAAAAGAAACATCTGAACTTGAAGGAAGTGCAACCCTCCAGCCGGGTGAAAGGGATAATTTAGCTTCAAAAGATTTGACATCATTTTCCTTGAGTCGGGTGGGAACACATCTGGCAATTACTTCATTTGAGCGAGGACCAAGAACCTCAGACCTGAGTCTCACTGTTTGTTTAGTGCGAACCATCTTCGGGTGCGAAAAATGAATATTAATAAAAAAAATAAATATAAAAAAAAAGGGGGAAAAAATAAATTCTGACAAGCAGATAAAAAGAAAGCAACTAAAAAAAAAAAAAAAAAAAGAGTTTGTCACAACCGATTAATCTAAGTTGTCCGTCTCCTATCCATAAGCATCTCAAGAATGAACCACCCAATACTGTCAGCAGAGCTAAAGGTGAGCGCCTTATCCTAGGCCGACTAAGAGTAAAATTCCCCGAATTTGGATTGTCAAGTCAGATGTTCAACAAATTATATGACCGGTCTGGTAACAGGGGCCTGTGATTTCTTTATTGCAAATTCAAGTAAGGGCATTAAAATGATGGGCCTATGATTTCTTTATTGCAAAGTCAAGTGGGGGAATTGAAGTGATGGGCTTTTTTAGCTCCTTGTGGCCGGGCCTAACATGCTGTTTGAAAGGCTAGATGAGGATATAAAGTGATGGATCAATTCACTAGGCCCACCATCAGACTTTATGGGCCTGCTCCACAGAACGGGCTGACCATATGAATTTAAAGGGCAACGGCCCATCTTCTTTTTCTTTCTGATCCAACGGCCCATTTTCTTTTTCTTTCGGATCCATGAAGCCAATCACACTCTGTGTCCTCCGTTCTAAGTTTCCAGTTTTAGAACAAAAGTTTTTTTTTTTTTTTATTTATTTTCTATAAACCCATGAATAGCTTGAATTCAGTTAAGGGAAAATATTAGCAATTGTTCTGGCAAACCTTTTATCTGTAATCAACATGGAAAATTCAACATACAGTATACAGCATTAGGCAATATGAACCGTAATTTCCAAAGGAGCCGAAAAAATGGCCTGTAGATGCTCTGCTTGCATAAACAGAATTACCATTCTGAAATCCATGCACCGAATCAAACAAAGAAGCATCGGAAGAAAAATTGCATAACCATTGTAGTAGCAAAATCAGGCCAATAGATGTTATCCATGAACAAAATCAAATAAAAAAGCAACCACAAAGAGAAACAGCAAGAAACGAAAAAGAATCGCAAAAACGGTAGAACCCAAAGCTATCTAGATCTGGCTCAATTAAACAAATTTCACACTAAATCAGCTGATACAAACAAATATTTGGATATCAAGAAAAAGCCACAGGGAATCTACCGGCAAACTGAACTCGTTGGTCGATTGAAGGCAAATGGTTCTGACTTTGGATCGGAATGGTTGGACGGAGTCTAGCAGCGAGTAACAGACTCTGATCGGATTGGCAGAAGAGACCGGCGTCAGATCGAGGTGGTGGACAGCGGCGTTGAGGCGCTGAGGAGGAGCAGCGCTGATGAGGCGCGGAGGCGCTGACGGTGGAGAGAAAGCAAACCGAGGTGGTGGACGGCGGCGTTGAGGCGCTGGAGAGGAGCAGCGCGGATGAGACGCGGAGGCGTAGACGGTGGAGAGAAGGCAGATCAGGGTGCGGGACAGCAACGTTGAGGCAAAGAGAAGGAGCAGCCACAAGTTGTTCCAACAAATCTTTTGAGCAGAGAAAAAAATAAATGTTTGTCATCTGGGGCAAATATTTTAAACCCACTCACCAACAAACCTAAACCCATAAGAGTTCTACTCTTACTATTATTATTATTATTATTATTATTATTATTATCATAACTAATCCTGCCGAAAGACAAGTCTACAAAATCAAGTTTTCAAATCCTACCACAATCCTATCACCATCATTGTTATCATTATTATTATTATTATTATTATTTACTATTATCCCTATAATCATACGTACATTTTTTAATAATAATTATTATTATCATCAAGTTATAATTGTCATTTACTATTATAATAATAATAATTATTATTATTATTATCATTATCAACTATTATAACTATTATTGAAGATTCAAAAAATAATATTAATCTTAGATTAATATTGTGCTTTTTAAAGCATATAGCATTTTTCAGTGAGTAATCTTCACATTTTAAGTTATTAAAAACTAATAGTCGATTTTGCTTACTTATATTTTCTGGATAGACCCAAAAAATAGAAGTGGGGAGCAACTGATATAACCTATGGTATAAATCAAGGGTTAACCTAAATATAAGCTAAAGGTTAATATATTTATAACCTGAGAATAAGCTTAAGGTTAACCCTAAGAATAAGCTTAAGGGTAAACCTAATATAAGCTAAGGTTTATTATTTATCTCTCAACATTTATTACCTGTATCAGTTAAGAGTTCCTACCACCTGGCAACCCACCTCACAAGCAGTTAGAATGAACGTGGAACGTGTTGTTTCACATCAGGTAACTTCCACCCCTGAAGCTATAAATAGCTTCTCCTTCAATGATACGGGGGTTGGTTCTTTGATAATCAGAGCTTATACTATTTTGACAGCAATATAATCAGTATCACCAGATAACTTTGGCATCGGAGTGTTTGTGGGAAGAACACCCTTCCCACACTGTAACAGGTACCTTTGCTGAAGGAGAGTCATAATTTAACCACTACCGGCATTCACTCTCGGAGGCATCCTCGTCCGGTCAACCCTCAATCTTCCAGTAACACCCCTTGACGATCGATCTTCCCTTAACAAATTTACTGCTGTATCGTGGCTACAACACTTATGTTCTTAGTTTTGCTTGGTAATTGGTAAATGTTGCTGATTTTTGCAGGAACAAAAGCTCAATAAGCTAGTCATCGATACCAGCAGCGCTAAAGATTATGAAAGATCATTCAAGTTAAATCAAAAATCCAGTGAGATTATGGAAGAGAGCCCTTCTAACAATCAAGCTGGTGACCCCAAGTCTTCTAAATCAGATTCTGCCCCAAATTCCATTGACAACAATTCATCGCCAGAAGAAAGGCAGAAACCATAAACTAATTTTTTGCATCTAAAAATATTTTGTTATCATCCATCATATATATTTATGTTGCACTTAGTTCTTGATTTTGGACCATGCGAGATACTGGGATTGACAGTGGAGATATCACTTCCAATCTAGCTTAGTCCAGTTATTCAGTTGTAAAACTGGAGGTTCAGTAAAATATGACGATAAGATGCCCTGTGTATTTTCTTCTGGAGGCTATTTTATGCATGTTAATATTGTACATTGTTATACCTTCTTATATATTATTATACATTGTTTATATATCGTTTATACATTGTTTATACATTCTTTATACACTGTTATACATTATTTATACATTGTTATACACTGTTTACACACTTCTTATACATAGTTATACATTGTTATACCTTCTTATATATTATTATACATTGTTTATACATCGTTTATACACTGTTTATACATTCTTTATACACTTCTTATACACTGTTTATACACTTCTTATACACTGTTATACATCGTTTATACACTATTTATACATCATTTATACACTGTTTATACATTATTTATACACTTCTTATACACTGTTTTATACTATTATACACTGTCTATACATTATTTATACATTGTTTATACATTATACACTGTTTATACATTGTTTATACATTATTTATACACTGTTTATACAATTCTTATACACTGTTATACATTGCTTATACATTATTTATACACTGTTTATACATTATTTATACACTTCTTATACACTGTTTTATACTGTTATACACTGTTTATACATTATTTGTACATTGTTTATACATTATACACTGTTTATACATTGTTTATACATTATTTATACACTGTTTATACAATTCTTATACACTGTTATACATTGCTTATACATTGTTTATACATTGTTTATACTTTGCTTATACACTGTTTATACATTGTTTGTATACTGTTATACACTGTTTATACATTGTTTGTATACTGTTATACACTGTTTATACATTGTTATACGTTGTTTATACACTGTTTATACACTTCTTATACACTGTTATACCTTGTTATACATCGTTTATACACTGTTTATACATCGTTTATACACTGTTTATACATTCTTTATACACTGTTATACACTGTTTATACATTCTTTATACACTGTTATACACTATTTATACACTTCTTATACACTATTTATACATTATTTATACACTATTATACATTGTTATACACTCTTTATACACTATTTATACATTATTTATACACTGCTATACATTTTTTATACATTTTTTATACATTATACACTGTTTATACATTATTTATACACTGTTTATACAATTCTTATAAACTGTTATACATTGCTTATACATTGTTTATACACTGTTTATACAATCTTTATACCTTAGTTATACCTTAATTATACCTTAAGATACATTATTATAGTGATTATACCTTAGTTATTCCTTATTTATACCCTACGATACATTACTATATTGATTATACCTTAATTATACCTTAGTTATATTTAAGATACACTATTACAGTGATTATACATTAGTTATACCTTAGTTATACACTATTACATTGATTATACATTAGTTATACCTTAATTATACATTAAGATACACTATTACAGTGTGTATACCTTAGTTATACCTTAATTATACATTAGTTATACATTAAGATACACTATTACAGTGATTGTACTTTATTTATACCTTAATTATACCTTAGTTATACCTTAATATACAAAGGCATAATTAGTTATACTTTAGTGAAAAAAAATATGTCGGAAAAAGTATATACATATGGACTTTGTTTCGAAGATAAATAAAAAATAAAAAAAACTTTCTAAAGTCACGTGACAAAAAAATAAACGGATTGAGAGATAAATGCAAAATTAGATTAAAATTATAAAAAGAGGAGAGAGAAACGTTGACAAAATAGAGAAGGTATTTTGGAGATTTTGATTTGTGTTTTGTTGTTTAATTTGTTCATGAATCACGTAAATAGGATAATTTTTGTTTTAGGTATTTTTGAAATTTTGAAAAGTTTTTAAGGTATTTAAGCAAACTTTTTCTTTTAAGGTAAAAATGTTATATGGTGCCAAAAGTTATGTATTTATATAAAATGCCCAATATATTATGGGTATAGTTCACTTCATTTTATAGCTAGATATATAAGCACTCTACGTATAAACTACAGGTATCTTCGTTGTAATAATCTTGCTTAGAATGAGTTATCGTTAATTTCTGTAACCCCTCCATTGTGTCATAGACCTGTTCATGGGTCGGGCTCGGGCCGGGCTACATCGGGTTTGATATAAAAATCTCTTGTCCAAGCCCAGCCCAGCCCAGCCCGCACTAATTTTACATCGGGTTCGGGCCGGGCTGGGGTTGGCAATTGAACCTCATTCCCAAACCCAGCCCAACCAGCCCATTAAATAAATATTAATATTTTTCTAATATAACTTATTTTAAACAAATTTAATTTACAAATAGTATTCATAGAGAAATTATAATGGTCAAGATCTTCTATAAATTTTTCAATGGTTCAGATTAAATATTTAGTATATAATTATATAAATAAAAATATAAAAGTATATATTATAAAATTATCCGGGCCGGACCAGTCATGGGTCTTATAGTTATTCCCAAGCCCAACCCATCATTAACTAGGGCTTCTACGGGTTCGAGCCGGGCCGGGCTTAAAGTAAAATATATATGTCTAAGCCCAACCTAGAACGGGCGGGTTTGGGCGAACTTTGCGGACCGCGGATCGTTTACACAGGTCTATTGTCATCCTATTACAAGTTTTCTTAACACGATTAAAAATACAATCATGAAAAGAAGAAAAAGTCTAATGGTATCTTCTAAAATAACTTTAATCCCAAAAATAAATTTACCTTGATGAAAAGAATCTGGTGATATCTTCGAAAATGACTTTTGCAAAACCATTATTAACGTCAAAACAAATCACATCTCGCATAGCATGAGTTTCAACCCAAAGATAGTAAAAGAAACCGTTATATCTTTTTTCGCCCGATAAACAATGATAGTGCTTTCGTAATTTCTTACAACAATACTTGCACTATCTCTACATTCAACCACTAGAGTACCATTATCAATATTATTATATTAACCTTAATGTAACCATAACTTGGTTATAAATTTAGTATTAACGTGATATTTTCTTAAAAATGATTTAGGACTAGTCTGGGATTGTGGAAAGCAGCTTTCAGCTAAAACATGAAAAATCTTATTTTGACTAAAAACTGTTTATAAGGCTACAGAAAATAACCTCAAATACACGATTGATAAAAATCAGATTGTATTCAGAAAAGTACTGAAAAAACACTTAAAACTGCTTTTAAAGAAAGTAATGAAATCTACCTTTCCCTGACAGCATTTTCATCAACAGCAGTATCCTTAGTTACATATAAAAAATCAATATAGAACTTTCCAATTCAAGATGAAAATAAATTAGAAAATTATTCTAGAAGGTGTAATAAAAAAAAAAAAATCAATTTTAACATATAATCATTTTTATAAAAACGAGTAAAATAAAAATTGAATAAAAAATTTTACGAGTATAATTGTATCATTATATTTATATTCAAATTTATCACAAAAATTATGAATAAATAAACAAAAAAAAAATCACTGAATCAAAATATTAGTCACATAGTTCACTCTGAAAAGAGAAAACTGCAGAGCTGAAAAGGGTTCAAAAATGTCGTTCCTATGGGAGAAGAGCGAAACAGGGAGATGGTTGGTGAGGAAAACGAGGGATTCAAGGTCTTTCTTTTTTACCTTCGCCACCGTCTGCGGCGTCGTTCCAGGTATCATTGGCTACTGCGTTATGCAGCTCACTAGCTCCCAGAATCCGGAGCTTGAGGAACGCCTCCGCCGCAACGCCCGCCCTGAGTCCCTTGTAAGCTTAAAGCTCTTCTCTTTTCTGCAATTAACCCCTTAAACACTCTTTTCTGGGTTTTGATTTGTGGAGTTTTGTGATTTGTTCTGCTTTCTCTTCTCCTTTAATCAATTAGGGGTTTAGATCAATCGTTTGGATTGAATTTGATTTTGGTTTGTTTGGTTTAATTTTAATTTGGATGGATTAGAGCTGGTGAGATTGAAGAGCAATTGATTGATCAGCAGTTCAACTTTGTGTGTAATTCAACTTTAGAATACTTGTTTGATTGGTTGTACTTGATCTTTTGTTCTATTATAAAACTGGATGTTTTTATGGAGAACTGGAATAATTTCTCTTTGCTCTAATTTTCAGTTGAATTCTGTTCTGATTTTTTGTTTGTTGTTTGTGAATTGCTTGATTCAGGATAAGAAGTGTATATTTGCATTTCTAATTAGTGAAAGTATGTAGTTTTAGATATGTTAACCCCTTAAATCCTCTTTCGTCTGTTTTGATCTGTAATTTAGTACTTTCTCTGCTCCTTCAATCGATTAGGGATTTTAGATCAATTGTTTGGATTGAATTTGATATTGGGTTGCATGGTTTGATCTCAATTTGGATGGATTAGGGATCGCGAGATTGAAAAGCAATTGATTATTAGTTCTTACTTCTGCTGTTGATTGTTGTGGTGTCAATGAAAATTAAAATAAGGGTATACTTCACTTTTAGATTTCTTATACTTCGATTTCTGTTCTTCATGAAACTGACTCCATTTGTTTATCGAGAATATGAATAGTTCTCTCTGTGCTCCAACTTGTTCTTATTTGGTATGGCAAGAAGAAATGTATTTACGAGGCAAAGCAACTTTTTTATGAAATGCTTCGGGAAGGTTTAAATCCTAATGATTATACCTACAGTTCTCTTATATGCGGCTTATTCCATGCAAGAAGGCCTTGGGAAGCCCTCGAGTTTCTTAAGGAGTCTTGTGGAAGTGGCTATATTCCCAATACAGTAACTTACAATACTTTGATGCATGGCTTTTGTGAACATGGGTTTCTTGACATTGGGTTGTTCTTATTTGAGCAAATGCAAGTAAACAAATTGAAGCCTGATATGTTTACATATAACATCCTAATTGAGGCCATGTGCAAAGCTGGAAGATTTAAAGATGCAAAGAAATTGTTATCTAGACTCCCTACCGACAGGTTGCAGCCAAATGTTTACACATTTAGTATAATAATTGATGGACTTAGCAGGAAGGGGTTCGTAGACGAAGCATACCAGGTTTTCAGAAATATGGAAAACAATGGTTGCATGCCAAATAGTTGCTCTTATAATGTGATTATTCATGGATTTCTCCGGCAAAAGGATTTATCGAGCTTATCCGTGAAATGCGTGGCAAGGACTTCTCTGCAGATAACACCACATTTGTGTTGGTTGCGGAGAATAAAGCCATCCTGGAATTACTATGAATCTGTTGTAATGGATTTCAAGGTAAAAGTACTAGAAAATAAATTTATGAGTCATTTCCTATGCATGAAAGTACTAGAATAAAGCCATCCTGAAATTACTTTAAATTGTCTTCATGCATATCGAGGTAAGGAGATGAGTTGAAATTTACATTTATTACGTCTGCTTACAAATGATGATGTCCTGCTTATTGGCACTCTACTTCAATTTTTTTTGGTAGGGGTCTGATGCCCACTCTAGAAGTTTACAGAGCCAGAATATTTTTTATATGGGGTTTGTTCTTGAAATAGAGGTTTTTGGGCTGGATGAAACTTTTTTTTGAAGAACTTGTGTGGTTTGATTAGTTGTTCAACTTTGTTCAATGGCTTGACTAAGTGTTGTCTTATTTGCGTGGGCAGCAGCTTACTAAGCAATTTGATTCTGTAAAATTGTGATGTTAGAATAGAAACTGAGATTAGAGCAGTAAATCAAAGAAGCTGTCAATTGCTCAAAATTTTTATTTCAGTTGGATGATGTTTGAACATCTAATGTTATTTTCAAGCTACGAAATCAGTATATGATTACATGATTTTCGAATTAGTGTAACACAATTTTTTTTGCAAAATATCAACTTTGTTTCCGTTGAAACCGGTGAATCTCAAGTTTATTGCAAGGCCTGAAAGTCTGAGATAGAAGCTTTTTTAAAACATTCAATAGATAAAGTTGATGCATCATCCTTTGACATTCAAATTATTATGTCGCTTGACTTGAACCTGCATGTAAAAATATACTGCACTGGTATTATAGGATTTTTTTACGGTGTTTTGTTGGAAATCTCAAACCTCTATGCCTGTTTTATCAAAGAAAAGGATTTCATGGTCTCGTGGAGCTCTCTGTGTTTTGTAGGGAATGCTAAAACATGTTGTATTAATTCCTCTAAGATTAATATAAATCGTACAATTATTCAGTTTTTGAAAAATGAAAGATTAAAGCACAGTTTAGCTTGAATTTTGATGTCTATAGTGAGCTTAAAGTGAAACTGTGTTGCTGCCTCAATTCCATTTTTATCTCGTTTATTGATAAGTTGATACATAGTTAAAAATGCCACTTTTATAATAAAGATGCTGATTGTACCTATGTTAATTCAAATCTTGCCAAATTGGAGAGTGGTGGTTGAGAGGAACTTACAAGCATGGTTAATTGAGTTTGTCTATTGTGATGGTAACATTGTGATGATTGTTAATAATTCAGGTATGTGAAAAGCCGAAGTGACCGGCAATTGGGAAGTCGTAGCGGTGAGAATAATCCAGATGCTTGTGAGCCTGAAGATACAAATGGGGGAACGCTGCAATTGTACCTTGTGGTCTTATAGCTTGGAGAGTTTGTTTAATGATACTTATAGCTTCTCCTGCAATAACACTCAAATACAAGTGAATAAGAAGGATATCTCGCGGAAGAGTGATAGGGATCACAAATTTGGCAGTGATGTCTTTCCTAAGAACTTTCGGAGTGGAGGTCTCATAGGTGGTAAAAGATTGAATGAATCAATGCCAGTAAGTAAGTCTCTGAATCCTTCTCAGCTTACCATATCAATGTGGTATGTAGTTTTCTTGTGCACTATGGGGCCATAACTAAATTGAGGTCTGTAGAAGAACATGCTTGTCGGTTATCTGAGAATGTTTTCTTGTATGCATAATCATAAACACCCGCCAGTTAATCATTGTTGGAATCTGACAATTTTGAAAATACATTTTGTTCTAGAGACATTGGTACTTGTTTACCACATGTTCATCTGTTGTCATGAAGTATAGATGCTAAAAATTAGAAACTTTGTCGATACTTGGTTCTATTCCTTAACTAGTAAAAGCGCCATCTTACATAGCGATTAAATTACTGTCGTGTTTCTTAGCAGCCAAAAAAGTCTGATTTTACAACTTTAAAACTAATTATGATATTCGTCAGGCTGTTAAATGGGATTGAAAGCAAGATATTGTGCTTTTCATTCCCTTGCCATTGGCTCAGTTATTTTTGCAGGTTGTTTTCCATAATTGTTTGGGATCATGACAATGGTTCCTATTCATTAAAGAGAACACAAAGCAGTTTCTTTTTTATAATCATAAACTAATAAGGGCGACATTGTTTTCCTGAAATTGTAATTGACATTTTTGAAATGTTTTTGTTGTAGAAAAAATAAATAATGTCTAGAACTATAAAAATATACTACATCCAATTTGGCATACCTTCAAAAACATAACTTAATCTATATCTATATATAATATAAATGAATAAACATTGGGATTACGTGTCAATTCTTAATTTATTAAAATAAAAAATAATCTTTTACGTATTACTAAAATTTATCATATATATTTATATTTAATTATTTTTACAAAAAATAATCCTAGAGATGATTGGAACAAATTCTCCTATTTTAGAATTTTTATTATTTTTTCTATTTTAGTTTATTTTTTTTATTTTTTTAAATGATTATTCTATATTTTACCTCTATCTATATCGTTTCTCATTTATTATATACATATATAATTAATTAAGAAATTAAGAATGAATAATAATTGAAATTGAAATTTTTTAAATTTAATAAATATAAAAAAAAATCTTGCATTTGCACTGGTCATAAGTTAGTTCATATTAATGGGAGAGAAAAAATAATAATAATAATAATAAAAGATGATTTTAGCTTAATTTAACTCATAACTTATTATTATTATTTGATTTTATGCTTATTAAAATTACGATTAATTTCAAAAATATAATTTGAAAATAATTATATTTTGATTAATGACCGAACCAAATATAAATAATAAATTGTGATTTTGATTATAATTTCGTACCATTCTGATACCATTTCATATTTTGATTTGGAAAATTACTAATAAAATCAAGGGCATTTTACATAAATACATAACTTTTGGCACCATATAACATTTTTACCTTAAAAGAAAAAGTTTGCTTAAATACCTTAAAAACTTTTCAAAATTTCAAAAATACCTAAAACAAAAATTATCCTATTTACGTGATTCATGAACAAATTAAACAACAAAACACAAATCAAAATCTCCAAAATACCTTCTCTATTTTGTCAACGTTTCTCTCTCCTCTTTTTATAATTTTAATCTAATTTTGCATTTATCTCTCAATCCGTTTATTTTTTTGTCACGTGACTTTAGAAAGTTTTTTTTATTTTTTATTTATCTTCGAAACAAAGTCCATATGTATATACTTTTTCCGACATATTTTTTTTCACTAAAGTATAACTAATTATGCCTTTGTATATTAAGGTATAACTAAGGTATAATTAAGGTATAAATAAAGTACAATCACTGTAATAGTGTATCTTAATGTATAACTAATGTATAATTAAGGTATAACTAAGGTATACACACTGTAATAGTGTATCTTAATGTATAATTAAGGTATAACTAATGTATAATCAATGTAATAGTGTATAACTAAGGTATAACTAATGTATAATCACTGTAATAGTGTATCTTAAATATAACTAAGGTATAATTAAGGTATAATCAATATAGTAATGTATCGTAGGGTATAAATAAGGAATAACTAAGGTATAATCACTATAATAATGTATCTTAAGGTATAATTAAGGTATAACTAAGGTATAAAGATTGTATAAACAGTGTATAAACAATGTATAAGCAATGTATAACAGTTTATAAGAATTGTATAAACAGTGTATAAATAATGTATAAACAGTGTATAATGTATAAAAAATGTATAAAAAATGTATAGCAGTGTATAAATAATGTATAAATAGTGTATAAAGAGTGTATAACAATGTATAATAGTGTATAAATAATGTATAAATAGTGTATAAGAAGTGTATAAATAGTGTATAACAGTGTATAAAGAATGTATAAACAGTGTATAACAGTGTATAAAGAATGTATAAACAGTGTATAAACGATGTATAAACAGTGTATAAACGATGTATAACAAGGTATAACAGTGTATAAGAAGTGTATAAACAGTGTATAAACAACGTATAACAATGTATAAACAGTGTATAACAGTATACAAACAATGTATAAACAGTGTATAACAGTATACAAACAATGTATAAACAGTGTATAAGCAAAGTATAAACAATGTATAAACAATGTATAAGCAATGTATAACAGTGTATAAGAATTGTATAAACAGTGTATAAATAATGTATAAACAATGTATAAACAGTGTATAATGTATAAACAATGTACAAATAATGTATAAACAGTGTATAACAGTATAAAACAGTGTATAAGAAGTGTATAAATAATGTATAAACAGTGTATAAATAATGTATAAGCAATGTATAACAGTGTATAAGAATTGTATAAACAGTGTATAAATAATGTATAAACAATGTATAAACAGTGTATAATGTATAAACAATGTATAAATAATGTATAGACAGTGTATAATAGTATAAAACAGTGTATAAGAAGTGTATAAATAATGTATAAACAGTGTATAAATGATGTATAAATAGTGTATAAACGATGTATAACAGTGTATAAGAAGTGTATAAACAGTGTATAAGAAGTGTATAAAGAATGTATAAACAGTGTATAAACGATGTATAAACAATGTATAATAATATATAAGAAGGTATAACAATGTATAACTATGTATAAGAAGTGTGTAAACAGTGTATAACAATGTATAAATAATGTATAACAGTGTATAAAGAATGTATAAACAATGTATAAACGATATATAAACAATGTATAATAATATATAAGAAGGTATAACAATGTACAATATTAACATGCATAAAATAGCCTCCAGAAGAAAATACACGGGGCATCTTATCGTCATATTTTACTGAACCTCCAGTTTTACAACTGAATAACTGGACTAAGCTAGATTGGAAGTGATATCTCCACTGTCAATCCCAGTATCTCGCATGGTCCAAAATCAAGAACTAAGTGCAACATAAATATATATGATGGATGATAACAAAATATTTTTAGATGCAAAAAATTAGTTTATGGTTTCTGCCTTTCTTCTGGCGATGAATTGTTGTCAATGGAATTTGGGGCAGAATCTGATTTGGAAGACTTGGGGTCACCAGCTTGATTGTTAGAAGGGCTCTCTTCCATAATCTCACTGGATTTTTGATTTAACTTGAATGATCTTTCATAATCTTTAGCGCTGCTGGTATCGATGACTAGCTTATTGAGCTTTTGTTCCTGCAAAAATCAGCAACATTTACCAATTACCAAGCAAAACTAAGAACATAAGGGTCAAGCTTTCCCCTCCCAACACCATCAAAACATATAACTTGACAAAATTTACCATTGAATATTTCCCACCATTCAACCAAATTGATGAAATCCAAATCTAAAAAGTTCTGAAACTAGTGTGCTCAAGTAACATTTCAACAGGGGCCAACCGATAAACCTTTCCACACATTTCAACAGTGGAATTGCTCTTACCAACTTTCACCATAGGATTATTGAATGGATCCTCATATTTGAGAGGCGTTGAACTGTGTATAACAGATTGAATTCATAGCACCATAAGCAAAGACATACCATCATTGTTTAAATTTAAGCTACAAGTAATAAAAACGCAGCAGATACTGCTAGGGATTAGAACCATACATACATGCCTCTTCTATCAGATCTTAGTTGCCCACGTCTAACAAGATCAGCAACTGTGCCAGGAGGACGACTGTATCTCGTCTTCCTCCCCATGAGCACTCTCACAGCAATAACCAAAAATGCAGTAGCAAAGCACAACCAAATCACAAAGCTATTTCCATATTTTCCTCTCATCTAAACACAAGCGGCAAACATTCCACAAATCAAAAACGCAAAATAAGAAAGATAGAAATTTCAAATGCAATAAGCCAATGCATTACCAAATAAACAACAGTAGGGAGTGTGGAAATAGTTCCTTACAATTTTTCGATTGAGTGTTTGAATTTAACCACAATATCTCTCCGGCCATTAATCTCGTCTTTAGGACTCGACCCGTCTTTTGAACTAGCAATAGCTTTCAATTGAAAACATGGATTGGTTTTCAGTAGATTCCACTTCAGTAGACCATGAGATACCATAAATTCTCTCCTAACCCCAGCAAAATTTGGGGAAACTCGGTGATTCGAAATCCAAATTGACAGCTACAATCAAATTAGAACATCAAAAACGAATAAAGAGAGCATTTAAACTGCAGAATGAAAGTGAAGAATTGGGTTACCCGAATAGAGGAGTGAAATTGGAGGGTCCAAAGAGAAGCCATTTTGATGATGAAAATTAACAAGCTGAGAAAACAAGGAGAAAGATTTCAAATTTCAATTGCATAATTAAAATATGATACAATCTGTGATTTGGGCTTCGAAGATTACTATTCTCTTCTCTTGTTCTACACTAAAGACCCCATCTTTAGTTCTTCGCTGCGCACTCTTTGCTTCTGCCGCATTTCCAATTTCCTCTGCAATTTTTTTTAAGTTATAATTAATTAGAAAGAGAGATGGAGCAGCGGTAAAGAAGAGAGTTCGAAGAAATTGATATGAAAAAAACGTACAAAAGCAAAGAATAAAAAAACGAACGTAACGAAGGAATTAATCTTAAAAAAACGTAATTATGTAAATAAGAAAAGGTAAAACATCAAAATAAACTCTGAAATAAGGGTAATTTTGATAATTTCCCTAATATATTACAGCCCTAACAATCACGGGCTCAAATCCAACAAGGGCCCAAGTATAGTATGTTGTGGGCCTAAGTAATTTTGGGCCGCTGCTTATCCCCGTTGGGCCTGTATTTGCTAGTGTGGCCCTATTTTAATTAACAACATTTCAAACATAAATTAAGTTATTTAAATAATCAAACAGAACTTAAAAAAAAAAAAAAAAAAAAAAAAAAAAAAAGAATCTGGGAAAAATTCATCGTATCAAATTATGCTCTTTTTGATTAAATTAATTCAAAGATATTGCCGATAATAAAAACATAAAATTCCTAAATATTATAATGTGCTGTCCATCCTAATTTTCTCTACTCCTCATGACAACCAAACCATTGTATTGGCAAAGTATCTGATTAATTCCCATAACTACAAATTTTCTAAAAGGAGAATCAAAGTCGTCATAAAAAAAAAAAATAAAAAAAAAAAAGAATTCAACCAATTCAACAGACAAAAGATTAGAAACTAATTGGGGTCCATTTTGTTGTTCTTTTTAATTTATAGGATTTCTAATTTACTTAATTATAAAAAACAAAAAAATAAAATAAAAAAATTAGCCCATGTACTTTAATTTGATCACATTTATGGCCTATGTACTAAGCACAATTCATTATGTAAATGAATTCATCTATTTGAATTCTTCGTATACTTGGGCCCTCTTCTTTAGTTAAATACAAGAAATTTTTATGGAAAATTAAAAAATAAAAAGAAAAAAAAAACTTCTCGTTTCACTTTTTTGTAAATAAAGGACTGTGGTTTTTTTGTTAAAAAAAGAAGATTGTGTTTTAATATGTTAACAAAAGAAGGACAACTAAAATTAAATCATGACATTATATAGGGCATTCTTGTTCATTTTGAACTCAAAATTTTTAAATTAGTTAATAAAAATACAATAGATATTAATAATACATTTTGAAAATTTTTAAAAAACACAAATATTTTTTTAAATTAAATAATGATAATAACTTTAAAAAAATCATAACAAATTGAAAAATCTTGGAAAAATATTCAAATCTTGATGTAAAATTTTTAAATAATATTCATAAATTATTAGTATGTTAAATAACCAAAAATACCCTCGGTTATATCATTATTTTTAACAGAAAAATGTTAGTTTTCTTTTTTTTTTAATATTTTAAAACATAATCATCTTTTTTTAATAAAAAAAAAAACACAGCCCTTTATTTGCAAAAAAAAAAAAAAAAAAAAAAATTGAAACTATAATCCGTTTCAAAATAATATGTAATTTACAGAATCAATTGCTTAGTGGGCTGCTGCCCTGCAAATAAGACAACACTAATTCAAGCCATTGAACAAAGTTGAACAACGAATCAAACCACACAAGTTCTTGTCAAAAAAAAAAAAAAAGTTCCATCCAGCCCAAAAACCTCTATTTCAAGAACAAACCCCATGTGAAAAATATTCTGGCTCTGCAAACTTCTAGAGCGGGCATCAGACCCCTACCAAAACAAATTGAAGTGTAGTACCAATAGTTTAAAGCAGGACATTTCGAAATAAATGTAAATTTCAACTTACCTTTTTGCCTTGATATGCATGAAGACAATTTATAGTAATTTCAGGATGGCTTTATTCTCCGCAACCAACGCAAATGTGGTATTATCTGCAGAGAAGTCCTTGCCACGCATTTCACGGATAAGCTCAGCAGCCCTCGATAAATCCTTCTGCCGGAGAAATCCATGAATAATCACATTATAAGAGCAACTATCTGGCATGCAACCATTGTTTTCCATGATTCTGAAGACCTGGTATGCTTCGTCTAGGAACCCATGCCTGCTAAATCCATCAATTACTATATTAAATGTGTAAACATTAGGCTGCAACCTGTCAGTAGAGAGTCTAGATAACAATTTCTTTGCATCTTTAAATCTTCCAGCTTTGCACATGGCGTCAATTAGGATGTTATATGTAATCAGATTCGGCTTCAATTTGGTCACTTGCATTTGCTCAAATAAGAACAACCCAACATCAATATACCCATGTTCACAAAAGCCATGCATCAAAGTACTGTATGTTACTGTATCGGGAAGAAAGCCACTTCCACAAGACTCCTTAAAAAACTCGAGGGCTTCCCAAGGCCTTCCTGCACGGTGTAAGCCGCATAAAAGAGAACTGTAGGCATAATCATCCGGATTTAAACCTTTACAAAGCATTTCATCAAAAAGTTGCTTTGCCTCGTGAATACATTTCTTCTTACCATACCAATTAATCAAAATGCTGTAAGTATAGACATTAGGATTGCAACCCTTTCTCCTCATCACATCGAATACTTTTCTAGCTAGATGCATTTGCCCGTGTAAACCATGTCCATCTATCAATGAACTATAAGTAATGACATCAGGTTCAACACCTTTCTGAATCATTATGCTAAGAATAGCTTGAGCCTTTATTATCATCCCTTCTTTGCAAAGTTCATCAACTAATATATTAAAAGTAACAACATTTGGTGCTATATTATTATCCATCATTTCATTGAACAACACCGAAGCTTCTTTCCATTTGCTCGAATAGCACATACAGTGAATTAAAGAGCTGTAAGTGAAAACATCTGCCGAAATTCCTCGACTCTTAATCTCATTGAAGAGGTGAAATGCTTCACTAATTCTGTTATACTTGCAAAGAGCATCAATGGTGGCATTATATGTCACCACATCAGGCTTACAACCATTCTCAGCCATCCTTTTGAGCACAGACATAGCCCCATCCAAATTTCCAATTTTGCATAGACCATTCACAATCACAGTATAAGTATACACATTAGGTCGATGACCCATAGCCACTATTTTGTCAAACAAATCAACAGCATGACCAATTTTTCCTTGTCTACATAACCCATCAATCAAAGTTGTAAAAGTTACAATGTCAGGTTGGAAACCAATCTTGTAAATTTTAGCCAAAACAGAAAATCCTAAATCAAGACGCTTTAAATGGCAGGAGCAATTAATTAAGATATTACAAGTATAAACATTAGGTGGAATTCTCACCAATTCCATCTGCTTGGAGAATGAAATGGCCGTCTGCAAATGTTTCATCTTAACCAGTGAAGACAGCAAGTTATTGAACTCAATTACAGAAGGTCGGGGCTTCACTCCTAGAAGCTTATCAAAGGAAGCGACAACTTCATTGAAATCAGCAGTGCCAGAATTACGGGTATGCAAAGGAGAAATCAAACCTGTAATCAGATGAAATGGAGAAGTGATGGACAAAGCTGAAGATGAAGAAAGACGAAGGCGTCCGGATGTGATGGTGAACATTGTGAGTGCGAATCGAAAATCCGTAACAATTGGAGATGTGAGAGTGAGGGGCGATTTTGGGAAGCTGTTGTGAATGAGAAATCCCTAAAAATTGCAGATCAAATCCTATAAGCTGTTCTTTTTGTAATATTTGATTACTGAAACCATTTTTAATATTACTAAAAATTGTATGAGATTTTGTTTTGTAAAATTTTAAACAATTTTTCTAGACTCTAATTAATAAAGGGGATAAAAGAAAAAGAAAACAAAAAAAGTTTTTTGTTGTGAACAAATATATATAACATAATGATTAATATATTTATAAAAAATAGGAAAAAAAAAGTGGTTTGACTGGTTTTCAAATTAAGGGCTTATCATCAAATAAACTCTCCTAAAATTCTTTTATCTTTCGAAATTTTACATGACATTTTTCAATTTTATTTATTAAAGTATAATGTATCTTAGTGTGAGAACTTGTAATTGTTCGGGTATGAGTATATTTTTATTAATTGATAATGTAGAAAAATAAAGAAAATTATAAAAAATATAAAAGTTACTGAAAAATATCCAAATTTTGCAAGTATGTTGATTAAAGTACAATGGACCTATATTGTTATTAATTAATAATGTAAACTCATAATAAATAGAAAATTTACTGAAAAATATAAAAAAATATATATAGACATTATATTTAATAACTTTACAAGAAGATTTGAGAATTCGGATAATTTTCAAAAATTAATCTATTTTTTATTATTTCTTTTATTTTTTGCATTATTAATTAATAAAAATATATTCAATTCCCGAAAAATTTTAAACCTTCACATTAAGGCTATTGTACTATAATCAACAAACTTCAACAATTTCATGTAGAATTTCGAAGATTCTAGTTTTCGCGGTTAGTGTTGGATGATAACCTCTTGATCTGCAAATCATCAAATAATGTGGCATGCTTTTGTAACGTTTTTAAACACAACCCTCGATCTGCAAACCAATCAAACCATAAAGTTTTTATTTGTATTTTTTCCTAGAAAATATGTTAATGTTTTTAAATTTTAATTATATTTTAATTAATAAAGTAAGTAATTATTGATCCTTAAAGTGGGAACAAGTGATGCAAGTTTATTTACTGTGATAAAAAAAAACAACATAATGATTGCATTTAAGAAAAAATTAAGTTTTTTCTTATGAATTTTAGACAAGTAGTATACTTCCATGTGAATTTTCATATTTGATTTTATTAGTAATTTTCCAAATCAAAATATGCGGAAGTTACGGAACACCGGAAAGTTAAACTTGTTGAAAATTGGAGAGTAAAGAGAAACTGACCAAGTATAGCGAGGGCAAAGAGTTCGAAAATCCTTGACAATTGGAGATGTGAGAGTGAGGGGAGATTTTGAAAATTGGTGGGATCAATGTGTTGAAGCTAGAAGAAGAGGGGGAAGGGATCCAATTCGATCTTGGCAACGGATGAGAGCTATGTTGAGGGAGGGATTTTTACTGCCGGACTATGAGCAATATATTTATAACTCCTACAACAGATGTTTTCAAGGGAGTAGAAATGTTCTCGAGTACACTGCAGAATTCTTGAGGTTGTCTGCTAGAGCACAATTGGCGGAGACAGAAGTCCAACGAGCATCTCATTATTTAGATAGATTGCGTGCAAACATCCGGGAGAAAATTGGCATTCAAATGATCTTGAGTGTCCAATATGCAAGAAATCTAGCCCTTAAAGCGGAGATGGAGTTGAGTATGAGGCCAAGGGAGAGCTATAGACGGATGGGGGGAGATAACGTTTCTTTTGCTAAGGATCTTCCAAGGCAAATGGACAAAGGGAAGAATGTAGCTAGTAGTAGCGGAACGAAGCCAACTTATGGTGTGAAAGCTCCCAGGGACGATGGAAGGAAGCTTAAGGAGGTTACTACACCTCCTAGACCTAATAATCCATATGTTAAGCCGGCTCCATTCAAGTTCTTTAGATGTAATGAGCCCGACCAGAGGTCCAATGAATGTCCCAAGAGAAGAAGTGCTAATGTTATTGAAAGGTATAATGCGGATGATGAAGATGAAGAAGATGCAGAGGTAGTTTATTGCGAACCAATTGATGGAGAAAATGGTGAGTTCGAAGAAGATCAAGCAGTTCATGTTGTGAGAAGGTTGTTAGTATCCAACAAGGTGGATCATGGGCAAAGACACCAACTATTCTGAACTCGATGCTTGGTTCAAGGTGGCAAATGTAGTGTTATTATTGATAGTGGGAGTTAAGAGAATATCATTAGCCAAGCTGCTGTGCAAAAGTTTGGGTTAATTCGGGAAGCTCACCCTGACCCATATAGCATTGGTTGGATCAAGAGTGTGGGGGAACTACGAGTTACTCAACGATGTAAGGTACCAATTTCAATTGGTGGATATGTTGACGAAGTTTATTGTGACATAGTAGACATGGATGCTTGTCATGTTCTACTAGGGAGACCATGGCAATTTGATCTTGATGTTTTACATTCGGGGAGGAAGAATACTTACAAGTTTGTGAAAGATGGGGTTAAATATATTTGACTCCAATGGGTGGTGACTCAAGCAAGAAGAAGAAAGATACATTGATTATGTGCTCAAGCCGAAAGTCCTTTTTAAAAGAATGTGTGGAGAGTCAACAAATTTTCTTGTTGATGGTGAAGCCTAAAGTTGATGGGAATGAAGAAGGGAAGTCAAATCCTAGCAAGATTGAGCATTTATTGGAAGAGTACCAAGATGTCTTCCCGCAAGAACTCCCTCACGGTTACCTCTATTGAGGGATATCCAAGATCATATTGATTTGATTCCGGGGGCTCGTTTGCCTAGTCTTCCTCATTATAGGATGAGTCCAAAGGAGAATGAAATTATAAAGGAGAAGGTAGACGAACTTCTTGAGAAGGGGCATATTAGGGAAAGTATGAGTCTGTGTGCGGTTCTAGCTTTGCTTACTCCAAAGAAAGATGGGTCATGGCGAATGTGTGTTGATAGTAGAGCAATTAACAAGATCACAATCCGATACAAGTTTCCCATTCCTTGACTTGACAACATGTTGGACTAATTGAGCAGCTCTAAAGTGTTATCTAAGATTAACTTACGGAGTGGCTACCATCAAATCCAAATTCGAGCATTGGATGAGTGGAAGACCGCTTTCAAAACTCGGGATGGATTGTATGAGTGGCTTGTGATGCCATTTGGATTGACGAATGCTCCTAGCACTTTTATGCGTTTAATGAATCAAGTGCTTCGCACGGTGATTGGTAAGTTTGTTGTTGTGTACTTTGATGATATACTTGTGCACATCAAGACATTAGAAGAGCATGAGAAGCATTTGAGAATTGTGTTTGATTTGTTAAGGAAGCACCAACTCTATGCTAATACAAAGAAATGTGATTTTGTGATGAGAATTTTGGTATTCTTAGGTTATGTGGTGAGTGGAGATGGTATCCGGGTCGATGAAGAGAAGGTCAGAGCAATCAGGAAGTGGCCGACACTAATTAATGTTGGGGACACAAGGAGTTTTCATGGGTTGGCTACCTTTTATTGGCAGTTCATCCGGAATTTTAGCATAATTGTGTCTTCTCTTACCGAGTGCTTAAAGAAGGGTAAAGGATTCAAGTGGGGAGATGAGCAAGAGAATAGCTTTGCACTTATTAAAGAGAAGTTGAGTACGACACCAGTTCTTACATTTCCAGATTTTGATAAGCTCTTTGAGGTGGAATGTGATGCTAGTGGAGTTGGAATTGGTGGAGTTTTAATGCAAGAGAAGAGGCCAATTGCATACTTTAGTGAGAAGCTTTTTGAGCCTAGACAAAAATGGGTTACTTATGACAAAGAGTTCTACGCTATAGTAACGGCATTGAAGACATGAGAGCACTACCTCATTGGAAAGGAATTTGTTTTGTATACGGATCATCAAGCCTTGAAATACTTGGGGAGTCAAAAGCAATTAAGGAGTTCCATGCATGCTAGGTGATCCGCTTTTATCGATAAGTTTCCATATAAACTTATCCATAAATCCGGAACACAAAACAAGGTGGCAGATGCTTTGACTAGAAGGGTGAACTTGCTAAAAACTCTTGCCCTTGAGATTGATACCTTTGAACATGTAAGAGGGGACTACAAGGGAGATCCGGCGTTTGGGGGTATTTAGGAGAATTACTTGTCCAAAGGTAGTGATGGAGAATATTATTTGCTTGATGGGTATTTGATGAAGGGGAATTAACTTTGCTTGCCAAGTACCTCCATCCGAGAAAGGGTGATCCGAGACTTACATGGGGGAAGCTTATCTGGGCATTTTGGGAGAGACAAGACATTTGAGGCTGTCAGTTCTCGATATTTTTGGCCAAGGATGAGACGAGATGTGAAGTATTTGGTGGAAAGGTGCTACGTTTGTCAAACCGCCAAGGGCCATGCTCAGAACATGGGTCTACACATGCCTTTGCCGGTCCCAAATTCCATTTGGGAAGACTTATCAATGGATTTTGTGTTGGGACTTTGTACAACTCAAAGAGGTATGGACTCAATCTTTGTGGTGGTTGATAGATTCTCCAAAATGGCATATTTCCTTCCATGTAGCAAAACAAATGATGCATCTACCATTGCCAAGTTGTTCTTTCGAGAAATAGTGATATTGCATGGGGTTCCAAAGAGCATTGTTTCCGATCATGACACAAAGTTCCTTAGCCACTTTTGGCGTACTCTCTTGGCATTGATTAGTTCGTCCTTGAAGTTTAGCACCACTGCTCACCCACAAACAGACGGTCAAACGGAGGTTGTAAATCGAACATTGGGTACTCTTTTGAGAAGCCTATGTAAAGACAAGCCTAAGGCATGGGATTTTATGGTTGCTCAAGCCAAATTTGAATACAATGGGGCTATTCATTCGGTTACGGGTAAGTCACCCTTTGAGATTGTGTATACACGGGTTCCTAACCATACACTTGATCTTGTGGGCATTCCCCGGGGTGAAAAGCATACTGTGTTAGCCGAGAAATTAGCTCAAGAGATCCAAAAGGTGCATGAAGGTGTGAGAGCTCGAATTGAGAAGAACAATGCTAGAGTGAAAGCTATGGTTGATGAGCATAGAAGAGACCTACAATTTGAGGTGGGTGACGAGGTTCTCGTGTACTTGAGCAAGGAGAGACTTGCCAACGTGCCTAGTAGCAAGCTTCGACCTCGAAAATATGGGCCATACAAGGTTTTGAAGAAAATGTCACCAAATGCTTATGTTATTGACCTTCCAAATTGGTTGGGGAAAATGTCGCCTTCCTTTAACGTGAGAGATTTGAGCTTGTTTAAAGACAAAGACTCTCTTCCTTATCCATCAAACAACTTGGGGTCAAGTTCTTCTAAAGAATGGGTGAAAATGATGAGGACACCACAAATATAGCAAACAACTCTCCTTAAGGCAAGGGCATGCCTTATGCTGCAGCAAGAGAAAAAGGAGCAGAAGACTCTTCTGCACAAGGAATGGGCGTGCCTTATGCTATAGCAAGAGAAAAAAGAGCAGAAGACTCCTCTGCATGAGGCACGGGCATGCCTTATGCTGTAGCAAGAGAAAAAGGAGCAGAAATCTCTTCTGCACGAGGCACGGGCGTGCCTTAAGTCTTATCAGCACCCAGAATTGTGCTTCTTTAATTTCTAGCTATTTAGTGTTTTGCCATTAGTAAGGTTATTTTAGTCTTTTCATTTTCATGTGATACCCTAGTTATAAGTACATCATTATCTTGTATTGGCAGCCACTTTTGAACATTTATGCAATTAAAATCAAGGGTTTCAAACCCTATTTGAGAGCTTTTCTCTCCTTCGAAGATCTTTGATCTTTGTTTCAATTTCTTTGGTGATTTAGGGTTAAAATCACCCAAATTTCTTTCTCTCATATATTTCGAGTCCGTATCAATTTCATAAAAAAGTTGCTTTGCCTCGTAAATACATTTCTTCTTACCATACCAATTAATCAAAATGCTGTAAGTATAGACATCAGGATTGCATCCTTTTCTCTTGATCACATCAAATACATTTCTAGCTAGATGCATTTGCCCTTGTAAACCATGTCCATCTATTAATGAATTATAAGTAATGACATTAGGTTCAATACCCCTTTAAATCATTGTGCTAAGAATAGCTTGATCCTTTATTATCATCCCTTCTTTACAGAGTTCATTAACTAATAAACTAAAAGTAACAACATTTGGTGCTATATTATGAGCCACCATTTCATCGAACAACACCAAAGCTTTGTTCCATTTGCTCGTATAGCACATACAGTGAATTAAAGAGTTGTAAGTGATAACATTGGGTGAAATTCCTCGACTCTTAATCTCACTGAAGAGGTGAAATGCTTCACTAATTCTGTTATACTTGCAAAGTGCATCGATGGTAGCATGATATGTCACCACGTTAGGCTTACAACCGTTCTCAGCCATTCTTTTGAGCACAGACATAGCCACATACAAATTTCCAATTTTGCATAGTCGATTCACAATCACAGAATAAATACGCACATTAGGTTGATGACCCATAGCCACTATTTTGTCAAACAAATCTACTGCATGAACAATTTTTCCTTGTCTACATAACCCATGAATCAAAGTTGTAAAAGTTACAATGTTAGGTTGGAAACCAAGCTTGTAAATTTTGGCCAAAACTGAAAACCCAAAATCAACACGGTCTAAATGGGAGAAGCAATTAATTAAGATGCTACAAGTATAAAGATCAGGTTGAATTCTCACCACTTCCATCTGCTTGGACAAAGAAATGACGGTCTGAAATTATTTCATCTTAACCGGTGAAGACAACAATTTATTGAATTCGATAACAGAAGGCCGAGGCCTAACACGTAGAAGCTTATGAAAGGAAGAGAGAAGTTGATTGAAGTCAGCAGTGGCAGAATTACGAGTAGGGAGCGGAGAAATGAAAGCGACAATCTGATGAAAGGGAAAAGGAGTGAGAGATGAAGCAGAAGAAGAGGATGAAAGAAGAAGGCGTCTGGAGGTGGTAGTGCCATTATCACGCTTGGATGGATGTGCTTGCGACTCAAATCCTTCACATATTGAGATTTGAATTTCTCACCTTGCTATATAACACTGCACATTTAGTAGCACAGAGTTAGCATGTGTCTTCCGATTTCTAACGGGCTTACAATGATTATTCCGAATCTATTTGTAAACCTCTTAAATGTTTTTTTTCGTTGTAATTTTTGACTGCGAATAAATTTATTTTTCTTGTTTTTACTGTTCTTGTATTTATGAAAAACTCTTATTTTGCTGAAAGATGATTGGACTGTTGATTTTGTTCTCCAATCCATATTATTCTGCCAAATGAGAGTGCTTTTTCTAAGAAAGAAAGTGACATTAGATTGAAATATAATGAATTAATATAGTAGTTTCTTTTTTGTAATTAGTTAAATTTATGAGAATGTGATTTCATATTGAATCCATAAATTATTTAGAAACCTTATTACTACTTAGGTGACTTTATTGTCTTAGCTTTATGGTTTTTACTTTTAATTTTTAGGGATTTTCACTCAATGTTGGCTTATTGTGATCACAAATTATGGAGTTTATTCGTGATGGTGATAAAACAGTGGCAGAATTGATGAATATTGATCGAACTTGGATAAATTCAATGGTGTTTATGTTTTTGATATAAATTGGATCACAATGAATTTGATCCTAGAGCACTCAAGTGCATCTTTGTTGGATATTCATCCACTCAAAAAGGGTACAAGTGCTATCATCCCCCTTAAAAAAATTTTATGTGTCATGAGATGTGACTTTTAATGAGCAAGAAGACTATTTTCTCCATCCTTCTCTTCAGGGCAAGAGTCTTAAGGAAGAGAAGGAATCTACTCTTGGGTTTTCAGAGTTTGAACCTTTACTTTCATCAAAACCCTCTTAGCCCTCAATCCAACCAAATATACCAAATGTGAAAACCCCAATCAGCTTGTATCTGAACTTTTAAATTCTCAACCAATCCTTGACACTGAATCGATTCATCGAGATGTGAGATTTGAAAAGAATTTGGTTATTCAAGACAGAAAGAGGCGATTCCGGAACTTGTGCATGTGCCAGTATCTGATCCAAGTTCTTCAAATGAGGTAACAATTTCTGAATTGCCTACTTTGTAAAGTGAGAATGAGATTCAACATAGTGAGAAAAATCTTGACTTGCCAATTGCCATTAGAAAAGAAACTAGAACATGCATAGATAAGCTACTATATCCACTCTCACACTACATATCCTTTCAAAAGTTCTTCCCAACCTTCAAGGCCTTCCTTGTCAACCTCAATATCATAACCATTCCAAAAACCCTACCTGAGGCATTGTCCAATGAAAAATGGAAGCAAGCCATGGATGTGGAAATGCAGGCATTGGAAAAGAATAAAACGTGGAACTTGGTGCAATTACCAGAGGGAAAAAAGCTAGTGGGTTTCAAATGGGTCTATAAAGTAAAATATAGGGTTGATGGGTCAATAGAAAGATACAAGGCAAGGTTGGTAGCCAAACGGTACACTTAGACATACGAAATTGATTATTTGGAGACATTTGCCTCTGTACCTAAGATGAACACAGTAAGAGTAATATTATCTCTAGCTGCTAACCATAACTGGGATATACAACAGTTTGATGTAAAAAATGCCTTCTTGCATGGAGAACTTGAAGAAGCGATTTACATGGAGATTCCACCAGGTTATGGAACAACAGAAAATACCAATATAGTATGTAAGTTGAATAAAACTTTGTATGTGATTGAAACAATCTCCTCGAGCTTGGTTCGGTAGATTTTCAAAGGTCATGTTGGCCATGGGATACAAGCAAAGTCAAGGAGACCACAAATTGTTCATTAAGCATTCAGCTTCAGGTGGAGTCACAGCATTAGTAGTTTATATTGATGACATTATACTAACCGGAGATGATAATATGGAGCAATAGGCCTTAAGTGAGTGCTTGGCAAAGGAGTTCGAGATGAAGACATTGGGGGATTAAAATATTTTTTTGGAATTAAGGTGGCACTTCCAGGAAAGGGATTTTTATATCCCAACAAAAGTATGTTACTGATCTACTCAATGAAACAGGTAAGACTGCACGCAAACCTGCTAGTACTCCCATAGAGCCGGGTCTCAAGTTAGGAAAAGCAGAGGATGATGTTTCTGTGGACAAAGAAATGTATCAATTGCGTGTAGGATGACTTATTTACTTGGCACATACCAAACCTGATATAGTTTATCTTGTGAGTTCGGCCAGTTAATTCATGCACAATGCTAAAGAAGTCCACTTACAAACCACTCATAGGATTTTGCAATACCTTAAGGGCACACCTGGCAGAGGAATCTTGTTTCAAAGAAATGGAAATATGACAATTGAAGCATATACTGATGCGGACTATGCAGGCTCAGTTGTTGATAGGAGATCTAAGATATTGCACTTTTCTTGGAGGGAATTTTGCAACTTGGAGGAGTAAAAAGCAAGGTGTAGTATCACGATCCAGTGCTGAAGCAGAATTTCCTGCAATAGCTCAAGGAATATGTGAATTACTTTGGATGAAAATTATCCTTAAAGATTTGAAAATTAAGTAGGATGGTCCCATGAAGCTTTATTGTGACAACAAATCAGCAATCAGCATAGCACACAACCCAGTTCAACATGATACAACAAAACACGTTGAGATAGACAGACATTTCATCAAGGAGAAATTGGACTATGGTTTCATATGCACACCATATGTGCCAACACAAGGACAACTTACTGACATTCTCACTAAAGGGCTTAATAGTTCGGTATTTGAGCATATTTTATCCATGATGGGAATGGAAAACACCTATTCACCAGCTTGAGGGGGAGTGTAGGAAATAACTTATTATTTTACAGCTTGTTAGCTGTGTATATATTATCTTATTAGCTTGTTAGTTTACAACTTGTTAGCTGTGTATATATTAGCTTATTAGCTTGTTAGTTTACATCTTATTAGCTTGTAAACTTGGTCACCAAGTTTAATTTGTTTATAAATAGGCAAATGCTTGTAAGCAATAAATCATCAAGTTTTTTTTTTCTCCCATTTTTTTTTATCTCTTCTACTATATTTCTCCTTTTTTACCATAATTCCGAATCTATTTGTAAACTTCTTAAATGTTTTTTTTTTTTTTTTTTTTTGCGTTGTAATTTTTTACGGTGAATAAATTTATTGTTCTTATTTTTACTGAAAAACTCTTATTTTGTTGAAAGATGATTGGACTGTTGATTCTGTTCTCCAATCCATATTATTCTACCAAATGAGAGTGCTTTTTCTAAGAAAGAAAGTTACATTAGATTGACATATAACGAATAAATATAGCATTTTATTTTTTGTAATTAGTTAAATTTATAAGAATGTGATTTTACATTAAATCCATAAATTATTTGGAAACTTTATTGCTACTCAGGTAACTTTATTGTCTTAGCTTTGGGGTTTTCATTGTTAATTTTTAGGGATTTTCACTCAATGCTGGCTTATTGTGATCGCAGATTATAGAGTTCGTTCGTGATGGTGACAAAATAGTAGCAGAATTGATGAATATTGATCGAACTTGGATAAATTCAATAGTGTTTAAGTTTTTGATGTAAATTGAATCACAATGAATTTGTCCTTGACTGAACTCTTCCGAAAGGGATTACCTCATCAAATTAATGGTTCAAAATTTCAGTTCTCAATTTACAATAAAAACATACCTCTATAACTTATTTGTAAAATAATGAAAAAAATAGGGATTTTTTTTTTCAGTAGTAGTTTTCCCTTTAAAATTAATTAACATTTGATTTCCACTCAATTTATTTTTAGGGCCTAACCAAGTTTTACTTCTTTTTTTATTTTTTTTATTTTTTTTTTATTCTTTTGTGAAATATAAAAATTAATAAAGGGAACATATTAATAAAGGAAACTCATAAAAGTACATATATAAAAATTTTTAAGACCGAATAAAAGTACAAAGTCATAAAAAAATACATATAAAAATTCTATATAAAACTCATAATATCAAATTATACTCTTTTTAATGAAATTAATAAAAACATAAAATTCATGAATTTTCTCATGTGCTCTAAGACAACCCAAACCATACTAATATAGCTAAGCAGTAGTACTACAAAAAGCGAATCAAAATCGTCATAAATGCATAACAAAATGTGTAAGAAAAATTATAAAGAGAATTCAACCAATTAACTAACAGATAAAAGATTATGGCCTATACAAAATATTAAGATTATGTTTTTTTTTTAATTATTTGATATTACCAATCAACTTAGCAAATATGCAGCTTTCAAAACCAATAGGCTCTACATTCAATTCAATGACCTCAAAGAAATGGAGCAAGATTTCAGTTTATAACAGAAACAGAAAGTGATAATCTTTTTTATATTTATAAAACAGAGCAGTGAAGTTAAATTGGCAACAAAGAGATTAAAATCAACGCATATTGATTGAGCTAGCAGCCAACTGGCGTGGCAGTGGTGACCTGAGCTACCAGTTTTATGAAGGACCGAATGGTTGCTTCAGTCTTTACTCAACATTCAGATTGCAGACCAAACTGAAACCGATCTGGATAGGACAACAGAACAAAACATTTTGGCTCGCTTCTGTTGGTTTTATCTCCAATGATGCTAATATCCACAGACTCTTAACAATTGATTCAGCACAGTGTTCAAATGCTGCTCATATGTATAGGTCCACAAATAGACACATTCAGTGGAAAATCCAGGGGTGCAGCAGGGTCCTACAGCTCCGCCATGGCCAGCTGCAACTTGCAATAACTTCACAGAAATTGGCATCCTTCGTGGCTCTAAGACCTGTAAATTGGCTCCATGCATGTTACAGAAATTGAATAATTTGAAAATATTACTGGGAAAAATATTTACTTCAGAGGATTCATAAACATGTCTGAATACTGCTCAAGACAACACAAAGAGCTTCAACAAGACATATTAAAATAGGGGGATGTGAATAAATTTGTTACATATTTAACAGGTCTTAAGATTTGAGATTCCGAACACCTATCTTAAAAATACTAAAGCACAAAGCAAATCCAGCAAAAAGGAGCCCGATATATGCCTAAGATAGTTATAATATTACATTAACTTCATAGGAATATTTAACTGTATATGTTTCGATAGTGGCAAATTTCAGCACAACTTAACTTTCCTACCCTTGAAGATGTCCCGTCATCTTGTCTATAGGCTGATACGAATTATGTACTATTATCACTTAAGCTTGTTCTAGAAATAAAAGTTAGTGTTTTAATCTTACATCACTAAGATACATATGATGTGCATTTTTAGAGTCAAGTTACAGAATGGCTGAACTTAAATGTAAAAACGACAAAATTACATATAAATTTATAAACTATTAAATATTTTGAAAAAGCTGCTAACCTTGTAGATTTTCAGGCAAAGGTACTTGGCACTCCGTTTATAGCAACATCCTCACTGAAATTGGGTTCACAGAGCAAAGCAGTCCAACCCATATCTATTGGCTGCTGTGCAGATGCAAACACATCAAGCCAAATCAGGATTTAAAACTCATGTATTCTTATGCATAGGAAATGACTCATAAATTTATTTTCTAAAAATTTTACCTTGACATCCATTACAACAGATTCATAGTAATTTCAGGATGGCTTTATTCTCCGCAACCAACACAAATGTGGCATTATCTGCTGAGAAGACCTTCCCTCGCATTTCACGGATAAGCTCTGCTGCCCTCGATAAATCCTTGTGCCGGAGAAACCCATGAATAATCAAATTATAAGAGCAACTATCTGGCATGCAACCATTGTTTTCCATGTTTCTGAAGACCTGGTATGCTTCGTCTAGGAACCCCTTCCTGCTAAATCCATCAATTACTATATTAAATGTGTAAACATTAGGCTGCAACCCATCATTAAGGAGTACAGATAACAATTTCTTTACATCTTTAAATCTTCCAGCTTTGCACATGGTGTCAATCAGGATGTTATATGTAATCATATTCGGCTTCAATTTGTTCACTTGCATTTGCTCAAATAAGAACAACCCAACATCAAGATACACATGTTCACAAAAGCCATGCATCAAAGTATTGTAAAAAAGAAAATCAGTTACATATATTTTTTTTATCAATTAAATGCACAAAAGTCAGTTAATTACATATTCCTAAACTTGAAGAGCCACAATTGAAAAATCCTTATAACTGTATCATCTTCCCTTCTCTAATTGTGCTAAAAAAATTTTACTTCCGTGTTTCTACAATAGAAAATTAAATTATAATTAAAACATATAAGTAACACAATCCAATCAACATAAAAAAAAAATTAACTATGAATAAATAACCAGTAACCTATTGATAAACATATTATTTACTGTATGTAATCCAACTATATTCTATCACATATTAGGTTAACCAAAGTCAAAATTTGTTATTACAAATATCATATAGTAATTAACAATAATCTAAAACTAATTTGACAATAATCCTACAGTATTTTAATTATAGTCCAACAATATTCTAATAGTAATCCAATAGTTTTCGTTCAAATAACTACATAACAAATAAAAAAAAAAAAAAATCAACTTTTTCTTAAAATAAAAAAATACTACAAGAAATTAACAAAACACAACATATCATATACAAGTAATAAAGTGAACACTACCTCTTCATTCATTAATTAGTTCCGGATCAATTTCTACTATCTCCTTTTGGCCAATCACCATAAATTTAGTTTTAGATATATATGGTGAAGGCCACGAACTGATTGACGACATAGAGGGAGAATGAAGATGATTAGATGAAAACCATGAACAATGAAATGAAACATAAAAGAAGAGGGAGAGAAGTTGTGGTAGATTTAATATCGAACACGAGTCTAAGTTGTTGATAAATTGTCTTTCATAGATGTGATTAGATTTAAATAATTTATTAAGATTAAATTTATTTTTGGTTATTAGATTTAAAGTAAAATATAAAGTTAATGCAGTAAATTAATTACTATAAATAAATATGGTTAACTTGTAAATATAATTGCACATAAGTTTCATAAATTATTAAATTAACTCAATTACAAATAAATAGTTTTTAAAGTAATTAAAATCTATATTTAAACGGAGCTAATTTCCATAAAAACTACATATTGACTAATAATTAGATATCATGATGAATTAGTTGACATCCAACTAATTATGGTTAAAAATTGATTATTAATTAATTATGGATTGATATCTTATTAGATAAGTGTGAACTTATGACTATTTCTATAATTATTTCATTAGTAATTGTTGCTCACCAGCTCGGGCTTTAAGAAGAATTCTCAAGCTCAAACTTGGGCTCGGATAGATCCGGCCCACATAAAAATCTCTGATGAGATTTGGTGCGGGCCTGGATAGAAGCCCACAAACATATCTTCTCTATTTCTCAACCTACTAACGTTGTTTTATTTATAAGGACATTTTAGTATATTAATAAGAAATGATTATAGCAGTACTAATCTAATCTAAAAATGTAATTTAGAGAACTATTAAACTTCATCTTTATAAAAAAATTAAAAAAAAAAAAACTTGATCTTAAAATAAACATAATTAAATAAAATGAAAATTCAATAGTGTTTAGTCCTATTCATAAATTATATATAAAAAGTTATTTTCAACATTTACTTATCACTTTATTAGAATAAATTTTTCGATCAATTTGTTTCATAACACAGTATTAGAGTACAAAAAGTTTGAGGGTCCAAATCCTAAGAATTTTACATCTCGGTGATTACCTGTGTAATTTTTTGGTATTAACCACATGTATTCCCATTCAGATAATCTTGTTCGGGGTTTAATCACAGTTAAGTTAAGGCTTATCACTATTTCCTACGGATATATTTAATGGGATTCGACCCTGAATCTCTTCTCATATACTCAACATGTATTGCCAACTGAGTTACAACTCGTAAGTATTGCCTATGCAATTTACCCGTAATGCATACTATTAAATTTGACATCTTACTTGAGTCATGAAAACTCAAATGGCTGAAAAATTTTAGAATACACAAAATTGGAGCATTGCATTCTTTTGTGGTTTTCCCTCCATATAATATAACTAAGGGTATTAATTAGAATAATTAGATTAATGTGACTTAACATTGAACTAATAAATATTTGAGTATAGTCGCAAATTGGTCACTTTAAAAAGATGGTCCAGTACATAGAATCCTGACATCATCATGCAGTGGCGGTGCCAGGATTGGTCCGCTGGGGGGGCAGAATTTGGTTTAAAAAATTTCCGGCCTGTTAAGAAAAATTTCAGGCCGACAAACCAAAATTTCCGATCGACCGACAAACCTGAATGAATTTAATTCAATTCAATAAAAACACAATTAAATTAATCCAAACAACAATTTCATTTAAAACATAGGTCTACTCTAACACAATCAAATTAATCCAAACAATTCAATACAATAAACATACCAACAATTAATTTTTTCTAATCGAAGGAGACGATGAAGAATTAATAAAATGAGAAGTTTTGAGAGGTTTCAAATAGTTTTTCCGAGATGCCAATTTTTGAAAACACTGCATAATGTCCTCTTCATCAATGCCGATGAATATCTTTTTCTCAATGTAACACAATAAGCAATTTGACAGCAACTCATCGCCGAGCCTGTTGCGCAGATCAGTCTTCACAATATTCATGGCAGAAAAACATCTTGCAACAATAGCTGTTGCAACTGGTAAGACCAATGCTAACTCAATAAACCGATAAACCAAAGGAAAACAAATGTGAGACTTACTCTCCACCATCTTTCTTGCAAGAGCTCCAATATCATCAAGATTAGAGAATTCAGGATTCTCTCTCACAGCAGAAATGTATAGCTCAAGTTGGTAGCTAAGCCCGACTAGCTCAATACTAAAGAAATCATCAGAGTATAACCCAGCAAGATTGAGTACTTCATCATGATCAAAATGTGCAAATGAGTTTGAAGGATCAAGACTCATTATGCCTTTAAGCAGATCTGTGTTTGCCTCATTGAAACGATTGTTCAATTCTATAGCAACCTCATCAATTACCTATTATTATATAAGTAAAAACAATTTAGAACACTATCCATTTAAAGAATACAAACCAATGACATATATATATATATATATATATATATATATATATATATATATATATATATATATATATATCAATTACCATAAAATAAAATGGAATACCTTTGCAAAGATTTCCACCCGAAAATGGTGAAAATGAGTCATGGGTTCTCCATCAATAAATGCTCTACTACGGCTTTCAATAATGTCGTCCATATTGGGCATTTTAATTTTTTGTTTCACACAAAATTCAGTGGCTTCTTTCAACAACTTTTCCCAACCATCTTTTCTGTATGTTTGTAACTTCGTTTTCAGCGTTTAAACCATACGAACAGCAGTGCCTATGTTTTGATCCTTGGCTTGAAGCATCTTTGATAAAGGATCTGTCACCCCCAAAATATACAACATTAACCTTCCAATAAACACAAATTCGAAAGAACCCACTTTATTCACCAAACCCTTAGCTGTGCCTCGATTTTTTCTTGTATCACCATCTTTATTTATTGCCAAAAGCACTTATTCCACTGAATTCCACATATCAAAAAGCCGGAGTAATGTCTTATAGTGAGAACCCCAACGTGTAGTCCCTAGTCTCGCTAAACTTATTTCTTGATTCTGCCCCTTTCCTGTTGAAATCTCACCATTTTGTATTCTGTTCACAACTTCTTCATGGTGCAATTGGCGAAGAGTATCCTGCCTTTTACATGAACCTCCAACTATATTCACAATCATGGAAACATAGTCAAAGAATTGGCTTACATCATCATCTTCCTCCGTAGCTGACACAACAACCAACTGAAGTTGGTGAGAAAAACAATGAATATAATGTGCATGCTTATTTTCATTTAGAATGAGTGATTTCAATCCATTAAGCTCACCGCGCATATTAGAAGCCCCATTATAACCTTGACCCCTAAGTCTTGATAATGATAATCCATTCTTCACAAAAAATTCATCAACGTCATTTTTTAGACATTGTGCAGAAGTCTCAGTTACATGAACCACTCCAACAAATCTTTCAATAACTTCTCCATTATCATTCACAAATCTCAAAACCACAGCCATTTGCTCCTTCACAGAACTATCTCGGGCCTAATCAAGCAAAAGAGAAAAGTACTTGTCTTTGATCTCATTCAAAATGACTTTTCTCGTTTCTTTTGCACAAGCTTCAATTATTTGTCTTTGAATGGTAGACGAAGTCATTTGATTATTTTTTGGAGCATTTGATTGCATTACTTTATTTACTTTTTCATTATATTTACAAAACCAACTAATGAGTTCAAGAAAATGCCCTATGCATTGATTCTTCGGACTCATCGTGTCCTCGAAAACCTAAACCTTCCCCTAAGAGATATCGAGCTACTCTTACAACCATTGTCAACCGAGTATGATACTCATCATTTAAAGCATCACTTTTATTACTTAAAACAAAATCCACATTCTCTCTTTGGTTTTGATATTGAGCAACCTTAATTCTAGCAAAAGTGTATGGACTATCCGGACCTCCTTCATGACCAACAAAATTTTCCATAGCATGTTTCCAATTATTATACCCAACTTCTGTAAAAGAATTAGCCCCACTTTTATTACTATTTATAGGAAACAAGTAGCAATATAAACAAAATGCTTTGTCTTTAGAAACACTATACTCTAACCAAGCAAATTTTTTAAACCAAGCAGATTGAAACCTCCTTTTACATCCACTATAAGTACTTTGAGGAAATTGATGACCAATTGGTTGACAGGGCCCTAACTCTAAGTATCTCCTTCTCAATGTATCTTTCATCTTAATTGGATAACTATCAATTGGTTTCCTCAATCCCCGGATCACCAATAATATCATTGTCTGAAACTTTAACCTCTATGCGGGCTCTTTTTTCACTACCTTGATCAATAGGGGTTTCATTACTAGTTGATGATGGTTCGGGATTTGATAAAGTATTCCGCTTTATTCCAGTAATAAACTTATCCATATTTCTAATTCCTATAAATAAAAACACAAATACTACAATCAATTAATCAATTCATAACTAAATTTAAACATATTTTATCAATTCAAACCCAAAAATAACAATGCACAATCAATTTAATTCAAACCCACATTCAAACATAATTTATCAATTTATCAATTCAAACACACATTCAAACCTAATTTTTCAATTCGAAACTAAAATTAACAACACAATTTACACAATCAATTTATCAATTAATTCCCCAATTTATCAATTTATCAATTCAAACCCCAATTCAAACCTAATTTATCAAATAACAACACAATTAACATAATCAATTTATTAATTTATCAATTAATACCTCAATTTATTAATTCAAACCTAATTTACATAAATATTTTTCTTTAAAACCTAATTACAATAAAACCTAAATAAATTACAAAAACATAACATTTAAAATTAAAACTAACCGAAATAAGAAGCAAGGAGGAAAGGAGGAGAGGAGGGGACGGACGGACGGCGAGCGGCGACGGCGGTAGGCGAGCTGGCGGTGGGCGGCAGTAGAGAGGAGAGGGAGAGGATTGATTAAGAGAGTGAAGTGAGGGAGGGTGGGAGACGATATGGGTTCTGTCTGTGCCTTTCAGTTTTTATTTTTTTTATTTTACAAACCAGGGAAAAACGACGTCGTTTTGCCCTGGTTGGTTTATTTTTTTTTTTAAATTACAGGGCAAAACGACATTGTTTTGCCCAGGGCAAAACGACGTCGTTTTGCCCATCCCAAAAAAAAAAACCCTGATACAGGGGGTTTCGTCCCCTGTATCAGGGGGGCAAGAGGAGGGGCGCTGCCCCTGCTCTTGGGGGGGTGGGGGGCCGCCGGAAAGCCCCCTACTCAGGGGCTTTTCTGGCGGCTGGGGGGTCAGCTGCCCCCCCGTGACCACCCCCGCCGCCGCCCCTGTCATCATGTTATCGGATGGTTAAAAATGGTCCCTTCAAAACTCAATTGAGTTGTCTTGATTGAAGAGAAAAAATATTATGTGAACGTGGTCACTCACTCACTCACTATACATATATGGCAAATCACATCTTGAGGCCCCTGAATTTTTATGAAATTTGCAATTGGTCCCCTGATCAATTTTTTTAATACAATGAGTACATGATCTTTTTGTTTTGATAGTATTAGCCCCAAACTCGATATTTTTTTCTTTTGTGGGCTACAGTATCTGTTCACTAACACGTGACACAATTTTTGAGAAAAATAGAAGACTCTAGAGTTGATTAGAGATATCAGAATCATACTTTCTATGCAGTTTTATAATAGCTATGAATATTGTTGGGATTTGTCACCGGAAATCACCCGATTAAAGCAGAAGAATGTGATGACTTCCTCAAATCCTTACCCAGAATATCTCTACAAGAGATGGATGCAGACTACAGGAATCAAACTAGAATCCCTCCTCGTTCATGTATACGAACGCCTTACGAACACTACTCGTGCTAGCGTCGGAAAACACACAAACTTTGGAGAGAAAGGAGGGGAAATTTCGGCTACCAAGTGTTGCACTACCTAGGCTGAAAATCCTAGGGTTATTTTAACCCTAGGTGGCTGAAATTCTCAAGGAGAATTTCGGCCCAATTGGCTCCTCCTTTGTGTGGGCTTTTTTTCTTTCATTTTAGGCCCAAATCTATTTTAATCAGTCTGGTTTAAATTAATTTCAAGCCCAACTTTAATTTACTCATGTATAAAATATATTACACCATGTAACATATTATCTACATTTAATTAAAATTGGTTTGACTAATTAATTTAATCCATTAAATTAGAATTAGATCTTCACAAAATGAATTCATATGTAAACCTATACATATGAATATTTCCACCCAGGAAATAATCTCATAATTAATCCAATTAATTATGAGAGAGCCAATCAAATATTAATTTTATTATTATGATCAATCTAATTGATCTTTATAATATAATTAATATAATCCTCTCTCTCCAGAGTGTATACTCCAAGTATACATGTGATTCCTTAAGTCAGTGTTCAGTCGCTCAATGTGTATGATCCCGTGGGCCCATCTTTATATTGGCAATGGGCCTGTGGCCCACAGACTACAGTTGGGCTCTAGCAAGCCACTGCAGGCCCCAATTAAGATGGAGTTGGCAGTCAAACTGTTATCAGTCAAGCTCACAAACAAGTCCAACTTGTTTGGGTGTGGCCACACTTTTATCAGTCACATCCATAAAGAGGCCGGTGATATCTTCTCAGTGGACTACTGAGTGACAAATCCCTTCTGCATATCCATAGCATTACCATGCTAAGTGACATACCCGAAAGTACCTATACTTGGCACCCTATTATAGGCCCTTTAGGTATACCCCTAAGTATGCGACCGCGCATGCAACACCATCATATGATCAGGTCAAAGGATCCATACAAGTACTACACAAGAATCACTTGTGATACTATACCATGTGGATTTCTTGTTTAGTGGATCTATCCAGTACCATGCCCTTTTTACATGTACCCATTAACTTGGTTGACATCCCATTTCCAATGACAGGTAAGTCACCGCCATACAACCAGGTTAATTATAGACTCCAGTTCCATTCATTCCCATGACTGGAACAGACTACTGATCTATTTATGGTCATATCATTTACTCTATCCATGGTCTTACTGCCAAGTGCATGACACTTGTCATCATGGATAGGGATATGTCCATTGGATACTTCATTTAATATATTGCACAAGATATATATAATAAATGAATTAATGTCTTTATTAATAACACACAATGAGTATAATACATAAATCCAATAAATGTATAATACAAATACAAGGTCCAATGCCTCGGGACTAGGGCATATCCAACAATCTCCCACTAGCACTAGTTCCAACTAGGCATGGGCCTAATCCCTATAGATTTAGTATGACCCTCGTGCTTGGGCTGAGCCAGCGCCTTGGTCAAAGGATCTGCGGCATTATCCTCGGTGTCCAGTCTGTGTAATGCAATGTCACCTCTCTCCGCGATCTCTCATATGAGGTGAAACTTTTTGAGCACGTGCTTTGTGTTCTTGTGTGACCGGGGCTCCTTAGCTTATGCAACGGCCCCATTGTTGTCACAGAAGATATCAACTGGGTCTTGGATAGTTGGTACTACTCCTAACTCAGTGATAAACTTCCTCATCCACACAGCTTCCTTAGCTGCATCACACGCCGTGATGTACTCAGCTTTTGTTGTAGAGTCCGTGATGGTTGGCTCCTTTGAGCTCCTCCAGCTAACAACACCACTATTTAGCAAAAATACATACCCAGACTACGACTGGTACTCATCCTGGTCTGCCTGGAAGCTTGCATCAGTGTACCCAGTAACTGATAGCACTTCCTGACCTCCATACACCAAGAAGCTATCCTTAGTCCGGTTAAGGTACTTGAGGATTACTTTGACAGCCTTCCAATGATCCTCCCCGGGATCCTGCTGGTACCGGCTCGTCATACTTAGTGCAAAGGCGACATCAGGTCTCGTACATAGCATGGAGTACATAATTGATCCTATAGCCGAAGCATATGGAACCAATTTCATGTTCTCCCTGTCCTCCCTTGTCTTAGGACAGTTCTTCTCACTAAGTTTCAGCCTATGACCCATTGGCAAGAAACCTTTCTTAGCCCGGTCCATGCTAAACCTTTTTAGGACTTTATCTATGTATGAGGCCTGAGTTAGGCCCAGAAGCCGATTTGATCTATCCTTATAGATCCTGATCCCTAGGATCATCTCAGCTTTGCCTAAGTCCTTCATTACGAAGCACTTACTCAGCCACTGCTTTACCCCTTGCAGTGTAGTATGTCAATGAGTAGGATGTGACATGCCTTCTGCTGGGCCTTGGGCTGGGCCTTGGTCTTCTTAGCCTTGGCCTTCTTGGCCTTGGCCTTGGCTTTTTCGTTGGCCTTGCCCTTGGCAAGAGGAGGCTTCCCCTTATTGACCAGCAGCACCGGCGGAGTCTTTTTGATCAACTGGTCAGTAAGCTTGAGCATCCCATGCAGCTCACTAACAGTACGGTTCATCCCTTGCATGTTATAGTTTAGGATGAACTGATCATAAGAATCCGGCAATGATGCAAGGATTGTGTCCACCGCTAACTCCTGAGAGATGGGCGATCCGAGACAGGCTAAAGCGTCCAAATAGCCCTTCATCTTGAGCACGTGTGCGCTCACAGATGTCCTAGCCCCCATCTTACAGGAGTGGAATGCCTTGTTGGTCAGGTACCTTTCCTGACGAGCTTGCTCCTGAAACATCTTGTTAAGAGTTGTTATCATATCATAGGCTTGATGGTCCATAAACTGTTTTTGTAGTTCAGGGACCATGCAGGCCAACATAAGGCATGTCACATCCCTATTATCCTTGACATGCACCTCCTATTCCTCCAGCTGGGCAGTCGGTGGATTACATCCCTGAGGCGCAGCCGGTACAGGCTTTTCCAGTACGTACTCTTTAGACTCCTGTCTTAGAACTATTCTTAAGTTCCTAGACCAGTCCAAAAAGTTGGGACCAGAAAGCTTGTCCCTTTCTAGGATAGATCGCGATGATAATGAGTTGTTGTTTGCCATTTAGAGTTTCTACACAGAAAAACATTTTAGAGTGTTAATAAAGGACTTTACTTTGTTATTCCCATATATAATTAATAATGAATCAAGTTATTAATTAAACCGAGTTGTTGGGCTCATGGGCCGAGATCCATATTTCACTAAGATATAGCCAGACGAGGGCCTGGTACAACTATACCCAAATTATTTAGATAGGAACGCTATCCAATCCCAACCTAGGGACTCTCGGTTTGATGGGCTTGTTGGCACTTACCCATCTGTGCTTAGGGCCAGGAGAATCCTACTACCCATGCTAAGTCAAAACCTCCATTCAAGTGTTAGAGTATCCCATACCTTAACCCAATACAAAATGACGATACTCCAGTGTATCCTGCGAGGGCAAGGTCTACAACTAGCCTATCCCCACTTCGAGCTGGTTTTGAATGAGGGAAGCACTTTTAAGCGACTTAGTAATTTCCATTTGGTTATTAGATTCATTTAATAACGGCTTACATACATAAGGCGGGTGAAATTGCTGTTGGATCATACATTCACACATGCAAATAAATATAAAGCATAATTAAATAAATAAGTAAAATGGATTGCTATGGGCATATATTACATCCTAATATTATTCTAGTAAACCTATACTAGAAACCAATATCAGGTGGGCCTCCATCTTCTTTCTTCTGGGCTTGCAACTCCACTTGGGCTCACCACTCCATGGGCTTCTTCTTTTACAAATTTTATAATAAGTAAATAAAATAAAATTACATAAAAAAAGAAAAACGAAACGCAGACCGTATTTACCCAAAAAGAAAATACAACCCATCTCGAATAAAGGCCCAATAGCATCCAATTATACAAAATATTTAATCACCCATATGCATCCAATACATATAATTCATAAGCATGTTACAATGCATGATTTAAGCCTATTTCAATTATGTTCAAGCCATTATTTTGAAATCGCTAATTTTGGCCCACCATGGTTCTAACCGTTAACGGGCTTTGTGTTAGAGATTGTGCCCTAAGCTAATGTTGGATTATGTAAACAATCTTCATAAGTCATTAATAAAGACTTGTTTATCATATATATTTGTATGTTAGTATTTATGATAATGTATCCATGAATTAATTGTGTAATTCTAAATTTCCCTAGTCGATTGTTATTATGGGAATAATAACAAACTAAGACTAGTGTGAGTGATAATGGATATTCATAAGATGAATATAGTGTATACAGATACAGATTATACTCACGGGCAATGTGTTAGAGAACATGTTGCTGGAGACCCACTATAAGATCAAGTTCATGGTCACGTGTCACAACTGATCTTGATTATAGTAGTGTCATCAGCTGATTCCTTTGACCTGAGGTCACCATTGATTCCGGGATGAACTCCTGTTGTGCTTTGACGTAGTCAAACGCTGCTCGTAACAGAGTAGTTATAAAGGCTGTGATTGGGTACGATATGACTCATGCCTTGGGATGTGAGTGACAGATATGGGATTTTGTCCCTCTCTAACAAGAGAGCGATATCACTGGGCCCCTCGATAAGTAAGACTGTTAAATGCATGACCGTGCTCAAATAATTGATAGAGTATCAATTGATTTGTCTGAACAGTTTACTTTGAGATCGAGAAAGCATATGATTAATTATATAAGATTGACAAGTGTACCATGTCTTATAATTAATCATGATATCAAAGAGACAAAAGGGAATATGACATTCTATAAATAGGTATTGGATCATTCCAATCATATTAATTGGGTAGTCGTAATGGCTTGCTAGAGTCCGCTTGTGACCTATAAGGACATTATGGTAATTTCCTTATTGCCAATTAATATGAACCTATGGGGTCACACACAAGAGCAAAATGAAGTTCATCTTATCGAGTATGAATTATTATTGGATAATAATTTATGAATGAGAAAGAGAATAAATATATATAGTGATATATATTTATGTATGTATATATAAATATTAATGTGATTAATATTGCATAAAGTATGCTACATATTATAATTAAATTATATAGAGATATAATTAATTATAATATTATATATACATATGTGTATTATGGAGAATTGATTTGATTTAATATTAATTGAGAATTAATATTAAGTTGTGTGGGTTAATTTATAATTATGACTAATAAGTGTATTAGGTTATAATTATAATTAATTTATTAGGTTTTATATATATAAGGATATTAAAAAAAATAAAACCTAATAAGACACATTCTCACAATACACAATTTGAAAGGGTTTCGGCAGACACAACTGGAAAGAGGAGTGGCAGCCGGCTTTTCCCCAAAATTACACAGAAAAATCTGATTTTTCCGTTCTCTCTCTCAAGTTTGAAGAATCGTTCTTCAACCTCGGCGCTAGCACGCAGTGAACGAATTGCTCCGTGTGGATCAACCGTAGAGGGAAGCTAATTTGGTTCCTATTGATTCAATCTACAAAGAATTAAGGTAATTCTTCAACCCTCCTTCCGATTCAATGCAATGTACATAGGTCCTTGGTGGGGATTAATCCGTTTTATTTCCGCTGCGTATTTTGTTTTGTGCGATTAATTCCCCAACACTTTGGGCCTCCAGCCCAGGCAGTCCAACTGCTCCGACTGGAATTGGGAAACCATGGGTCCAATTCAGCCATCCAAGTAATCGTGCCAAAATTACCCGAACCAATTTTAATTAACCATATTAATTTCAAAAATTAATATCACATGAATAAAATTAAATTTCATTCAAGAAACCATACGCATTTAAATTACAAAATTTAAACACACGAATTTTAAAACCAATTAAAATTTCAAAACTGGGCCTCGGGCCCAAAAACCCGCCAAATCCAAAAACACTGGGCCTGGTGTGAGCGCGGGAATTTGATCCCGGGGTCAGTGATGAATCATACCCTCGGTATGGCTCCTTATTGGCTTCCTTTGTGCAGCAATTCGCCCGTAGAGCTTTCGTTTCAGTCTGAGATCACTCTCATGTAGAATTAAGGTGCACTTAGCTGAACATGTTTCAGATTTCTCTGTCTGGAAGCGAAATCCGTACGGATTCTATGGATTCCGTGCGGATCCCACTAGGATCCACACGGAATCTACTCCGATCCGCACAGATCCCACTCTCGAGATAGAATTATTGGGGTTAGGTAAAGGTGCATTTAGTGGTTTTTCTTTCTGCAACCGAAATCCGTACGGATTATGTGGATTCCGTACGGAATCTACTCCGATCCGCACGGATCCCGCTCTCGAGACAGAATTATTGTAGGGTTAGGCGAATTTCCTAATCTGCCCCCGACCTCTTCTAATTCTCTATAAATAGAGCTCATTTTCTTAAGAAGAAAGAGGACTCAAGAGAGTATCGAAACTCTGCCGAATTCGTTCCGCACGGGATTTTCATAAACATACATTAACTCTTGCATATTCAACTCTATTTCGGATCTCGGATTCATATCCCTGGTCAGATCCAGATTTTTTTTTATTATATACGTAACATCATAAAAATCGGATTTTGGGGTAGCCAGGTTTTCCAAAACACCTTTACCCCCACTAAAAAGCCTATATTTGCATACATATTCATTAGAACTTTGATCTCGGGCACGAACGGAGTTCCCGGAATTGTAGACTTGATATTCTCTATCTACACAATTGCTAAAAAAAAGGCTCAATCTCGCCAAAAAGGTAGAATCTGAGGCCCTTGACCATTCCCAAGTGTTATTTGACATTTCACGTGCATTTTTGTAGTTTTTGCAGCTTGTTCGGTGTGTTTTGGGACACACGGATCTGACTCAGATCCGCACAGATCTGACTCGACAAATCCGGTTCCGGATATCCTGGCCTCGAGTGCTGATTTCCCTGCAATCCGGGAATCTTTGTCACACGGATCCCATTTGATCCGCACGGATCTCAGCACACGGAGCCCATTTTACCAACATTCCGGGATTCCTGGCACTACTGTCTGCTCTGGACTTGGGATCCGCACGGTTTCTGCCAGATCCGCATGGATCGCATCTGAAACCGTACGGATCTCACTTCCAGGACAGACAGCTTTGACTCAATCTGAAGCTGGGACACGCACGGATTAGGTCCTGTCCGTACGGACTCCATTGGACACCGTGCGGATCTCACTTCCAGAATCAGTCCGGTTGCCATTTTCTTTCGTTTTATTGACATGCATTCATCTAACTTAGTTTCTGTTTATATTCTGTCTTTCTAGACCAGCGCAACGAAGGGGACCTTCCCCGGAAATCAGACCCACATCTATATTTGAAGTGTAAAATGACTATATTAACAACTCGGTTAATGTAAAATCTAGCCAAACCAATCCAATTTTCAAAATGTTTTCGAAACCAGCACTTTCATTCCATCCAGGGCATATTTTCCAAATGTTTTCCAGGTCGTCTATCCGGTTCACCCACGAATCGGTGGATTATTATTTGGTCCGTGTCACGATAATGATGTGATGAATGTCTTGTGTTTAACTGACCCTTTGTGGATGCAGGCTAGGGTTGTATGTTAGATTAGATGCATGTTAGGACTTTTATCGCTTTCTTAGATCGATTGTAATTAATAGGGAATTGCCATGTATATTTCCACCCCTTTTTATTTATTATGTACCTCACCCTTCCGAGGAGTTAGAAACCACGTTTGTTTTTGGGACTGTATTTATTCTTTATTTACTTTCCGCATTTACTTATCGCTTTCCAATGCTTGCTCACTTGCTAGTTTAAATATGGACATAAAAATGAGTATAAATTGTGCAAATCTGGCCAAATGAGTAACGAACAATTAAAATCAATCTTTAGGTAAACATAAATTGAACTCAACTCAAAACACCATCATATTGATTCATCCTAGAAGATTTAGTAGGCTAACCTATCCTTACCCAGAATCTCTTTACATAAGGTGTGGCTTTTCCACTTAGGATTGGCTATACCGAATTTCCCGGTAGAGCTGAACCGGGTGGCGACTCCACAACTTATCTATCGAGATCTTGGTCTTGAAGATGTTTTTTTATGCATTTTTTTTAAAAACCGTTTTGTCAAAATCGTAAAATCAGTTTTCAAACTTAGGAACGCCCAGTGCACATCGTTGTGTTCTAAAGCTTTCTCTTGAGACACGCCTGAGGGCCCTAACGATTTTGTCATCCCGGCTCGCCTCCCCCTCTCCACGCACTCTCGCGAGAAAGGTCGCCCGCTCACAGTGGCGACTCCGCTGGGGATTCTTATGTTTTTCTTAAAAAACTTCAAAGGATTATCTGATAGGTTCTTCGAACTTCTTCTAGGTTGAAACAATTTGGTGTTTTGGGTTAAGTCCAATTTATGTCCACTCATTCTTTAGGCATTGCATTTTAGGGTGCCCCAATATAAACATGGGTTACTAGTGAAAGTGTCGCCTATGTCCTCCTGGTCATAGGGATGCCTATCTAGTTTTCAACCCCTCATGAGCATAGTATATAGCTTACTCAAGTAAGGAGTATATAGTGCCATGGGTCCCTTTTCTTTGAGACTAAGCCCATATAGCATCAACCCTAGTCACAATTTATCCACTAGGTCAATACCAAAATCTGTATGCTCTTATGGTACGGTATCGCCTTCATCATCCCCTGTTGGTGATAGAAGAGATCCCCACCTAGGATCAGTTGAACATTGACCACGATGGAGTGATAAGGTCGGATGGGACGATTCACATGCTATTTGTGCGGTGTTTACTTTCAAGTATCCATTCATCATGCTAGGGCATAGTTTCATTTATCCAATAGTATCAAGCAAGCATTTGTGTGCTACTAACCACATCTTGTGCAGCCATTTGTACATTTATGTTATGTGTACACAACATAAGCATCCTTTCACTTGTGTATCATGCACGCTAACCTTTGTTTTGCAGCCATACTCTTGTGTGACATGCATTGTTTATAGTATAGGTCACTTGTGTATCATGCACGCTAACCTTTGTTTTGCAGCCATACTCTTGTGTGACATGCATTGTTTATAGTATAGGTCACTTGTGTATCATGCACGCTAACCTCTGTTTTGCAGCCATACTCTTGTGTGACATGCATTGTTTATAGTATGGGATAACCTACCTGTTCATGCCCCACGGGGCGCCGAACCTTTGCCTGTAGTGTATCATAACCCACTTGTATAGACACATACATCTTCTATGTGTCGCCCGTGCATACATCATTCAATCATCATGTGTCATCACTCATGTTCATACATAGACATGATCATTCATACGCACAAGTCTCATCCATGAATACAACCACTCACATATTAGTTGTAACCCGGCTAATCTTTGCTTACCACTCTCTAGCTTGGGAGAGCATTCATCATTCAACATTGCACGAAATAAACATGGATACGAATGATGATCCAATAAACATACATACTCACGCATCTCACATCCATGAACTTCCCTCATGTGTCGATCGCATTCCAACTGATCTTGTTTCTACACCTTGAAGCTTGGGAAAGAGATGGGAAGAGGCTGACCAGGCATCCTGTCAGTTTGAGACCAGAAAAAGGGTTCCAAGAGACGAAAGAGTAACAGTTTGCAAGCCTTATCAGACATCATGTCAAATGCTTCAGGAAGAAACGAAGAAAGGATTGAGGAAGAAGATGAGATGGGTTTGGAAGAAAACAGGAGAGAAGTGGTACCCCCTGCAGCTCCAAGCGCCCAACCTGTGGCTACCAGTACTCTTTATGGCATGCCTTTGACTATACCTTCACCAACGAGGCCAGTCGGGACTATGGATCCCCGTTTAGCTATGAATGTGGCACAGATGGTAGATAATGCCATGACTTCTAATCGGTACACAAGTAAGATGGCTGAAAAGATCTTGCCCTCAATATTGACATCTATGGAAGCTATGATGCAGCCCTATCTTCAGCGCATGAATCAAATGCTACAGATGAGTCCCGTCATTCCTCCTGTCTCAACTCAGGGTATTTCTCAAGCAGAAGTTAGACCAGTGACCCCGGGGACTTTCGCCTTTCCTCCCATTTTGAATCAAGGCCTTTCTCAGGCAGGAGTTAGACCCGTGACACCGGGTGCCTTCACTTTTACTCCTGCACAGCACATAAGTATGCCACCACCTATTTACAGGATATCGACTCCATAGCCACTTCAATCGGCCCGTCAAGTCAGTTTGCAAGACCTCATGCTCAGTTTGAAGTTTCGACACCTGTTCAGTTAGGAGGGCCCATTGGTTTTCAATATGAGAGACCTCCCAGGCAAAATCAGCAGCATTTTCTTCAGCAACCGCAGTGGGGTATGGGGGGCGACGCTAGACCACCGATCAACTTGGATGACTATTCTGACACTCATTCCGAAGCGTCGCCTGTACCACCTCCAGTTGATCCCGAGATTGCTGAGATGAAGGAGCTCTTCCCTCAACTGAAAGATCTCCTTAATCCAAAGAAAGTGCATACAACCTCAGCTAGAGATGTCAGAACTAGCGGGATTGGGAAGCTACCAAAAGGTTTTCAGATGCCAGCCATTCCCCCGTATGATGGAACGGGACCACCAAGTGTACATTTAGACAACTATGTTGTCATCATGACGATGTATGGGCTATCTGACATCCAAATGCTGTTTCTGTTCCCTTGCACTCTTCAGAAGGGAGCCGCCACTTGGTATGCACAACAGCTGGCTGAGACGAGAGCAGATTGGGATAAGCTTTCTAAAGCCTTCCTTGAGCACTATGGATACAACCTGAAGCCCAAGGCCACCATTCAGGATGTAGAGCAGATACTTCAGAAGCCCAATGAGGAGTTTGAGAAGTATTATGAGAGGTGGATGAGTAAGTATGCCCAACTGGGGGATAAACCATCCGTAAAGGAGATGATTCAGAAGATGCTGGGGCAATCTTTGCCCATGTACAGAAGGGAAATTGCTATGCTGAGTTTCTCATCTTTTGAAGAAGTAGCTGAAACAGCTAAGAAAGCTGAACGCAAATATCAGCAAGAGAAGGCTGAGGGGGGTCAGACCTACCAGAGGAAAAATTTCGGTTCAGGATACAGGAATGATGGAACAACTTCGGGTCCAAGTACTGGGGGAGCCGCTAAGGCTAAAACTGCTCAAGCTGCTGGGGTCACCGCAGATGTAGCCAATGTTTCAACTTCACAAGAGCTAGCTCACCCGTGGAAAGAATCTCTATCGGTCATCTTTAGTAGGTGCAGAAAGGCTAAAGTCCTTGATAATCTTCGTCCATATGAGGTAACAGCAAATGGGGATTACAGGAACTTCTACAAGTATCATGTGGCTTCCGGGCATTCGACTAATAATTGCAGAAGCTTGAAAAATGCAATTTCGAAGTTAATAGAGAAGGGGACGATTGTGGCACCCGACTTGAAGCCCAGTACAATACAAAACCCTTTGGCCAATTTCGGAGGCAAAGTGAATATGGTCCATTCGGGCGTCCCGTCAAACTTTGTCTTTGCCCAGATCCTCGAAGCCAACCCTACCTTACAAGAAGCCGCGGTGTATAGGTGTGAGGAACAAGCTGAGAAGGATATGGCTCCAGGTCCCATTGACTTGAGCCAGTATGATTGCATCTCCGAAGATGAAGAAGGAGAAGTTGTAGCTCCTGTAATTCCTCAAGGTCCTGTCGACTTAAGTCAGTTTGACTACAGTTCCGAAGAAGAGGAGGGGCAGAGCTTGACGGTGGTGGCTATCAAAAAGCCAACAAATTTGTTTGCTGATGACAATGAGAAGTCGAAGCCGGCCTATCCAGTGGAGACAAAAGAGGGGAGATTCACCAAGGATGGCCTTGTGCGCGTGGTGACCCGAAGCGGGCAAGTTCGTGAGCCCATTGATCTGAACCCCAAGAAGAAGTGGGTGAAAGTTAGAAGGGATGAGGTACCAGAAATGACAAGACCTCGACCCATTGAAACAGAAGAGGAAGAAGCTGCTGATGAGCTTATTACTCAAATGAAGATGACACCCATCGAGGCTAACATGTGGGCAGTTGCACAAAAATCACAAGCACATCGCCATGCTCTTGTGAAGAAACTTTTGGAGATGGATGTCTCCCCTCTGGAGGAATTTGTAGCTATGATAGGTGGCAGTGTTCAGTCAAGGTCTGTGGAACCCAGGTATATCAGCTTTGGAACAGAGGATCTCCCGCCTAAAGGACTGCACCATAACAAGGCCCTGTACTTGAGGGTCGTGGTCAACGGCAAAGTGATGCCCTGCACGATGGTGGACGACGGATCTGCCTTGAATATATGCCCTGCCAAGATCCTTCCTTATCTTGAAATGACCGAAGATTCGTTGCTGAAATCAAGTACTGTCATCCGGGCATATGATGACTCAAAAAGGACCGTCATAGGGGTCTTTGAAGCTATTGTGAAGATTGGTGAGGTGGAATCCAATGTCCTCTTCACTGTTATAGATATCCCTGTCACCTTCTCCCTGCTGCTCGGGAGACCTTGGTTCCATTCTTTGGGAGGAGTTCCTTCAACTCTTCATCAGAAAGTCAAGCTGCCTCTGAATGGGAAAATAGTGACCCTAGAAGCTGATGAGTCTTCAGTTATTGCTGCACTGAGGGCTGAGAGTCAACCAATGACTGGGTTCCAAGTGGCTGCCATTAGAAAAGGGAAGCCATATTTCTCTCCATGGATACGTGACTACTTCAAGAGGCAAAATTTTGAGGAAGGTAAGGGGTTAGGAAAGCATCATCAGGGTATGCCTGAATTTAACATCGATGCAGGCCAGACTCACACCATGGGATTGGGATATGATCCGTCAAAAGCTGAGAAGAGGTCAAATGTCAAGAGGGTCCATATGGTGGATTTCTTCGTCAGAGCGGCTGAGGAGGTTTACAATGGGGCCCCAGAACCTATAGAAGTGAATGGCGAGTTGATCCCGGGCTTTGAAATATTCTGTGATGTGGTCGACTTCTCCATGATAGATGCAAACCCCGAGGTATGCATGCTGAAAGAGCTAAATCCTGTCCCCATGGGGGAGGCCAAAGTAGAGGCTGTTGCTGATATGAAGGATCAGAAATCTACCAATGCTGATAAGGTGATGGTAACTGAAGAAATATCTGAAGATGAGAAGGTTGAGGCTGATGGAGAACCTAAGGACCCTGATTTTGACAAGGCCATAACCTCCCTTGCTCAAGGCCTTTCTGAGTTGCTGGATAAGGGGTGGAAAGGTGAGCTCAACAAGAAGCCAACTAAAGATAGCATCCCTGAGGAGAAGATGGAGTTTGCTATTGCCGAACTGGCCCGTCTTTTGGCAAAGGGAAAAGCCCAAGTGGGGGGTGATGCTGCTATTACTGAGTCCCAAAAGACTATGCTCCGCGAGAATCTCTCCACCGTCATGGAAGAGGAAGTCCCAGAAGATGAAGTCCCTCCGCATGTGGAGGAAGAAAACAATTATTGTATCAATTTGTCTTCTCTTTTCAATATGAACAATGCTGCGTATGCAGCCGTTAATGCAATGAACAACAATAATTCTGCTTACTTGTTTGATGTCTTTCTTGATGGCACCATGCATGCATTTGATCATTCATTTAAATGTTTTAGCATTCATGATTCAACATTGCATGACATAAACATTGGTACGAATGAGGACCCAAAAATGGTTTCTGTCTCGAGTGACCTAACGCATAGTGAGGAGAGAGAGCTTAAATCGGTACTTGAGCGGCATGTTGGTGCATTCGCGTGGTCCTACGACGATATGCCCGGGTTTGACAGAGAAATCGCCGAGCACCGCATCCCGACGGATCCTCGCTTCAGACCAGTTAAACAGAAGCTGCGTAGACTCAGACCAGAATGGGCAGAAAAGGTTAAGGATGAAATTGCTAAGCAGATCAAAGCCAAGTTCTTGGAAGTGGTTGAGTATCTAGAATGGCTTGCAAACATCGTCCCAGTGGCAAAGAAGGATGGTAGAGTTAGAGTCTGTGTAGACTTTAGGGATCTAAACAAGGCCTCTCCAAAAGACGGCTTCCCTCTCCCACACATCGACTTGCTCAAAGACAGTGCCGCCAGGGCAGTAATGTACTCCTTCATGGATGGTTTCTCGAGCTACAATCAGATTCTCATGAATATAACCGACAAGGTGAAGACGGCTTTCATCACAGAATGGGGTGTCTACTGTTACAGGGTTATGCCATTTGGGTTGAAGAATGCCGGGGCTACCTATTAGAGGGCTGTTACAGCACTACTACATGACATGATCCACAAGGAAGTGGAGGTCTATGTAGATGACATGCTGGTTAAGAGTATGACTAGAGAGCAGCATCCACCTGTCCTTGGCAAGTTTCTTACAAGGGTTGAGAAGTACAATCTCAGACTAAACCGAAGAAATGCGCATTTGGAGTCACATCAGGCAAGCTTTTGGGCCACATAGTTAGTCAGCGAGGTATAGAAATGGACCCTGACAAGATCAAGGCAATAAGGGAGATGCCGGTCCCTAAAACTGAAAAGGAGGTTAGATCTTTCCTTGGATCTCTTCAGTATGTCAGCAGGTTCATCTCACGCCTCACGACAGTTTGCAAGCCAATTTTTAAACTTTTGAAGAAGGATCAACCTGTCGAATGGAACGATCAGTGCTAGATTGCTTTTGATAAGATCAAGGCCTACCTCACGAGACCACATGTTCTATGACCTCCAGCCCCAGGCAAGCCCTTGATATTGTATCTCTCCATCGAAGAAACTTCTGTAGGGGCAATGCTAGTCCAAGAAGATGATGACAAGAAAGAACACGCCATTTATTACCTAAGCAAGAAGCTGCTCGACTATGAGTCTCGGTACACCATTGTTGAAAAAACCTGCGCTACAATGGTCTGGTTAACGAAAAAACTCCGACACTACTTCCAATCTTACAGGATTCAAGCTGTTTCAGTCATTGATGCTCTAAAATATCTGTGTCAAACTCCATCCTTAGCTGGCAAACTATCCAGATGGCTTCTCATGTTGTCAGAATTCGACATTGAGTACATCATAAGGAAGTCCATCAAAGGTAGGGCTATTTTGGAGTTCCTGGCTAAACAACCAATGGCCTCAGACTATGTGGAAAACCTAGACTTCCCAGATGAACATCTTTGTATGGTAGAACCTTCAGGGGAGCAACGACCTACGGACTGGATCATGCATTTCGATGGGGCAGTCAACAAACACGGCGCTGGATTGGGGGTAATCATCGTAACTCCTGACAAAGAGGTCATTCCCTTATCAAAACGGCTAACCTTCACGATCACCAACAACGGGGCAGAATACGAGGCTTGCCTGTATGGTTTGGAAGCATTGTTTCTTCTGGGAGAAAATGAAGTTTTGGTTATCGGGGATTCGGCCTTGGTCATCCGCCAAATCACAGGCGATTGGGAACTAAAGGAAGAAAGCCTACGGCCCTATCTTGAAGCGGCATGGCAGAAAGCAGCCCTATTCGGGAAATGTGAATTCAAACATGTGCCCCGAGATGAGAATCAGATGGCAGACGCCTTGGCTACATTGGCCTCCATGTGGGAAACGCCCGAGAAACATCCCCTTACACCTTTGACCATGGACACAGCAGCCCAGCCTTATTTCGAATGCTGCACGATTACCGATTCTGACGACGACCAACCCTAGTACTCTGACATTCTACACTACCTACAAACTGGGGGATACCCTGAAGGGACATCACAAGCTGACAGGACTACTCTCAGGAAATTGGCAGTGCAATTTTGGTTATGGGAGGGACAGCTCTACAAACGGTCTTCCGAAGGATTATTACTACGCTGCCTGAAGCAATCAGAGGCTCAGCGGGTTCTACGTGAGGTGCATGCTGGGTTGTGTGGACCCCACATGAATGGGTTGGCCCTTGCGAAGAAGATCTTAAGGCAAGGATACTTTTGGCTCACACTCCAAGCTGACTGTATCGCTAAAGTTAAGAAATTCCATGAGTGCCAGATTTACGGTGACATATGCCATTTACCTCCCATAAAATTACAGAATCTGTCTACTCCTTGGCCATTCTCGGCGTGGGGGATAGACATGATTGGAGAAATCCGACCCTCCTCAACTAATGGGCACAAGTTCATCATTGTGGCTGTGGACTACTTTACTAAGTGGGTTGAAGCGGAGTCTTTCTCCAATGTCATCGCCAAGACAATGGCCAAGTTCATAAACAGGCACATTTTTGCCAGATATGGGGTTCCACACCACATCATCTCTGATAATGGGGTCCAATATCAAGGGGTCACAGCTGACCTTATTGAGGAAAAGAACATCGAACACCATAGATCTTCTCCTTATCGGCCATAAGACAACGGGGCAGTTGAGGCAGCTAACAAAGCTATTAAAAAGATTCTGTCCAAAATGGTTTCTACCTACAGGGATTGGGCTGACAAGCTACCTATGGCTTTGTGGGGTTATCAGACCAGTGTTAAGACTCCTACAGGCGAGACTCCTTATGCTCTGGTTTATGGGATGGAGGCAGTTCTACCCATCGAGATGGAAGTAAAGTCTCTCAGAGTTGCAATGCAAGCTAAGATTCCCAAGCTGGAATGGAGGAGAGCCCATTATGAGCAGCTCACTATGATCGATGAGAAGCGGTTGAGGGCATTAGATCGCCTGCAGATGTATCATCAGAGAATGGCAAAGGCTTACAACAGTCGGGTCAAGCATCAGAGGCATCCAATCAAGATAGGGGATTTGGTACTCAAGCAGCTCAGACCATCTAACACAGATGTTCGTGGCAAATTCAAACCTAATTGGGGGCCCTTATGTAGTGAAGAAGGTGCTCAGCAAAGGCGCAGTTGTAATCACTGACCTGGATGGGAACGAATTCTCTAGTCCTATCAACATCGACCATCTCAAGTACTATTACATTTGAAAGGGAAAAGGCGACCCGACGGCCTACAAGGACGGCTCGTGCAAAAATTAGGGTCTTGAGAGATACATAAGCTAGAAAACCTACTTAGGCTAGCTAATGGTGCGTGAGTCACTCGATACAGAAACTATGCCGTTATGTACCTTTGTTTATCTCATTCAATGAAAATGGATCTTTTGTGCTAATCTTTGGAATGAATATCGAATGCATTGTGTTCCCATCAGCGGAAATGACATTACAAGTATTGCATATATTTGTCACATGTGGTTGCATTAATTTTCTTGGATCAGGTCAGAAGACAATGCCTCATTCTGTATTCATAAAAAAAAGATAATAATAATAAAGTCAAAAATAAAGCCTGCTGGGTTGAAAACCTACAAAGGCGATCCAGGCAAAAATTAAGGCATAACCCAATGAATTGAAAACCCACAAGAGCGGTTCATGCAAAAGTAAGGGTTCAAATCCCACAATCCAAATGGTTGAAGTAACACCCAGTCAGCCTTGGTCAGTGCCCTCAGGAATACTCCTAATCTGGTACGAATGACTCTGGCGGATTCCGCAAACGGAATATCAGAACATGTGCAGAAGTGAACAGTGATACAAAAGCAAGTTGATAAACCGAGGCACTATTGTGTCTATTGGCTTCATGATTGACAATACACAATGTTTACAGTTAATATTGCTGATCTGTGTTCTGGCTAAAGGCGATCTGTTCGTGATTTAGTTCAAGGGTTCAGTTTATTTATCTTAGTTTGTTATGATATGTGACATCGGATTTTATGATCAGACATACAAACTGAAAATAAATCAAACCAGCTTTATGGAGAGGAAATGAACTAATAAACATGCACGCGTATGGATATAAAACTGAACCCAGGTATATGAGGCAAAGATTACATAATCATGTTCCTGAAAGTAAAGAGTACTGAAAATGAAACAAATGTCCAAAACAAGCTGCACTATCTAAGACCCGGGTGCACCCCTATCTGTCTGGTCCGCTGAAGTCCCAGTCTGATCATGCTCAGTAATATACTCATCAGTAGCTCTCTCCTCATCAGTATGAGCACCCGCAGGCGCTGCCGGAGGAGTAGGAACATCTCTGATGACTATGGTAGACAGCGGTAAATCCGGATCAGAACGCACTGGGACTTCTATCACAGGAGGCTCCTCCTCAGTACCCTCCTCCACAATATAAAGCAGCTGGCTCTCTGGCTCCCTGCTGCCCTGATCTCTCTCAATCATCTCTACCTCAGAGGACTCCTCAGGATGCTCGGATACCTCACTGGCTAAAAACCTCGGGGTAGTCACTCCCTGGCCTGAAGTGCCTCCGATCTCTGTGGTCTCCTGTCGAGGAGCCCTACTCTCAAACTCTCGCTCCTGGCTCATCTGTAGGACCTGATGCCTATACGACTCAGCCGCGTCCCTAGCCGCCTGCAGCTGATACTCTAGCTCGTCGCCCCGGGCCCTCTGCATATCCAGCTCTCTCTCGAGCTCATTTGCACGAGTCCTCTGAGCCCTCATCCCCTCCTCGAACTCGGAGAGACGCCTAGACAGTGCAGCCACATGGTCCTACAAATGGGAATCACGTCATAACATGGCATATCATAACATGCATACATGCATCGTACATTTGTATATAAACATAACTATAACAGGTACCCACCTGAGTCCGAGCTCCCTCAGCAACATATAGGTCCCTCAGAGCAATGAAGGCACGAGCAAGTCTGGTGGCCTCCTGAGCTGTGACCTGCAGAATCCACCAAAATCAGATGCAATCTCTAAAACATAAAGGGGTTTAACTCACAAAGCACAAGAACTCACATGATTGGTGTGGGGCGGGTCAAAAAGTATAGGCTCCAGAGTCATAGGCAGCTCCCTCGGGACTGCACCGATGGCCCCATGCACCATCACCTCAGGTCCGAGAGGCGTAATCACCACACCCTCGCGAAACGCTGCTGCTGGTGGCTGATCTCCTCGAGGGGGAACCCTCTCAACTCCCGGCACGTGTCGAGCAGTGCCGTCAGGGGCATCCTCAACCCTCCTCCTAGTCGTACCAGGGGCAACCTCGCGAGATACGCCAACTCTGGATGAGGGGGCACCAGCTGAACCTCCTGAAAATACGAACTGATGATGAGGCGAATCAGCCCTGGCCTCCTCGATCCGCCACAGCATAGCGGCCTCCGTATCTCGATCGTCAGATCCGTAATGAGAATCTGGAAAGTGGGGCTGAAAATAACACATATCAGTACCTATGATGACAGAGGAAAACTCTGAAGACAAAATCACAAGAACATACCAGCCGAGGCCGCCTAATCTCTGGGGTAGGAGGAATCAGCTCCTCCATCATCTCTACATAAGCCCTGCCACCCGCTGGGTCGGGCACCACCTCTCCATCCTCCTCCCGGTACTGCCTGAGAGTCGCCTTAGGTAGTAAATGTGGCCAGAATAGCTCTCTAGGCAATGCGGCCGACACAGGTCGGGTCTCAAGTGTAATATCAGCCTCTCTGAACCTCCTGACCCGCTCTCCCAAATAAAACTCGAGAGCCCAGGCAGACTCCATCAAAAATCTCCTATCGTCGTACTGCTGCCTCACCAGCTGTGCCTCCTCCCACCAAGTGGTACCCACAAACGGGTCACGGACCACCTGAAACCAAACGCAAAATGATGTCAGGTATCTCTAATCTCAATGCATAAATTTAAAAAACTAATGTGTGTTGGATAGATGCAGGACATACCTGGTCCCAAGTAAGCAATCTCAAGCGACCCCTGAAGAATCCCACATCCTGCGGGTCTCGCCCCTGCACAGCTCGGGGTGAACGCCATGGCCTGGTCCATGACTCCAAAAAGGTATCTGGGGGAATAACATCCCCAGTCATGGCATCTAGCCGTGGTATCCTTTCGATGGGCTCATAGATGCGGTGGGAATAAGCCCAAACCTGCAAAGCAAACCATAGAAAGCAAACTATCAGTATAAATTGGGATTTTGTTGCAATCCGAAATCGACTAGGCTAAAGGTCTCAAGACATACCAGTACGACGAGCCTGAAGCCCAAGAACTCTCTCCAGCCGCCCCGCGCGCACACATCCAACGCATAGTAAAGGTGACCCAGTGCAGACCTCCCCTAGGCGAGAGTCCGAGCGGTCTCCAAGTCCTCTAAACTCAACAACAAACTGAAGACGACCGCGTGTGAACCCTCGATGAAGAGGATACCAGAGAGGAACACCATCAAAAAAGCAACGAGTAAATTGCGCTCACCGCAAATCGCCAGCTGGGCCCTCCTAGAACACGGGCACCCCAGAAGCCTCGGACGTCCTCAAAAGAGAGCCTCTGTCCTATGGCCGGGGCGATCCCTAGCATCTCCCGAACATACTCCCTGAAGTATGTTGGCCACCGTGGAACTCGGTCCAACATGGTGTTGAACCGAACTGGCCTCCCTCTGAACCTCATCCCGGTGATCGCCACAAAATCAGATGGCGTGATAGTCATCTTACCCACCGGCAAGTGAAAAGTGTGGGTCACGTCTGACCATCTCTCGACGATCACCTACAATGCCCGAACCGGAGGCAGGAACCGAGGGGATAAAAGCACGTAGAATCGAGTCGAAGCCAAAGGGGGTCAGCAGATCTCTGGCCGGCTGATCCAAAGCACGGTACCACGGAGCCCACCGCACGAGGCACTTGATCCTGGAATTCCAAAACACGAATATCAGCTAAGTTCTCTAACTCTGGGGCAATTTAAATCCCTAATCTATGTTCTTTTGTGCTTTGCATGCAATATGGATGCAGGGTTTGAAGTTCAGGAATTCCTAAATTCCAAAATTTCAAATTCTGGCAATGGATTCCGTGCGGGTCACAATGGATTCCGTGCGGTTTGAACTTGAATCTGTGTAACCCACACGGAATCCATTCGAATCCGTCTATATCATATGTTTGAAATTTCAACTGGATTCCGCACGGATTGTACAAGATTCCGTCCGGTCTCCACATTGAATCCGTGGGATATGCACGGAATCCACTCGGATCCGTCCCAGCCGTCGTTTCAGTTTCTTATTTGGTTTCTACGGACAGGAGTGAATTCCGTGCGGAATCCACTCGGATCCGTACAAGGCACGCACGGATCGTACTGCGGTTCCACAGGGAATCCACCCCTGCAATCAGAAATTTTACGGCTTTTTCTAGTTTTTTGAATTTTCAGGCAAAAACGGACGTAAAGTCCACCAAAGTTCAGCGCTTAGGGGTTCTACGGGGTCCTAACATGCAAATTCTATGTTCGGTTCTCTCCCTAACATGCAAAAATTTGATTTATTATTCGAAAACTAAAGCGAAGAACAAGAACCTGGTGCGTCGAAAGATGAAACTCTGGGTGTGGGTCCGTAGCCGCAAGGCCTCCAGCCCTTGTCACATCTATCATGGGCAATCTCTGCCCCTCCGCAGGCTCACCGACCTCTCCTATGGTAAAAGTGCACTGTGTCCGGTGAATTTTCTTCAACATGGTGCTTGGGTGTGAAAACAAACAAGAAACGGAAGGTTTTTTGTGAAGAAAGTCGAAGGAAACGCAAGGAAAGTCGCAAAAACGGTGAAGAAATGAGGAAGAGAAACTGATTTCGCCTATATATACGTTTCACACGAATTCCGTGAAAAATCCAAGTCGATTCCGCACGGAACGCGCTAATACCACGCGGAAGCCACTCCGTTCCGCACCGCCCCTGGGTCTCACGAATTCCAACTTGCGCGGGAATCTGAAGTGGATTCCGTGCCTTTCAAATTAAATCCGCACGGAATCCACATGATTCCACACGGACTCCACATGATTCCGCACGGAATCCACTTGCTCTTTGCGAATTTTTATTTCTTATGACCAAATGTTACACAGATTGGGAAAAGTCCTGTACTTTTACCTTGTTTTGCCTTTGCAGGTCTCTCAAAGACGGACCGAGAAATCAAACCCTCGACTCGAATCTCCCCAATAAGATAAATCAACCAAGTTGGGCTCTGTCCCCATCCAAAATTAATATGTCTGCCATTCTAGGGGCAGGGATCTCTCAAAGCCAGCAATCAAACTCTCCACAGAGTAGCTGCAAATCAAATCGAAAATTAATCTGTCTGCCATTCTAGGGGTAGGGATCTCTCAAAGCCAGCAATCAAACTCTCCATAGAGTAGCTGCAAATCAAATTGAAAATTAATCTGTCTGCCATTCTAGGGGCAGGGATCTCTCAAAGCCAGCAATCAAACTCTCCACAGAGTAGCTGCAAATCAAATTGAAAATTAATCTGTCTGCCATTCTAGGGGCAGGGATCTCTCAAAGCCAGCAATCAAACTCTCCACAGAGTAGCTGCAAATCAAATCGAAAATTAATCTGTCTGCCATTCTAGGGGCAGGGATCTCTCAAAGCCAGCAATCAAACTCTCCACAGAGTAGCTGCAAATCAAATCAAAAATTAATCTGTTTGCCATTCTAGGGGCAAGGATCTCTCAAAGCCAGCAATCAAACTCTCCACAGAGTAGCTACAAATCAAATCGAAAATTAATCTGTCTGCCATTCTAGGGGCAGGGATCTCTCAAAGCCAGCAATCAAACTCTTCACAGAGTAGCTGCAAATCAAATCGAAAATTAATCTGTCTGCCATTAAAGGGGCAGAGATTTCTTAAAGCCAGCAATCAAACTCTCCACAGAGTAACTGCAAATCAAATTGAAAATTAATCTGTCTGCCATTCTAGGGGCAGGGATCTCTCAAAGCCAGCAATCAAACTCTCCACAGAGTAGCTGCAAATCAAATTGAAAATTAATCTGTCTGCCATTCTAGGGGCAGGGATCTCTCAAAGCCAGCAATCAAACTCTCCACAGAGTAGCTGCAAATCAAATTGAAAATTAATCTGTCTGCCATTCTAGGGGCAGGGATCTCTCAAAGCCAGCAATCAAACTCTCCACAGAGTAGCTACAAATCAAATCGAAAATTAATCAATCTGCCATTCTAGGGGCAGGGATTTCTCAAAGCCGGCAATCAAGCTCGTCGTCGAGTAGCCGTAACTGTCGAGCGACGCTTCCACGAGATAGCTCAACCAAGAAGATTTCAACACCTCCAGGGGCAAGATCTCTTCATCTCCCTGCCAGTCCTGCAAGTGGCCTTCTCACCAACGGCTGCTCTTTTTGTTCATTCTCAATTGAAGGGGCAAAAATTTTTGTTCCAAAACTAATCAATTGAGGAATGAACAAATGATAAAAAACTATCAAGTTGAGTACACGGCTTTCCACAAGTAATTCTCAACACAAACTGAGTCAAGTGCTCTCCACGAGTAAGACTTTTCCAAAACCGAGCGATGCTTTCCACGAGATAGCTCAACCAAGAAGATTTCAACACCTCCAGGGGCAAGATCTCTTCATCTCCCCGCCAGTCCTGCAAGTGGCATTCTCACCAATGGCTGCTCTCAGGTATGTCTTCTAACCCTCTCACCGCACTACGTTTCGTACAACCTAGCCTCGAGACCTTGTCTTCGGCTGAGCTTGCACGAAAGGGGCAGCTGTGAGCGCGGGAATTTGATCCCGGGGTCGGTGATGAATCATACCCTCAGTATGGCTCCTTATTGGCTTCCTTTATGCAGCAATTCACCCGTAGAGCTTCCGTTTCAGTCTGAGATCACTCTCATGTAGAATTAAGGTGCACTTAGCCGAACATGTTTCAGATTTCTCTGTCTGGAAGCGAAATCCGTACGGATTCTGTGGATTCCGTGCGTATCCCACTAGGATCCACACGAAATCTACTCCGATCCGCACAGATCCCACTCTCGAGACAGAATTATTGGGGTTAGGTGAAGGTGCATTTAGTGGTTTTTCTTTCTGCAAGCGAAATCCGTATGGATTATGTGGATTCCGTACGGAATCTACTCCGATCCGCACGGATCCCGCTCTCGAGACAGAATTATTGTAGGGTTAGGCGAATTTCCTAATCTGCCCCCAACCTCTTCTAATTCTCTATAAATAGAGCTCATTTTCTTAAGAAGAAAGAGGACTCAAGAGAGTATCGAAACTCTGCCGAATTCGTTCCGCACGGGATTTTCATAAACATACATTAACTCTTGCATATTCAACTCTATTTCGGATCTCGGATTCATATCCCTAGTCGGATCCAGAGTTTTTTTTTATATACGTAACATCATAAAAATCGGATTTTAGGGTAGCTAGGTTTTCCAAAACACCTTTACCCCCACTAAAAAGCCTATATTTGCATACATATTCATTAGAACTTTGATCTCGGGCACGAACGGAGTTCCCGGAATTGTAGACTTGATATTCTCTATCTACACAATTGCTAAACAAAAGGCTCAATCTCGCCAAAAAGGTAGAATCTGAGGCCCTTGACCATTCCCAAGTGTTATTTGACATTTCACGTGCATTTTTGTAGTTTTTGCAGCTTGTTCGGCGTGTTTTGGGACACACGGATTCGAGTCAGATCCGTGCGGATCTGACTCGATAAATCTAGTTCCGGATATCCTGGCCTCGAGTGCTGATTTCCCTGCAATCCAAGAATCTTTGTCACACGGATCCCATTAGATCCGTACGGATCTCAGCACACGGAGCCCATTTTACCAACTTTCCGGGATTCCTGGCACTACTGTCTGCTCTGGACTTGGGATCCGCACGGTTTCTGCCAGATCCGCACGGATCGCATCTGAAACCGTACGGATCTCACTTCCAGGACAGACAGCTTTGACTCAATCTAAAGCTGGGACCCGCACGGATTAGGTCCTGTCCGTACGGACTCCATCGGACACCGTGCGGATCTCACTTCCAGAATCAGTCCGGTTGCCATTTTCTTTCGTTTTATTGACATGCATTCATCTAACTTAGTTTCTGTTTATATTCTGTCTTTCTAGACCAACGCAACGAAGGGGACCTTCCCCGGAAATTAGACCCACATCTATATTTGAAGTGTAAAATGACTATATTAACAACTCGGTTAATGTAAAATCTAGCCAAACCAATCCAATTTTCAAAATGTTTTCGAAACCAGCACTTTCATTCCATCCAGGGCGTATTTTCCAAATGTTTCCAGGTCATCTATCTGGTTCACCCGCGAATCAGTGGATTATTATTTGGTCCGTGTCACGATAATGATGTGATGAATGTCTTGTGTTTAACTGACCCTTTGTGGATGCAGGCTAGGGTTGTATGTTAGATTAGATGCATGTTAGGACTTTTATCGCTTTCTTAGATCGATTGTAATTAATAGGGAATTGCCATGTATATTTCCACCCCTTTTTATTTATTATGTACCTCACCCTTCCTAGGAGTTAGAAACCACGTTTGTTTTTGGGACTGTATTTATTCTTTATTTACTTTCCGCGTTTACTTATCGCTTTCCAATGCTTGCTCGCTTGCTTGTTTAAATATGGACATAAAAATGAGTATAAATTGTGCAAATCTGGCCAAATGAGTAACGAACAATTAAAATCAATCTTTAGGTAAACATAAATTGAACTCAACTCAAAACACCATCATATTGATTCATCCTAGAAGATTTAGTAGGCTAACCTATCCTTACCCAGAATCTCTTTACATAAGGTGTGGCTTTTCCACTTAGGATTGGCTATACCGAATTTCCCGGTAGAGTTGAACTGGGTGGCGACTCCACAACTTATCTATCGAGATCTTGGTCTTGAAGATGTTTTTTTATGCATTTTTCTTAAAAACCGTTTTGTCAAAATCGTAAAATTAGTTTTCAAACTTAGGAACGCCCAGTGCACATCGTTGTGTTCTAAAGCTTTCTCTTGAGACATGCCTGAGGGCCCTAGCGAGTTTGTCATCCCGGCTCGCCTCCCCCTCTCCACGCACTCTCGCGAGAAAGGTCGCCCGCTCACACCTGGCCCGTTGCTAGAGGCAGCAACGGCGCAGTCGCCTAGTGGCTGCCCGCTGCCTCGGTGTGGCAGCCACTGCCCAGCAGCGGCTGCTGCCGCTATTCCCGCTGCGTGCGGCGGCGATTTCGCCGCTGCAGCCCTGCACGCCGGGAACAGCAAGATTTTTTATTATTATTATTTAAAACAGAAAATAAAAAACATGGCATCCACATCAAGAAATTCACCAAGAATCTCAAACATACAATTAAATTAAACAAACATAAGCCTATATGCATATTCAATTTCAATTGTACAAAATCAAGGGGAAAAAATCTTAAACCCCAAACCAAGAACCCCAACAAAAATCTCCAATTTTAAAACAATGGATTCAACCAATTTTAACAATTTCAACAGATCAAAGGCCCGCTCTGATACCACTGTTGGGATTTGTCACCGGAAATCACCCGATTAAAGCGGAAGAACGCGATGACTCCTCAAATCCATGCCCAGGAGCAATTGAGATGGAAATTGTAAAAACAAAAATTTAATCACAAGAGATAAATCTGTTACCCGGAATATCTCTACAAGAGATGGATGTAGACTGCAGGAATCAAACTAGAATCCTCCTCGTTCACATACACGAACGCCTTACGAACACCCCATGCTATCATCGGAAAACACACAAACTTTGGAGAGAAGGGAGGGGAAATTTCGGCTACCAAGTGTTGCACTACCTAGGCCGAAAATCCTAGGGTTATTTTAACCCTAGGTGGCCGAAATTCTGGGTCCTCCTTTGTGTGGGCTTTTTTTCTTTCATTTTAGGCCCAAATCTATTTTAATCAGTCTGGTTTAAATTAATTTCAAGCCCTACTTTAATTTACACATGTATACAATATATTACACCATGTAACATATTATTTACATTTAATTAAAATTGGTTTGACTAATTAATTTAATCCATTAAATTAAAATTAGATCTTCATAAAATGAATTCATATGTAAACCTATACATATGAATATTTCCACCCAGGAAATAATCTCATAATTAATCCAATTAATTATGAAAGAGCCAATCAAATATTAATTTTATTATTATGATCAATCCAATTGATCTTTATAATATAATTAATATAATCCTCTCTCTCCAGAGTGTATACTCCAAGTATACATGTGATTCCTTAAGTCAGTGTTCAGTCACTCAATGTGTATGATCCCGTAGGCCCATCTTTATGTTGGCAGTGGGCCTGTGCCCCACAGACTACAGGTGGGCTCTAGCAAGCCACTGCAGCCCCCAATTAAGATGGAGATGGCAGTCCAACTGTTATCATAACCCTGTAGTTTGAACTTGTATATCCCATGTCATTGATATCGGTGTCCAACACAGAGGCATGGATTGATCACCCTCTTTTGTGTCCGGACATTTACTTGATCCCGAATGTACTGAAGCTCACAAACAAGTTCCAACTTGTTTGGGTGTGGCCACACTCTTATCAGTTACATCCATCAAGAGGCCGGTGATATCTTCTCAGTGGACTACTGAGTGACAAATCCCTTCTGCATATCCATAGCATTGCCATGCTAAGTGACATACCCGAAAGTACCCATACTTAGCACCCTATTACAGGTCCTTTAGGCGTACCCCTAAGTATGAGACCTCGCATGCAACACCATCATATGGTCAGGTCAAAGGATCCATACAAGTACTACATGAAAATCACTTGTGATACTATACCATTTCTCGTTTAGTGGATCTATCCAGTACTATGCCCTTTTTACATGTACCCATTAACTTAGTTGACATCCCATGTCCAATGACCGGTAAGACACCGCCATACAACCAGGTTAATGATAGTCTCCAGTTCCATTCATTCCCATGACTGGAACAGACTACGGATCTATTTATGGTCATATCGTTTACCCTATCCATGGTCTTACTGCCAAGTGCATGACACTTGTCATCATGGATATGGATATATCCATTGGATACTTCATTTAATATATTGCACAAGATATATATAATAAATGAGTTAATGCCTTTATTATTAACACGAAATAAGTATAATACATAAATCCAATAAATGTATAATACAAATGCAAAGTCCAATGCCTCGGGACTAGGGCATATCCATAAATATAAATTATATCTCCGATTTAATATCACGTGTCTGCAAAAATTATGTCATATACCAGTGAATGGATACTATAGGCCACGGAAGAAAAAAGTATTGAGTTTGGGGCTAATATTAATAAAACAAAAAGATCATGTACCCAATGTGTTGAAAAAATTGATCAGGGGGCCAATTGTAAATTCCATAAAAGTTTTGGGGCCTAAAGATGTGTTTTGCCTACATATATATATCATATCATATTCAAGCACAAGCCATATGTCATACCCCATGTTCTAAATGACAAATTTATCCTCTTACACCTATAATATTCTTCTACTTTTTAATCATGGTCATACATTTTTTTTAAGATCCTACATTTGAAATCAATGGTAATAAATGAGTCATATAAAAAGTATTTGAGATTGAGTCTTAATATAAGCCAATTAATTTTATATTGTATGGGCTTAACTTCATATATGTATTTACTTATGCACTGAAGTTTAGTGCTTTCAAGACTCGGATTATGTTGCTATTAGATTAGAAGATTACTTAACTGTTGAAAGATCTTAATCTCGTACTTAAAGACTTTATGGAGTTTGGGTTAGTAAAGAATAATAAACCCACAGATGACTTCGAGTTTCAAAAGAAATAGGTGAAAAAACATTTGATAAGTGACAATTGTTGAAGATCTTATATTGAAAATGATTGAGATTAAAGAATGACAACTAAGTAGTGTAGATTGGTACTTGACATAAACTGATTGGTTTTATATTACATGAACCTAACCTCTACGTATTTCCACTTATACAGTTAGATTGGATGCAACCCTTTTAAGACCCATAAAATCCATTCGTAGCTATATTAAAATTCGATTTTTTTCGCTATGATACAAAATATAATAAGAATTTTGCTCTTAGGTAACTACTTAAAAAAAAAAAAGTTAGATGATACTAAAGAAGAATCTGAACATAATAGAAGATAGATTAGATATACAGAGCCGACATTTTAATTGGAATCGTAGATTTTTCCCTTTATTCTTTATTTACGCAACTATATATATATATATATATATATCATTTAATTGTGATTATATACTTAAAAATTAATTATGTTCTCATGCATGATTAAAAGTTTGAAATAATTCTAAAACTGAATTAAAGAGCAAACTAATTAATTTGTGCTTCATCCTCACATATATGTATAGTCCAAACTATCATTCTCAAAATTTATAGAATCTCTTAAGAGCTGATTCATTCTAAATTATTAACTAGTAAATTGATAGAAGAAACTGCTTGAATAATTAATTTTGGATTAATTAATGTATTAGCAGGGCATACAAATTTAAGGGCTATTTAGTACTATATATATATATATATATAGAGTTATGAAATGGCTTTAATATATAAAGCTTACAATAACAAGGAGATTATAATAACAATAACATTGAGATAGAGAGAGAATATAAGAATAGAAACTTTCTATTATTGAATCTGAGTTGTATGGAATAAGGAATACTAACATCTATTTATAGGAAAAGTTCAGGGCATTTAGGTAATTGCGTAGCCTCAAATTATTGAGGCTGACGCATGCAATGACTTCACATCAATTATATATGACACTCCCCCTTTGATATCGATCATTGTGAATGGGACATTGCCCCGTTAAAAAACCTTACGAAAGAAAAACCCAGTGGGACAAAAACCTTTGGCTAAGGGAAAAAGAGTACAGTGTTTAATCTCCCTTTTCACAATATTATTGAAGATCTTTGAGACTATACAACCTAATACCATGAACTTTCTTAAAAGCTGCAATTGGTAATGCTTTGATGAACAAATCTGTGAGATTGTTGCATGAACGAATTTGCTGAATATTAATTCACCACTCTTTTGCAGATCATGAGTATAAAATTTTTTGGTAAAATATGCTTTATTGTGTCTCCTTTGATGTAACGTTTCTTCAATTGAGCAATGCAAGTGGCATTATCTTCATATATTATTGTTAGAAATTCTTTATCTGATGACATACCATATGTCACTTGTATATGCTTGATAAAGAATTTCCACTGGCTTCATGAATAGCTATTATCGCTGCATGATTAGAAGAAGTCACAGTGATAGTATATTTAAAATCGGGCTTTATGTGAATCAGACAAATAACCCATATCTACATATCCAACTAATTTTGGGTCAGACTAATAAAATAAACCCAAATTAATAATTTTTCAAAGATAGCATAATATATGTGCTTAATTCCATTCTAATACCTTTATGTAGGTGCGGAACTGTATCTCAATAATGCAATATTAACCCTTGTATAATTAGTAAAATACATTAGTGCACCAATTGCACTAAGAAATATGGTACTTCAGGACCAAGAATTTCTTCACTATCTTCTCGAAGATGGAAATGATTATTATTTACATCAAGTGATCAAAACTATTATTAGGTTACTTTATCCATATTGAATCATAAAGTAATTTTATTTGTAACTGAATCAACGAACGAAAATTTTCTTGTCTAGGTTATCAATTTGTTATCCTAGATAAAATTTCGTTTTTCAAAGATCCTTCATTTCAAATTATTCTTTCAACAATCTACTGCTTTTGGAATCTCTTCTGGAGTCCCAATGATATTTAAATCATTCACATAAAAAAGATAGTAAATCCGGATTCTGATTTCTTTATAACAACAAATAGACAAATTTAATCATTTTTGTAATCTTCTTTCATCAAATATTCACTTAGGCGATTTTACCACATGAGCCAAGACTGTTTCAGTCCATACAAAGATCTTTGTAACTTTATCCAATAAAATGCACATTTACCATATTTTTCTAGCAATTTAAATCCTTTAGGGATTTTCATATAAATATTATTATCAGGTGAACCATATAAATAAACTGTAACTACATCCATCAGATGCATACTCAAATTTTCTTGTACTGTCAAACTAATGAGATATTGAAAAATCATTGCATTCAACACGGGGCATACGATATTGAAAAATCATTTCATTCAACATAGGAGCAGACATCTCCTCATAATCAATCCTAAGTCTTTGGGAAAATCCTTGTGCAACAAGCGTTGCTTTATATCTTATTATTTCATTTTTCTCATTTCTCTGTCTTATAAATACCCATTTGTATGCTATGGGTTATACACCATATGGCGTTTGGACTGCTGGTCCAAAAACTTCACATTTTCAAGAAAATTTAATTCTGCTTAGATTGCATCTTTCCATTTTTAGCTAATCTTTTGTAATTTGACATTCTTTAACAAATTGTGGTGCATTAGCCATATTTTCATTCACATTATTCATTGCCACAATATATACAAATATATGGTCCACATCTATCATCTTGATTCCATCTTCTTTTAGAACTAAATAATTTATTTGAATTTCTTCATTTTCAGTAACTTCGGATGCTTATACTTCTTCTGGAAGTGTATTTATATTAGTATCTTCTTCCTCAATAAGATCATCTTTATTATTTACACTCTCTTTTTTAAGGATTTTTATCCTTTTAACCAATTGGTTTTCCACGCTTCAGGCGTGTTTGAGAACTATGATTAATGTATTCTTCAAGAATTTCAATATAAATTGACGCATTTACTGCTGGTATATGCGATTTTGTTACTTAAGATAATAACATAAATAAATAAAATTTCATATAAAATAAAATATAATGAAGAGAAAATCATATTTCTTCATTGTCACACTACCTGCCACTGAATTACTTTTGCTATTTTGTCAAATCTACCAACATATAATTTCCCAATACATCTAAAAATATGTCAGTTCACATGCATGGTTTATAGTGGTTTTTGCAATTCCATGATATATGTATAAGTCCACAAACCATTTTAAACCAAAATAGCATTTATGTCTTTTGACATTATTCATATAAGAACAATTATTATGGCAACTACACATATACAGAAATATATATATACCAACAAATGTATTAAATATATGGAGATTCAAATATATATTACAGATAGTATGGGTCCCTAAATTAATTATATTCATTAATGAGTACTATTTAAAAACACACCTAACAGTTTCCTAAAATCACGTCTAACAATAAATTCACGTCTCATCAGTTAATCAAATTATATTAGTTGTAAACCTATAACAATTAATCAATTATAGACCATAAAGACATTTATCTCTCACTAGCAACTTCTTATATAAGCCTACTCATTTTGCATTTTTCATCATTCTCTACAAATCTATCTATTTTTCTTTATATATTTTTCTAAGTTTTTGAAATAAGTAATGGCTTGTAATATTTTAGAAAGTAGTAGAATTCCTTCCTCATCTAAAACTCTTACTTTTCTCATTCGTTTAGCTAAAACAAAATTCAATAGGTTACAGAAACGTCAAATAGCAATTCCAAGGTATATAGATGATATATTATATTTTAGTGATAAAGGAATTTTGAAAGTTTTTCAATGTCAACAATGGGTTCATTTACTTGTTGAAAATTTTCCATATTGTCCTATTTTAACATATTAGTTTTATGCAAATCTCGAATTTAATCTTCAACCATTATCTATTAGTTCTTTTGTTAAAGATAAACATATTTCTTTTGATTCTCATCTACTAGCTGAAATTCTCCGAATTCCTTGTGAAGGAGTATCTCTTCAGTATTTAAAAGATTGGTCTACCAATCACCATCCTCCTGAAGTCCAAATTAAAGCCTTAAGAAAAGGTTGTGATTCCTTTAATAAGGGTATTCCTACTACTCATCAATTACATCCATATTCTCAATTACTTAATTATGTCATTTACAACACTTTTTCTCCTAGGAAAACAAAACCAAAAAGTTTAAGTTTTCCTGAAATATTTTACCTTTCAATGTTTTTATTAGGAGAAAAGATAGTTCTTCCTAGTTCAATAATAACACATATGTCCCAGGTATATAGTCATTCAGCAAAAATAGTTCCTTTTGGGAATATCCTAACTCGTATGTTTCAGTATTTTCAAATAGATCTGTCTAATGAATTAAGCTGTAATGCAATACCTTTTGATAAAATTGCAGTATCTAAAATAATTCAAAATCTTTCATAAGCTAAGTTGAAAGTACCTCATATAGATGAAGAAATTTTGGAGGATCAAATACAGACTGCAACGTCTACAAGGTCCAAGAATAAAATGGTGGTTGAATAACAGAATCTTCAAGATTTTCAGATGGTGGCTCTTTTGCAAGAGATAAAAGATAATCTGAAGAAAACTACACAAACTCAAGAAGTGACTGCTCAACAATTAAATCAGCTTCAATCAAATCAACAATTGATTCTTCAGAACTAGCAATTAATATATCAAACTATTGAAAAAAATAGTTTCATTTTGCAGGAGTTATTATCTATTATGAAAAAATAATTTTTTGATGCAGTTCAACCAAAATGTAATAAATTATTGAAGAATGTTATTTCTCTATTTATTCGCTTACTAATTTAAATCTTAGCCTTTGATGGCTTTATAATTAACTTTCCTTGCAAATAAGCAACACAAAAGAATTTACTATCTTGAAGAAACTTCGGGTTCTTCAATAGATGCTCATTTGCATTTTCTATAATTTTTCTCATCATTATTGTTCCAAAATGACTTCATTGATCATGCCAAATTTTATAACTATTTGAATCTGTAAACTTTTGGTTTACAATAAAATTTGCTTCAACTACATTTATAAATGTGTATTATAAAGCAGATGGAAGAGTATAAAATTTTCAAGCATAAATTTCTTCCATGAATTTATTTCGTGTAACATAAATATATTCTTGATTATTTTCATTTATAGTCTCAATATAATATCCATTTCTGCGAGTATCTTTAAATTTCTTGTGAGACTTTGGGAAAAATAATGCCTTATTTATAATAAATTTTGTTCCCCTTGATAAAATTATACTAGCTCTTCCGGAGCCATTATTTATATTATCTCTTCCAGAGCCATTACAATAAATTTTCATTGGCAAAATTATACTAGCTCTTCCGGAGCCATTAATATTTTTTCTTCATATACTTTGAAGCCAAATAAAAACCGGAATAATCCATCTTCTTCATAAAAATTAAAAATCACAACTTACTCAAATCCGAATTAATATTATCGGATGTGCAAACTCGTACTTACACTGCATGAGCAAAACTCGTGCTGATAACATGTTATGAAATGGCTTTAATATATAAAGCTTATAATAACAAGGAGATTATAATAACAATAGCATTGGGATAGAGAGAGAATATAAGAATAGAAACTTTCTATTATTGAATCTGAGTTGTATGGAATAAGGAAAACTAATATCTATTTATAAGAAAAGTTCAGGGGCATTTAGGTAATTACGCAGCCTTCAATTATTGAGGCTGACGCATGCAATGACTTCACATCAATTATATATAACATATATATTATTATGATTGATTTCTACTTTCCTTTTTAGTATAAATTTCCCTTAAGATGGTGTGAAAGGTTGCATGGCTTTAGAACTACTCATACATTACAACAACTTCTCTTTCCATCTTGTAGACAAATGCAATGAATAAAATGAGTTAAAGAATGGACCAAGAAAAGAAAAGGGTGCTATCCATTACAACAGATTCATAGCAATTCCAGGATGGCTTTATTCTCCGCAGCCAATACACATGTGGCTTTATCCGCAGACAAGTCCTTGCCACGCATTTCACCGATAAGCTCTGCTGCCCTCGATAAATCCTTTTGCCGGAGAAATCCATGAATAATCACATTATAAGAGCAACTATCTGGCATGCAACCATTTTCCATGTTTCTGAAGACCTGGTATGCTTCGTCTACGAATCCCTTCCTGCTAAGTCCATCAATTATTATACTAAATGTGTAAACATTAGGCTGCAACCTATCAGTAGAGAGTCTAGATAACAATTTCTTTGCATCTTTAAGTCAACACGATCAGAAGCAATTAATTAAGATATTACAAGTATAAACAGTAGGTGGAATTCTCACCAATTCCATCTCCTTGGACAAAGAAATGACGGTCTGAAATTGTTTCATCTTAACCAGTGAAGACAACAATTCATTGAACTCGATTACAGAAGGCCGAGGCTTAACACGTAGAAGCTTATGAAAGAAAGAGAGAACTGCATTGAAGTCAGCAGTGGCAGAATTACGAGTATGGAGCGGAGAAATGAAAACCACAATCTGATGAAAGGGAAAAGGAGTGAGAGATGAAGCAGAAGAAGAGGAAGAAAGAAGGCTTCTGGAGGTGATAGTGAACATGGCATCTGGAGGTGATGTGAATAGGAAATCCCAAAGAATTGGAGAAGTGAGAGGGAAGGGAGATTTAGATTTAGTGCAGCGGCTGTGAATGAGAGTCCAGATGAAATTTTATAAACTTGTGTTGTTTTTGTGACATTTTATCGTTGAAATTTATGAACTTATTTTTATTTTATTAGCTGTTGAGTTTCAAATTAACTCCTTGAAGAGCCGATTTTAATTCGAATTCAAATTTAACTGTATTTTACGAAAAAAAAAATATACAATTTATTATCAATTTATTATCACAACTTCGTTCCCTCTAAAAACACTCTGTTAATTAAGTGCTTTATTTAATTAAGGTAAGCAAATCTCATCTACAGTTTAAAATTAGATCCAAGTGTTTTTGGGCATTATGATCCCAGTAATTTCTCCATCATTGAAATTGGGAGTTTTAGAAATTTTTGTAAGTGTTTTTTTCATATTTATTCATTTCAGATTTTAATCTTTTTTAAAAGGAGCCATATGCTTCAATTTTTGTCCAAATTTTATAGCTGACACTAACTAAGTTTAGGCATAAATAAGAAAAAAATATTTTATTTCATAACTGTTAAAAATGTAGTGCCATTATCACGCTTGTGTATGCGACTCAAATGCTTCACATATCGAGATTTGAATTTCTCACCTTGCTATACAGAACTGCACATTTAGTAGCACTTCTTCTGCTTTCAAACCATAGAGTCATCATGTGTCTTCAGATTTCTAACGGGCTTCCGATGATTATTCCTGTAGGAAATAGCTTGTTAGCTGTGTATATATTAGCTTATTAGCTTGTAAACTTGGTCACCAAGTTTAATTTGTATATAAATAGGCATATGCTTGGTCACCAAGTCTCTTCTTCTACTATATTTCTCCTTTTTTACCACATAGTATCAGAGCTTTCGGCTCAATTTTTCTGGGAGTTTATAAGACGATTCAGCCTTAATTGCTGAAATCTTTTCCTGCATATTTTTCAGCCTTAATTGCTGAAACTATTGCTACTATCCTTGAGCCTTAATCGCTATAAGTTTTAGCTTCTCTCTTCATCTTCTTCAGCCTTAATTGCTGAACCTTTTTTTTTCCTCTTATTTTCAGCCCTATTTACTGAACCTTTCCCTCTCTTTTTAAGCCTTAATTGCCGGAAATTCTGGTTATCAACCATTATTGTTTCTTTCATCACCGTCTCTTTTGCTTAAGCCTACGACCTTCATTGTCAAGACCGTTTAGATATCTATCAAGTGGAAAACCATGACAGAAGTCACGAAGAATGAATCAAGCATGGGGAATGAAGATATGTTAATATTTTTAAATTTTAATTATAATTTAATTGATAAAGTAAGTAATTATTGATCCTTATAAGTGGGAACAAGTGATGCAAGTTTATTTACTGTAAACCAAATTCAACTGATAAGAAAAAATATAATTTTAATAAGCATAAAATCAAATAATAATAAGTTATGAGTTAAGTTAAGCCAAAATCATCTTTTATTACCATTAATATGAACTAACTTATGGCTTGTGCAAATGCAAGATTTTTTTTATATTTATTAAATTTAAAAATTTCAATTTCAATTATTATTTACTCTTAATTTCTTAATTAATTGTTGATGACATCCGGTCCGTTCTTACGGTTCGGTCCAGTGCACCCGGCCCAGTCCGGTGATCCACATCCGCGTCACATCATCCGGCTTAAGAAACCGCCTACCGCATCCGGATCCCATCCAACTCCTGAGCAGCCCTAGATCCGCGGAGAGATCCTAGGGTAAGAAGTGGCGCCCAATTAGGAATCCACCTCCGTGTTTTACTAGGGCAGGAACACCACCCACGAGGAAGCCTTTTGAATATCAATCCAACTCTACTATTCCCTCCTATAAAAGGAGGATACCCTGCCTGAGGTAAGGATGATTATTGAATTCTTTTCTGGACTCTCCTAAAAGTACTTTTCAACACTCAGGAGCATACTAACTTAGGCATCGGAGTATACCCCAAAGGTTACCGGTGTCTCATCGTTTTGTCTTGCAGGAACCATATCGGATCCGGTCAGAGCAGCAACCCAGACCCGGATCACCCAGAGGATTTACTGAATCTATCATTTGGTGCGGTGAGCGTGGACGGATAATCATGAATTCCAGTTCCGCTAACATGACTTCAGACATTTTGGGAGATTCTCTCACAACCATAATTCCACAAGCAACGTTGACCTCTTCCATATGTCCCCAGGCAGCGATAGTCAATCGAATAGCAAGCAACTTGAGCCCCGCTGATGCCAGAGATCTGAGACAGGCGTTTCTTCAGATCCAGAATCAGGGCATGGTTGGACCAACCATTAGCAGCAGCACACCCCCTCTCATCATAGGAATTGACGGCTTTGGAATGGGGATAGCTCGGAACCTTTTCCCGTTACCAGAATACACCAGGGTCCCTTCGACCGAAAACACAACTCCTGTTTTTCCAGGAGACACCAGGCAGATGAATCCGCCTAACACAATCCCAGGGTTTGGGGATCCCACAGCTCAACATGCGATGGTCGGGGCTCCACTGGCTCCAATGACATCACAGGCCAGGCTTCCTAGTTTTCAAACCCTGGTCCAGACACCTCCGCCAAGTTATCACCCGACCCACGGGTACATGCTGGGCCCACCCCCAACACAAGCGGCAACCCCCACGCCGGAAGGCGCAGACGACCCAAAGATGATGGCGTTGTTCAAACACTACTTTTCCCGATTCTCAGTGCCCATACAAGAGCCACTACTAGAAAGCGGAGGATCCTGCTTCACCAATCGGATCCTGAGCATGCCATGTGATCCCAAATTCAAACAACTAAACTTCGAAAACTACAATGGGAAAACAGACCCCTATGTCCACTCCAGAAATTATAAGAACAGGATGGAGATAGCTGGGGCCAACGAGGGTCTGATGTGCAGACTATTCTCATCAACGCTGGTGGGTCCGGCTTCCTATTGGTTCGAGACGTTAGAGCCAGCATCGCTTAACAGTTAGGAACAGCTCCGGGACCAATTCTGCACGAAGTTCTATGGTTCGGTCCCCACCGGAACGGCTAGTAGAACCCTACACGACGTAAAACAGAGGCAAGGAGAGTCCCTCCGAGAGTTCGTAGACAGATTCAACTTGGCAACAGTGGAGATTCACAGACTGGATTTCAACACTGCTTTAGAGGCGTTGATCGCCAACACAACCAACGAAAGGCTAAGGGCCGACCTTGTGTTGAGGAAGCCCCAAAACGTAACACAGATGATATCGATGGCAAAAACATTCATAGAACTAGACAAAGTGGGTGCGCCAACCCGACACCATAGAGATGGCGAGAGGGGATCAGAGGACAGGCGACCCAGAAGGGACAGAAGAGAGAGAAGGGACCACAGAAGACCGAGAGAGTTCACACCCCTCAACCGGCCGTTAGGCGAGGTGCTAGTAGCGGTAGAAAAAAGCAGGGACAAGAAGAGCCTCTCCTACCCAGAAGCTAGGAGAGGACAGATCATGGGAGAAGACGAGAAGGCATTCTGTAGATATCACCGAGTGAATGGCCACGACACGAATGACTGTAAACGGCTGGCTGAGGACATCGAGGAACTGATCAAGAGAGGCAAACTCCGAAAGTTCATAGAAAGAAAAGGCAAGGAGGAATCAAAAAGACCTGCTGATGAAGATGTCCCTCCAACTAAAAAAATGAAGGGAGTGGTCATGGTAATAGTTGGGGGAGATCCGCCGGTTAAAAAGATCAAAAGGAATGCCGAAGGAGATGCTAAGCCTAATCCTCCCCTCTCGGAGAACAGAATAGCACCGGGTCACGCCGATGCCCTGGTCATGGAAGCAGAAATCGAAGGTTATTTGGTCAAACGTATACTGGTGGATACGGGAAGCTCAACAAACATCATCACAAGACATGCAATAGAAAAGCTGAGAGTTGCGCCGAGTAGAATCCATCCGGTTCATGCCCCACTAGTAGGCCTCAGTGGACACACTGTACCGGTAACAGGTCAGGTAGCGCTGGACATGGAGATAGGAGATGAGAAGCATGTATGGAGGACAAAAGCCGACTTCACCATAATAGACTCTCCTTTGGCATACAACGCCATACTGGGTAGACCGCTTCTCTCGGAATCAGAGGCCGTCTTGTCGATCCGGTACCTGACACTGCAAATACCTACCGCCTCCGGATGGGCGATAGCCAGGGGGAGCCAGCAGACCGCTCAAAGAACATACCTCGCTTCCTTACAGCCAGAGAGGAGCCAGGAGGAAGAAGAAAGGAAGGCAGAGCCGGTGGACAAACTTGAAACGCTAACAGTCGCATCGGACAGAAACGTGCAGATATCCCAAGAGCTGGATAGTGGCATTAAAGAGCAGATTATACAAGCAATAAAAGAGGAGCAGAACACTTTCGCCTGGAAAATTAGTGACATAGAAGGGGTGCCACCAGAAATAATAAAACACTCACTCAATGTAGATTCGAAAGCAACCCCAGTAGTGCAGAAGAGGCGAAAGTATGCGCCAAAAAGGCAGAGGGCAATCGAGGAAGAAATCCAGAGATTACTTGACGCAGGACACATCCGGGAAGTTCAATATCCCAAATGGCTGGCGAACGTAGTGATGGTGAAGAAGGCGAATGGAAAGTGGCGCATGTGCGTCGATTTCACCGACCTCAACAAGGCATGTCCGAAAGACAGTTACCCACTGCCTAACATTGACCAGCTGGTGGATTCGACAGCCGGCTACGCCATATATTCATGCCTGGACGCAGCATCCGGATATCACCAGATACCTATGGACCCGGTGGACCAAGAGAAGACCTCCTTCATTACGCACAGAGGGACATACTGTTACCAAGTCATGCCCTTCGGATTGAAAAACGCCGGAGCTACTTACCAAAGGTTGGTGAATTGTATGTTCAAAGATTTGATTGGGAAAACTGTTGAAGTGTACGTGGATGACATGATTGTCAAGAGCCGGACAATGAAGGACCACCCGAGGGATCTGAGGGAGGCATTCGGCATCCTCCAGAAGTACAAACTTAAGCTGAATCCGGAAAAATGCATATTCGGAGTACGAGGCGGCAAATTCCTGGGATTCATGATCTCACAAAGAGGAATTGAAGCAAACCCGGAGAAGATAAAGGCAGTACTAGAAATGGCTCCACCCAAGACCCTCAACGACATCCAAAAGCTAAATGGAAGGGTCACAGCCCTAGGAAGATTCATCTCATTCTCGGCAAAAAGATGCATGCCATTTTACAAAGCACTAAAAAAAGGGCAGACCTTCAAGTGGGACAAGGAATGCTATGAGGCGTTTGACCAATTGAAGAAATTCCTCACATCACCCCCGCTGCTGAGCAGACCAGTATCGGGAGAAAACTTGTATGTATACTTGGCAGCGGTAGAGGAAGCTGTCGGATCGGTTCTCGTAAGAGAAGAGGATGGGCAACAGTACCCGGTGTATTACACCAGCAAGGTACTACGAGGGGCGGAGACAAGATACCCCAGCATTGAGAAAATGGCACTGGCCCTGCTCTCGACAGCCAATAGATTGAGGCCCTACTTCCAAGCACACACTATCATTGTGAAAACCGGGTTCCCACTCAGAAAGGTGCTGCAACGGCCGGAAACATCCGGGAGATTGGCGGAATGGGCGATACGCCTGGGGGAATTCGATATCAGATTCGAGCCTAGGCAAGCTTTAAAAGCCCAAATCCTAGCGGACTTCGTAACAGAGTTCCAAAATCTTGAGCACAACTCAACACCTCCATCTGAAGAATGGGACGTCTTTGTGGACGGAGCGTCGTCAAAAGAAGGGGCCGGAGCAGGTGTATACATCAAAGGACCGAACAGGATCCAACTCTCCTATGCAGTGAAGTTGGACTTCCCAACAACGAACAATGCGGCAGAATACGAAGCCATGATCAAAGGCCTAGAGCTAATCAAAGAAATAGGGCCAGACAGAGTCCGGATACTCAGCGATTCCAGATTGGTGTCCAACCAGATAAACAAACACTTTGAAGTCCGAGACCCGGCCATGAAGGGATATTTGGACACCGTCCAGGGCTTGCTGAAACAGATTGAGGTGCGGGGTACAGTGTGGAAGATTGAAAACATCCCCCGGGAAGCCAACAGCCTTGCGGATGAACTCGCTAAAGCTGCCTCCAGCAAAGCAGAGTGGCAATATCTACACTGCCCATACGAGGTACAGTCTCACCCCAGCATTGAGAAAAACGAAGTCCTGACGGTAGGTCACCATGAAACCTGCTGGACTACACCCATCATAGACTTCCTGAAGGAAGGGAAACTACCGGATGACGAACCAACAGCTCGCCGGATCTCGAGGAAATCTTCTAGATACGCAATCATAGACGGGCAACTTTACCGCAAGTCCTTTAGTCGCCCTTGGATGAAATGCATCCCGCTAGAAGAAGGCAATTATGTTTTGAGAGAGCTCCACGAGGGGATCTGTGGGTCGCATCAGGCCGCCCTAACCATACTCCGTAAAGCAATGCTCATGGGATATTATTGGGAAACAATGAGAGAAGACGCAGAGGCCTACATCTATGCTTGCCACCAGTGCCAGGTACACGCAAAGAAAACCAGTCAACCACCGGCGGAGCAACAGCCAATCCTAACGGCTTGGCCCTTTTCAACATGGGGGATCGATCTCGTGGGTCCGTTGCCGAAAGCAAGCAGACAGAGGAAGTGGATCATCGTAGCGGTCGACCACTTCACCAAATGGGTGGAAGCAGAAGCCCTCTCTACCATCACCCCCGAGAGAGTGATTTCCTTTGTCAAGGAATACATCCTGGGAAGGTTCGGCATACCGAACACCATCATCACGGACAATGGGACCCAGTTCACTTCCAGAAAGTTCAAAGAATTCTGCAAAAGCTTCCACATAATACATAGGTGTAGCTCGGTTGCCCACCCACAGAGTAACGGCATGACAGAGGTAACCAACCGCACCATATGCGACGGCATCAAAAAGAGACTGGAGGGGCACAAAGGAGCATGGGCGGATGAACTGAACAGCGTACTATGGGCGTACAGGACCACCCCAAGACGGGCCACTGGGGAAACCCCCTTCGCCCTAACGTACGGTACCGAAGCAGTTATCCCGGTAGAAATTGGCTCCCCAAGTGACAGAGTTACGTACTACAACGAAGCCCAGAATGACATCAACTTGTGCTTTCACTTGGACTCGCTGGAGGAAAGGAGGGATAGGGCCTTCGTCCTCATGGCAGCATACAAAAGCAAAGTCGCTCGGTATCATGACAAGAGAGTGAAGGCAATAGTCTTCCAGCCGGGAGATCTAGTATTGCGAGACGCGGAGGCCTCACAGGCTAGAGAAGGAAGAGGAAAGCTAGCAGTCAAATGGGAGGGACCGTACCGGATCTCGAAGGTCATTGGACCGGCTACATACAAACTATGCCACACGGACGGAAGAGACATTCCACGAACATGGAACTCCAGGGCACTTAGAAGATATTACCAATAGAGCACGTTGCACTCTTTTTCCCTCGGTAGCGGTTTTTTCCCACAGGGTTTTCCCTGCTGAGGTTTTTAATGAGGCAACTATAGCTGTAGTGCTGTAACTTTAACGCTGCAACTTTATACTGAATGGAGATTCGCTTTCGAATACATCATTTTATTATTCGCTTTCGAATATTTCTTTGAGGTACTTGGCCAATTTAATTCGCTTTCGAATAAGTGCATGAACAACTCGCCCATTCGCATTCGTTAAAATTTAAGTCCTGGGTTAATATTAGATTCCGAATCTAGACTCGGCTTAAAAAGGGCAGCCTTAAACAGATACGCTAAGTTTGCATTCAAACAGAAAAATTTCTTGAAACCACATTGAAAAATGAAATATATACTTGTTTCATTAATTGCCCCCAATGGGGAAAATATACATGTACAAAATGTCAATTCTGTTGGCCGGACCCCTCAGCTGATCCCTCCTGAGGCGCTGAGGCGGTTGGAGGGACATCCTCTTCCTCATCCGGGAGATCGGCTTCATCAGGGAAATCCACTTCTATGTCCCCGAAAGATACATCCGGGTAGACCTCAGAGCACCTCTGAAGGATACGGTCCCCATATAGTAGGGCAAGACGCCCGTAGGTAAGGGTCCTCTCCTTCAACTTCTCCTCCGCAGCCAGTCGGTCACTTTCGCGGGACTTCCTCTCCTGCTCCAGGGCCGCTTCGGCTAGTTCTAGAGAACGCTTGAGAGCCACATTCTCGATAGTCAAATCCTCAAGCGCCTTCTTTTGTTGTTCTGCCTCAGCCTTTACTTTCGCCAGGCTCTCATCCAGCTTCTTCCTCTCCAGAGCACCGGCAATGCTCTGATCGAGGATTCGATCAGCTTCTTCGACCCTCTTCAACTCCTCGTAGAGGAAGGGAATGGCCTGCAGAGAAACAGTTAGACACAGCCAGAAGGTAAAGGAAAGAGTCTAGGACTTACCGTGTACAGCTTGCTCAGGACCCTAGTCCCTATGCTCCGGTTGGACATAGTCCTCACCCGGGAGGAGTCAGCAGGGAGATACATGCCATTGCTCAGCTCAAGCTGTACCAAAGGATCAGCAAGGCTCGCATCTTGGCTGAACTTGGATATTAGAATATCCCGTATCGAGCTGTCAGTATTCACCGGACCCGAAAAGTCAGGTAGTACCTCCTGCATAACAAAAAGTAAGCACAATCCGGAGTAACAGTTTTTAAAGAAAAGTAAAGTAAGGTACCACTCGGGCTTTCTTCCCCTTGTCCGATCCGGATACGAGAGCTCCAGCCCTCTTCTTCCCTGCAGGCTCCGCGTTCACTACAGGAGCAACAGGACCCGGAACGGCCTCATTGATTGTAGGAACTGGAGCTGGCGCGGCAGTAGACGCCTTCAATCCGCTCTTTCGGGCACGCAATGCTGCAACAGTATCAGCAAGTGACATCCCTGCCACAGAGGGAAAATACAAAAATAAGTAAATAAATACCTCGGCCCTCTAAGGGATCACAAAAGAACACAGGAAGGCCGGTCCGGTCATCAAGCGCTGCCAGAGGCAACCCTTGACGGTAGGCTTTCATGGCGTACTGCAGCTTCCAGTACTGAGTCGGGACCGCCGTCAACAGCTCAAGGTGGGCTTGTTCCTCGGGCGAGAGCTTATCCTTTCCCCCCCTCATTTCGCTTGCGGACCGGAAAGACCAGGCGGTGGGGAATGTTGGCACATTTTCCTTCAATTTGATGAAGAAAAATAGTCCCTTGAACCCCTTCACCGAAGAGGTGCGGCCAGAGAAAAACCGGAAGAGAGGCCCCTTAGCCATTGTCAGATGATCACTGTTGGTGTTCCGGAGAACCGGGGTAGCGATATGCCGGAAGAGAGAACCGGTCAGTTGGATGCTGAGGTTACTATACAACCAATACATGGCGCACACGTCCTCCATCACATTCGGATGCAGCTGGGCTGGACACACCCCATACCGGTTCAAGATAGAGCATATCCCCTCCGGGAGCGGATAGGTGAATCCGCCCACTATGTGGTGAAGATAGATGGAGAAATAGCCGGACGGCGGTCGATGAACCCTCTGGTCGGAAGCAGGGATAAGACACTCGCAGGCCCCTAACCAGGGGTAATCGGAGGCCAATTGATTAATATCGCGGAAAGCAACAGCGGAGGCCATCTGTGATATCCTGGGGGTGAGGGTTCTCCCTGAAGTTCTTCTAACCAACCGAGAGGACTCAGGGAGGTTGACAGGTGCGCTGGTCTCTCCGGCGGAGCGAGTTCTTTCAGAGGACTCAGAGGTGGAGAGCCTCGCGGCGTCAGAGTCCACCTCCACAGAAAGGGACACAGGACGAGGAGAAGTGCTAGCGGTCCACGAATAGCTCGAAGAACCCATAATAAACAGTAATCCTAGAACTAAGAACTGAAGAAACGCAGGAAAGTAGCAGAAATAAAAAAAAACAAACAAAGAAAGCACTTACTGGATTTTTTCAGAAATGAAAACGCCTGTAACTCAGAGTGGCGCACAGGAGCAGAAATCAGCGACTTAAATAGCCTGCTGGCGGGAAATCGAAAGGTTGCAGCATTTAAGTCAAATCGAAGGTCGCGTCCCTGCGGCTGAACAGTACGTGGCAGACAGTGGGTGGGCGCGCGTTCCTAGGCAGGGTTTTAGGTGCTAAACCCTAAAGGGTTTACCCCAGACTTAGGGGGGACTTCTGATGACATCCGGTCCGTTCTTACGGTTCGGTCCAGTGCACCCGGCCCAGTCCGGTGATCCACATCCGCGTCACATCATCCGGCTTAAGAAACCGCCTACCGCATCCAGATCCCATCCAACTCCTGAGCAGCCCTAGATCCGCGGAGAGATCCTAGGGTAAGAAGTGGCGCCCAATTAGGAATCCACCTCCGTGTTTTACTAGGGCAGGAACACCACCCACGAGGAAGCCTTTTGAATATCAATCCAACTCTACTATTCCCTCCTATAAAAGGAGGATACCCTGCCTGAGGTAAGGATGATTATTGAATTCTTTTCTGGACTCTCCTAAAAGTACTTTTCAACACTCAGGAGCATACTAACTTAGGCATCGGAGTATACCCCAGAGGTTACCGATGTCTCATCGTTTTGTCTTGCAGGAACCATATCGGATCCGGTCAGAGCAGCAACCCAGACCCGGATCACCCAGAGGATTTACTGAATCTATCAATTGTATATGTATATAATAAATGAGACATAATATATGATATAGATAGAGGTAATATATATATACACACAAAAAGCGTCAAGATATAAAGCTTTTAGTACATTTAGATAATTCTTTTAAAAATTGAATTTTTCAGATAATTTTTTTTTCAAGATTTAATCACAGTTAAGGCTTCTACTATTTACATACTTTAAATTATTGAGATGGTATATAATTAGTCTATTTTCAAATTATTTTTAGAAATATCTTTTATTTTATCTTTGATTATGCTACTTATTTAATTTTTTTAATAAACGGCCAAAAGACAATTTTTTAGCTCATATAATCATACAAATTACTTTAATAAGCCACATTGTATTTGTAACTTTTGCCTTTAGGCATTGAATAAAAAAGTTGTATGACAAATTTTCCTAATCTAGAAGTAATAAGATCAGCCAACAACTTCACATTTACTCAGTTTAAAAATAGAGCAATCTATGAAAAATATTGAAAAAGCTGCGAACCTCTCAAATTTTCTGCCATTGCAACAAACTTGTGATACACCGACTTCAACTGGGGATTAGGTCACAAACAGATACTTAGACATGTAGCCAAACACTAATTCGAAAATCATGTAATCATATGCATAGGAAATATGTATCATATACTGATTTCATAGCTTGAAAATAACACTAGATGTTCAAACATCATGCAAATGAAATAAAAACTTTGAGCAATTGACAATTGCTTCTATTTACTCTTCTAATCTCAGTTTCTATTCTAACATCGCAAATTTACAGAATCAATTGCTTAGTAGTCTGCTGCCCGTGCAAATAAGACAACACTAATTCAAGCCATTGAACAAAGTTGAACAACTAATCAAACCACACAAGTTCTTCCAAAAAAACAAAAGTTTCATCCAGCCCAAAAGCCTATATATCAAGAACAAGCCCCATATGAAAAATATTCTGGCTTTGTAAACTTCTAGAGTGGGGCATCAGAGCCCTACCAAAACAAATTGAAGTGGAGTACCAATAGTTTACTGCAGAACATTTCGTAATAAATGTAAATTTCAACTCATCTTTTTACCTTGATATGCATGAAGACAATTTATAGTAATTTCAGGATGACTTTATTCTCCGCAACCAACGTAAATGTGGTATTATCTGCAGAGAAGTCCTTGCCACGCATTTCACGGATAAGCTCAGCTGCCCTCGATAAATCCTTCTGCCGGAGAAATCCATAAATAATCACATTATAAGAGCAACTATCTGGCATGCAAACATTGTTTTCCATGTTTCTGAAGACCTAGTATGCTTCGTCTAGGAACCCCTTCCTACTAAGTCCATCAATTACTATATTAAAAGTGTAAACATTAGGCTGCAACCTGTCATTAGGGAGTCTAGATAACAATTTCTTTGCATCTTTAAATCTTCCAGCTTTGCACATGGCATCAATTAGGATGTTATACGTAATCATATTCGGCTTCAATTTGTTCACTTGCATTTGCTCAAATAAGAACAACCCAACATCAAGATACCCATGTTCACAAAAGCCATGCATCAAAGTATTTTAAGTTACTGTATCGGTGTGAGCGGACGACGTTTTCGACGGAACGCGGACTCCCTTTCGGAAGGGGTGCCTCGATTTCGGACAGGCCCCTCCTTCGCGTAGGGTTTTTGGATTAGAAATTTGTTTTTAGAAAATCGGATTGTTTCATAAAAGAATCGAGACCTAAATCTCAATAAAAAGTGTAGGAGTCGCCACCCGACTCAGCTCGACCGGGAAATTACAGTGTAGCTGAACCAAAGTAAGAACTGCCACACTTTTCAGAGATCTTGATTCGGACAAGTCCCTTATTTCATGTCTAATCAAAATAAAATGGCCAATGTTCTATAATGACACTTTAAATTTCTAAGAATTGATTTTATTGAATAATAACATGCGGCGCACATACATACATAATGAAAGTAAAGCAATAAATATTTAAAAGGCTTACAACCCGATCGAATGAAAAATAAAAAATCTCGGCCTCAATATACAAACGCCTAGATACACGAGAATCTAAGAAAATTTACAATCGCCTAAAATACACGAATTGATCTATTAAATACATTAAAAATAAAAATAAAGAAATTAAAGCTGCAAAACAGATTGTTAGCACAGATATATAGCACACCACACATAGGACTCAAGTTGGACAGAATTGGGAATTTTAGAGTTCGGGGGCATGCATTTGGGGGTAACCGGGTCGGCCCCGCTGGCCGGTCCGATTAGACCTGGAAAACAGTTTTGAAACATCCATGTATTTTTGGTTTTGTGAGAAAATCTTTTTGAAAATATTTTCCGGTTTATTTTAATTTTAATTTAGCATACGAGGTGGGTCGGTTTTCGGGGGAACCGGGTCTCCGTCGTGGTTTTGTTCTAAATGCAAATATATCGAAAAATAAATCTAAGGTCGTGAATGCACACTCCAAAATTCACTTTTGATGATTTTTTATTTTTCTGGATTTTTCTGATTTTTATGAAATTTTTGAGATTTTTATGAATTTTTTTGGGATTTCTAGGGATTTTCTGCTTCTGGCCGAGGACTACAGTCGTGCGACTGTAGCTCTCCCTTAAGCAGAAATCGCCAAAATTATTTAAATGAAAAGCTAAAAACTGAGGAAATTCAACAACAGTCGTACGACTATAGATGAAATGGCACGACTGTAATTACAGTCGTGCCTCTGTTCTTTGTGACAAGAACAGTCGTACGACTGTTCTTAATTTTCCAGAAATAGAAACGCAAAAAGTTGGATAAAAATGCACAAAATCACACCAATCACCCAGAAAGCAGGGAAATAAGAAGGATTGAAGTGTGTTTACCTATTTGGCACTGATCCACCGTTGGTATTACCCCTGGCAATGCACCAATCCACGTGAAATTGCTTCTTTTCCTTGGTGTATTAAGGTTGCAAAAAGGGTCCAAAAATCCTCCAAAAAGTCACGGATTTGAACAAGTTTGTGTCTAGAAATGATTTAGATTTCGTGTGTTGATTTTAACCTACGATTTCTAATTCATTTTACACATTAATACACTGAAATTAGGAAGAAAAGAAATCAAGAAAGCTTAGTTTTTGGTTTTTCTCTCCTTTCTCTCTTCTTTCCAATTTCTCTCTCTCTAATCTTTCTTGAGATGAAAATCTGCCAAAAGTCCAATCTTTCTCTTCTTTTCTGCCTTTTATCCCCTCTTTCTTTCGGAAAATCTAGAGCATTAAATGCTCAAGATTTTCCCTAATTTTTTATTTTAAGGGTATGGGTTCTGCAACCTGCCCCGACCTGACAGTCGTACGACCGTAATTTAGTTACACGACTATAACAAAATACTCACCAATGTAATTACAGTCGTGGTAATCAAGGCTTCTCTTTTTCTCTTTTTTTTTTTTTTTTTTTTGAGACCCGGAAAATTCTGTGTTCACAGGCTGCCCCTCGTGTAGCTAAAGTCCGATTCTTTGTACGGATTTAGGTACACGATAAAGAACACGGGATCAAAGGTAGTGTGCACGTGTGTGGCTTGTGGGTTAATTTCATTAGACTTTTGGTAGATAGGCGGTTTCTTATGATTCTTTTTCACATAAGAAAGACGCCGGGGAAATACGGCTCTTAGAGCCAAGCGGTTCTTATGATCCTTTTCACATAAGGAGGACGCCAGCAAAAACATGACTTTTGAGACCAGATAGCTGCGTATGACCTACCATACAGAGCCATGGTGTTTGTAGCGTGCAATTGGTGAACGTATTTATTCCTTGATCGATAATTTTGAAACAAAAATTTTTGCCCCTTCGATCAAGAATAAATAAGGGGAGATGCGTTTTTGGTTACCTTTTATAGTCATGTAGGACTGAAGTTGTTGAAGTGTGTGACAGCCGTGTGCAACGTGGCGCACTCAACGGACTTTCGGGTTCTGTTTAAAAGTCGTGGTGGACTAAGATTTGTCAGTGTGTGATAGCCGTGCGCAACTTGGCGCACTCAACGGACTGACACGGAATTTCGGGTTCCGTTTTAAAGTCGTGGTGGACTAAGATTTGTGAAGTGTGTGACAGCCATGTGCAACTTGGCGCACTCAATGGACTGACATGGAATTTCGGGTTCCGTTTTAAAGTCGTGGTGGACTAAGATTTTGTTGAAGTGTGTGACGAACTGGTATGACTTGGCATACATGATGTGTCGAAAATGCAATTTGATGGAAATGTACTTACAGTGAATTTTTCACGATTTTTCTCCAGTTTCTTACCCCTGGACAAGGCGGACCATTATTTGAAAAATTAGCCGCTGACGTGTTGGCCCTGCAAAATCACTGAAATATCTTCCCGTGGGGAACATTAAAGATTCGGTGCTAAAATAGGGTTTAGAAAATAAATAAGGAAATAAGAGAAAATTTCCCCTTTTTTACTATTACAGTCATTCGACTGTATTTGAAATTCAACTACAGTCGTACGACTGTAGTCGAAGTACAGTCGCACGACCGTACTTCGTGGGACAGAAAAAAATAAAAGGGTTCGCCGCCCCTTTCTCTCCCACTTTCTCCTCTTTTCCGTTTTCTCACAGAAAAATAACCGATTCCAAACCTCAAAATTAACAAAGATGTTGAAGAAACTCAGGAAAAAAGTGAAGAAACTCTCCACCAACTTGATTCAGAGACCCGAGAACGCACAGGAGATTCCATTTGTTAGCGTTTTCGACGGGTACGGCCACCCGCGATATGTGGAGCATTTCGGGATCAAATTCGGGTCGGAGATCCCTATTTTACTGGAGATGGGTTCTTATTTGTCTTCCCTTCAGGTTGGTACCCGAATCTAAACCTTAATTTTGAGTTTTCCAATATTTTCCCTTTTGCATTTTTTTGATTCGATTTGGCATGATTTACTGCTTTTTGGGTGAATTGATTGAGTAGAATGCATGCTAGGAGCCCCCTGTAGTTCATAAGAACAAAAATCTAGGAAAAACGAGTTAGAAATCGTAGAAAATTGCATTTGGAAATTATTCTGTCCGCAGGTGATGAACAGTCATGCGACTGTTCGACCATTTTATGAACAGTCGTACGACTGTGGGATGAACAGTCGTACCCTTATACAGTCGTACGACTGTATCCTAATTTCCATTTTTTTTTAATATAAGGATTAATGATTTATGGAATTTTCTCTGCAATATATGCATGCCCCCATGTTAATTAATGATGATTATGTTGATAACTAATGTGATAAATTATGCAATAATTAAACATGTATGCGTTGTACTTCCTGAATGTGTAGGATCGGGAGATTTTCAGCTCTGGAAATCTCTCTCTGCCTCGGCTCTGGTGGGGCCCCCTCCCCGAGTCTGTGAGGGCTCGGGATAGGCTGTTGGGCTTAGAGACTTTTATTTTGTCACTGCCGACGAGCACGCCTCACACCACCCATGCCGTGTTGACGGCATTGTGGGAGAGATGGGTATGCACCACTCATACTTTTCACTTGCCCATTGGGGAGTTCATTGTCAATCCCTCGGATTTCACGGCGATCACTGGTTTCGGGTTTGGCGGGACCCCGATTAGATTCAACTGCTATTTGACCCGTCATCAACTAGTGGACGACTACATCGGCGGACTGATTGGTTGCACCCCCGAGAAGGGGAAGATTCTGTGTTCTAGATTGGAGGCTTATTGGGCTGCTCGCCCAAACCTGTTTGAGGAGGACGTGGAGAGGTGTGCTCAGCCCTACGTGCTCGTCCTGTTGTCTTGCACCCTATTCCCTACTGGGCAGAGTACTTGTATCATGACGCTGCTCCCGACTCTGGAGGATTTAGCTGCCTTTCCTACTTTGGATTGGGCTCGAGCTGCATTGGTGCAGCTGTGCTACGGATTTGACCTGTGCGCCAGGGGGAGATAGCAGGAGATATTAGGTTTCTGGTTGGGACTACTGGTATTATCCTTTTTCCCTTTCTCTCTCTCTCTTTTTTTTTTTTGAACTCTTTTATTATTTACAGATTTGGGTATTCGAGCACCGTATCCTGGAGCCGTCGGAGTTGAGGGATGTGCAGGATGACGATTAGCCGACTGTGCTGCGCTCCTGGACATAGGGGTGGCAGGGTATCGGCCGCGACTTGAGGGAGATCCGGCAGGGTCTACGGGACGTTTCCTGGCGGAAGGTAAGCAAACCAATTCTCGTTAGTAAGAAAAATTTAACTTGGCATTTTACTTACCAGTGTTGAAATCTTTATTTCTTTGATTGTATTTTTGCAGCTTCAGCACCACCCGTGGCGTGGTTAGGGTGCCATTTCCCTCATTGTGCACACTTCCGTGCGGTATGATGACGGCCGATTCGTCTTGGAGAGTCCCATGTCCCAGGAGTGGTACTTGGGTGAGCGCCTCCGCTTATCAGAACACATGGACGGCCCTGTTGGCCGGCTCGTACCTCCACCGCTCCCGCTTGCACTGTTTTGGCCCCATTTCGCAAATCCCGCTATAGATTCTGATATTTTTAGGGAAGGATACAGTGCTGACACTATTGATGGTGACTACTTGACCTTCATCCGTGAGTGTCTGCTGCCCGTCGAGGGTGATGCACCGGTGGCCCCTCTCAGTCTTCAGGTATTCATTAATTTGGTCTCTTTTTTTTATATTCTTCCATTTGTAGGTTAAGAGGCGCAAGGGGTCCAGTTCTACTCAGCCGATTGGTCCAGCATATGAGGGTGCTGAGACCGCCACTACTGGTGGACATGCCCACGTTCAGGATAGGAGTCATCCTGTGTATACCGACAGCGCTGCGGCATCTACTTCTCAGACTACTGGAGTGGTGGAGGGTCAGCTGATGATGGATCTTAGGACTGGCTTTAGCCTGATAGGGCTAGATGGCAACCATGCTTTTAGGGAGCTGTCGATTCACCATGAGCGACAGCTTGTGTTTGCCCCGGCGGACACCACTCATGTAAGTCTTTTTTTTTCTCTTTTTTTTGACACTCTTGTATACTCTAGATCCCTCGGGCTCAGGTGGAGGATATAGCCTATCAGCACTTGGGCTTGGAGACCTTTCTGGTTCAGGAGAACGCCATCTGGGCCGTAAGCATTCTACAATCCCTGCGTTATTGCATGATTTATGCAATGCATGAATGAATATGTATGTATGTATGCATGTTAATTTGTATTATTATTTTGTAGACTTGAGTGCAGATTCTCCAGGATCAGGCCAGATAGGCAGCTGCTTCTAAGGCTTGGGCCTTGGCTGCGACCTATGAGTTGACCCAGGTGCAGGCTGACATGGCCCGGAGGCAGGCTGATTTGACCCGGGTGCAGGAGGACTTCGACTCTTATAGGGCTACGCATTCGAGTGAGTCTGAGGAGGATGAGGAGGGAGAGGATGAGAGCTAGATTGGATGTTTTGTATTACACACATATATTTTTTTTTCTTGTATTGGATTTTCTGCACACAACATGAACTGCATTTTTTATATTATGGGACTTGGATGCAACAACCTACTGATGGATGTTTATTTGTAATGGCACAATGTATGTGATATGAACGTCTAAGCAGAATATCAAACATGCATAATATCATTATGACAACATCATAATGAGTACGATAGAGAAATTAACAGTGACTCCGACTTTAGACATCACCCTCTTCTTGTTACTAACACGTCCTCTCGGTTTTCCGTGTCAGAAATTTTCTCTTTGTGATTTTTTTTGAATGGTCCAAGAGTCCTGTGCGAGCATTCCAATCGAATTGATCTCTCTGTATTGATCCGTTTTGAGATTGGAAAGCACACCTTGACAATGTTCATCAGAAGTCGTGAGAACATTGCTGCTGATGACATCCAGTGGTTTGGCCTTTACATGCCCCTAGTATTAGAGGTTTGTATTTGGGGTGTAAAACACTAAATCAGATATGGTTTGCTGCGTGCTGTCACCCATATGTGGACATTGACATGCAATGACATGACGAGTGCATATTGAACATCAAAATTGAATATAAAGCATCTACGACATAATGAATATGGATGCATTAGAAAAATCCAAAGTGTGGCTCTGGTTTTGATTGACGCCCCTTCAAATTACCAATATGTCCTTTTGGTTTTCCACATTGGTGGATTTTTTTTTTGCTACCATATGTTAGAGTGTATAGCTGAGCACTGAACTGCATCAATTGATTACCCATTGGATCCTCCAAGAGTTTAAACCCATATGCATGTTTCCAATTCACCTCAGATTCCAACTCGTGCACAGTTCTCAAAGATGAACACAGCTTTTAATCCTTCAAAGTACGGCCTCAGAAGATGAAAGAACCACCGGTAAGTAGTCACTTTCGTTGTGGCCGAAGACTGAGTTCTTGAAATGGTTGGTAAATGCAATTTTCTTTTGGATATTGTCGCAGCAGGCTTTGTAAGTCCTCCCATTCACTATTGTTGAAGGGTTTGTAAAACCTAGTTACCCCAACACTGTTGGTGAAGTTCATGGGTGCTAACTAAAATTCCTCCGGTCTTGGAGTCCATATGCAAATGGAAGAAATTATAAGCAGACTGTTCTTTGGACTTGCCCTTATTTTCCTTCCAGACAATGTTTGTCCAGAATTTCCTTCTAGTGATGATATGATACGGAAAAGTGCGATATTGGACAGCATTGGGGTTCAATTTCTTGTTAGGAACCATTGATGGCAAAGAATAAGGTTTCATAGAATCAGTTCTAGAGAGAAGAATAAACAGGCAATTCATCAAACAAGTGTTCGAGCCCTATATCTAAACAGAAGGGAAAGGGTGTTGAAGGTATGGATGAAGATCGAGATGGGGAGTGTTTTGGGTTTGAAAATATATAGGAGCCCAAATCTTTCACAGGTTGTTTGAAAATGAGAAAGTCCAAATTTTTCACATAAAGGGTGCGAAAGATCCGGTGGCGATGGAGATTGAGATGGTGAATCATTCCCGTGTTAATTGTAGCTGCCATATGAGAGAGAAATTCTTCCGTCTGCACTGATCTTTTTTTTTTTTGAAGGAACTAAATCCAAGCCATAGCCACCTCTTGGTTTTCCTATTGCATTCAAATTCGTGCATGTCATGTGTGCTTAATATGCCTTTTTGGATGAACAATGCATGCGTAATGTCATGTGCACAGGAATGTCATGCAAACAAAATTATACATGCACTACAACCAAGGAATGATTCAGAGTTTTACAATAAGATGGATGGTGAAGGTCATTCGAATTTCTTGGTGGTTGGTGCTTTGGATAAGTTTGAGTTTTTATCTTCGGGGTTTTGGTATAGGGTACTTTCTTGGGTATGGAATTAGGCTTGTAGCTTCATTTTGGGGATTTACTCTGAACTTTAGCAATAGCCTTGGGCTTGGAATAATTTAGGTATTATGTAGGTTGCTCAAGTTGACACTTTAGGGTAGGGTCAAAAGCATTTTGGATCGTGATTTGAAAGGACCACTGATCTGGGTCGGTAAATGGCTCGGCAGGGGTAATGCCATCCCAATACTTATTTCTCGCTCAAGCTCACTTTTCAAGAGGGGGTTCAATCAGAGATAGATTCACTTTTAGGTTCCCCATAATACTCAGAATGATGTCATGCATTTTGATATTATGTGTGTTGGATATGTCGTTTCAGATGGTCAAATGCATGCATAATGCCATGTACAAGTAACCATCACATAAGAAAGATGAAAATAAATCTCATTGCATTCATGATGAATTCAATACATCCCACAAACAAAATGAGTCCCTTGTAAGAAGGGATTCTCCAAGAGGTATTGATCTCATAGAATCTGATTATTTTCCGATTGGTCACCATTTCAGCTTCAGCATCCTCGATCCACTCTTATCAAACCAGACTCTGAAGTTCTTCATCATATTCCTCTCCTCGGGGGACTTGAGAGATTTCCTTGGCGGGCTCCCTGATTGCCCCTGGTCGTTTATCAGAGAGGTCGAGGTTTCCAATTTCCCATCGTCAACTAGCTTCTGGATCTCCTTTCTTAAAGTAAAACAATCATTGGTTCGATGGCTCAGCATCATATGATAGCTTCAGAAATTGTTCTTTTGTGTTTTTCCCGGCTTTACAAATGGCCTGATACTCTGCAGGAGACCTTCCTTTCTACATCTAAGGAATAGCTTGCTTAATGAGTCAGCCCATGGAGAAATGCCTTTTCCGCTACCCTCGGTAAGTGAGTTTTTGGTATGCCGTGGAATGGAGTCAATGCCAACATTTGTCTTAAGGGGCCTCTTCAGTTCTATTTCATCAGTCAGCCTTGGCAAACCTGAATCTTGAAGAGAGGGCCTTCCAAGGTGTCGAGGGCGAGTGTTAGCCATCTGAGCTTTCTGTTTCTCGCTAGCATCAGCATTGGAGTATAAGAATACTGTATTTTTCATTTTCCCTTCAAGTTCGACCACTCGTGCTTCCAATTCAGTGCACTTTGCTGTCAGTCTTTCTACTCTGTCAAGATCACCTCCCAGCACTTCTCTCAGCATTGCTGCCGCTTCCTTCCTGACCGCCTTTCAAAACCGTGATGAGGCGATATGATCCTCCACGATATCCGTTATGGAGTTGAAGTTCATTGGGTTGGCCATTCTCAAAATCTTTTCCCTTTTTCCTCTGATAAGAACACTTATTAGCATTAACGGGCGTATACACATGAAGAATACCAAATCACAGATGACATAAGCATGAATGCATGATGGGATATGTATGTGCATGAATGATGAGTTGCATATATGATGTCACGAGGGAGGTGATGATGAGGATATTTTTTTTTTTTGGACATTCCAAGAACACCCAATGCTATGCAAGAAATAATGCGAAAAAATCACGTGTGAACAGCCACACAGACAGGGGTTCGGTGCTTTTGGAGCACTTAGTGAATATCGTGAAATGATCGCGTGTGTGCCATCACACCGACAGAGTTTTGACACCTTGTAGGTCTATGAGATGAAGTGAAATGGTCACATGGGGGTCGGCCCATGGACAGAGTTCTGATGCTTTTGAGGCATATGATATGAGATGATGTTTACAAATAAGTCACGTGTAGGTAGGGACACAGACGAAAATTTGGCGTTCATAGAATGCCTTTCATGATTCAGTAATACTATGAAATGCCCCTATATGCGTAATAATCTGGTACTCATGGAGCACCTCGAATGATACAATAATGTCATGTAACAATCCAAAATGGATCGCGACACACCAACAGAACTTCGGCATCCCCATGATGCCAATGATAAATGACGTGAAGCCATGCAATGATGTCGTGTGACCTGCTACATGAAAATATACCTAAGACCATTGTGGTCTCCTATTGAATGAAATGGTCTAGTGAAATGGCCGAGTGTATTCCGGTACACGGGCAGAACACGGGTAGTTTTAGGACTCCCGATATGTTATGAAATGAAATGATCGTGAAGGGTATCCTTAGAATGTCCTTAATTTAAATGATATGAAATGACGTGAATGCTTGTGTCACACAAAAATGCAAGTGGCTGCACAAAAATGTGATTAGGATGCATGACATACATGATGATGTCGTGTATGCTTTGCGAAGATAACAATATATACAAATAAAATGTCGTGGCTGCATGAAAATGTGGTTAGAATAAATGCCATGCTTATGTTGATGTCTTGAAAGTGGCTGCACGAAAACGTGGTTAGAATGGCACATAGGCAAAGTTTCGGCGCTCGGGGAGCACCTTGGGTTTTTGTGATGTGAAATGAGATGAACATGCGCGTGGCACATGGTCGGGATTTCGGCGCTCGGGGAGCACCTTAGGTTTTAATGTCATGATATGAAATGAACTCGTGCTTAGTGCACGAATGGAATTTCTATGCTCGAGGAGCATCTTAACTTCCAAATCGTGATATGAAATGAATACGTTCTTGGTGAACGGGCAGAGTCTCGGCGCTCAAGGGAGCATTTTGGGTTTTTTGTGATGTGAAATGAGATGAACATGCGCGTGGCACATGGTCGGGATTTTCGGCGCTCGGGGAGCACCTAAATGATTTGATATGTGAAATGAAATTTTTCGGCGCTCGTGGAGCGTCTAAATGATTAATGTAAGTGATGAAATTTTTCGGCGCTCGTGGAGCACCTAAATGATTTTAATGTATGTGATGAAATTCTTCGGCGCTCATGAAGCACCTAAATGGCTTAATGGATCTTATGAAATTTTTCGGCGCTCGTGGAGTGCCTAAATGACTTAATGCATGCGATAGAATTTTTTGGCGCTCGTGGAGCACCTAAATGATTTGATGTAAGCGATGGAATTTTTCGGCGCTCGTGGAGCACCTAAATGGTGTAATGCATGAAATGTAATTTTTCGGCGCTCGTGGAGCACCTAAATGATTTCCTACTTGGTAGGCGGTGTGATGTGTGTGACCTTTATGGAATTGTTCAAGGCCCACCTGAATGTTTTATGCATGACATACTTTCCATATGGCTACAAAACAAGTCGGATAATGCTTATGACACTCAAATGAGGCATATGAATTAATGTTTTTCACACAATGAGGAAATGCATGGCTGCAAAAATATGGCTAGTGTAAATGTCACACGGGTGATTAATGTATTTTCACGCGAAAAATGGAGATGGCTGTTCAAACGATGTGAGTTAGTATTACACATCTGCTTTATATGTGGTATGTTATGTTCGTGAAAAATGTGGATGATGGTATGTTATGAAGGGACGAGAAACACGTAGGATATAGCACACGAAACGTATTCTTCCAACCTTATTCCTCCAAACGTGGTCAATTTGAGAAAATTCTACCGAGTCCTAAGAGGGGTTCTCTTCGATCACCAACCGGGGATGATGAAGGCGCAATTTATAATATTCACACAACTTATTTTGGTATCCTAAGGGAATCCAACTAGGGTTGCTTAAATGAGTTAGGTCCAAAGTCGGGATAACATCAAGGCTCCCATAGTAAAATATACTCCTCACTTCTCCCCACTTAAGGGTCCGAACGAAGGGGTTCGTACGAGGCTATGAGTGGTGTTTCATATCCGTGCCCCTAAGACCAAGAGGAACATAGGCGACACTTCAACAATTCACCAGGCTAAATAATGGATACTTATCCTAATGCAAGGATGTCTAACTACAAAAATGCATAAAGTGCCATACAAGAATCATCCGCCTTATTTTGATTAGACATTTTTCAGGGCTTGTCAAATTCTTTTAAGTTTTTGAAAAACTTTTGTAAGAAATCCCCAGCGGAGTCGCCACTGTGAGCCGACGACGTTTTCGATGGAACGCGGACTCCCTTTCGGAAGGGGTGCCTCGATTTCGGACGGGCCCCTCCTTCGCGTGGGGTTTTTGGATTATAAATTCGTTTTTAGAAAATCGGATTGGTTCGTAAAAGAATCGAGACCTAAATCTAGATAAAAAGTGTAGGAGTCGCCACCCAGCTCAGCTCGACCGGGAAATTACAGTGTAGCTGAACCAAAGTGAGAACTGCCACACTTTTCAGAGATCTAGATTCGGATAAGTCCCTTATTTCATTCCTAATCAAAATAAAATGGCCAATGTTCTATAACGATACTTTAAATTTCTAAGAATTGATTTTATTGAATAATAACATGCGGCGCGCATACATACATAATAAAAGTTAAGAAATAAATATTTAAAAGGCTTACAACCCGATCGAATGAAAAATAAAAACTCTCAGCCTCACAATAAAAACACCTAGATACACGAGAATCTAAAAAAATTTACAATCTCCTAAAATACACGAATTGATCTATTAAATACATTAAAAATAAAAGTAAAGAAATTAAAGCTGCAAAACAAATTGTTAGCACAGATATATAGCACACCACACATAGGACTCAAGTTGGACAGAATTGGGAATTTTAGAGTTCGGGGGCATGCATCGGGGGCATGCAGACAGTATGATTCGCAGCAATTGGAAGGCATGGAGTGGTGAATCCTTCCTGCTAGAACACAACCGCCTGTCAGACAACCTACAGGCATGGTCATAAGAACGTTACTGGATCAGACAACATCCGTCCGCTTTCAGCACTATAAAGCAGAACCCTTACGTCGATCCACAAGCAGTGTTCCTCTGCCACAGGAAGAAGGCACTCCTTCACATGATGAGGAGTTTATTGGTGTCTGTCTTAGTTTCCCTCCAGCTCAGTCTCAACCAGCACTTGGTACTTGGGATACTCTTGGTGAACCCAGTGGTAAATATGATTATTATGTTCAGTATAGCAAACCACCAAGTGCAGATATTCCCTTAGACTCTATCCAAGCATCTGGCTGGGATGATGGTGATGATGCTACTGAAGCAGTCTACTCCTTTTCTATTACCACACCTCTACCTGACCTGGATGATTATATTTCAAACCTCAAAATTTTAAACATTATATTTCAAACCTCAAAATTTTAAATCATAAATCTCAAATGTCAAAGACAAATATGAAATTATAAACCATAGTCTTAATAATTGATTAAAAATGACATTACAACTAGAAGTGAACTAATTATGTTTGTCGGTGAATTAATTGTTACCAATTAACAGATTGAGACACCTGACGTACTTTAGAAGTATTGCAAGATAAACTGCTGTACAAGATTAGCTTTTTCTTCTAAGTTATGATGTAAATCCATGTTGGTATTAGGCTTTCTACTTATAAATATGACAGAAATCTTGCAATCTTGTAGTCTTGCATCGTACAGATCATAAAAGAAAAAAAGGCAAGATTTAGCACAGATTTCATTTACGGATATTTAATTATGAAAGTAACATAACAAATAGTTGCTCTTATAATGTGATTATTCATGGATTTCTCCGGCAAAAGGATTTATAATTTCATAGTAATGCCAGGATGGCTTTATTCTCCGCAACCAACACAAATGTGGTGTTATCTGCAGAGAAGTCCTTGCCACGCATTTCACGGATAAGCTCTGCTGCCCTCGATAAATCCTTTTGCCGGAGAAATCCATGAATAATCACATTATAAGAGCAACTATTTGGCATGCAACCATTGTTTTCCATATTTCTGAAAACCTGGTATGCTTCGTCTACGAACCCCTTCCTGCTAAGTCCATCAATTATTATACTAAATGTGTAAACATTTGGATGCAACCTGTCGGTAGAGAGTCTAGATAACAATTTCTTTGCATCTTTAAATCTTCCAGCTTTGCACATGGCCTCAATTAGGATGTTATATGTAAACATATCAGGCTTCAATTTGTTCACTTGCATTTGCTCAAATAAGAACAACCCAATGTCAAGAAACCCATGTTCACAAAAGCCATGCATCAAAGTATTGTAAGTTACTGTATTGGGAATATAGCCACTTCCACAAGACTCCTTAAGAAACTCGAGGGCTTCCCAAGGCCTTCTTGCATGGAATAAGCCGTATATAAGAGACCTGTAGGTATAATCATTAGGATTTAAACCTTCCTGAACTAATAATCACTTGCTTTTCAATCTCGCGATCCCTAATCCATCCAAATTGAGATCAAACCATGCAACCCAATATCAAATTCAATCCAAACAATTGATCTAAAACCCCTAATCGATTGAAGGAGCAGAGAAAGTACTAAATTACAGATCAAAACAGACGAAAGAGGATTTCAGGGGTTAACATATCTAAAACTACATACTTTCACTGATTAGAAATGCAAATATACACTTCTTACCCTGAATCAAGCAATTCACAAACAACAAACAAAAAATCAGAATAAAATTCAACTGAAAATTAGAGCAAAGAGAAATTATTCCAGTTCTCCATAAAAACAGCCAGTTTTATAATAGAACAAAAGATCAAGTACAACCAATCAAACAAGTATTCTAAAGTTGAATTACACACAAAGTTGAACTACAGATAAATCAATTGCTCTTCAATCTCACCAGCTCTAATCCATCCAAATTAAAATTAAACCAAAAAAACCAAAATCAAATTCAATCCAAACGATTGATCTAAACCCCTAATTGATTAAAGGAGAAGAGAAAGCAGAACAAATCACAAAACTTCACAAATCAAAACCCACAAAAGAGTGTTTAAGGGGTTAATTGCAAAAAAGAGGAGAGCTTTAAGCTTACAAGGGACTCAGGGCGGGCGTTGCGGCGGAGGCGTTCCTCAAGCTCCGGATTCTGGGAGCTAGTGAGCTGCATAACGCATTAGCCAATGATACCTGGAACGACGCCGCAAACGGTGGCGAAGGTAAAAAAGAAAGACCTTGAATCCCTCGTTTTCCTCACCAACCATCTCCATGTTTCGCTCTTCTCCCACAGGGACGACATTTTTGAACCCTTTTCAGCTCTACAGTTTTCTCTTTTCAGAGTGAACTATGTGACTAATATTTTGATTCAGTGATTTTTTTTTTTTTTTTTTTTTTTGTTCATTTATTCATAATTTTTGTGATAAATTTGAATATAAATACAATGATACAATTATACTCGTAAAAATTTTTATTCAATTTTTATTTTACTCGTTTTTATAAAAATGATTATATGTTAAAATTGAATTTTTTTTTTTTTTTTATTACACCTTCTAGAATAATTTTCTAATTTATTTTCATTTTGAATTGGAAAGTTCTATATTGATTTTTTATATGTAATTAAAGGCCAGTTTGGGATTGCTATCAGTGAAAGTGCTGTCAGGGAAAGATCGGTTTCATTGCTTTCTTTAAAAGCAGTTTTAAGTGTTTTCCCAGTACTTTTCTGAATACAATCTGATTTTTACCAATCGTGTATTTGAGACTGTTTTCTGCAGCCCTAAAAGCAGCTTTTAGCCAAAGTAAGGTTTTTCATGTTTTGGCTGAAAGCTGCTTTCCACAACTCCTGGTCCTAAATCATTTTTAAGAAAATGTCATGTTAATACTAAATTTATAACCAAGTTATGGTTAGATTAAGGTTAATATAATAATATTGATAGTGGTACTCTAGTGGTTGAATGTAGAGATAGTGCAAGTATTGTTGTAAGAAATTACGAAAGCACTATAATTGTTTATCGGGCGAAAAAGATATAACGGTTTCTTTTACTATCTTTTGGTTGAAACTCATGCTATGCGAGATGTGATTTGTTTTGACGATAATAATGGTTTTGCGAAAGTCATTTTCGAAGATATCACCAGATTCTTTTCATCATGGTAAATTTATTTTTGGGATTAAAGTTATAGAAGATACCATTAGACTCTTTTCTTCTTTTCATGATTGTATTTTCAATCGTGTTAAGAAAACTTGTAATAGGATGACAATAGACCTGTGTAAACGACCCGCGATCCGCAAAGCCCCCCCAAACCCACCCGTTCTGGGTTGGACTTAGACATACATATTTTACTTTAAGCCTAGCCTGGTCCGAACCCGTAGAAGCCCGAGTTAATGATGGATTGGGCTTGGGAACAACTATAAGACCCATGACTGGCCCGGCCCGGATAATTTTATAATATATACTTTTATATTTTTATTTATATAATTATATACTAAATATTTAATCTGAACCATTGAAAAATTTATAGAAGATCTTGACCATTATAATTTCTCTATGAATACTATTTATAAATTAAATTTGTTTAAAATAAGTTATATTAGAAAAATATAAACATTTATTTGATGGGCTGGTTAAGCTGAGCTTGGGAATGAGGTTCAATTGCCCAGCCCAGCCCGATGTAAAATTAGTGCGGGCTGGGCTGGACTTGGACAAGAGATTTTTATATCAAACCCGATGTAGTCCGGCCCGAGCCCGATCCATGAACAGGTCTATGACACAATGGAGGGGTTATAGACATTAACGATAACTCATTCTAAGCAAGATTATTACAACGAAGATACCTGTAGTTTATACGTAGAGTGCTAATATATCCAGCTATAAAATGAAGTGACTATACCCATAATATATTACAGCCCTAACAATCACGGGCTCAAATCCAACAAGGGCCCAAGTATAGTATGTTGTGGGCCTAAGCAATTTTGGGCCGTTGCTTATCCCCGCTGGGCCTGTATTTACTAGTGTGGCCCTATTTTAATTTAACAACATTTCAAACATTAATTAAGTTATTTAAATAATCAAACAGAAAAAAAAAAAAAAAAAAAAAAATCTGTGAAAAATTCATCATATCAAATTATGCTCTTTTTGATTAAATTAATTCAAAGATATTGCCGATAATAAAAACATAAAATTCCTAAATATTATCATGTGCTCTCCATCCTAATTTTCTCTACTTCTCATGACAACCAAACCATAGTATTGGCCAAGTATCTGATTAATTCCCATAACTAAAAATTTTCCAAAAGGAGAATCAAAGTCGTCATAAAATAAAAAAAAAATAAAAAATAAAAAAAAAAAAACAGAATTCAACCAATTCAACAGACAAAAGATTAGAAACTAATTGGGGTCCATTTTGTTGTTCTTTTTAATTTATAGGATTTCTAATTTACTTAATTATAAAAAATAAAATAAAAAAATTAGCCCATGTACTTTAATTTGATCACATTTATGGCCTATGTACTAAGCACAACTCATTATGTAAATGAATTCATCTATTTGAATTCTTCGTATACTTGGGCCCAAAAAAAAACTTATCGTTTCACTTTTTTGTAAATACAAGGCTATGGTTTTTTTGTTAAAAAAAGAAGATTGTGTTTTAATATGTTAACAAAAGAAGGACAACTAAAATTAAATCATGACATTATATAGGGTATTCTTGTTCATTTTGAACTCAAAATTTTTAAGTTAGTTAATAAAAATACAATAGACATTAATAATACATTTTGAAAATTTTTAAAAAACACAAATATTTTTTTAAATTAAATAATGATAATAACTTTAAAAAAAATATAACAAATTAAAAAATCTTGGAAAAATATACAAGTTCTTGCCAAAAAAAAAAAAAAAAAAAAAAAAAGTTTCATCCAGCCCAAAAACCTCAATTTCAAGAACAAAACCCATATGAAAAATATTCTGGCTCTGTAAACTTCTAGAGCAGGCATCAGACCCCTACCAAAACAAATTGAAGTGAAGTACCAATAGTTTAAAGCAGGACATTTCGAAATAAATGTAAATTTCAACTTACCTTTTTGCCTTGATATGCATGAAGACAATTTATAGTAATTTCAGGATGGCTTTATTCTCCGCAACCAACGCAAATGTGGTATTATCTGCAGAGAAGTCCTTGCCACGCATTTCACGGGTAAGCTCAGCTGCCCTCGATAAATCCTTCTGCCGGAGAAATCCATGAATAATCACATTATAAGAGCAACTATCTGGCATGCAACCATTGTTTTCCATGATTCTGAAGACCTGGTATGCTTCGTCTAGGAACCCATGCCTGCTAAGTCCATCAATTACTATATTAAATGTGTAAACATTAGGCTGCAACCTGTCAGTAGAGAGTCTAGATAACAATTTCTTTGCATCTTTAAATCTTCCAGCTTTGCACATGGCGTCAATTAGGATGTTATATGTAATCAGATTCGGCTTCAATTTGGTCACTTGCATTTGCTCAAATAAGAACAACCCAACATCAAGATACCCATGTTCACAAAAGCCATGCATCAAAGTACTGTATGTTACTGTATCGGGAAGAAAGCCACTTCCACAAGACTCCTTAAAAAACTCGAGGGCTTCCCAAGGCCTTCCTGCACGGAGTAAGCCGCATAAAAGAGAACTGCAGGTATAATCATCAGGATTTAAACCTTTACGAAGCATTTCATAAAAAAGTTGCTTTGCCTCGTAAATACATTTCTTCTTACCATACCAATTAATCAAAATGTTGTAAGTATAGACATTAGGATTGCAACCCTTTCTCCTCATCACATCGAATACTTTTCTAGCGAGATGCATTTGCCCGTGTAAACCATGTCCATCTATCAATGAACTATAAGTAATGACATCAGGTTCAACACCTTTCTGAATCATTATGCTAAGAATAGCTTGAGCCTTTATTATCATCCCTTCTTTGCAAAGTTCATCAACTAATATACTAAAAGTAACAACATTTGGTGCTATATTATTATCCACCATTTCATTGAACAACACCGAAGCTTCTTTCCATTTGCTCGAATAGCACATACAGTGAATTAAAGAGCTGTAAGTGACAACATCGGCCGAAATTCCTTGACTCTTAATCTCATTGAAGAGGTGAAATGCTTCACTAACTCTGTTATACTTGCAAAGAGCATCAATGGTGGCATTATATGTCACCACATTAGGCTTACAACCGTTCTCAGCCATTCTTTTGAGCACAGACATAGCCACATCCAAATTTCCAATTTTGCATAAACCATTCACAATCACAGTATAAGTATACACATTAGGTCGATGACCCATAGCCACTATTTTGTCAAACAAATCAACAGCATGGCCAATTTTTCCTTGTCTACATAGCCCATCAATCAAAGTTGTAAAAGTTACAATGTCAGGTTGGAAACCAATCTTGTAAATTTTAGCCAAAATAGAAAATCCTAAATCAACACGCTTTAAATGGCAGGAGCAATTAATTAAGATATTACAAGTATAAACATTAGGTGGAATTCTCACCAATTCCATCTGCTTGGAGAATGAAATGGCCGTCTGATAATGTTTCATCCTTACCAGTGCAGACAGCAAGTTATTGAACTCAATTACAGAAGGTCGGGGCTTCACTCGTAGAAGCTTATCAAAGGAAGCGACAACTTCATTGAAATCAGCAGTGCCAGAATTACGGGTATGCAAAGGAGAAATCAAACCTGCAATCAGATGAAATGGAGAAGTGATGGACAAAGCTGAAGATGAAGAAAGACGAAGGCGTCCGGATGTGATGGTGAACATTGTGAGTGCGAATCGAAAATCCTTAACAATTGGAGATGTGAGAGTGAGGGGCGATTTTGGGAAGCTGTTGTGAATGAGAAATCCCTAAAAATTGCAGATCAAATCTTCTTTTTGTAATATTTGATTACTGAAACCATTTTTAATATTACTAAAAATTGTATGAGATTTTGTTGGCCATTTTTTATTTGTAAAATTTTAAACAATTTTTTTAGACTCTAATTAATAAAGGGGATAAAAGAAAAAGAAGACAAAAAAAGTTATTTGTTGTGAACAAATATATATAACATAATGATTAATATATTTATAAAAAATAGGAAAAAAAAAAAAGTGGCTTGACTGGTTTACAAATTAAGGGCTTATCATCAAATAAACTCTCCTAAAATTCTTTTATCTGAAATTTTACACGACATTTTTCAATTTTGTTTATTAAAGTATAATGTATCTTAGTGTGAGAAATTGTAATTGTTCGGGTATGAGTATATTTTTATTAATTGATAATGTAGAAAAATAAATAAAATTATAAAAAATATAAAAGTTACTGAAAAATATCCAAATTTTGCAAGTATGTTGATTAAGGTAAAATGGACCGATATTGTTATTAATTAATAATGTAAACTCATAATAAATAGAAAATTTACTGAAAAATACAAAAATATATATATAAACATTATATTTAATAACTTTACAAAAAGATTTGAGAATTCGGATAATTTTCAGAAATTAATCTATTTTTTATTATTTCTTTTATTTTTTGCATTATTAATTAATAAAAATATATTCAATTCCCGAAAAATTTTAAACCTTCACATTAAGGCTATTGTACTATAATCAACAAACTTCAAAAATTTCAGGTGGAATTTCGAAGATTCTAGTTTTCGCGGTTAGTGTTGGATGATAACCTCTTGATCTGCAAATCATCAAATCATGTGGCATGCTTTTGTAACGTTTTGAAACACAACCCTCGATCTGCAAACCAATCAAACCATAAAGTTTTTATTTGTATTTTTTCCTAGAAAATATGTTAATGTTTTTAAATTTTAATTATAATTTAATTAATAAAGTAAGTAATTATTGATCCTTAAAGTGGGAACAAGTGATGCAAGTTTATTTACTGTGATAAAAAAACAACATAATGATTGCATTTAAGAAAAAATTAAGTTTTTTCTTATGAATTTTAGACAAGTAGTATACTTCCATGTGAATTTTCATATTTGATTTTATTATTAATTTTCCAAATCAAAATATGCGGAATTTCTGGAACACCGGAAAGTTAAACTTGTTGCTTATCGGTTGAAAGGAGGAGCTTCAGTATGGTGGGATCAATGTGTTGAAGTTAAAAGAAGAGGGGGAAGGGATCCAATTCGATCTTGGCAACGGATGAGAGCTATGTTGAGGGAGGGATTTTTACTGCCGGACTATGAGCAATATATTTATAACTCCTACAAGAGATGTTTTCAAGGGAGTAGAAATGTTCTCGAGTACACTGCAGAATTCTTGAGGTTGTCCGCTAGAGCACAATTGGCGGAGACAGAAGTCCAACGAGCATCTCATTATTTAGATGGATTGCGTGCAAACATCCGGGAGAAAATTGGCATTCAAATGATCTTGAGTGTCCAAGATGCAAGAAATCTAGCCCTTAAAGCAGAGATGGAGTTAACTATGAGGCCAAGGGAGAGCTATAGACGGATGGGGGGAGATAACGTTTCTTTTGCTAAGGATCTTCCAAGGAAAATGGACAAAGGGAAGAATGTAGATAGTAGTAGCGGAACGAAGCCAACTTATGGTGTGAAAGCTCCCAGGGACGATGGAAGGAAGCTTAAGGAGGTTACTACACCTCCTAGACCTAATAATCCATATGTTAAGCCGGCTCCATTCAAGTTCTTTAGATGTAATGAGCCCGACCAGAGGTCCAATGAATGTCCCAAGAGAAGAAGTGCTAATGTTATTGAAAGGTATAATAAGGATGATGAAGATGATGAAGATGCGGAGGTAGTTTATTGCGAACCAATTGATGGAGAAAATGGTGAGTTCGAAGAAGATTAAGCAGTTCATGTTGTGAGAAGGTTGTTAGTATCCAACAAGGTGGATCACGGGCAAAGACACCAACTATTCTGAACTCGATGCTTGGTTCAAGGTGGCAAATGCAGTGTTATTATTGATAGTGGGAGTCAAGAGAACATCATTAGCCAAGCTGCTGTGCAAAAGTTTGGGTTAATTCCGGAAGCTCACCCCGACCCATATAGCATTGGTTGGATCAAGAGTGTGGGGGAACTACGAGTTACTCAACGATGTAAGGTACCAATTTCAATTGGTGGATATGTTGACGAAGTTTATTGTGACATAGTAGACATGGATGCTTGTTATGTTCTACTAGGGAGACCATGGCAATTTGATCTTGATGTTTTACATTCGGGGAGGAAGAATACTTACAAGTTTGTGAAAGATGGGGTTAAATGTATTTGACTCCAATGGGTGGTGACTCAAGCAAGAAGAAGAAAGATACATTGATTGTGTGCTCAAGCCGAAAGTCCTTTTTAAAAGAATGTGTGGAGAGTCAACAAATTTTCTTGTTGATGGTGAAGCCTAAAGTTGATGGGAATGAAGAAGGGAAGTCAAATCCTAGCAAGATTGAGCATTTATTGGAAGAGTACCAAGATGTCTTCCCTGAAGAACTCCCTCACGGTTACCTCCATTGAGGGATATCCAACATCATATTGATTTGATTCCGGGGGCTAGTTTGCCTAGTCTTCCTCATTATAGGATGAGTCCAAAGGAGAATGAAATTATGAGGGAGAAGGTAGACGAACTTCTTGAGAAGGGGCATATTCGGGAAAGTATGAGTCCGTGTGCGGTTCTAGCTTTGCTTACTCCAAAGAAAGATGGGTCATGGCGAATGTGTGTTGATAGTAGAGCAATTAACAAGATCACAATCCGATACAAGTTTCCCATTCCTTGACTTGACAACATGTTGGACCAATTGAGCAGCTCTAAAGTGTTCTCTAAGATTAACTTACAGAGTGGCTACCATCAAATCCGAATTCGAGCAGGGGATGAGTGGAAGACCGCTTTCAAAACTCGGGATGGATTGTATGAGTGGCTTGTGATGCCATTTGGATTGATGAATGCTCCTAGCACTTTTATGCGTTTAATGAATCAAGTGCTTTGCGTGGTGATTGGTAAGTTTGTTGTTGTGTACTTTGATGATATACTTGTGCACAGCAAGACATTATAGGAGCATGAGAAGCATTTGAGAATTGTGTTTGATTTGTTGAGGAAACACCAACTCTATGCTAATACAAAGAAATGTGATTTTGTGATGAGGATTTTGGCATTCTTAGGTTATATGGTGAGTGGAGATGGTATCCGGGTCGATGAAGAGAAGGTCAGAGCAATCAGGAAGTGGCCGACACTAATTAATGTTGGGGACATAAGGAGTTTTCATGGGTTGGCTACCTTTTATTAGCTGTTCATCCGGAATTTTAGCACAATTGTGTCTCCTCTTACCGAGTGCTTAAAGAAGGGTAAAGGATTCAAGTGGGGAGATGAGCAAGAGAATAGCTTTGCACTTATTAAAGAGAAGTTGAGTACGGCACCAGTTCTTGCATTTCCGGATTTTGATAAGCTCTTTGAGGTGGAATGTGATGCTAATGGAGTTGGAATTGGTGGAGTTTTGATGCAAGAGAAGAGGCCAATTGCATACTTTAGTGAGAAGCTTTGTGAGCCTAGACAAAAATGGGCTATTTATGACAAAGAGTTCTACGCTATAGTAAGGGCATTGAAGACATGGGAGCACTACCTCATTGGAAAGGAATTTGTTTTGTATACGGATCATCAAGCCTTGAAATACTTGGGGAGTCAAAAGCAATTAAGGAGTTCCATGCATGCTCGGTGGTCCGCTTTTATCGATAAGTTTCCATAGAAACTTATCCATAAATCCGGAACACAAAACAAGGTGGCAGATGCTTTGAGTAGAAGGGTGAACTTGCTAAAAACTCTTGCCCTTGAGATTGATACCTTTGAACATGTAAGAGGGGACTACAAGGGAGATCCGGCGTTTGGGGGTATTTGGGAGAATTACTTGTCCAAAGGTAGTGATGGAGAATATTATTTGCTTGATGGGTATTTAATGAAGGGGAATCAACTTTGCTTGCCAAGTACCTCCATCCGAGAAAGGGTGATCCGAGACTTACATGGGGGAAGCTTATCTGGGCACTTTGGGAGAGACAAGACATTTTAGGCTGTCAGTTCTCGATATTTTTGGCCAAGGATGAGACGAGATGTGAAGTATTTGGTGGAAAGGTGCTACGTTTGTCAAACCGCCAAGGGCCATGCTCAGAACATGGGTCTACACATGCCTTTACCGGTCCCAAATTCCATTTGGGAAGACTTATCAATGGATTTTGTGTTGGGACTTCGTACAACTCAAAGAGGTATGGACTCAATCTTTGTGGTGGTTGATAGATTCTCCAAAATGGCACATTTCCTTCCATGTAGCAAAACAAATGATGCATCTACCATTGCCAAGTTGTTCTTTCGAGAAATAGTGAGATTGCATGGGGTTCCAAAGAGCATTGTTTCCGATCGTGACACAAAGTTCCTTAGCCACTTTTAGCGCACTCTCTTGGCATTGATTGGTTCGTCCTTGAAGTTTAGCACCACTGCTCACCCGCAAACAGACGGTCAAACGGAGGTTGTAAATCGAACATTGGGTAATCTTTTGAGAAGCCTATGTAAAGACAAGCCTAAGGCATGGGATTTTATGGTTGCTCAAGCCAAATTTGAATACAATGGGGCTATTCATTCAGTTACGGGTAAGTCATCCTTTGAGATTGTGTATACACGGGTTCCTAACCATACACTTGATCTTGTGGGTATTCCCCAGGGTGAAAAGCATACTGTGTTAGCCGAGAAATTAGCTCAAGAGATCCAAGAGGTGCATGAAGGTGTGAGAGCTCGAATTGAGAAGAACAATGCTAGAGTGAAAGCTATGGTTGATGAGCATAGAAGAGACCTACAATTTGAGGTGGGTGACGAGGTTCTCGTGTACTTGAGCAAGGAGAGACTTGCCAACGTGCCTAGTAGCAAGCTTCGACCTCGAAAATATGGGCCATACAAGGTTTTGAAGAAAATGTCACCAAGTGCTTATGTTATTGACCTTCCAAATTGGTTGGGGAAATGTCACCTTCCTTTAATGTGAGAGATTTGAGCTTGTTCAAAGCCGAAGACTCTCTTCCTTATCCATCAAACAACTTGGGGTCAAGTTCTTCTAAAGAATGGGTGAAAATGATGAGGACATCACAAATATAGCAAACAACTCTCCTTAAGGCAAGGGCATGCCTTATGCTGCAGTAAGAGAAAAAGGAGCAGAAGACTCTTCTGCACAAGGAACGGGCGTGCCTTATGCTGTAGCAAGAGAAAAAGGAGCAGAAGACTCCTCTGCATGAGGCACGGGCATGCCTTATGCTGTAGCAAGAGAAAAAGGAGCAGAAATCTCTTCTGCACGAGGCACGGGCGTGCCTTAAGTCTTATCAGCACCCAGAATTGTGCTTCTTTAATTTCTAGCTATTTACTGTTTTGCCATTAGTAAGGTTATTTTAGTCTTTTCATTTTCATGTGATACCCTAGCTATAAGTACATCATTATCTTGTATTGGCAGCCACTTTTGAACATTTATGCAATTAAAATCAAGGGTTTCAACCCCTATTTGAGAGCTTTTCTCTCCTTCGAAGATCTTTGATCTTTGTTTCAATTTCTTTGGTGATTTAGGGTTAAAATCACCCAAATTTCTTTCTCTCATATATTTCTAATCCGTATCAATTTCATAAAAAAGTTGCTTTGCCTCGTAAATACATTTCTTCTTACCATACCAATTAATCAAAATGTTGTAAGTATAGACATCAGGATTGCAACCTTTTCTCTTCATCACATCAAATACTTTTCTAGCTAGATGCATTTGCCCGTGTAAACCATGTCCATCTATTAATGAATAATAAGTAATGACATTAGGTTCAATACCCCTTTGAATCATTGTGCTAAGAATAGCTTGATCCTTTATTATCATCCCTTCTTTACAGAGTTCATTAACTAATAAACTAAAAGTAACAACATTTGGTGCTATATTATGAGCCACCATTTCATCGAACAACACCAAAGCTTTGTTCCATTTGCTCGTATAGCACATACAGTGAATTAAAGAGTTGTAAGTGATAACATTGGGCGAAATTCCTCGACTCTTAATCTCACTGTTATGCCTACTATTTTGGGAATTTTATTGGCTATTTATCCCTTTTTCCTATTTAAGTTTCCTTTAATTTGGGGTAAATATATCAGACTTTGTATTTTTAATTGTGCAGGAGCAATTTGGGAATTACACAGCTATTAGAGCAAAAGAAGCAGCATTTTTCGGGTTGGAGTCAAGTGTTCAGTTAATTGTGGGAACTGCAAGCTTAGCCTTGCCCAAGGCTAAGCACCGGATTCAGTAACAGCTCAGCTTTCCTTATCTCCCCAATTTTGAAATTCGAATTTTATTTTAGGATAACATTTACTGATCTTATCTAGCTAGGTCGAATTAGTATAAATAGGGTAGGAGGAGAACTCTTTAGGCATCAATTCTTTTACTTCTTTATTTCTTATTTTGGGGATTGTTAACCCTAGCCTCCATTTTCTTTTTATTTTCAGTAATTTTCTTTTAGTTTTGTAAGTGGTTACTCAAACAATGAGTAACTAACTTCTTCTATTTCAATTGAAAGTTTCGTTTGGTTAATCATCTATTGTTTGTGAGATTTATTTTTCTTAACCATTTAATTTCGAAATTCTATATTTTGCTTTCTTGCTTAAGAGAAATCCCATCTCTAATATAAAGTTTTCTAATTAATCAAAAAGGCCAATTGATTTAATTAGGGTTTGATATTCAATTGAATAACAAGGAGTAAATACGCAATCGTTTATTTCTTTTATTTGCTAGAACATTCAAAAGAAAACAAGATTTAAGTTTGAATCAATATCACGAAGAATTGATTAACTTAATTTGGGTTTTTCTAGATCTTAAAGTTTTCAACAAATTGAATCCTAAACCACGAAGGAAGGATTATTTGATTTGGAAAAGAAACTTAATTAAGTCGTCTTGTTCTGTTTCACTTAAGGAAAAACTGGTTCGAAAGCACGAAGCCTAGAACTTTAACCGAATTGGAATTTTGAGATTTGAATCCGCTTGTCGAGTCTATGATCAAACAATGATGAGATGCCATCGAAGAAACTTTCAATTGAATTGTTAATTAATTGTTATATCTCTTGATTTTTATTTTTGCTCAATTGCACTTTTAAATAATTTTATTTTTCTGCATCATCTTCACTAAACCCCCCCCCCCCCTTTTTATCTTTTACAAATTTTGAAATAAATCGCTTGGTTATTTTTGAGAAGCAAATTAAATCGCTAATCCTTTGGGACACGACCTCGGCTTACCACCTACTACAAATAAATTGTTTTAGGAAAAGACGAGATTATAAAATTATATTTGACGGATTCGGCACCTTTCAAATTTTGGCGCCGTTGCCGGGGATTAACTAATTTTATTTTTTTCTTTTGATGACCAGGTCTGAAACATCGGAAAATCTACTCTTTGATACAGAGATCGAAAAGACAGCAAAAAGAATTCGTAAAGAGACCCGATTACGAAGAGAGCAACTCAATACAGCTTCTAGCTCAAACGAATCCTCTTCTGACGAATCAGAAAATTCACCCAACGAAACAGAGATGGCAGAAAGAACGTTGAGAGAACTTCAAACCCCAGAAGTGGTTCAGCAACCATTGTGCATAAATTGTCCGCAAGCTGACACGAACTTTGAATTGAAATCAGGTTTAATCCACTTATTGCCAAAGTTCCATGGAATGGAGAGTGAGAATCCTCACATGCACCTAAAAGAATTCCATGTGGTGTGTTCAGGTATGAAACCGAATGGAGTTTCAGAGGAATTGATAAAACTAAAGGCTTTCCCTTTTTCCCTGCAGGATACAGCCAAGTCTTGGTTATTCCATCTTCGACCCGGTTCAGTAAATACATGGACGGATATGGCACGTTTATTTCTGGATCGATTCTTCCCTGCCACTAGAGCAGCCGCAATCCGCAGTGAGATAAGTGGAATCAAACAGAGAGAAGGAGAAACACTGCACGAATATTGGGAAAGATTTAAACGCTTGTGTGAAAATTGCCCACAACATGGAATAACTGAACAATCTTTATTGCAGTATTTTTACCAAGGAATATTGCCCATGGAAAGACGAATGATAAATGCAGCAAGTAGAGGAAGCTTGATAAATAAAACGCCAACTGAAGCCCGTGCTTTGATCCAGAGTATGGCGGATGATTCCCAACAATTCGGAGTCTGTTCTGAACCGCCCAGGAGAGTTCAGCAGGTAAGCACTTCTTCCTTAGAAGAAAAGATAAATAAATTAACAAATCTTGTGCAAAATATGTCAGTTGGAAGGGACAATCAGCAATCTGTTTGTGGAATATGTACCTCACCGAGCCATCATACCAATTCTTGCCCAACATTTCAAGTGGAGACAACAGAACAAGTAAGCGCAATGGGATTTCAGCAAAACAACCAGCAAAGATACAATCCATACTCCAGTACATATAATCCCGGTTGCCGCGACCATCCCAACTTCAGTTATGGTAATCGGAATCAGCATTACCAAACTAACCAGAAAATTCAGCAACCAACAACTTCAGCTCCGCCCAAACCAGGTTTGTCTCTTGAGGAAATTGTTCATTCTCTTGCTTCTAATGTTCAGCAATTTCAGCAGGACATGAGAACCAGTCACCAAAACCTCGAGAAAAGAATGGACACCATCATCAATAAGCGAACTACAGTCAAAAGGAAAATTGCCGTCTCAAACGGTTGATAATCCCAAACAAAACGCGAGTGCCATAACATTGAGAAGCGGTAAACAGCTGCAAGATACAAAGAAGACAAGTGTGGATCATGAAGAGAAGGAATTGGAAATAGAGCAGCTCGGTTCAGCCAGCAAGGAGCAAGAAGAAATGACAGCCGAGACCCAAAGGGAAATCTCACAACCAAATATCACAGTCCAACCACCTTTTCCCGAGAGGCTTTCGAAGTCAAAGAAGGTAAAAGAAGACAAAGACATCCTTGAAACATTCCGCAAAGTCGAGGTAAACATCCCTTTATTAGATGCGATAAAACAAATTCCAAGGTATGCCAAGTTTCTCAAGGAATTATGTGTGAATAGAACAAAGTTGACTGGTTGTGGTAAAGTTTTGGTTTGTGCTAATGTGTCGGCTGTTTTGCAGAAAATGATGCCCCAAAAATGTCAAGATAAAGGTATGTTTGCAATTTCGTGTAGAATAGGTGATACTCGCATAAAGAGGGCTATGTGTGACTTGGGTGCTTCAATCAATGTAATGCCTAAATCAATTTATAATTCTCTTAATGCTGGTCCATTAGAAAAAACAGGTATAATAATCCAACTTGCAAACCGATCCTTGGTTTATCCATTCGGTATCTTGGAAGATGTTTTAGTTCAAGTAAATGATTTGGTTTTTCCAGCAGATTTTTACATATTGGATATGGAAGATGATTCATCTCCCGAATCCACTGAAATTTTATTAGGAAGACCATTTTTAACTACTGCAAGAACTAAGATTGATGTTCATACCGGAGTTCTTTCTATGGAATTCGATGGGAAAACAGTTAAATTTAACGTTTATGATGCAATGAAATTTCCATCGGAAGTATCCAATGTATGTTGTGTTGATATAATTGAACCTTTATCTCAAAAATTACTGTAAACAATTGGCTGTGACAAATTGCAGGCTGTGCTTAGTGGAATTGTAGACCCACAAGAAGAGAGTGATGCTGAATTGTTAGAAATTTGTTCAAATTTAACAGTGCATAATCCGTAGGTGGGTATTGCTTCTAACGTACCACTTTCAGCAACTAATTTCTGTCAATTGCCATCGGTTTTGCAGGCACCAAACGTAGAACTAAAGGAGCTACCAACACACTTGAAATATGCCTTCTTAGGGGACAACCAGACACTTCCAGTCATAATTTCGAGTAAGTTGAAACCTGAAGAAGAAGATCAGCTCGTAACTGCGCTTCGGAATCATAAAACAGCAATAGGATGGACAATAGCAGACATAAAAGGAATCAGCCCCACGACTTGTATGCACAAAATTCATTTGGAAGAAGGAGCAATTCCGAAGAGACAGGTGCAGAGAAGATTGAACCCACCAATGATGGAAGTTGTCAAAAAGGAAATTCAGAAGATGTTGGATGCAAATGTGATTTTTCCTATCTCAGACAGCAATTGGGTGAGCCCAATCCACGTGGTTCCTAAAAAGACGGGGATAACCGTGATAAAAAATGAGCAAGGTGAAATGGTTCCCACCCGTGTTCAAAATGGGTGGAGGGTTTGTATTGATTACAGGAAGCTAAATTCTTTAACTAGAAAAGACCATTTTCCGCTTCCCTTTTTGGATCAAATGTTGGAAAGATTAGCCGGTAAACATTTTTACTGTTGTCTTGATGGATATACAGGTTTTTACCAAATTCCAATCGCTGCCGAAGATCAAGAAAAGACGACCTTCACATGTCCATTCGGAACTTTTGCATTTAGAAGGATGCCCTTTGGCCTTTGCAATGCACCGCAACTTTCCAAAGGTGCATGGTAAGTATATTTTCCGATTACATTGAGAAAATTATTGAGGTATTCATGGACGATTTTACTGTATATGGTAACTCATTCACTGAAAGCCTTGAAAATTTGATCAAAGTATTGGTAAGATGTAGAGAGTCTAACTTGGTTTTGAATTATGAGAAATGTCACTTCATGGTTGACCAAGGGCTGGTTCTTGGGCATATAGTTTCATCCAAAGGAATTCAAGTAGACCAATCAAAAATTGATGTTATTAAATCTATTCCTTACCCCGAAAATGTTTGGGAGGTTCGGTCTTTTCTTGGACATGCAGGATTTTACAGGCGTTTTATCAAAGATTTCTCCAAGATCACTCAACCACTTTGCAATCTGTTAAAAAATGATGTTAGATTTGAGATGGATGAGGCATGCAAACAAGCTTTTGATGAATTAAAGGATAAGCTCGTCACCGCTCCAGTAATTCAGCCCCTGAACTGGGAATATCCTTTTGAAATCATGTACGATGCAAGCGACTTTGCGGTAGGGGCTGTACTTGGACAAAGAATTGATAAGAAGCCCCATGTTGTCTGTTACGCCTCAAGAACCTTGGATTCCGCTCAAAGCCATTATTCGACAACAGAAAAAGAACTTTTGGCTATAGTTTTTGCTTTAGAAAAATTCCGTCAATATTTATTGGGCACTAAAGTAATAATTTTTTCTGATCATGCAGCTCTAAAATATTTGCTGAACAAGAAGGAATCCAAGCCACGTTTGATACGTTGGATTTTACAACTTCAGGAGTTTGACATCGAAATTCGGGATAAGAAAGGCAGCGAAAATTTGGTGGCCGACCATTTGAGTCGAATAATGTCTAAACAGGAAGATTGCCCTTTAAATGATCAATTTCCAGATGAAAATTTATTTGCTGTACATACTATAATTCCTTGGTACGCTGATTTGGTAAATTATTTGGTTACAGGACTTTTTCCGGAGGAATTTTCAGCCCATGACAGAGATAAACTTAGACGGGATGCCAAGTACTATGTATGGGACGATCGCTATTTATGGAAGCAGTGCTCAGACCAAATCATACGAAGATGTGTTCCCGAAAGCGAAGTGCAATCTGTTTTGCAATTTTGCCACATAGAGGCCTGTGGAGGACATTTTGGACCAAAACGTACAGCTAGGAAAATTCTTGAGTGCGGTTTATTCTGGCCAACGATATTCAAAGACTCATACCTGTATTGTAAGTCATGTTTTAATTGCCAGAAAACAGGTAACTTAAGTCAGAAAAATCAAATGCCTCTCACTCTAATTATTTCTTGCAAAATATTTGATGTATGGGGAATTGATTTCATGGGCCCGTTTCCTAATTCCTTTGGCAATTTCTATATTCTGTTGGCTGTTGATTATGTTTCAAAGTGGATTGAAGCAAAGGCCACAAGAAAAGATGATGCTGCAACTGTAATTAAATTTGTCAAAGCTAACATTTTTTGTAGATTTGGAACGCTGAGAATTCTCATCAGTGATCGTGGGACGCATTTTTGCAATAAAGTCATGACAGCGCTATTAAAGAAATATGGAGTAAATCACCGGATGTCAACAGCTTATCATCCACAGACTAATGGTCAAGCAGAAATTTCCAACAGGGAAATTAAATCCATTCTTGAAAAAACGGTGAATTTCACAAGGACTGATTGGAGCACTAAGTTGGAAGATGCCTTGTGGGCATACAGGACTGCCTTTAAAACTCCTATCGGAATGTCACCGTACCGGTTGGTGTTTGGTAAACCATGCCATCTACCGGTTGAATTGGAGCACAAAGCATTTTGGGCAGTCCGGAAATTTAATTTATCCTATGATATGGCGGGGGAGCAAAGGAAGTTACAGCTGGTGGAACTAGAAGAATTACGAAATGAGGCGTATGAAAGTTCCTACATTTACAAAAAGAAAGTTAAACAACTTCATGACCAAATGATAAGCAGGAAACAATTTCAAATTGGTCAGAAAGTGCTGCTTTTTCAATCCAGACTCAGATTGTTTCCAGGGAAATTGCGCTCGCGATGGATAGGCCCTTTCGTGGTGCAAAAGATATATGATCACGGTGCAGTAGAAATTTGCAGTCTTGAAACCGGAAAAATATTTAAAGTGAACGGACATCGGCTAAAACCATTTTACGAAGGATTTGAGGCTCACAGTGCGGAAAAGGTTCAATTAATGGCACCTGAGCAGCAGGGCTAAGCAATGTACATTGTCTAGCCATAGATGTTAACTAGAGGCGCTTATGGGAGGCAACCCAAGATTAGCCTTGCCCAAGGCTGATAATCAGGCTTTTTCTTTCTTTTAGTTTGAATTTTTATTATTTGTCTATTTTCTTTTCATCTTCTACCTTTTTCTTATCTGAATCTCTGCTAATTAAATCTGGGTTTTTCAGGGGCTTAATGAGGAGAAAAACGTTAAGTTGATGGGCCTGGGGATATAAAGCTCTATGTGTGGAGATATTTCAAGTTTTACCATCACTTAAAAGGGTAATTATTTTGGATAAAAGAAAAAAATTTTAAACCCTTTTTAATGTACAGCCGGCCCATTATCTATACCCTTTACACACCCATCTCCATCTCATCCTCTCACTTCTCTGCAAATCAAACAAACAAAAAACCCTAAGCCCTCTTTTCTCTTTTGAACTTCAAATCTCTGCTATTCAAAAATCCAGCTATGGCTCGTTTGAAATCGGCGGCCAAAAGAGACTCCGTTCGTCCAGCACCGACCACAGATCCCCAACCACCCAGTCCGCCACCTCCAGCCTCATCGGCGTCTCTCCCTCCTGTAGCAGAACCGGTCGCCGGCGAGATGGAGCAGCAAACTTCTAGCCGCCCGCAACCAGTAAAAACGGCAAGGAGAAGAGTGCGCAGCACCATTGGAAGAACAGGGGAAATCGAAGATTTGACCTTGGGCGATAATCCAGACAAAGGCGCGTAAACCGAGAAAGAGTACAGTGAACGAAGCGTTGTGCGTGAAGAAGAATCACAGCAAGAAGAAAGTCCAAAACCAGTCCAGAATAAATCACCTCCAAAGAGGAAGAAGAGACAGCCGTCACAACCTGCGGCTAAGAAATCAAAAACTCCCAGCAGGAATCAGCCTATCACTTACACCAGCAGCCCATCCAGGTCGTATTCTTTCCCTCTTTTCTTTTCAAGCTTTATTTTATCTCCTTGGGGGCAAGTAGATTTTAGGTGTGGGGGAGGGATTGAGTTGTGGTTTGCTGGAAAAGGTTGATTGTGACTAAAGTAGGTAGTTTTTTTTCTTTTCCTGCATCTTTCTTCCTGTATACTTTGGTTTGTTTGCGAATGGGTTGTTATTTCTCTTTGCTTGACTGATATTGCGAAACATTTAGCCCTAGGAGATTGTATTTGTCCTGTGAAAGAAATTTCTGATTTTCTGTTTTTGATTGCACTCCATAAACTCTTGCAAAACCACCATCACTTGTTGCTAAATATGCCCTTGATACAGCATTTTATAAAGAAAGTCCTAGCTTAGGTAATTAGGGACTCAAATTTTGAAATATGCATCTTGCATTCTTGCCTTGACCAAGGAAAGCCTGATTCTAACTATTCTTGTTTTAAATTGCTTTGAGAAACAATAAATTGTAGCATGCTGTCTTTATGCATTGGTCCCGCTGTCCAAAATGGTTAAGGGCCGAGCTAGTAGCCGTTAGGAAGGGTAATGTGGTCGGGGGTACTCGGCTCAGCAACCGGGAATGCCTCGATATGCATACTCTCCGAAATAAGATGATTTTGCATAAAAAAAAAAGCTGCTGCATATCTACAAAATTTTAAATTTCTCTTTAGCTTTGACAAATAAGGATTTGGTTAGTGATTAAGGTCTAATTGATGTTAAGTAAGAATGCAAGAAAAATTGATTGTGATCGAGGAGTCCCGAAATTGCCTTGGTATGATGATTAAATATAAGTGTTTATCTTGAGCTTTATGAAGTAATGCAGTGTGTGGTGGGTAATCATGGTTCGGAGTGTCAATTCAAGTCATGAAAACTTAGAAATTCTTGCTGGGGTGAATTACTTTAGAAAGGGCTGAATTTTTCCAAATCAGTTTTTAGCACTTGAGGACAAGTTTGATTTAGGTGTGGGGGTATTTGTTATGCCTACTATTTTGGGAATTTTATTGGCTATTTATCCCTTTTTCCTATTTAAGCTTCCTTTAATTTGGGGTAAATATATCAGACTTTGTATTTTTAATTGTGCAGGAGCAATTTGGGAATTACACAGCTATTAGAGCAAAAGAAGCAGCATTTTTCGGGTTGGAGTCAAGTGTTCAGTTAATTGTGGGAACTGCAAGCTTAGCCTTGCCCAAGGCTAAGCGCCGGATTCAGTAACAGCTCAGCTTTCCTTATCTCCCCAATTTTGAAATTCGAATTTTATTTTAGGATAATATTTACTGATCTTATCTAGCTAGGTCGAATTAGTATAAATAGGGTAGGAGGAGAACTCTTTAGGCATCAATTCTTTTTCTTCTTTATTTCTTATTTTGGGGATTGTTAACCCTAGCCTCCATTTTCTTTTTATTTTCAGCAATTTTCTTTTAGTTTTGTAAGTGGTTACTCAAACAATGAGTAACTAACTTCTTCTCTTTCAATTGAAAGTTTCGTTTGGTTAATCATCTATTGTTTGTGAGATTTATTGTTCTTAACCATTTAATTTCGAAATTCTATATTTTGTTTTCTTGCTTAAGAGAAATCCCATCTCTAATATCAAGTTTTCTAATTAATCAAAAAGGCCAATTGATTTAATTAGGGTTTGATATTCAGTTGAATAACAAGGAGTAAATACGCAATCGTTTATTTCTTTTATTTGCTAGAACATTCAAAAGAAAACAAGATTTAAGTTTGAATCAATATCACGAAGAATTGATTAACTTAATTTGGGTTTTTCTAGATCTTAAAGTTTTCAACAAATTGAATCCTAAACCACGAAGGAAGGATTATTTGATTTGGAAAAGAAACTTAATTAAGTCGTCTTGTTCTGTTTCACTTAAGGAAAAACTGGTTCGAAAGCACGAAGCTTAGAACTTTAACCGAATTGGAATTTTGAGATTTGAATCCGCTTGTCGAGTCTATGATCAAACAATGATGAGATGCCATCGAAGAAACTTTCAATTGAATTGTTAATTAATTGTTATATCTCTTGATTTTTATTTTTGCTCAATTGCACTTTTAAATAATTTTATTTTTCTGCATCATCTTCACTAAAACCCCCCCTTTTTATCTTTTACAAATTTTGAAATAAATTGCTTGGTTATTTTTGAGAAGCAAATTAAATCGCTAATCCTTTGGGACACGACCTCGGCTTACCACCTACTACAAATAAATTGTTTTAGGAAAAGACGAGATTATAAAATTATATTTGACGGATTCGACACCTGTCACTCACTAAAGAGGTGAAATGCTTCACTAATTCTGTTATTCTTGCAAAGTGCATCGATGGTAGCACCATATGTCACCACGTTAGGCTCATAACCTTTCTCAGCCATTCTTTTGAGCACAGACATAGCCACATGCAAATTTCCAATTTTGCATAGTCCATTCACAATCACAGAATAAATACGCACATTAGGTTGATGACCCATAGCCACTATTTTGTCAAACAAATCTACTGCATGAACAATTTTTCCTTGTCTACATAACCCATCAATCAAAGTTGTAAAAGTTACAATGTTAGGTTAGACACCAAGCTTGTAAATTTTGGCCAAAACTGAAAACCCAAAATCAACACGGTCTAAATGGGAGAAGCAATTAATTAAGATGCTACAAGTATAAAGATCATGTTGAATTCTCACCAATTCCATTTGCTTGGACAAAAAAATGACGGTCCGAAATTATTTCATCTTAACCAGTGAAGACAACAATTTATTGAATTCGATAACAGAAGGCCGAGGCCTAACACGTAGAAGCTTATGAAAGGAAGAGAGAAGTTGATTGAAGTCAGCAGTGGCAGAATTACGAGTAGGGAGAGGAGAAATGAAAGCGACAATCTGATGAAAGGGAAAAGGAGTGAGAGATGAAGCAGAAGAAGAGGAAGAAAGAAGAAGGCGTCTGGAGGTGGTAGTGCCATTATCACGCTTGGATGGATGTGCTTGCGACTCAAATCCTTCACATATTGAGATTTGAATTTCTCACCTTGCTATATAGCACTACACATTTAGTAGCACTTCTTCGATTCTAAAACAACAGAGTTAGCATGTGTCTTCCGATTTCTAACGGGCTTACAATGATTATTCCGAATCTATTTGTAAACCTCTTAAATATTTTTTTTCGTTGTAATTTTTGACTGCAAATAAATTTATTTTTCTTGTTTTTACTGTTCTTGTATTTATGAAAAACTCTTATTTTGCTGAAAGATGATTGGACTGTTGATTCTGTTCTCCAATCCATATTATTCTGCCAAATGAGAGTGCTTTTTCTAAGAAAGAAAGTGACATTAGATTGAAATATAATGAATTAATATAGTAGTTTCTTTTTTGTAATTAGTTATATTTATGAGAATGTGATTTCATATTGAATCCATAAATTATTTAGAAACCTTATTACTACTTAGGTGACTTTATTGTCTTAGCTTTGTGGTTTTTACTGTTAATTTTTAGGGATTTTCACTCAATGTTGGCTTATTGTGATCACAAATTATGGAGTTTATTCGTGATGGTGATAAAACAGTGGCAGAATTGATGAATATTGATCGAACTTGGATAAATTCAATGGTGTTTATGTTTTTGATATAAATTGGATCACAATGAATTTGATCCTAGAGCACTCAAGTGCATCTTTGTTGGATATTCGTCCACTCAAAAAGGGTACAAGTGCTATCATCCCCCTTAAAAAAATTTTATGTGTCATGATATGTGACTTTTAATGAGCAAGAAGACTATTTTCTACATCCTTCTCTTCAGGGCAAGAGTCTTAAGGAAGAGAAGGAATCTACTCTTAGGTTTTCAGAGTTTGAACCTTTACTTTCATCAAAACCCTCTCAGCCCTCAATCCAACCAAATATACCAAATGTGAAAACCCCAATCAGCTTGTATCTGAACTTTTAAATTCTCAACCAATCCTTGACACTGAATCGATTCATCGGGATGTGAGATTTGAAAAGAATTTAGTTTATTCAAGACAGAAAGAGGCGATTCCGGAACTTGTGCATGTGCCAGTATCTTATCCAAGTTCTTCAAATGAGGTAACAATTTCTGAATTGCCTACTTTGTAAAGTGAGAATGAGATTCAACATAGTGAGAAAAATCTTGACTTGCCAATTGCCATTAGAAAAGAAACTAGAACATGCATAGATAAGCTACTATATCCACTCTCACACTACATATCCTTTCAAAAGTTCTCCCCAACCTTCAAGGCCTTCCTTGTCAACCTCAATATCATAACCATTCCAAAAACCCTACCCGAGGCATTGTCCAATGAAAAATGGAAGCAAGCCATGGATGTGGAAATGCAGGCATTGGAAAAGAATAAAACATGGAACTTGGTGCAATTACTAGAGGGAAAAAAGCTAGTGGGTTTCAAATGGGTCTATAAAGTAAAATATAGGGTTGATGGGTCAATAGAAAATACAAGGCAAGGTTGGTAGCCAAAGGGTACACTTAGACATACGAAATTGATTATTTGGAGACATTTGCCTCTGTACCTAAGATGAACATAGTAAGAGTAATACTATCTCTAGCTGCTAACCATAACTGGGATATAAAACAGTTTGATGTAAAAAATGCCTTCTTGCATGGAGAACTTGAAGAAGAGATTTACATGGAGATTCCACCAGGTTATGGAACAACAGAAAATACCAATATAGTATGTAAGTTGAATAAAACTTTGTATGTGATTGAAACAATCTCCTCAAGCTTGGTTCGGTAGATTTTCAAAGATCATGTTGGCCATAGGATACAAGCAAAGTCAAGGAGACCACAAATTGTTCATTAAGCATTCAGCTTCAGGTGGAGTCACAGCGTTAGTAGTTTATGTTGATGACATTATACTAACCGGAGATGATAATATGGAGCAATAGGCCTTAAGTGAGTGCTTGGCAAAGGAGTTCGAGATGAAGACATTGGGGGATTAAAATATTTTTTTGGAATTAAGGTGGCACTTCCAGGAAAGGGATTTTTATATCCCAACAAAAGTATGTTACTGATCTACTCAATGAAACAGGTAAGACTGCACACAAACCTGCTAGTACTCCTATAGAGCCGGGTCTCAAGTTAGGAAAAGCAGAGGATGATGTTTCTGTGGACAAAGAAATGTATCAATTGCTTGTAGGATGACTTATTTACTTGGCACATACCAAACCTGATATAGTTTCTCTTGTGAGTTTGGTTAGTTAATTCATGCACAATCCTAAAGAAGTCCACTTACAAACCACTCATAGGATTTTGCAATACCTTAAGGGCACACCTGGCAGAGGAATCTTGTTTCAAAGAAATGGAAATATGACAATTGAAGCATATGCTGATGCGGACTATGCAGGCTCAGTTGTTGATAGGAGATCTAAGATATTGCACTTTTCTTGGAGGGAATTTTGCAACTTGGAGGAGTAAAAAGCAAGGTGTAGTATCACGATCCAGTGCTGAAGCAGAATTTCCTGCAATAGCTCAAGGAATATGTGAATTACTTTGGATGAAAATTATCCTTGAAGATTTGAAAATTAAGTAGGATGGTCCCATGAAGCTTTATTGTGACAACAAATCAGCAATCAGCATAGCACACAACCCAGTTCAACATGATACAACAAAACACGTTGAGATAGACAGACATTTCATCAAGGAGAAATTGGACAGTGGTTTCATATGCACACCATATGTGCCAACACAAGGACAACTTATTGACATTCTCACTAAAGGGCTTAATAGTTCGGTATTTAAGCATATTTTATCCATGATGGGAATGGAAAACACCTATTCACCAGCTTGAGGGGGAGTATAGGAAATAACTTATTAGTTTACAGTTTGTTAGCTGTGTATATATTATCTTATTAGCTTGTTAGTTTACAACTTGTTAGCTGTGTATATATTAGCTTATTAGCTTGTTAGTTTACATCTTATTAGCTTGTAAACTTGGTCACCAAGTTTAATTTGTTTATAAATAGGCAAATGCTTGTAAGCAATAAATCATCAAGTTTTTTTTTTCTCCCATTTTTTTTTATCTCTTCTACTATATTTCTCCTTTTTTACCATAATTCCGAATCTATTTGTAAACTTCTTAAATGTTTTTTTTTTTTTTTTTTTTGCGTTGTAATTTTTTACGGTGAATAAATTTATTGTTCTTATTTTTACTGAAAAACTCTTATTTTGTTGAAAGATGATTGGACTGTTGATTCTGTTCTCCAATCCATATTATTCTACCAAATGAGAGTGCTTTTTCTAAGAAAGAAAGTTACATTAGATTGACATATAACGAATAAATATAGCATTTTATTTTTTGTAATTAGTTAAATTTATAAGAATGTGATTTTACATTAAATCCATAAATTATTTGGAAACTTTATTGCTACTCAGGTAACTTTATTGTCTTAGCTTTGGGGTTTTCATTGTTAATTTTTAGGGATTTTCACTCAATGCTGGCTTATTGTGATCGCAGATTATAGAGTTCGTTCGTGATGGTGACAAAATAGTAGCAGAATTGATGAATATTGATCGAACTTGGATAAATTCAATAGTGTTTAAGTTTTTGATGTAAATTGAATCACAATGAATTTGTCCTTGACTGAACTCTTCCGAAAGGGATTACCTCATCAAATTAATGGTTCAAAATTTCAGTTCTCAATTTACAATAAAAACATACCTCTATAACTTATTTGTAAAATAATGAAAAAAATAGGGATTTTTTTTTTCAGTAGTAGTTTTCCCTTTAAAATTAATTAACATTTGATTTCCACTCAATTTATTTTTAGGGCCTAACCAAGTTTTACTTCTTTTTTTATTTTTTTTATTTTTTTTTTATTCTTTTGTGAAATATAAAAATTAATAAAGGGAACATATTAATAAAGGAAACTCATAAAAGTACATATATAAAAATTTTTAAGACCGAATAAAAGTACAAAGTCATAAAAAAATACATATAAAAATTCTATATAAAACTCATAATATCAAATTATACTCTTTTTAATGAAATTAATAAAAACATAAAATTCATGAATTTTCTCATGTGCTCTAAGACAACCCAAACCATACTAATATAGCTAAGCAGTAGTACTACAAAAAGCGAATCAAAATCGTCATAAATGCATAACAAAATGTGTAAGAAAAATTATAAAGAGAATTCAACCAATTAACTAACAGATAAAAGATTATGGCCTATACAAAATATTAAGATTATGTTTTTTTTTTAATTATTTGATATTACCAATCAACTTAGCAAATATGCAGCTTTCAAAACCAATAGGCTCTACATTCAATTCAATGACCTCAAAGAAATGGAGCAAGATTTCAGTTTATAACAGAAACAGAAAGTGATAATCTTTTTTATATTTATAAAACAGAGCAGTGAAGTTAAATTGGCAACAAAGAGATTAAAATCAACGCATATTGATTGAGCTAGCAGCCAACTGGCGTGGCAGTGGTGACCTGAGCTACCAGTTTTATGAAGGACCGAATGGTTGCTTCAGTCTTTACTCAACATTCAGATTGCAGACCAAACTGAAACCGATCTGGATAGGACAACAGAACAAAACAATTTGGCTCGCTTCTGTTGGTTTTATCTCCAATGATGCTAATATCCACAGACTCTTAACAATTGATTCAGCACAGTGTTCAAATGCTGCTCATATGTATAGGTCCACAAATAGACACATTCAGTGGAAAATCCAGGGGTGCAGCAGGGTCCTACAGCTCCGCCATGGCCAGCTGCAACTTGCAATAACTTCACAGAAATTGGCATCCTTCGTGGCTCTAAGACCTGTAAATTGGCTCCATGCATGTTACAGAAATTGAATAATTTGAAAATATTACTGGGAAAAATATTTACTTCAGAGGATTCATAAACATGTCTGAATACTGCTCAAGACAACACAAAGAGCTTCAACAAGACATATTAAAATAGGGGGATGTGAATAAATTTGTTACATATTTAACAGGTCTTAAGATTTGAGATTCCGAACACCTATCTTAAAAATACTAAAGCACAAAGCAAATCCAGCAAAAAGGAGCCTGATATATGCCTAAGATAGTTATAATATTACATTAACTTCATAGGAATATTTAACTGTATATGTTTCGATAGTGGCAAATTTCAGCACAACTTAACTTTCCTACCCTTGAAGATGTCCCGTCATCTTGTCTATAGGCTGATACGAATTATGTACTATTATCACTTAAGCTTGTTCTAGAAATAAAAGTTAGTGTTTTAATCTTACATCACTAAGATACATATGATGTGCATTTTTAGAGTCAAGTTACAGAATGGCTGAACTTAAATGTAAAAACGACAAAATTACATATAAATTTATAAACTATTAAATATTTTGAAAAAGCTGCTAACCTTGTAGATTTTCAGGCAAAGGTACTTGGCACTCCGTTTATAGCAACATCCTCACTGAAATTGGGTTCACAGAGCAAAGCAGTCCAACCCATATCTATTGGCTGCTGTGCAGATGCAAACACATCAAGCCAAATCAGGATTTAAAACTCATGTATTCTTATGCATAGGAAATGACTCATAAATTTATTTTCTAAAAATTTTACCTTGACATCCATTACAACAGATTCATAGTAATTTCAGGATGGCTTTATTCTCCGCAACCAACACAAATGTGGCATTATCTGCTGAGAAGACCTTCCCTCGCATTTCACGGATAAGCTCTGCTGCCCTCGATAAATCCTTGTGCCGGAGAAACCCATGAATAATCAAATTATAAGAGCAACTATCTGGCATGCAACCATTGTTTTCCATGTTTCTGAAGACCTGGTATGCTTCGTCTAGGAACCCCTTCCTGCTAAATCCATCAATTACTATATTAAATGTGTAAACATTAGGCTGCAACCCATCATTAAGGAGTACAGATAACAATTTCTTTACATCTTTAAATCTTCCAGCTTTGCACATGGTGTCAATCAGGATGTTATATGTAATCATATTCGGCTTCAATTTGTTCACTTGCATTTGCTCAAATAAGAACAACCCAACATCAAGATACACATGTTCACAAAAGCCATGCATCAAAGTATTGTAAAAAAGAAAATCAGTTACATATATTTTTTTTATCAATTAAATGCACAAAAGTCAGTTAATTACATATTCCTAAACTTGAAGAGCCACAATTGAAAAATCCTTATAACTGTATCATCTTCCCTTCTCTAATTGTGCTAAAAAAATTTTACTTCCGTGTTTCTACAATAGAAAATTAAATTATAATTAAAACATATAAGTAACACAATCCAATCAACATAAAAAAAAAATTAACTATGAATAAATAACCAGTAACCTATTGATAAACATATTATTTACTGTATGTAATCCAACTATATTCTATCACATATTAGGTTAACCAAAGTCAAAATTTGTTATTACAAATATCATATAGTAATTAACAATAATCTAAAACTAATTTGACAATAATCCTACAGTATTTTAATTATAGTCCAACAATATTCTAATAGTAATCCAATAGTTTTCGTTCAAATAACTACATAACAAATAAAAAAAAAAAAAAATCAACTTTTTCTTAAAATAAAAAAATACTACAAGAAATTAACAAAACACAACATATCATATACAAGTAATAAAGTGAACACTACCTCTTCATTCATTAATTAGTTCCGGATCAATTTCTACTATCTCCTTTTGGCCAATCACCATAAATTTAGTTTTAGATATATATGGTGAAGGCCACGAACTGATTGACGACATAGAGGGAGAATGAAGATGATTAGATGAAAACCATGAACAATGAAATGAAACATAAAAGAAGAGGGAGAGAAGTTGTGGTAGATTTAATATCGAACACGAGTCTAAGTTGTTGATAAATTGTCTTTCATAGATGTGATTAGATTTAAATAATTTATTAAGATTAAATTTATTTTTGGTTATTAGATTTAAAGTAAAATATAAAGTTAATGCAGTAAATTAATTACTATAAATAAATATGGTTAACTTGTAAATATAATTGCACATAAGTTTCATAAATTATTAAATTAACTCAATTACAAATAAATAGTTTTTAAAGTAATTAAAATCTATATTTAAACGGAGCTAATTTCCATAAAAACTACATATTGACTAATAATTAGATATCATGATGAATTAGTTGACATCCAACTAATTATGGTTAAAAATTGATTATTAATTAATTATGGATTGATATCTTATTAGATAAGTGTGAACTTATGACTATTTCTATAATTATTTCATTAGTAATTGTTGCTCACCAGCTCGGGCTTTAAGAAGAATTCTCAAGCTCAAACTTGGGCTCGGATAGATCCGGCCCACATAAAAATCTCTGATGAGATTTGGTGCGGGCCTGGATAGAAGCCCACAAACATATCTTCTCTATTTCTCAACCTACTAACGTTGTTTTATTTATAAGGACATTTTAGTATATTAATAAGAAATGATTATAGCAGTACTAATCTAATCTAAAAATGTAATTTAGAGAACTATTAAACTTCATCTTTATAAAAAAATTAAAAAAAAAAAAACTTGATCTTAAAATAAACATAATTAAATAAAATGAAAATTCAATAGTGTTTAGTCCTATTCATAAATTATATATAAAAAGTTATTTTCAACATTTACTTATCACTTTATTAGAATAAATTTTTCGATCAATTTGTTTCATAACACAGTATTAGAGTACAAAAAGTTTGAGGGTCCAAATCCTAAGAATTTTACATCTCGGTGATTACCTGTGTAATTTTTTGGTATTAACCACATGTATTCCCATTCAGATAATCTTGTTCGGGGTTTAATCACAGTTAAGTTAAGGCTTATCACTATTTCCTACGGATATATTTAATGGGATTCGACCCTGAATCTCTTCTCATATACTCAACATGTATTGCCAACTGAGTTACAACTCGTAAGTATTGCCTATGCAATTTACCCGTAATGCATACTATTAAATTTGACATCTTACTTGAGTCATGAAAACTCAAATGGCTGAAAAATTTTAGAATACACAAAATTGGAGCATTGCATTCTTTTGTGGTTTTCCCTCCATATAATATAACTAAGGGTATTAATTAGAATAATTAGATTAATGTGACTTAACATTGAACTAATAAATATTTGAGTATAGTCGCAAATTGGTCACTTTAAAAAGATGGTCCAGTACATAGAATCCTGACATCATCATGCAGTGGCGGTGCCAGGATTGGTCCGCTGGGGGGGCAGAATTTGGTTTAAAAAATTTCCGGCCTGTTAAGAAAAATTTCAGGCCGACAAACCAAAATTTCCGATCGACCGACAAACCTGAATGAATTTAATTCAATTCAATAAAAACACAATTAAATTAATCCAAACAACAATTTCATTTAAAACATAGGTCTACTCTAACACAATCAAATTAATCCAAACAATTCAATACAATAAACATACCAACAATTAATTTTTTCTAATCGAAGGAGACGATGAAGAATTAATAAAATGAGAAGTTTTGAGAGGTTTCAAATAGTTTTTCCGAGATGCCAATTTTTGAAAACACTGCATAATGTCCTCTTCATCAATGCCGATGAATATCTTTTTCTCAATGTAACACAATAAGCAATTTGACAGCAACTCATCGCCGAGCCTGTTGCGCAGATCAGTCTTCACAATATTCATGGCAGAAAAACATCTTGCAACAATAGCTGTTGCAACTGGTAAGACCAATGCTAACTCAATAAACCGATAAACCAAAGGAAAACAAATGTGAGACTTACTCTCCACCATCTTTCTTGCAAGAGCTCCAATATCATCAAGATTAGAGAATTCAGGATTCTCTCTCACAGCAGAAATGTATAGCTCAAGTTGGTAGCTAAGCCCGACTAGCTCAATACTAAAGAAATCATCAGAGTATAACCCAGCAAGATTGAGTACTTCATCATGATCAAAATGTGCAAATGAGTTTGAAGGATCAAGACTCATTATGCCTTTAAGCAGATCTGTGTTTGCCTCATTGAAACGATTGTTCAATTCTATAGCAACCTCATCAATTACCTATTATTATATAAGTAAAAACAATTTAGAACACTATCCATTTAAAGAATACAAACCAATGACATATATATATATATATATATATATATATATATATATATATATATATATATATATATATCAATTACCATAAAATAAAATGGAATACCTTTGCAAAGATTTCCACCCGAAAATGGTGAAAATGAGTCATGGGTTCTCCATCAATAAATGCTCTACTACGGCTTTCAATAATGTCGTCCATATTGGGCATTTTAATTTTTTGTTTCACACAAAATTCAGTGGCTTCTTTCAACAACTTTTCCCAACCATCTTTTCTGTATGTTTGTAACTTCGTTTTCAGCGTTTAAACCATACGAACAGCAGTGCCTATGTTTTGATCCTTGGCTTGAAGCATCTTTGATAAAGGATCTGTCACCCCCAAAATATACAACATTAACCTTCCAATAAACACAAATTCGAAAGAACCCACTTTATTCACCAAACCCTTAGCTGTGCCTCGATTTTTTCTTGTATCACCATCTTTATTTATTGCCAAAAGCACTTATTCCACTGAATTCCACATATCAAAAAGCCGGAGTAATGTCTTATAGTGAGAACCCCAACGTGTAGTCCCTAGTCTCGCTAAACTTATTTCTTGATTCTGCCCCTTTCCTGTTGAAATCTCACCATTTTGTATTCTGTTCACAACTTCTTCATGGTGCAATTGGCGAAGAGTATCCTGCCTTTTACATGAACCTCCAACTATATTCACAATCATGGAAACATAGTCAAAGAATTGGCTTACATCATCATCTTCCTCCGTAGCTGACACAACAACCAACTGAAGTTGGTGAGAAAAACAATGAATATAATGTGCATGCTTATTTTCATTTAGAATGAGTGATTTCAATCCATTAAGCTCACCGCGCATATTAGAAGCCCCATTATAACCTTGACCCCTAAGTCTTGATAATGATAATCCATTCTTCACAAAAAATTCATCAACGTCATTTTTTAGACATTGTGCAGAAGTCTCAGTTACATGAACCACTCCAACAAATCTTTCAATAACTTCTCCATTATCATTCACAAATCTCAAAACCACAGCCATTTGCTCCTTCACAGAACTATCTCGGGCCTAATCAAGCAAAAGAGAAAAGTACTTGTCTTTGATCTCATTCAAAATGACTTTTCTCGTTTCTTTTGCACAAGCTTCAATTATTTGTCTTTGAATGGTAGACGAAGTCATTTGATTATTTTTTGGAGCATTTGATTGCATTACTTTATTTACTTTTTCATTATATTTACAAAACCAACTAATGAGTTCAAGAAAATGCCCTATGCATTGATTCTTCGGACTCATCGTGTCCTCGAAAACCTAAACCTTCCCCTAAGAGATATCGAGCTACTCTTACAACCATTGTCAACCGAGTATGATACTCATCATTTAAAGCATCACTTTTATTACTTAAAACAAAATCCACATTCTCTCTTTGGTTTTGATATTGAGCAACCTTAATTCTAGCAAAAGTGTATGGACTATCCGGACCTCCTTCATGACCAACAAAATTTTCCATAGCATGTTTCCAATTATTATACCCAACTTCTGTAAAAGAATTAGCCCCACTTTTATTACTATTTATAGGAAACAAGTAGCAATATAAACAAAATGCTTTGTCTTTAGAAACACTATACTCTAACCAAGCAAATTTTTTAAACCAAGCAGATTGAAACCTCCTTTTACATCCACTATAAGTACTTTGAGGAAATTGATGACCAATTGGTTGACAGGGCCCTAACTCTAAGTATCTCCTTCTCAATGTATCTTTCATCTTAATTGGATAACTATCAATTGGTTTCCTCAATCCCCGGATCACCAATAATATCATTGTCTGAAACTTTAACCTCTATGCGGGCTCTTTTTTCACTACCTTGATCAATAGGGGTTTCATTACTAGTTGATGATGGTTCGGGATTTGATAAAGTATTCCGCTTTATTCCAGTAATAAACTTATCCATATTTCTAATTCCTATAAATAAAAACACAAATACTACAATCAATTAATCAATTCATAACTAAATTTAAACATATTTTATCAATTCAAACCCAAAAATAACAATGCACAATCAATTTAATTCAAACCCACATTCAAACATAATTTATCAATTTATCAATTCAAACACACATTCAAACCTAATTTTTCAATTCGAAACTAAAATTAACAACACAATTTACACAATCAATTTATCAATTAATTCCCCAATTTATCAATTTATCAATTCAAACCCCAATTCAAACCTAATTTATCAAATAACAACACAATTAACATAATCAATTTATTAATTTATCAATTAATACCTCAATTTATTAATTCAAACCTAATTTACATAAATATTTTTCTTTAAAACCTAATTACAATAAAACCTAAATAAATTACAAAAACATAACATTTAAAATTAAAACTAACCGAAATAAGAAGCAAGGAGGAAAGGAGGAGAGGAGGGGACGGACGGACGGCGAGCGGCGACGGCGGTAGGCGAGCTGGCGGTGGGCGGCAGTAGAGAGGAGAGGGAGAGGATTGATTAAGAGAGTGAAGTGAGGGAGGGTGGGAGACGATATGGGTTCTGTCTGTGCCTTTCAGTTTTTATTTTTTTTATTTTACAAACCAGGGAAAAACGACGTCGTTTTGCCCTGGTTGGTTTATTTTTTTTTTTAAATTACAGGGCAAAACGACATTGTTTTGCCCAGGGCAAAACGACGTCGTTTTGCCCATCCCAAAAAAAAAAACCCTGATACAGGGGGTTTCGTCCCCTGTATCAGGGGGGCAAGAGGAGGGGCGCTGCCCCTGCTCTTGGGGGGGTGGGGGGCCGCCGGAAAGCCCCCTACTCAGGGGCTTTTCTGGCGGCTGGGGGGTCAGCTGCCCCCCCGTGACCACCCCCGCCGCCGCCCCTGTCATCATGTTATCGGATGGTTAAAAATGGTCCCTTCAAAACTCAATTGAGTTGTCTTGATTGAAGAGAAAAAATATTATGTGAACGTGGTCACTCACTCACTCACTATACATATATGGCAAATCACATCTTGAGGCCCCTGAATTTTTATGAAATTTGCAATTGGTCCCCTGATCAATTTTTTTAATACAATGAGTACATGATCTTTTTGTTTTGATAGTATTAGCCCCAAACTCGATATTTTTTTCTTTTGTGGGCTACAGTATCTGTTCACTAACACGTGACACAATTTTTGAGAAAAATAGAAGACTCTAGAGTTGATTAGAGATATCAGAATCATACTTTCTATGCAGTTTTATAATAGCTATGAATATTGTTGGGATTTGTCACCGGAAATCACCCGATTAAAGCAGAAGAATGTGATGACTTCCTCAAATCCTTACCCAGAATATCTCTACAAGAGATGGATGCAGACTACAGGAATCAAACTAGAATCCCTCCTCGTTCATGTATACGAACGCCTTACGAACACTACTCGTGCTAGCGTCGGAAAACACACAAACTTTGGAGAGAAAGGAGGGGAAATTTCGGCTACCAAGTGTTGCACTACCTAGGCTGAAAATCCTAGGGTTATTTTAACCCTAGGTGGCTGAAATTCTCAAGGAGAATTTCGGCCCAATTGGCTCCTCCTTTGTGTGGGCTTTTTTTCTTTCATTTTAGGCCCAAATCTATTTTAATCAGTCTGGTTTAAATTAATTTCAAGCCCAACTTTAATTTACTCATGTATAAAATATATTACACCATGTAACATATTATCTACATTTAATTAAAATTGGTTTGACTAATTAATTTAATCCATTAAATTAGAATTAGATCTTCACAAAATGAATTCATATGTAAACCTATACATATGAATATTTCCACCCAGGAAATAATCTCATAATTAATCCAATTAATTATGAGAGAGCCAATCAAATATTAATTTTATTATTATGATCAATCTAATTGATCTTTATAATATAATTAATATAATCCTCTCTCTCCAGAGTGTATACTCCAAGTATACATGTGATTCCTTAAGTCAGTGTTCAGTCGCTCAATGTGTATGATCCCGTGGGCCCATCTTTATATTGGCAATGGGCCTGTGGCCCACAGACTACAGTTGGGCTCTAGCAAGCCACTGCAGGCCCCAATTAAGATGGAGTTGGCAGTCAAACTGTTATCAGTCAAGCTCACAAACAAGTCCAACTTGTTTGGGTGTGGCCACACTTTTATCAGTCACATCCATAAAGAGGCCGGTGATATCTTCTCAGTGGACTACTGAGTGACAAATCCCTTCTGCATATCCATAGCATTACCATGCTAAGTGACATACCCGAAAGTACCTATACTTGGCACCCTATTATAGGCCCTTTAGGTATACCCCTAAGTATGCGACCGCGCATGCAACACCATCATATGATCAGGTCAAAGGATCCATACAAGTACTACACAAGAATCACTTGTGATACTATACCATGTGGATTTCTTGTTTAGTGGATCTATCCAGTACCATGCCCTTTTTACATGTACCCATTAACTTGGTTGACATCCCATTTCCAATGACAGGTAAGTCACCGCCATACAACCAGGTTAATTATAGACTCCAGTTCCATTCATTCCCATGACTGGAACAGACTACTGATCTATTTATGGTCATATCATTTACTCTATCCATGGTCTTACTGCCAAGTGCATGACACTTGTCATCATGGATAGGGATATGTCCATTGGATACTTCATTTAATATATTGCACAAGATATATATAATAAATGAATTAATGTCTTTATTAATAACACACAATGAGTATAATACATAAATCCAATAAATGTATAATACAAATACAAGGTCCAATGCCTCGGGACTAGGGCATATCCAACAATCTCCCACTAGCACTAGTTCCAACTAGGCATGGGCCTAATCCCTATAGATTTAGTATGACCCTCGTGCTTGGGCTGAGCCAGCGCCTTGGTCAAAGGATCTGCGGCATTATCCTCGGTGTCCAGTCTGTGTAATGCAATGTCACCTCTCTCCGCGATCTCTCATATGAGGTGAAACTTTTTGAGCACGTGCTTTGTGTTCTTGTGTGACCGGGGCTCCTTAGCTTATGCAACGGCCCCATTGTTGTCACAGAAGATATCAACTGGGTCTTGGATAGTTGGTACTACTCCTAACTCAGTGATAAACTTCCTCATCCACACAGCTTCCTTAGCTGCATCACACGCCGTGATGTACTCAGCTTTTGTTGTAGAGTCCGTGATGGTTGGCTCCTTTGAGCTCCTCCAGCTAACAACACCACTATTTAGCAAAAATACATACCCAGACTACGACTGGTACTCATCCTGGTCTGCCTGGAAGCTTGCATCAGTGTACCCAGTAACTGATAGCACTTCCTGACCTCCATACACCAAGAAGCTATCCTTAGTCCGGTTAAGGTACTTGAGGATTACTTTGACAGCCTTCCAATGATCCTCCCCGGGATCCTGCTGGTACCGGCTCGTCATACTTAGTGCAAAGGCGACATCAGGTCTCGTACATAGCATGGAGTACATAATTGATCCTATAGCCGAAGCATATGGAACCAATTTCATGTTCTCCCTGTCCTCCCTTGTCTTAGGACAGTTCTTCTCACTAAGTTTCAGCCTATGACCCATTGGCAAGAAACCTTTCTTAGCCCGGTCCATGCTAAACCTTTTTAGGACTTTATCTATGTATGAGGCCTGAGTTAGGCCCAGAAGCCGATTTGATCTATCCTTATAGATCCTGATCCCTAGGATCATCTCAGCTTTGCCTAAGTCCTTCATTACGAAGCACTTACTCAGCCACTGCTTTACCCCTTGCAGTGTAGTATGTCAATGAGTAGGATGTGACATGCCTTCTGCTGGGCCTTGGGCTGGGCCTTGGTCTTCTTAGCCTTGGCCTTCTTGGCCTTGGCCTTGGCTTTTTCGTTGGCCTTGCCCTTGGCAAGAGGAGGCTTCCCCTTATTGACCAGCAGCACCGGCGGAGTCTTTTTGATCAACTGGTCAGTAAGCTTGAGCATCCCATGCAGCTCACTAACAGTACGGTTCATCCCTTGCATGTTATAGTTTAGGATGAACTGATCATAAGAATCCGGCAATGATGCAAGGATTGTGTCCACCGCTAACTCCTGAGAGATGGGCGATCCGAGACAGGCTAAAGCGTCCAAATAGCCCTTCATCTTGAGCACGTGTGCGCTCACAGATGTCCTAGCCCCCATCTTACAGGAGTGGAATGCCTTGTTGGTCAGGTACCTTTCCTGACGAGCTTGCTCCTGAAACATCTTGTTAAGAGTTGTTATCATATCATAGGCTTGACGGTCCATAAACTGTTTTTGTAGTTCAGGGACCATGCAGGCCAACATAAGGCATGTCACATCCCTATTATCCTTGACATGCACCTCCTATTCCTCCAGCTGGGCAGTCGGTGGATTACATCCCTGAGGCGCAGCCGGTACAGGCTTTTCCAGTACGTACTCTTTAGACTCCTGTCTTAGAACTATTCTTAAGTTCCTAGACCAGTCCAAAAAGTTGGGACCAGAAAGCTTGTCCCTTTCTAGGATAGATCGCGATGATAATGAGTTGTTGTTTGCCATTTAGAGTTTCTACACAGAAAAACATTTTAGAGTGTTAATAAAGGACTTTACTTTGTTATTCCCATATATAATTAATAATGAATCAAGTTATTAATTAAACCGAGTTGTTGGGCTCATGGGCCGAGATCCATATTTCACTAAGATATAGCCAGACGAGGGCCTGGTACAACTATACCCAAATTATTTAGATAGGAACGCTATCCAATCCCAACCTAGGGACTCTCGGTTTGATGGGCTTGTTGGCACTTACCCATCTGTGCTTAGGGCCAGGAGAATCCTACTACCCATGCTAAGTCAAAACCTCCATTCAAGTGTTAGAGTATCCCATACCTTAACCCAATACAAAATGACGATACTCCAGTGTATCCTGCGAGGGCAAGGTCTACAACTAGCCTATCCCCACTTCGAGCTGGTTTTGAATGAGGGAAGCACTTTTAAGCGACTTAGTAATTTCCATTTGGTTATTAGATTCATTTAATAACGGCTTACATACATAAGGCGGGTGAAATTGCTGTTGGATCATACATTCACACATGCAAATAAATATAAAGCATAATTAAATAAATAAGTAAAATGGATTGCTATGGGCATATATTACATCCTAATATTATTCTAGTAAACCTATACTAGAAACCAATATCAGGTGGGCCTCCATCTTCTTTCTTCTGGGCTTGCAACTCCACTTGGGCTCACCACTCCATGGGCTTCTTCTTTTACAAATTTTATAATAAGTAAATAAAATAAAATTACATAAAAAAAGAAAAACGAAACGCAGGCCGTATTTACCCAAAAAGAAAATACAACCCATCTCGAATAAAGGCCCAATAGCATCCAATTATACAAAATATTTAATCACCCATATGCATCCAATACATATAATTCATAAGCATGTTACAATGCATGATTTAAGCCTATTTCAATTATGTTCAAGCCATTATTTTGAAATCGCTAATTTTGGCCCACCATGGTTCTAACCGTTAACGGGCTTTGTGTTAGAGATTGTGCCCTAAGCTAATGTTGGATTATGTAAACAATCTTCATAAGTCATTAATAAAGACTTGTTTATCATATATATTTGTATGTTAGTATTTATGATAATGTATCCATGAATTAATTGTGTAATTCTAAATTTCCCTAGTCGATTGTTATTATGGGAATAATAACAAACTAAGACTAGTGTGAGTGATAATGGATATTCATAAGATGAATATAGTGTATACAGATACAGATTATACTCACGGGCAATGTGTTAGAGAACATGTTGCTGGAGACCCACTATAAGATCAAGTTCATGGTCACGTGTCACAACTGATCTTGATTATAGTAGTGTCATCAGCTGATTCCTTTGACCTGAGGTCACCATTGATTCCGGGATGAACTCCTGTTGTGCTTTGACGTAGTCAAACGCTGCTCGTAACAGAGTAGTTATAAAGGCTGTGATTGGGTACGATATGACTCATGCCTTGGGATGTGAGTGACAGATATGGGATTTTGTCCCTCTCTAACAAGAGAGCGATATCACTGGGCCCCTCGATAAGTAAGACTGTTAAATGCATGACCGTGCTCAAATAATTGATAGAGTATCAATTGATTTGTCTGAACAGTTTACTTTGAGATCGAGAAAGCATATGATTAATTATATAAGATTGACAAGTGTACCATGTCTTATAATTAATCATGATATCAAAGAGACAAAAGGGAATATGACATTCTATAAATAGGTATTGGATCATTCCAATCATATTAATTGGGTAGTCGTAATGGCTTGCTAGAGTCCGCTTGTGACCTATAAGGACATTATGGTAATTTCCTTATTGCCAATTAATATGAACCTATGGGGTCACACACAAGAGCAAAATGAAGTTCATCTTATCGAGTATGAATTATTATTGGATAATAATTTATGAATGAGAAAGAGAATAAATATATATAGTGATATATATTTATGTATGTATATATAAATATTAATGTGATTAATATTGCATAAAGTATGCTACATATTATAATTAAATTATATAGAGATATAATTAATTATAATATTATATATACATATGTGTATTATGGAGAATTGATTTGATTTAATATTAATTGAGAATTAATATTAAGTTGTGTGGGTTAATTTATAATTATGACTAATAAGTGTATTAGGTTATAATTATAATTAATTTATTAGGTTTTATATATATAAGGATATTAAAAAAAATAAAACCTAATAAGACACATTCTCACAATACACAATTTGAAAGGGTTTCGGCAGACACAACTGGAAAGAGGAGTGGCAGCCGGCTTTTCCCCAAAATTACACAGAAAAATCTGATTTTTCCGTTCTCTCTCTCAAGTTTGAAGAATCGTTCTTCAACCTCGGCGCTAGCACGCAGTGAACGAATTGCTCCGTGTGGATCAACCGTAGAGGGAAGCTAATTTGGTTCCTATTGATTCAATCTACAAAGAATTAAGGTAATTCTTCAACCCTCCTTCCGATTCAATGCAATGTACATAGGTCCTTGGTGGGGATTAATCCGTTTTATTTCCGCTGCGTATTTTGTTTTGTGCGATTAATTCCCCAACACTTTGGGCCTCCAGCCCAGGCAGTCCAACTGCTCCGACTGGAATTGGGAAACCATGGGTCCAATTCAGCCATCCAAGTAATCGTGCCAAAATTACCCGAACCAATTTTAATTAACCATATTAATTTCAAAAATTAATATCACATGAATAAAATTAAATTTCATTCAAGAAACCATACGCATTTAAATTACAAAATTTAAACACACGAATTTTAAAACCAATTAAAATTTCAAAACTGGGCCTCGGGCCCAAAAACCCGCCAAATCCAAAAACACTGGGCCTGGTGTGAGCGCGGGAATTTGATCCCGGGGTCAGTGATGAATCATACCCTCGGTATGGCTCCTTATTGGCTTCCTTTGTGCAGCAATTCGCCCGTAGAGCTTTCGTTTCAGTCTGAGATCACTCTCATGTAGAATTAAGGTGCACTTAGCTGAACATGTTTCAGATTTCTCTGTCTGGAAGCGAAATCCGTACGGATTCTATGGATTCCGTGCGGATCCCACTAGGATCCACACGGAATCTACTCCGATCCGCACAGATCCCACTCTCGAGATAGAATTATTGGGGTTAGGTAAAGGTGCATTTAGTGGTTTTTCTTTCTGCAACCGAAATCCGTACGGATTATGTGGATTCCGTACGGAATCTACTCCGATCCGCACGGATCCCGCTCTCGAGACAGAATTATTGTAGGGTTAGGCGAATTTCCTAATCTGCCCCCGACCTCTTCTAATTCTCTATAAATAGAGCTCATTTTCTTAAGAAGAAAGAGGACTCAAGAGAGTATCGAAACTCTGCCGAATTCGTTCCGCACGGGATTTTCATAAACATACATTAACTCTTGCATATTCAACTCTATTTCGGATCTCGGATTCATATCCCTGGTCAGATCCAGATTTTTTTTTATTATATACGTAACATCATAAAAATCGGATTTTGGGGTAGCCAGGTTTTCCAAAACACCTTTACCCCCACTAAAAAGCCTATATTTGCATACATATTCATTAGAACTTTGATCTCGGGCACGAACGGAGTTCCCGGAATTGTAGACTTGATATTCTCTATCTACACAATTGCTAAAAAAAAGGCTCAATCTCGCCAAAAAGGTAGAATCTGAGGCCCTTGACCATTCCCAAGTGTTATTTGACATTTCACGTGCATTTTTGTAGTTTTTGCAGCTTGTTCGGTGTGTTTTGGGACACACGGATCTGACTCAGATCCGCACAGATCTGACTCGACAAATCCGGTTCCGGATATCCTGGCCTCGAGTGCTGATTTCCCTGCAATCCGGGAATCTTTGTCACACGGATCCCATTTGATCCGCACGGATCTCAGCACACGGAGCCCATTTTACCAACTTTCCGGGATTCCTGGCACTACTGTCTGCTCTGGACTTGGGATCCGCACGGTTTCTGCCAGATCCGCATGGATCGCATCTGAAACCGTACGGATCTCACTTCCAGGACAGACAGCTTTGACTCAATCTGAAGCTGGGACACGCACGGATTAGGTCCTGTCCGTACGGACTCCATTGGACACCGTGCGGATCTCACTTCCAGAATCAGTCCGGTTGCCATTTTCTTTCGTTTTATTGACATGCATTCATCTAACTTAGTTTCTGTTTATATTCTGTCTTTCTAGACCAGCGCAACGAAGGGGACCTTCCCCGGAAATCAGACCCACATCTATATTTGAAGTGTAAAATGACTATATTAACAACTCGGTTAATGTAAAATCTAGCCAAACCAATCCAATTTTCAAAATGTTTTCGAAACCAGCACTTTCATTCCATCCAGGGCATATTTTCCAAATGTTTTCCAGGTCGTCTATCCGGTTCACCCACGAATCGGTGGATTATTATTTGGTCCGTGTCACGATAATGATGTGATGAATGTCTTGTGTTTAACTGACCCTTTGTGGATGCAGGCTAGGGTTGTATGTTAGATTAGATGCATGTTAGGACTTTTATCGCTTTCTTAGATCGATTGTAATTAATAGGGAATTGCCATGTATATTTCCACCCCTTTTTATTTATTATGTACCTCACCCTTCCGAGGAGTTAGAAACCACGTTTGTTTTTGGGACTGTATTTATTCTTTATTTACTTTCCGCATTTACTTATCGCTTTCCAATGCTTGCTCACTTGCTAGTTTAAATATGGACATAAAAATGAGTATAAATTGTGCAAATCTGGCCAAATGAGTAACGAACAATTAAAATCAATCTTTAGGTAAACATAAATTGAACTCAACTCAAAACACCATCATATTGATTCATCCTAGAAGATTTAGTAGGCTAACCTATCCTTACCCAGAATCTCTTTACATAAGGTGTGGCTTTTCCACTTAGGATTGGCTATACCGAATTTCCCGGTAGAGCTGAACCGGGTGGCGACTCCACAACTTATCTATCGAGATCTTGGTCTTGAAGATGTTTTTTTATGCATTTTTTTTAAAAACCGTTTTGTCAAAATCGTAAAATCAGTTTTCAAACTTAGGAACGCCCAGTGCACATCGTTGTGTTCTAAAGCTTTCTCTTGAGACACGCCTGAGGGCCCTAACGATTTTGTCATCCCGGCTCGCCTCCCCCTCTCCACGCACTCTCGCGAGAAAGGTCGCCCGCTCACAGTGGCGACTCCGCTGGGGATTCTTATGTTTTTCTTAAAAAACTTCAAAGGATTATCTGATAGGTTCTTCGAACTTCTTCTAGGTTGAAACAATTTGGTGTTTTGGGTTAAGTCCAATTTATGTCCACTCATTCTTTAGGCATTGCATTTTAGGGTGCCCCAATATAAACATGGGTTACTAGTGAAAGTGTCGCCTATGTCCTCCTGGTCATAGGGATGCCTATCTAGTTTTCAACCCCTCATGAGCATAGTATATAGCTTACTCAAGTAAGGAGTATATAGTGCCATGGGTCCCTTTTCTTTGAGACTAAGCCCATATAGCATCAACCCTAGTCACAATTTATCCACTAGGTCAATACCAAAATCTGTATGCTCTTATGGTACGGTATCGCCTTCATCATCCCCTGTTGGTGATAGAAGAGATCCCCACCTAGGATCAGTTGAACATTGACCACGATGGAGTGATAAGGTCGGATGGGACGATTCACATGCTATTTGTGCGGTGTTTACTTTCAAGTATCCATTCATCATGCTAGGGCATAGTTTCATTTATCCAATAGTATCAAGCAAGCATTTGTGTGCTACTAACCACATCTTGTGCAGCCATTTGTACATTTATGTTATGTGTACACAACATAAGCATCCTTTCACTTGTGTATCATGCACGCTAACCTTTGTTTTGCAGCCATACTCTTGTGTGACATGCATTGTTTATAGTATAGGTCACTTGTGTATCATGCACGCTAACCTTTGTTTTGCAGCCATACTCTTGTGTGACATGCATTGTTTATAGTATAGGTCACTTGTGTATCATGCACGCTAACCTCTGTTTTGCAGCCATACTCTTGTGTGACATGCATTGTTTATAGTATGGGATAACCTACCTGTTCATGCCCCACGGGGCGCCGAACCTTTGCCTGTAGTGTATCATAACCCACTTGTATAGACACATACATCTTCTATGTGTCGCCCGTGCATACATCATTCAATCATCATGTGTCATCACTCATGTTCATACATAGACATGATCATTCATACGCACAAGTCTCATCCATGAATACAACCACTCACATATTAGTTGTAACCCGGCTAATCTTTGCTTACCACTCTCTAGCTTGGGAGAGCATTCATCATTCAACATTGCACGAAATAAACATGGATACGAATGATGATCCAATAAACATACATACTCACGCATCTCACATCCATGAACTTCCCTCATGTGTCGATCGCATTCCAACTGATCTTGTTTCTACACCTTGAAGCTTGGGAAAGAGATGGGAAGAGGCTGACCAGGCATCCTGTCAGTTTGAGACCAGAAAAAGGGTTCCAAGAGACGAAAGAGTAACAGTTTGCAAGCCTTATCAGACATCATGTCAAATGCTTCAGGAAGAAACGAAGAAAGGATTGAGGAAGAAGATGAGATGGGTTTGGAAGAAAACAGGAGAGAAGTGGTACCCCCTGCAGCTCCAAGCGCCCAACCTGTGGCTACCAGTACTCTTTATGGCATGCCTTTGACTATACCTTCACCAACGAGGCCAGTCGGGACTATGGATCCCCGTTTAGCTATGAATGTGGCACAGATGGTAGATAATGCCATGACTTCTAATCGGTACACAAGTAAGATGGCTGAAAAGATCTTGCCCTCAATATTGACATCTATGGAAGCTATGATGCAGCCCTATCTTCAGCGCATGAATCAAATGCTACAGATGAGTCCCGTCATTCCTCCTGTCTCAACTCAGGGTATTTCTCAAGCAGAAGTTAGACCAGTGACCCCGGGGACTTTCGCCTTTCCTCCCATTTTGAATCAAGGCCTTTCTCAGGCAGGAGTTAGACCCGTGACACCGGGTGCCTTCACTTTTACTCCTGCACAGCACATAAGTATGCCACCACCTATTTACAGGATATCGACTCCATAGCCACTTCAATCGGCCCGTCAAGTCAGTTTGCAAGACCTCATGCTCAGTTTGAAGTTTCGACACCTGTTCAGTTAGGAGGGCCCATTGGTTTTCAATATGAGAGACCTCCCAGGCAAAATCAGCAGCATTTTCTTCAGCAACCGCAGTGGGGTATGGGGGGCGACGCTAGACCACCGATCAACTTGGATGACTATTCTGACACTCATTCCGAAGCGTCGCCTGTACCACCTCCAGTTGATCCCGAGATTGCTGAGATGAAGGAGCTCTTCCCTCAACTGAAAGATCTCCTTAATCCAAAGAAAGTGCATACAACCTCAGCTAGAGATGTCAGAACTAGCGGGATTGGGAAGCTACCAAAAGGTTTTCAGATGCCAGCCATTCCCCCGTATGATGGAACGGGACCACCAAGTGTACATTTAGACAACTATGTTGTCATCATGACGATGTATGGGCTATCTGACATCCAAATGCTGTTTCTGTTCCCTTGCACTCTTCAGAAGGGAGCCGCCACTTGGTATGCACAACAGCTGGCTGAGACGAGAGCAGATTGGGATAAGCTTTCTAAAGCCTTCCTTGAGCACTATGGATACAACCTGAAGCCCAAGGCCACCATTCAGGATGTAGAGCAGATACTTCAGAAGCCCAATGAGGAGTTTGAGAAGTATTATGAGAGGTGGATGAGTAAGTATGCCCAACTGGGGGATAAACCATCCGTAAAGGAGATGATTCAGAAGATGCTGGGGCAATCTTTGCCCATGTACAGAAGGGAAATTGCTATGCTGAGTTTCTCATCTTTTGAAGAAGTAGCTGAAACAGCTAAGAAAGCTGAACGCAAATATCAGCAAGAGAAGGCTGAGGGGGGTCAGACCTACCAGAGGAAAAATTTCGGTTCAGGATACAGGAATGATGGAACAACTTCGGGTCCAAGTACTGGGGGAGCCGCTAAGGCTAAAACTGCTCAAGCTGCTGGGGTCACCGCAGATGTAGCCAATGTTTCAACTTCACAAGAGCTAGCTCACCCGTGGAAAGAATCTCTATCGGTCATCTTCAGTAGGTGCAGAAAGGCTAAAGTCCTTGATAATCTTCGTCCATATGAGGTAACAGCAAATGGGGATTACAGGAACTTCTACAAGTATCATGTGGCTTCCGGGCATTCGACTAATAATTGCAGAAGCTTGAAAAATGCAATTTCGAAGTTAATAGAGAAGGGGACGATTGTGGCACCCGACTTGAAGCCCAGTACAATACAAAACCCTTTGGCCAATTTCGGAGGCAAAGTGAATATGGTCCATTCGGGCGTCCCGTCAAACTTTGTCTTTGCCCAGATCCTCGAAGCCAACCCTACCTTACAAGAAGCCGCGGTGTATAGGTGTGAGGAACAAGCTGAGAAGGATATGGCTCCAGGTCCCATTGACTTGAGCCAGTATGATTGCATCTCCGAAGATGAAGAAGGAGAAGTTGTAGCTCCTGTAATTCCTCAAGGTCCTGTCGACTTAAGTCAGTTTGACTACAGTTCCGAAGAAGAGGAGGGGCAGAGCTTGACGGTGGTGGCTATCAAAAAGCCAACAAATTTGTTTGCTGATGACAATGAGAAGTCGAAGCCGGCCTATCCAGTGGAGACAAAAGAGGGGAGATTCACCAAGGATGGCCTTGTGCGCGTGGTGACCCGAAGCGGGCAAGTTCGTGAGCCCATTGATCTGAACCCCAAGAAGAAGTGGGTGAAAGTTAGAAGGGATGAGGTACCAGAAATGACAAGACCTCGACCCATTGAAACAGAAGAGGAAGAAGCTGCTGATGAGCTTATTACTCAAATGAAGATGACACCCATCGAGGCTAACATGTGGGCAGTTGCACAAAAATCACAAGCACATCGCCATGCTCTTGTGAAGAAACTTTTGGAGATGGATGTCTCCCCTCTGGCATCACCCGAGGAATTTGTAGCTATGATAGGTGGCAGTGTTCAGTCAAGGTCTGTGGAACCCAGGTATATCAGCTTTGGAACAGAGGATCTCCCGCCTAAAGGACTGCACCATAACAAGGCCCTGTACTTGAGGGTCGTGGTCAACGGCAAAGTGATGCCCTGCACGATGGTGGACGACGGATCTGCCTTGAATATATGCCCTGCCAAGATCCTTCCTTATCTTGAAATGACCGAAGATTCGTTGCTGAAATCAAGTACTGTCATCCGGGCATATGATGACTCAAAAAGGACCGTCATAGGGGTCTTTGAAGCTATTGTGAAGATTGGTGAGGTGGAATCCAATGTCCTCTTCACTGTTATAGATATCCCTGTCACCTTCTCCCTGCTGCTCGGGAGACCTTGGTTCCATTCTTTGGGAGGAGTTCCTTCAACTCTTCATCAGAAAGTCAAGCTGCCTCTGAATGGGAAAATAGTGACCCTAGAAGCTGATGAGTCTTCAGTTATTGCTGCACTGAGGGCTGAGAGTCAACCAATGACTGGGTTCCAAGTGGCTGCCATTAGAAAAGGGAAGCCATATTTCTCTCCATGGATACGTGACTACTTCAAGAGGCAAAATTTTGAGGAAGGTAAGGGGTTAGGAAAGCATCATCAGGGTATGCCTGAATTTAACATCGATGCAGGCCAGACTCACACCATGGGATTGGGATATGATCCGTCAAAAGCTGAGAAGAGGTCAAATGTCAAGAGGGTCCATATGGTGGATTTCTTCGTCAGAGCGGCTGAGGAGGTTTACAATGGGGCCCCAGAACCTATAGAAGTGAATGGCGAGTTGATCCCGGGCTTTGAAATATTCTGTGATGTGGTCGACTTCTCCATGATAGATGCAAACCCCGAGGTATGCATGCTGAAAGAGCTAAATCCTGTCCCCATGGGGGAGGCCAAAGTAGAGGCTGTTGCTGATATGAAGGATCAGAAATCTACCAATGCTGATAAGGTGATGGTAACTGAAGAAATATCTGAAGATGAGAAGGTTGAGGCTGATGGAGAACCTAAGGACCCTGATTTTGACAAGGCCATAACCTCCCTTGCTCAAGGCCTTTCTGAGTTGCTGGATAAGGGGTGGAAAGGTGAGCTCAACAAGAAGCCAACTAAAGATAGCATCCCTGAGGAGAAGATGGAGTTTGCTATTGCCGAACTGGCCCGTCTTTTGGCAAAGGGAAAAGCCCAAGTGGGGGGTGATGCTGCTATTACTGAGTCCCAAAAGACTATGCTCCGCGAGAATCTCTCCACCGTCATGGAAGAGGAAGTCCCAGAAGATGAAGTCCCTCCGCATGTGGAGGAAGAAAACAATTATTGTATCAATTTGTCTTCTCTTTTCAATATGAACAATGCTGCGTATGCAGCCGTTAATGCAATGAACAACAATAATTCTGCTTACTTGTTTGATGTCTTTCTTGATGGCACCATGCATGCATTTGATCATTCATTTAAATGTTTTAGCATTCATGATTCAACATTGCATGACATAAACATTGGTACGAATGAGGACCCAAAAATGGTTTCTGTCTCGAGTGACCTAACGCATAGTGAGGAGAGAGAGCTTAAATCGGTACTTGAGCGGCATGTTGGTGCATTCGCGTGGTCCTACGACGATATGCCCGGGTTTGACAGAGAAATCGCCGAGCACCGCATCCCGACGGATCCTCGCTTCAGACCAGTTAAACAGAAGCTGCGTAGACTCAGACCAGAATGGGCAGAAAAGGTTAAGGATGAAATTGCTAAGCAGATCAAAGCCAAGTTCTTGGAAGTGGTTGAGTATCTAGAATGGCTTGCAAACATCGTCCCAGTGGCAAAGAAGGATGGTAGAGTTAGAGTCTGTGTAGACTTTAGGGATCTAAACAAGGCCTCTCCAAAAGACGGCTTCCCTCTCCCACACATCGACTTGCTCAAAGACAGTGCCGCCAGGGCAGTAATGTACTCCTTCATGGATGGTTTCTCGAGCTACAATCAGATTCTCATGAATATAACCGACAAGGTGAAGACGGCTTTCATCACAGAATGGGGTGTCTACTGTTACAGGGTTATGCCATTTGGGTTGAAGAATGCCGGGGCTACCTATTAGAGGGCTGTTACAGCACTACTACATGACATGATCCACAAGGAAGTGGAGGTCTATGTAGATGACATGCTGGTTAAGAGTATGACTAGAGAGCAGCATCCACCTGTCCTTGGCAAGTTTCTTACAAGGGTTGAGAAGTACAATCTCAGACTAAACCGAAGAAATGCGCATTTGGAGTCACATCAGGCAAGCTTTTGGGCCACATAGTTAGTCAGCGAGGTATAGAAATGGACCCTGACAAGATCAAGGCAATAAGGGAGATGCCGGTCCCTAAAACTGAAAAGGAGGTTAGATCTTTCCTTGGATCTCTTCAGTATGTCAGCAGGTTCATCTCACGCCTCACGACAGTTTGCAAGCCAATTTTTAAACTTTTGAAGAAGGATCAACCTGTCGAATGGAACGATCAGTGCTAGATTGCTTTTGATAAGATCAAGGCCTACCTCACGAGACCACATGTTCTATGACCTCCAGCCCCAGGCAAGCCCTTGATATTGTATCTCTCCATCGAAGAAACTTCTGTAGGGGCAATGCTAGTCCAAGAAGATGATGACAAGAAAGAACACGCCATTTATTACCTAAGCAAGAAGCTGCTCGACTATGAGTCTCGGTACACCATTGTTGAAAAAACCTGCGCTACAATGGTCTGGTTAACGAAAAAACTCCGACACTACTTCCAATCTTACAGGATTCAAGCTGTTTCAGTCATTGATGCTCTAAAATATCTGTGTCAAACTCCATCCTTAGCTGGCAAACTATCCAGATGGCTTCTCATGTTGTCAGAATTCGACATTGAGTACATCATAAGGAAGTCCATCAAAGGTAGGGCTATTTTGGAGTTCCTGGCTAAACAACCAATGTCCTCAGACTATGTGGAAAACCTAGACTTCCCAGATGAACATCTTTGTATGGTAGAACCTTCAGGGGAGCAACGACCTACGGACTGGATCATGCATTTCGATGGGGCAGTCAACAAACACGGCGCTGGATTGGGGGTAATCATCGTAACTCCTGACAAAGAGGTCATTCCCTTATCAAAACGGCTAACCTTCACGATCACCAACAACGGGGCAGAATACGAGGCTTGCCTGTATGGTTTGGAAGCATTGTTTCTTCTGGGAGAAAATGAAGTTTTGGTTATCGGGGATTCGGCCTTGGTCATCCGCCAAATCACAGGCGATTGGGAACTAAAGGAAGAAAGCCTACGGCCCTATCTTGAAGCGGCATGGCAGAAAGCAGCCCTATTCGGGAAATGTGAATTCAAACATGTGCCCCGAGATGAGAATCAGATGGCAGACGCCTTGGCTACATTGGCCTCCATGTGGGAAACGCCCGAGAAACATCCCCTTACACCTTTGACCATGGACACAGCAGCCCAGCCTTATTTCGAATGCTGCACGATTACCGATTCTGACGACGACCAACCCTAGTACTCTGACATTCTACACTACCTACAAACTGGGGGATACCCTGAAGGGACATCACAAGCTGACAGGACTACTCTCAGGAAATTGGCAGTGCAATTTTGGTTATGGGAGGGACAGCTCTACAAACGGTCTTCCGAAGGATTATTACTACGCTGCCTGAAGCAATCAGAGGCTCAGCGGGTTCTACGTGAGGTGCATGCTGGGTTGTGTGGACCCCACATGAATGGGTTGGCCCTTGCGAAGAAGATCTTAAGGCAAGGATACTTTTGGCTCACACTCCAAGCTGACTGTATCGCTAAAGTTAAGAAATTCCATGAGTGCCAGATTTACGGTGACATATGCCATTTACCTCCCATAAAATTACAGAATCTGTCTACTCCTTGGCCATTCTCGGCGTGGGGGATAGACATGATTGGAGAAATCCGACCCTCCTCAACTAATGGGCACAAGTTCATCATTGTGGCTGTGGACTACTTTACTAAGTGGGTTGAAGCGGAGTCTTTCTCCAATGTCATCGCCAAGACAATGGCCAAGTTCATAAACAGGCACATTTTTGCCAGATATGGGGTTCCACACCACATCATCTCTGATAATGGGGTCCAATATCAAGGGGTCACAGCTGACCTTATTGAGGAAAAGAACATCGAACACCATAGATCTTCTCCTTATCGGCCATAAGACAACGGGGCAGTTGAGGCAGCTAACAAAGCTATTAAAAAGATTCTGTCCAAAATGGTTTCTACCTACAGGGATTGGGCTGACAAGCTACCTATGGCTTTGTGGGGTTATCAGACCAGTGTTAAGACTCCTACAGGCGAGACTCCTTATGCTCTGGTTTATGGGATGGAGGCAGTTCTACCCATCGAGATGGAAGTAAAGTCTCTCAGAGTTGCAATGCAAGCTAAGATTCCCAAGCTGGAATGGAGGAGAGCCCATTATGAGCAGCTCACTATGATCGATGAGAAGCGGTTGAGGGCATTAGATCGCCTGCAGATGTATCATCAGAGAATGGCAAAGGCTTACAACAGTCGGGTCAAGCATCAGAGGCATCCAATCAAGATAGGGGATTTGGTACTCAAGCAGCTCAGACCATCTAACACAGATGTTCGTGGCAAATTCAAACCTAATTGGGGGCCCTTATGTAGTGAAGAAGGTGCTCAGCAAAGGCGCAGTTGTAATCACTGACCTGGATGGGAACGAATTCTCTAGTCCTATCAACATCGACCATCTCAAGTACTATTACATTTGAAAGGGAAAAGGCGACCCGACGGCCTACAAGGACGGCTCGTGTAAAAATTAGGGTCTTGAGAGATACATAAGCTAGAAAACCTACTTAGGCTAGCTAATGGTGCGTGAGTCACTCGATACAGAAACTATGCCGTTATGTACCTTTGTTTATCTCATTCAATGAAAATGGATCTTTTGTGCTAATCTTTGGAATGAATATCGAATGCATTGTGTTCCCATCAGCGGAAATGACATTACAAGTATTGCATATATTTGTCACATGTGGTTGCATTAATTTTCTTGGATCAGGTCAGAAGACAATGCCTCATTCTGTATTCATAAAAAAAAGATAATAATAATAAAGTCAAAAATAAAGCCTGCTGGGTTGAAAACCTACAAAGGCGATCCAGGCAAAAATTAAGGCATAACCCAATGAATTGAAAACCCACAAGAGCGGTTCATGCAAAAGTAAGGGTTCAAATCCCACAATCCAAATGGTTGAAGTAACACCCAGTCAGCCTTGGTCAGTGCCCTCAGGAATACTCCTAATCTGGTACGAATGACTCTGGCGGATTCCGCAAACGGAATATCAGAACATGTGCAGAAGTGAACAGTGATACAAAAGCAAGTTGATAAACCGAGGCACTATTGTGTCTATTGGCTTCATGATTGACAATACACAATGTTTACAGTTAATATTGCTGATCTGTGTTCTGGCTAAAGGCGATCTGTTCGTGATTTAGTTCAAGGGTTCAGTTTATTTATCTTAGTTTGTTATGATATGTGACATCGGATTTTATGATCAGACATACAAACTGAAAATAAATCAAACCAGCTTTATGGAGAGGAAATGAACTAATAAACATGCACGCGTATGGATATAAAACTGAACCCAGGTATATGAGGCAAAGATTACATAATCATGTTCCTGAAAGTAAAGAGTACTGAAAATGAAACAAATGTCCAAAACAAGCTGCACTATCTAAGACCCGGGTGCACCCCTATCTGTCTGGTCCGCTGAAGTCCCAGTCTGATCATGCTCAGTAATATACTCATCAGTAGCTCTCTCCTCATCAGTATGAGCACCCGCAGGCGCTGCCGGAGGAGTAGGAACATCTCTGATGACTATGGTAGACAGCGGTAAATCCGGATCAGAACGCACTGGGACTTCTATCACAGGAGGCTCCTCCTCAGTACCCTCCTCCACAATATAAAGCAGCTGGCTCTCTGGCTCCCTGCTGCCCTGATCTCTCTCAATCATCTCTACCTCAGAGGACTCCTCAGGATGCTCGGATACCTCACTGGCTAAAAACCTCGGGGTAGTCACTCCCTGGCCTGAAGTGCCTCCGATCTCTGTGGTCTCCTGTCGAGGAGCCCTACTCTCAAACTCTCGCTCCTGGCTCATCTGTAGGACCTGATGCCTATACGACTCAGCCGCGTCCCTAGCCGCCTGCAGCTGATACTCTAGCTCGTCGCCCCGGGCCCTCTGCATATCCAGCTCTCTCTCGAGCTCATTTGCACGAGTCCTCTGAGCCCTCATCCCCTCCTCGAACTCGGAGAGACGCCTAGACAGTGCAGCCACATGGTCCTACAAATGGGAATCACGTCATAACATGGCATATCATAACATGCATACATGCATCGTACATTTGTATATAAACATAACTATAACAGGTACCCACCTGAGTCCGAGCTCCCTCAGCAACATATAGGTCCCTCAGAGCAATGAAGGCACGAGCAAGTCTGGTGGCCTCCTGAGCTGTGACCTGCAGAATCCACCAAAATCAGATGCAATCTCTAAAACATAAAGGGGTTTAACTCACAAAGCACAAGAACTCACATGATTGGTGTGGGGCGGGTCAAAAAGTATAGGCTCCAGAGTCATAGGCAGCTCCCTCGGGACTGCACCGATGGCCCCGTGCACCATCACCTCAGGTCCGAGAGGCGTAATCACCACACCCTCGCGAAACGCTGCTGCTGGTGGCTGATCTCCTCGAGGGGGAACCCTCTCAACTCCCGGCACGTGTCGAGCAGTGCCGTCAGGGGCATCCTCAACCCTCCTCCTAGTCGTACCAGGGGCAACCTCGCGAGATACGCCAACTCTGGATGAGGGGGCACCAGCTGAACCTCCTGAAAATACGAACTGATGATGAGGCGAATCAGCCCTGGCCTCCTCGATCCGCCACAGCATAGCGGCCTCCGTATCTCGATCGTCAGATCCGTAATGAGAATCTGGAAAGTGGGGCTGAAAATAACACATATCAGTACCTATGATGACAGAGGAAAACTCTGAAGACAAAATCACAAGAACATACCAGCCGAGGCCGCCTAATCTCTGGGGTAGGAGGAATCAGCTCCTCCATCATCTCTACATAAGCCCTGCCACCCGCTGGGTCGGGCACCACCTCTCCGTCCTCCTCCCGGTACTGCCTGAGAGTCGCCTTAGGTAGTAAATGTGGCCAGAATAGCTCTCTAGGCAATGCGGCCGACACAGGTCGGGTCTCAAGTGTAATATCAGCCTCTCTGAACCTCCTGACCCGCTCTCCCAAATAAAACTCGAGAGCCCAGGCAGACTCCATCAAAAATCTCCTATCGTCGTACTGCTGCCTCACCAGCTGTGCCTCCTCCCACCAAGTGGTACCCACAAACGGGTCACGGACCACCTGAAACCAAACGCAAAATGATGTCAGGTATCTCTAATCTCAATGCATAAATTTAAAAAACTAATGTGTGTTGGATAGATGCAGGACATACCTGGTCCCAAGTAAGCGATCTCAAGCGACCCCTGAAGAATCCCACATCCTGCGGGTCTCGCCCCTGCACAGCTCGGGGTGAACGCCATGGCCTGGTCCATGACTCCAAAAAGGTATCTGGGGGAATAACATCCCCAGTCATGGCATCTAGCCGTGGTATCCTTTCGATGGGCTCATAGATGCGGTGGGAATAAGCCCAAACCTGCAAAGCAAACCATAGAAAGCAAACTATCAGTATAAATTGGGATTTTGTTGCAATCCGAAATCGACTAGGCTAAAGGTCTCAAGACAAACCAGTACGACGAGCCTGAAGCCCAAGAACTCTCTCCAGCCGCCCCGCGCGCACACATCCAACGCATAGTAAAGGTGACCCAGTGCAGACCTCCCCTAGGCGAGAGTCCGAGCGGTCTCCAAGTCCTCTAAACTCAACAACAAACTGAAGACGACCGCGTGTGAACCCTCGATGAAGAGGATACCAGAGAGGAACACCATCAAAAAAGCAACGAGTAAATTGCGCTCACCGCAAATCGCCAGCTGGGCCCTCCTAGAACACGGGCACCCCAGAAGCCTCGGACGTCCTCAAAAGAGAGCCTCTGTCCTATGGCCGGGGCGATCCCTAGCATCTCCCGAACATACTCCCTGAAGTATGTTGGCCACCGTGGAACTCGGTCCAACATGGTGTTGAACCGAACTGGCCTCCCTCTGAACCTCATCCCGGTGATCGCCACAAAATCAGATGGCGTGATAGTCATCTTACCCACCGGCAAGTGAAAAGTGTGGGTCACGTCTGACCATCTCTCGACGATCACCTACAATGCCCGAACCGGAGGCAGGAACCGAGGGGATAAAAGCACGTAGAATCGAGTCGAAGCCAAAGGGGGTCAGCAGATCTCTGGCCGGCTGATCCAAAGCACGGTACCACGGAGCCCACCGCACGAGGCACTTGATCCTGGAATTCCAAAACACGAATATCAGCTAAGTTCTCTAACTCTGGGGCAATTTAAATCCCTAATCTATGTTCTTTTGTGCTTTGCATGCAATATGGATGCAGGGTTTGAAGTTCAGGAATTCCTAAATTCCAAAATTTCAAATTCTGGCAATGGATTCCGTGCGGGTCACAATGGATTCCGTGCGGTTTGAACTTGAATCTGTGTAACCCACACGGAATCCATTCGAATCCGTCTATATCATATGTTTGAAATTTCAACTGGATTCCGCACGGATTGTACAAGATTCCGTCCGGTCTCCACATTGAATCCGTGGGATATGCACGGAATCCACTCGGATCCGTCCCAGCCGTCGTTTCAGTTTCTTATTTGGTTTCTACGGACAGGAGTGAATTCCGTGCGGAATCCACTCGGATCCGTACAAGGCACGCACGGATCGTACTGCGGTTCCACAGGGAATCCACCCCTGCAATCAGAAATTTTACGGCTTTTTCTAGTTTTTTGAATTTTCAGGCAAAAACGGACGTAAAGTCCACCAAAGTTCAGCGCTTAGGGGTTCTACGGGGTCCTAACATGCAAATTCTATGTTCGGTTCTCTCCCTAACATGCAAAAATTTGATTTATTATTCGAAAACTAAAGCGAAGAACAAGAACCTGGTGCGTCGAAAGATGAAACTCTGGGTGTGGGTCCGTAGCCGCAAGGCCTCCAGCCCTTGTCACATCTATCATGGGCAATCTCTGCCCCTCCGCAGGCTCACCGACCTCTCCTATGGTAAAAGTGCACTGTGTCCGGTGAATTTTCTTCAACATGGTGCTTGGGTGTGAAAACAAACAAGAAACGGAAGGTTTTTTGTGAAGAAAGTCGAAGGAAACGCAAGGAAAGTCGCAAAAACGGTGAAGAAATGAGGAAGAGAAACTGATTTCGCCTATATATACGTTTCACACGAATTCCGTGAAAAATCCAAGTCGATTCCGCACGGAACGCGCTAATACCACGCGGAAGCCACTCCGTTCCGCACCGCCCCTGGGTCTCACGAATTCCAACTTGCGCGGGAATCTGAAGTGGATTCCGTGCCTTTCAAATTAAATCCGCACGGAATCCACATGATTCCACACGGACTCCACATGATTCCGCACGGAATCCACTTGCTCTTTGCGAATTTTTATTTCTTATGACCAAATGTTACACAGATTGGGAAAAGTCCTGTACTTTTACCTTGTTTTGCCTTTGCAGGTCTCTCAAAGACGGACCGAGAAATCAAACCCTCGACTCGAATCTCCCCAATAAGATAAATCAACCAAGTTGGGCTCTGTCCCCATCCAAAATTAATATGTCTGCCATTCTAGGGGCAGGGATCTCTCAAAGCCAGCAATCAAACTCTCCACAGAGTAGCTGCAAATCAAATCGAAAATTAATCTGTCTGCCATTCTAGGGGTAGGGATCTCTCAAAGCCAGCAATCAAACTCTCCATAGAGTAGCTGCAAATCAAATTGAAAATTAATCTGTCTGCCATTCTAGGGGCAGGGATCTCTCAAAGCCAGCAATCAAACTCTCCACAGAGTAGCTGCAAATCAAATTGAAAATTAATCTGTCTGCCATTCTAGGGGCAGGGATCTCTCAAAGCCAGCAATCAAACTCTCCACAGAGTAGCTGCAAATCAAATCGAAAATTAATCTGTCTGCCATTCTAGGGGCAGGGATCTCTCAAAGCCAGCAATCAAACTCTCCACAGAGTAGCTGCAAATCAAATCAAAAATTAATCTGTTTGCCATTCTAGGGGCAAGGATCTCTCAAAGCCAGCAATCAAACTCTCCACAGAGTAGCTACAAATCAAATCGAAAATTAATCTGTCTGCCATTCTAGGGGCAGGGATCTCTCAAAGCCAGCAATCAAACTCTTCACAGAGTAGCTGCAAATCAAATCGAAAATTAATCTGTCTGCCATTAAAGGGGCAGAGATTTCTTAAAGCCAGCAATCAAACTCTCCACAGAGTAACTGCAAATCAAATTGAAAATTAATCTGTCTGCCATTCTAGGGGCAGGGATCTCTCAAAGCCAGCAATCAAACTCTCCACAGAGTAGCTGCAAATCAAATTGAAAATTAATCTGTCTGCCATTCTAGGGGCAGGGATCTCTCAAAGCCAGCAATCAAACTCTCCACAGAGTAGCTGCAAATCAAATTGAAAATTAATCTGTCTGCCATTCTAGGGGCAGGGATCTCTCAAAGCCAGCAATCAAACTCTCCACAGAGTAGCTACAAATCAAATCGAAAATTAATCAATCTGCCATTCTAGGGGCAGGGATTTCTCAAAGCCGGCAATCAAGCTCGTCGTCGAGTAGCCGTAACTGTCGAGCGACGCTTCCACGAGATAGCTCAACCAAGAAGATTTCAACACCTCCAGGGGCAAGATCTCCTCATCTCCCTGCCAGTCCTGCAAGTGGCCTTCTCACCAACGGCTGCTCTTTTTGTTCATTCTCAATTGAAGGGGCAAAAATTTTTGTTCCAAAACTAATCAATTGAGGAATGAACAAATGATAAAAAACTATCAAGTTGAGTACACGGCTTTCCACAAGTAATTCTCAACACAAACTGAGTCAAGTGCTCTCCACGAGTAAGACTTTTCCAAAACCGAGCGATGCTTTCCACGAGATAGCTCAACCAAGAAGATTTCAACACCTCCAGGGGCAAGATCTCTTCATCTCCCCGCCAGTCCTGCAAGTGGCATTCTCACCAATGGCTGCTCTCAGGTATGTCTTCTAACCCTCTCACCGCACTACGTTTCGTACAACCTAGCCTCGAGACCTTGTCTTCGGCTGAGCTTGCACGAAAGGGGCAGCTGTGAGCGCGGGAATTTGATCCCGGGGTCGGTGATGAATCATACCCTCAGTATGGCTCCTTATTGGCTTCCTTTATGCAGCAATTCACCCGTAGAGCTTCCGTTTCAGTCTGAGATCACTCTCATGTAGAATTAAGGTGCACTTAGCCGAACATGTTTCAGATTTCTCTGTCTGGAAGCGAAATCCGTACGGATTCTGTGGATTCCGTGCGTATCCCACTAGGATCCACACGAAATCTACTCCGATCCGCACAGATCCCACTCTCGAGACAGAATTATTGGGGTTAGGTGAAGGTGCATTTAGTGGTTTTTCTTTCTGCAAGCGAAATCCGTATGGATTATGTGGATTCCGTACGGAATCTACTCCGATCCGCACGGATCCCGCTCTCGAGACAGAATTATTGTAGGGTTAGGCGAATTTCCTAATCTGCCCCCAACCTCTTCTAATTCTCTATAAATAGAGCTCATTTTCTTAAGAAGAAAGAGGACTCAAGAGAGTATCGAAACTCTGCCGAATTCGTTCCGCACGGGATTTTCATAAACATACATTAACTCTTGCATATTCAACTCTATTTCGGATCTCGGATTCATATCCCTAGTCGGATCCAGAGTTTTTTTTTATATACGTAACATCATAAAAATCGGATTTTAGGGTAGCTAGGTTTTCCAAAACACCTTTACCCCCACTAAAAAGCCTATATTTGCATACATATTCATTAGAACTTTGATCTCGGGCACGAACGGAGTTCCCGGAATTGTAGACTTGATATTCTCTATCTACACAATTGCTAAACAAAAGGCTCAATCTCGCCAAAAAGGTAGAATCTGAGGCCCTTGACCATTCCCAAGTGTTATTTGACATTTCACGTGCATTTTTGTAGTTTTTGCAGCTTGTTCGGCGTGTTTTGGGACACACGGATTCGAGTCAGATCCGTGCGGATCTGACTCGATAAATCTAGTTCCGGATATCCTGGCCTCGAGTGCTGATTTCCCTGCAATCCAAGAATCTTTGTCACACGGATCCCATTAGATCCGTACGGATCTCAGCACACGGAGCCCATTTTACCAACTTTCCGGGATTCCTGGCACTACTGTCTGCTCTGGACTTGGGATCCGCACGGTTTCTGCCAGATCCGCACGGATCGCATCTGAAACCGTACGGATCTCACTTCCAGGACAGACAGCTTTGACTCAATCTAAAGCTGGGACCCGCACGGATTAGGTCCTGTCCGTACGGACTCCATCGGACACCGTGCGGATCTCACTTCCAGAATCAGTCCGGTTGCCATTTTCTTTCGTTTTATTGACATGCATTCATCTAACTTAGTTTCTGTTTATATTCTGTCTTTCTAGACCAACGCAACGAAGGGGACCTTCCCCGGAAATCAGACCCACATCTATATTTGAAGTGTAAAATGACTATATTAACAACTCGGTTAATGTAAAATCTAGCCAAACCAATCCAATTTTCAAAATGTTTTCGAAACCAGCACTTTCATTCCATCCAGGGCGTATTTTCCAAATGTTTCCAGGTCATCTATCTGGTTCACCCGCGAATCAGTGGATTATTATTTGGTCCGTGTCACGATAATGATGTGATGAATGTCTTGTGTTTAACTGACCCTTTGTGGATGCAGGCTAGGGTTGTATGTTAGATTAGATGCATGTTAGGACTTTTATCGCTTTCTTAGATCGATTGTAATTAATAGGGAATTGCCATGTATATTTCCACCCCTTTTTATTTATTATGTACCTCACCCTTCCTAGGAGTTAGAAACCACGTTTGTTTTTGGGACTGTATTTATTCTTTATTTACTTTCCGCGTTTACTTATCGCTTTCCAATGCTTGCTCGCTTGCTTGTTTAAATATGGACATAAAAATGAGTATAAATTGTGCAAATCTGGCCAAATGAGTAACGAACAATTAAAATCAATCTTTAGGTAAACATAAATTGAACTCAACTCAAAACACCATCATATTGATTCATCCTAGAAGATTTAGTAGGCTAACCTATCCTTACCCAGAATCTCTTTACATAAGGTGTGGCTTTTCCACTTAGGATTGGCTATACCGAATTTCCCGGTAGAGTTGAACTGGGTGGCGACTCCACAACTTATCTATCGAGATCTTGGTCTTGAAGATGTTTTTTTATGCATTTTTCTTAAAAACCGTTTTGTCAAAATCGTAAAATTAGTTTTCAAACTTAGGAACGCCCAGTGCACATCGTTGTGTTCTAAAGCTTTCTCTTGAGACATGCCTGAGGGCCCTAGCGAGTTTGTCATCCCGGCTCGCCTCCCCCTCTCCACGCACTCTCGCGAGAAAGGTCGCCCGCTCACACCTGGCCCGTTGCTAGAGGCAGCAACGGCGCAGTCGCCTAGTGGCTGCCCGCTGCCTCGGTGTGGCAGCCACTGCCCAGCAGCGGCTGCTGCCGCTATTCCCGCTGCGTGCGGCGGCGATTTCGCCGCTGCAGCCCTGCACGCCGGGAACAGCAAGATTTTTTATTATTATTATTTAAAACAGAAAATAAAAAACATGGCATCCACATCAAGAAATTCACCAAGAATCTCAAACATACAATTAAATTAAACAAACATAAGCCTATATGCATATTCAATTTCAATTGTACAAAATCAAGGGGAAAAAATCTTAAACCCCAAACCAAGAACCCCAACAAAAATCTCCAATTTTAAAACAATGGATTCAACCAATTTTAACAATTTCAACAGATCAAAGGCCCGCTCTGATACCACTGTTGGGATTTGTCACCGGAAATCACCCGATTAAAGCGGAAGAACGCGATGACTCCTCAAATCCATGCCCAGGAGCAATTGAGATGGAAATTGTAAAAACAAAAATTTAATCACAAGAGATAAATCTGTTACCCGGAATATCTCTACAAGAGATGGATGTAGACTGCAGGAATCAAACTAGAATCCTCCTCGTTCACATACACGAACGCCTTACGAACACCCCATGCTATCATCGGAAAACACACAAACTTTGGAGAGAAGGGAGGGGAAATTTCGGCTACCAAGTGTTGCACTACCTAGGCCGAAAATCCTAGGGTTATTTTAACCCTAGGTGGCCGAAATTCTGGGTCCTCCTTTGTGTGGGCTTTTTTTCTTTCATTTTAGGCCCAAATCTATTTTAATCAGTCTGGTTTAAATTAATTTCAAGCCCTACTTTAATTTACACATGTATACAATATATTACACCATGTAACATATTATTTACATTTAATTAAAATTGGTTTGACTAATTAATTTAATCCATTAAATTAAAATTAGATCTTCATAAAATGAATTCATATGTAAACCTATACATATGAATATTTCCACCCAGGAAATAATCTCATAATTAATCCAATTAATTATGAAAGAGCCAATCAAATATTAATTTTATTATTATGATCAATCCAATTGATCTTTATAATATAATTAATATAATCCTCTCTCTCCAGAGTGTATACTCCAAGTATACATGTGATTCCTTAAGTCAGTGTTCAGTCACTCAATGTGTATGATCCCGTAGGCCCATCTTTATGTTGGCAGTGGGTCTGTGCCCCACAGACTACAGGTGGGCTCTAGCAAGCCACTGCAGCCCCCAATTAAGATGGAGATGGCAGTCCAACTGTTATCATAACCCTGTAGTTTGAACTTGTATATCCCATGTCATTGATATCGGTGTCCAACACAGAGGCATGGATTGATCACCCTCTTTTGTGTCCGGACATTTACTTGATCCCGAATGTACTGAAGCTCACAAACAAGTTCCAACTTGTTTGGGTGTGGCCACACTCTTATCAGTTACATCCATCAAGAGGCCGGTGATATCTTCTCAGTGGACTACTGAGTGACAAATCCCTTCTGCATATCCATAGCATTGCCATGCTAAGTGACATACCCGAAAGTACCCATACTTAGCACCCTATTACAGGTCCTTTAGGCGTACCCCTAAGTATGAGACCTCGCATGCAACACCATCATATGGTCAGGTCAAAGGATCCATACAAGTACTACATGAAAATCACTTGTGATACTATACCATTTCTCGTTTAGTGGATCTATCCAGTACTATGCCCTTTTTACATGTACCCATTAACTTAGTTGACATCCCATGTCCAATGACCGGTAAGACACCGCCATACAACCAGGTTAATGATAGTCTCCAGTTCCATTCATTCCCATGACTGGAACAGACTACGGATCTATTTATGGTCATATCGTTTACCCTATCCATGGTCTTACTGCCAAGTGCATGACACTTGTCATCATGGATATGGATATATCCATTGGATACTTCATTTAATATATTGCACAAGATATATATAATAAATGAGTTAATGCCTTTATTATTAACACGAAATAAGTATAATACATAAATCCAATAAATGTATAATACAAATGCAAAGTCCAATGCCTCGGGACTAGGGCATATCCATAAATATAAATTATATCTCCGATTTAATATCACGTGTCTGCAAAAATTATGTCATATACCAGTGAATGGATACTATAGGCCACGGAAGAAAAAAGTATTGAGTTTGGGGCTAATATTAATAAAACAAAAAGATCATGTACCCAATGTGTTGAAAAAATTGATCAGGGGGCCAATTGTAAATTCCATAAAAGTTTTGGGGCCTAAAGATGTGTTTTGCCTACATATATATATCATATCATATTCAAGCACAAGCCATATGTCATACCCCATGTTCTAAATGACAAATTTATCCTCTTACACCTATAATATTCTTCTACTTTTTAATCATGGTCATACATTTTTTTTAAGATCCTACATTTGAAATCAATGGTAATAAATGAGTCATATAAAAAGTATTTGAGATTGAGTCTTAATATAAGCCAATTAATTTTATATTGTATGGGCTTAACTTCATATATGTATTTACTTATGCACTGAAGTTTAGTGCTTTCAAGACTCGGATTATGTTGCTATTAGATTAGAAGATTACTTAACTGTTGAAAGATCTTAATCTCGTACTTAAAGACTTTATGGAGTTTGGGTTAGTAAAGAATAATAAACCCACAGATGACTTCGAGTTTCAAAAGAAATAGGTGAAAAAACATTTGATAAGTGACAATTGTTGAAGATCTTATATTGAAAATGATTGAGATTAAAGAATGACAACTAAGTAGTGTAGATTGGTACTTGACATAAACTGATTGGTTTTATATTACATGAACCTAACCTCTACGTATTTCCACTTATACAGTTAGATTGGATGCAACCCTTTTAAGACCCATAAAATCCATTCGTAGCTATATTAAAATTCGATTTTTTTCGCTATGATACAAAATATAATAAGAATTTTGCTCTTAGGTAACTACTTAAAAAAAAAAAAGTTAGATGATACTAAAGAAGAATCTGAACATAATAGAAGATAGATTAGATATACAGAGCCGACATTTTAATTGGAATCGTAGATTTTTCCCTTTATTCTTTATTTACGCAACTATATATATATATATATATATATATCATTTAATTGTGATTATATACTTAAAAATTAATTATGTTCTCATGCATGATTAAAAGTTTGAAATAATTCTAAAACTGAATTAAAGAGCAAACTAATTAATTTGTGCTTCATCCTCACATATATGTATAGTCCAAACTATCATTCTCAAAATTTATAGAATCTCTTAAGAGCTGATTCATTCTAAATTATTAACTAGTAAATTGATAGAAGAAACTGCTTGAATAATTAATTTTGGATTAATTAATGTATTAGTAGGGCATACAAATTTAAGGGCTATTTAGTACTATATATATATATATATATAGAGTTATGAAATGGCTTTAATATATAAAGCTTACAATAACAAGGAGATTATAATAACAATAACATTGAGATAGAGAGAGAATATAAGAATAGAAACTTTCTATTATTGAATCTGAGTTGTATGGAATAAGGAATACTAACATCTATTTATAGGAAAAGTTCAGGGCATTTAGGTAATTGCGTAGCCTCAAATTATTGAGGCTGACGCATGCAATGACTTCACATCAATTATATATGACACTCCCCCTTTGATATCGATCATTGTGAATGGGACATTGCCCCGTTAAAAAACCTTACGAAAGAAAAACCCAGTGGGACAAAAACCTTTGGCTAAGGGAAAAAGAGTACAGTGTTTAATCTCCCTTTTCACAATATTATTGAAGATCTTTGAGACTATACAACCTAATACCATGAACTTTCTTAAAAGCTGCAATTGGTAATGCTTTGATGAACAAATCTGTGAGATTGTTGCATGAACGAATTTGCTGAATATTAATTCACCACTCTTTTGCAGATCATGAGTATAAAATTTTTTGGTAAAATATGCTTTATTGTGTCTCCTTTGATGTAACGTTTCTTCAATTGAGCAATGCAAGTGGCATTATCTTCATATATTATTGTTAGAAATTCTTTATCTGATGACATACCATATGTCACTTGTATATGCTTGATAAAGAATTTCCACTGGCTTCATGAATAGCTATTATCGCTGCATGATTAGAAGAAGTCACAGTGATAGTATATTTAAAATCGGGCTTTATGTGAATCAGACAAATAACCCATATCTACATATCCAACTAATTTTGGGTCAGACTAATAAAATAAACCCAAATTAATAATTTTTCAAAGATAGCATAATATATGTGCTTAATTCCATTCTAATACCTTTATGTAGGTGCGGAACTGTATCTCAATAATGCAATATTAACCCTTGTATAATTAGTAAAATACATTAGTGCACCAATTGCACTAAGAAATATGGTACTTCAGGACCAAGAATTTCTTCACTATCTTCTCGAAGATGGAAATGATTATTATTTACATCAAGTGATCAAAACTATTATTAGGTTACTTTATCCATATTGAATCATAAAGTAATTTTATTTGTAACTGAATCAACGAACGAAAATTTTCTTGTCTAGGTTATCAATTTGTTATCCTAGATAAAATTTCGTTTTTCAAAGATCCTTCATTTCAAATTATTCTTTCAACAATCTACTGCTTTTGGAATCTCTTCTGGAGTCCCAATGATATTTAAATCATTCACATAAAAAAGATAGTAAATCCGGATTCTGATTTCTTTATAACAACAAATAGACAAATTTAATCATTTTTGTAATCTTCTTTCATCAAATATTCACTTAGGCGATTTTACCACATGAGCCAAGACTGTTTCAGTCCATACAAAGATCTTTGTAACTTTATCCAATAAAATGCACATTTACCATATTTTTCTAGCAATTTAAATCCTTTAGGGATTTTCATATAAATATTATTATCAGGTGAACCATATAAATAAACTGTAACTACATCCATCAGATGCATACTCAAATTTTCTTGTACTGTCAAACTAATGAGATATTGAAAAATCATTGCATTCAACACGGGGCATACGATATTGAAAAATCATTTCATTCAACATAGGAGCAGACATCTCCTCATAATCAATCCTAAGTCTTTGGGAAAATCCTTGTGCAACAAGCGTTGCTTTATATCTTATTATTTCATTTTTCTCATTTCTCTGTCTTATAAATACCCATTTGTATGCTATGGGTTATACACCATATGGCGTTTGGACTGCTGGTCCAAAAACTTCACATTTTCAAGAAAATTTAATTCTGCTTAGATTGCATCTTTCCATTTTTAGCTAATCTTTTGTAATTTGACATTCTTTAACAAATTGTGGTGCATTAGCCATATTTTCATTCACATTATTCATTGCCACAATATATACAAATATATGGTCCACATCTATCATCTTGATTCCATCTTCTTTTAGAACTAAATAATTTATTTGAATTTCTTCATTTTCAGTAACTTCGGATGCTTATACTTCTTCTGGAAGTGTATTTATATTAGTATCTTCTTCCTCAATAAGATCATCTTTATTATTTACACTCTCTTTTTTAAGGATTTTTATCCTTTTAACCAATTGGTTTTCCACGCTTCAGGCGTGTTTGAGAACTATGATTAATGTATTCTTCAAGAATTTCAATATAAATTGACGCATTTACTGCTGGTATATGCGATTTTGTTACTTAAGATAATAACATAAATAAATAAAATTTCATATAAAATAAAATATAATGAAGAGAAAATCATATTTCTTCATTGTCACACTACCTGCCACTGAATTACTTTTGCTATTTTGTCAAATCTACCAACATATAATTTCCCAATACATCTAAAAATATGTCAGTTCACATGCATGGTTTATAGTGGTTTTTGCAATTCCATGATATATGTATAAGTCCACAAACCATTTTAAACCAAAATAGCATTTATGTCTTTTGACATTATTCATATAAGAACAATTATTATGGCAACTACACATATACAGAAATATATATATACCAACAAATGTATTAAATATATGGAGATTCAAATATATATTACAGATAGTATGGGTCCCTAAATTAATTATATTCATTAATGAGTACTATTTAAAAACACACCTAACAGTTTCCTAAAATCACGTCTAACAATAAATTCACGTCTCATCAGTTAATCAAATTATATTAGTTGTAAACCTATAACAATTAATCAATTATAGACCATAAAGACATTTATCTCTCACTAGCAACTTCTTATATAAGCCTACTCATTTTGCATTTTTCATCATTCTCTACAAATCTATCTATTTTTCTTTATATATTTTTCTAAGTTTTTGAAATAAGTAATGGCTTGTAATATTTTAGAAAGTAGTAGAATTCCTTCCTCATCTAAAACTCTTACTTTTCTCATTCGTTTAGCTAAAACAAAATTCAATAGGTTACAGAAACGTCAAATAGCAATTCCAAGGTATATAGATGATATATTATATTTTAGTGATAAAGGAATTTTGAAAGTTTTTCAATGTCAACAATGGGTTCATTTACTTGTTGAAAATTTTCCATATTGTCCTATTTTAACATATTAGTTTTATGCAAATCTCGAATTTAATCTTCAACCATTATCTATTAGTTCTTTTGTTAAAGATAAACATATTTCTTTTGATTCTCATCTACTAGCTGAAATTCTCCGAATTCCTTGTGAAGGAGTATCTCTTCAGTATTTAAAAGATTGGTCTACCAATCACCATCCTCCTGAAGTCCAAATTAAAGCCTTAAGAAAAGGTTGTGATTCCTTTAATAAGGGTATTCCTACTACTCATCAATTACATCCATATTCTCAATTACTTAATTATGTCATTTACAACACTTTTTCTCCTAGGAAAACAAAACCAAAAAGTTTAAGTTTTCCTGAAATATTTTACCTTTCAATGTTTTTATTAGGAGAAAAGATAGTTCTTCCTAGTTCAATAATAACACATATGTCCCAGGTATATAGTCATTCAGCAAAAATAGTTCCTTTTGGGAATATCCTAACTCGTATGTTTCAGTATTTTCAAATAGATCTGTCTAATGAATTAAGCTGTAATGCAATACCTTTTGATAAAATTGCAGTATCTAAAATAATTCAAAATCTTTCATAAGCTAAGTTGAAAGTACCTCATATAGATGAAGAAATTTTGGAGGATCAAATACAGACTGCAACGTCTACAAGGTCCAAGAATAAAATGGTGGTTGAATAACAGAATCTTCAAGATTTTCAGATGGTGGCTCTTTTGCAAGAGATAAAAGATAATCTGAAGAAAACTACACAAACTCAAGAAGTGACTGCTCAACAATTAAATCAGCTTCAATCAAATCAACAATTGATTCTTCAGAACTAGCAATTAATATATCAAACTATTGAAAAAAATAGTTTCATTTTGCAGGAGTTATTATCTATTATGAAAAAATAATTTTTTGATGCAGTTCAACCAAAATGTAATAAATTATTGAAGAATGTTATTTCTCTATTTATTCGCTTACTAATTTAAATCTTAGCCTTTGATGGCTTTATAATTAACTTTCCTTGCAAATAAGCAACACAAAAGAATTTACTATCTTGAAGAAACTTCGGGTTCTTCAATAGATGCTCATTTGCATTTTCTATAATTTTTCTCATCATTATTGTTCCAAAATGACTTCATTGATCATGCCAAATTTTATAACTATTTGAATCTGTAAACTTTTGGTTTACAATAAAATTTGCTTCAACTACATTTATAAATGTGTATTATAAAGCAGATGGAAGAGTATAAAATTTTCAAGCATAAATTTCTTCCATGAATTTATTTCGTGTAACATAAATATATTCTTGATTATTTTCATTTATAGTCTCAATATAATATCCATTTCTGCGAGTATCTTTAAATTTCTTGTGAGACTTTGGGAAAAATAATGCCTTATTTATAATAAATTTTGTTCCCCTTGATAAAATTATACTAGCTCTTCCGGAGCCATTATTTATATTATCTCTTCCAGAGCCATTACAATAAATTTTCATTGGCAAAATTATACTAGCTCTTCCGGAGCCATTAATATTTTTTCTTCATATACTTTGAAGCCAAATAAAAACCGGAATAATCCATCTTCTTCATAAAAATTAAAAATCACAACTTACTCAAATCCGAATTAATATTATCGGATGTGCAAACTCGTACTTACACTGCATGAGCAAAACTCGTGCTGATAACATGTTATGAAATGGCTTTAATATATAAAGCTTATAATAACAAGGAGATTATAATAACAATAGCATTGGGATAGAGAGAGAATATAAGAATAGAAACTTTCTATTATTGAATCTGAGTTGTATGGAATAAGGAAAACTAATATCTATTTATAAGAAAAGTTCAGGGGCATTTAGGTAATTACGCAGCCTTCAATTATTGAGGCTGACGCATGCAATGACTTCACATCAATTATATATAACATATATATTATTATGATTGATTTCTACTTTCCTTTTTAGTATAAATTTCCCTTAAGATGGTGTGAAAGGTTGCATGGCTTTAGAACTACTCATACATTACAACAACTTCTCTTTCCATCTTGTAGACAAATGCAATGAATAAAATGAGTTAAAGAATGGACCAAGAAAAGAAAAGGGTGCTATCCATTACAACAGATTCATAGCAATTCCAGGATGGCTTTATTCTCCGCAGCCAATACACATGTGGCTTTATCCGCAGACAAGTCCTTGCCACGCATTTCACCGATAAGCTCTGCTGCCCTCGATAAATCCTTTTGCCGGAGAAATCCATGAATAATCACATTATAAGAGCAACTATCTGGCATGCAACCATTTTCCATGTTTCTGAAGACCTGGTATGCTTCGTCTACGAATCCCTTCCTGCTAAGTCCATCAATTATTATACTAAATGTGTAAACATTAGGCTGCAACCTATCAGTAGAGAGTCTAGATAACAATTTCTTTGCATCTTTAAGTCAACACGATCAGAAGCAATTAATTAAGATATTACAAGTATAAACAGTAGGTGGAATTCTCACCAATTCCATCTCCTTGGACAAAGAAATGACGGTCTGAAATTGTTTCATCTTAACCAGTGAAGACAACAATTCATTGAACTCGATTACAGAAGGCCGAGGCTTAACACGTAGAAGCTTATGAAAGAAAGAGAGAACTGCATTGAAGTCAGCAGTGGCAGAATTACGAGTATGGAGCGGAGAAATGAAAACCACAATCTGATGAAAGGGAAAAGGAGTGAGAGATGAAGCAGAAGAAGAGGAAGAAAGAAGGCTTCTGGAGGTGATAGTGAACATGGCATCTGGAGGTGATGTGAATAGGAAATCCCAAAGAATTGGAGAAGTGAGAGGGAAGGGAGATTTAGATTTAGTGCAGCGGCTGTGAATGAGAGTCCAGATGAAATTTTATAAACTTGTGTTGTTTTTGTGACATTTTATCGTTGAAATTTATGAACTTATTTTTATTTTATTAGCTGTTGAGTTTCAAATTAACTCCTTGAAGAGCCGATTTTAATTCGAATTCAAATTTAACTGTATTTTACGAAAAAAAAAATATACAATTTATTATCAATTTATTATCACAACTTCGTTCCCTCTAAAAACACTCTGTTAATTAAGTGCTTTATTTAATTAAGGTAAGCAAATCTCATCTACAGTTTAAAATTAGATCCAAGTGTTTTTGGGCATTATGATCCCAGTAATTTCTCCATCATTGAAATTGGGAGTTTTAGAAATTTTTGTAAGTGTTTTTTTCATATTTATTCATTTCAGATTTTAATCTTTTTTAAAAGGAGCCATATGCTTCAATTTTTGTCCAAATTTTATAGCTGACACTAATTAAGTTTAGGCATAAATAAGAAAAAAATATTTTATTTCATAACTGTTAAAAATGTAGTGCCATTATCACGCTTGTGTATGCGACTCAAATGCTTCACATATCGAGATTTGAATTTCTCACCTTGCTATACAGAACTGCACATTTAGTAGCACTTCTTCTGCTTTCAAACCATAGAGTCATCATGTGTCTTCAGATTTCTAACGGGCTTCCGATGATTATTCCTGTAGGAAATAGCTTGTTAGCTGTGTATATATTAGCTTATTAGCTTGTAAACTTGGTCACCAAGTTTAATTTGTATATAAATAGGCATATGCTTGGTCACCAAGTCTCTTCTTCTACTATATTTCTCCTTTTTTACAACATAGTATCAGAGCTTTCGGCTCAATTTTTCTGGGAGTTTATAAGACGATTCAGCCTTAATTGCTGAAATCTTTTCCTGCATATTTTTCAGCCTTAATTGCTGAAACTATTGCTACTATCCTTGAGCCTTAATCGCTATAAGTTTTAGCTTCTCTCTTCATCTTCTTCAGCCTTAATTGCTGAACCTTTTTTTTTCCTCTTATTTTCAGCCCTATTTACTGAACCTTTCCCTCTCTTTTTAAGCCTTAATTGCCGGAAATTCTGGTTATCAACCATTATTGTTTCTTTCATCACCGTCTCTTTTGCTTAAGCCTACGACCTTCATTGTCAAGACCGTTTAGATATCTATCAAGTGGAAAACCATGACAGAAGTCACGAAGAATGAATCAAGCATGGGGAATGAAGATATGTTAATATTTTTAAATTTTAATTATAATTTAATTGATAAAGTAAGTAATTATTGATCCTTATAAGTGGGAACAAGTGATGCAAGTTTATTTACTGTAAACCAAATTCAACTGATAAGAAAAAATATAATTTTAATAAGCATAAAATCAAATAATAATAAGTTATGAGTTAAGTTAAGCCAAAATCATCTTTTATTACCATTAATATGAACTAACTTATGGCTTGTGCAAATGCAAGATTTTTTTTATATTTATTAAATTTAAAAATTTCAATTTCAATTATTATTTACTCTTAATTTCTTAATTAATTGTTGATGACATCCGGTCCGTTCTTACGGTTCGGTCCAGTGCACCCGGCCCAGTCCGGTGATCCACATCCGCGTCACATCATCCGGCTTAAGAAACCGCCTACCGCATCCGGATCCCATCCAACTCCTGAGCAGCCCTAGATCCGCGGAGAGATCCTAGGGTAAGAAGTGGCGCCCAATTAGGAATCCACCTCCGTGTTTTACTAGGGCAGGAACACCACCCACGAGAAAGCCTTTTGAATATCAATCCAACTCTACTATTCCCTCCTATAAAAGGAGGATACCCTGCCTGAGGTAAGGATGATTATTGAATTCTTTTCTGGACTCTCCTAAAAGTACTTTTCAACACTCAGGAGCATACTAACTTAGGCATCGGAGTATACCCCAAAGGTTACCGGTGTCTCATCGTTTTGTCTTGCAGGAACCATATCGGATCCGGTCAGAGCAGCAACCCAGACCCGGATCACCCAGAGGATTTACTGAATCTATCATTTGGTGCGGTGAGCGTGGACGGATAATCATGAATTCCAGTTCCGCTAACATGACTTCAGACATTTTGGGAGATTCTCTCACAACCACAATTCCACAAGCAACGTTGACCTCTTCCATATGTCCCCAGGCAGCGATAGTCAATCGAATAGCCAGCAACTTAAGCCCCGCTGATGCCAGAGATCTGAGACAGGCGTTTCTTCAGATCCAGAATCAGGGCATGGTTGGACCAACCATTAGCAGCAGCACACCCCCTCTCATCACAGGAATTGACGGCTTTGGAATGGGGATAGCTCGGAACCTTTTCCCGTTACCAGAATACACCAGGGTCCCTTCGACCGAAAACACAACTCCTGTTTTTCCAGGAGACACCAGGCAGATGAATCTGCCTAACACAATCCCAGGGTTTGGGGATCCCACAGCTCAACATGCGATGGTCGGGGCTCCACTGGCTCCAATGACATCACAGGCCAGGCTTCCTAGTTTTCAAACCCTGGTCCAGACACCTCCGCCAAGTTATCACCCGACCCACGGGTACATGCTGGGCCCACCCCCAACACAAGCGGCAACCCCCACGCCGGAAGGTGCAGACGACCCAAAGATGATGGCGTTGTTCAAACACTACTTTTCCCGATTCTCAGTGCCCATACAAGAGCCACTACTAGAAAGCGGAGGATCCTGCTTCACCAATCGGATCCTGAGCATGCCATGTGATCCCAAATTCAAACAACTAAACTTCGAAAACTACAATGGGAAAACAGACCCCTATGTCCACTCCAGAAATTATAAGAACAGGATGGAGATAGCTGGGGCCAACGAGGGTCTGATGTGCAGACTATTCTCATCAACGCTGGTGGGTCCGGCTTCCTATTGGTTCGAGACGTTAGAGCCAGCATCGCTTAACAGTTGGGAACAGCTCCGGGAGCAATTCTGCACGAAGTTCTATGGTTCGGTCCCCACCGGAACGGCTAGTAGAACCCTACACGACGTAAAACAGAGGCAAGGAGAGTCCCTCCGAGAGTTCGTAGACAGATTCAACTTGGCAACAGTGGAGATTCGCAGACTGGATTTCAACACTGCTTTAGAGGCGCTGATCGCCAACACAACCAACGAAAGGCTAAGGGCCGACCTTGTGTTGAGGAAGCCCCAAAACGTAACACAGATGATATCGATGGCAAAAACATTCATAGAACTAGACAAAGTGGGTGTGCCAACCCGACACCATAGAGATGGCGAGAGGGGATCAGAGGACAGGCGACCCAGGAGGGACAGAAGAGAGAGAAGGGACCACAGAAGACCGAGAGAGTTCACACCCCTCAACCGGCCGTTAGGCGAGGTGCTAGTAGCGGTAGAAAAAAGCAGGGACAAGAAGAGCCTCTCCTACCCAGAAGCTAGGAGAGGACAGATCATGGGAGAAGACGAGAAGGCATTCTGTAGATATCACCGAGTGAATGGCCACGACACGAATGACTGTAAACGGCTGGCTGAGGACATCGAGGAACTGATCAAGAGAGGCAAACTCCGAAAGTTCATAGAAAGAAAAGGCAAGGAGGAATCAAAAAGACCTGCTGATGAAGATGTCCCTCCAACTAAAAAAATGAAGGGAGTGGTCATGGTAATAGTTGGGGGAGATCCGCCGGTTAAAAAGATCAAAAGGAATGCCGAAGGAGATGCTAAGCCTAATCCTCCCCTCTCGGAGAACAGAATAGCACAGGGTCACGCCGATGCCCTGGTCATGGAAGCAGAAATCGAAGGTTATTTGGTCAAACATATACTGGTGGATACGGGAAGCTCAACAAACATCATCACAAGACATGCAATAGAAAAGCTGAGAGTTACGCCGAGTAGAATCCATCCGGTTCATGCCCCACTATTAGGCCTCAGTGGACACACTGTACCGGTAACAGGTCAGGTAGCGCTGGACATAGAGATAGGAGATGAGAAGCATGTATGGAGGACAAAAGCCGACTTCACCATAATAGACTCTCCTTTGGCATACAACGCCATACTGGGTAGACCGCTTCTCTCGGAATCAGAGGCCGTCTTGTCGATCCGGTACCTGACACTGCAAATACCTACCGCCTCCGGATGGGCGATGGCCAGGGGGAGCCAGCAGACCGCTCAAAGAACATACCTCGCTTCCTTACAGCCAGAGAGGAGCCAGGAGGAAGAAGAAAGGAAGGCAGAGCCGGTGGACAAACTTGAAACGCTAACAGTCGCATCGGACAGAAACGTGCAGATATCCCAAGAGCTGGATAGTGGCATTAAAGAGCAGATTATACAAGCAATAAAAGAGGAGCAGAACACTTTCGCCTGGAAAATTAGTGACATAGAAGGGGTGCCACCAGAAATAATAAAACACTCACTCAATGTAGATTCGAAAGCAACCCCAGTAGTGCAGAAGAGGCGAAAGTATGCGCCAGAAAGGCAGAGGGCAATCGAGGAAGAAATCCAGAGATTACTTGACGCAGGACACATCCGGGAAGTTCAATATCCCAAATGGCTGGCGAACGTAGTGATGGTGAAGAAGGCGAATGGAAAGTGGCGCATGTGCGTCGATTTCACCGACCTCAACAAGGCATGTCCGAAAGACAGTTACCCACTGCCTAACATTGACCAGCTGGTGGATTCGACAGCCGGCTACGCCATATATTCATGCCTGGACGCAGCATCCGGATATCACCAGATACCTATGGACCCGGTGGACCAAGAGAAGACCTCCTTCATTACGCACAGAGGGACATACTGTTACCAAGTCATGCCCTTCGGATTGAAAAACGCCGGAGCTACTTACCAAAGGTTGGTGAATTGTATGTTCAAAGATTTGATTGGGAAAACTGTTGAAGTGTACGTGGATGACATGATTGTCAAGAGCCGGACAATGAAGGACCACCCGAGGGATCTGAGGGAGGCATTCGGCATCCTCCAGAAGTACAAACTTAAGCTGAATCCGGAAAAATGCATATTCGGAGTACGAGGCCGCAAATTCCTGGGATTCATGATCTCACAAAGAGGAATTGAAGCAAACCCGGAGAAGATAAAGGCAGTACTAGAAATGGCTCCACCCAAGACCCTCAACGACATCCAAAAGCTAAATGGAAGGGTCACAGCCCTAGGAAGATTCATCTCATTCTCGGCAAAAAGATGCATGCCATTTTACAAAGCACTCAAAAAAGGGCAGACCTTCAAGTGGGACAAGGAATGCCATGAGGCGTTTGACCAATTGAAGAAATTCCTCACATCACCCCCGCTGCTGAGCAGACCAGTACCGGGAGAAAACTTGTATGTATACTTGGCAGCGGTAGAGGAAGCTGTCGGATCGGTTCTCGTAAGAGAAGAGGATGGGCAACAGTACCCGGTGTATTACACCAGCAAGGTACTACGAGGGGCGGAGACAAGATACCCCAGCATTGAGAAAATGGCACTGGCCCTGCTCTCGACAGCCAATAGATTGAGGCCCTACTTCCAAGCACACACTATCATTGTGAAAACCGGGTTCCCACTCAGAAAGGTGCTGCAACGGCCGGAAACATCCGGGAGATTGGCGGAATGGGCGATACGCCTGGGGGAATTCGATATCAGATTCGAGCCTAGGCAAGCTTTAAAAGCCCAAATCCTAGCGGACTTCGTAACAGAGTTCCAAAATCTTGAGCACAACTCAACACCTCCATCTGAAGAATGGGACGTCTTTGTGGACGGAGCGTCGTCAAAAGAAGGGGCCGGAGCAGGTGTATACATCAAAGGACCGAACAGGATCCAACTCTCCTATGCAGTGAAGTTGGACTTCCCAACAACGAACAATGCGGCAGAATACGAAGCCATGATCAAAGGCCTGGAGCTAATCAAAGAAATAGGGCCAGACAGAGTCCGGATACTCAGCGATTCCAGATTGGTGTCCAACCAGATAAACAAACACTTTGAAGTCCGAGACCCGGCCATGAAGGGATATTTGGACACCGTCCGGGGCTTGCTGAAACAGATTGAGGTGCGGGGTACAGTGTGGAAGATTGAAAACATCCCCCGGGAAGCCAACAGCCTTGCGGATGAACTCGCTAAAGCTGCCTCCAGCAAAGCAGAGTGGCAATATCTACACTGCCCATACGAGGTACAGTCTCACCCCAGCATTGAGAAAAACGAAGTCCTGACGGTAGGTCACCATGAAACCTGCTGGACTACACCCATCATAGACTTCCTGAAGGAAGGGAAACTACCGGATGACGAACCAACAGCTCGCCGGATCTCGAGGAAATCTTCTAGATACGCAATCATAGACGGGCAACTTTACCGCAAGTCCTTTAGTCGCCCTTGGATGAAATGCATCCTGCTAGAAGAAGGCAATTATGTTTTGAGAGAGCTCCACGAGGGGATCTGTGGGTCGCATCAGGCCGCCCTAACCATACTCCGTAAAGCAATGCTCATGGGATATTATTGGGAAACAATGAGAGAAGACGCAGAGGCCTACATCTATGCTTGCCACCAGTGCCAGGTACACGCAAAGAAAACCAGTCAACCACCGGCGGAGCAACAGCCAATCCTAACGGCTTGGCCCTTTTCAACATGGGGGATCGATCTCGTGGGTCCGTTGCCGGAAGCAAGCAGACAGAGGAAGTGGATCATCGTAGCGGTCGACCACTTCACCAAATGGGTGGAAGCAGAAACCCTCTCTACCATCACCCCCGAGAGAGTGATTTCCTTTGTCAAGGAATACATCCTGGGAAGGTTCGGCATACCGAACACCATCATCACGGACAATGGGACCCAGTTCACTTCCAGAAAGTTCAAAGAATTCTGCGAAAGCTTCCACATAATACATAGGTGTAGCTCGGTTGCCCACCCACAGAGTAACGGCATGACAGAGGTAACCAACCGCACCATATGCGACGGCATCAAAAAGAGACTGGAGGGGCACAAAGGAGCATGGGCGGATGAACTGAACAGCGTACTATGGGCGTACAGGACCACCCCAAGACGGGCCACTGGGGAAACCCCCTTCGCCCTAACGTACGGTACCGAAGCAGTTATCCCGGTAGAAATTGGCTCCCCAAGTGACAGAGTTACGTACTACAACGAAGCCCAGAATGACATCAACTTGTGCTTTCACTTGGGCTCGCTGGAGGAAAGGAGGGATAGGGCCTTCGTCCTCATGGCAGCATACAAAAGTAAAGTCGCTCGGTATCATGACAAGAGAGTGAAGGCAATAGTCTTCCAGCCGGGAGATCTAGTATTGCGAGAGGCGGAGGCCTCACAGGCTAGAGAAGGAAGAGGAAAGCTAGCAGTCAAATGGGAGGGACCGTACCGGATCTCGAAGGTCATTGGACCGGCTACATACAAACTATGCCACACGGATGGAAGAGACATTCCACGAACATGGAACTCCAGGGCACTTAGAAGATATTACCAATAGAGCACGTTGCACTCTTTTTCCCTCGGTAGCGGTTTTTTCCCACAGGGTTTTCCCTGCTGAGGTTTTTAATGAGGCAACTATAGCTGTAGTGCTGTAACTTTAACGCTGCAACTTTATACTGAATGGAGATTCGCTTTCGAATACATCATTTTATTATTCGCTTTCGAATATTTCTTTGAGGTACTTGGCCAATTTAATTCGCTTTCGAATAAGTGCATGAACAACTCGCCCATTCGCATTCGTTAAAATTTAAGTCCTGGGTTAATATTAGATTCCGAATCTAGACTCGGCTTAAAAAGGGCAGCCTTAAACAGATACGCTAAGTTTGCATTCAAACAGAAAAATTTCTTGAAACCACATTGAAAAATGAAATATATACTTGTTTCATTAATTGCCCCCAATGGGGAAAATATACATGTACAAAATGTCAATTCTGTTGGCCGGACCCCTCAGCTGATCCCTCCTGAGGCGCTGAGGCGGTTGGAGGGACATCCTCTTCCTCATCCGGGAGATCGGTTTCATCAGGGAAATCCACTTCTATGTCCCCGAAAGATACATCCGGGTAGACCTCAGAGCACCTCTGAAGGATACGGTCCCCATATAGTAGGGCAAGACGCCCGTAGGTAAGGGTCCTCTCCTTCAACTTCTCCTCCGCAGCCAGTCGGTCACTTTCGCGGGACTTCCTCTCCTGCTCCAGGGCCGCTTCGGCTAGTTCTAGAGAACGCTTGAGAGCCACATTCTCGATAGTCAAATCCTCAAGCGCCTTCTTTTGTTGTTCTGCCTCAGCCTTTACTTTCGCCAGGCTCTCATCCAGCTTCTTCCTCTCCAGAGCACCGGCAATGCTCTGATCGAGGATTCGATCAGCTTCTTCGACCCTCTTCAACTCCTCGTAGAGGAAGGGAATGGCCTGCAGAGAAACAGTTAGACACAGCCAGAAGGTAAAGGAAAGAGTCTAGGACTTACCGTGTACAGCTTGCTCAGGACCCTAGTCCCTATGCTCCGGTTGGACATAGTCCTCACCCGGGAGGAGTCAGCAGGGAGATACATGCCATTGCTCAGCTCAAGCTGTACCAAAGGATCAGCAAGGCTCGCATCTTGGCCGAACTTGGATATTAGAATATCCCGTATCGAGCTGTCAGTATTCACCGGACCCGAGAAGTCAGGTAGTACCTCCTGCATAACAAAAAGTAAGCACAATCCGGAGTAACAGTTTTTAAAGAAAAGTAAAGTAAGGTACCACTCGGGCTTTCTTCCCCTTGTCCGATCCGGATACGAGAGCTCCAGCCCTCTTCTTCCCTGCAGGCTCCGCGTTCACTACAGGAGCAACAGGACCCGGAACGGCCTCATTGATTGTAGGAACTGGAGCTGGCGCGGCAGTAGACGCCTTCGATCCGCTCTTTCGGGCACGCAATGCTGCAACAGTATCAGCAAGTGACATCCCTGCCACAGAGGGAAAATACAAAAATAAGTAAATAAATACCTCGGCCCTCTAAGGGATCACAAAAGAACACAGGAAGGCCGGTCCGGTCATCAAGCGCTGCCAGAGGCAACCCTTGACGGTAGGCTTTCGTGGCGTACTGCAGCTTCCAGTACTGAGTCGGGACCGCCGTCAACAGCTCAAGGTGGGCTTGTTCCTCGGGCGAGAGCTTATCCTTTCCCCCCCTCATTTCGCTTGCGGACCGGAAAGACCAGGCGGTGGGGAATGTTGGCACATTTTCCTTCAATTTGATGAAGAAAAATAGTCCCTTGAACCCCTTCACCGAAGAGGTGCGGCCAGAGAAAAACCGGAAGAGAGGCCCCTTAGCCATTGTCAGATGATCACTGTTGGTGTTCCGGAGAACCGGGGTAGCGATATGCCGGAAGAGAGAACCGGTCAGTTGGATGCTGAGGTTACTACACAACCAATACATGACGCACACGTCCTCCATCACATTCGGATGCAGCTGGGCTGGACACACCCCATACCGGTTCAAGATAGAGCATATCCCCTCCGGGAGCGGATAGGTGAATCCGCCCACTATGTGGTGAAGATAGATGGAGAAATAGCCGGACGGCGGTCGATGAACCCTCTGGTCGGAAGCAGGGATAAGACACTCGCAGGCCCCTAACCAGGGGTAATCGGAGGCCAATTGATTAATATCGCGGAAAGCAACAGCGGAGGCCATCTGTGATATCCTGGGGGTGAGGGTTCTCCCTGAAGTTCTTCTAACCAACCGAGAGGACTCAGGGAGGTTGACAGGTGCGCTGGTCTCTCCGGCGGAGCGAGTTCTTTCAGAGGACTCAGAGGTGGAGAGCCTCGCGGCGTCAGAGTCCACCTCCACAGAAAGGGACACAGGACGAGGAGAAGTGCTAGCGGTCCACGAATAGCTCGAAGAACCCATAATAAACAGTAATCCTAGAACTAAGAACTGAAGAAACCCAGGAAAGTAGCAGAAATAAAAAAAAACAAACAAAGAAAGCACTTACTAGATTTTTTCAGAAATGAAAACGCCTGTAACTCAGAGTGGCGCACAGGAGCAGAAATCAGCGACTTAAATAGCCTGCTGGCGGGAAATCGAAAGGTTGCAGCATTTAAGTCAAATCGAAGGTCGCGTCCCTGCGGCTGAACAGTACGTGGCAGATAGTGGGTGGGCGCGCGTTCCTAGGCAGGGTTTTAGGTGCTAAACCCTAAAGGGTTTACCCCAGACTTAGGGGGGACTTCTGATGACATCCGGTCCGTTCTTACGGTTCGGTCCAGTGCACCCGGCCCAGTCCGGTGATCCACATCCGCGTCACATCATCCGGCTTAAGAAACCGCCTACCGCATCCGGATCCCATCCAACTCCTGAGCAGCCCTAGATCCGCGGAGAGATCCTAGGGTAAGAAGTGGTGCCCAATTAGGAATCCACCTCCGTGTTTTACTAGGGCAGGAACACCACCCACGAGGAAGCCTTTTGAATATCAATCCAACTCTACTATTCCCTCCTATAAAAGGAGGATACCCTGCCTGAGGTAAGGATGATTATTGAATTCTTTTCTGGACTCTCCTAAAAGTACTTTTCAACACTCAGGAGCATACTAACTTAGGCATCGGAGTATACCCCAGAGGTTACCGGTGTCTCATCGTTTTGTCTTGCAGGAACCATATCGGATCCGGTCAGAGCAGCAACCCAGACCCGGATCACCCAGAGGATTCACTGAATCTATCAATTGTATATGTATATAATAAATGAGACATGATATATGATATAGATAGAGGTAATATATATATACACACAAAAAGCGTCAAGATATAAAGCTTTTAGTACATTTAGATAATTCTTTTAAAAATTGAATTTTTCAGATAATTTTTTTTTCAAGATTTAATCACAGTTAAGGCTTCTACTATTTACATACTTTAAATTATTGAGATGGTATATAATTAGTCTATTTTCAAATTATTTTTAGAAATATCTTTTATTTTATCTTTGATTATGCTACTTATTTAATTTTTTTAATAAACGGTCAAAAGACAATTTTTTAGCTCATATAATCATACAAATTACTTTAATAAGCCACATTGTATTTGTAACTTTTGCCTTTAGGCATTGAATAAAAAAGTTGTATGACAAATTTTCCCAATCTAGAAGTAATAAGATCAGCCAACAACTTCACATTTACTCAGTTTAAAAATAGAGCAATCTATGAAAAATATTGAAAAAGCTGCGAACCTCTCAAATTTTCTGCCATTGCAACAAACTTGTGATACACCGACTTCAACTGGGGATTAGGTCACAAACAGATACTTAGACATGTAGCCAAACACTAATTCGAAAATCATGTAATCATATGCATAGGAAATATGTATCATATACTGATTTCATAGCTTGAAAATAACACTAGATGTTCAAACATCATGCAAATGAAATAAAAACTTTGAGCAATTGACAATTGCTTCTATTTACTCTTCTAATCTCAGTTTCTATTCTAACATCGCAAATTTACAGAATCAATTGCTTAGTAGTCTGCTGCCCGTGCAAATAAGACAACACTAATTCAAGCCATTGAACAAAGTTGAACAACTAATCAAACCACACAAGTTCTTCCAAAAAAACAAAAGTTTCATCCAGCCCAAAAGCCTATATATCAAGAACAAGCCCCATATGAAAAATATTCTGGCTTTGTAAACTTCTAGAGTGGGGCATCAGAGCCCTACCAAAACAAATTGAAGTGGAGTACCAATAGTTTACTGCAGAACATTTCGTAATAAATGTAAATTTCAACTCATCTTTTTACCTTGATATGCATGAAGACAATTTATAGTAATTTCAGGATGACTTTATTCTCCGCAACCAACGTAAATGTGGTATTATCTGCAGAGAAGTCCTTGCCATGCATTTCACGGATAAGCTCAGCTGCCCTCGATAAATCCTTCTGCCGGAGAAATCCATAAATAATCACATTATAAGAGCAACTATCTGGCATGCAACCATTGTTTTCCATGTTTCTGAAGACCTAGTATGCTTCGTCTAGGAACCCCTTCCTACTAAGTCCATCAATTACTATATTAAATGTGTAAACATTAGGCTGCAACCTGTCATTAGGGAGTCTAGATAACAATTTCTTTGCATCTTTAAATCTTCCAGCTTTGCACATGGCATCAATTAGGATGTTATACGTAATCATATTCGGCTTCAATTTGTTCACTTGCATTTGCTCAAATAAGAACAACCCAACATCAAGATACCCATGTTCACAAAAGCCATGCATCAAAGTATTTTAAGTTACTGTATCGGTGTGAGCGGACGACGTTTTCGACGGAACGCGGACTCCCTTTCGGAAGGGGTGCCTCGATTTCGGACAGGCCCCTCCTTCGCGTAGGGTTTTTGGATTAGAAATTTGTTTTTAGAAAATCGGATTGTTTCGTAAAAGAATCGAGACCTAAATCTCAATAAAAAGTGTAGGAGTCGCCACCCGACTCAGCTCGACCGGGAAATTACAGTGTAGCTAAACCAAAGTAAGAACTGCCACACTTTTCAGAGATCTTGATTCGGACAAGTCCCTTATTTCATGTCTAATCAAAATAAAATGGCCAATGTTCTATAATGACACTTTAAATTTCTAAGAATTGATTTTATTGAATAATAACATGCGGCGCACATACATACATAATGAAAGTAAAGCAATAAATATTTAAAAGGCTTACAACCCGATCGAATGAAAAATAAAAACTCTCGGCCTCAATATACAAACGCCTAGATACACGAGAATCTAAGAAAATTTACAATCGCCTAAAATACACGAATTGATCTATTAAATACATTAAAAATAAAAATAAAGAAATTAAAGCTGCAAAACAGATTGTTAGCACAGATATATAGCACACCACACATAGGACTCAAGTTGGACAGAATTGGGAATTTTAGAGTTCGGGGGCATGCATTTGGGGGTAACCGGGTCGGCCCCGCTGGCCGGTCCGATTAGACCTAGAAAACAGTTTTGAAACATCCATGTATTTTTGGTTTTGTGAGAAAATCTTTTTGAAAATATTTTCCGGTTTATTTTAATTTTAATTTAGCATACGAGGTGGGTCGGTTTTCGGGGGAACCGGGTCTCCGTCGTGGTTTTGTTCTAAATGCAAATATATCGAAAAATAAATCTAAGGTCGTGAATGCACACTCCAAAATTCACTTTTGATGATTTTTTATTTTTCTGGATTTTTCTGATTTTTATGAAATTTTTGAGATTTTTATGAATTTTTTTGGGATTTCTAGGGATTTTCTGCTTCTGGCCGAGGACTACAGTCGTGCGACTGTAGCTCTCCCTTAAGCAGAAATCGCCAAAATTATTTAAATGAAAAGCTAAAAACTGAGGAAATTCAACAACAGTCGTACGACTATAGATGAAATGGCACGACTGTAATTACAGTCGTGCCTCTGTTCTTTGTGACAAGAACAGTCGTACGACTGTTCTTAATTTTCCAGAAATAGAAACGCAAAAAGTTGGATAAAAATGCACAAAATCACACCAATCACCCAGAAAGCAGGGAAATAAGAAGGATTGAAGTGTGTTTACCTATTTGGCACTGATCCACCGTTGGTATTACCCCTGGCAATGCACCAATCCACGTGAAATTGCTTCTTTTCCTTGGTGTATTAAGGTTGCAAAAAGGGTCCAAAAATCCTCCAAAAAGTCACGGATTTGAACAAGTTTGTGTCTAGAAATGATTTAGATTTCGTGTGTTGATTTTAACCTACGATTTCTAATTCATTTTACACATTAATACACTGAAATTAGGAAGAAAAGAAATCAAGAAAGCTTAGTTTTTGGTTTTTCTCTCCTTTCTCTCTTCTTTCCAATTTCTCTCTCTCTAATCTTTCTTGAGATGAAAATCTGCCAAAAGTCCAATCTTTCTCTTCTTTTCTGCCTTTTATCCCCTCTTTCTTTCGGAAAATCTAGAGCATTAAATGCTCAAGATTTTCCCTAATTTTTTATTTTAAGGGTATGGGTTCTGCAACCTGCCCCGACCTGACAGTCGTACGACCGTAATTTAGTTACACGACTATAACAAAATACTCACCAATGTAATTACAGTCGTGGTAATCAAGGCTTCTCTTTTTCTCTTTTTTTTTTTTTTTTTTTTGAGACCCGGAAAATTCTGTGTTCACAGGCTGCCCCTCGTGTAGCTAAAGTCCGATTCTTTGTACGGATTTAGGTACACGATAAAGAACACGGGATCAAAGGTAGTGTGCACGTGTGTGGCTTGTGGGTTAATTTCATTAGACTTTTGGTAGATAGGCGGTTTCTTATGATTCTTTTTCACATAAGAAAGACGCCGGGGAAATACGGCTCTTAGAGCCAAGCGGTTCTTATGATCCTTTTCACATAAGGAGGACGCCAGCAAAAACATGACTTTTGAGACCAGATAGCTGCGTATGACCTACCATACAGAGCCATGGTGTTTGTAGCGTGCAATTGGTGAACGTATTTATTCCTTGATTGATAATTTTGAAACAAAAATTTTTGCCCCTTCGATCAAGAATAAATAAGGGGAGATGCGTTTTTGGTTACCTTTTATAGTCATGTAGGACTGAAGTTGTTGAAGTGTGTGACAGCCGTGTGCAACGTGGCGCACTCAACGGACTGACACGGAATTTCGGGTTCCGTTTAAAAGTCGTGGTGGACTAAGATTTGTCAGTGTGTGATAGCCGTGCGCAACTTGGCGCACTCAACGGACTGACACGGAATTTCGGGTTCCGTTTTAAAGTCGTGGTGGACTAAGATTTGTGAAGTGTGTGACAGCCATGTGCAACTTGGCGCACTCAACGGACTGACATGGAATTTCGGGTTCCGTTTTAAAGTCGTGGTGGACTAAGATTTTGTTGAAGTGTGTGACGAACTGGTATGACTTGGCATACATGATGTGTCGAAAATGCAATTTGATGGAAATGTACTTACAGTGAATTTTTCACGATTTTTCTCCAGTTTCTTACCCCTGGACAAGGCGGACCATTATTTGAAAAATTAGCCGCTGATGTGTTGGCCCTGCAAAATCACTGAAATATCTTCCCGTGGGGAACATTAAAGATTCGGTGCTAAAATAGGGTTTAGAAAATAAATAAGGAAATAAGAGAAAATTTCCCCTTTTTTACTATTACAGTCATTCGACTGTATTTGAAATTCAACTACAGTCGTACGACTGTAGTCGAAGTACAGTCGCACGACCGTACTTCGTGGGACAGAAAAAAATAAAAGGGTTCGCCGCCCCTTTCTCTCCCACTTTCTCCTCTTTTCCGTTTTCTCACAGAAAAATAACCGATTCCAAACCTCAAAATTAACAAAGATGTTAAAGAAACTCAGGAAAAAAGTGAAGAAACTCTCCACCAACTTGATTCAGAGACCCGAGAACGCACAGGAGATTCCATTTGTTAGCGTTTTCGACGGGTACGGCCACCCGCGATATGTGGAGCATTTCGGGATCAAATTCGGGTCGGAGATCCCTATTTTACTGGAGATGGGTTCTCATTTGTCTTCCCTTCAGGTTGGTACCCGAATCTAAACCTTAATTTTGAGTTTTCCAATATTTTCCCTTTTGCATTTTTTTGATTCGATTTGGCATGATTTACTGCTTTTTGGGTGAATTGATTGAGTAGAATGCATGCTAGGAGCCCCCTGTAGTTCATAAGAACAAAAATCTAGGAAAAACGAGTTAGAAATCGTAGAAAATTGCATTTGGAAATTATTCTGTCCGCAGGTGATGAACAGTCATGCGACTGTTCGACCATTTTATGAACAGTCGTACGACTGTGGGATGAACAGTCGTACCCTTGTATACAGTCGTACGACTGTATCCTAATTTCCATTTTTTTTTAATATAAGGATTAATGATTTATGGAATTTTCTCTGCAATATATGCATGCCCCCATGTTAATTAATGATGATTATGTTGATAACTAATGTGATAAATTATGCAATAATTAAACATGTATGCGTTGTACTTCCTGAATGTGTAGGATCGGGAGATTTTCAGCTCTGGAAATCTCTCTCTGCCTCGGCTCTGGTGGGGCCCCCTCCCCGAGTCTGTGAGGGCTCGGGATAGGCTGTTGGGCTTAGAGACTTTTATTTTGTCACTGCCGACGAGCACGCCTCACACCACCCATGCCGTGTTGACGGCATTGTGGGAGAGATGGGTATGCACCACTCATACTTTTCACTTGCCCATTGGGGAGTTCATTGTCAATCCCTCGGATTTCACGGCGATCACTGGTTTCGGGTTTGGCGGGACCCCGATTAGATTCAACTGCTATTTGACCCGTCATCAGCTAGTGGACGACTACATCGGCGGACTGATTGGTTGCACCCCCGAGAAGGGGAAGATTCTGTGTTCTAGATTGGAGGCTTATTGGGCTGCTCGCCCAAACCTGTTCGAGGAGGACGTGGAGAGGTGTGCTCAGCCCTACGTGCTCGTCCTGTTGTCTTGCACCCTATTCCCTACTGGGCAGAGTACTTGTATCATGACGCTGCTCCCCACTCTGGAGGATTTAGCTGCCTTTCCTACTTTGGATTGGGCTCGAGCTGCATTGGTGCAGCTGTGCTACGGATTTGACCTGTGCGCCAGGGGGAGATAGCAGGAGATATTAGGTTTCTGGTTGGGACTACTGGTATTATCCTTTTTCCCTTTCTCTCTCTCTCTTTTTTTTTTGAACTCTTTTATTATTTACAGATTTGGGTATTCGAGCACCGTATCCTGGAGCCGTCGGAGTTGAGGGATGTGCAGGATGACGATTAGCCGACTGTGCTGCGCTCCTGGACATAGGGGTGGCAGGGTATCGGCCGCGACTTGAGGGAGATCCGGCAGGGTCTACGGGACGTTTCCTGGCGGAAGGTAAGCAAACCAATTCTCGTTAGTAAGAAAAATTTAACTTGGCATTTTACTTACCAGTGTTGAAATCTTTATTTCTTTGATTGTATTTTTGCAGCTTCAGCACCACCCGTGGCGTGGTTAGGGTGCCATTTCCCTCATTGTGCACACTTCCGTGCGGTATGATGACGGCCGATTCGTCTTGGAGAGTCCCATGTCCCAGGAGTGGTACTTGGGTGAGCGCCTCCGCTTATCAGAACACATGGACGGCCCTGTTGGCCGGCTCGTACCTCCACCGCTCCCGCTTGCACTGTTTTGGCCCCATTTCGCAAATCCCGCTATAGATTCTGATATTTTTAGGGAAGGATACAGTGCTGACACTATTGATGGTGACTACTTGACCTTCATCCGTGAGTGTCTGCTGCCCGTCGAGGGTGATGCACCGGTGGCCCCTCTCAGTCTTCAGGTATTCATTTATTTGGTCTTTTTTTTTTATATTCTTCCATTTGTAGGTTAAGAGGCGCAAGGGGTCCAGTTCTACTCAGCCGATTGGTCCAGCATATGAGGGTGCTGAGACCGCCACTACTGGTGGACATGCCCACGTTCAGGATAGGAGTCATCCTGTGTATACCGACAGCGCTGCGGCATCTGCTTCTCAGACTACTGGAGTGGTGGAGGGTCAGCTGATGATGGATCTTAGGACTAGCTTTAGCCTGATAGGGCTAGATGGCAACCATGCTTTTAGGGAGCTATCGATTCACCATGAGCGACAGCTTGTGTTTGCCCCGGCGGACACCACTCATGTAAGTCTTTTTTTTTCTCTTTTTTTTGACACTCTTGTATACTCTAGATCCCTCGGGCTCAGGTGGAGGATATAGCCTATCAGCACTTGGGCTTGGAGACCTTTCTGGTTCAGGAGAACGCCATCTGGGCGGTAAGCATTCTACAATCCCTGCGTTATTGCATGATTTATGCAATGCATGAATGAATATGTATGTATGTATGCATGTTAATTTGTATTATTATTTTGTAGACTTGAGTGCAGATTCTCCAGGATCAGGCCAGATAGGCAGCTGCTTCTGAGGCTTGGGCCTTGGCTGCGACCTATGAGTTGACCCAGGTGCAGGCTGACATGGCCCGGAGGCAGGCTGATTTGACCCGGGTGCAGGAGGACTTCGACTCTTATAGGGCTACGCATTCGAGTGAGTCTGAGGAGGATGAGGAGGGAGAGGATGAGAGCTAGATTGGATGTTTTGTATTACACACATATATTTTTTTTTCTTGTATTGGATTTTCTGCACACAACATGAACTGCATTTTTTATATTATGGGACTTGGATGCAACAACCTACTGATGGATGTTTATTTGTAATGGCACAATGTATGTGATATGAACGTCTAAGCAGAATATCAAACATGCATAATATCATTATGACAACATCATAATGAGTACGATAGAGAAATTAACAGTGACTCCGACTTTAGACATCACCCTCTTCTTGTTACTAACACGTCCTCTCGGTTTTCCGTGTCAGAAATTTTCTCTTTGTGATTTTTTTTGAATGGTCCAAGAGTCCTGTGCGAGCATTCCAGTCGAATTGATCTCTCTGTATTGATCCGTTTTGAGATTGGAAAGCACACCTTGACAATGTTCATCAGAAGTCGTGAGAACATTGCTGCTGATGACATCCAGTGGTTTGGCCTTTACATGCCCCTAGTATTAGAGGTTTGTATTTGGGGTGTAAAACACTAAATCAGATATGGTTTGCTGCGTGATGTCACCCATATGTGGACATTGACATGCAATGACATGACGAGTGCATATTGAACATCAAAATTGAATATAAAGCATCTACGACATAATGAATATGGATGCATTAGAAAAATCCAAAGTGTGGCTCTGGTTTTGATTGACGCCCCTTCAAATTACCAATATGTCCTTTTGGTTTTCCACATTGGTGGATTTTTTTTTTGCTACCATATGTTAGAGTGTATAGCTGAGCACTGAACTGCATCAATTGATTACCCATTGGATCCTCCAAGAGTTTAAACCCATATGCATGTTTCCAATTCACCTCAGATTCCAACTCGTGCACAGTTCTCAAAGATGAACACAGCTTTTAATCCTTCAAAGTACGGCCTCAGAAGATGAAAGAACCACCGGTAAGTAGTCACTTTCGTTGTGGCCGAAGACTGAGTTCTTGAAATGGTTGGTAAATGCAATTTTCTTTTGGATATTGTCGCAGCAGGCTTTGTAAGTCCTCCCATTCACGATTGTTGAAGGGTTTGTAAAACCTAGTTACCCCAACACTGTTGGTGAAGTTCATGGCTGCTAACTAAAATTCCTCCAGTCTTGGAGTCCATATGCAAATGGAAGAAATTATAAGCAGACTGTTCTTTGGACTTGCCCTTATTTTCCTTCCAGACAATGTTTGTCCAGAATTTCCTTCTAATGATGATATGATACGGAAAAGTGCGATATTGGACAGCATTGGGGTTCAATTTCTTGTTAGGAACCATTGATGGCAAAGAATAAGGTTTCATAGAATCAGTTCTAGAGAGAAGAATAAACAGGCAATTCATCAAACAAGTGTTCGAGCCCTATATCTAAACAGAAGGGAAAGGGTGTTGAAGGTATGGATGAAGATCGAGATGGGGAGTGTTTTGGGTTTGAAAATATATAGGAGCCCAAATCTTTCACAGGTTGTTTGAAAATGAGAAAGTCCAAATTTTTCACATAAAGGGTGCGAAAGATCCGGTGGCGATGGAGATTGAGATGGTGAATCATTCCCGTGTTAATTGTAGCTGCCATATGAGAGAGAAATTCTTCCGTCTGCACTGATCTTTTTTTTTTTTGAAGGAACTAAATCCAAGCCATAGCTACCTCTTGGTTTTCCTATTGCATTCAAATTCGTGCATGTCATGTGTGCTTAATATGCCTTTTTGGATGAACAATGCATGCGTAATGTCATGTGCACAGGAATGTCATGCAAACAAAATTATACATGCACTACAACCAAGGAATGATTCAGAGTTTTACAATAAGATGGATGGTGAAGGTCATTCGAATTTCTTGGTGGTTGGTGCTTTGGATAAGTTTGAGTTTTTATCTTCGGGGTTTTGGTATAGGGTACTTTCTTGGGTATGGAATTAGGCTTGTAGCTTCATTTTGGGGATTTACTCTGAACTTTAGCAATAGCCTTGGGCTTGGAATAATTTAGGTATTATGTAGGTTGCTCAAGTTGACACTTTAGGGTAGGGTCAAAAGCATTTTGGATCGTGATTTGAAAGGACCACTGATCTGGGTCGGTAAATGGCTCGGCAGGGGTAATGCCATCCCAATACTTATTTCTCGCTCAAGCTCACTTTTCAAGAGGGGGTTCAATCAGAGATAGATTCACTTTTAGGTTCCCCATAATACTCAGAATGATGTCATGCATTTTGATATTATGTGTGTTGGATATGTCGTTTCAGATGGTCAAATGCATGCATAATGCCATGTACAAGTAACCATCACATAAGAAAGATGAAAATAAATCTCATTGCATTCATGATGAATTCAATACATCCCACAAACAAAATGAGTCCCTTGTAAGAAGGGATTCTCCAAGAGGTATTGATCTCATAGAATCTGATTATTTTCCGATTGGTCACCATTTCAGCTTCAGCATCCTCGATCCACTCTTATCAAACCAGACTCTGAAGTTCTTCATCATATTCCTCTCCTCGGGGGACTTGAGAGATTTCCTTGGCGGGCTCCCTGATTGCCCCTGGTCGTTTATCAGAGAGGTCGAGGTTTCCAATTTCCCATCGTCAACTAGCTTCTGGATCTCCTTTCTTAAAGTAAAACAATCATTGGTTCGATGGCTCAGCATCATATGATAGCTTCAGAAATTGTTCTTTTGTGTTTTTCCCGGCTTTACAAATGGCCTGATACTCTGCAGGAGACCTTCCTTTCTACATCTAAGGAATAGCTTGCTTAATGAGTCAGCCCATGGAGAAATGCCTTTTCCGCTACCCTCGGTAAGTGAGTTTTTGGTATGCCGTGGAATGGAGTCAATGCCAACATTTGTCTTAAGGGGCCTCTTCAGTTCTATTTCATCAGTCAGCCTTGGCAAACCTGAATCTTGAAGAGAGGGCCTTCCAAGGTGTCGAGGGCGAGTGTTAGCCATCTGAGCTTTCTGTTTCTCGCTAGCATCAGCATTGGAGTATAAGAATACTGTATTTTTCATTTTCCCTTCAAGTTCGACCACTCGTGCTTCCAATTCAGTGCACTTTGCTGTCAGTCTTTCTACTCTGTCAAGATCACCTCCCAGCACTTCTCTCAGCATTGCTGCCGCTTCCTTCCTGACCGCCTTTCAAAACCGTGATGAGGCGATATGATCCTCCACGATATCCGTTATGGAGTTGAAGTTCATTGGGTTGGCCATTCTCAAAATCTTTTCCCTTTTTCCTCTGATAAGAACACTTATTAGCATTAACGGGCGTATACACATGAAGAATACCAAATCACAGATGACATAAGCATGAATGCATGATGGGATATGTATGTGCATGAATGATGAGTTGCATATATGATGTCACGAGGGAGGTGATGATGAGGATGATTTTTTTTTTTTGGACATTCCAAGAACACCCAATGCTATGCAAGAAATAATGCGAAAAAATCACGTGTGAACAGCCACACAGACAGGGGTTCGGTGCTTTTGGAGCACTTAGTGAATATCGTGAAATGATCGCGTGTGTGCCATCACACCGACAGAGTTTCGACACCTTGTAGGTCTATGAGATGAAGTGAAATGGTCACATGGGGGCCGGCCCATGGACAGAGTTCTGATGCTTTTGAGGCATATGATATGAGATGATGTTTACAAATAAGTCACGTGTAGGTAGGGACACGGACGAAAATTTGGCGTTCATAGAATGCCTTTCATGATTCAGTAATGCTATGAAATGCCCCTATATGCGTAATAATCTGGTACTCATGGAGCACCTCGAATGATACAATAATGTCATGTAACAATCCAAAATGGATCGCGACACACCAACAGAACTTCGGCATCCCCACGATGCCAATGATAAATGACGTGAAGCCATGCAATGATGTCGTGTGACCTGCTACATGAAAATATACCTAAGACCATTGTGGTCTCCTATTGAATGAAATGGTCTAGTGAAATGGCCGAGTGTATTCCGGTACACGGGCAGAACACGGGTAGTTTTAGGACTCCCGATATGTTATGAAATGAAATGATCGTGAAGGGTATCCTTAGAATGTCCTTAATTTAAATGATATGAAATGACGTGAATGCTTGTGTCACACAAAAATGCAAGTGGCTGCACAAAAATGTGATTAGGATGCATGACATACATGATGATGTCGTGTATGCTTTGCGAAGATAACAATATATACAAATAAAATGTCGTGGCTGCATGAAAATGTGGTTAGAATAAATGCCATGCTTATGTTGATGTCTTGAAAGTGGCTGCACGAAAACGTGGTTAGAATGGCACATAGGCAAAGTTTCGGCGCTCGGGGAGCACCTTGGGTTTTTGTGATGTGAAATGAGATGAACATGCGCGTGGCACATGGTCGGGATTTCGGCGCTCGGGGAGCACCTTAGGTTTTAATGTCATGATATGAAATGAACTCGTGCTTAGTGCACGAATGGAATTTCTATGCTCGAGGAGCATCTTAACTTCCAAATCGTGATATGAAATGAATACGTTCTTGGTGAACGGGCAGAGTCTCGGCGCTCAAGGGAGCATTTTGGGTTTTTTGTGATGTGAAATGAGATGAACATGCGCGTGGCACATGGTCGGGATTTTCGGCGCTCGGGGAGCACCTAAATGATTTGATATGTGAAATGAAATTTTTCGGCGCTCGTGGAGCGTCTAAATGATTAATGTAAGTGATGAAATTTTTCGGCTCTCGTGGAGCACCTAAATGATTTTAATGTATGTGATGAAATTCTTCGGCGCTCATGAAGCACCTAAATGGCTTAATGGATCTTATGAAATTTTTCGGCGCTCGTGGAGTGCCTAAATGACTTAATGCATGCGATAGAATTTTTTGGCGCTCGTGGAGCACCTAAATGATTTGATGTAAGCGATGGAATTTTTCGGCGCTCGTGGAGCACCTAAATGGTGTAATGCATGAAATGTAATTTTTCGGCGCTCGTGGAGCACCTAAATGATTTCCTACTTGGTAGGCGGTGTGATGTGTGTGACCTTTATGGAATTGTTCAAGGCCCACCTGAATGTTTTATGCATGACATACTTTCCATATGGCTACAAAACAAGTCGGATAATGCTTATGACACTCAAATGAGGCATATGAATTAATGTTTTTCACACAATGAGGAAATGCATGGCTGCAAAAATATGGCTAGTGTAAATGTCACACGGGTGATTAATGTATTTTCACGCGAAAAATGGAGATGGCTGTTCAAACGATGTGAGTTAGTATTACACATCTGCTTTATATGTGGTATGTTATGTTCGTGAAAAATGTGGATGATGGTATGTTATGAAGGGACGAGAAACACGTAGGATATAGCACACGAAACGTATTCTTCCAACCTTATTCCTCCAAACGTGGTCAATTTGAGAAAATTCTACCGAGTCCTAAGAGGGGTTCTCTTCGATCACCAACCGGGGATGATGAAGGCGCAATTTATAATATTCACACAACTTATTTTGGTATCCTAAGGGAATCCAACTAGGGTTGCTTAAATGAGTTAGGTCCAAAGTCGGGATAACATCAAGGCTCCCATAGTAAAATATACTCCTCACTTCTCCCCACTTAAGGGTCCGAACGAAGGGGTTCGTACGAGGCTATGAGTGGTGTTTCATATCCGTGCCCCTAAGACCAAGAGGAACATAGGCGACACTTCAACAATTCACCAGGCTAAATAATGGATACTTATCCTAATGCAAGGATGTCTAACTACAAAAATGCATAAAGTGCCATACAAGAATCATCCGCCTTATTTTGATTAGACATTTTTCAGGGCTTGTCAAATTCTTTTAAGTTTTTGAAAAACTTTTGTAAGAAATCCCCAGCGGAGTCGCCACTGTGAGCCGACGACGTTTTCGATGGAACGCGGACTCCCTTTCGGAAGGGGTGCCTCGATTTCGGACGGGCCCCTCCTTCGCGTGGGGTTTTTGGATTATAAATTCGTTTTTAGAAAATCGGATTGGTTCGTAAAAGAATCGAGACCTAAATCTCGATAAAAAGTGTAGGAGTCGCCACCCAGCTCAGCTCGACCGGGAAATTACAGTGTAGCTGAACCAAAGTGAGAACTGCCACACTTTTCAGAGATCTAGATTCGGACAAGTCCCTTATTTCATTCCTAATCAAAATAAAATGGCCAATGTTCTATAACGATACTTTAAATTTCTAAGAATTGATTTTATTGAATAATAACATGCGGCGCGCATACATACATAATAAAAGTTAAGAAATAAATATTTAAAAGGCTTACAACCCGATCGAATGAAAAATAAAAACTCTCAGCCTCACAATAAAAACACCTAGATACACGAGAATCTAAAAAAAATTTACAATCTCCTAAAATACACGAATTGATCTATTAAATACATTAAAAATAAAAGTAAAGAAATTAAAGCTGCAAAACAAATTGTTAGCACAGATATATAGCACACCACACATAGGACTCAAGTTGGACAGAATTGGGAATTTTAGAGTTCGGGGGCATGCATCGGGGGCATGCAGACAGTATGATTCGCAGCAATTGGAAGGCATGGAGTGGTGAATCCTTCCTGCTAGAACACAACCGCCTGTCAGACAACCTACAGGCATGGTCATAAGAACGTTACTGGATCAGACAACATCCGTCCGCTTTCAGCACTATAAAGCAGAACCCTTACGTCGATCCACAAGCAGTGTTCCTCTGCCACAGGAAGAAGGCACTCCTTCACATGATGAGGAGTTTATTGGTGTCTGTCTTAGTTTCCCTCCAGCTCAGTCTCAACCAGCACTTGGTACTTGGGATACTCTTGGTGAACCCAGTGGTAAATATGATTATTATGTTCAGTATAGCAAACCACCAAGTGCAGATATTCCCTTAGACTCTATCCAAGCATCTGGCTGGGATGATGGTGATGATGCTACTGAAGCAGTCTACTCCTTTTCTATTACCACACCTCTACCTGACCTGGATGATTATATTTCAAACCTCAAAATTTTAAACATTATATTTCAAACCTCAAAATTTTAAATCATAAATCTCAAATGTCAAAGACAAATATGAAATTATAAACCATAGTCTTAATAATTGATTAAAAATGACATTACAACTAGAAGTGAACTAATTATGTTTGTCGGTGAATTAATTGTTACCAATTAACAGATTGAGACACCTGACGTACTTTAGAAGTATTGCAAGATAAACTGCTGTACAAGATTAGCTTTTTCTTCTAAGTTATGATGTAAATCCATGTTGGTATTAGGCTTTCTACTTATAAATATGACAGAAATCTTGCAATCTTGTAGTCTTGCATCGTACAGATCATAAAAGAAAAAAAGGCAAGATTTAGCACAGATTTCATTTACGGATATTTAATTATGAAAGTAACATAACAAATAGTTGCTCTTATAATGTGATTATTCATGGATTTCTCCGGCAAAAGGATTTATAATTTCATAGTAATGCCAGGATGGCTTTATTCTCCGCAACCAACACAAATGTGGTGTTATCTGCAGAGAAGTCCTTGCCACGCATTTCACGGATAAGCTCTGCTGCCCTCGATAAATCCTTTTGCCGGAGAAATCCATGAATAATCACATTATAAGAGCAACTATTTGGCATGCAACCATTGTTTTCCATATTTCTGAAAACCTGGTATGCTTCGTCTACGAACCCCTTCCTGCTAAGTCCATCAATTATTATACTAAATGTGTAAACATTTGGATGCAACCTGTCGGTAGAGAGTCTAGATAACAATTTCTTTGCATCTTTAAATCTTCCAGCTTTGCACATGGCCTCAATTAGGATGTTATATGTAAACATATCAGGCTTCAATTTGTTCACTTGCATTTGCTCAAATAAGAACAACCCAATGTCAAGAAACCCATGTTCACAAAAGCCATGCATCAAAGTATTGTAAGTTACTGTATTGGGAATATAGCCACTTCCACAAGACTCCTTAAGAAACTCGAGGGCTTCCCAAGGCCTTCTTGCATGGAATAAGCCGTATATAAGAGACCTGTAGGTATAATCATTAGGATTTAAACCTTCCTGAACTAATAATCACTTGCTTTTCAATCTCGCGATCCCTAATCCATCCAAATTGAGATCAAACCATGCAACCCAATATCAAATTCAATCCAAACAATTGATCTAAAACCCCTAATCGATTGAAGGAGCAGAGAAAGTACTAAATTACAGATCAAAACAGACGAAAGAGGATTTCAGGGGTTAACATATCTAAAACTACATACTTTCACTGATTAGAAATGCAAATATACACTTCTTACCCTGAATCAAGCAATTCACAAACAACAAACAAAAAATCAGAACAAAATTCAACTGAAAATTAGAGCAAAGAGAAATTATTCCAGTTCTCCATAAAAACAGCCAGTTTTATAATAGAACAAAAGATCAAGTACAACCAATCAAACAAGTATTCTAAAGTTGAATTACACACAAAGTTGAACTACAGATAAATCAATTGCTCTTCAATCTCACCAGCTCTAATCCATCCAAATTAAAATTAAACCAAAAAAACCAAAATCAAATTCAATCCAAACGATTGATCTAAACCCCTAATTGATTAAAGGAGAAGAGAAAGCAGAACAAATCACAAAACTTCACAAATCAAAACCCACAAAAGAGTGTTTAAGGGGTTAATTGCAAAAAAGAGGAGAGCTTTAAGCTTACAAGGGACTCAGGGCGGGCGTTGCGGCGGAGGCGTTCCTCAAGCTCCGGATTCTGGGAGCTAGTGAGCTGCATAACGCATTAGCCAATGATACCTGGAACGACGCCGCAAACGGTGGCGAAGGTAAAAAAGAAAGACCTTGAATCCCTCGTTTTCCTCACCAACCATCTCCATGTTTCGCTCTTCTCCCACAGGGACGACATTTTTGAACCCTTTTCAGCTCTACAGTTTTCTCTTTTCAGAGTGAACTATGTGACTAATATTTTGATTCAGTGATTTTTTTTTTTTTTTTTGTTCATTTATTCATAATTTTTGTGATAAATTTGAATATAAATACAATGATACAATTATACTCGTAAAAATTTTTATTCAATTTTTATTTTACTCGTTTTTATAAAAATGATTATATGTTAAAATTGAATTTTTTTTTTTTTATTACACCTTCTAGAATAATTTTCTAATTTATTTTCATTTTGAATTGGAAAGTTCTATATTGATTTTTTATATGTAATTAAAGGCCAGTTTGGGATTGCTATCAGTGAAAGTGCTGTCAGGGAAAGATCGGTTTCACTGCTTTCTTTAAAAGCAGTTTTAAGTGTTTTCCCAGTACTTTTCTGAATACAATCTGATTTTTACCAATCGTGTATTTGAGACTGTTTTCTGCAGCCCTAAAAGCAGCTTTTAGCCAAAGTAAGGTTTTTCATGTTTTGGCTGAAAGCTGCTTTCCACAACTCCTGGTCCTAAATCATTTTTAAGAAAATGTCATGTTAATACTAAATTTATAACCAAGTTATGGTTAGATTAAGGTTAATATAATAATATTGATAGTGGTACTCTAGTGGTTGAATGTAGAGATAGTGCAAGTATTGTTGTAAGAAATTACGAAAGCACTATAATTGTTTATCGGGCGAAAAAGATATAACGGTTTCTTTTACTATCTTTTGGTTGAAACTCATGCTATGCGAGATGTGATTTGTTTTGACGATAATAATGGTTTTGCGAAAGTCATTTTCGAAGATATCACCAGATTCTTTTCATCATGGTAAATTTATTTTTGGGATTAAAGTTATAGAAGATACCATTAGACTCTTTTCTTCTTTTCATGATTGTATTTTCAATCGTGTTAAGAAAACTTGTAATAGGATGACAATAGACCTGTGTAAACGACCCGCGATCCGCAAAGCCCCCCCAAACCCACCCGTTCTGGGTTGGACTTAGACATACATATTTTACTTTAAGCCTAGCCTGGTCCGAACCCGTAGAAGCCCGAGTTAATGATGGATTGGGCTTGGGAACAACTATAAGACCCATGACTGGCCCGGCCCGGATAATTTTATAATATATACTTTTATATTTTTATTTATATAATTATATACTAAATATTTAATCTGAACCATTGAAAAATTTATAGAAGATCTTGACCATTATAATTTCTCTATGAATACTATTTGTAAATTAAATTTGTTTAAAATAAGTTATATTAGAAAAATATAAACATTTATTTGATGGGCTGGTTAAGCTGAGCTTGGGAATGAGGTTCAATTGCCCAGCCCAGCCCGATGTAAAATTAGTGCGGGCTGGGCTGGACTTGGACAAGAGATTTTTATATCAAACCCGATGTAGTCCGGCCCGAGCCCGATCCATGAACAGGTCTATGACACAATGGAGGGGTTATAGACATTAACGATAACTCATTCTAAGCAAGATTATTACAACGAAGATACCTGTAGTTTATACGTAGAGTGCTAATATATCCAGCTATAAAATGAAGTGACTATACCCATAATATATTACAGCCCTAACAATCACGGGCTCAAATCCAACAAGGGCCCAAGTATAGTATGTTGTGGGCCTAAGCAATTTTGGGCCGTTGCTTATCCCCGCTGGGCCTGTATTTACTAGTGTGGCCCTATTTTAATTTAACAACATTTCAAACATTAATTAAGTTATTTAAATAATCAAACAGAAAAAAAAAAAAAAAAAAATCTGTGAAAAATTCATCATATCAAATTATGCTCTTTTTGATTAAATTAATTCAAAGATATTGCCGATAATAAAAACATAAAATTCCTAAATATTATCATGTGCTCTCCATCCTAATTTTCTCTACTTCTCATGACAACCAAACCATAGTATTGGCCAAGTATCTGATTAATTCCCATAACTAAAAATTTTCCAAAAGGAGAATCAAAGTCGTCATAAAAAAAAAAAAAAAAAAAAAAAAAAAAAACAGAATTCAACCAATTCAACAGACAAAAGATTAGAAACTAATTGGGGTCCATTTTGTTGTTCTTTTTAATTTATAGGATTTCTAATTTACTTAATTATAAAAAATAAAATAAAAAAATTAGCCCATGTACTTTAATTTGATCACATTTATGGCCTATGTACTAAGCACAACTCATTATGTAAATGAATTCATCTATTTGAATTCTTCGTATACTTGGGCCCTCTTCTTTAGTTAAATACAAGAAATTTTTATGGTAATTACAAAAAAGAAAAAAGAAAAAAAAAAACTTATCGTTTCACTTTTTTGTAAATACAAGGCTATGGTTTTTTTGTTAAAAAAAGAAGATTGTGTTTTAATATGTTAACAAAAGAAGGACAACTAAAATTAAATCATGACATTATATAGGGTATTCTTGTTCATTTTGAACTCAAAATTTTTAAGTTAGTTAATAAAAATACAATAGACATTAATAATACATTTTGAAAATTTTTAAAAAACACAAATATTTTTTTAAATTAAATAATGATAATAACTTTAAAAAAAATATAACAAATTAAAAAATCTTGGAAAAATATACAAGTTCTTGCCAAAAAAAAAAAAAGTTTCATCCAGCCCAAAAACCTCAATTTCAAGAACAAAACCCATATGAAAAATATTCTGGCTCTGTAAACTTCTAGAGCAGGCATCAGACCCCTACCAAAACAAATTGAAGTGAAGTACCAATAGTTTAAAGCAGGACATTTCGAAATAAATGTAAATTTCAACTTACCTTTTTGCCTTGATATGCATGAAGACAATTTATAGTAATTTCAGGATGGCTTTATTCTCCGCAACCAACGCAAATGTGGTATTATCTGCAGAGAAGTCCTTGCCACGCATTTCACGGGTAAGCTCAGCTGCCCTCGATAAATCCTTCTGCCGGAGAAATCCATGAATAATCACATTATAAGAGCAACTATCTGGCATGCAACCATTGTTTTCCATGATTCTGAAGACCTGGTATGCTTCGTCTAGGAACCCATGCCTGCTAAGTCCATCAATTACTATATTAAATGTGTAAACATTAGGCTGCAACCTGTCAGTAGAGAGTCTAGATAACAATTTCTTTGCATCTTTAAATCTTCCAGCTTTGCACATGGCGTCAATTAGGATGTTATATGTAATCAGATTCGGCTTCAATTTGGTCACTTGCATTTGCTCAAATAAGAACAACCCAACATCAAGATACCCATGTTCACAAAAGCCATGCATCAAAGTACTGTATGTTACTGTATCGGGAAGAAAGCCACTTCCACAAGACTCCTTAAAAAACTCGAGGGCTTCCCAAGGCCTTCCTGCACGGAGTAAGCCGCATAAAAGAGAACTGCAGGTATAATCATCAGGATTTAAACCTTTACGAAGCATTTCATAAAAAAGTTGCTTTGCCTCGTAAATACATTTCTTCTTACCATACCAATTAATCAAAATGTTGTAAGTATAGACATTAGGATTGCAACCCTTTCTCCTCATCACATCGAATACTTTTCTAGCGAGATGCATTTGCCCGTGTAAACCATGTCCATCTATCAATGAACTATAAGTAATGACATCAGGTTCAACACCTTTCTGAATCATTATGCTAAGAATAGCTTGAGCCTTTATTATCATCCCTTCTTTGCAAAGTTCATCAACTAATATACTAAAAGTAACAACATTTGGTGCTATATTATTATCCACCATTTCATTGAACAACACCGAAGCTTCTTTCCATTTGCTCGAATAGCACATACAGTGAATTAAAGAGCTGTAAGTGACAACATCGGCCGAAATTCCTTGACTCTTAATCTCATTGAAGAGGTGAAATGCTTCACTAACTCTGTTATACTTGCAAAGAGCATCAATGGTGGCATTATATGTCACCACATTAGGCTTACAACCGTTCTCAGCCATTCTTTTGAGCACAGACATAGCCACATCCAAATTTCCAATTTTGCATAAACCATTCACAATCACAGTATAAGTATACACATTAGGTCGATGACCCATAGCCACTATTTTGTCAAACAAATCAACAGCATGGCCAATTTTTCCTTGTCTACATAGCCCATCAATCAAAGTTGTAAAAGTTACAATGTCAGGTTGGAAACCAATCTTGTAAATTTTAGCCAAAATAGAAAATCCTAAATCAACACGCTTTAAATGGCAGGAGCAATTAATTAAGATATTACAAGTATAAACATTAGGTGGAATTCTCACCAATTCCATCTGCTTGGAGAATGAAATGGCCGTCTGATAATGTTTCATCCTTACCAGTGCAGACAGCAAGTTATTGAACTCAATTACAGAAGGTCGGGGCTTCACTCGTAGAAGCTTATCAAAGGAAGCGACAACTTCATTGAAATCAGCAGTGCCAGAATTACGGGTATGCAAAGGAGAAATCAAACCTGCAATCAGATGAAATGGAGAAGTGATGGACAAAGCTGAAGATGAAGAAAGACGAAGGCGTCCGGATGTGATGGTGAACATTGTGAGTGCGAATCGAAAATCCTTAACAATTGGAGATGTGAGAGTGAGGGGCGATTTTGGGAAGCTGTTGTGAATGAGAAATCCCTAAAAATTGCAGATCAAATCTTCTTTTTGTAATATTTGATTACTGAAACCATTTTTAATATTACTAAAAATTGTATGAGATTTTGTTGGCCATTTTTTATTTGTAAAATTTTAAACAATTTTTTTAGACTCTAATTAATAAAGGGGATAAAAGAAAAAGAAGACAAAAAAAGTTATTTGTTGTGAACAAATATATATAACATAATGATTAATATATTTATAAAAAATAGGAAAAAAAAAAAAGTGGCTTGACTGGTTTACAAATTAAGGGCTTATCATCAAATAAACTCTCCTAAAATTCTTTTATCTGAAATTTTACACGACATTTTTCAATTTTGTTTATTAAAGTATAATGTATCTTAGTGTGAGAAATTGTAATTGTTCGGGTATGAGTATATTTTTATTAATTGATAATGTAGAAAAATAAATAAAATTATAAAAAATATAAAAGTTACTGAAAAATATCCAAATTTTGCAAGTATGTTGATTAAGGTAAAATGGACCGATATTGTTATTAATTAATAATGTAAACTCATAATAAATAGAAAATTTACTGAAAAATACAAAAATATATATATAAACATTATATTTAATAACTTTACAAAAAGATTTGAGAATTCGGATAATTTTCAGAAATTAATCTATTTTTTATTATTTCTTTTATTTTTTGCATTATTAATTAATAAAAATATATTCAATTCCCGAAAAATTTTAAACCTTCACATTAAGGCTATTGTACTATAATCAACAAACTTCAAAAATTTCAGGTGGAATTTCGAAGATTCTAGTTTTCGCGGTTAGTGTTGGATGATAACCTCTTGATCTGCAAATCATCAAATCATGTGGCATGCTTTTGTAACGTTTTGAAACACAACCCTCGATCTGCAAACCAATCAAACCATAAAGTTTTTATTTGTATTTTTTCCTAGAAAATATGTTAATGTTTTTAAATTTTAATTATAATTTAATTAATAAAGTAAGTAATTATTGATCCTTAAAGTGGGAACAAGTGATGCAAGTTTATTTACTGTGATAAAAAAACAACATAATGATTGCATTTAAGAAAAAATTAAGTTTTTTCTTATGAATTTTAGACAAGTAGTATACTTCCATGTGAATTTTCATATTTGATTTTATTATTAATTTTCCAAATCAAAATATGCGGAATTTCTGGAACACCGGAAAGTTAAACTTGTTGCTTATCGGTTGAAAGGAGGAGCTTCAGTATGGTGGGATCAATGTGTTGAAGTTAAAAGAAGAGGGGGAAGGGATCCAATTCGATCTTGGCAACGGATGAGAGCTATGTTGAGGGAGGGATTTTTACTGCCGGACTATGAGCAATATATTTATAACTCCTACAAGAGATGTTTTCAAGGGAGTAGAAATGTTCTCGAGTACACTGCAGAATTCTTGAGGTTGTCCGCTAGAGCACAATTGGCGGAGACAGAAGTCCAACGAGCATCTCATTATTTAGATGGATTGCGTGCAAACATCCGGGAGAAAATTGGCATTCAAATGATCTTGAGTGTCCAAGATGCAAGAAATCTAGCCCTTAAAGCAGAGATGGAGTTAACTATGAGGCCAAGGGAGAGCTATAGACGGATGGGGGGAGATAACGTTTCTTTTGCTAAGGATCTTCCAAGGAAAATGGACAAAGGGAAGAATGTAGATAGTAGTAGCGGAACGAAGCCAACTTATGGTGTGAAAGCTCCCAGGGACGATGGAAGGAAGCTTAAGGAGGTTACTACACCTCCTAGACCTAATAATCCATATGTTAAGCCGGCTCCATTCAAGTTCTTTAGATGTAATGAGCCCGACCAGAGGTCCAATGAATGTCCCAAGAGAAGAAGTGCTAATGTTATTGAAAGGTATAATAAGGATGATGAAGATGATGAAGATGCGGAGGTAGTTTATTGCGAACCAATTGATGGAGAAAATGGTGAGTTCGAAGAAGATTAAGCAGTTCATGTTGTGAGAAGGTTGTTAGTATCCAACAAGGTGGATCACGGGCAAAGACACCAACTATTCTGAACTCGATGCTTGGTTCAAGGTGGCAAATGCAGTGTTATTATTGATAGTGGGAGTCAAGAGAACATCATTAGCCAAGCTGCTGTGCAAAAGTTTGGGTTAATTCCGGAAGCTCACCCCGACCCATATAGCATTGGTTGGATCAAGAGTGTGGGGGAACTACGAGTTACTCAACGATGTAAGGTACCAATTTCAATTGGTGGATATGTTGACGAAGTTTATTGTGACATAGTAGACATGGATGCTTGTTATGTTCTACTAGGGAGACCATGGCAATTTGATCTTGATGTTTTACATTCGGGGAGGAAGAATACTTACAAGTTTGTGAAAGATGGGGTTAAATGTATTTGACTCCAATGGGTGGTGACTCAAGCAAGAAGAAGAAAGATACATTGATTGTGTGCTCAAGCCGAAAGTCCTTTTTAAAAGAATGTGTGGAGAGTCAACAAATTTTCTTGTTGATGGTGAAGCCTAAAGTTGATGGGAATGAAGAAGGGAAGTCAAATCCTAGCAAGATTGAGCATTTATTGGAAGAGTACCAAGATGTCTTCCCTGAAGAACTCCCTCACGGTTACCTCCATTGAGGGATATCCAACATCATATTGATTTGATTCCGGGGGCTAGTTTGCCTAGTCTTCCTCATTATAGGATGAGTCCAAAGGAGAATGAAATTATGAGGGAGAAGGTAGACGAACTTCTTGAGAAGGGGCATATTCGGGAAAGTATGAGTCCGTGTGCGGTTCTAGCTTTGCTTACTCCAAAGAAAGATGGGTCATGGCGAATGTGTGTTGATAGTAGAGCAATTAACAAGATCACAATCCGATACAAGTTTCCCATTCCTTGACTTGACAACATGTTGGACCAATTGAGCAGCTCTAAAGTGTTCTCTAAGATTAACTTACAGAGTGGCTACCATCAAATCCGAATTCGAGCAGGGGATGAGTGGAAGACCGCTTTCAAAACTCGGGATGGATTGTATGAGTGGCTTGTGATGCCATTTGGATTGATGAATGCTCCTAGCACTTTTATGTGTTTAATGAATCAAGTGCTTTGCGTGGTGATTGGTAAGTTTGTTGTGTACTTTGATGATATACTTGTGCACAGCAAGACATTATAGGAGCATGAGAAGCATTTGAGAATTGTGTTTGATTTGTTGAGGAAACACCAACTCTATGCTAATACAAAGAAATGTGATTTTGTGATGAGGATTTTGGCATTCTTAGGTTATATGGTGAGTGGAGATGGTATCCGGGTCGATGAAGAGAAGGTCAGAGCAATCAGGAAGTGGCCGACACTAATTAATGTTGGGGACATAAGGAGTTTTCATGGGTTGGCTACCTTTTATTGGCTGTTCATCCGGAATTTTAGCACAATTGTGTCTCCTCTTACCGAGTGCTTAAAGAAGGGTAAAGGATTCAAGTGGGGAGATGAGCAAGAGAATAGCTTTGCACTTATTAAAGAGAAGTTGAGTACGGCACCAGTTCTTGCATTTCCGGATTTTGATAAGCTCTTTGAGGTGGAATGTGATGCTAATGGAGTTGGAATTGGTGGAGTTTTGATGCAAGAGAAGAGGCCAATTGCATACTTTAGTGAGAAGCTTTGTGAGCCTAGACAAAAATGGGCTATTTATGACAAAGAGTTCTACGCTATAGTAAGGGCATTGAAGACATGGGAGCACTACCTCATTGGAAAGGAATTTGTTTTGTATACGGATCATCAAGCCTTGAAATACTTGGGGAGTCAAAAGCAATTAAGGAGTTCCATGCATGCTCGGTGGTCCGCTTTTATCGATAAGTTTCCATAGAAACTTATCCATAAATCCGGAACACAAAACAAGGTGGCAGATGCTTTGAGTAGAAGGGTGAACTTGCTAAAAACTCTTGCCCTTGAGATTGATACCTTTGAACATGTAAGAGGGGACTACAAGGGAGATCCGGCGTTTAGGGGTATTTGGGAGAATTACTTGTCCAAAGGTAGTGATGGAGAATATTATTTGCTTGATGGGTATTTAATGAAGGGGAATCAACTTTGCTTGCCAAGTACCTCCATCCGAGAAAGGGTGATCCGAGACTTACATGGGGGAAGCTTATCTGGGCACTTTGGGAGAGACAAGACATTTTAGGCTGTCAGTTCTCGATATTTTTGGCCAAGGATGAGACGAGATGTGAAGTATTTGGTGGAAAGGTGCTACGTTTGTCAAACCGCCAAGGGCCATGCTCAGAACATGGGTCTACACATGCCTTTACCGGTCCCAAATTCCATTTGGGAAGACTTATCAATGGATTTTGTGTTGGGACTTCGTACAACTCAAAGAGGTATGGACTCAATCTTTGTGGTGGTTGATAGATTCTCCAAAATGGCACATTTCCTTCCATGTAGCAAAACAAATGATGCATCTACCATTGCCAAGTTGTTCTTTCGAGAAATAGTGAGATTGCATGGGGTTCCAAAGAGCATTGTTTCCGATCGTGACACAAAGTTCCTTAGCCACTTTTAGCGCACTCTCTTGGCATTGATTGGTTCGTCCTTGAAGTTTAGCACCACTGCTCACCCGCAAACAGACGGTCAAACGGAGGTTGTAAATCGAACATTGGGTAATCTTTTGAGAAGCCTATGTAAAGACAAGCCTAAGGCATGGGATTTTATGGTTGCTCAAGCCAAATTTGAATACAATGGGGCTATTCATTCAGTTACGGGTAAGTCATCCTTTGAGATTGTGTATACACGGGTTCCTAACCATACACTTGATCTTATGGGCATTCCCCGGGGTGAAAAGCATACTGTGTTAGCCGAGAAATTAGCTCAAGAGATCCAAGAGGTGCATGAAGGTGTGAGAGCTCGAATTGAGAAGAACAATGCTAGAGTGAAAGCTATGGTTGATGAGCATAGAAGAGACCTACAATTTGAGGTGGGTGACGAGGTTCTCGTGTACTTGAGCAAGGAGAGACTTGCCAACGTGCCTAGTAGCAAGCTTCGACCTCGAAAATATGGGCCATACAAGGTTTTGAAGAAAATGTCACCAAGTGCTTATGTTATTGACCTTCCAAATTGGTTGGGGAAATGTCACCTTCCTTTAATGTGAGAGATTTGAGCTTGTTCAAAGCCGAAGACTCTCTTCCTTATCCATCAAACAACTTGGGGTCAAGTTCTTCTAAAGAATGGGTGAAAATGATGAGGACATCACAAATATAGCAAACAACTCTCCTTAAGGCAAGGGCATGCCTTATGCTGCAGTAAGAGAAAAAGGAGCAGAAGACTCTTCTGCACAAGGAACGGGCGTGCCTTATGCTGTAGCAAGAGAAAAAGGAGCAGAAGACTCCTCTGCATGAGGCACGGGCATGCCTTATGCTGTAGCAAGAGAAAAAGGAGCAGAAATCTCTTCTGCACGAGGCACGGGCGTGCCTTAAGTCTTATCAGCACCCAGAATTGTGCTTCTTTAATTTCTAGCTATTTACTGTTTTGCCATTAGTAAGGTTATTTTAGTCTTTTCATTTTCATGTGATACCCTAGCTATAAGTACATCATTATCTTGTATTGGCAGCCACTTTTGAACATTTATGCAATTAAAATCAAGGGTTTCAACCCCTATTTGAGAGCTTTTCTCTCCTTCGAAGATCTTTGATCTTTGTTCAATTTCTTTGGTGATTTAGGGTTAAAATCACCCAAATTTCTTTCTCTCATATATTTCTAATCCGTATCAATTTCATAAAAAAGTTGCTTTGCCTCGTAAATACATTTCTTCTTACCATACCAATTAATCAAAATGTTGTAAGTATAGACATCAGGATTGCAACCTTTTCTCTTCATCACATCAAATACTTTTTTAGCTAGATGCATTTGCCCGTGTAAACCATGTCCATCTATTAATGAATAATAAGTAATGACATTAGGTTCAATACCCCTTTGAATCATTGTGCTAAGAATAGCTTGATCCTTTATTATCATCCCTTCTTTACAGAGTTCATTAACTAATAAACTAAAAGTAACAACATTTGGTGCTATATTATGAGCCACCATTTCATCGAACAACACCAAAGCTTTGTTCCATTTGCTCATATAGCACATACAGTGAATTAAAGAGTTGTAAGTGATAACATTGGGCGAAATTCCTCGACTCTTAATCTCACTGTTATGCCTACTATTTTGGGAATTTTATTGGCTATTTATCCCTTTTTCCTATTTAAGTTTCCTTTAATTTGGGGTAAATATATCAGACTTTGTATTTTTAATTGTGCAGGAGCAATTTGGGAATTACACAGCTATTAGAGCAAAAGAAGCAGCATTTTTCGGGTTGGAGTCAAGTGTTCAGTTAATTGTGGGAACTGCAAGCTTAGCCTTGCCCAAGGCTAAGCACCGGATTCAGTAACAGCTCAGCTTTCCTTATCTCCCCAATTTTGAAATTCGAATTTTATTTTAGGATAACATTTACTGATCTTATCTAGCTAGGTCGAATTAGTATAAATAGGGTAGGAGGAGAACTCTTTAGGCATCAATTCTTTTACTTCTTTATTTCTTATTTTGGGGATTGTTAACCCTAGCCTCCATTTTCTTTTTATTTTCAGTAATTTTCTTTTAGTTTTGTAAGTGGTTACTCAAACAATGAGTAACTAACTTCTTCTATTTCAATTGAAAGTTTCGTTTGGTTAATCATCTATTGTTTGTGAGATTTATTTTTCTTAACCATTTAATTTCGAAATTCTATATTTTGTTTTCTTGCTTAAGAGAAATCCCATCTCTAATATAAAGTTTTCTAATTAATCAAAAAGGCCAATTGATTTAATTAGGGTTTGATATTCAATTGAATAACAAGGAGTAAATACGCAATCGTTTATTTCTTTTATTTGCTAGAACATTCAAAAGAAAACAAGATTTAAGTTTGAATCAATATCACGAAGAATTGATTAACTTAATTTGGGTTTTTCTAGATCTTAAAGTTTTCAACAAATTGAATCCTAAACCACGAAGGAAGGATTATTTGATTTGGAAAAGAAACTTAATTAAGTCGTCTTGTTCTGTTTCACTTAAGGAAAAACTGGTTCGAAAGCACGAAGCCTAGAACTTTAACCGAATTGGAATTTTGAGATTTGAATCCGCTTGTCGAGTCTATGATCAAACAATGATGAGATGCCATCGAAGAAACTTTCAATTGAATTGTTAATTAATTGTTATATCTCTTGATTTTTATTTTTGCTCAATTGCACTTTTAAATAATTTTATTTTTCTGCATCATCTTCACTAAACCCCCCCCCCCCCCCCCCCTTTTTATCTTTTACAAATTTTGAAATAAATCGCTTGGTTATTTTTGAGAAGCAAATTAAATCGCTAATCCTTTGGGACACGACCTCGGCTTACCACCTACTACAAATAAATTGTTTTAGGAAAAGACGAGATTATAAAATTATATTTGACGGATTCGGCACCTTTCAAATTTTGGCGCCGTTGCCGGGGATTAACTAATTTTATTTTTTTCTTTTGATGACCAGGTCTGAAACATCGGAAAATCGGAAAATCTACTCTTTGATACAGAGATCGAAAAGACAGCAAAAAGAATTCGCAAAGAGACCCGATTACGAAGAGAGCAACTCAATACAGCTTCTAGCTCAAACGAATCCTCTTCTGACGAATCAGAAAATTCACCCAACGAAACAGAGATGGCAGAAAGAACGTTGAGAGAACTTCAAACCCCAGAAGTGGTTCAGCAACCATTGTGCATAAATTGTCCGCAAGCTGACACGAACTTTGAATTGAAATCAGGTTTAATCCACTTATTGCCAAAGTTCCATGGAATGGAGAGTGAGAATCCTCACATGCACCTAAAAGAATTCCATGTGGTGTGTTCAGGTATGAAACCGAATGGAGTTTCAGAGGAATTGATAAAACTAAAGGCTTTCCCTTTTTCCCTGCAGGATACAGCCAAGTCTTGGTTATTCCATCTTCGACCCGGTTCAGTAAATACATGGACGGATATGGCACGTTTATTTCTGGATCGATTCTTCCCTGCCACTAGAGCAGCCGCAATCCGCAGTGAGATAAGTGGAATCAAACAGAGAGAAGGAGAAACACTGCACGAATATTGGGAAAGATTTAAACGCTTGTGTGAAAATTGCCCACAACATGGAATAACTGAACAATCTTTATTGCAGTATTTTTACCAAGGAATGTTGCCCATGGAAAGACGAATGATAAATGCAGCAAGTAGAGGAAGCTTGATAAATAAAACGCCAACTGAAGCCCGTGCTTTGATCCAGAGTATGGCGGATGATTCCCAACAATTCGGAGTCTGTTCTGAACCGCCCAGGAGAGTTCAGCAGGTAAGCACTTCTTCCTTAGAAGAAAAGATAAATAAATTAACAAATCTTGTGCAAAATATGTCAGTTGGAAGGGACAATCAGCAATCTGTTTGTGGAATATGTACCTCACCGAGCCATCATACCGATTCTTGCCCAACATTTCAAGTGGAGACAACAGAACAAGTAAGCGCAATGGGATTTCAGCAAAACAACCAGCAAAGATACAATCCATACTCCAGTACATATAATCCCGGTTGCCGCGACCATCCCAACTTCAGTTATGGTAATCGGAATCAGCATTACCAAACTAACCAGAAAATTCAGCAACCAACAACTTCAGCTCCGCCCAAACCAGGTTTGTCTCTTGAGGAAATTGTTCATTCTCTTGCTTCTAATGTTCAGCAATTTCAGCAGGACATGAGAACCAGTCACCAAAACCTCGAGAAAAGAATGGACACCATCATCAATAAGCGAACTACAGTCAAAAGGAAAATTGCCGTCTCAAACGGTTGATAATCCCAAACAAAACGCGAGTGCCATAACATTGAGAAGCGGTAAACAGCTGCAAGATACAAAGAAGACAAGTGTGGATCATGAAGAGAAGGAATTGGAAATAGAGCAGCTCGGTTCAGCCAGCAAGGAGCAAGAAGAAATGACAGCCGAGACCCAAAGGGAAATCTCACAACCAAATATCACAGTCCAACCACCTTTTCCCGAGAGGCTTTCGAAGTCAAAGAAGGTAAAAGAAGACAAAGACATCCTTGAAACATTCCGCAAAGTCGAGGTAAACATCCCTTTATTAGATGCGATAAAACAAATTCTAAGGTATGCCAAGTTTCTCAAGGAATTATGTGTGAATAGAACAAAGTTGACTGGTTGTGGTAAAGTTTTGGTTTGTGCTAATGTGTCGGCTGTTTTGCAGAAAATGATGCCCCAAAAATGTCAAGATAAAGGTATGTTTGCAATTTCGTGTAGAATAGGTGATACTCGCATAAAGAGGGCTATGTGTGACTTGGGTGCTTCAATCAATGTAATGCCTAAATCAATTTATAATTCTCTTAATGCTGGTCCATTAGAAAAAACAGGTATAATAATCCAACTTGCAAACCGATCCTTGGTTTATCCATTCGGTATCTTGGAAGATGTTTTAGTTCAAGTAAATGATTTGGTTTTTCCAGCAGATTTTTACATATTGGATATGGAAGATGATTCATCTCCCGAATCCACTGAAATTTTATTAGGAAGACCATTTTTAACTACTGCAAGAACTAAGATTGATGTTCATACCGGAGTTCTTTCTATGGAATTCGATGGGAAAACAGTTAAATTTAACGTTTATGATGCAATGAAATTTCCATCGGAAGTATCCAATGTATGTTGTGTTGATATAATTGAACCTTTATCTCAAAAATTACTGTAAACAATTGGCTGTGACAAATTGCAGGCTGTGCTTAGTGGAATTGTAGACCCACAAGAAGAGAGTGATGCTGAATTGTTAGAAATTTGTTCAAATTTAACAGTGCATAATCCGTAGGTGGGTATTGCTTCTAACGTACCACTTTCAGCAACTAATTTCTGTCAATTGCCATCGGTTTTGCAGGCACCAAACGTAGAACTAAAGGAGCTGCCAACACACTTGAAATATGCCTTCTTAGGGGACAACCAGACACTTCCAGTCATAATTTCGAGTAAGTTGAAACCTGAAGAAGAAGATCAGCTCGTAACTGCGCTTCGGAATCATAAAACAGCAATAGGATGGACAATAGCAGACATAAAAGGAATCAGCCCCACGACTTGTATGCACAAAATTCATTTGGAAGAAGGAGCAATTCCGAAGAGACAGGTGCAGAGAAGATTGAACCCACCAATGATGGAAGTTGTCAAAAAGGAAATTCAGAAGATGTTGGATGCAAATGTGATTTTTCCTATCTCAGACAGCAATTGGGTGAGCCCAATCCACGTGGTTCCTAAAAAGACGGGGATAACCGTGATAAAAAATGAGCAAGGTGAAATGGTTCCCACCCGTGTTCAAAATGGGTGGAGGGTTTGTATTGATTACAGGAAGCTAAATTCTTTAACTAGAAAAGACCATTTTCCGCTTCCCTTTTTGGATCAAATGTTGGAAAGATTAGCCGGTAAACATTTTTACTGTTGTCTTGATGGATATACAGGTTTTTACCAAATTCCAATCGCTGCCGAAGATCAAGAAAAGACGACCTTCACATGTCCATTCGGAACTTTTGCATTTAGAAGGATGCCCTTTGGCCTTTGCAATGCACCGCAACTTTCCAAAGGTGCATGGTAAGTATATTTTCCGATTACATTGAGAAAATTATTGAGGTATTCATGGACGATTTTACTGTATATGGTAACTCATTCACTGAAAGCCTTGAAAATTTGATCAAAGTATTGGTAAGATGTAGAGAGTCTAACTTGGTTTTGAATTATGAGAAATGTCACTTCATGGTTGACCAAGGGCTGGTTCTTGGGCATATAGTTTCATCCAAAGGAATTCAAGTAGACCAATCAAAAATTGATGTTATTAAATCTATTCCTTACCCCGAAAATGTTCGGGAGGTTCGGTCTTTTCTTGGACATGCAGGATTTTACAGGCGTTTTATCAAAGATTTCTCCAAGATCACTCAACCACTTTGCAATCTGTTAAAAAATGATGTTAGATTTGAGATGGATGAGGCATGCAAACAAGCTTTTGATGAATTAAAGGATAAGCTCGTCACCGCTCCAGTAATTCAGCCCCTGAACTGGGAATATCCTTTTGAAATCATGTACGATGCAAGCGACTTTGCGGTAGGGGCTGTACTTGGACAAAGAATTGATAAGAAGCCCCATGTTGTCTGTTACGCCTCAAGAACCTTGGATTCCGCTCAAAGCCATTATTCGACAACAGAAAAAGAACTTTTGGCTATAGTTTTTGCTTTAGAAAAATTCCGTCAATATTTATTGGGCACTAAAGTAATAATTTTTTCTGATCATGCAGCTCTAAAATATTTGCTGAACAAGAAGGAATCCAAGCCACGTTTGATACGTTGGATTTTACAACTTCAGGAGTTTGACATCGAAATTCGGGATAAGAAAGGCAGCGAAAATTTGGTGGCCGACCATTTGAGTCGAATAATGTCTAAACAGGAAGATTGCCCTTTAAATGATCAATTTCCAGATGAAAATTTATTTGCTGTACATACTATAATTCCTTGGTACGCTGATTTGGTAAATTATTTGGTTACAGGACTTTTTCCGGAGGAATTTTCAGCCCATGACAGAGATAAACTTAGACGGGATGCCAAGTACTATGTATGGGACGATCGCTATTTATGGAAGCAGTGCTCAGACCAAATCATACGAAGATGTGTTCCCGAAAGCGAAGTGCAATCTGTTTTGCAATTTTGCCACATAGAGGCCTGTGGAGGACATTTTGGACCAAAACGTACAGCTAGGAAAATTCTTGAGTGCGGTTTATTCTGGCCAACGATATTCAAAGACTCATACCTGTATTGTAAGTCATGTTTTAATTGCCAGAAAACAGGTAACTTAAGTCAGAAAAATCAAATGCCTCTCACTCTAATTATTTCTTGCAAAATATTTGATGTATGGGGAATTGATTTCATGGGCCCGTTTCCTAATTCCTTTGGCAATTTCTATATTCTGTTGGCTGTTGATTATGTTTCAAAGTGGATTGAAGCAAAGGCCACAAGAAAAGATGATGCTGCAACTGTAATTAAATTTGTCAAAGCTAACATTTTTTGTAGATTTGGAACGCCGAGAATTCTCATCAGTGATCGTGGGACGCATTTTTGCAATAAAGTCATGACAGCGCTATTAAAGAAATATGGAGTAAATCACCGGTTGTCAACAGCTTATCATCCACAGACTAATGGTCAAGCAGAAATTTCCAACAGGGAAATTAAATCCATTCTTGAAAAAACGGTGAATTTCACAAGGACTGATTGGAGCACTAAGTTGGAAGATGCCTTGTGGGCATACAGGACTGCCTTTAAAACTCCTATCGGAATGTCACCGTACCGGTTGGTGTTTGGTAAACCATGCCATCTACCGGTTGAATTGGAGCACAAAGCATTTTGGGCAGTCCGGAAATTTAATTTATCCTATGATATGGCGGGGGAGCAAAGGAAGTTACAGCTGGTGGAACTAGAAGAATTACGAAATGAGGCGTATGAAAGTTCCTACATTTACAAAAAGAAAGTTAAACAACTTCATGACCAAATGATAAGCAGGAAACAATTTCAAATTGGTCAGAAAGTGCTGCTTTTTCAATCCAGACTCAGATTGTTTCCAGGGAAATTGCGCTCGCGATGGATAGGCCCTTTCGTGGTGCAAAAGATATATGATCACGGTGCAGTAGAAATTTGCAGTCTTGAAACCGGAAAAATATTTAAAGTGAACGGACATCGGCTAAAACCATTTTACGAAGGATTTGAGGCTCACAGTGCGGAAGAGGTTCAATTAATGGCACCTGAGCAGCAGGGCTAAGCAATGTACATTGTCTAGCCATAGATGTTAACTAGAGGCGCTTATGGGAGGCAACCCAAGATTAGCCTTGCCCAAGGCTGATAATCAGGCTTTTTCTTTCTTTTAGTTTGAATTTTTATTATTTGTCTATTTTCTTTTCATCTTCTACCTTTTTCTTATCTGAATCTCTGCTAATTAAATCTGGGTTTTTCAGGGGCTTAATGAGGAGAAAAACGTTAAGTTGATGGGCCTGGGGATATAAAGCTCTATGTGTGGAGATATTTCAAGTTTTACCATCACTTAAAAGGGTAATTATTTTGGATAAAAGAAAAAAATTTTAAACCCTTTTTAATGTACAGCCGACCCATTATCTATACCCTTTACACACCCATCTCCATCTCATCCTCTCACTTCTCTGCAAATCAAACAAACAAAAAACCCTAAGCCCTCTTTTCCCTTTTGAACTTCAAATCTCTGCTATTCAAAAATCCAGCTATGGCTCGTTTGAAATCGGCGGCCAAAAGAGACTCCGTTCGTCCAGCACCGACCACAGATCCCCAACCACCCAGTCCGCCACCTCCAGCCTCATCGGCGTCTCTCCCTCCTGTAGCAGAACCGGTCGCCGGCGAGATGGAGCAGCAAACTTCTAGCCGCCCGCAACCAGTAAAAAGGGCAAGGAGAAGAGTGCGCAGCACCATTGGAAGAACAGGGGAAATCGAAGATTTGACCTTGGGCGATAATCCAGACAAAGGCGCGTAAACCGAGAAAGAGTACAGTGAACGAAGCGTTGTGCGTGAAGAAGAATCACAGCAAGAAGAAAGTCCAAAACCAGTCCAGAATAAATCACCTCCAAAGAGGAAGAAGAGACAGCCGTCACAACCTGCGGCTAAGAAATCAAAAACTCCCAGCAGGAATCAGCCTATCACTTACACCAGCAGCCCATCCAGGTCGTATTCTTTCCCTCTTTTCTTTTCAAGCTTTATTTTATCTCCTTGGGGGCAAGTAGATTTTAGGTGTGGGGGAGGGATTGAGTTGTGGTTTGCTGGAAAAGGTTGATTGTGACTAAAGTAGGTAGTTTTTTTTCTTTTCCTGCATCTTTCTTCCTGTATACTTTGGTTTGTTTGCGAATGGGTTGTTATTTCTCTTTGCTTGACTGATATTGCGAAACATTTAGCCCTAGGAGATTGTATTTGTCCTGTGAAAGAAATTTCTGATTTTCTGTTTTTGATTGCACTCCATAAACTCTTGCAAAACCACCATCACTTGTTGCTAAATATGCCCTTGATACAGCATTTTATAAAGAAAGTCCTAGCTTAGGTAATTAGGGACTCAAATTTTGAAATATGCATCTTGCATTCTTGCCTTGACCAAGGAAAGCCTGATTCTAACTATTCTTGTTTTAAATTGCTTTGAGAAACAATAAATTGTAGCATGCTGTCTTTATGCATTGGTCCCGCTGTCCAAAATGGTTAAGGGCCGAGCTAGTAGCCGTTAGGAAGGGTAATGTGGTCGGGGGTACTCGGCTCAGCAACCGGGAATGCCTCGATATGCATACTCTCCGAAATAAGATGATTTTGCATAAAAAAAAAAGCTGCTGCATATCTACAAAATTTTAAATTTCTCTTTAGCTTTGACAAATAAGGATTTGGTTAGTGATTAAGGTCTAATTGATGTTAAGTAAGAATGCAAGAAAAATTGATTGTGATCGAGGAGTCCCGAAATTGCCTTGGTATGATGATTAAATATAAGTGTTTATCTTGAGCTTTATGAAGTAATGCAGTGTGTGGTGGGTAATCATGGTTCGGAGTGTCAATTCAAGTCATGAAAACTTAGAAATTCTTGCTGGGGTGAATTACTTTAGAAAGGGCTGAATTTTTCCAAATCAGTTTTTAGCACTTGAGGACAAGTTTGATTTAGGTGTGGGGGTATTTGTTATGCCTACTATTTTGGGAATTTTATTGGCTATTTATCCCTTTTTCCTATTTAAGCTTCCTTTAATTTGGGGTAAATATATCAGACTTTGTATTTTTAATTGTGCAGGAGCAATTTGGGAATTACACAGCTATTAGAGCAAAAGAAGCAGCATTTTCGGGTTGGAGTCAAGTGTTCAGTTAATTGTGGGAACTGCAAGCTTAGCCTTGCCCAAGGCTAAGCGCCGGATTCAGTAACAGCTCAGCTTTCCTTATCTCCCCAATTTTGAAATTCGAATTTTATTTTAGGATAACATTTACTGATCTTATCTAGCTAGGTCGAATTAGTATAAATAGGGTAGGAGGAGAACTCTTTAGGCATCAATTCTTTTTCTTCTTTATTTCTTATTTTGGGGATTGTTAACCCTAGCCTCCATTTTCTTTTTATTTTCAGCAATTTTCTTTTAGTTTTGTAAGTGGTTACTCAAACAATGAGTAACTAACTTCTTCTCTTTCAATTGAAAGTTTCGTTTGGTTAATCATCTATTGTTTGTGAGATTTATTGTTCTTAACCATTTAATTTCGAAATTCTATATTTTGTTTTCTTGCTTAAGAGAAATCCCATCTCTAATATCAAGTTTTCTAATTAATCAAAAAGGCCAATTGATTTAATTAGGGTTTGATATTCAGTTGAATAACAAGGAGTAAATACGCAATCGTTTATTTCTTTTATTTGCTAGAACATTCAAAAGAAAACAAGATTTAAGTTTGAATCAATATCACGAAGAATTGATTAACTTAATTTGGGTTTTTCTAGATCTTAAAGTTTTCAACAAATTGAATCCTAAACCACGAAGGAAGGATTATTTGATTTGGAAAAGAAACTTAATTAAGTCGTCTTGTTCTGTTTCACTTAAGGAAAAACTGGTTCGAAAGCACGAAGCTTAGAACTTTAACCGAATTGGAATTTTGAGATTTGAATCCGCTTGTCGAGTCTATGATCAAACAATGATGAGATGCCATCGAAGAAACTTTCAATTGAATTTTTAATTAATTGTTATATCTCTTGATTTTTATTTTTGCTCAATTGCACTTTTAAATAATTTTATTTTTCTGCATCATCTTCACTAAAACCCCCCCTTTTTATCTTTTACAAATTTTGAAATAAATTGCTTGGTTATTTTTGAGAAGCAAATTAAATCGCTAATCCTTTGGGACACGACCTCGGCTTACCACCTACTACAAATAAATTGTTTTAGGAAAAGACGAGATTATAAAATTATATTTGACGGATTCGGCACCTGTCACTCACTAAAGAGGTGAAATGCTTCACTAATTCTGTTATTCTTGCAAAGTGCATCGATGGTAGCACCATATGTCACCACGTTAGGCTCATAACCTTTCTCAGCCATTCTTTTGAGCACAGACATAGCCACATGCAAATTTCCAATTTTGCATAGTCCATTCACAATCACAGAATAAATACGCACATTAGGTTGATGACCCATAGCCACTATTTTGTCAAACAAATCTACTGCATGAACAATTTTTCCTTGTCTACATAACCCATCAATCAAAGTTGTAAAAGTTACAATGTTAGGTTAGACACCAAGCTTGTAAATTTTGGCCAAAACTGAAAACCCAAAATCAACACGGTCTAAATGGGAGAAGCAATTAATTAAGATGCTACAAGTATAAAGATCATGTTGAATTCTCACCAATTCCATTTGCTTGGACAAAAAAATGACGGTCCGAAATTATTTCATCTTAACCAGTGAAGACAACAATTTATTGAATTCGATAACAGAAGGCCGAGGCCTAACACGTAGAAGCTTATGAAAGGAAGAGAGAAGTTGATTGAAGTCAGCAGTGGCAGAATTACGAGTAGGGAGAGGAGAAATGAAAGCGACAATCTGATGAAAGGGAAAAGGAGTGAGAGATGAAGCAGAAGAAGAGGAAGAAAGAAGAAGGCGTCTGGAGGTGGTAGTGCCATTATCACGCTTGGATGGATGTGCTTGCGACTCAAATCCTTCACATATTGAGATTTGAATTTCTCACCTTGCTATATAGCACTACACATTTAGTAGCACTTCTTCGATTCTAAAACAACAGAGTTAGCATGTGTCTTCCGATTTCTAACGGGCTTACAATGATTATTCCGAATCTATTTGTAAACCTCTTAAATATTTTTTTTCGTTGTAATTTTTGACTGCAAATAAATTTATTTTTCTTGTTTTTACTGTTCTTGTATTTATGAAAAACTCTTATTTTGCTGAAAGATGATTGGACTGTTGATTCTGTTCTCCAATCCATATTATTCTGCCAAATGAGAGTGCTTTTTCTAAGAAAGAAAGTGACATTAGATTGAAATATAATGAATTAATATAGTAGTTTCTTTTTTGTAATTAGTTATATTTATGAGAATGTGATTTCATATTGAATCCATAAATTATTTAGAAACCTTATTACTACTTAGGTGACTTTATTGTCTTAGCTTTGTGGTTTTTACTGTTAATTTTTAGGGATTTTCACTCAATGTTGGCTTATTGTGATCACAAATTATGGAGTTTATTCGTGATGGTGATAAAACAGTGGCAGAATTGATGAATATTGATCGAACTTGGATAAATTCAATGGTGTTTATGTTTTTGATATAAATTGGATCACAATGAATTTGATCCTAGAGCACTCAAGTGCATCTTTGTTGGATATTCGTCCACTCAAAAAGGGTACAAGTGCTATCATCCCCCTTAAAAAAATTTTATGTGTCATGATATGTGACTTTTAATGAGCAAGAAGACTATTTTCTACATCCTTCTCTTCAGGGCAAGAGTCTTAAGGAAGAGAAGGAATCTACTCTTAGGTTTTCAGAGTTTGAACCTTTACTTTCATCAAAACCCTCTCAGCCCTCAATCCAACCAAATATACCAAATGTGAAAACCCCAATCAGCTTGTATCTGAACTTTTAAATTCTCAACCAATCCTTGACACTGAATCGATTCATCGGGATGTGAGATTTGAAAAGAATTTAGTTTATTCAAGACAGAAAGAGGCGATTCCGGAACTTGTGCATGTGCCAGTATCTTATCCAAGTTCTTCAAATGAGGTAACAATTTCTGAATTGCCTACTTTGTAAAGTGAGAATGAGATTCAACATAGTGAGAAAAATCTTGACTTGCCAATTGCCATTAGAAAAGAAACTAGAACATGCATAGATAAGCTACTATATCCACTCTCACACTACATATCCTTTCAAAAGTTCTCCCCAACCTTCAAGGCCTTCCTTGTCAACCTCAATATCATAACCATTCCAAAAACCCTACCCGAGGCATTGTCCAATGAAAAATGGAAGCAAGCCATGGATGTGGAAATGCAGGCATTGGAAAAGAATAAAACATGGAACTTGGTGCAATTACTAGAGGGAAAAAAGCTAGTGGGTTTCAAATGGGTCTATAAAGTAAAATATAGGGTTGATGGGTCAATAGAAAATACAAGGCAAGGTTGGTAGCCAAAGGGTACACTTAGACATACGAAATTGATTATTTGGAGACATTTGCCTCTGTACCTAAGATGAACATAGTAAGAGTAATACTATCTCTAGCTGCTAACCATAACTGGGATATAAAACAGTTTGATGTAAAAAATGCCTTCTTGCATGGAGAACTTGAAGAAGAGATTTACATGGAGATTCCACCAGGTTATGGAACAACAGAAAATACCAATATAGTATGTAAGTTGAATAAAACTTTGTATGTGATTGAAACAATCTCCTCAAGCTTGGTTTGGTAGATTTTCAAAGATCATGTTGGCCATGGGATACAAGCAAAGTCAAGGAGACCACAAATTGTTCATTAAGCATTCAGCTTCAGGTGGAGTCACAGTGTTAGTAGTTTATGTTGATGACATTATACTAACCGGAGATGATAATATGGAGCAATAGGCCTTAAGTGAGTGCTTGGCAAAGGAGTTCGAGATGAAGACATTGGGGGATTAAAATATTTTTTTGGAATTAAGGTGGCACTTCCAGGAAAGGGATTTTTATATCCCAACAAAAGTATGTTACTGATCTACTCAATGAAACAGGTAAGACTGCACACAAACCTGCTAGTACTCCTATAGAGCCGGGTCTCAAGTTAGGAAAAGCAGAGGATGATGTTTCTGTGGACAAAGAAATGTATCAATTGCTTGTAGGATGACTTATTTACTTGGCACATACCAAACCTGATATAGTTTCTCTTGTGAGTTTGGTTAGTTAATTCATGCACAATCCTAAAGAAGTCCACTTACAAACCACTCATAGGATTTTGCAATACCTTAAGGGCACACCTGGCAGAGGAATCTTGTTTCAAAGAAATGGAAATATGACAATTGAAGCATATGCTGATGCGGACTATGCAGGCTCAGTTGTTGATAGGAGATCTAAGATATTGCACTTTTCTTGGAGGGAATTTTGCAACTTGGAGGAGTAAAAAGCAAGGTGTAGTATCACGATCCAGTGCTGAAGCAGAATTTCCTGCAATAGCTCAAGGAATATGTGAATTACTTTGGATGAAAATTATCCTTGAAGATTTGAAAATTAAGTAGGATGGTCCCATGAAGCTTTATTGTGACAACAAATCAGCAATCAGCATAGCACACAACCCAGTTCAACATGATACAACAAAACACGTTGAGATAGACAGACATTTCATCAAGGAGAAATTGGACAGTGGTTTCATATGCACACCATATGTGCCAACACAAGGACAACTTATTGACATTCTCACTAAAGGGCTTAATAGTTCGGTATTTAAGCATATTTTATCCATGATGGGAATGGAAAACACCTATTCACCAGCTTGAGGGGGAGCGTAGGAAATAACTTATTAGTTTACAGTTTGTTAGCTGTGTATATATTATCTTATTAGCTTGTTAGTTTACAACTTGTTAGCTGTGTATATATTAGCTTATTAGCTTGTTAGTTTACATCTTATTAGCTTGTAAACTAGGTCACCAAGTTTAATTTGTTTATAAATAGGCAAATGCTTGTAAGTAATAAATCATCAAGTTTTTTTTTCTCCCATTTTTTTTAATCTCTTCTTCTACTATATTTCTCCTTTTTTACCATAATTCCGAATCTATTTGTAAACTTCTTAAATGTCTTTTTTTTGGCGTTGTAATTTTTTACAGTGAATAAATTTATTGTTCTTATTTTTACTGAAAAACTCTTATTTTGTTGAAAGATGATTGGACTGAGTTACATTAGATTGACATATAACGAATAAATATAGCATTTTATTTTTTGTAATTAGTTAAATTTATAAGAATGTGATTTAACATTAAATCCATAAATTATTTGGAAACTTTATTGCTACTTAGGTAACTTTATTGTCTTACCTTTGGGGTTTTCACTGTTAATTTTTAGGGATTTTCACTCAATGTTAGCTTATTATGATCGCAGATTATAGAGTTCGTTCGTGATGGTGATAAAATAGTAGCAGAATTGATGAATTTTGATCGAACTTGGATAAATTCAACAGTGTTTAAGTTTTTGATATAAATTGAATCACAATGAATTTGTCCTTGACTGAACTCTTCCGAAAGGGATTACCTCATCAAATTAATGGTTCAAAATTTCAGTTCTCAATTTACAATAAAAACATACCTCTATAACTTATTTGTAAAATAATGAAAAAAATAGGGATTTTTTTTTTTTCAGTAGTAGTTTTCCCTTTAAAATTAATTAACATTTGATTTCCACTCAATTTATTTTTAGGGCCTAACCCAGTTTTACTTCTTTTTTTATTTTATTTTATTTTATTTTTTTTCTTCTTTTGTGAAATATAAAAATTAATAAAGGGAACATATTAATAAAGGAAACTCATAAAAGTACATATATAAAAATTTTCAAGACCGAATAAAAGTACAAAGTCATAAAAAAATACATATAAAAATTCTATATAAAACTCATAATATCAAATTATACTCTTTTTAATGAAATTAATAAAAACATAAAATTCATAAATTTTCTCATGTGTTCTAAGACAACCCAAACCATACTAATATAGCTAAGGAGTAGTACAGTAGTACTAGTACTACAAAAAGAGAATCAAAATCGTCATAAATGCATAACAAAATGTGTAAGAAAAATTATAAATAGAATTCAACCAATTAACTAACAGATAAAAGATTATGGCCTATACAAAATATTAAGATTATGTTTTTTTTTTTTAATTTGCTATTCTTTTTTTTCTTTCAAAACCAATAGGCTCTGCATTCAATTCAATGACCTCAAAGAAATGGAGCAAGATTTCAGTTTATAACAGAAACAGAAAGTGATAATCTTTTTTATATTTATAAAACAGAGCAGTGAAGTTTTTTTTTTTTTTGGTTTCCCACCCGGTTCACCCACTGGCTAATCCGGATTCGGGGGTACAGTTTAGGGTTTATAGACTCAAGCCCCCTCCCAAATGCTGCTGCGGGGAATCGAACCTTTGGTTCCTCCTACCAAGCCCAGCCCCCATCGCCACTGGGCCACCAGCAATTGGTTAGCAGTGAAGTTAAATTGGCAACAAAGAGATTAAAATCAACGCATATTGCAGGCCACTGAAACAAAAAGCTTAATCACATACAAGGATTGAGCTAGCAGCCAACTGGCGTGGTGGTGGTGACCTGAGCTACCAGTTTTATGAAGGACCGAATGGTTGCTTCAGTCTTTACTCAACATTCAGATTGCAGACCAAACTGAAACCGATCTGGATAGGACAACAGAACAAAACATTTTGGCTCGCTTCTGTTGGTTTTATCTCCAATGATGCTAATATCCACAGACTCTTAACAATTGATTCAGCACAGTGTTCAAATGCTGCTCATATGTATAGGTCCACAAATAGACACATTCAGTGGAAAATCCAGGGGGTGCAGCAGGGTCCTACAGCTCCGCCATGGCCAGCTGCAACTTGCAATAACTTCACAGAAATTGGCATCCTTCGTGGCTCTAAGACCTGTAAATTGGCTCCATGCATGTTACAGAAATTGAAAAATTTGAAAATATTACTGGGAAAAATATTTACTTCAGAGGATTCACAAACATGTCTGAATACTGCTCAAGACAACACAAAGAGCTTCAACAAGACATAATAAAATAGGGGGATGTGAATAAATTTGTTACATATTTAACAGGTCTTAAGATTTGAGATTCCGAACACTATCTTAAAAAAACTAAAGCCCAAAGTAAATCCAGCAAAAAGCCCGCTATATGCCTAAGATAGTTATAATATTACATTATCTTCATAGGAATATTTAACTGTATATGTTTCAATACTGGCAAATTTCAGCACAACTTAAGTTTCCTAACCAAAGTTTCTTTGCCTCTTTTTGGTAATTGAAGATGTCCCGTCATCTTGTTTATAGGCTGATACGAATTATGTACTATTATTACTTAAGCTTATTCTAGAAATAAAAGTTGAAACAAAAGAGTGTTTTAATCACACATCACTAAGATACATATGATGTGCATTTTTAGAGTCAAGTTACAGAATGGCTCAACTTAAATGTAAAAACGACAAAATTACATATAAATCTATAATCTATTGAATATTTTGAAAAAGCTGCTAACCTTGTAGATTTTCAGGCAAAGATACTTGGCACTCCGTTTATAGCAACATCCTCACTGAAACTGGCTTCACAGAGCAGAGCAGTCCAACCCATATCTATTGGCTGCTGTGCAGATGCAAACACATCAAGCCAAATCAGGATTTAAAACTCATGTATTCTTATGCATAGGAAATGACTCATAAATTTATTTTCTAAAACTTTTACCTTGACATCCATTACAACAGATTCATAGTAATTCCAGGATGGCTTTATTCTCTGCAACCAACACAAATGTGGCATTATCTGCTGAGAAGTTCTTCCCTCGCATTTCACGGATAAGCTCTGCTGCCCTCGATAAATCATTGTGCCGGAGAAATCCATGAATAATCAAATTATAAGAGCAACTATCTGGCATGCAACCATTGTTTTCCATGTTTCGGAAGACCTGGTATGCTTCGTCTAGGAACCCCTTCCTGCTAAATCCATCAATTACTATATTAAAAGTGTAAACATTAGGCTGCAACCCATCACTAAGGAGCACAGATAACAATTTCTTTACATCTTTAAATCTTCCAGCTTTGCACATGGCCTCAATCAGGATGTTATATGTAATCACATCCGGCTTCAATTTGTTCACTTGCATTTGCTCAAATAAGAACAACCCAATGTCAAGATACCCATGTTCACAAAAGCCATGCATCAAAGTATTGTATGTTACTGTATCTGGAAGATAGCCACTTCCACAAGACTCCTTAAAAAACTCGAGGGCTTCCCAAGGCCTTCTTGCACGGAATAAGCCGCATATAAGAGTACTGTAGGTATAATCACCAGGATTTAAACCTTTACGAAGCATTTCATAAAAAAGTTGCTTTGCCTTGTGAATACATTTCTTCTTACCATACCAATTAATCAAAATGGTATAAGTATGGACATCAGGATTGCAACCCGTTCTCCTCATCACATCGAATACTTTTCTAGCTAGATGCATTTGCCCATGTAGACCATGTCCATCTATTAATGAACTATAAGTAATGACATTAGGTTCAATACCCCTCTGAATCATTATGCCAAGTACAGCTTGAGCCTTTATTATCATCCCTTCTTTACAGAGTTCATCAACTAATAAACTAAAAGTAACAACATTTGGTGCTATGTTATGAGCCACCATTTCATTGAACAACACCGAAGCTTCCTTCCATTTGCTCGAATAGCACATACAGTGAATTAAAGAGCTGTAAGTGAAAACATCTGCCAAAATTCCTCGACTCTTAATCTCATTGAAGAGGTGAAATGCTTCACTAATTCTGTTATACTTGCAAAGAGCATCGATGATGGCATTATATGTCACCACATTAGGCTCACAACCATTCTCAGCCATTCTTTTGAGCACAGACATAGCCACATCCAAATTTCCAGATTTGCATAGACCATTCACAATCACATTATAAGTAAGCACATTAGGTCGATGGCCCATAGCCACTATTTTGTTAAACAAGTCAACAGCATGACCAATTTTTCCTTGTCTACATAACCCATCAATCAAAGTTGTAAAAGTTACAATGTCAGGCTGCAAACCAAGCTTGTAAATTTTGGCCAAAACTGAAAACCCAAAATCAACACGCTCTAAATGGGAGAAGCAATTAATTAAGATGCTACAAGTATAAACATTAGGTGGAATTCTCACCAAATCCATCTCCTTGGAGAATGAAATGGCCGTCTGATAATGTTTCATCCTTACCAGTGCAGACAGCAAGTTATTGAACTCAATTACAGAAGGTCGGGGCTTCACTCGTAGAAGCTTATCAAAGGAAGCGACAACTTCATTGAAATCAGCAGTGCCAGAATTACGGGTATGCAAAGGAGAAATCAAACCTGTAATCAGATGAAATGGAGAAGTGATGGACAAAGCTGAAGATGAAGAAAGACGAAGGCGTCCGGATGTGACGGTGAACATTGTGAGTGCGAATCGAAAATCCTTAACAATTGGAGATGTGAGAGTGAGGGGCCATTTTGGGAAGCTGTTGTGAATGAGAAATCCCTAAAAATTGCACATCAAATCCTATAAGCTGTTCTTTTTGTAATATTTGATTACTGATTAATATATTTATAAAAAATAGGGAAAAAAAATGGTTTGACTTATTTACAAATTAAGGGCTTATCATTAAATAAATTCTCCTAAAATTCTTTTATTCTTCGAAATTTTATGCGATATTTTTCAATTTTGTTTATTAAAGTATAATGTATCTTGGTGTGGGAACTTGTAATTTTTCAGGTATGAGTGTATTTTTATTAATTAATAATGTAGAAAAATAAAGAAAATTATAAAAAATATAAAAGTTACTGAAAAATATCCAAATTTTGTAAGTATGTTGATTAAAGTACAATGGACCTATATTGTTATTAATTAATAATGTAAACTCATAATAAATAGAAAATTTACTGAAAAATATAAAAATATATACATAAACATTATATTTAATAACTTTACAAAAAGATTTGAGAATTTGGATAATTTTCAAAAATTAATTTATTTTTTATTATTTCTTTTATTTTTTTTTTTTTTTTTTTTGCATTATTAATTAATAAAAATATATTCAATTTTCCGAAAAATTTTAAACCTCCACATTAAGGCTATTGTACTATAATCAACAAACTTCAAAAATTTCAGGTGGAATTTCGAAGATTCTAGTTTTCGCGGTTAGTGTTGGATGATAACCTCTTGATCTGTAAATCATCAAATCATATCGCATGCTTTTGTAACGTTTTGAAACACAACCCTCGATCTGCAAACCAACCAAACCATAAAGTTTTTATTTGTATTTTTTCCTAGAAAATATGTTAATGTTTTTAAATTTTAATTATAATTTAATTAATAAAGTAAGTAATTATTGATCCTTAAAGTGGGAACAAGTGATGCAAGTTTATTTAATGTGATAAAAAAAACAATTTAATGATTGCATTTAAGAAAAAATTAAGTTTTTTTCTTATGAATTTTAGACAAGTAGTATACTTCCATGTGAATTTTCATATTTGATTTTATTAGTAATTTTCCAAATCAAAATATGAAATAGTATCAGAATGGTGCGAAATTAGAATCAAAATCACAATTTATTATTTATATTTGGTTCCGTCATTAATCAAAATATAATTATTTTCAAATTATATTTTTGAAATTAATCATAATTTTAATAAGCATAAAATCAAATAATGATAATAATAAGTTATGAGTTAAATTAAAGCTAAAATCATCTTTTATTATTATTATTATCTTTTTTTTTTCTCTTCCATTAATATGAACTAACTTATGACCAGTGCAAATGCAAGATTTTTTTTTATATTTATTAAAGTTAAAAAATTTCAATTTCAATTATTATTCACTCTTAATTTCTTAATTAATTGTATATGTATATGATAAATGAGAAACGATATAGGTAAAATATAGAATAATCATTTAAAAAAATAAAAATAAATAAACTAAAATGGAAAAAATAATAAAAATTCTAAAATAGGAGAATTTGTCCCAATCATCTCTAGGATTATTTTTTGTAAAAATAATTAAATATAAATATATATGAGAAATTTTAGTAATACGTAAAAGATTATTTTTTATTTTAATAAATTAAGAATTGAGATGTAATCCCAATGTTTATTCATTTATATTATATATAGATATAGATTAAGTTATGTTTTTGAAGGTATGCCAAATTGGATGTGTAGTATATTTTTATAGTTCTAGACATTACTTATTCTTTCTACAACAAAAACATTTCAAAAATATCAATTACAATTTCAGGAAAACAATGTCGCTATTAGTTTATGATTACAAAAAAAAAAAAATGCTTTGTGCTCTCTTTAATGAATAGGAACCATTGTCATGATCCCTAACAATTATGGAAAACAACCTGCAAAAATTGAAGGACCCAAGAGGAATACTAACAACACCCACAAGGATCAATCTAAAAAACAATCAACCAATAATCAACCCAAAACACCAACCAAAGAAGCAATTCAAAAACAGCAAGTATGGAAGAATAAAGGATAAACACGAACGCACGATTTATACGTGGAAAACCTCTTCGGTGTGAAGAGTAAAAACCATAGGACTTTTGAGGAGTCCACCCTTCTTCTCTTATTATGATAAAATTGAGGGCAAAATAAACCCAATACAACCTGACAAGAGTTTACAACCCACCAACAATCATCACAACGTCAAAGAAGAACAAAAAGTGCAAGAAAAACCTTAAAACAGCTCAAAACCCCCAACTTTCTGCCCACAATCTGCCCAAGTACGAAAAATACCCTCTGGACCTCCGACGACGATCTCCACCGTTCAGAACAAGCATACATATGTCAGAAAGACACTGTAAAAAATTGACGGTGATCCAACGGTCCGAACTCCGGAAAACGGCAAAAGAAGACAGCTGGGCGGATGGAGATAAACCCAGAATTGTGGCTGCTCTTTTTCTCTTTTTCTTCACTTTTCCCCCATAAAAAAAACACCATATAATGCCTTATATAGTCCTCAACCTTCACCACTCAAAAAGCCCAAAAGATAATGATTAATGGGCCACAAATATGGGCTGGACCCATAACAATCTCCCCCTCCAGCCCATCACGGGGAAGATGCAAAACCATTTCTTTATTGCTTGAATTTCATCCCGGAGAGCTTACAACAAAGCTCAAGCTTGCTTCCGGGAACCACCTTCGTTAACATGTTTGCCCCATTCTTGTCTGTGTGGACTTTCTTCAGCTTCAATTCTTTTTCCTCAACCACATTTCGCAACCAATGATATCTAATATCAATGTGCTTGGTGCGAGCATGATACATAGCATTCTTGCTCAAATCCATAGCACTCTAACTGTCACAGAATACTACATAATCACTTTGCTTCAAACCCAACTCTTGAAGAAATCTCTTCAACCAAATCATCTCCTTACATGCTTCCACAGCTGCTATATACTCTGCCTCAGTAGTAGATAATGCTACACACTTCTGTAGTCTGGATTGCCAAGAAATGGCTCCCCCTGAAAATGTAAACACATAACCTGAGGTAGACTTTCTATTATCAAGATCTCCAGCCATGTCTGCATCTGTATATCCCTCAAGAATCGGTTTGCCACCTCTAAAACACACACTCAATTTTGAAGTGCCACGCAAATACCTGAAAATCCACTTTACTGCATCCCAATGAACCTTACCCGGATTAGATAAGTATCTGCTCACCAAACCAACAGCTTGTGCTATATCTGGCCTTGTACATACCATTGCATACATTAAGGAACCAACAGCAGAAGAATAAGGAGTGGAAGACATACTTGCTTTCCCATCCTCAGTCTTAGGACAATCTTTTTTACTCAACTTGAAATGAGCTCCTAAAGGTGTGCTAACCGGTTTGGCATGTTTCATATTGAACCTTTCAAGAACCCGTTCAATATATTTTTCTTGTGATAACCACATCTTTCCAGCTTTTCTATCACGAACTATCTCCATGCCTAAAATCTGCTTTGCTGGACCCAAGTCTTTCATGTCAAATGACTTGGACAAACTTTTCTTTAAGTCGTAAATCATTTCTGAATCTTGTCCAACTATCAGCATATCATCTACATATAAAAGAAGGATGATGAAGTTGCCATTGGGGAACTTTCTAAAATACACATAAGGATCTGCTAAAGTTCGTTTATAACCATTGCTTGTCATAAACGAATCAAATTTTCGATACCATTGCCTTGGTGCCTGTTTGAGCCCATACAAACTTTTCTTCAGCTTGCAAACAAACTTTTCTTTCCCCTTCTCTTCAAACCCTTCAGGTTGCTCCATGTAGATCTCTTCATGCAAATCACCATGTAGGAAAGCAGTTTTCACATCAAGCTGCTCCAACTCCAAATCAAAACTTGCAGCCAAACCCAATATAGTTATGATAGAAGTCATCTTGACAACGGAGAGAAAATCTCATCAAAGTCAATTCCCTTCTTCTGGTTGCATCCCTTTACAACTAATCTGGCTTTGCGCTTTACTATCTTCTCACCATCTTTCTTGTTCTTGAAAACCCATTTGTTTTTCAAGATCTTCCTGTTCTCGGGAGGCTTCACAAGCTCATATGTTTCATTCTTTTTCAAAGAATCCATCTCTTCCTTCATAGCATCAAGCCAAGAATTTTTTTTCTTCACTAGACAATGCTTCTTGAAAGTTTTCTGGCTCCCCCTCATTAGTGACTAAAATAAACTCTGAGCTTGAATACTTTGTAGAGGGTTTTCTTTCTCTAGTTGACCTTCGAACTTGTCTCTCTTCAACCAAAGGAGCTGGTTGCTCCCCCTGCTCATGAACATTTTCAGAATCATTTTGAGCTTCATGTGGAGCATTCACAACTTCTGGTACACCAGCATCACCATCAACAAAATCTGATGCATTACCATCATCATTAGGCTATGCCTCCTCAATACCATCAAGTGTTGCTTCAACATTCTCATTTGTTGGCTGTTCAACAAAAATAGGAGTAGAAACAGAAGAAACATTAGTGATATCCAAAGGCAACTCTGTAGTAGAAGTATACCTTGTACTTAGTAGATCTGCACCCTTCTCGTGCTCAAAAAACACTACCTCTCTGCTTCTCACTACCTTTTTTTTCTCCGGATCATAAAGCCTAAAGCCATACTCTTCATCACCATAGCCGACAAATACACAAGGATTAGTCTTGGAATCAAGCTTTAATCTCTCTTCTTTTGGCACATGCATATACGCCTTGCATCCAAAGACTCTCAAGTGTGAATAAGAAGGATTTTTACCCTTCCATACTCTTTCAAGAATGTCAAGACCAAGAGGAATCGATGGTGATCGGTTGATCAAGTAGACTGCTGTATTCACAGCTTCAGCCCAAAATGTCTTTGGAAGGTTCGACATTTTAAGCATACATCTCACCTTCTCTACAATGGTTCTGTTCATTCTCTCTGCTACACCATTGTGTTGTGGGGTGCCAGGAACTGTTTTCAAATGTCTAATGCCATGATGTGAGCAATAGTTCTCAAAAGCTTTAGAAGTATACTCACCACCATTGTCAGATCGAAGACATTTCAACTTTCTTTCTGTCTCTCTTTCTACCATGGCATGGAACTTCTGGAAAGTTTCAAACACATTTTTAACATGTAAACCCAAGTCTTCCGAGTAGCATCATCAATAAAAGTGACAAAATATTTGTTGCCACTAAGTGATTCCACCTCTAAAGGACCACAAACATCAGAGTGTATCAACTCCAACTTCTCTTCCTTCTTTGTAGACTTCTTCGAAAAAGAAGCTCTATGTTGCTTTCCTGCCAAACAGTAATCACAAGGATCAAGTGAAACAGATTTATCAACAGGAATAAGAGATTTACCTGCTAGAAGCTTTATCCCTTTATCTGTCATGTGTCCCAATCTTTGATGCCATAAATTTGGAGAGTTCTTTTCTTCAACTGCATTCAGCTCACCAGAACATACATTCAAGTATGTTTTATACAATGAACAACATAACTCGCCTCGAGCAACTGTCAGTGAACCCTTGGTCAATCTCCACTTGCCATCTCCAAAGGTATGCCTGAACCCTTCTTGATCAAGAACATTTGCAGATAACAAGTTAAGGCGTAGATCGGGAATATGGCGCACATTCTTCAATGTAAGCATGCACCCAACACTTGTCTTTACCCGAATATCACCTAAACCAACAATGCTTGCTGAGCTTTGATTCCCCATCTTGACACTACCAAAATCTCCTGCTTTGTAGTTCAAGAAGTACTCTCTTTTAGGAACACAGTGATAAGAAGCTCCAGAATCAACAAGCCACTCTGTGTCTGAGCTATCAACATGATGACACTCACTAGTTGCACAAATCAAAGTGACTTCAACATCATTTTTAGAAGCGGTTGCTGCTGTATTTTTGTCATCTCCCTGCTTTTGTGAATCTTTCCTTTTGCCTTGTTCTCTTTTCCAACGGTAGCAATATTTCTTGATGTGACCAGGTTTCTTGCAGTAGTGACATACCATAGTATCATTCCCATCTCTGGATTTAGACCTGCCTTTTGAGTTACCATGCCCCTTATGACCTCTACTCTTGCTTCTGCCTCTGTTCTCAACCACAAGAGCATGTGAATTATCAACTCCCATCTCCTTTCTTCTTATCTCTTCATTGAACATACTTTCTTTTATCACATCCAAAGAAAGTACACCATCCGGAGCAGAGTTACTAATAGTCACCATAAGAGTTTCCCAACTATCTGGCAAGGAGCTTAATAGAAATAAAGCCTGTAACTCATCATCAAAACAAACTTCATAGTAGTGAGCTTATTAATAATATCTTGAAAATCACTAAGATGCTCAGAAACTGACTTCTCTCCCTTCAGCTTCAAATTAACAAGCCTCTTAATCAAAGATGCCTTGTTATGAGCAGTCTTTCTTTCATAAAGACCTTCCAATTTCTTCCACAAATCATACGGGTCAGTCTCTTGAGAAACATGGTTGAAAATGCTAATATCAACCCACTGTCTAATAGTCCCTAAGGTCTTTCTTTTCAATTTTTCCCATTCTTTATCTTCCATTTTTTCCGGTTTAATTGGCCTAGACACACTACCATCCGCTTTGGTTTCTGCATCAATTGTGTCATACAAGTCTTTGCAAAATAACAAATCTTCCATCATAGGTCTCCATATGGAATAATTGGTTGATGTCAGTAATTTCATGGAACTACTACTACTGGACTCCATAATTAGTTCCAAATTAACCAAACCTGGCTCTGATACCAATTGAAGGACCGAAGAGGAATACTAACAACACCCACAAGGATCAATCTAAAAAACAATCAACCAATAATCAACCCAAAACACCAACCAAAGAAGCAATTCAAAAACAGCAAGTATGGAAAAATAAAGGATAAACACGAACGCACGATTTATACGTGGAAAACCTCTTCGGTGTGAAGAGTAAAAACCACAGGACTTTTGAGGAGTCCACCCTTCTTCTTTTATTATGATAAAATTGAGGGCAAAATAAACCCAATACAACCTGACAAGAGTTTACAACCCACCAACAATCATCACAACATCAAAGAAGAACAAAAAGTGCAAGAAAAACCTTAAAACAGCTCAAAACCCCCAACTTTCTGCCCACAATCTGCCCAAGTACGAAAAATACCCTCTGGACCTCCGACGACGATCTCCACCGTTCAGAACAAGCGTACATATGTCAGGAAGACACTGTAAAAATTGACGGTGATCCAACGGTCTGAACTCCAGCAAACGGCAAAAGAAGACAGCTGGGCGGATGGAGATAAACCCAGAATTGTGGCTGCTCTTTTTCTCTTTTTCTTCACTTTTCCCCTATAAAAAAAACACCATATAATGCCTTATATAGTCCTCAACCTTCACCACTCAAATAGCCCAAAAGATAATGATTAATGGGCCACAAATATGGGCTGGACCCATAACAACAAAAATAACTGAGCCAATGGCAAGGGAATGAAAAGCACAATATCTTGCTTTCAATCCCATTTAACAGCCTGACGAACATCATAATTAGTTTTAAAGCTGTAAAATCAGACTTTTGGCTACTAAGAAACAGGACAGTAATTTAATCGCTATGTAAGATGGCACTTTTACTAATTAAGGAATAGAACCAAGTATCGACAAAGTTTCTAATTTTTAACATCTATATTTCATGACAACAGATGAACATGTGGTAACAAGTACCAATGTCTCCAGAACAAAATGTATTTTCAAAATTGTCAGATTCCAACAATGATCAACTGGCGGGTGTTTATGATTATGCATACAAGAAAACATCCTCAGATAACCGAAAAGCATGTTCTTCTACAGACCACTGCTTTTAAATCCTCAATTTAGTTATGGCCCCATAGTGCACAAGAAAACTACATACCATATTGATATGGTAAGCTGAGAAGGATTCAGAGACTTACTTACTGGCATTGATTCATTCAATGTTTTACCACCTATGAGACCTCCACTCCGAAAGTTCTTAGGAAAGACATCACTGCCAAATTTGTGATCCCTATCACTCTTCTACGAGATATCCTTCTTATTCACTTGTATTTGAGTGTTATTGCAGGAGAAGCTATAAGTATCATTAAACAAACTCTCCAAGCTATAAGACCACAAGGTACAATTGCAGCGTTCCCCCATTTGTATCTTCAGGCTCACAAGCTTCCTGATTATTCTCACCGCTACGACTTCCCAATTGCCGGTCACTTCGGCTTTTCACATACCTGAATTATTAACAATCATCACAATGTTACCATCACAACAGACAAACTCAATTAACCATGCTTGTAAGTTCCTCTCAACCACCACTCTCCAATTTAGCAAGATTTGAATTAACATAGGTACAATCAGCATCTTTATTATAAAAGTGGCATTTTTAACTATGTATCAACTTATCAATAAACGAGATAAAAATGGAATTGAGGCAGCACCACAGTTTCACTTTAAGCTCACTATAGACATCAAAATTCAAGCTAAACTATGCTTTAATCTTTCATTTTTCAAAAACTGAATAATTGTACGATTTATATAAATCTTAGAGGAATTAATACAACATGTTTTAGCATTCCCTACAAAACACAGAGAGCTCCACGAGACCATGAAATCCTTTTCTTTGATAAAACAGGCATAGAGGTTTGAGATTTCCAACAAAACACCGTAAAAAAATCCTATAATACCAGTGCAGTATATTTTTACATGCAGGTTTAAGTCAAGCGACATAATAATTTAAATGTAAAAGGAAGATGTATCAACTTTATAAATACTCATTTCAAAAACAAGAAAGTAGATTAATCTATTGAATATTTTAAAAAAGCTTCTATCTCAGACTTTCATGCCTTGCAATAAACTTGAGATTCACCGGTTTCAACGGAAACAAAGTTGATATTCTGCAAAAAATTGTACTACACTAATTCGAAAATCATGTAATCATATACTGATTTCGTAGCATACATATTTATAGGCTCAATGGATTAGATGTTCAAACTTCAAACATTATTCAACTGTGACGTTATTATTTGAGCAATTAACATTAGATGTTCAAACATCATCCAACTGAAATAAAAATTTTGAGCAATTGACAGCTTCTTTGATTTACTGCTCTAATCTCAGTTTCTATTCTAACATCACAATTTTACAAAATCAAATTGCTTATTAGTAAGCTGCTGCCCACGCAAATAAGACAACACTGAGTCAAGCCATTGAACAAAGTTGAACAACTAATCAAACCACACAAGTTCTTCAAAAAAAAGTTTCATCCAGCCCAAAAACCTCTATTTCAAGAACAAACCCCATATAAAAAATATTCTGGCTCTGTAAACTTCTAGAGTGGGCATCAGACCCCTGCCAAAAAAAATTGAAGTGGACTGCCAATAAGCAGGACATCATCATTTGTAAGCAGACGTAATAAATGTAAATTTCAATTCATCTCCTTACCTCGATATGCATGAAGACAATTTATAGTAATTTCAGGATGGCTTTATCCTAGTACTTTCATGCATAGGAAATGACTCATAAATTTATTTTCTAGTACTTTTACCTTGAAATCCATTACAACAGATTCATAGTAATTCCAGGATGGCTTTATTCTCCACAACCAACACAAATGTGGTGTTATCTGCGGAGAAGTCCTTGCCACGCATTTCACGGATAAGCTCTGCTGCCCTCGATAAATCCTTTTGCCGGAGAAATCCATGAATAATCACATTATAAGAGCAACTATTTGGCATGCAACCATTGTTTTCCATATTTCTGAAAACCTGGTATGCTTCGTCTACGAACCCCTTCCACACATTTCCCGTCCCATACCCGTGACGGGTAATTTTTTTGGAACCTGTACCCGTCCCATACATTTTTATACCGGGTTCGGATAGTCCCATTAGGATTGGGTACTCCCGTGTTTTACGGGTACCCATACCCGTTGCCATCCCTAGATATCCCTAACAATTGCGCATGAAATTTTATAATAAAAAAATAAAAACTAAAAAATTATCTTCCAAAACGTGATAAATTGAACCTATAATTTGACGGTTTTGTATACATTCCTTAAAACTATTTTATCCTAAAATTTTACAAATTTATTAACTAAAATAAAATTAAAATTTCAAATTTTTCGAGAAAAAAATATATTTTTGTTTTTGTTAATGAAAGGATTGAAAAATATGAAAATAATAATAATAACAAAGTGAAAATTCTAAAATTGCATGTCAAAAAAATGACCGAACTAAGAGACAAATGCAAAATTAAATTAAAATTATAAAAGAGGATAAAGAAACCAAGGAATTTGATGTGGGAGATTTTAAAGAGCGTATTTTATGAATTTGTAAAAGTTTTTGGACTATTTTCATATTTAATCATTCTTATATATGTATTTTAGGAATGAATGACTAAATAGGAGTATTTTCATAAAAAGCCCCAAATGTATTAAAAACTTTATGATTTTACGATTAGTAATTGATGAATCAACTAAATATCACAAATAAAAAACGAATATGATGGAAGTGAACCACTAATTCATGAATTATTAACATATCAAATAAGTTTTATAAAAACAGTAAGATGTCAACGACGAATATAGAAGGAAAGTAATAAAACAATTAAAAAGGAAACTGCAATCAATCAAAATTCTTAAAATTTGAAATGTAAATTTATTTTAAAAAAGAAAATCAGTTACATATATATATATATTTTTTTTATCAATTAAATGCACAAAAGTCAGTTAATTACATATTCCTAAACTTGAAGAGCCACAATTGAAAAATCCTTATAACTGTATCGTCTTCCCTTCTCTAAAAAAAATTTACTTCCGTGTTTCTACTATAGAAAATAAAATTATAATTAAAACATATAAGTAACAAAATCCAATCAACATAAAAAAAAAAAATTAACTATGAATAAATAACCAGTAACCGATTGATAAACATATTATTTACTGTATGTAATCCAATTATATTCTATCACATATTAGGTTAACCAAAGTCAAAATTTGTTATTACAAACATCATATAGTAATTAACAATAATCTAAAACTAATTTGACAATAATCCTACAGTATTTTAATTATAGTCCAACAATATTGTAATACTGATCCAATAATTTTTGTTCAAATAACTCCACAACAAATAAAAAAAAAAAAAAATCAACTTTTTCTTAAAATAAAACAATACTACCAGAAATTAACAAAACACAACATATCATATACAAGTAATAAAGTGAACACTACCTCGTCATTTATTAACATAGTTGTGAAAACTGGACCGGACCGGCCGGTTGGACCAGGTTCGATCTGAACCGGAGATCAGACCGGTCGGTTTCTATCTGGTTTTCACTTTGATCAACAACCGGTCAATTTTCGGTTGGACCGGCCTGTCGAACCGTAAAACCGTGAATCGGACCGGTTTTTCGGTTTGACTAGACTTTTTTTTTTTTTAATTATTTAAATATAAAATTTAAGTTATTATTTTGAGGTGTTTTTAATTAAAATAAAATTTAGTTTGTATTTTTAAATTATTTTAAATTAAATTGACATTTAATTGTAACTATAAAAACTATATTTCATAAATTGAGTTTTTTAATTAGTATATTGTGTTTGAAATGCTTAAACTTAAATAATTCTAATAAAAATATTCAAATTTTCATAAATTATAAATGTAAAAATAAAAATATTTTAATATATTTATTAAATCCGGTTCGATTCCGGTTTATTCCGGTGTAATCCAAAATCCATGAATCCATCCCTTCACCGGCTCGATGACCGGTCCGGGTCTGAAAACCATGTTCATTAATTAGTTCCGGATCAATTTCTACTATCTCGTTTTGGCCAATCACCATAAATTTAGTTTTAGCTATATATAGTAAAGGCCACGAACTGATTAACGACATAGAGGGAGAACTGATTAACGAACTGGTTAAAAATTGATTATTAATTAATTATGGATTGATATCTTATTAGATAAGTATGTACTAATGACTATTTGTAAAATTATTTCATTAGTAATTGTTGCTTACCAGCTCGGGCTTTAAGAAGAATTCTCAAGCTCAAACTTGGGCTCGGATAGATCCGGCCCACATAAAAATCTCTGATGAGATTTGGTGTGGGCCTGGATAGAAGCCCACAAACATATCTTCTCTATTTCTCAACCTACCAACGTTGTTTTATTTATAAGGACATTTTAGTATATTAATAAGAAATAATTATAGCAGTACTAATCTAATCTAAAAATGTAATTTAGAGAACTATTAAACTTCATCTTTATAAAAAAAATTTTAAAAAAAAAAATTGATCTTAAAATAAACATAATTAAATAAAGTGGAAATTCAATAGTGTTTAGTCCTATTCAGAAATTATATATAAAAGGTTATTTTCAACATTTACTTATCACTTTATTAGAATAAATTTTTCGATCAATTTGTTTCATAACAGAGTATTGGAGTACCAAAAGTTTGAGGGTCCAAATCCTAAAAATTTTACATCTCAGTGATTGCATGTATAATTTTTTGGTATTAACCACAAGTATTTTTCATTCAGATGATCTTGTTCGGGGTTTAGTCATAATTAAGTTAAAGCTCATCACGTTTTCTGACGGATATAGTTAATGGGATTCAAGCCTGAATCTCCTCCCACATACTCAGCATGCATTGCCAACTGAGCTACAACTCGTAGGTATTGCCTATGCAATTTACCCCGTAATGCATAGTACTTAATTTGACATCTTACTCGAGTCATGAAAACTCAAATGGCTGAAAAATTTTAAAATACACAAAATTGGACCATTGCATTCTTTTGTGGTTTTCCCTCTATATAATATAACTATGGGTATTAATTAGAATAATTAGATTAATGTGACTTAACATTGCACTAATAAATATTTGAGTATAGTTGCAAATTGGTCACTTTAAAAAGATGGTCCAGTACGTAGAATCCTGACATCATCATGTAATCAGATGGTTAAAAATGGTCCCCTCAAATCTCAGTTGAGTTGTCTTGATTGAAGAGAAATAATATTATGTGAATGTGGTCACTCACTCACCATACATATATTACATATATATCATATCATATTCAAGCACAAGCCATATGTCATACCCCTTGTTCTAAATGACAAATTTATCCTCTTACACCTATATTATTGTTCTACTTTTTAATCATGGTGATACAATTTTTTTTTTTTTTTTTTTTTTTTTTTTAAAGATCCTACATTTGAATTCAATGGTAATAAATGAGTCATATTGAAATTGAGTATTAATATAAGCGAATTAATTTTATATTGTATGGGCTCAACTTCATGTATGTATTTACTTGAAATCTAATGTTTTTAAGGCTCGGATTCTGTTTGTAGTAGGCTAGAAGACTATTTAACTGTTGAAATATTTTGACCTCGTATTTAAGGGCTTTGTGGAGTTTGGGTTAGTAAAGAACAATAAACCCACTTATGACTTTGGGTTTCAAAAGATATAGGTCAAAAAACGTTTGGCAAGTGACAACTATTCCATTCCTATGCACGTTTACACCTACGGCAGAATGTTGAAAATCTTATATTGAAAATGATTGAGACTAAAGAGTGACAACTAAGTAGTGGAGATTGGTATAAGCTTATTGGTTCTGTATTACATGAACCTAACCTCCACGTATTTCCACTCGTACAGTTGGATTAGATCCAACCCTTTTAATACCCACAAAATCCATTCATAGTTAAATTAAAATTTTGAGTTTTTTTCTTTATGATACAAAATGTAATAAGAATTTTGCTCTTAAGTAACTTAACAAAAAAAAAAAAAAAAGGTTAGACGATACTAAAGAAGAATCTGAACATTGGTATTTTGTATGCACAAACTAAAATGGAAGATAGATTAGATATATAGAGCCGACATTTTAATTGGAATCTTAGATTTTTCCCTTTATTCTTTATTTACCCAACTTTATATATAGATATATATCTCACACCTACCTAAGCTATCTCTCTCTCTCCCCCTAAAGTCATTTAATTGTGATTATATACTTAATAATTAATTATGTTCTCATGCATGATTAAAAGTTTCAAATAATTCTAAAATTGAATTAAAGAGCAATATATAAATAGTTTAAATTAGGCTCTAATACCAATTAATTTGTGCTATACAAGTTTAATCCTAACATATATGCATTGTCTAAACACTATCATTCTCAAAATTTACAGAATCTCTTAAGAGCTGATTCATTCTAAATTATTAAGAATAATTAATTTTGGATTAATTAATGTATTGGTAGGGCATACAAAGTTAAGGGCTATTTAGTACTTGTATATATATTTTAGTGTGAATGATTTCTACTTTCCTTTTTAGTATAAATTTCCCTTAAGATGGTGTGAAAGGTTGCATGGCTTTAGAACTACTCATACATTACAACAACTTGTCTTTCTATCTAGTAGACAAAAGCAATGAATAAAATGAGTAAAAGAATGGACCAAACCCATGTGAGATATTTAATTATTTATTGCAAGAAATAGAAAAGAATGAAAATTATTAATATAAAAATGTTAACTTTGTTTTTCTTTTTAGGTAAGAGAGTATAACATTTTCACAATCCTATTGCTGAAAAAGAAAAGGGTATGCAAAATTCACATACAATACAAGTTTTTGATAAATCAAGATTCAATTTAATGATCTACCTATAAATTGCTTTCTTTCTTTCTTTTTCTTTTTTTTTTTTTTGCCCTTCTCTTTCTTTCTCTCTCTAGAAATCTCTAATTAAGTGATGAAAAAAAGGATCTTTCGGCTAAAGACATTTCGGACCCTACATGTTTTTTACTTGTTCTTCCAAATTTCATTGGTTAGCTTATAAATTCAACTCATTTCAAATTTAATATTTTCATGTGCAAATATATATGTCTATAAAAGTCATTAAGTTAATAAAGATGAAAAGTTGGTATGTAAAAATTTTAAGTTCCATATTTTGAATCCAATTTTATATATTTTCGTGCAATAGTTTGACTAGAAAATTTAATTTGACAAGGAAGTCCCAATAATCATTTTTATGTATATTTACGAAAAACTCTCTCACATAAATGCTTATTAGACTTAAAGTGTGTATAATAAATAGAGCTTTCAAAATTTAAGCATTGGACCACTTAGCCTAAAATGCTCTCAACTGAGTCATGAAACTATTTGACAAAAAAAGTTAAGTTAATACGTATGTCCCAAAAAGTTGTATAAGTGAGCATATATGTAGGACTGGACCTATACAATACAAAATCAATTATCTTATGTTCATAATTTACTAAGCCAACACTCTTCCTTAAGTGCAATTAGATCTGTCAACGGGCCGGGCTTGGCAAGCCTAAGTTAAGAAACATTAAGGAGAAGCTCAGTCCGGTCCGGAATAAAATTAGACGGGCTCGGCCGGGCATGGTTTGGGCTAGAATAACATCCCGAGCCTAGTCCAGCCCATCTAATTATAATATATTTAATATTAAAATTATGTAATAATAAATTTTAATATTAAATTATACAGTAAAATAATATAATTTAATTTAAAAAATTATAAATTATATAATATTAAAAAGCGGAGGGGCTCAGAACAGCCCACCCTATATTTGTGATACCCAAGTCCAGCCCTAAAATAGACGGACTTTTGTGGGCTCAGACCGAACTTTTTCAATTTTTATTTGTCCAAGCCCAGCCCAAGATGGGTGGGCTTTGGCAAGCTTGGATACCCATAGACAGGTCTGAACACAAATTATGCTTAGACCAATTGTCACTTGTCTAACAATTCTTAGTCTATCTGTTTTGATACATGATATCATTACTGGGTCTAGTATTCTCTACGAGTACAAACTCCAAGTCTTTAAATATGAGTCCAAAATCTTTTGGCTGTTAAGTTTTTTTTTTTTTTGATCCAATATCAAGAAAAAACTTCCTGAATGAGCATATAAGCGGAGTTAAGTATATATAAATTAAAACTAATTGGTAAGTATTTATAAATTAAAACTAATTGGTTTGTGCTAAAATACAATTTATACAACTTATATATAATTCTTTAGTCTCATCTATTTTTAATATAGAATTTTCAAAGTTCGCACTTAAATGTAACCGAGCCTTAGATAGTTAACACTAATTGTAAAATAAATTTAAACAATTTATTTTGAAATTTAAGTCACTCTTTAGATAATTTTTTTTTTAATTACAATTTTCTGCTGCATAATTATCGATTGAAATGAATTCTGGTTCTCCATGAACATTTTTATCATTTTAGAGGTGTCTAACTAGAATTCTTATTATATAATAAATATATAAATCTAGAGAGAGAAAGAACAGTCAAAGATTTTGGGCTTGTAATCATTAAAGTTGTAAGTGTGTCTTTACTCATATGAAAATGATATTTTAAGGAAAGGAATTTAAAGTATAAGGGAACTGAATTATAACTAAAACAGAAGAGAAAAAAAAAAAAAAAAAAAAAAAAAAGAAAGAAAAAAAGAAAAAGAAAAGAAAAAGAAGTGTAGGAAAAGTAGTCTTGATGAAAAAGAAAATAATAAGAAAAAGAAAAAGAAGAAATTGAGAGGTAGATTTTGTTTATATGGAAAATTAAATGGGTCCCTTCTTCAGCTGATTAACTGTTTCATGATAAAAGTGTTCTTTTCTCTTCTTGATAAAAAAAGAAAAAAAAAAAAAATTGTTCTGTACAGAATTATTTCAGGACCCATTTCCATACATATATATGTCCCACCAATTTAAAAAAATTTAATTAATTAATTTTTTTTACTGAAAAAAATTAATTAATTAATTAACTCATGATTAGTATGTCAGGTGTCATCAATAATTTAATTAATTATTATCACATTGTATATATATGCCACGTTTTTGTAATTTATAATTCATTGTTAAGCTACATATCTCCATTTAGATTTTTTTATGTTATTTTTTAATCTCCATTGTGCCTAGTAAGCGTTGGATCAAAAGTTTAAGAAGGTTGTCTTTTTTTTTTTAAAAAAAAAAAAAAAAAAAAAAAAAGGTTCAAGAAAGAAAATAAGTCAAGTTTAAACATAGAAATACCAATTAATTTTTACCACGACAAGCCTACCACCATACAAAAAGTTTTAGAATACTCCATGCATATGGTATTTCCGTAAGATATATTAACAAAAAAAAATTGTTACGTTGCTTTTTAGGATATAATAAAAAAAATATAAATCATATTTTTATAACTATGGGAGTATATACTCCTGGAATATTCTAAAATTTCTCTTACCATACACATTTGTGTTAGAATTTGAATCGATGAATTAAAATTATCGGCTCATCTCTCCTAACTAGAGTTACTGATTCTTCGACATATGTATCAGAGGACTTGATTTCATTCTTAGTCTTTTGACATTAGAGTTATAATTGCTTTTGATTTATTTTGAACGACATTCATTTTTTCAGTAAAGAAAAAATTAACAGCAAAAAGGCCTTTTTAGTTCATGTACTATTAATCAACTACTCTTTTAGCTTTTTTCGTTTCAAAATTATCTTTTTAGCTTTTATTCTATTTAAAATCATATACAAGGAAATCATAATTGGCCAGTTGGCCTTTCATCTTTAACTCATTGTGCGGACAAAATGGTCAATTATGGTTCAAATGGATATGATTTTATACAATATAAGGACTAAATTAGCAACTTTAAAACGACAAGGACTAAAAAAAGATAATCAAGTGATACGACAGGGATCAACAGTGTTATTATGCCAAAAAGTAACCTTCAAAACCTATTATCCTCTAAATAATATATATATATATATATATATATATATATATATATATATATTGAAATTGAATAATTAAGCTATAAAATTTTCTGTTCGTTCCTACATAATTGAATTTTTACAATTGTCTCTCTCTACTAATGTGATGATACAAAAATAAATAGAACAAACACATCTTGAGGCCCCTGAATGGAATTTGCAATTGGTCTTCTGATCAATTTTTTCAACACACTGGGTACATGAACTTTTTGTTTTGATAGTATTAGCTCCAAACTCGACACTTTTTTCTTCCGTGTACTACAGTATCCATTCACTGACACGTGAAACAATTTTCGCAGACATGTGAGATTAAATCGGAGATATGATTTGTATCTGTAACTATCATAGAACTGCATAAAAAGTATGATTCTGATTCCGCCAATCAACTCTAGAGTCTTCTATTTTCCTCAAAAATTGTGTCATGTGTTGGTGAACGGATACTGTAGCCCACAAGAGAAAAAAAATATCAAGTTTTTAGGGCTAATACTATTAAAATAAAAAGCTCATGTACTCAATGTATTAAAAAAATTGATCAGGGGCTAATTATGAATTCCATAAAAGTTCAAGGGTCTTAAGATATGATTTGCCAAATAAATAAGTGCAATATGCTATGAAGATCCAAAAGTAAAGCACAATATCAATCGTATGTCTTACAAAAAGTACTAACTAATTGTTTAGTTATATCCACAACATAGATTTTATGATCAAATGATTGTAAACTTCTCTTGCTACTCTTACTTTTTATATTTAATCACTCTACTCTTATTCAATTTATAAATAAAAAATTAATTTAATTTTTTAAAAAAAAAAAATGCGTATAAATAAATAAATTGAACGCATCCCTTAATTAAATTAGTATGCTAATAATATTTATTTAATAAAATTTATGGATTATAAAATCTTAGTATACTGATCATCTCATAACCACTCTCATTGTCATTGAGCTAACATTAATTATACTTTTAATCACACTTATAAACAAATTAGAACGTAGTAATATTACCTTTGAGGGATTAGTCATATATAGTAACGGTTCAAGCTTCTCGCTTATTTTCATCTCGGATATGTTTAATTGGAATCGAATTTAGAGATCTTTCCAAATATTTAGACTCGTTCATGGTCTTTCTTTGTATGTATTTAGTATGCGTCGAATTTAACCAAGAATTATTTCCACATATTTTGGCTTATTTAGAAGTCTGATACATTTTCCTAACATATGTAAGTCCACATCTAATGAGTCTAACTTGAACACATATTTTTCTATGTAGTCTAGTCCAAACCCGCTCAAGCCCGATACTTATGTCTCAGTAGAAAAGACAATGCTATGTAACAAAATATTTCCTCGATATCTTATGTCCAGTTTGTCCAAGTTGAAATTTCCATACAAACAAAAATACCAACGGAAATTTACAATTTCTAACAAAACATTTTGTCGCTAGACAGTTTTTTTCCAAAATATTTTTCTAGGTCGGGAGTTCAACTAAACCTCTCGACTCCCCGCCTAAAATTTAATCCGAAAACTTAAATTCAACCCTGCCAAAACATGTATAAATATTAAATGGGCTAAACTGAGTTTGATCTAGCAATATTAGAGGGAATTCCATTCGGATCGAATCCAGATCCTGTTTGTTTAGTCCACCAAAGGTACACATACTCAACTAGGGGTGAGCAAAACCAAACAGCGAATAAAAAAAAAACCGAATTGAGATTGAAAAACCGAACCAAACAGAATCAAACTCTATTTAGTTTTTGGTTTTTTATTGTAAAACCAAAACCGAACCGAATCGAAATACCAATTTTTTTTTTAAATATTTATATATATAAATAAATTTTATTTGGCATCTTATATATTTATATTATTATATGGTTTGTATTTATGAGACTTTAGCAATATATATGTAATATATAGTTTGTATTTTTTATCAATACTTTACATGTAATTGATAAAAAATAATAATAATAAAAATTTAAAAATTGAAATTTTTGTTGATTCGGTTTTTAACAGAACCAAACCGAAACCTAATATACTCAAATCACATGAACTTTGATTTAGTTTTGATTTTGATTTTTCTTTTCCTTTAACTTTTAATTCGGTTTGGTTCAGTTTGATTTTTAAATCGAACTGTATTTTCTTATACTCAACAGGTCAATTGAACCATGACCTTTATTTAGAACAATGTCATCGTACCATATAGCTACCTAGTTGCTACCTCAGATAGGGTATAGTTACCTTTTTCTTTTAACAAGTATGATATATAATAATTTAAAAATGGAAAATAAACTTTATTAACTAACCAATTAACTGTTAAAACTAATTATGTGTAAGAATGAGTTGTTAATCACATTGGTTCTGTAGCTTAGCACATGATCTTGGATCACTCATTAACAGATTTTTTTTTTCTTTAAATTTCTTTTTTAATGTGCTTCAACCTTACTGCTTCTACGTAGGCCTACTTTATTTGCCTATTCTATAATCTATAGTCTATCTTACGATTAACATGGATGATATTTACTCCAACACTATATTAGTTAATTGTGACAATTGCAAAATCTTTCAGAAAAAAAAAAATTTGTGGAAATTGCTAAACGTGCCTCATGTATTTAATTTTTATATAGATATTTTTTAATTTTTCTGAGGATGTAGTATTAAATATTAGCTATATGCATGCCAATTTAAGTGGATTGTATTTGGATCAACTATTAATTTACTGAAAATTATTTTGTATTTGGATCAAATATTAATTTACTGAAAATTATTTTGCTCTGATGGAAGATTTATTTTATATCATCACTCATCAAGTTAGTGGTTGAGTTCATCATATATAAAAATAAAGATTTGACTTGTTGGAATTGTATTGAATAATGAAGAATCGAGTTAAGCGCAATTATTTTAGAATTTTATTATCAACTAAATCAGTTTTGGAAAAACTATGTGGGTCTTGAAAATGGTAGAATTGACTACATGAGTGAGCATATGTATATATAAGGTTGTATTCATATAACACAAAATCTACTGGCTCACTTATATATACCACTCTTTCGAGTTATTTTATTTTCAATGTAGGACATCCAATAAGTTTGCTGCTAAAAAAAATAAGTTCACTACTTCTATTTAGAGTGAATAATAAACTAGGTAAACAAACCCAAGGGGTGTGGTTGAGTGGTAGGGGTTCACTCACCGTTAACCGAGTGGCGATGGTTTGATTATCGTCTTGAGCATGGAGCAGGCTTAAATTCTTAGGTCAGCTGTCCTATCCTTCGAAGTGTTTACAAATGAGCTCGAGAATTAGTCCCTGTGATCAACAGTGGGAACCCTTGATCATGCACAAAAAAAAAAAAAAAAAAAAAAAAAAAAAGAAAAAAGAAAAAAGAGCCTAGGCTAAAATTTCTCAAAATAGTATTAAAATCGTTGTTAGGCCTTTTTATCGGATTGAGTATCCATCCGGACTCTTCTCCTAAAAGCCAAGGTAAACCATACATTTTATATGGTGAAGCTCGACTGATCCGATCCGATTTGGGCTCATCCAAGCCTGCCGAATAAACAAATATGGTGAGTTGGTATGAAACAAAGGCAATTATAATAAATCTCATAAGTAATCTTAATTTATTCATGTAGAACCACCGTGGCTTGTACGTGTGAAAAGCACATTATTTTTAAAATCAAATATTATTCTCTCCTATCCAATTAATAAAATTAAATTAAACTTATGAAAGAAACCAAGAAAAGAAAACCCTAGCTACTTTTGCCTCCAATTAAACTGAAATCATGAATTGAATAAATGCATGATGGTGATGTACTGATTATTCTATACACACAACTTGCTTATAATTAGGACCAGTTTTTATAGTACTAAATTTAATTATACAGAGAAATAGGAGAGATTAAAATAATTAATACAAAAGCAGAGTATAGCGTGTCGTAGGGTATGGGCGGTTGGTGGCCCACGCAGCCTTTTGAAGGGAGAGTGTGATTTTTGTTAGTTTGTGAGCAGACAAAAGCAGAGAAGCTTCTTATCCCTTCTCTCTTAGGTTTTCACATTTAGAATCTGCTCTAGCTTTTCAATTTTCAGTTTACATCCTTTTTTAATCCTTCTTATTACCATTTTGCCACTTATTTTTTTCCAATCCAATTTATGTATTTCATTTACAATATTCAACTTATTTATTTTTGTTTTCCGTCAAATTGACTAAATCTTCCCCTTCTCGGTCAACTGGTTCCATGACATGGTATGAGAGCCGATTATACATAGACATCAAACGTTCAAATCCTAGTATCTCTATTTGTTGATTAAATTCAACACATGATAGAATGAGTCTGTGTCGTACACACTTAAATCCTAAAAGACATTCGTGTATGGTGGAGTGTCATAAATAATAATAAAAACTGTAATTAGACTTTACTTACCATCTTAAATTGTTTTATGTCAAGTGATTTCATGACAGAATTCGTTACAAGAAAGTAGAAATATGAATAGATTAGTAAGGAAAAATAAATAAATTTGACATAAAAAAAGAAAGAAAGAAAGAAAAGTAAAGGAAATTAACAAGCACATAAAATTTGTGAATAATTTATAATTTTTTTTTTGAATTATTTTTAGAGATAGAATTAAATGAGACAAAAGTTTTTTAGTCAACAATTTGCTCATTGTTAATTATGCAATTTATGTATAGAATTAATTCCGTTGGTATTTTTTTCATTTCCTTGTTGTAACTGAAACATGTAGCAATAAATTAATATTATAAAAATAATTTATTGCATATATACAACAAACAATATAAATGGTTGTGAGAGGCTATATAGGGTAAAGAAAAAAAAAAGAAAAAAAAGAAATACATGTGCTAGAAAAGTTCAAAATCAAAATACAGGAGCAATTTGGAAAATGTAGTCCAGGTACAGGGACCAAATTCATCTCTTTTGCCACTACATTACGTGACATCACCAGAATTTACAATAATGGCAAAATTGTAGTAATCAGAAAAGCAAGGCCTAAATAATACTATGTTCCTATAACAGTGGGGTTATATAGTTGGATCTCGTACCAGCCCAGTTTAGATTCACATGTTCTGTTCGATCTGATTCTGAAAATTTTGTCTCTCTCACTTTCTCTTTGTCTTTCTCTTTCTAGATCTTATCACTTTCTCTCTCTAAAATCTGCAGCAAATCAATGGCGCCAATGAGTCTTCCACCTGGATTTAGGTTCCATCCAACAGATGAAGAGCTTGTAGCTTATTATCTTGATAGAAAAATCAATGGCAGGACTATTGAGCTTGAAATTATCCCCGAAGTTGATCTCTACAAATGCGAGCCTTGGGATTTACCTGGTACGAACATTTCTTTCATCACTACTGCTAATATGGTGTTCATCCAATCCAACTGTCTAAGACTGCAATAGAAAATCTCTTGTAATAGGCATAAAATTATTCATTCTAGTTCCATATTTGTTGGAATAATAATCTTTTCTACTTCGAAACTTTTCGATCTTTCCTCCAATTCAATCCTGATAGGCCCTTCTTCGTTTCGGTCTGTAATAATTCGCAAGCCCTGATCAGCTTAATTGTTCGTCTTGAACATGTGTTTAAGAATTTTGTTTTTTTGACAGAAAAATCATTCTTGCCAAGCAAGGATATGGAGTGGTATTTTTACAGTCAAAGAGACAAGAAGTATCCAAATGGATCAAGAACAAACAGGGCAACAAGAGCTGGATACTGGAAAGCAACTGGAAAAGATAGAGCAGTTAACTCTCAAAGAAAACCAGTTGGGATGAAGAAGACTTTAGTTTATTACAGAGGGAGAGCTCCTCATGGTATTAGAACTAACTGGGTTATGCATGAATACAGATTGCTCCAATCCCTCTGTGCAACTGCTTCTTCTTCATCTACTTTAAAGGTAATTCACACATTTCTTTTTATTTTCTTTCTGGGTTTGTGAATAAATCCATTAGGGTTTTGATACAAAGATAAGATTTTGCTTATACTTCCGAAGAAAAGGGGTTTAAAAATAATTACTGTTAATTAGTTTTACTATCAGAAGATACCAGAAATTGAAACGATGGAGTCAGATCGAGAAGACTCCTAGCTTGCTGACATAAAGAAAGGGCCACCCAAAAACCCTAGAAATTATGACCTAATAATATATAGATCTCATATAATTTCATCATCATCATTATTATATATTTTTGGTTTGGGATTAGGTTAATTATTGGAAACACTTTTTGTTAGGGAAAACGATAAAAATTATTTTCAAAGCCTTATTTATGGATTTAAAATTTTAAATCAAATAATTTTATTATATGATATTACATGCTCTTAAACTAAGTGGTTGTTTAAATTCTGACAGTCTCATACTGTTAAAATTTAAGATATGAAAGAGTTGACATGTGTTGTACATGCTTCAAACCCGAGTTCTTGCTTAATTAGCTTAAAACATTGCAAAACTATTGCAACTTTTAACAAGAAATATGAAATCTTTGTAAAAGAAAAATGATAAAATTTTCTAGAGATTTGGAAAGGATTAGTAAAAACAGTTGGATTATGGAGTTGGACTAGTTCCTTATTATTGTTATTATTACTTTTTTCTGTGTGTTTTTGTGTTTGATAGAGTTCAAACACTCACTTTAATGCTGTATAAGAGAAGAAATCAACAAAAGCATCATGGGTTATGCTTCTAGCTTTATGACATACATATATATATATATATATAGAGAGAGAGAGAGAGAGAGAGAGAGAGAGAGAGAGGATGATGATGATTGATTGTGAAATACTGTGTGCATCGTTGTCATTTTTAGATCTTTCTTTCTTTTAGTAGTAAAATTCTTGTCTTTAAAAAAGAATGACTTATCAGCATGAAATGATGAAAGACTCTTTGTTTCAACACTTTAATATGTACTTACTTCTACTTCTAATCTCTTTAATCTCTTCTTCCTCTTTCTTCATTTTTTATTTTTTATTTTTCTCCTTTCTTACTTTACTTTTATACTCTATTAAATTATATATATGCATCTTTAGTTTTCTGTGTATTTTTCCGTCGGACTATCAATTTTTGACACGATATGAATACCTATTTAACATGACCCGTTTGACACTACACATTATAGTTTTAGTGCATTTATATACCACAAAAAAATATTAAATCTGGCTGCTAAAAAACTATAATATGATAGCAAAGTTTTATCAATTTTTGTTACAAATACATACAGTAATAATTTTATGATACTAATATGCAACAATTTTATTATTGTTGCCAAAAATCATATCAACATTTTATTCTTGTGGGGATATTGTACTAATTATATAGAACACATAGATAACATAACACGATAACCTGAATTAACACTCTAAGTAACTTCGTAGAATCTGATGATTTTTTTTTTTTTTTTTTTGGAAATGTTGTAGGATTCTTATGCATTGTGTAGAGTTTTCAAGAAAACTATGCAAATTACCAAATCAAAGGAAGGGAAAAATGAGGATACAGAAAAGGAAGAAAATTGGAATTCATATGAACAACCGCGGGCAGATGATAAAAGTGGAACTGAAACATCTAAAGGAAGAGAAATCAGTAGTAACGAAGAAGAGAATTTTAACAACGAATATTATTCAAAATTTCCGTCGGAAACATGTTCTTCAGATGTTACACAAAGTACACCAATTGAAGCAGCAATCAATGTTGATGATTCACAAGCTCCATTTGCCTCCGATGAAGCCAATAGCTCAGCTAATATTTACTCCATTGGTGTCGACGACTACTCAAATCTTATTCAGGTATTTTTCTAATTAATTAATTGATTAATTATATATTTTTTCACATTTTAATAAGTCTTTTTTAATTGGGTGTCTCTATGCTTTTATTTTATCAAATTGAAATGTTAAATTTTTATTTTTATTTTTATTTAGTTGAGGCATTTTTAAGAAAAATAATGCCACGTTAGCAGCTGACATGGCATTTTTGTAGATCACTTTGGATAATATTTTTATCCGATTTGGTCCAATACTATTTCATGATTTGAAGTATAAAACAGGCTTAATTAATAAAAAATTAAAAAAAAAAAGTTTCAATGCTTAGTAAAACAATTTTAGAGATTTTATTATTGGTTTTACCCTCAATTATTGGTTTAAAGATTTTATTTTTTTAAGTAAATAATTATCAACATTGTCGGTCCAGATTAGGATTCCTTTTTGTTTTTATCTTTTCTCTCAGGTAACCTAATTAAGGTTTGATTAGTGACACTAATTATGTCTAAAGGTAATATAAGAAGGGATCATCATATGGGAGTTTTTTTTTTTTTTTTTTGGCATAAAGATCTTTTTAGTTCCTGTGCTATTATTAGTTTGCTCTTTTGGCTCCTTTCTTATTAAAATTTTCCTTTTGCTCCCTGTGGTATGCAAAAACGTTCCAAATTGACCCCTAAAAAGTATATTCCGTTAGATTCTGTCAACAATTTTATCAATGAATATGTTTTTCAGCAGTTAATTTGGAATGTTTTTGCATACCACATAGAGCAAAAGGGAAATTTCAACAGGACAGAGACCAAAAAGACAAATCGATGATAACACAGGGACCAAAAAATATTTATTCCGAGATTATTATTATTTTTTTGATGGAACATATAGGAGGTTTTAAAGAGTAGTAAAGTTACTAAAATGGGCCATACCAAGATTCATAAAATAATAATAATAAAAATAAAATTAATAAATTAATAATCATCTATCTTTTTTGTTTCATAATTTGATCATCTACTTTGCCAACATTACATTTCCAGCAAATGTTCTTTCTTTATCACTAAAAAGCTTCATGTTCACACCTTATGAATTTTTTATTTTTTATTTTTCAAAAAAAAAAAAAAAAAAGACCAAAAATTCATGGTAATTTTTCAAACAAAAAATTTGAAGAGCCAATAATAGAATTAGAAATGGGGCATTAAACAAATCCTTTGAGTCATCTTTTTGATCTTAAAGTGACATTAAACTCACAATCTTTTTTTTTTTTTTCCAAAAATCTCCTCAAGACTGACTCAAATTAGCTTTTTTCTTCACTGTCTTCAATAATTTCTTTTTGACTGACTCAAAAATTCAAAATCTTCATTCAAAGTTCAAACATCTTTCTTCCTGATTTTCCTCAATTGGGTCTACTCTCAATTCCACAAAATCTGTCTCACATTTTCCAATGAATTTTGCAATCATTTCTCTTTCTTTTTGCTTTTTAATTTTACCCCCTCCCTCTTTTGTATCATGCTTAGAGCATTCATATGATGCAATCAAAGGCTTTTCTTTTTTTTTTTTTCTGAAATTTCAAAAATTACTCAATTCACTGCTTACATACTTTTATGACAAAAATACTAATTAACTATGTATTATATTTCATAAATTACTTTCAATTTATGTATGTGTCATTACCCACATTTGAAAGGTTCTATAATAATCTAAAAAGATCATTTCAATTACGTTTGAACATAATTGGAACAAGTTGATTTTGACTTTGCCATTCAATTCAAAATGAATTATTGAGATTTAATTATTAGATAAATACATAATATATTTTTATTTAATAATTTAATTGAAACTTAACGGTTGAGATTTACCCATCATAACCTATTAGAATATGTAAAAATCAAACTCATCACACTACAACAAAAAAAAAAGGAGAAAAAACCTACAAATTAACAAGGAAAAACATACTACTACTACAAAGAAAAAAAAAAAAAAAGATTTAGCAACAAATTTTTTCTGTTAAACTTAATATTTCTTGTAGGGAGAGACGAAAGTTCTGATAGTAATTACAAAATTTTACTCGCGAATTAAATGTATGATTAATTTTTTGTTATATCTACAATAATATCTTACTAACATATCGATAATTTTTAATTTTCTTTGTGTCATATGTACTTATATGTTTTCGTAATAGAATTAGTAGTAATATTAATTATGTAATTATAATTAATTAGTGAGATATGTGTGGGAAAATTGCAGGATATGCAGATTCCAAGCTTACAATATCAACTTCCATATCCAGCATTAGAATTAGAAGATTTTCCACAAATAAACATAGCAACAGAATCATCAACAAAGCCAGAAATGATGGATCATGACTACATCACTTACAAGGATTGCATGAATGGCACATTAGAAGAGATTTTCTCTTTATGTTCTTCTCAAGATTATAATTCCAATGTTGCCCTTTCTATGCATGACTGAGTTCTTACTAACACAAACTGAAAAAAAAAAAAGAAATTTATTTTAAGTTTCTCTTTTTATACATTATTGGATTTGGATTAACTTGGGATTTATTTTACACAAATTAGGTAGAATTAGTTTATTAATGTATTGGGTTGGGTTGGGTTGGGCTCAATAACCAAATTTATTCAGGGGATTATTCTGCCAAATTCAGCAAAATTACATACATCATGATGGGTTAAGGAATGCCATCAGTTTTTTTCTTTTTAATTTTTTTTATTGGTTTAATTGGTAGAAGGTGGAGAAATCCAAATTGGAAAAAAGTTTGATAATGTCTTATTGTTATAATGTACTATTTCATTGGAATTCATGGAGTTCATTTTCAGTTTCATTTATTCAATGTTTTTGTATATTCATCTCTTCAAACAATTGAAATAATCAGTAATTTATTCTCTGGTAATTTAAAATGAATTAAAATATAATTCCAATCCATTATTTCCAAATGAAATTCGTTTCTCCCTATTTGAGAATAAGCCCATAACTCTAAAGGTCTACGAAATCTCTGTGATACAAGAGCATAAGAAGGTTTAACAGCCGAAATTAATTAACCTGGTGGAGTTTGAGTTGGGAAAAAAAATCTAGACCCATTTATGAATTTGAAGAGATAGTCGAAAAAAGGTTCACAAGTGGTCACTGGTCTACACTGGGTTTTACCTTAAGTACGAATATTGAAAATAGATCTAACACTCTCCAAACCCACCGAATCTCTTAATTTCCAATTATGAATGGATTATATACTGTTAAAAGAAAGAATTTCTTTACATCATAAGACATTAATTCATACACAATCAATTTAGAAAAGTCATGAGTCTTGATGTTTAATTAGCTTGGTCAACTTCAATTTTCTTTATAAAAGAAAGAAGTTAAATACTAGAGTATAAAATCAGCAATTTGGCTATTTTAGGTATTAATTTGCTTGACCGTTTGATTTAGTGTTATAGGTCAAATAGGTCCAAATTAATACATATTAAAAAGCTACCGTCGTAATTTTCACAATAAGACTAAAGCTCCACGCATAATGACGGGCCAGGCCCAGGCCCTATGTATAATAGCTCCGGTCTTAGGCCAATTTGTATGAGCTTTAAAACCAAAATTTAGCGTGATCTTAAACCGGACTGGGACTGCAGAAATTATGATGTGGCATGATTATAGTCGTCCCGGACTGAACTTAATTTTTAAAATCAATATATATATGTATATCAGGGTTTGAAATGCCAAAGCGGGCCAGAACTTCATTTTAGGATCCGACCAATTTGAAGTGAAACCCAATGGATACTAATTCCCAAATCAGGCCCATTTGATACGGTGTGAATGGACCTTTTTATAAAAATATCTATATAAGTTTTGAAAAAAAAAATTAAAAATTACATATTTTTTTTATTAAATTTTATTAGAAGATTTCATATGAACCTTCACCTTTGTAAAATCTCTCAATATTTAGAGTATTAACAGATTATATTAATTCTTTTTTGGTAAAACACATTCTGAGCCTTTTGATCTTTTATTAAAACAACAATTCGTCCTCTGATCAATTTTTTGAACACATTAAGTATTCCGATCTTTTTATTTTGAGATTATAAGCCCCAAACTCGATTTTATTTTATACCTATGTAACAAGCACTATTAAGTGACATGACCGACAATATTTTAGTACGTAACACAATTTCAAAAAATTACCAAGATAATAAAAAACAAATTTGCTGGAAGTATACATTTTACAATTTCAAGTAATAAAGCCATATAATTATTAAATTATTTCGGAATATTTATTTCACAGTTCTGTCACTGAACGAAGCGTATTATACATACGTAAAAGATAGGCCGAGTTTAGTGCTAATAATATTGAAATGAAAAGATCAAATATTCAAAAAATTGATCAGAATACCAATTAAAGTTTTGATAAAAGATCAGGAGAATAAGGATGTGTTCTATCTGAACTCCGAAGACAGGATGCTTCATTATCACTGTACAATTTTTTTTTGCCTAAATTAATTTGAAAATAGAAAAAGTGGGACCCACAGCCGTCTTTTTCCTTCTTCTATACAAGAAATAGTTTTACTTAGAAGTTGAAAGAAATAGTAGTTAAATTATAATTAACAAATTAATTAAGACAGCACCAGCTACATTAACCATCTTAATTAACAAATGCCATGTATTGCTTTACTTGCAAAAAAACGAATAAATTTAGTTTACCTTTTCTTTTTCAATCTTGTAAAGTTATTGTAGCATGCTTTAAAATCCTTCTACTTTGATTTAATTGCATTGTTGTTATCAACAAAGTATCAATTTGAAAAAGAGAACTATTGAAATTCTATTGGAATGATAACTTATACATTAATTATAGTCTTATACAACTTAATTTGGGATTATTGGAAAATAGTACTCCCTTCCGTCACAAATATAAATTGTTTTAGACTTTGAAAAAAGTTATAAATTTAAGCCGTTTTACTCATAATTAATTCTTGTCAATTACTAATTCTCTTATAAACACATATCCAAGATATAATTAAAGAGAATAATAATTTATTGTCTAAAAGGAGATAAAAAATTAGTTTGAACGTATATTAAAGAGCGAGAAATATAAAATTTGACTAATTAATCCCTTATTAATGGTTTCTTAATATTAGTTCACAGGTCCGAAATGACTTTTTTTTTTTACCAGAGGAAGTATTTGTTAGGGTTTTTTTTTTTTTTTTATGGATGGATTCTATTAATTTGTTTAGTGGTTGATCAAATATTCAAATTTTTTTTTTTTAATTAAGGTCTAGAATGCATAAGAGACTAATATATAAACAAACCCCTTTCCAATATAAATTAAGAATTCAGATATAAACAAAATTATACCAATGAAAAAATTCCATCGGATATCTAAATATTTGTCGTAATATTTCCTATTTATAGAAGATTTTTATGCTATAAAAAGAAAATGTAGTTACAATATAAATGATAAACACATGATTTTGAAGTGAAACAATACAATAATAATAATATGCATACAACAATAGCTCTTATCACGCACGCTATTAATAATGATAATGCCATTAATTAGGCTTAACAATACTAATAATTTGTTAAATAAAATGCTTCCTGAAATCTTCCTTTTTACAGTATAAAATTGACCAGAAATACAAACATTTAATAGTTGGCTCAATCTAGTCATGATAACAATTATGAATTAATTGAAAAAAAAAAAAAGAATTTTCTTTATCTGGTAAAATCAACCTGAAAACTTACGTGGTAATGAAATCCGTATTTAGAGGCAGAACTAAAACAAAATCTCTAAAATGATAGATGGAAAGCTGAATCAGCTATGACTGATAGTATTGAAAGAGTTTCTCTTTCGTCAGAACTCACTGGCTGGTTAAAAGACAACAGCAGACATAGGGGAAGGGGGTGCATGGTACAGTCGGTCTCCTTTTCGACCCATCAAAGAGATTTGGGGATTTGTCTCTATCATGGTAACAGTTAACCAAAAAACTTAAGGTTCAATGGTATTTTTTTTATTATTTCTGATATACCCCGCGCACAAATGTCACCTTGGTTTGAAGTATATACAACACAAATGCACTCTCCCATGCATGTGTTGAAATTTCAACAACATAAAATTGCCATAATTCGAGCCTGCTTAAGCTGATCATGGGTAAAGTCCAAGAATAACTTTTATTATTATTCTAACAGTCTAATGAGAGAATTGTAATAAACACTTGCAACCATAACTGCTTCAATCCACTATTTCAGCATCCTGTACACTTTGTCCTGACTCCGCCTCTATTTCACAGCTTCCATAAACCCTTCTCCGTAAGCAAACCAAAGCCTAAAAGTTCCATGCAATATCATCCATGTAAACAAGTTCACGACACAAAGATGAAGATGAGAACAATGTGGGCTCCAAAAATTCAAGACCAAAGCTACAACTCTCAAACGACGTCGCATCAAAACTATCTTGATTAACACCTTTATTTTCATCGTTTCCACCGTTAATCTTGCCTTGATTTTCTTGTTCTTGACCTTCCACAACCTCCGTCATCCTTGGACCCTCAGAATTCTCAACAATTACACAATTTTCATCTACCAACGAATTCACCGGCGGAAATTGAAAATTTTGGTCGGCATTGTTGAAAGCAGTGAGAAATGAATTTTGGGTATGGTCAATAGAGTTGAAAATAGGTAAGTATGAATTTTGGGTATTTGGAAGATTTGTAAATTGTGGGTTAATCTCATCCGCTGATGAATTTGTGGTTGTAATATTTGAATTTAGGGGGATGATTGAAAATGGGACTTGATGATGAGATTGTGGGAGATTATTATTGGATAATAATTTGTTATTGTTGGGGTTATTGTTGTGAGTTCTTTGATGGGCGGGGATTAAATTGTGAGTTTTTGGGTCTAATCCTTGTGAGATTAACTTTTTCTTTATGCAAGAATTCCAAAAATTCTTCACTTCATTATCAGTCCTCCCCGGTAAATGTTTTGCAATTTGAGCCCATCTGTTACGAATAGTTAGAATTAAAAAAAAATATATATATATACACATAGGACTAAGTGATTCGGATATTATAACAATAAAAAAACCGGGATGAGGGTTAAAAATACTCCTAATGTATTTGGAAAAGTATATACAACTATGCCCTTAATGTTTTTCGATATTGCAATTTTAATCTCATTGTTTTTCCCTAGCTCAATTTTGCCATTTTTCCAAAAAGTTTTGTATGAATTTATCGGAAAAATGACAAAATTGAACTTAAGCAAGACAAAGATAGTAAAATTGCAATCATGAAAATGTTGATAATGATTTTGCACTTACCCAAATGCGTTGGAGTTATATGTGAGTTGTGATGTTTATTTCACTAAAAAACTATTTAGTTCAAAAACTCAACCAAACAGATAAGGCTACATAGATATTTTGTATAATCTCCATATATAAAGATAATCTCGTTCTTGTTTTAAAATACTCATACCACCTTCAATTTTTAATTCAGATTCACCAAAATTTACATCTTGTAAAGTAAAAGTTTTATAGTGGTCTAGTACTGCTGCAATCGTGTCATGTCAATACGATCACAAACATGGTATAATTACAATGGTCCCGAACCAATCTTGTATATGTTGACACAATTGTACAGTTATTTTTGTATATGCAAATGTAGATGCTTATAATCCTTGTCGGTGGTTCAATTCTAATACATTTAATTAGACATGTATAATGTACTAAGTTTGAAATTATTAGGTAATTTCTTCATAACTTCCTCTATGATGGGTGATATAAGGATGAATAAAAGTCAATTAGACCCCTTATTAATTAATTAATTGATTGATTAATTACCTGTTGCCCAAAATCCTATGAACATCAATGATTATCTGCTCTTCTTGAGCAGTAAAAGTGCCTCTCTTAAGATCTGGTCTCAAATAATTAATCCATCTTAATCTGCAACTCTTCCCACACCTCTGTAGGCCTGCATTTTTCAAGTAATTAAAAATTAAGTAAAATCAAAATATAGAAAAAGAAACTTAATTAATGAGAAAATAACTTAATAAATTCACTAAATACCAGCAAGTTTAGGGACAGAACTCCAGCTTCCATGGCCAAAAGTGGTGATATATTTGACAAGCTTCTCATCTTCTTCAGGAGACCATAATCCTCTCTTTACTTTTTGTTTGCTACAACATCTATGCCCCATCTTAATTAATTCTCCTTAATTAATTTCTTCTTAATCAGCTGAGCATATATATACAATTTATATGCTGAAGAAATCACACTAGTCGTTCTTGACTGTCAAGTTTTCACAAAGCAGTGGAGATTATGCAAAGACTCCTTGCTACATATATATATATATAAACATATATATATATGGCTTGCTTAAGAAACATTGGCCAAGTGTGTCAAAACATATGTTTTGATTATTCAATTTTTTTTATTTAATTAAATGAATTAAGAGAGTCATATATGTATTAACATGTTACTTACACTAGTAATAGTAATCATTATTTGTATTATTATTATTATTATTATTATTATTAGAATAATCTTGTTCTATTTAAATTATGTAGTGGTAATCCTAGATATATGGAGTGTGAAGTTTGTAGGTGCGGGTGGCCCAACAATAGATTGCCAATATTGGACTAAAAAGCTCGGTTACATATCCTTAACTCACCCCAAAAAGTATATTAAACATGGGAGGGTTCTCGCACAATTATGAATGACATAGTCTTTACAATTTTTTTTTCCAAAGGAAAAAGCTTAGGTGTAAGAAGGATATTTTCAGCCCATGACCAGGGAAAGTCTCAAGGCCACATAGAGATTTACGAGAGGACTTACATATTATTTCATCAATGAGAACTCTAACAGCGGCAGTAGAATTCGAACCCGGATATGGGTGCTGCAATAGTCGTTTTCTTACTGCTAAACTTACCCTTATTGGCATAGAATCTTTATAGCTAACCAATGGATAAAGTATTTCAACATATTTTCTTTATTAATACAATTCATTTTCATACGGTAGTATACTTAGGGCCAGTTTGGGGCTGCGAAAGCAGCTTTCATCCAAAGTTTGAGGAACCTTACTTTGTCTGAAAGCTGTTTTTGGAGCTGCGGAAAGCAGTTTCAAATGCATGATTGGTAAAATTCAGATTAAATTCAGGAAAGCACTGGAAAAACACTTAAAACTATTTTTAAAGAAAGTAATGAAACCTAGTTTTTCCTGATAGCACTTTCACTAACAACAATCCTAAACTAGCCCTTACTGTTTTTTTTGTTGGTCGGATTCATTGTATCCCAAACTTGTAAAATTGAATAGCTTGGTTTCTCCATTATACATGAAATTAAATTAATTTTTCAGTTGTAAAGGCATTTCTCCCCAACCGAGAGTAGAGTTCAAAATTTCGGGTTGAGTTAAAAAATAAAAAATATTTATATTTTTGGCATAACCGGCACAAATTTGCAAACTCCAAACCCTTTCGGTTTGAAAGTACATACGCCAACGTCATGTAAAATAGTAATAAAACCAAAAAAAAGATTAAACAAATTTATGACTAGGTGTGAATTTTAAGCTTATAATTTAATAAAGAAAAAAAAAAAACTGGTCAATGAAGAAAACCAAATCTTACTCAAATCTGTCAATTAATGAGTTTAATTTTTGCTTATATTAAATTAAATAAAATAGTTTTATTTAATTGTGAAAATAATTGCGTGTTAATTTTTGTTTGATAGTGCAGTTATGGACGCCAATTATAACAGGTTATGAATTTAGTAACCCTTTGTTTCACTCAAATTGACAACCAAATTTTTTGTCTATTAATTGGTGGGACCGAACGACTAGTCGTTGCAAGGTCCATATTAAATTCATTCGTAAACTTCATGGAAAATTTGCCAAAAAATATACTAAAAATGTGGACAATTCTTCTTGCTAAAACTTTTTCCTTTGAATCCCAAAAGATCAATAATTAATTTATATTTTTTTCATTTATCATAAATTATAGTCCTTTTTTTTCTCTCTCCAGGAGTCTAATTAACTTTTTTAGATTTGTCAAGTAAAAATTATTTATTTTAGATTTTTAATTAATGTGATCTTATTATTAGTTGATTGTATTTAAAAATTATAAATATAAATTAATATTAGTAGTCAATTGAGAAAATATATACTCGTAAATTAAGAACAAAATATTGTAAAATGTTTATTGTTATTAAGATGAAGAGAATTTTTTTTTCTTTCTTTCTTTTTTTTTTTTAAATTTTCATTCTAATTAAGGGTGCGTTACTCTATAAACGACTTTATTGATACAATGATAATAAATGTACAAAAATTCAAATTTCGGTGACGATTAATACAATTTACTCAATTCTACACATTGTTTCTATTAATGGATAAAATTTAGGACCCGTTTGGGATTGATGTTAGTGAAAGTGTTTTTCCCCACAGCTATGTTTCATTGCTTTCTTTAAGAGTAGTTTTAAATGTTTTTCCAGTGATTTCCTGAATACAATCTGATTTTTACTAATTGTGCATTTGAAGTTACTTTCCGCAGCCCTAAAAACAGCTTTCAACCAAAGTAAAGTTTCATTTGCTTTGGCTGAAAGCTGCTTTCTGCGGCACCAAACGCAGCCTTGGTATAGTATAAAATGTTTGAATTTTGCATATGCAACATAAAATTTAGAATATTGAAGCAGACAAAAAGGATAAAGTTTAAATAAACCCCAGTGGTCGCAAAGGCAATAATAGTATATAGAAAAATTAATTAACGTGCTGGAATTTAAACTTAAGGTGCACTCATAATGCAGGGCCACAACCAAAGGTTCCAATAGATGCTTGAGTGTTCAATTTTTTCTTGTTCAATTCGTTATAATTTATCCTTAATTTTACTGTTAGATTACACCATTAATCAATTGCTTAATTAATCAAAGTATGATTAGAACAAGAAACATGTCTTGTCATTTTAATCTAATTTAATTTCATTTGTTTTCCAAATTAACTGTTACTTAGCTGGTGGGTATAATAGTTAATTTGATTATCTCATCGATAAGATATCTGATGTCAGTCAAATTATGTATGTGATCTGTCATGTGAAAAGTAATTCAAAATTATATTAATTTTGATTTCTTAAGGTATTTACAATTTTTAGGGCCAGTTTGGGGCAGCTTTCAGTAGCCCGAAAACAGTTTCAGCCAAAGCATGGGGAATAGGGTTGTCAACGGGGATACGGGGGCGGTCCGAACGGGGACGGAGATTCCTCGTTTAGAATCCCCGCGGGACGGGGACAGGAACAATTTTGTCCCTGTTTACTAAACGGGGATGGGGATAGGATTTACCTCCCCCGCCACACGGATCCGTCCCCATCCCCGTTTAGCCCTCGGCAGGGATTTCCGTTAAATCCCCATTTATTTATTTATTTTATTATTTATATAAATAATATTAGTATTATTTAATGTTTTGCCTAGGTGTAAAACTTAAAATTTAGTCTTTACACTTAATAGAATTTATCAATTTAGAAACTTGTAATTTAATTTATGTATATTGGACTCCTGTACTCTGTTTTAAAATAATAATATTAGTAGTTGTAATATTTTAATTAAATATCACTTTCTTATAAGAAAAATTAAGTGATTTATTTAATGGTTTCCAAACTGTAATATACTTTTTAACTTATTTTTGTACCAAATTGAATTTTATTTAAAATTTCAAAAAAAAGAAAAATCTTAACGGGGACGGGGAATCCGTTCCCCGACGGAGCCGGGGATGGGGATAAAGATTGTCCCCGTTTACTTAACGGGGACGGGGAATCCGTTCCCCGACGGAGCCGAGGATGGGGATAAAGATTGTCCCCGTTTACTAAACGGGGATGGGGATCCCCGCCTAGCCGGGGAACGGGGATGGGATTGTCAATCCCCGCCCCGCCCCGCCCCGTTTACATCCCTAATGGGGAACCTTATTTTGGCTGAAAACTGTTTTTGGGACTGCAGAAAACAGTTTCAAATGTTCAATTACTAAAAGTCAGATTGTATTCAGGAAAGTACTAGAAAAATATTTAAAACTACTTTTAAAGAAAGCAATGAAACCTAACTTTTCCTGATAGCATTTTCACTAACAGCAATCCCAAACTGGTTCTTAATTAGATGATGCTGAATAAGTGTTTTTCAATTTATTTACATTTTTAGATATTTATGTCATTTATGTCATATACTATTTAAACTTATTAAACATTACCTGCCTCAAAATACATTTTGCCAGCATGTGTATTTCTTCCAAACTGAGAGGTTTACGGCTCGAGTTTTCTTAAAAACGTATATTATATCCTTTAAAAAAAAAAGAATATTCATATGCAAAAAAGTCTTAAAAATATTCAGAATATTCATATGTTAAACCACATGTTAGATAATATTTCTGATTAATAAAATTAATTAAATAATATTTTATTTATAAAACAAAAACCCAGTTTAACCGGATTAAACCGGTCAAACTATGAACGGTGACCTTGTCATAGTCTCGAGAAGGTTGATTTCAAGGATTTATTAATCATGCGAGGACCACGTAGGTTTTCGAGTGGAATTCACATAAAAATGAACGGTCGTCAATTAGATGCGACTATTTTCCAATCTGGGATTAATAATTAAGCTTAAATTCATAATTACACCAAAGCAAACACTCGAGTACAAATTCTCAAATAATCACTAAAGTCGAGACTAACAGTTCAGCATTTCAGCTCCATGATTATTGGATATTCTTCAAAGGATTAATTAAAGTTTTTTTAATTATGGTAAAAAAAAAAGAAAAAGGAATCTTAGTTTATGAAACATTGGTTGCAGTTAATAATTTATTTGGCTACTGTAATGGCAATTTCAACGTGTTTAAAATTAAAAATATTGAAAAATGACCAGTTGCACTTTAGCTTCGAACAAATGATTCCTGGAAAATAATAAGCATTTGGTAGGAAGATATTTTCGTTTGTGTGTGTGATGATGATATCAAACTCGATTGGTCAAGAAAAAAGGAAAGAACCATGAATTAGACTAATACCCAATTCATTAGTGTTCCAATTTGCTAAGGAAATACGAGAATAATCTCGGCTTGACACGTGGAATCCAGATCTACCGACTCCTTTTAGCCGGACACGTTTTGAACAAAGGTCACAACTTTACGCTTCCGAATACGTATAAATTATGAATTGTTTAGCCTTATGCAGTATGCACAGTAATGGCCTAACTCATTCAAATTCTACGGTTGTAGGTTTAAATTTTTACGCATTTTATCACTCCAACACTAACTTGAGCATCAAAGGGGCTTGCCGAAAACCTAGCACCCTTTTACTTTGTCTCATTCCAAGTCTCTAATTCAAGTTGGACAATAGATTCATTATCAGGAATCATCAAGATGGAATTATGAATTAGAATAATTTGTTACTAGTTGGTTAAATCTAGTTTTTCCATTTTTTAGTGGTTCAATCCAATACAATCTAGATTATAGCGTTTCCATTCGAACCGATCGAACCCGCTACCGATTCCCAATCAAATCGGATTGAAAAATCCAAAATACTTTTATTTGAAGTTTTGTATTAAAATTGCAGGGTTAGCCGGTTTGCATAACAACAATAATTAGAGAGTCGGCAATCATTTTCCTTCTCCATCACAAACAGCTAGCATAGGTTTCTTAATAACTTTTGTTTAATTATTGTTATTTAACTAATCATGGTAATCATGAGGTATGCTAACCTATTAGTGTGAAGTATGCCAATTAATTACCTGCAATTCTTTGCCACTAATTGGACCTTTCGTACGCATAGGAACAATATTAATGTTAAAGATTCAAGACTTTGTATCATATTGGATTAAAAAGAGTGGGTTTCACATGATATTGGAAGGTTCTTTTTTTATTTAAAAAAAAAAAAAAGCAAAATGCATCCTCACACATTGATAATTTTTTCATTTTAATATTATTAGTTCCAAACTCAATTTGATTTTGCTTTTATATAAAATGTTGTGTTAAATTATATGACCGGTATTGTTTTAACATATAATTTAATTTCAGGAAATTGTCTGGATAAAAAAAATAGAGTTATTGAAAGTGTCCATCTCACAGTTTCAAGCAATAAAAGCTATTTAATTTTTGAATTATTTGGAAGTGTTTGTTTCATAGTTCCATTATTGAACGAAATGTATCATACATATACAAAAGATAGTTTGAATTTAAAGCTAATAATATTAAAATGAAAAAAAATCAGATATCTATATATTTAAAAGATTGATTAGTATCAATAAAGATTTGATCAATATGTGTTTTGCATAAAAAAGAAAAACAATGGCAAATTGTAATTTCATAAGAAAGCAGAGGATTTAAAAATTATTAAGACAATTAGAACATTAACTCTCTAATAATATTAGAATCTTCTTAATTACACTTTACTGATTTCATTTCTTCATATTTTGTCTAAAATTAATTAAATACAAAAAGGGATTTCCGTACTCAATAATTTATCTATGAACATCCAATTACACAAAATATATCATGATAATTAGAATAAATAATTTAATGGATTGGCAAATAATCGATTAATTAGTGTTAATTCATCATCATTTAAGCACCATACGTAATTCCAAAGTCTCAAATTATAAGCTTTGTGTTAATTAATCTTTTCTGGAAATTTTAAGCATCATATGTGAAAGTCCATGTTTATGGAAAAATATAACATTTGGTCCTTTAACTCTGTGATTTTACTTTATTGAGCCCAAATTATGATTTTTTATTATTTTGTAATAAGTCCTCAAACTATATTATTTTAAAAATGCCAACATTAGGCTTTTCTTTATATCCTATTATGATATGTTTGTACTTTGATTCCACCTTTGTATTTATATTATTTATCCTTTTTCAACTCTTTTAATTTGTATATATTGATTTTTGGAAGGGTCACAATCCGTTGAAGGTATCTTGCCACGTGTGTTTTATTGGTATATATTGGAGATTCACAATATTGAAAATAAATAAAAATAGATAATGGTATATAATTAGCGTAGATTGAGTTTTAATTAATATAAGCTAATTTGTTTGTGTCACGTAGTTTTAGTCTCATGTATGTGCTCACTTATGCAGTCAGACTCAACACCCTCAAGATCCATATAGATTTTTCATAGTAGCAAAATTGTGATATAGTTAACTACCAAAAAATCATGAACCTGTATTTCAAAATCTGGCGGAATCTGAACTAGTTGAAAAGACTAGATATTTGATGATTGTGAGCCTCAAAAGAAATAGATCAAGAAATTTTTTGATAAATGACAACTTTCGAGGTCTAATTGCACTTGAGGGAGAGTCTTAATTAAAGATTTTATATTGAAAATAAATAAAACTAAAAAAATTACTATATAAGTAGTGTTTATTAAGCCAATCGGTTTGTGTTACATGTGTCTTATTCCATATATATTTGTACTTATTTATACAGTTAGGTCCAATACTCTTACTACTAGTAATATCTCTTCGACAACATGATATTTTATTTTTTAAAATTTATTATTATTATTATTATTATTATTATTATTATAAGCACACCAATTTTGAAAAAGTCATTGATTTGTTTGAGTTATTGCCCCCTTCATATGATGAATAAGAATTGTATATATTAAGTTTAATTTGAGTGCTTTCACTTATTTGAAGTAATTTATTGATTCAAGAAATGTTGTTTCATGAAAAGATATGATCTTTTCTTTTCTTGTATGAAATATTGTTTCAACTTGATCAAGAATTCAGTTTTAAGGTTTTCTTTTTTCTATAGATATTTCATTTTCACAATTTTAATTAATTCTGTAATTTAAGCTTTCATTATCATGCAATAAAGAATTGAATCTTCAAATGAAATCAAGTAGTTTAATTTACTATATATTTTAATTACACATTTCACTAATATAAAATTCTTTTGTTGAGAAAAAAAAAATAAAAGAAAAAATAACAGTTTTTTCAACTCTTGTTCTTAAGAAAGTGATACTAATTGAAGTACTTAAGTGGATAATCAAAGGCTTCTTCTTCAATGTTCTACCTAACAAATACTACTCAATTAAGTTAATCCAATGAATGGGCTTAAATTTAACTCCATTTTCATTAATAATTGACTAATTAATGTCTGCAAATTGGATTTTTGTCCAATAATTGGGGAAGCTTTTTTATTCAAATTTTGACCATTTAATTGATTTGAAATTCCCCATTTCAGAATTCACAATGTTTCGTTTTCAGTTTGCTAGAGTCTTAACCATGTTTTTGTTTTTCTTATTAAGAGTTATTTGTAGGGATATTTTACATATAATTTTTCATTTTGACATATTGAGCCTTTAGTTTTACATTTTTACACATTAAACCATTAATTAATTTTTTTTTTAAAGGGATTCAATATGTAGACTATAAATAATCGAAGGCTTTTTAATGTTAAAAATAAAAAATCAGAGGATTTAATATATAATAATTTATAAATGAACAAAAACTCAATATATCAAAATAAAATGGCAAAAATTAGCCACTCATGATGCTTTATTCCATATTTGTTTTCCAAATTTATAGTTTATGTTAAGTTAAAATAAATCAAAAGTATTTTTCATAGTTAAGAGTTATTTATGGGGATATTTTAATGTAGATATTTGAATTATATTTTTAGCTAAAATTAAAATGGACTCTACAAAACAAGTTTAAAAAGTTTAAGAGCTCAAAAATCCATATTTTTTCGATTATATTTGCTGATATAATTGATATAAAAAGTAATAGGAGAAAAATTTTCAAAGGGCCTTTAGAGGAAAGGAAAACAAGAATAACGGAAACGGGGTAAACGGATTACAAACATATATTAAGTTAAATCTAAAACTAAAAAGGTATAAAAGTGTAATAACAAAAAGTTAGAAATGAACGGAAAAATATCAGAGATGACAGGAGAGAAAAAAAGTTAAAAAGGTGCATAATCTTGTATAATTAACATAATCGCCATAAAATTTTGATTTGTAACGCAAAACTCTTCATAATTAAACTTTTATTTCTTAGATTGTCCTTTTGGCATGATTTTATCAAATTCGGTCATTGGAAATATCATTTGGATGCTACAATATCTATTTCATTTTATATTTAGAACACGAATAAATAAAACTAAATAAATTTTAATTTATTCCTTTTAATCTTACGGGTCAAAAAATTGATAATTTTAACTCTTGAAAAAAAAAAAAAAAAAATTGGTCATAAATTCGTAAACCTATTAATTAATTAATATTTTTTTGGGTTGTTGAATAGGGCTGAGAGGAGTTGTATCGAAGCCCACATATGAAGCCCATTGAATTTCCTCCTCTAACTCTTTCTACTGTGACAGACACAGCTCGAAAGTCGAAGAAATTTTCCCCAATTCATCTCAGTTCATTTCATTTCTCTGCATCCCCAATTTCACACACAGCCTTCAATTTTCTTAAACCCTAAAATTTGCCGCAGGATACGAACCTAATACATGAACATATAATGTGATTGTTGATTGTCTATCTAAAATGGGTAAATTCAATGGGACATCTTGAAAAGATGGCTGAGAAGGGTTGTGAGCCTAATGAAGTGACCTATAATTCTATCATTGATAGCCTGTGCAAGTATGGTCAGGTTAAGGAAGCATTCGATCTCTTTTCAAAAATTGATAGTAAAGGAATTTTACCAAATGTTGTCACTTATACTTCTTTAGTTCACGGAGCATGCTATTCAGGACAATGGAAGAAAGCTTCGACACTATTCAATGAAATGTTGGATCGTAATATTGCACCAAATGTAGTTACCTTCAGTATTTTAGTTGATGAATTAGGTAAGAAAGGAATGGTGGATAAGGCTAGATGTGTATTCGGAACAATGATTCAACATGATATCGAGCCGAATGTTATTACTTACACTTCATTGATATTTGGATTTGGTTTGGATAGGCATATGAATCAAGCTAGGAAAGTGTTTAATGTGATGACAAGAAAGAATTATCCTAATGTTTATACTTATACCATATTGATTAACTGGTATGTTAAATGGAAAATGATAGAAGAGGCAGACCATCTTCTTGATGAAATGATTTGTAAAGGTTTAAGTCCTGACAGTTATACTTATAATGCTCTTATACGTGGCATATGCCATACTTGAAGCCCTGGGGAAGCCATGAAGCTTTTTAAAGACTTCTGTGCAAGTGGCTATGTTCCAGACATAGTTGGTTACTCAGCTTTGTTGCATGCCTTTTGTGAGCATAAGCAATTTGATATTGCCTTAGGCTTACTACATGAAATGCAGACGAGAAAGTTGAAGCCTGACATATTTGTATATGGTATTCTAATGGATGGGATGTGCAAAGCCGGCAGGCTCAAAGATGCAAAGAAATTTTTTTCTATGCTTTCTGCTAAAGGGTTGAGACCTAATGTTCATATGTATACCACAATGATCAGTGGACTTTGCAGAGAAGGATTACTCGATGATAGGGGTGAGCACTATTCGGTTTAACCGAATACCAATACCGAACCAAACCAAAAAAAAAAATTCGGTTCGGTTACCGAATTTTTTTTGGTTTGGTTTGGTAACAATTATATATATTTTTTGGTATTCGGTTCGGTTCGGTTTTTCCGTAAAAAAATTTGGTTTAACCGAAACCGAACCGAATTATTATATATATATATATATATATATATATATATATATATTAGGTTTGTAATATTCTAATTTACTTAATTGAATTTTATATTTCATTAAAAAATATAAAATGACTAAATAACAATTAATTACAAAAATAATATATAATGGTTCAATTAATTGTCATAAAAATCATTTTAAATATATTTTTTTATTTATTTTAGGTAAAAATACCAAATTTCGGTAATAACCGAACCGAACCAAACCGAACCAAAAAATTTCGGTTCGATTCGGTTTTCATCATTGTTTGGTTTGGTTCGGTTCTAATTATTACTAACAATTCGGTTCGGTTAACCGAAAATTCGGTTCGGTTCGGTAACCGAACCGACCGATGCTCACCCCTACTCGATGAAGCATATAATGTCCTTAGGGAAATGGAAAAAAATGGCTGCTCACCCAATAGTTGCTCTTACAATATGATTATTAGAGGATTTCTCCAGCACAAGAATCTGTCCAAGGCAATAGAACTTATTCATGAAATGCGTGATCATGATTTTGCAGCTGATAACCCTACAGTAGGTATGGTTGTGGATATGTTAGGCAAGAAAGATAACACTCTGGAAAATCTGTAAACCTATCCTAAAGGATTCCAAAAATTTGAAAGAGCTGAATTGGCAATTATTTTCATATTTGACGCTTTACAAAGTGTTTGAAGTTTTACTGCTAGGTTTCTAGTCACCATGTAAATTTGTTTTGTTTTCCTTTAGTTTATTTACACTGTTAAAAATGAAATCTTTACTATATGCAGTGACTGAAATTTAATGACTTGTTGAAGTTTCTTTCACATCTGTGATCAGTATGTGTTTCATTTATGTTCTGGTGAATTAATTTTTTTGATTATTGAGCATAGATATAATAAAATAGAATGGCTTTGGGATGATAATGATTCTTGGATTTGGCAGCATTCTGTCCTTAGAACCATGGCAACTGACTTATTTGTAATATGATCATCTTATTCTTATGGAATTTCAGGAATTTGAATCAGCTGACATTATTGTCTATCAGGTCAAGAATGATTTTGTATGTTTATTTTGAAGCTTTTTTATTGAATTTTATTTTGCTTTCTTGTCTTGTGAAATTTAATTGAAATTCCTTGATGAATTCAAGATATGTAATCTGCCGAATTCAATTGTACATTTAGGATTCTTTTGTTTACATTTACTAAGAAAATTCAGTTTTTTTTGTTTTTGATTCGTCTGGGAGGACACAAAATGTATAGTGTACAATTTTTGTTCAATTCAATTGTATGTGTCTTCAATTTTGACTTATTTTTTTAATTGGAATAAACTCTATATCATTTATTTTAAAGTCCAAGCCGGATGCTGAAAAAATGTTTGGCATATTGGGTTCGCCTTGGACTCACATTTCTAGTGAATGCCCGATTAGGTTCAGCACGATCGTTCTAACGTATTTATTTTATATATTTGGTAGGCATCGCTTTTTTATTTTCTAGGAAAAAATATATACATATGTATTTCATTTCAAATAAGAAAAAAAAAAAATTATAAAGTGACACGATGAAAAAATGAACCGATTGAAATATAAATGTGAAATTAAATTAAAATTATAAAAAAGGAGAGAAAACAATAAGATAATATTTTTTAATTTTTTTTAAAGATAAAATTTAAAAGAAAAGGGGTATAGAGTTGTAATATAAAAGACTTAAAAAGTAGAGATGTGAATTTTCTATTGGTGGGTGAGAAATGTAATTAAAAAAATTTATTATCCTAGTTATGTAAGAATCTCATTCACATAGATTATACTCCCACATTTGGAATATTAATAAAAAAAAAACCATTTTTTTCTTTATTTGTTCTGTAAATTATATTAACTAGTTCAAGATTGTTCAAGTTTTTTTTTTTTTTTTTTGAAAAATTTTGTTTTATATACCAAAATTTGAAATAGAAATTTCTAATTTAATTGAATCTCAAATGCTTTTTTTCACACAAGCAGGACTTAATTTGTGTCTTTTTCCTTTTTTCTTTTTCTTTTTGTTGATTATGAGATGTCTAAAATTAGAGCTTTTTTTAAATATACAATTTAGCGATTTTTTTTAACTTTTTTGGTACTTTCTTGACGATCGGAAAAAAAAAAAAAAGAAAAAATATATACATATAAATGATAAAATTAATATTAAAATATAAAGGATGAGGTAGAAACTGAAAAAATCTGATTTGGCGGAAGAAAAAGGTAAATAAGAATGGTACAACAAACTCGCAAAAACAAAACCTCAAAAATGAAGTATTTTTGGTAATTTGCCATGTAAAATTGTATTATCTATTTCATATTAAGATGGATGTGTTAGTAAGCTGGGCCGGCCCAAACCCAATCTAACTCAGGTAAGTCTGCACTAGTTGATAACTGGGCTTGGCAAAGCTAGGAACACTAATTCTCAAGCCTAACACAATAGACTATATTTTAATTTTTTGGAAAACAAAATGAAATTTTTAAACATAAATAAAATAAATTAACACATAAAATTTAAAATGTATTTATACATAAACATCAATATTATATATATAATAAATAATCATTTTACTACATTATATAATTAATTTATTAATATTTTGTGTGTACATACATAAGGTGGAGTCTAAAAATTTTATACAATGTGAAGCTTATCCGATTAAGAATTGAGATAGAAAGATACGAGTTTTGCAAGTATGTGGCACTATTCCGTTCTAATGAGACTACTTGAGTTCGGTATATAACGATGATGAGATACCAAAAAAAATACTTATCATAAATATGAGTACATATAGGTGGCCAAATTGAACCTGAACCAGCCGAACCGGATCGGATCGAGTCAAAACCGGTCAAATCCTGAATCAGACCATACTGAATCCAGACTTGTGGTTCAGAAGAAAAGAAGGTTGAGGGTCAGGGTCGATCAATCCCTGAACCTTTGAACCGGTGGTTCAACCAGTGGTTCAACCCTTAATTCAACACATAGTTGAATCGGAGATTTTTTTCATATTTGAGAAATTATATTATTTATTAATAATTTATCGAAAAATGTCTATGTTGAAACCACACGCAAATTGAATTCTAAATATTTATTCAAAAGGGTTGAACCTGAATCTGGTCAAACCCTAAACCTGAACTGGTCTGGTCCGAACCATCAGTTCATCTCTTTTGAAGGTTAAGGTTCAGGTTCAATGATTTCTTGAACCCGAACCGGTGGTTCATGAACTTAAACTGGCGGTTCATGAACCTTGGCCACCTATATCAGTACACCTATACCAAGTTATGCATTAATATTAATTAAGTATTTATTATTACTTTTATTTAATCTTTATTTAGAATTTTCTATGTTTAAATGAGGCTGGTCTGTCAAATTCATGAATAGTTTATCAATTTGTGAAATATGAACTTTATGTACGAAAATTTTTTAATTTGGTAATTGATTTATATATTTATGTATTTATTATTTAAATTTTATATTAAACGAGTAATTTTTATAGGTACAATAACTAACGAGTATCCTAGAATTATGTTAACGGAAATGAAATTGTTGTAACCAAAGGCATAATCCGATAAGAGTAAAGGTATGATCATTTTCACGGATATCTTACCGATACCATCTCTCGTTAAAAACCCGGATCTAATCGGATTTGGGTCAAGACGGAAAAGATTTATATGTAACCAAACTCAATCCTATAATAAGGTCAAGCCTTGCAAACAAGTCTACCTGTCTATTTTCTTACCAAATAATTAAGTATCCAATCTGTTTTATTTATTAGTATTTTTTGTCCTTTTTTTTTTTTGTTTATGAAAGTGAGATCCGGCATTGATTGGAACAAGCCAAGGTTCAACGAATAATGCGATTCGAGACGTCACGAAAATAAATAAATAAATAAAATTAATAAAAAAAATAAATTAAAAACCAGATGCGATTCCAGTGTCTAGTTTCGAAGATATATACAATCAAAATTGGGAGTCAAATTTGAACAAATGATTATACAACCAACCATTTCTGTCTCTAGTTAAATTAACCCAATTGTTTAAATTGAATATGAATATTCTGCATTTAATTAATATCTACATATTTTAATAATAATAAATTATTTTATTTTGTTTTATTTTTTTGTCTTTATGTACATAAATTATCATACTCCAAGTGGTTGCTTAGCTAGCTACTTAATTTGCACTGTCAACGCACAGTCAGATATGAATAATTTCATCTCATTAACTAAGATTCTTATGTCATACAAATATAGACAACTAATCATCTAAGAATATCCCAATATTAAATAATATGCTTATAGTTTTTTAAACTTGTTTACGAGTTGAAGATCAATTATTTAATCTCAGTTTATCCCTTCTGAAATCAATGGGAGATGCATGCATATGGGCAAACTGAAAAAAAAAAAAAAAAAAAAAAAATCACTAAGTTTTAATTATAGTTCCAGTCATTAAAATTTAATTAATTTGTGTAAATCTTTGAACTTTGATTATATTTTAGAAACATTAAATTTCATATTAAATTCATATTTCAAAATACATATATATATATTTTTTGCTAATCGTTGCTGATAGCTCCGGGAAAAGATATGACTTCACGTGATCAAAGATGGCTGAATGATCACCCCTCTTCAGAAATAACTGAGTACCTATATAACAGAAAAGGTGAGGACCGGGTGATCTCTGGGTCCACTCCGATGCCTAAGTCAGAGATTTGAAGAAGGGGAATAAGAATAAGAATGAAATCTTAGAGATTCTAAATGAGATACCTGTGAGGTTCCTCACTGCCCTTTTTATACATGATCAATCCGCGTAGCTTTGTCAGGCCGTTATGTACGGTTCTTTCTTATTGGTTGGGTATGGACTGCTCTTAGTCCCCTTCTGGCATGTCTAGGTTGCAGACTCACCCTGTGTTTGTCCCCGCGGCACCTGTTGCTGGTACAGAATCGCGTCCTTACACGTGTACAGTAGAAACCAGCTTACCTGTCTTTTAAAACAGAAAACCTAATTAGGGCACAAGTTGTCTGAACAGGTATTTAACAGGCTCCTTTTCCTGATCCAGTCGATATAGCTCCGCCTTTGTCTTTAATGACCGAGTGGAAGCAAGAAGAAGAGTTATAAGGCAATTGCTTGTTGCGTAAAGCAATGGGCGTGGACACGGTTATTAGCCGTGTGAACCACGCAGTATGTTTTAGGACTCCATGCTATCATGAGTCCCCCCTGGTGATGGATTTAAACTCTTTTAAGGGTTTGTTTTGGGGGTAGGTTTGTGGGAAACGAGGAGTTTCTTGGGCCTTGTACACCTAATGCCTGGGCGACATGTGTTCCCTCATTTAAGCGGTGTCAGAGGGCATCTTTTCACCTGCCCCTCCCCTATTTTCTTTAAAAGGGAGGCTGGCCGCCCTTTTGTCCTTTGCTTTAAGAACCTTCAAGGTCTTTCCCTTCTGCGATTTCTGCGTTCCTATCTCTGCATTTGCAATTTGCTTCTCCTTGTTCTTATTTCCAGTAAGTTCTTCTTCACACTTTATCTTAGTGGTTTTGCAATTTTGATTTTTGCAAGAACTTGCCCTTTTGCTCGGATTTGTTTTCAGTGTTGGTTCGATTTCTTGCTTGTTCCCCTTTGTTTTTCTGGGTTTGTTGAATGTTCATCTTCTTTGTTTTTTCTGGGTTTGTTGACTGTATTTACTTTCTTTTGCTTTGAAAGGATGAGTTCTTCTGTAATGCTTAGTGACCTAGGTTCTTCTAGTAGCGGGGGATCTAGGGAATTGGTGAACTCTAGGAACCGCCCTAGGGTTAGTAAGGGTTTCAACTTCAAAAGTACCGGGAATAAACCGGTTTGCCGTCTTCTAAACCATACGGACCTTGAGGATTACCGAGTACTTACTACTCCCAACTTGCCGAGTCCACCTCCTTCTTCAGGGAATGAATATCACCTAACCACTTCTTCAGAGTCTGATTCCCTCAATCTAGCATCTCCTGCCCGTGCTGAGGGGGTGGGCACCTTAGTACCGCCTCCTATTTCTGTCGAGCCGCCTGCTAAAGGTCCCATTCAGGTAGATTCTTCTCCATCTGAAATTCCTCCACCCGGTCCCAGTAGAACTAGGACCAAGAGAATGACTCCTAGGATAGAGGACATGGTTTATGAGATTCATGTGAGCCATATAAACCTCTATAGAGAAATTTATCCTTGGTTATGCAATTGCCGGGTCATGCTGCCTTCTGAGCATCGCGTGTCCATAGACCTCCACCAGGTTATTTTTCAATATATATGGACCAAGTTTGATCCGGCTTTACCTACCCATCCGGCATTTGTGACCTCCTTCTCAACTAGGGTTTCTGCCCGGCCCAAATCCATCCTAATTCTTGGGGGGATATGTGTCACCTACTGGTTGTATGAGAACTTGGGTGGTTTCGATCTAAATGCCGCCTTCTTCCGAAACCTGGCCACACCCAAGCTGAACTCTGGGGAGGACCACTATCAGTTGTCCAAGAAGGGGGACTTCTATGCCCTCAAGGGATGGATTTCTTCATTGAAACACTTCAAACACTTCTTCTTTTACATTGAGGTCAAAGAGGGCTTGGATGTATTCCGTGTTAGCTGGTCTTTTAGAGGGGCAGGAAAAGCTCGCCAGCGCCTAGAGCCGGGTGAAAAAATTTTCCTCGAGGAGTTCAGGACTTTAGCTCTTGATATGTGGACCTGGCAAGTTGCTGTAGATGCTTATCTTGAGAGGATTAGGCTCGTAGAACGGGAGAGTCAGGAACCGGCTTTATCTATTATCCGGGTCCAGTTCCCAGACGAGGTATCCTTTTATCCTTGCTTAGTCATTCATTTATTTTCTCAGGCATGAATGCAACTGATGCTCTTGGTCGCGTTTTAGCCTCCCAGAAGAAGAATATGCTGAAAGAGCCGTGTTCCAATCCTGCTGAAATTCCTTCCGGCCTAGGGGAGCCAGCCAAAGGGCCGGGTGCTCCCAGGACGCAGAAAAGGAAGAGGACTGCACCTACCGGTTGAACCGACTCCTCAACCCATAAGTTTTGGTTTCCTCTTCCCTGATGTATTATCATTGCTACTTTTTACTAACCTCGCTTCTCGGCTTGTCATTTTTATTTGTCTAGGGTTCTGGAGGGGCTCCTGTCTCCCCCGGGCCGTCTTCCCTTCCTTAGCCTTGGTTGGGGGGAAGAGGGAGGCAAAAGTTCCGAATAAAGGATCCGGCAGCCCAAGCTGAATTCAGGTCCGGGTTTATGCTGCCGGCTGACAAGGAGGCATATAGCAAACTTGGCGAGACCGAGGCGACTTCTATGTGCCTCATGGAACTGACCTCCGTAATGATCTTAACGAAGCTACTAAACTTCTCTTCCCTTTTTTTTTTATTATTCATCCAGCTCGTTGTTTTGCCAGGGCTCTCTAGAGTAGTTGAATTGGTCGATCGTTTGTCTAAAACCAACCAGCTGGAAAAGAAGTTGAAGGAAACTTTGCTGGCCTTGGAGGCAGAGAAGAACAGAGCCTGGATGCAAGGGCAGGAGGTCAATCGTTTGAAGAAACAGTTAGAGGATAAGAAGGCTGTGCAGGACATCCTCAAGAAGCAGCTTGAGGATGAGAAGGCGGCGCACAAGCAAGACCTTGAGAAATGTGATGCCACGCTTCTTGATTCAACGGGCAAGCTGGTTCTTCTGGGATAACTGTATGGCCAACGTGTCTTCACCGCCTGCCAAGCAATTCATCCTGACTTGGTGCTAGATTTGGACTCAGTCAGATTTCCCCAGTATGACGAGCTTCCTGCTGGTAGTCCTGATGAGGAAAATGTCGTGTTGTCAACGGGTGCTAAGGAACCAGTAGATACAGGAAGCAATGTTCCTAAAGCGGATGCTTGCTCTTAATGGAATTTGTAATTTTTTCAAGGCCTTATTTGGCTTCTGTTTGTATCGTACTTTTTATTTTAATGAAAAAATCTTATTCCTTGCCTACTCGGTTTTTTGTCTATTTGGCTTTTACTTTGTTCACCAAAATTCTTCCATGATTGGCTTTTATGCTTGTAGTCTTGTGCCAAGTCTGCACATTTATTCCTTTATTTGAACCCAATTAGGGTTTTTAGAATAAATGTGTTCATTCGATTATGACCGACTCCTTCTAGGAGGGTTTTTAGAATGAGTTAATGCGGTTATGACCGACTCCTTCTTGGAGGTTTTCATGATTGAAAGATATTTTTATTTTTCTCTTTGGAGTACATCTTAGAGGGCGTACCCTGCTAAGTTTTACAACCGGAGGTGCTGCCTCGTTAAAAAGCGACTATGGAAAAACCTAGTGGGAAAAATCCACTTGTGGGAAAAAAGAGTGCAGCCCTTGTTCTTCCTAGCTATTCTTAGGTGGGAAGTACTGCCTTAAATTGGCAATATTCCACGTATGTGGGATTTCTTTCCCATCCAGATTGTGAAGCTTATACGTTGCTGGACCGACTACTGCTGCAACTCTGTACGGTCCTTCCCACTTTGCACCAAGCTTTCCTTTTCCTTCCCTTGCCTGCGATGCTGCAGAGTCCTTTAGGACTAGGTCACCTTCCTTGAGGGTTCTTGTAGGCTGCCATCAGAATGTGAGCTCTTTCTCTCCTTTCTTCCAAGGAATCCAGATGGTACTTCATGTTGATGTGATTCTGAGCTTCCGTGTAGTAGATTACTCGGTCAGTGGGGGCTCCAATTTGGACTGGGATCACTGCTTCTACCCTATATACCATAGCAAAGGGGGTTTCACCAGTCGGTCTCCTTGGGGTGGTCCTATAAGCCCACTAGACATTATTCAACTCATAAACCCATGCTCCTTTGTGGCTCTCCAGTCTTTTCTTGATTCCATCTCCTATGGTTTTGTTTGTGACCTCTGTCTGCCTATTGCTTTGGGAATGCGCCACTGAGGAAGAGTCGTGTGTGATTTTGAGTCCTCTATAGAATTCCTTAAATTTGCTCGAGGTGAACTGGGTGCCATTGTCGGATATGATTCTATGGGGTATCCTGAATCTGGTGATGATGTGGTCCTATATGAAGGAGATGACTTTCTCTGGTGTGATCGTTGTGGTCGCCTCTGCTTCAACCCATTTGTTGAAGTGGTCTACTGCCACTATAATAAATTTCCTCTGCCAGCTGGCTTTGGGCATGGGTCCCATGATGTCGATGCCCCAGGTGGAAAAGATCCAGCCGGTTAATATTGGTTTCTACTTTGCTGCAGGCATATGGGATCTTTTAGAGTGGATTTGGCACTGGTGGCATCTTCTGACGTAGGCCGTTGCATCTGCCTCCATTGTTTCCCAATAGTAGCCTTGTAGCACTGCCCTTCGGATTAGCGCCTATGCCACTTGTTGGGACCCGTAAATTCCCTCGTGTAATTCTTGGAGTACATAATTTCCTTCTTCAGCAGTGATGCACTTCAGCCATGCATCAGTAAAAGACTTCTTGTAGAGTTCTTTGTGATGATTGCATAGCGCTGTGACTTTCTGGAGATCTTTATTTCCTCTTCTCTGTCCTCAGGCAGATATCCTTCGATAAGGTACTTTATTATGGGCTCTATCCAGCCCAACTCTTCCTTTTCTACTGTCATCACCTCATCTACTCTGATGCTGAATTTGGTTTGAACTTCATATGGGCAATTTAAGAATTGCCAATCTTCAGCACTTGCTGCTGCCTTAGCCAGCCTGTCTGCTTCAATATTTTCGTTCCTGGAGATGTTTTCCAGCCTCTATGTAGTGCCTTTGCTTTCGACAGCTTCGAGCAAACATCGCACCTTGTCTAGGTATCTGGACATGCAAGGGTCTTTAGTTTCAAAGTTTTTATTGATTTGGTTGGAAACTAACCTTGAGTCACTCAGCAGTTTCACCCGGTCTGAAGCGATTTCCCGGATGAGCTCCAACCCCTTAATCACTGCTTCATATTCTGCGGTGTTGTTGGTGGCAGGGAAGGCTAGCTTCGTGGCATATGACATCTTTATTTTCTCAGGTCCTTCGATGTGCACTCCAATCCTAGCTCCTTCTTGAGATGAAGCTCCATCCACATATACTCTCCATTCTTCCACCTTTAGCACCTGATTTGGTTCTAACCCTGCTAATTCCACCACAAAATCAGCCAAGACTTGGGCTTTTAATGCCGATATGGGTTCAAAGCGGACATCAAATTCACTAAGTCTGATAGCCCACTAAGCCAACCTGCATGTACTATCACGTCTCTGTAGCACCTTTTTCAGAGGGAAATTTATTCTCACAACTATCGAGTGTGCCTAGAAGTAAGGCCGTAACCTGGCGGATGCTAAAATTATTGCCAAGGCCAATTTCCCAATCCTCGGATATTGAGCTCTGCCTCTCTTAACACCTTACTAGTGTAATATACTGGATATTGCTGCCCCTCCTCTTCTCTAACCATCACTGAACCTACTACTTCATCTGTTGCCGCCAGATACAGGTACAACATCTCACCTGGAATTGGACGGCTCAGCAATGGTGGGGTTCCCAAGAAGCTCTTGATTCTGCCAAATGCCTCCTTGCATTCATCATCCCAGCTAAACTTCTGGCCTTTCTTGATTGCCTTATAGAAGGGCAGCCATTTCTTGGCTGAGAATGAGATGAATCTGCCTAGTGCGCTGATGCGGCCGTTAAAGCGTTGGACTTCATTCACTATTTTAGGCGGCACCATGTCTAAGATTGCTTTAATCATCTCTGGATTCGCTTCCACCCCTCTTTGCGAAATCATGAAGCCCAGGAATTTCCCCCCTCGCACTCCAAACAAGCACTTCTCCGAATTCAATTTGAGGTGGTATTTTTGCAGTATTTTGAAGGCCTCCCGAATGTCTTGGGCATAATTTTCTTCACCCTTGCTTTTTATGATCATGTCATCTACATACACTTCAATTGTCCTTCCAATTTGCTCCTTGAACATGTCATTGACCAAGCATTGATATGTCACTCCTGCGTTCTTTAAACCAAAGGGCATAACCCAATAGCAATACGTGCCTTCGTGTGTAATGAATGCGGTTTTTTCTTCGTCCACTGGATCCATTGGGATCTGAGGGGATCCTGACTTCGCATCCAGGAAGGAGTAGATTGCGTATCCGGTTGTTGAGTCTACCAGTTGGTCAATACTGGGAAGAGGGTAGCTAACCTTCGGGCAAGCTTTGTTTAAGTCAGTGAAGTCCACACACATCCTCCATGCTCCTCCTGGTTTTTTCACCAAAACCACGTTTGCTAACCATTCGGGATATTACACCTTCCTGATATGTCTGGCCTCCAATAATTTACTTATTTCTGCCTCAATTGCCTTTTACCTTTCTGGTGCATGTTTTCTCCTTTTTTGTACTACCGGCTTGGTAGTAGGATCTATATTCAGGCTGTGCTTCATTATCTCAGGTAAGAATCCGATAATATCACTAGTGCACCAGGCAAAGGTCTCCTGCTTTTCTTTGAGAACTGCTATGATTGCCTGCTTGAGCTCGGGTTTCAATTCCTTGGCCACTTGGACTGTTCTTCCTAGCCCGACCACAAGGGCTTCAAGCTCATCCACCGGCTCCGCTCTGTCTTGCTTTTTTAATTCCCAGCTAACCTCTCCTGGTTTCAAGGAAGCTAGGTATGCTTTTTGGGCCGCTTATTGACTCCCCCTGGCCACTACTACCACAGTTGTGGTCAGTATTTGGAGAGCTAAATACTGGGCAAAGAGAATTGCTTCAAATTCTACTAGGAATAGTCTTCCTAATATGATGTTATAGGCGAGTGGGGTGTCAATAATTACAAATTCTTCTTCAGACCTCCAACTGTGCTTTTCATCACCCACCTCTAAATTCAATGTCACCTGCCCAACAACCGTGACCGAATGGCCACTCAGGCCTACCAGGGGCAAATATACCGGCTGGATTCTGCTTTGGTGGATGTCCAACTGGCAGGCTGCCTCCTTCGTGATGATGTTTACCGAGCTACCGGTATCTACGAGGATCCTCTTCACCGTATATCCTTCCACCAATGCCTCAATGACCAAGGCATCTGCATGGTGCGCTTGCACATTACTGTGAATTAAGAACGAGTGATTCAAGCTACTGGATTTCCCCGTGTTTGTCAACTGATGTGCTGAGGACCTAGCTCTTTTACCGGGTGGTTCAAACTCGGGTCCCCCGGCGATAACCATAATGACCCCCTTGGATTTTTTAGCTGGCCTTTCATCGCCATCCCTTCCGTGCTTCTGCTTCTTATTCTTGTTTGTGTTCCTTGTTATGCCATCAACAAATCTACTGAACTTGCCTGCCTTGATCAGCAGGTCCACCTCTGCAGCTAGGATTCGGCAGTGGAACTTGCAGTATGCTTCCTTTTCACTTCCCATTATCTGGCCCGGCTTTGTATGAGGGTATCGAATGCTCTTTGCATCTGAGCTTCTCTGAATTGCTACTAGTACCTTACCAGTGGGGCATTCAATGGTGCAAACCGTGGTCGGTCTCCGGGGCGGTCTCTGTGGTCCCGCTGCTTGTGCCTTTCATCGGGCCGAGTAGCCTTGTCTCTTTCACCGTGTCTTCTGCTCTTTGCAGGCGTATCAATTTCACCGATTTCTACCATGCTCTTCGTAAGGGCTATCATTTGAGTCAATTCTCTGGGCTTCCTTGTTATGATCTCTCCTCAAAGCCTCTCATTGTTAGTATTTTTAATCATAGTCTCCCTGGTTGTACTGAAATCCAAGTTCCTAACCTCCAAACATGCGAGGTTGAACCGGTCAATGAACGACCTTAGAGATTCACTAGGTTTTTGGACCACTTCATGAAGGGTGCGACTGGCCGCTTCGGTCGATATTGAGCCCATAAATTTATTGCAAAACTCCTGCCTGAGTCTATCCCAGCTGTCAATCATTCTAGGGTCCAATGATTCAAACCAGTTGTGAGCACGGGTTTTTTTCCGACCTCGGTGATGAAAGCTATTGATTACCTTTTTTACGGATAAACGTGAAGCGGATTCGGACCAACCAGGACGACGTCGGAAATGTCCCGGATGGCCCGGAGGTGTGTGACAAGTCCTAGTACGGAATCCTGAAGAATTCGAGCGGATATTTAAGAAAACCGAAAAACAAACCAAAGAAAATAAGTAAAAATGTAATTTTCTAGGTATTACAGCCGCCCGGCTGTAGTCTACAGCAACGCGGTTGTAATCTCCTTATTTCCTTTTTTGGGCAAAATCAGTATTTAATTCGGTTTTTAAGCAAAATAGGAATTTTGGCACTACAGGGGCGCGGCTGTGACCTCCAGCCGCGCGGCTGTAATCGTCAGTTTTCTTTTTTTGATGAAATCAGCAATTAATTCCGATTTAATACCAAAACATGAGATATTTAATGATCCTAATAGGGAATTAGGGCAGAAAGGAGGTAGAAAAAGCAGAAAAAAAGAGAAAAATTTGGAGAGAAAAAGAAAAAAAAAGAAATCACATAGTTTTTCTTAGGGTTCTTAACACAACAACAAAAAGAGAAAAGTTAGACAAAAAAGAAAAAAAAAGGTTAGAAGAAGAGGGAACACTCGAAAATCAATCCTTGAATCTTCCTCGTGGTTCCGTTCGGGGTTCGGAAAACACACTTTGCTCGGGTTGTCCGTGACTGTGGGACGTTTCTGGCATCCAAATCTCTTTTTTGTGGTCCAAGCGCTGGAACACATACAAGGTAATTTTCTAAAAGGCCTTAAAAATCCATTCTATTCATCTTGGTTGTGATTCAATTGCATGATTTGAGTTTTTCGCGGTTGGTTGGTTTTTTTTTTTTTTGCTACAGCCGCCCCACCCAAGATCACAGCCGCGCGGCTGTGACCTAAAGGGGCGCGACTGTAGTTCTTTTCCATTTTTCTTTCTGTTCTGTGGGAGTTTTCTGATTACAGCCGCCCCATATGATCACAGCCGCGCGGCTGTGACCTATAGGGGCACGGCTGTAATGCTTTGTATTGGATTTTTTTTTTGAGTTTTCTGTGATTACAGCCGCGCGGCTGTGACCTATAGGGGCGTGGCTGTAACCTACAGGGGCCGAAGCTCCATCGGCCCAAATCGATCGATAACGCTCCCACTCTTCAATTAAATGTGTTTTTCATATCTGTTATCGATCCAATCACATCCCTGCATGCTTCGATTCCATGTTCTTCATTTTTTATGGGTGGATGTGATGAAATTTGATGATTTTGGACGATTAGGGATTTCCGGATTCGATTTGGCCCATTTCGGGTCTCTTCTGTTGGTTTTAATATTTTTCTAGAAATCCCAGATCGTCCAAAATCGTCAAACTTTTCAAAACGATCTTTGAAAACGTGAAAAGTAAGTTGGAATCGATTCTAGAGCATTACAGCCTCCCGGCTGTAAGCTACAGGGGCACAGCTGTAATATAGGCAGAATTACATTTTTGCCTTTTTGGGCCCCAAACTTATAATTTTACATTCTTTTCTCATTTAAAAATGAATTTTGGCATGTTTGCATATTTTTGGACCCTAGATGGATGTTTGATTTAGGCCCACACACGAACGCGGGATATCTGGCCCGCTATAGTTGGAAAAGTGCATGTAAATGAGCCAAACCGCTTTTAAAATTGGTTTTTCATCCATAAAACCTACAGTGCGTTTAAAAAACCGTTTTCCAGGTCTAACCGGGCTGACTGATCAGGTCGACTTGGTTATCCCCTTTTGCATGATCCCGTTTCCTAAAATATCCCCATTATGTCCTATGTGAGTCCTTGGTGTGATTTATTTATCTGTACAAATAATATTTGGATGCAGCTTTTATTTTTGTTTTATTTTTATTTTTGAATGTATTTTATAGATTAAATCGTGTATCTAGGCGATTGTAATTTTTAGATTATCGTGTATAATAGGCGATTGTAAAAGGTGAGGATGAGAGTTTTCTTTTTCTTGGGTTGTATCATTTGGCCTCTGATTTGCTTTTCCGCACTTTATTTTAATTTTATATATTTATGTCATTTGCATGAGCATTGGTTAATGATTAAAGGAAGATAAAATGGGTAGATTTAAGTGATTGAAATATCAAATTATGAAATAATAATTAAAAATAAGTGAGGTTAGTAAATCTGTTGCCCGAACCTTGAATCTCTGAATTAGGTACCGCGTCTACACTTGGTAGGGAGCTGTACCGGAATTTCCCGGATGAGCTGATCCGGGTGGCGACTCTGTATCTAATTTCGAAATTTAGGTTTCGAGATCTTTAAGTTAAAATGGGATTTTTTAAAAAGCTTGTTTTCTAAAATTCATGCCTGAAATTAAGTTTTCTACAAAAAGACTTTTCCAAATAAAATGAAAGGTTTTTCTAAGAAAGGTTAAAACCCGTTTTCAAAACCAAGACACCAACACCTAAAAAGAAAATCCCCGGTTCCCTCTTCACTGCGCGTTCGGAAAAAGGTCATTCGCTCACACCAGTAAGCCGCTGCTCCTATCAATGTTGTAGGGAACAGGCGGCAAATCAACTCTTCAGTAGCTCCTGCAATGTCCATCCGGTTTTTGAAGTTCCTTGCATGGACTCAGGGATCTGTGTCGCCCCTGTAGCTGTCAAAGGTTGGCTGCTTAAATTTGTGGTCGATCGGCTGATTGAGTATTCTGGCCGAAAAGGGAGATTCTCCATTCTCCATCAATGGTTCCTGGTAGGGTATGGCGAACGTACTCAGTGCTTTCTTAAACATCACCATGAATCTAGGATCATCTGTAAACTCTGCACGAGATGAAGATGGTGTTGGAGGAGGAGGAGTGTTGCATGGAACTGGTGTGTTATATGGGATGGGTGTGCCATTGTAAAAGCCGTATGGAGTGAGGCGACTATGTGTTTGAGGCGGTGTTTGCATTTGGTTTAGGTATGACTGAGCAATGTGAGGCAGATAAGGTTGGGGTATTCCATATCAGGAGCTCGGGGCCAAGATCTGGGGACCGTTGCTCCCCCGTGTTGCTGTGTTGGGGTTCACTTGTACTGCAGACAGCTGGTCCCCGACTGGTGTGGGCATCCAACCAAAGACGGGCAGAGCTCCTCCTAGCTGAAATCCTCTAACTTTTCTTCCGCCGGTCACTCCAACGCCGGCAGGATGGATCATACTTGGTTCCAATCCTTCCGATCTCATAACAAAAGTCCCAGATTCAGAAACAGGAAATAGGGCTCGTACAGTGCTTGGATGAGAAACAGGTTCTGGCAAAGTGTTCACCACAGAAAAAGGAGTACTGCTACTCAATAAGGAACCTATCATGCCCTGCTCTTGCATCTGCAGGACAGCTCACCGGAAGTCGTTCTGATCAGCTGGACTCATCCCATAATTCCTGGCAATCTGATCCAAAACGGCGCCAGCAGAGCTACTACTACTACCCAAAGTTGTGGTGAAAGTGTTTGATGGACTTGGGGTTGTTGTAGCCGTAGGTAAGGGCATTACGATTTCTGGGAATGGTGGTATTCCTCCTCCCTGGGGAGAAAGAACTGTTGAAATCATTTCTGTGGTTGTTGATCCCGATGACATTGTCGTTCAACGGGTCCACACTCACCGCACCAATTTGATAGCTTCGGGAAAAGATATGACTTCATGCGGTCAAAGATGGCTGAAAGATTACCCCTCTTCGGAAATAACCGAGTACCTATATAACAGAAAAGGTGAGGACCGGGTGACCTCTGGGTCCACTCCAATGTCTAAGTCAGAGATACCTGTGAGGTTCCTCACTGCCCTTTTTATACATGATCAATCCGTGTGGCTTTGTCAGGCCGTTATGTACGGTCCTTTCTTATTGGCTGGGTATGGGCTGCTCTTGGTCCCCTTCTGGCATGTCTAGGTTGCAAACTCACCTTGTGTTTGTCCCCGCGGCACTTGTTGCTGGTACAGAATAGCGTCCTTACACGTGTACAGTAGAAACCAGCTTACCTATCTTTTAAAATAGAAAACCTAATTAGGGCACAAGTTGTCTGAATAGGTATTTAACAGGCTCCTTTTCCTGATCCAGTCGGTATAGCTCCGCCTTTGTCTTTGGTGACCGAGTGGAAGCAAGAAGAAGAGTTATAAGGCAATTGCTTGTTGTGTAAAGCAATGGGCGTGGACACGGTTATTAGCCGTGTGAACCACGCGGTATGTTTTAGGACTCCATGCTATCGGTTGCTATTTTATTTTATTTTATTAGTATTATTTGGTCCATTTGGGAAAACCATTGTCCAACTATTTGACGTATTAAAAGAAAAAAAAATTTAAATACTGCCACCTAAGAAAGGGGTGTACGTTGTTTATTTTGAATTATATATTAGTAATTAATTTTAATTATTGTTGATAAACTTTGTTTATTTAAGTGTAACAATTTTATACGTCTTTGTTTTTTTTATCTCTTGTGAATGATATGATACAGACATTAAAACAAGTGCAATAGGGAAATTTCCATGACGTTTGATGATAATCAATATATTCATATCCAATTAATCATGGCAGTCAATTTGATCAATTTTGTTTATTTGGTCTAATTGAATATGATGTTTACAATTGACAATTGCTATGAATTATGAAATTCACATCTTAATTTAAATTCCATGATACAATTGTGCTCTTATTTCTTTGATTTCACTCTCCAGTTGAATACGAAATCAAACTACACGAATTCTTAAAAAAAAAAAAAAAAAAACTTAAAAAACTAGAATTAAATATTTAATTTACTTGATGTGAAATGGACGAATATAATTAATTAAGCATAGTCATTTGTTACCAACTAAACTTCACATTGTGAATTAAGGACAAAGTACTAAACTTAATTAATTTTGTACATTAACAACACATCATTTTAGTTTCTTTGCATTCTTCTTCTTCGATTGTATCACAAATTCTCTCTCCTCTCGTTTCTTTTACAAACAATACACATACACCACAAATTCCTATCATTAATCCGAATATTCCATACGAAAAAATCATACTTTTCCTTCCAGCAGCGACGAGCATTGGACTAAACACACCCCCGAGAACAAGCGCTTGCCTAACCATTGATATCGCTGAGTTTCTCACACAAGTTGGAAACAATTCCGTCGTAAATATCAACAAAATGTTGAACATGGAACATGCGCATAAAAACGACACCATTTCTAACCCTATCTCCAAGTTCACCGATAATTTCCCCGCTATTGCAATTAGAATGCTGGAAATTCCACTTGTAGTGCTGAAAATCAATAGTGAAGTCTTCCTGTTTAGGTTGGAAATGAGAATGAATGTGATCAATGATGCGGGAAGCTCCGATAAGGCGTTGAATGTGGTGCTCAAGTAGAGATTAAAGCTTGAATTTCCCAGTCCTAATGGCATTCCATAATATACTATTCCAGTTCCGAATCCAGTTACCATAACTGCTGATAATCGACGAAAAGCCCATTTTCTCTCTAGGAGAATCTTGATTGTTGAGAATACATCATTACCATTATCAATGTTATCATTATTAATTTCTTCTGACTCGAATTTCAATTGGGAAAAATTTTTGGATTTGATTGATGAAATGCTTCTTAGAACTGACATGGCTTCTTCTTTCCTACCACGACAGAAAAGCCATCTAGGAGATTCAGCTACGAAAAAACAAACTAAAATAGAATACAAGATTGTGGGAATTGAAGTCCACAGATAAAGAACTCTCCAAGAAGAATCTCTATTTATATAAGCAATCAAAGGCAATGACAAGAAACCCAAAGTGAAGCAAAAAAAACCGAATACTCCAACCTGTCCTCGCCACTTTTTACCGACGCTTTCCGTCGCTAAAACAAGAGCAGAAGTACCAATCGTAGCACGACCAAACCCATTAACAAATTTTAAAGCAGAGTAAACCCAGATGTTAGGAGAGAACACAATGAACAATGAAGAAAACCCCATTGTTAAGCATGAGAGGAAAAGCATATTTTTCCGGCCGAGACACGAATCAGCAAGAGTAGCTAAGATCAATCCACCAATTAGACAACCAAAGAAGAAAGAAGAAGCTGGGAGGCCTTTGAGAAGTGAATTGGAACATTGAAGCTCCCATTCTGATATTACTGATGTGTAAATTGGCTTATCCCATTCCCATGGCGAATTTTTTGGAAGTTTGCAGGGTGAGAAATGATCAGTACTAGAAGTACAAGATGAAGTAGTGCAATGCCATTTTGGTTCAGCTTCAGTGAAAACACTAATGAAAGTTTGTTGTGCATCAAAAACCCATGAAATTGATACTAAAAAGGCAATGAGGAATTGGGTTAAATTAAAATCTTCTAAGTATTGTTCAATGGTTTCATCAAGAGAGGGAGAATTTTGTTTGGATTGGGAGAGAAGAGGGGTTGAGTCAGCCATATTGGCATTCAGAATAAAAAAGGATTTTTAATATATTTGGTCAAGAGATGGTGCAAGTCTATTATATAGGAGAAAAGTGAAAAATTACCACGAAAATCATGACATAATTATCCAGAAGCATCTAATAAGTTATATAAAAATATCTCGATTTGATACCTCTAAGAAAATCATGACATCTGTTATTGTATATATGGATCGATGGAGCACATCATAAAAATTATATATATGAGAGAATATTGCCAAAAAAAAAAAAAAGTTCTTGGGGTATTTGTTTTTTCTTATATTTTTGTTGATTAAATCATCATCTTAATTTGAGAAATTGAGATCTTCCGTTGATTATAATCATATACACTAAATTCTTAATCACCGTAAATTTTAGTTTTGAAAATCAATTTCTCAATTAAAAATATATTTTTAACAGTTTAAAAATAATGTTTTATATATTTAATGAGACTATAATGAAAATTTAAACATCTCATTTTCAACTATAGAAAATTAAATATTCATATATTTAGATAGAACGAACAACAATTTATTTAACTAAGTTTAATGTTCATAGCTAATTGTCTTGTTAATTAAGAATTTGATATTTTAACTCAGATTGTTAAAAAAAAAAAAAAAAAGAATTTAATAAAGCACTAGCGACAATAATTGATGAAGCACTTGATGCATCAGAGCCACAAATCTTAATCTCTGCTAACTCCTCCTTTGGCTAAGGAATTGAAGAAAAATATGAGTGGGAAACAAAATGAACGGAGTCTTGAAGGATGATTGTCAATATCATTGAAAATTAAGAGCAATATACACTTCCAGGGCCGCCACGCATAAGAATTAGACAACTAGCTCATAATCATTACATGCATGTAGTAGTCTTCCTTGCATAAAGCCACGTGAACAAAACTGTTCATAATCGGACCTCTTAAATTTAGAGATCAAGCATTTGAATCCTGGCAACTTCATTTGTTGATTAAATTTAAACACGTGGTAGAATTGGTCACATTTCAAATTCAAGGGTATTCACGTGCGGAAGAGTGTCAGAAATAATAATAAAAGTTATAATTAGACCTTATCTATCAGTTTAAACTTTTGAGTTAAATGGTTATAAAAAAGTTGATGATGAGGAAACTGAATGTTGTGCCATTATTGATAGCCGGAATTGTTAGAGAAAAGAAAAAAATAATAATAATTGGGAATTGAAAATTTGTATATAATTGTGAGGAAAATTCCCGTGGGTAGGCATATGGCCATATGGCCATATGGTATTATTTTATCAAATATATGGAAAAGAATCCAACTCCTTTTGGTTCATATTTTTGTTTTCATTAAGTGGAAACTGGAAACCCAATTAATTAATTAATTAATTAATTATATAATAATACTTTAAATTTTATAATCCCAATTGGAAGAACCATGTGCTTTGAAACAAGTTGTCACTGTGTTTTGGGGAGACTTAGCTTGAATATTTTAAATTCATATTTTCGGAGTTCTTCTTTCACTGTATTTTGGGGGGACTCAGCTTGAATGTGTTTCTATATAAGGTGATATTTATAGTTTATTTTGTTGAAAGTATAGAAGATGTGTTCAATATAATAAACAAAAAATAATAAAAGGATAATTTTGAAATCTTTGCGGTAATATTTGGTTCATGGAATGGAATAGGGTGGGAATAGAATAGTTATACCATGGAATGGAATAGAAGAGGGATGTAATAGTTATTCCTTTTCCCACCTTATTATAATGTTTAGTTTAATGTTAGAATAATATATGAAATATGTTATAATGAAACGGAAAAAAAAATGAAGAAAACAAGGTGAAAAAATATTACACAAAGAAAAAAGGAATCAAACAACGAAAAAAAAAAAAAAGATGGGATAAAATGGAGAAAAAATGGATAAAATTGAGTAAAACAAAGGAAAATGGACAAAAAAATAAAAAAGGAAAAAAAAAACTAAGAAAATAGAAAAAAAGGAAAAAAAAAAAAAGAACAAAATATCAAGAAAAAACGAAGAAATCAGAGAAAAATGGCTAAAATAAAAATTAATATAAAAAATTACAACATGTAATGAAGTATGAAATAACTATTCTCTAGATCTACAAAAAATAGTTATTCCTTAACTTGAGGAATGACTATTCCATAGAATAGCTATTTTATGCTTAAATATCGAACCAAACATTAGAATTGTTATTTCACATGAAATAGCTATTATATTCTTCTTCTATTTTGTGAACTAAACATGACCTACAAGTTTAAGCTGTTAGATTGAATGGCTTTTCGATATGGTATCAAATGAACTGAAGTTTTACAGACATGTCCTATTGATGGCTAAAGTGTGGCTGTGTGTATCAATAAATTCACTGTAACACGTTATGAAAACATAAATTGGGCCCTACCCGTGACAAGACCGTCAACAAATGTGGCCCAACATTTGAGCTTCAAGCCTGACACTTGGCTCAAAAGATTGAAAAGAGCAAAACATGTGCGTATATACATATATATGAACACCTTTTGTTTTTGTTTTTCCCCCATTAAATCGAAGTTTTAAATCGAATACTATATGTGTTTTTAGACCTTTGAGTTTCTGAAAATAACTGGATAGGATCTAAGTTTTGTATTACCTCTGTTTTTCTATCATATGATGTTTAAGGTGGTTCACTAGACCAATGAAGTATTGATTAGGTTACTAAAATGACTAGTTTACCCTCAATACTTTTTTCCTAAAACTCTATTTTCTATACAAAAATTCTTTTTCTTCTTAATTATCAAAACTTAATGTAGTATTTATTGCATTAAATAATTAACCTCTCATATACTTTAAATAAGAGCAAATATGAGAAAATATGGTAAAAAATACATTGGTAACGTAAAGTGTCAAATAAAAAAAAAATAAAGTAAAAAACTTAAAACATCATATAATAAAAAATGGATGGAGTATTTATCAATTCTTTTGTCTTTTTCTTATTTTGTAGTCAATATTTTGCGGATATTTACAACAGAATTATATTTCAACAAGCCTCAGAAACTCTGGCTTTATCGATGCTAAGGCAAGTGGCCGTGCTTGGCGGAGCGTTTTTCTCGTACGGAAGATTTGATTTGATGGTAAATCATTGGCCACTACTAGAGAAAAAACCTCAGTTCTGAAAGTAATTTCCGTCAATAATGGCTAAAATTCCATCGGAAATCATGGTACGTCGACGAAATTCGGACAGACCTAAAATGGGATAGATGACTGGGAATTATGCCAACAGCTTTTCTAACGAATTCCATCGAAACTCTTTTCTGCGCATTATTCGCCTTAAAAACCGTCAGAAACGTGTGAAAAACATTTTAAAAAGAAAAAAAAGAGTGTAAATTTGGATTGAAGGGAGCTTCTAAATATCTTTTCTAGACCATCTTATTTCAAAGCATGGAAAAAAGTAAAAAACAGTACATAAGTGTGCTGTTAAACCGTTAACAAATACCATTAACAAATTGATCAAGGGAAAAATATCGAGGGCATAAAGACCTTCTTTGTATCTGGGCTATCATTGGTTTGCTTTTTTGATCCCTATCATATAAATATTATCCTTTTACCTCCTGTGGTATGTAAAAACGTTTCAAAACAGGCCGTGAAAACATATTCCGTTAACAATTTTGTTAACAGAATCCGAAGGAATATGCTTTTTAGGGGCTATTTTGAAACCTTTTTACATACCATATGGGATAAAAAATATTAATTGGACATGGACCAAAAAGGTAAACTGGTAATAGTACAAGGATCAAAAAAAATATTTAGTCCAAATAATGAGAGATAAGCGTTGTGATGTGAGATTGCACACTGCCTGATAATTTTCTGATGAATTATGTGAAAATTCATACCCGCTAGGGGGTTTCTCGTTTTGAGGAAGACTAGGTCAGGACCTGCAAAACAAAATAAAGATACTCCGACGCTCAAATCAATAAGAGATCAAGAAGCAGTATACTAGAAATAAGAGAGTTTTCTGTCCCCACCGGAACAGCTAGTAGAACCCTATACGACGTAAAACAAAGGCAAGGAGAGTCCCTTCGAGAATTCGTCGACCGATTCAACCTAGCAACAGTAGAGATTCGAAGATTGGATTTCCATACAGCTCTAGAGGCACTGATCGCCAACACAACTAATGAGAGGCTAAGGGCCGACCTTGTCTTGAGGAAGCCCCAAAATGTAACACAGATGATCTCCATGGCAAAAACATTCATAGAACTAGATGAAGTGGGTGCACCAGCTCGGCACCATAAAGACGGAGAGAGGAGATCAGAGGACAGGCGGCCCAGAAGGGATAGAAGGGACCACAGACAACCGAGAGGATTCACACCCTTTAACGGGCCGCTAAGTGTGCTAGTAGCGGTCGAGAAGAGCAGAGACAAGAAGAGCCTATCCTACCCTAAAGCTAGAAGAGGACAGATCATGGGAGAGGACGAGAAAGCATTCTGTAAATACCACCGCGTGAACGGACATGACACGGGCGACTGCAAGCGGGTGGCAGAGGACATCGAGAAATTGATCAAGAGGGGCAGGCTCCGAAAGTTTGTGGAAAGGAAAGGCAAGGAGGAATCAAAACAACCGACTGATGAAGAGTGCCAACCGACCAAAAGAACGAAAGGAGTGGTCATGGTAATAGCAGGGGGAGATCTGCCGGCTAAAAAGATCAAAAGAATAAAAGAAACTGAAAGAGACACTAAGCCTAACCCTCCCTTCTCGGAGAACAGAGTAGCACCGGGTCACACAGACGCCCTGGTCATGGAAGCAGAGGTCGAAGGTTACCTGGTCAAGCGTATCCTGGTGGACACGGGAAGCTCGACAAACATCATCACCAAACACGCAATAGAGAAGCTGAGAGTAGCGCCCAGTCGAATCCATCCGGTTCACGCCCCACTGGTCGGCCTCAGTGGACACACTGTACCGGTGACAAGTCAGGTAACGTTGGATATGGAGATAGGGGACGAGAAACACGTATGGAGGACGAAGGCTGATTTTACCATAATAGACTCTCCACTGGCATACAGCGCCATACTAGGGAGACCACTTCTCTCCAAATCAGAGGCGGTCTTATCAATCCGGTATTTGACATTGCAAATACCCACCGCTTCCGGATGGACGATAGCCAGAGGAAGCCAGCAGATAGCCCAAAGAACATACCTCGCTTCCCTACAACCAGAAAGAAACCCGAAGGAAGAAGAAAGAAAGGCAGAGCAGGTGGATAAATTAGAAACACTAATAATCGCAACAGATAGAAACGTATGGATATCCCAAGAGCTAGACAGTGGCATCAAGGAGCAGATTATACAAGTAATAAAAGAAGAGCAGAACACTTTCGCCTGGAAAATTAGTGACATAGAAGGAGTACCATCAGAAGTAATAAAACACTCACTCAATGTAAACCCGGAAGCAACTCCAGTGGTCCAGAAGAGGCGAAAATACGCACCGAAAAGACAGAGGGCAATCGAGGAAGAGATCCAGAGGTTACTTGAGGTAGGACACATCCGGGAAGTTCAATACCCCAAATGGCTAGCGAACGTAGTAACGGTAAAAAAGGCAAGTGGAAAATGGCGCATGTTCGTCGACTTCACCGACCTCAACAAAGCATGTCCCAAAGACAGCTACCCGCTGCCCAACATTGACCAACTGGTTGATTCGACTGCCGGTTATGCCATATATTCGTGCCTGGATGTGGCATCCGGATATCACCAGATACCCATGGACTTGGTAGATCAGGAGAAAACCTCTTTCATAACGCACAAAGGGTCATATTGTTACCAGGTCATGCCCTTTGGATTAAAAAACGCAGGAGCCACTTACCAGAGGTTGGTGAATTGTTTGTTCAAAGATTTGATTGGGAGAACGGTCGAAGTATACATAGACGACATGATTGTCAAGAGCCGGACCCTGGATGACCACCCCAGAGATCTAAGGGAGGCACTCTCCATCCTCCAAAGGTACAGACTTAAGCTCAATCCGGAAAAATGCATATTCGGAGTACGGGGCGGTAAATTCCTGGGATTCATAATCTCACAAAGGGGCATTGAAGCAAACCCGGAGAAGATAAAGGCCGTATTAGAGATGGCTCCACCCAAGACCCTCAACGACATCCAGAAACTAAATGGAAGAGTCACCACCCTAGGAAGGTTCATCTCGTTCTCCGCAAAAAGATGCATGCCGTTTTACAAAGCACTTAAGAAAGGGCAGGCCTTCAAGTGGGATAAGGAATGCCATGAGGCGTTTGACCAATTGAAGAAGTTTCTCACATCATCCTCGCTGTTGAGCAGACCGGTACCGGGAGAAAAATTTTATGTATACCTAGCAGCTGTCGAAGAAGCCGTCGGATTGGTTCCAGTAACAAAGAGGATGGACAACAATATCCGGTGTATTACACCAGTAAGGTACTACGAGGGGTAGAGACAAGATATCCCAATATAGAGAAAATGGCACTGGCCCTGCTCTCCGCATCCAACAGACTAAGGCCTTACTTCCAAGCACATACAATAATCGTTAGAACCGGGTTCCCGCTCAAAAAGGTGCTGCAACGGCCTGAAACATCTGGGAGATTAGCGGAATGGGCGATACGTCTAGGGGAATTTGACATCAGATTCGAACCCAGGCAAGCTTTGAAAGCTCAAATCCTGGCAGACTTCGTAACAGAGTTCAAAGATCTCGAGAACGACTCAACACCTCCATCTGAAGAATGGGACGTCTTTGTGGACGGAGCGTCGTCAAAAGAAGGGGCTGGAGCAGGCATATACATCAAAGGACCAAACCGGATCCGACTCTACTATGCAGTGAAGTTGGACTTTCCAATGACAAATAATGTAGTAGAATACGAGGCGATGATCAAAGGACTGGAACTGATCAAAGAGATAGGGCCAAACAGGGTCCGGATACTCAATGACTTAAGGTTGGTGTCAAACCAGATAAACAAGCACTTTGAAGTCCGAGACCCAGCCATGAAAGGGTACTTGGACACGGTCTGGAAATTGCTGAAACAGATTGAGGCACAAGGAACAATATGGAAGATAGAAAACATACCCCGGGAAGCCAACAGCTTGGCGGATGACCTCGCTAAAGCCGCCTTAAGCAAGGAAGAGTGGCAGCATCTGCCCATACGAGGTAAAATCACATCCTAGCAAGGAGCAAAATGAAGCCCTGACGATAGACCACAGTAGCACATGCTGGATGACGCCCATCATTGACTTCCTAAAGAAGGGAAAATTGCCGGAAGATGAATCAACGGCTCGCTAAGTCTCGAGGAAATCTACTAGGTATGCTATCATAAGTGGACAGCTGTACCGCAAGTCTTTCAGTCGCCCGTGGATGAAGTGCGTCTCTCCAGAAGAAGGGAACTACGTTTTGAGAGAACTCCACGAGGGGATTTGTGGGTCACATCAGGCCACCCTGACCACAGTCCGCAGAGCAATGCTCATGGGATACTTCTGGGAAACAATGAAAGAAGACGCAGAGGCCTACATCTATGCTTGTCACCAGTGCCAGGTACACGCCAAGAGAACCAGCCAACCCCCAGTGGAACAACAGCCCATCCTAACAGCTTGGCCTTTTTCAACATGGGGGATCGACCTTGTGGGCCCGATGCCGGAAGCAAGCAGACAGAGGAAGTGGATAATTGTTGCGGTTGATCACTTCGCCAAATGGGTGGAAGCAGAAGCCCTCTCCACCATCACCCCTGAGAAAGTAATGACTTTTGTGAAGGAATACATCCTAGGAAGATTCGGCATATCGAATACCATCATCACGGACAATGGGACTCAATTCACCTCCAGAAAATTCAAAGAATTCTGCAAAAGCTTCCACATCACACACAGGTGTAGCTCGGTTGCCCACCCACAGAGTAACGGCATGACAGAGGTTACCAACCACACCATATGCGACGGCATCAAGAAAAGGTTGGAGGGGCACAAGGGAGCATGGGCTGACGAACTTAACAGCGTACTATAGGCATACAGAACCATCCCAAGATGGGCCACAGGGGAGACCCCCTTCGCCCTAATGTACGGTACCGAAGCAGTGATCCCGGTGGAAATAGGCTCCCCTAGTGACCGGGTGACTTACTACAGCGAAGCTCAGAATGACATCAACCTTTGCTTTCACTTGGACTCACTAGAGGAAAGAAGGGAGAGGGCCTTTGTCCTCATGGCGGCATACAAAAATAAAGTCGCTTGATAACATAACAAGAAAGTGAGGGCGGTAGCCTTCCAACCGGGAGACCTTGTACTGCGAGACACGGAGGCCTCACAAGCTATAGAAGGTAAAGGAAAACTAGCTGTCAAATGGGAGGGACCGTACCGGATCAATAAGGCTTTAGGACCGGCCATGTACAAACTATGCCACATTGACGGAAGAGACATTCCACGCACATGGAACTCAAGAGCACTTAGGAAATACTACCAGTACAGCACGTTGCACTCTTTCCCTCGGCAGCGGTTTTTTCCCACAGGGTTTTCCCTGCTAAGGTTTTTAACGAGGCAACTATAGCTATAGTGCTGTATCTTCATACTTAATGGAAATTCGCTTTCGAATACATCTCTTTTATGCTTAACCATTTTTTATTCGCTTTCGAATAGATCTCCTTTGTGCTTGGCCAATTTTTATTCGCTTTCGAATATATTCTATGCTCGACCTTTTTATTCGCTTTCGATAAAATTGAAGTCCTGGCTAAACATTCGATTCCGAATGACAATTTAAACCCGGCTTTAAATAGCAGCCATAAGCAGGTTCGCTTATGAACTCATTTGATGTCTACATTAAGTTTGCATTCAAACACCAAAGAACTGAAAGAAAAACAAAACCGCATCGCAAAAATTTTCTGTTTCATTAAATGCCCGTAACGGGAAATGTTTACATTTAAAGTTAAGAATCCTACATTCTAGTCTGATCCCCGGACTGCTCAGCTGATCCTTCTTCAGGCACTGAGGTGGCAGGAGGGGCATCCTCTTCCTCATCTGGGAGATCGGTTTGATGTCGCCAAAAGCAACATCAGGGTGAACTTCAGAGCACTTCTGAAGGATGCGGTCCCCATACAACAGGGCAAGACGCCCGTAGGTAAGGGTCCTTTCCTTCAGTTTCTCCTTCGCCGCCAACCGGTCGCTTTCACGGGACTTCCTCTCCTGCTCAAGGGCCGTTTCAGCTAGCTGAAGAGAGCGCTTAAGGGCTGTGTTCTCAGCGACGATAGCATCCAGAGTCTTCTTTTGCTGCTCAGCTTCCGCTTTCACTTTAGCCAGACCCTCTTCTAGCTTTTTTCTCTCCAGAGCGCCGGCAATGCTCTGATCGTAGATACGATCCGCCTCTTCAACTCTCTTCAACTCCTCATAGAGAAAGGGGATGGCCTATAAATACAGAAACAATTAGATACAGCCAGAAGATGAGGGAAAAGTTTAGGACTTACCATGTACAACTTGCTCAGGACTCGAGTCTCGATGGTCCGGTTGGTCAAATTCCTCATCCGGGAGGAGTCAGCAGGGAGGTACATCCCGTTGCTCAGCTCCAGCTGTACCAGGGGGTCAGCCAGACTGGCATCCTTGCCAAATTTTGAAATCAAGATATCCCGTATCGGGCTGTCGGTGTCCACCGAACCAGGGAAGTCAGGCGCTACTTCCTGTGAAACAAGAAGTGAGCACAACCCAATAACACCTGAACAAGGAGAACAAACGAAAAGAACATACCACTCGGGTCTTCTTCCCTTTGTCCGATCCGGATGTGGGAACGCCGGGCCTCTTCTTATTTGCAGGAGCAGGCTCCACACTCCCACTGGGAATAGCTGCTGGATCTGGCGGACCAGCAGAAGAGATGGCTGAGACCGGTGCGGGTGCGGCAGTTGACGCCTTTGATCCACTCCTTTGGGCACGCAAGGCTACAACAGTATCAGCAAGTGACATCCCTGCCATAAAGGGAAAATACAAAAATAAGTAAATAAATACATCGGCCCTCTAAGGGATCATTAAAGAACACAGAAAGACCGGTCCGGTCATCAAGCGCTGCCAGTGGCAACCCCTGGCGGTAAGCCCTTGTGGCATACTGAAGCTTCCAGTACTGAGTCGGAACAGCCGTCCGCACATCCAGGTGGGCCTGTTCCTGGGGCGAGAGCTTATCTTTCTCCCCCCGCATCTCACTTGCCGACCGGAAAGACCAGGCGGTGGGAAAGGTAGGAACATTTTCTTTCAACTTTATGAAGAAAAATAAACTCTTGAATCCCATAACCGAGGGAGTGCAACCAGAAAAAAAGGGGAAGAGAGGCCCTTTAGCCATGGTAAGATGGTCGATGTTGGTGTTTCGGAGAATAGGAGTGGCGATGTGCCGGAAGAGGGCACCGGTCAGTTAGATGCTGAGGTTACAGCATAACCAATACGTGGCGCACACATCTTCCATCATATTCGGGTGCAGCTGGGCCGGACACGCCCCGTACCGGTTCAATACAGCACAGATCCCCTCCGGAAGCGGGTAGGTGAACCCGCCCACAACATGGTGGAGATAGATGGAGAAATAGCCAGGCGGAGGAAGGTGAACCCTTTGCCTGGAAGCAGGGATAAGGCACTCACAGGCTTCTAACCAAGGGTAGTCAGAAGCCAACTGGTTTATCTCACGGAAGGCGATGGAAGAGGCCATTTCTGATATCCTGGGGGGTAAGGGTTCTCCCTAAGACACTCCTAGCCACCTGAGAGGACTCAGGGAGGTAGACTGGTGCACTGGTCTCTCCGGCAGAGCGAGTTCTCTCAGAAGACTCCGACGTAGAAAGCCTGGCGGCGTCAGAATCCACCTCCACAGAAGGGGATATAGGGTGGGGAGCAGTGCTAGAAGTCCATGAATAACTCGAAGAACCCATAACTCTAACCAACAAACAAGCAGTTTTTCACCCTAGAACTAAGAGCAGGGAACAGAAGAAAAACAGAAAAGTAGCAGGAAGTAGCGGAAGAAGGAAGAGAGCACTTACTGGTTTTAGGAAGTGAAAATGCTAAGAACACAGAATGACGCTCAGAGCTGAAATCAGCGAATTAAATACCCTTCTTGTAGGAAATCGAACGGTTGCAGCATTTGAAAATTAAGTCAAATCAAAGGTCGCGTCTCTGCAGCTACACAATACGTGGTAGACAGTGGGTGAGCACGTAATCCTAGGCAGGGTTTTAGGTGTTAAACCCTAAAGGGTTTATTTCTGACTGGGGGGGGGGGGACTTCTGATGACATCCGGTCCGATAACATCCGGTACAGTCCGGTAGTCCGGACCCAGATTCCCTCACCCGGTCAAAGAAGCCGATTTCCACATCCGGATCCTGACCTCCCCTGAACAGACTCGGATTAAGCTTCCTTGATCCGCGGAGAGATCCTAGGAGAAGAGGTGGTGTCCAATTAGGAATCTACTACCCGTGTTTTACTAAGGCAGGAACACCACCCACGTGGATGCACGAGGATTGATCCAAAGGATTGGTAAGCTCTTCCAATACCAATCCAACTCTACCATCCCTCCTATAAAAGGAGGGTGTTTTGTATGAGGTAAAGATGATTCTATTCTACTCTCAATTCTCTTAAAAGTACTCAACACAAAGTAAGCATACTGACTTAGGCATCGGAGTATACCCCAGAGGTTACCGATGTCTCACCATTTCTATCTTGCAGGAGCAGTATTGGATCCGGTCAGAGTAGCAACCCGGACCCGGATCATCCAGAGGATTTTCTTGAATCCATCATTTTCTAATGACCATGACACATAAATGGAATGGTTTTTTGTGATTATATATATAGACATACAAATTAAAAAGACTCTTGAAAGTGTACATTTGTATAATTATTAATTTTCGAGACATCCTTAATATGTTAGAATCAATCTAACGCCAAGAGAAACCACTACAAGCATCTCAAGCTAGGATAACGATTGAAACAAGACTTCTTCTGAACTATCACATAAAATCAATCCAATTATTTTTTGAAGAGGTCGATTTGGGGTTCTTGGTTTATCTAATTTAATCATTTTTTTTAATTGTAATTATAGTATAATTTCTGACCTAACAAGCATTCTCTGACAGATTTGGGGTATCTCTGACATAGGAAGCAAATTGGGGCATCTCTGGAGCAATCAATTGAAGTAGTAAGCATTCTCTGACAGATTTGATTTGAGAAATTTTATTGTAAGTGAGACGTGCCACGTCATCCACTATATTTTAATCAATAAAAAAAATTTAAATTATTATATATATTACTGTATTTGGGAAATTTTAATCTAACCCAATATTCCATAGCCATTTTAGTATCAATTTCATGGGTTTTTGATGCACAACAGGTGTTCATTAGTGTTTTCACTGAAGCTGAACCTACTTGGCATTGCACTAGTACTTCATCTTGCAATTCTACTGATTATTTTTCATTATGCAAACTTCCAAAACATTCATGGGAATGGGATAGGCCAATTTACACATCCGTAGTATCAGAATGGGACCTTCAGAGCTCAAATTCACTTCTCAAAGGCCTACCAGCTTCTTCTTTCTTCTTTGGTTGTCTTATTGGGATTGATCTTAGCAACTCTTGCTGATTCGTCTTTAGGTCGGAAAAAATATGCTTTTTCTATCATGTTTAACGATGGGTTTTTCTTCATTGCTCATTGTTTTCTCTCCAAACATTTGGGTCTACTCTAGTTTGAAATTTGTTAATGGGTTTGGTCGTGCTACAATTGGTACTTGTGCTCTTGTTTTGGCGACGGAAATCGCTGGTAAAAAATGGTGAGGCCAAGATGGAGTATGTGGCTATGTTTGTTTCACTTTGTGGCTATGTTTGTTTCACTTTGGGTTTCTTGTCAGGGGCGGAGCTAGGGGTGGGCACGGGTAGGCCGTTGCCCCCCCGGCCGCCGAGAATCACCCTTATTAGGGGGTGTAACACGGCGGCCATGGCTGCCGCCGTTCTCTGGTTTCTGGGGGGGGGGGGGGGGGGGGCAGCCCCCCCAAAACCAGAGAAAGAAAGGGGAAGAAACGTTTTGCCTGGGATTTTAATTTTTTTTTAAACCCAGGCAAAACGACGTTGTTTTGCCTGGGATTTTTAATTTTTTAAAACCCCGGAAAAACGACGTCGTTTTGCCTAGGTTTTAATTTTTAAAAAACCTAGCAAAACGACATCGTTTTGACTGGGCCAAAAAAAAAATTTTTTCACTTCTAACTTGGGCCTAGAATTCAATTCTATAATTAAAACTTGGGCCTAGAAAAAAATGTCCATCTTATTATTAAAAAAAATAAAATAAAATAAAATAGATTGATTAGAATTAAAGATTGATTGAAATTATAAATTTTATAATTTTAAAAATTTTAATTTAGGGATTCTAATTGGAAAAAATTAATTGCTAGTATGTTATATGTATAAATAATGAAGGATTGTGTTGTTATTGAATTAAATTGAATTAATTACGGGTTTTTGGCCGGTCAAAAATTTTTTATCGCTGGCTAGAAATTTTTGATTGCCGGCCGGAAAATTTTAAAGGAAATTTTCGCCCCCCCGAAGCTGGCGTCCTGGATCCGCCACTGTTTCTTGTCTTTGTCTTTGATTGCATATGTAAATAGAGATTCGTCATGGAGAATTCTGTACTTATGGCCTTCGATTCCGACAATTTTATATTGCATTTTAGTTCGTTTTTTCTGTTGTTGAATCTCCTATATGGCTTCTTTTGCGCAGTCGGAGAGAAGAAGCTATTTTGGTTCTAAAAAGTATTTCATTTGTCAAATCCATCAATGACATTAATCATAATGTTTTTTCAATAGTGAAGATTCTCGTAGCAAAAAGTGGGCTTTTCGTTCGCTTATTAATCGTTGTGGTAATAGGATTTGGAAGTGGAATTATACACTGTGGAATGCCATTGGAACTAAAAAATTCCAACTTCAGTCTATATTTAAGCATTTTGTTCAATGCCTTGTCGGAGTTTCCGGCGTCACTGATCGCATTCATTCTCATTCCCAAGCTAAACAGGAAAACTTCAATGTTGTTTTTCAGCTCTATAGCGGAATTTGCAACATTCTGATTGTGATAATGACGAAACTGTTAACAAATTTTGAAATAGGAATGGAAACAATGTCATTTTTTTGTACATGTATTGTAGTTGATATTTTGATGATATTTATAACAGAATTGTTTTCGACAAACGTGAGAAGCTCTGTGAAACAAACTGAAGAACAAGTTTTTATTAAATCATCAAAAATCAATTACAAATTGCAAATTGTTCTGAATATAAAGGAAATGAAAACAAACAACAGAAAGTTTGTTAGTTGCCGCCCAAAATTGGTTTTGAACCAATGGCTAGGATTGTGTAGAAATTTAGGAATTAATGGTTGAGATTGATAAGGTATTTTGGGTTGGGTATAATCCGGCCCAAGCCTCTCAAGCCCAATTACTTCCTCTTCTCTTCTTCCTCTGATTTCTGCTGCTTCACTTAACATTCCACACCCCCTCCTCAAGATGGAATTGGGGTAGCAGGAACCAAACCCATCTTGTGAAGAGCTGGCTGTATCGTGTCAGAACTGAGTCCTTTGGTAAAGAGATCGGCGAGCTGTTGTGTAGTTGAGATATAGGGTGTCTGAAGAAATCCAGTAACAATGTGTTCCCGCACCAAATGACAATCAATAGAAATGTGTTTTGTTCTGTCATGAGCAATAGGATTGTGTGCAAGTGCAATTGCTGATTTGCTGTCACAGTGCATAGTTACAGGAAGGTGTACCTGAATACCAAAATCTTGCAAGATGTATTGAATCCACTTGAGCTCACAACTAGTGGAAGCCATGCTTCTGTATTCGGCCTCTGCACTAGAACGACTGACTGTAGCTTGCTTTTTAGTTTTCCAAGACACCAAAGACTGACCAAGAAATATGCAGTACCCAGTGAGGGATCAGCGGCTCAATTTGCACTTGGCCCAGTCAGCATCACAATAAGCAGTGATAGTGTGAACATCTGAATTGCTAGGATAGAATAACCCATAATGCAAAGTGCCTTGTAAATACTGTAAAACATGTAAGGCAGCCTGCAGGTGATGAGTGCAGGGATGCTGCATGAATTGACTCAACTGTTGTGTTATAAAAGATAAATCAGGCCTTGTGAATTGGAGATACAATAGCTTGCCAACTAACCTCCTAAAAATAGAAGGATCTGGAAGTGGTTCTCCTGCAGTTGTGAGATCAAGTCCATAAGGCATAGGACTTTGAACTGGCTTTGCTTCAGCCATGTGAGCATCTTTTAAAATGTCAGTAATGTACTTGGTTTGAGATAAAAATAAGCTAGAAGATGACCTTGCTATCTCAATACCTAGAAAATATTTGGCTGGACCCAAATCTTTTATAGTAAAGAGTTCATGCAGATAAGACTTCACAGTTACAATTTGATCTTCATTTCTGCCTAAAATCAATATGTCATCAACATAGATAAGCAAGCCAATAAACCCAGTAGAAGCATGAAAAGTAAAAAAACAATGGTCATGATGAGACCTTGTAAAACCAAAACTTAGCAATTTGGTAGATATCTCCCTATGCCACTGCCTCCCTGCCTGTTTAAGGCCATACAAAGACTTTGCAAGTTTGCAAACCTGCCCTGCCTCCACCTTAGGATAACCTAAAGGTGGCTGAAGATAAATTTCTTCATCCAAGACCCCATGTAAATATGCATTGTTTACATCGACCTGATGAATGTGCCAACCAAAAGCAGCCCCAATAGCCAGAAAAAGCTTAACAGTGACAGTTTTGGCAACAGGGCTAAAACTGTCATGATAGTCAATGCCAAACTCCTGATTATAGCCTTTAGCAACTAACCTGGCCTTGTATCTGTCAATTTCTCCTGTGGACTTGTATTTGATCCTGTATACCCATTTTGTAGCCAAAGGCTTCTTCCCAGGAGGTAGAGGAACAATGGTCCATGTATGGTTGGCTTCTAATGCAGAAAGTTCTTGATTCATGGCTTCAATCCAACAAGAATCTGTACAGGCTTCAGAATATGTTCTAGGCTCCTTATTCTGTAACAAGTTTGCTAAAAAAACTTTATGATCAGTAGTAAAGTGTAAATGTGAAGGAGAGGACACATTACTGTTCTGAACAGAAGCCACAAAATCATCCATCCAGCCTGGTCTGGTTCTAGTTCTGCTGGACCTTCGCAAATCAGTTTGGGAAACTGAAAGAGAATCATTAGTGGGAAAGACAATAGGTTGAACACCAGAAGAATCAGAATCATCATTTTGTAACAAATCAGTGGGATTAGCAAAAGGAAAACAATTTTCCTGAAAAGAAACATCTCTACTGACAACCAACTTGTGGTGTTGTAAATCCCAAACCTTGTATCCCTTTTGGCTAGTAGAAAAGCCCAAGAAAATGCACTGAGAAGCTCTAGGAGAAAATTTATCCTTAAAAGGATGAGGATCTGCAAAAAAAATTTATAACCAAAAACAGAAAACTTCTGATAATCAGGGTCAGAACCATAGAACAATTGATATGGTGATTTCCAATCCAACACCCTAGAAGGCAAAACATTAATAATGGCAACAGCCATCTGAATTGCTTCCCTCCAAAATTTTACTGGAAGAGAAGCTTGAAAAAGTATAGCTCTGGCTACTTCTAACAAATGTCTATGTCTTCTTTCAACCACTCCATTCTGTTGAGGTGTATAAACACAGGTTCTATGATGCAAAATACCCTTTTCTGCCAACAAGGCTTGACAATCATGACTAAGGAATTTTGTCCCATTATCTGTTCTCAATACTTTTACTGCAGTAGAAAACTGATTTTCAACTAAAAGAAAGAAATTCCTTAAAGCTTGACTAATTTGTGACTTATGGTGTAACAAAACAACCCAGGTTATGCATGTGAAGTCATCCACTAAGGTTAAGAAATACCTTGCTCCTGTAAGAGAAGGAACTTTATAGGGTCCCCACAAATCAGCATGCAACAGATCAAAACGCGCTGTGACAACACTTTTACTGCGGTTAAAAGGTAATCTGTGCTGTTTAGCCAGATGACACACTACACAATCTTCATTCAAACAATGAAAATTCACTATATTATCTGCAATATGGCTCAATACATCAACAGAGGCATGACCAAGTCTTAAATGCCAAAGATTGGGTATAGTAGTAACAGCAGCTACAACAGCATTGTTATTATTGACACACCTTTGCACTTTCTCTAATACAGAAAATGAAAAAGAATTCCCATCCAACAAATATAGACCATCTACCTTCCAAGCTACAGCCACAAGCTTCTTAGAATGTAGGTCCTGTATATAGCAGCAAGTTTCAGTAAAGACTACTTCCAACTGTGTTTGCAGCATTATTTGACTAACAGACAGCAGATTATATCTAAATTGTGGGATAAACAAAACATCCTTCAGCTTCAATTGAGGAGACAACTTCACATCTCCTTTATACTTAAGATCAATTACATCTCCATTAGGCAAAGTTCCTGTTTGCCTATGCATTAACAGATTCAATTGCTCAAAAACCTCCTTGACATGACACATATGTGATGTTGCACCACTATCAACAATTCAAACATTTGTGCTATCAAGTGAAACAGGAATAACAGAACACTGACCTGAAAAACCAGCAAAGGCAGAGAAATCAGTTGAATGTAGAGGTGACTCTGAAACAGCTTTCCCCTTCATCATTTTATACACCTCTTTAATCATTGTTGTCATATCTGGTTCTTCAGAAAAGGATTCAATATCACTATCTGCATTCTTAACTACATTTTCACTTCCACAAACTGCATTAGCTCTTGTCTTGCTTCCTGATGCAGATTTGCTTACTGTAGTTTTCTCCTTTCGAGTCTCTTTGTTCTTATTCCACCAATCAGGATATCCAATCAACTCAAAACAGGTAGCTCGTACATGCCCAACAGAATCACAATTGTCACAGTACAGGTCTTCTTTGGACTTATACTACTTTTTCCCTTTCCCTTTCACCAGAGTATTTTTCTTGTGTTTGTCATTTCGTGCAAAACTTGCTATATCAATGGTTTGTTCAATTGCAATCTCATTCTGTTTTTCTACTTGCAATAGCATAGAATATGCTTTATTTAAGTTTGGCAGAGGATCCATAAGTGAAATTTGATTACGGACATGATCATACTGGTCATTCAATCCCATCAAGAACTGAATCAGTTTGTCCTCCTCATTCATGTCTGTAATTCTTTGAAAGGCATTGCATACACAATTCCTTATTGCTCCACATTTGCAAGAAGGAATCGGCCTTAAAAAGGCTAATTCATCCCAACATCTTTTTAATTTGTTGAAATACATCATAATAGAAAGAGTACCTTGAGTTAAGAGACTGATTTCTCTCTTAATCTGAAAGATTTGAGGTCCATTGCTTTCCCCAAACCGATGAGCCAAATCTTTCCATAACTCCCTTGCTGTAGACACATACTGGAATCCATCTGCAATATCCTTGGAAATGGAGTTCAGTACCCAAGAAGTGACCAAACAGTCCGTTTTAAGCCATTTTCGATAAGCTTGAGATCCTTCTGTAGGAATCTCCAGATCGGCGAGAACATATTCAGAGACCTCCTTCACCTTCAGAGCCCTCACCATCGCTCTACTCCATGCCATATAATTGTTTCCAGACAACTGGACCGATGTGAGCACCAATCCAGGATTTTCACTTGTTTGAATCATCGCGGAAGCAGTAATCGCTGCTTGTTCTTCAATTTCATTTTCCGGTTCATCTTCCCTAAATCCTTCTGGTGGAAGATTGTGAAACCGATTGCCACTATTCCGTCGAGGCGGCATCTTCAAGGATCGTTCTCCTCCGTATGCTCTGATACCATGTGAAACAAACTGAAGAACAAGTTTTTATTAAATCATCAAAAATCAATTACAAATTGCAAATTGTTCTGAATATAAAGGAAATGAAAACAAACAACAGAAAGTTTGTTAGTTGCCGCCCAAAATTGGTTTTGAACCAATGGCTAGGATTGTGTAGAAATTTAGGCATTAATGGTTGAGATTGATAAGGTATTTTGGGTTGGGTATAATCCGGCCCAAGCCTCTCAAGCCCAATTACTTCCTCTTCTCTTCTTCCTCTGATTTCTGCTGCTTCACTTAACATTCCACAAGCTCGGCTTTATTAATGGTAAAGGCAAGCGATTGCGCTCGGTGGAGCATTCGCTCCAATGCTTGTTGTCGCTGGACAAAAACATAGGTTTTTCTCGTATGGAATATTTGGTTTAACGTTAGGAATTTGCGGATTGTGTGTAATATTTGTAAAAGTGATAAGAGGAGAAACAATTTGTGATACAATAGAAGAAGAAGAGTATAAAGATGCAAAATGTAATGTATATGCATAATTAATATTTCACTTGGAATTGGATTATTATTTTTCAACATTCATTCAAAGAAGAAAATAGGCTCCAAAGAACACAAGTCTATAGATCGGATGATGAATTTTTCATCTCTAATATGTTATTATTAGTTTTACTGAAAAATGGATCATTGCTTCGCAATATATATTGAGTATGCAAACTAAGCTTAAAAACCAAAGGTTAATGATTGATAATCTTCCAAAACTAATCCTATTTGATGGCTTCATTCACTAGCCAGATTGAGCATCCACCTTTGACATGGGAGAGAATGTAATTACCAACAAATTATAACTTCCCTACATATGCCTTTTTTTTTTTTTTTTTTTTAATCATTCTTTTTTATTACTTTAATCTAGTTGAGCTTTGTTGATCACTAGTGCTTGTTTATTTCTAAAATGTGAGCATAAATTAAGTTGTAACGTGGTTTTGTTAATTTATTTTTTGAAATTTTATGTTGAATATAAGTATTTTATTTATTAAAATAAAAGAATATTACATATATTTTTATGAGAAAATATCATATACAATAGTGGACAAGTTGAATTATTTTCATGTTGTTTTTTTTTTTTGAAGAAGATACAGGCGAGAAAGCAGCAAGAGATGAGGGAATTCCAGCCAAGTTGGCACCCCCACCATCACTCACTAACTAACACACCCAAAAATAAATAATTTTTCATGTTGTTAAATAATTTAAAATAAAGAGTAGACTAATTACACAATCCTTGATTAATTTTAGGCAAGATTTTCTCCATTAATTAATTATTAAAATACACTCATGAAGTGGGGACTCCCATTTAAGAAAGCTGTCCATTCAAAATATCCCTCTTATGGATTCAGGTTTTTTTAGGGATAAGGCTCAATTGGAGGAGAGGTTTGGTGATGGAAAAATATATTAAAAAATCTTCTTACTTACGTTATCTAGGTAACAAACCATGACAATTAATTCCTAGAAAAATACCATTATGTAATAATTAATTTTTTTTTAATAAACTATGTAATAATTAATTAATTATTATTTAATAGTTAATTATTTAAATAAAATTTCATATTTTAAAATATAAACCCTAGTTAGAGGCTAATTTGTAAACCTTACTCTAATCTGTATTGTATCACATGATTTTATTGGTTTAACACACAGATACAATATGGTGTTTAAGATATATTCTAAATTTTTTCAAAATCTAGAATTGGCATTAGCCTCTAATTAAATTTCCCCAATAATTCATCAATAACACATAATGATGATCAAAGAATTTGACTTCCCATTGCACTGCATTATTCACATTTGACAGATCAACTACATTTCTGTTGGGCTTTGTTCCTTTCCTATATGGAGGAAGAGACTCTTGTATATATAGGTGACCAAGGTTCATGCATAGTCGGTTTAAGTTCAAGAAATCCTTGAATCTGAACCTTAACCTTCAAAAGGGATGAACCACCGGACCGGTTCAGGTTCAGGGTTTGATTAGGTTCAGGTTCAGTCCGGTTCAGGGTCAACCCTTTTGAATAAACATTTAGAATTCAATTTGCGTGTGGTTTTGATGTAGACATTTCTCAATAAATTATTAATATACGTAACAAAATAATATAATTTCTCAAATATGAAAAACAACTTACATTTTTTATTTTACAATTAATAATTTACATAATATAAAAATTATTACAAAAATATAACCAAGAGATGAACTTTCAGTTCAACTATTTGTTGAATCTAAGGGTTGACATGCTGGTTCAAAGGTTTAGAGATTGATCAACCCTTAACCTTCTTTTCTTCTGAACCATAGGTCCGGTTCTAGTTCGGTCCAGTTCAGGGTTTGACCAGTTTTGACTCGGTCTGGTCTGGTTTGGTCAGTTCAGGTTCAATTTGGCCACTTATACCTGTATGGTTCAGGAGATAGAGACCACTGTGTGGTTCAGGGAGAGACTTTCAAGCCCTTAAAAGTCCATGTGTTATTACCCTTCAAGACCTGAAGGGATCAAGAGGATGAAACTCTTGTAAGATTCAAGAGGCTATGTTTTTCAAGAGCTAATATATTAGGATATATATGTTGCTTGTGAGGAGAAGTAGTTAGTAAGATAGACATAACAACATTTGAGAGAGTTTTGGATACAAGGGAGTACAGACAACTAAGAGAGTTAATCCTTTGTGTTTGTGAACTTTGTTTTTTTTAGCTATACTCTTCATATTCTTTCAGCAATCTCTACCTCATACGGAGTCCGATCGTACTGATTTTTGGCAAGCATATTGGAAACTTTTATTTCTTGATTCTAACGGTCGGATCGGAATTTGGAGGTTCATAAGTTTGGATTTTTTGGTTCGGAACAGCTGCTGTTTCTGGGTGCTTTTCTTGCAACTAGCTTTGCTTTTCTTATTGTAGTTTCGTTTCTAGTTGTTGAATTTGGCTGAAACTATGACACGAGTTTGATGACACATTTTTGTGTATTCTGAACGGTGAGATCAGCTACTGGAGGTCAGAAAACTCCTCGTTTGTCTGTCCCCATTTTGTTGTTTATGGTTTCTCTTCTACAAGTTTTTAGCTTGAGCTGCTTTTTCCCTTTCAGCCTTTTGAACAAGTTGTTTTTCTCGTATTAGGCTGAAATTTGGTGAGCTGATTTTAGACTTGTTTATCTTCATTTTGTGCGGTGGAGATCTTGTTTGGAAGTCTAGAACTTTTGTTCTTACTGTGTAACTTTGATATATACATTTGTTGTTGTTATTGTTCGTTGGAGCCGTGAAACTTGTTGTTGTTCACTAGTTTGGTTTTGTATCTACTGTAAAACTCTTATACTATAGTGGATATTTTATCTTGGGCCAGGAGAGGCCTTGGTTTTTATCCTTCACTTTGGAGGAATTTTTCACTTAAAAATTTCATTGTTCTTTTGTATTTGCTTGTGTTGTTCTGCTGATTACGCTCATCACAAATTCATTTAAGCGGGGGAAAGTTAAACCCTAACTAGAGGCTAATTTGTAAACCTTAAACTCTAATTTGTATTGTATAACATGATTTTATTGGTTTAACACACAGATACAATATGATGCGTAAGATATATTCTAAATTTTTTCAAAATCTAGGATTGGCATCGGCCGGTAATTAATTTTCCCCAATAATTCATCAATAACACATAATGATGATCAAAGAATTTGACTTCCCATTGCAATGCATGATTCATATTTGACAGATCAACTACATTTCTACCATATGACAAGGATCAAATTGACAAATAAACACCACCTAGCCAGTTGATATTTCATCATGCAAATTCCAAAAACTCGATCCGAATAAGTTGCATTTAAAAAAAAAATCGAAAATTTTGGTCTACATTTGTTTATTTATTTACTTATTTTTTAATTACAAGTCATTGAAGAATTATGCTTAACGATAATTGTTTTTGTATTGTAATTAATATTTCATTAATTAATTTAAGTTTTATGGTTGATAATAATTATGGGAAGTTTATTAAGTCTGTTGCTTAAACTGACTTGAAGTACTTACTATTTCGAATCCAGCCATATTGGTAAGTAACTTTTATTAGTCTTTTAAAAAAATTTATTTGGATTAAATTAAATTATGCACTAACTATATATAAATCAAGTAAAATTTTAGATTCTTCACTAATCTCTCTATTTGTTTTAGATATAAGAATTGAGATATTTAATTTAATACTAATATCGTGTTTCAGATTAGGTAAAAAGATTTTGTGAATTTTAAGATTATTGAGCCGATATATAAATGAGATTGAACACATATAATATAAAACCAATTAGCTTAGGTGTTAAGGTTTAATTTACACCAGTTATACGTCACTCTTTAATCTCACAAATTTCAAATTTGAGATTTTTAATTGGTGGAACGCGGGATATATAATTATTTATTATTTTTTCATGATAAACGTGGTAGAAATTTAATTTTCTCTTATAAAGAAGATATCTATCTATTTGACCTACACTTGTAAAAGTGTGAAAGCCTCTCTCCTTTATTATTATTATTATTATTATTATTATGAAAAAAGTAAAACCTTCCCTCTCTTTTTAAGCACCCAAGAAAAAGTGATAGCTTACTCTCATTTTTGTTGCTTGCCTAAACATGGCTGAATCAACTCCTCTTCTCTCACAATCCAAGCAAAATTATCACTCCCTTGATGAATCAATCGAACAATATTTGGAAAATTTTAATCGCACCCAATTTTTCATAACCATTTTTGTATCAATTTCATGGGTTTTTGATGCACAACAAAGCTTCATTAGCATTTTCACTGAAACTGAACCAAAATGGGACTGTAAAAAATCATGCCCTTTTGATCATTCTGCAACAATTGCCGATCTTTGCAAACTTCCAATTGATTCATGGGAATGGGATAGGCCAATTCACGCATCAATAATATCAGAATGGGATCTTCAATGCTCCAATTCACTTCTCAAAGGCCTCCCAGCTTCTTCTTTCTTCTTTGGTTGTCTTCTTGGTGGATTTGTCTTAGCAACTCTTGCCGATTCGTCTCTAGGTCGAAAAAATATGATTTTTCTCTCATGTTTAACAATGGGTTTTTCTTCATTACTCATTGATTTCTCCCCTAACATTTGGGTCTACTCGGGCTTGAAATTTGTCAGTGGATTTTGTCGTGCTACTATAAGCACTTGTGCGCTTGTTTTAGCAACGGAAGTCGTCGGTAGAAAGTGGCGAAGCCAAGTTGGAGTCGTTGGCTATGTTTTCTTCACTTTGGGTTTCTTGTCATTACCATTGATTGCATATACAAATAGAGATTCTTCTTGGAGGACTCTTTATTTATGGATTTCGATTCTCACAATTTTGTATTCCATTTTAGTTTGTTTTTGGGTTGTTGAATCTCCTAGATGGCTTTTCTGCCATGGTCGAAGAGAAGAAGCTGTTTCAGTTCTAAGAAGCATTTCATCAGTCAATTCCATCAATTTTCCCCATTTGAAATTCGACCCTCAAGAATCCAATGACAATAGTTCTGATATATTTTCAGCAATAAAGATTCTCATTGCAAAAAGTGGGCTTTTCGTCGCTTATTAGCAGTTATGGCGATAGGATTTGGAAGTGGACTTGTATATTATGGAATGCCATTCGGACTCAAAACTTCAAGTTTCGATCTCTATTTAAGCACTACAATCAATGCCTTGTCGGAGGTTCCGGCATAATTAATCACATTCATTCTCATTCGAAAGTTAAATAGGAAAACTTCGCTGCTAATTTTCAGCACTATAAGTGGAATTTGCAGCGTTTTGATTTTGATGATGTCAAAACGGTTGGTACATTTTGAAATAGGACTCGAAACAGTGTCATTTCTCTGTGCATGTGTTGTATTCGATCTTTTGCTGATATTTACAACGGAATTATTTCCAACATGCGTGAGAAACTCTGCTTTATCAATGGTAAGGCAAGCTATTATGCTCAGTGGAGCATTTGCTCCGGTCCTCGTTGAAGCTGGACAAAAAAATAGGTTTTCCTTTTATGGAATATGTGGTTTCATGATAGGAATTTGTGGATTGTGTGTAATGTTTGTAAAAGAGACGAGAGGATAAACAATTTGTGATACAATGGAAGAAGAAGAGTATAAAGATGCAAAATGTAATGTGTAGGCATAATCAATATTTCGGTTTCTATTGTGAGTAGTTTCAAAAAAATTTTAAAATTACATCTTTTACTCAAGAAAAAAAATTAAACATAACTTTTTCTTTTTTTTTTTTTTTTTTTTTTTTTTTTTTTTTTTGGACTTTCTAATATAACAAAACTATACTCCATAAGTAACTGTGTTTCTTAGAAGAGTGGGGTAAGTAAAAACTAAAGTTGCGCGAAGGAGATTTTTTTTTTTTTTTTTTTTTTACGGCACACACTTGTATAAAAGCCTTAATATATATTTCACTTGGAAAAGGGTTACTATTTTTCAACATTTCAGGAAAGATAATAGTCTCCAAAGGACACAAGTTTGCAAATTGGATGGCGAATTTTTCATCCAAACTCTTTTTAGACACGAGTGAAGTGAGTCTCCTATAGATACCAATACATTTTTCTCCAGAATAACCAAAATCTCAGATTCTCTTAGTTAATTCGTAAAGCTTCATTAAGTCTGTATTGAGTACAAGGGCGTTTATGATGCAGAGCTAGTAGGGGATGGGTTTCTGGACCGAGAATCAAGAAAGAAAAGGGATCGCAGGCCTAAGAGAGGAAATAAGTAATTTTAATTTCGGAAAATCTTTAATCGGACGTAACTTTTCACATAAGAGTCCGATTGTTTATTATAATATGTTTCCAGAATGTGTATTTCGAGCTCTATATCGACTTTTATTGGTTTAACATAATAGGTATAAGCACTGGAATTTTCCAGACTTAAAAAAAAGAAGAGTGTGTCGTGCCGCGACTGTGATTACAGTCGTGGGACTGCATTACAGTCGTACGACTGTAATTGCGGAGCAGGTACAGCAGCCCATATCTTGTGACATAAAAAATATGATTGATTTTTAGAGCAATTAATGCTCTGTTTTGGCAGCAAGAAACACCAGAAAATAAAAGAGAAAAAGGAGGAAGGAAAGGGGGCTTTTTGGCTCTGGATTTTGAAACTTTAGGGAGAGAAGATTGATAGAGAAAGGAGAGAAAAAGAAAACACACAAAAAACTCAAACCATCTTTTTCTCCTCTTTTTCTTTTAATTCTTAGGTATTAAAGTTTAAAACTTGTTAGAAATCAATAGGTTAATAACTGGACACTTCAAATTCAATCAATTTTGAACTTTAAACTCTCAGAATCCTTGACATTTTGGAGATTTTTGGACTTGGCTTTGGAAACCTTAACTCAAAGGAAAAGAAGAGATTTGGAGGTGATTGGGGAGTTTCCAGCGGTCATTCCTAAGGTGGATCAGCGCCACAAAGGTAGATACACCTCAAACTTTCATTCTCTTGCTTTTTTCTGGGTGATTTGGTGTGTTTTGGTGCATAAAAACCTAATTTTCGGGCTTGCTGTTTCTGGAATTCAAGAACAGTCGTACGACTGTTCTTGTGTTGAAGAACAGTCGTACGACTGTAATTACAGTCGTACGAGTGTTCTAGAATTCCTGCGACCTTTTGTTTTATTTGAATAAATTTTGGCGATTTTCTGCAATTGGAGGGGATTACAGTCGTACGACTGTAGTTACAGTCGCACGACTGTAACTTCCGCCTAGAGGCAGAATTTCCAATTTAATCCACAAAAATTCCCAAAAATTCGAAAAAATCAGAAAATCATAAAAAATGAATTTTGTTGTGTACATTCACGACCTTAGATTTAATTTTCAATGTTATTGCATTTAGAACAATACAACGACGGAGACCCGATTCTCTTGAAAACCGACCCACCTCACATGCTAAATTAAAGTGAACCAGAAAAGAAAATGTTTTCAAAATGATTTTCTCACAAAACCAAAATACAAGGACGTTTCAAAATGTTTTCCAGGTCTAATCGGGCTGGCTAGCCAAGCCGACCTGGTTATCCCCCAGTTGCATGTCCCCGAACTCCTTAAAATCCCATTCTGTCCTATTTGAGTCCTATTTGTGATGTGCTATAAACTGTGCTGACCCTCTGTTTTGCAATAGATTAATCCGTGTATTTTAGGCGATTGTATTTTTTAGATCATCGTGTATTTTAGGCGTTTGTAAAGTGAGGTCGAGAGTTTTTATTTTTATTCGATTGGGTTGTAACTGTAATGCCCCATAATTTTTATAAATTAATTTTTTCCATCTTATGTGTCTTATAATTTTAATATTTAACCTAATTCCATGATATTTGTATTTTCATTTACCATTTTAATTTCTAAAACAAATATTCTTTTGGTAGCACTTCCTTATATGTATGTGTTGACATTATTCTAATTGACCAATATGTGTGAATCCTTGTATGCATACATTATTTTTTTAAAAACTATAAAATAGAAAGAATTTTTGTCCCGATTGTGTAGTGGCCGAAATTAGGTTTTTAAATGGATGGTTTTATCTTTAATTTGACTAGGTGGCCTAGACTTCTAATCCAACTTGATAACCTAACTAATGGGATTAAAACTATCTCCTTATTTCAATCAAAGATTATCCTTCCCCTCTTTATTCCTTGTTGGCCGAAACCCTTCTTCTTCCCCTCTCTCTAAGAACTTGTGAAATACACTCCATCTTGAAGTGAAATTGTGGTGAGTTGCTTGGTGATTCTTGGCTTTGCTTTTGGTTTGTGTTGTTTCGGCCTAGCCTTGCCTCTCCCTTGGCCGAACCTCTTTCACTCTCTTGACTCCGTTCTTGAATTCTCTTGAGCTACCTTGTGGATTGGTGATTCGGTCCTCAACCTTTCTTCACTATCTCGGAATTTTGTTATTGCTTTTAGGTCTTTGCAACGAGGTAACTCGTGGAAACCGTTCTCTTTTACTTACGATTAAGCAATTGATTACTTGTGTCATCTATTGGTTCATGATGTTTGGTTATTATTCATGTTAATGCTACTTGGTATTTTGTTGGATTTGAATGATTTTGAACTGGACAAATGCATGTTTTAGGTTGGAATTTATGGTTGAACTTGGTTGTTGTGAGATTGGGCATGATTTTTGAGAATTAGGGTTTTGTATGGATATTTTTGAATTCTGGCAGATTGCACTACTGACCTTGTAAATTCATTTTTTAATCTTCTGGAACTCCAAAAATTCTGATTCCAATTTTCTCGTTTTTCTGGCATCCGTGGCTTTCAAGTTGTATAAGAGTGTTTTTTGAAAATATGCTTGTAAGTGGTCTGAAAAATTCGTGCAAATTGACTCTGGTATTCTGTTCCCTCTAAAATTTCAGAATTTACTGTTTTTGGTAATTCATATTTTGTCCCTCTGTATAAAACTTTTTAACGTGCTTCCAATTCATGCGTGTTCTTAAAACAATGGGTGACAAGGTCTGTTTTTAGTGTTTTTCCAGAAATTGAATTTTCCACGTTCGTTTTTGTAATGGAAATTTAGGCAGAAGGCTGTTTCATGAAATTCGGTTTTCTGGACAATTTCGACTAAACCGAGCATAACTTTTTCTACCGAACTCTGAATTGCGAAATCTCTATTTCTTTTTAACTTAAACATGTTAAAGTTTATTTCTAGAGCTTTATGGAATTTTTGGGGCCTTGTATCTATTTTTAAATGAATTTGAATTCTGGACCAGAATCTGCCAATTTCAGTTCTCATATGTAATTTGACTTTTAGCTTGATTTTGATATGAATTTTATTGTTATCAATGGATTTTGGTTGTTTATGTGTTTAAGTAAGAGTTTTACAGGTCTTAAATGAATTTCCTTCCCTTGGTTTTAAAAGTAATCGAGATTTAATTTTATGCTCTCGAAGTTGAGTAAAGTGTTGAATTATTTACTTTAATGGAGATTACTTTTTTAGAAGTTCCAAAGGTGATCGAGATTTGATATGAAGGATTGGTTGGTTTTTGATTTGAGAATGATTTTAAGGGGTAAGACCATAGTGGCACCCGGTGTATTTGTTTTGAGTATTATTGTTTTGTCATTGGAAATTGTTGGACTGTGGTCTTTTCCGACAATTGGACAGTAACCCCTCCCATTAGGCATTGGACTGCGGTTTTTCCTTTGTAAATGGGAGTGTGGAGCCCTTTGTTTTATGTTGTCGTTCCCATTAGGCGAGTGGACTGCGGTTTTTCCCTCGTAAATGGGAGAGTTTGGCCAATCTTAGACATGTGTGATATTTATATTTGGGTGGACTGCGGTTTTTCCACCATGGGCTGAGGGGACTGCGGTTTTTCCCCTAGCATCTGTTCCAGTGCGATACAATAACATTGAGCTTTGAGTTTTGAGATATTTTGTTATATATAAAGTTTTACTTATTTATTCAATGGATTTTATTTATTTTCTTTTACATTCTTGATTTTGATACTTATTTACTTTCATTTTTATGCGATTTTATAAAATTATTTTATTTCATGAATTTTTACGTTTTGATATTTGGCCGAGTATGATGTGTTTAGTTTTAAGTATTTGAAAATGGTTTTTTTTGTGAGTTACTTGTCACTCAGTGGCAATTTTTTTTCAGATGTTGCAGGTGCTATGTGAAGTGATGATTGGGGCTATCGCATGGGATTAAGAGAGAGAGAGAATGCTTATTTTATTGTTTAGTAGTTTTATATTGCTAAGTTAGACGGAACTTTGTTTAAGTTTGAGGTTTTTACATTGAACATGGAATAATTATTTCAGTTTGAATAATAAGAATTTAATTTCTAAGACTTATGAAGTATTTTATTAGTAACGACTTAGTTTAGTATAATGAATTCCGCCATTGTATGTAATAAGAAACTAGGTTGTTACAGTAACAATTTAATTAATTATTTACTGCTTTATTTTTATCTATGAGTACGCTGTGTGCTTTACTTTAATAAAATTGACTTTAGAATTATAAAATACCATCTATGAACATTGGCCAATTTTTATTTTGATTAGACATGAAATAGGGGACTTGTTTGGACCTAGATCTCTGGATAGTGTGGCGGCCTTTCGTCCGGTTCAGCTACATTGAAATTTATCGGTTGAGTTGAGTCGGGTGGCGATTCTTACACTATTTATCAAGACTTAGGTCTCGATTCTTTTATGAAACAATTTAATTTTAGAAAAATGAATTTCCATTCCAAAAACCCCACACGAGAGAGGGTTGCCCGATCTCGAGGCTCCCTTCCGAGAGAGTCCGCCTTCCGTTGAAAACGTCGTCCACTCACAGTGGCGACTCTGTTGGGGATTTCTTACAAAAGTTTTCTTAAAACTTAAAAGAATCTGAGAAGCCCTGAAAAGTGTCTAATCAAAATAAGGTGGATGATTCTTGTATGGTATTTTATTTTGCATTCTTTAGTTAGACATTTTTGCATTAGGTTAAGTATCCCTTTTTAGCCCGGTGAATTGTTGAAGTGTCGCCTATGTTCCTCTTGGTCTTAGGGGCACGGATACAAAATACCACCCATAGCCTTGTACGAACCCCTTCGTTCAGACCCTTGAGTGGGGAGAAGTGAGGAGTATATCTTGCTATGGGAGCCTTGATTTCTACCCGACTTGGACCGAACTCATATAGGCAACCTTAGTTGGATTCCCTTAGGATACCAAAATAAATTGTGTGAATGCTATAAATCACACCTTCGTCATCCCTGGTTGATGATCGAAGAGAACCCCTCCTAGGACTCGGTTAGAATTTTCAAAGACCGACCACGTTTGGAGGAATAAGGTTGGAAGAACACGTTTCATGTGCTATATGTTTCTTGCCATCCTGTGACATACCATCATCGGCATTTTCATGAACATGACATGACATTCATAAAGCATTTGTGTGATAAACTAACCCATATTTTTATGCAGCCATTTGCATTTTATTTTCGTGTGTGAAAATACTAAATCATCCGTGTGATATTCATACTAACCATTATTTTTTGCAGCCATAACATTATATTCGTGTGTTAATATTTTCACAAGCATACACGACCTCATTATGTGTGTCATACATTCTAACCACGTTTTTGTGCAGCCACTTGCATGTTGTGTGACATAAACATTCATGACATATCATTTCATTTAAATTAAGGACATTCCAAGAGTGTCCATCACGATCATTTTATTCCATAATATATCGGGTATCCCAAAATTACCTGTATTCTGCCAGCACACCAGACTGCACTCGGCCATTTCACCAAATCATCTCATTCAGTAGAGACCACAATGGTCCTAGGTCTACTTTCGTGTGACAATCCATACGAGGCATTTTATGACACCATGCTCACTTATCCTGAATATCATATAACACTGTGGTCCACATCGGATCATCTCATGACATTATTATATCATTCAAGGTACTCCCCTAGTGCCTAAGTAATACTCATATAAGTCCATTCCATAACATCACCAAATCATAAAAGGTGTTCCCCGAACACTGAACCTCTGTCCGTGTCCCAGTCACACGTGACTTTCCTATAACATCATTTCATATCATATGCCTCAAAAGCATCAGAACTCTGTCCATGAGCCAGCCCTCACGCGACCATTTCATTTCATTTCATAGACCTACAAAGCGTCAAAACCCTGTCCATGTGTCGGCACACACGTGACCATTTCACAAGATTCACTAGGTGTCCCAAAGGCACTAAACCCTTGTTCATGTGACGGTCCACACGTGATCTTTTTGCATAGCATTGGGTGTTCTTGGAATGTCCAAAAAAAATAAAATAAATAGAGATCATCCTCATCATCATCTATCATCACGTCATTTCACCCATTCATCATAAATCATCTTTATTGCCTCACTTTTCATGTCATCATCCCATTCACTCACGTCCCTAAACGTTTCCTATATGGTGCTGAGCAGAATAAACTGGAGCGACCTTGGATGAGATCTTAGGCTTCGAGGGCTGTTGGGGAACGAAGAGTAGTTGAAACAGAAAGTGATTCTGATTTTGGGGAAGAAGTAGAGATGGCTAATCCAACATCGAGCCTCGCTGATGCTTTAAAGAATTTCCTAAGATTGCAAAATTTCCATGATATGCTCAAAGAGGAAATGCGGGCTGTAGTGAGAGAGGCCAGAGAAACTGGTGGTAGTGGAACCGGAAAGGAAAAAGAGGCCGAATCGTCCCAGCAAGGTGGTGATACCTTGGCTAGTTTAGAGAAGCTGCAAGAGATGGAAGCAGCCATGGAAAAGAAAATGAAGGCCAAGTACTCTGAACTTGACGAAGTAGTCGCAGAACTGAAGAAAGGGGCCAACATCAGTCTGGGCTCCAAGAGAGGCGTGATTGTCGATGTAATGATCAACAAGGGTATTGAAACCTTTCCCATTGGGTTTCAAGTGCCTAAAGTCCCTTCCTACAAGGGGATTGGCTCATCGGAGGCCCATGTGAACCTTTATGTCAGAATCATGCTGACTGCGGGCGCCACTAAACAGTAGCTGGTTAACTTCTTCCCAACCACACTGGAAGGGGGAGCCCTGAATTGGTATAACTCTTTGTCTGAAGATGTGCAGTCAGACTGGGAGGCCTTGTCAGCGTCCTTCATCAAATACTACAACTTCAACACCAAGATCCAGGGGAAGCTGTACGATCTGGAAAGGGTTAAGCAACAACAGAATGAATCCTTTGATGCCTATTACCAGAGATGGATGAACAAAATGATTCTACTGAAGAATCGCCCCGATGAAGATGAACTGATTCAGAAGTTGATTGATGGGAGTAGGGACATCTTCCGAAACAACATGAAATTCCATTCCTTTAGTGAGCTCAGTGAAGGGTATAGCATGGCCATGAAAATTGAGAGGGATGAAGAGGAAAAGGCAGCAAGCTATAAGGGCAACAGAGGCCCCGGATATAGTTCCGAGTATCGATTGACTACTGCAACTGGATCAGGCAGCGGATCTGGTTCCGGCCCTGTAGATAAATCTGGGTAACTCTCAGAAGACAAGCTAGCTGAAGTTGCCATTGTGTCCCAGCAGTGGGGCGGCCAAGACGGAAATTTTCAAACTTGAGGCCTATCACCTTGGACTCTTTCTTTGGCCAAGATTTTTATGAAATGCAGGAACGACAATCTATTGCATTCTCTGAAGCCGTTTAAAAAGCCGGCTGAGACCGACAAGGGAAATTTCTGTTCCTATCACGTGACAGTAGGGCACCACACGAATGACTGCATGCAGTTACTAAGGGTTGTCCGACAATTGATTGCCAAAGGAAAGATTGTAGAACCACCTTTGAAACCCAGTGCCCAGAACAACCCCTTACCCAGCTTTAACTCTTCCGCGTGTTCAAGCTATTAAGGAGATGACGCGGCAGCAAAAGAAGACCCTTCGCATGTGGAGGATGACAACTATTTTGATGTATCTGTTCTATTTTCTTTCCTACTTTGTGAACAATTCAGCCCAAGAGGTGTTTAATGTAATGGAATTTGATTTCAATTACTTATGCGATATTTTTCAGGATGGAACACTGTGCATGCATACAAACATTCATTTAATGTCTTTAGCATACATGAAACATCATTGCATGAAATGAATTTCAGGACAGATGATGATCCAAAAATGGTATCCGTCTTGAAAGAACTCACGCCTGATAAGAGAAAAAAAAATAAATTGCAAAGTATCCAAAAGCGCATAACAAGCCTTGCCCTATCCTACCACGGTGTGACTGGGGATCGACAGAGAAGTTACTAAATGTCAGACTCCAAAGGATTTAAAGGCAAAATCAGCTGAGCAGAAACTCCATGGACCCAGATCAGATGAAGAGGGGTAACCACGATCGGAGAAGCTGACGTCGCCAGAAAAACAAAACTATTCATAGCAAACAGACATCAATTCACAGCCACGACTGTCAACCACCCAAAGTGGATAAAAATGGAGTCGACCATAATGTCACAGCCTAAAAAAAAAACATACGCCCAAATTTATAAAGAAGAATACATATACACGATACAGAATTCCGTGTTCCATCATGACCAAGAAGAGACTATGGTTTCAAGGGGTAACGGCGCATGTGTCCCAGAATAAAAGGCTGGGGCATCGATTGTCAACTCCACATCATCCACGAGCCGGTGGGGTGACGGGAGAAGCCAACAGATCTGTCAAAGGAATCCTATCAAAGGGGATTGGCATGTCATTATTCGCCTTGCAAAGATGCTAGTCTGGCATCAGAGCACTCACCAAGAAGGCGCCGTAGTCATCGACCTTCAAGGTGGAAACGGTGCTACCAGGGAGAAGAGAGACCAAGCTGTCGCCCCCATCAGCCCGGACAGGCTAAAAAAAAGAATAAAGAAGTCCGGTGGATCGAAAACTGAAAAGGCGGTCTGCGTAAAAATTAGGACAGTCTAATGGATCGAAAGTCGAAAAGGCGATCCATGAAAAAGTTAGGATGGTGAGGTGAGCACCACCAGGTGGAAAATCTGCAAGGACCAGTTGGTGGCAGTCGTGAATTCGGTCAAGACGGATACCATTGCTAATTTCGTTTCTTAATTTCATTTCATCTATGATGTGCATTCTGCTAAAACATTATTAATGAATGAATGAATGCCTTGCTCTGTTCATTTAAATGTCCCAATTCTGCTTAGAATTGAATCCGCATCATGCATCATACATGGTTGTACATGTCTTTCGCTTACATGCGTCACACTCAAAAAAAAAAAAAAAGAGGAGCTCGCTGAGGTGAAAAACGAAAAGGCACCTCAGGCAAAAATTTGAGCGGCTCGCTAAGCTGAAAACCTGCATTAGGCAGTTTAGGCAAAAGTTAGAGAAAAAAAAAAAAAGAAGTTCGCTAAGGTGAAAACCGAAAAGGCGCCTCAGGCAAAAGTTAGAGCAGCTCGCTGAGCTGAAAACCCACATCGGGCAGTTCAGGCAAAATTTAGAGCACTTCCAGATTCACCATTCCTAGGGCCAGAAAAGTGGAACCCTTCCACCATTCCCCAGTAGAAGCTCTTTTATTATTCTCCAGCAGGATTCTCTGTACTATTCCCCAGCGGAACCATCACAAAGAATGCCACCACTTTCTCTCCAACAGTCATGGGACTTCCCCAACAGCCATTGCATATCCCCGCGCATCCCAAGCAGGAGTGCAACAATCACATCACATAAAGACTATACTCTCCAGCTAGATCAGTAGTAGGCGTGACGTGCTTTTCCTAGCCAGAGGCGCGACTCGATCTCCCCAGCAAGAGCGTAGCATTTCAAGGCCAGAAGAATAACAGGAGATGGGCCTCCTAGAGTCCATTCGCATATGCATACATTGCAACATGCACACACAAGCATTCAAAACACGTACATACATATGCATACGTACATCACAACCAATCCAGGTACAAGTATCCACCACCATCATTGGGCCGCTCCTAGCCAAGACCACTCTCAAAGCAGAAAATAGTCCAACACTGGGGCACCCATCGGACCTCTAGAGACAAGGCAGAGTCGGGCAGACCCAAACCTCAACATCTCAACTACCCGGGGTGTAAGCGCCGGAATTTTCCATTCATAAAAAAAATCGCATGTGTCACACGATTGTAATTACAATCGTACGACTGTAGTTATAGTCGTGCAACTGTAATTGAACATTATAGTCGTACGACTATAATTACAGAGCAGGTACAGCGGTCCACACCTCTAGAGCAGAAAAATGAGAAAAAGAAAGAGGGGCATTAATTGCACGTGCATGGCAGCAAGGAACCAGAAAATAAAGAGGAGGAAGAGAAGAAAAGATGTGGACTTTTGGCTTTTGGCTTAAAATCAGAGAGAGAGAATTTAGAGAGGGAATTTAGGGAAAACGGGAAGAAAAAGGGGAAAAACACCACACAATATCAAGCTTCTTTTTCTCTTCTTTTTTTTGGAAATTCTCCAGCGATTAAGTTTAAAATCTATTAGACAACAATAGGTTAATAACTTAACACTCTAAATTCAATCAATTTCGGACTAGAAACCTAAAGAATCCCTAGCATTTTGGAGATTTTGGGCCCAGCCTTCTCAACCTTGACTCAAGGAGAAAAAGAGCGATTTTAAGTGGAATGATGTGTTGCCAGGGGTCATTCCTACGGTGGATTAGCGCCAAAGAGGTAAACACACTTCATTCCCTCTTTTACTCATGCTTTCTGGGTGATTGGATGTGATTTGGTGCATTTTATTTTAATTTTTGAGTTTTCTGTTTTTGGAAATCAAGAACAGTCGTGCGACTGTTCTTGAATTGATGAATAGTCGTACGACTGTAAATACAGTCGTATAAGTGTTCTTGATTTCCATTAATTTCTCATTTTTATTTTAAATAATTTTGGCGAAATCCTGAAATTTGAGGATTTACAGTCGCACGACTGTAATGCTCGTCCAAGGTTAGAATTTCCAGAATAATCCAGAAAAATTTCTAAAAATCCCAAAAAATTCAGAAAATCAGAAAATCATTAAAAATGAATTTTGTTGTGTGTATTCACGACCTTAGATTCAATTTTCAGTGTATTTGCATTTAGAACAATACCACGACAGAGACCCGATTCTCCCAAACACCGACCCACCTCACATGTTAAATTAAATTAAACCGAAAAGTGTTTTCAAAACTGTTTTCTCACAAAACCAAAATACAGGGATGTTTCAAAATGTTTTCCAGGTCTAATCGGGCCGGCTAGCCGAGCCGACCCGGTTATCCCCCTAAATGCATGTTCCCAATTTCCAATTTCCCATTCTGTCATGTTTGAGTCCTATTTGTGGTGTGCTATAAACTATGCTAACCATTTTTTTTGCAGCTTTTAATTAGTTTTATTTTCATTTTTGATGTATTTAATAGCTAAAATCGTGTATTTCAGGAGATTGTATTCTTCTAGATAAATCGTTTATTTTAGACGGTTGTAAAGTGAGGTTGAGAGTTTTTATTTTTGTTCGATTGCGTTGTAAGCCATTTAATTATTTACTACTTTACTTCTATTTTTCTTTATATATGTATGCACGCTGTATGCTTAATTTAATGCAATAAAATTGACTTTAGAATTTTGAACTACCATACTCGAACATTGGCCAATTTTTATTTTGATTAGACACGAAATAGGGGACTTGTCCGGACCTAGATCTCTGGATAGTGTGGCGGCCGTTTGTCCGGTTCAGCTACACTAAAATTTCCCGGTTGAGTTGAGCCGGGTGGCGACTCCTACACTATTCATCGAGACTTAGGTCTCGATTCTTTTATGCAAATAATCTAATTTTCTAAAAATGAATTTCCATTATAAAAACCCCACGCGAGGGAGGGATTTGCCCGAAATCGAGGCGCCCCTCACGAAAGGGAGTCCGCGTTCCGTCGAAAATGTCGTCCGCTCACATGGGGACAAAGTAATCAATCCGTATTTATTCTTGATCGAAGGGGCAAAAATTTTTACTTCCAAAATTATCGATCAAGGAATAAATACTCATTCTCAATTTGTTTCTAACATTATCACTCCTAAATTTCCACCACTCAAGCTAGATTTCGAATCCTTGAAACTCCTTCAAGCCAGATTCTTAATCCTTGAAAACCTCCCCAAGCTAGATTTTGAATCCTTGAAACTCCTTCAAGCAAGATTCTTAATCCTTGATAAACCCCTCTCCAAGCTAGATTTCGAATCCTTGAAACTCCTTCAAGCAAGATTCTTAATCCTTGAAAACCTCTCCAAGCTAGATTTCGAATCCTTGAAACTCCTTCAAGCAAGAATCTTAATCCTTGAAAACTCCCCAAGCCAGATTTCGAATCCTTGAAACTCCTTCAAGTAAGATTCTTAATCCTTGAAAACCGTTCAATCCAGATTTCGAGTCCTTGAAAAACAATTCAAGCAAGACCCTAAATCCTTGAAACTAATCCAAATCCCTAGCAGAACCACCTCGGGTAACATAGACCCGGTATCGGCCAAGATCAGCTTCATTCCAAATCTTCTTCACCCTTGCCACAGGTAACCTAAACCCGGTATCGGCTTATTTCATCTTCATCCTCACCTCGGGTAACCTAAACCCGGTATCGACTTATTTCATCTTCATCCTCGCCTCGGGTAATCTAAACCCGGTATCGGCTTATGTCGTCTAATCAACTCAGTGCATCACCACAACAGTGGAGCTTCAGTAAGTCAGTGTATGTTTCTTGTGTCTATGGCGCTTCAATCCGCGCTCTCAAATTCATCACCTCAGGTATTCTAGACCTGGAATCAGGTGTCGAATTTGATCACGCGAGGGGCAGCTGTAAGTGCCGAAATTTTCCGAACTTTAAAAAAAAAGTGTGTCATGCCACGACTGTGATTACAGTAGTGGGACTGCATTACAGTCGTACGAGTGTAATTGCGGAGCAGGTACAACAGCCCATACCTTGTGACATAAAAAATGGGATTGATTTTCGGAGCAATTAATGCTCCGTTTTGGCATCAAGAAACACTAGAAAATAACAAAGAAAAAGGAGGAAGGAAAGGGGGCTTTTTGGCTCTGGATTTTGAAACTTTAAGGAGAGAAGATTGATAGAGAAAAGAGAGAAAAAGGAGAGAAAAAGAAAACACACAAAAAACTCAAACCATCGTTTCTCCTCTTTTTCTTTTAATTCTTAGGTGTTAAAGTTTAAAACTTGTTAAAATCAATAGGTTAATAGCTGGACACTTCAAATTCAATCAATTTTGAACTTTAAACTCTCAGAATCCTTGACATTTTGGAGATTTTTGGACTTGGCTTTGGAAACCTTAACTCAAATGAAAAGAAGAGATTTGGAGGTGACTGGGGCGTTTCCAGTGGTCATTCCTATGGTGGATCAGTGCCACAAAGGTAGATACAACTCAAACCTTCATTCTCTTGCTTTTTCTGGGTGATTTGGTTTGTTTTGGTGCATAAAAGCCCAATTTTCGGGCTTGTTGTCGTACGAGTGTTCTTGAATTCCCGCGGTCTTTTGTTTTATTTGAATAAATTTTGGGGGATTACAGTCGCACGACTGTAACTTCCGCCCAGAGGCAGAATTTCCAGTTTAGTCCACAAAAATTCCCAAAAATTCAGAAAAATCAGAAAATCATCAAAAATGAATTTTGTTGTGTGCATTCACGACCTTAGATTTAATTTTCAATGTTATAGACCCGATTGTCCCAAAAACCGACCCACCTCACATGCTAAATTAAAGTAAATCGGAAAAGAAAATGTTTTAAAAATAATTTTCTCACAAAACCAAATATAGGGACGTTTCAAAATGTTTTCCAGGTCTAATCGGGCCGGCTAGCCGAGCCGACCCCGTTATCCCCCAATTGCATGTCCCCGAACTCCTTAAAATCTCATTCTGTCCTACTTGAGTCCTATTTGTGGTGTGCTATAAACTGTGCTAACCCTCTGTTTTGCAGCTTTTAATTTCTTTTATTTTTATTTTTGATGTAATTAATAGATTAATCTGTGTATTTTAGGCAATTGTATTTTTTAGATCATCGTGTATTTTAGGCGTTTGTAAAGTGAGGTCGAGAGTTTTTATTTTTATTCGATTGGGTTGTAATAATTTAATTAATTATTTACTGCTTTATTTTTATCTGTGTGTACACTGTGTGCTTTAATTTAATAAAATTGACTTTAGAATTATAAAATATCATCTATGAACATTGGCCAATTTTTATTTTGATTAGACACGAAATAGGGGACTTATCCGGACCTAGATCTCTAGATAGTGTGGCGGCCTTTCGTCCGGTTCAGCTACACTGAAATTTCCTAGTTGAGTTGAGCCGGGTGGTGAATCCTACACTATTTATCAAGACTTGGGTCTTGATTCTTTTATGAAACAATTTAATTTTCCAAAAATGAATTTCCATTCCAAAAACCCCGCGTGAGAGAGGGTTGCCTGATCTCGAGGCTCCCTTCCGAGAGAGTCCGTGTTCCGTCGAAAATGCCGTCCGCTCACAACAGGTCTCGTTTGGGCCCAAAAAAACCTAGTTTAGGCCTTCATCTAGAAGTTCTAAGTTTTTGGGCATTTCTATAATTTTTTTTGGTGTTTTCCTTATTAGGGTTGGATTTCCTTGTTAGGGTTGGACTATAGCCTATATAAGGCTTTCTTTTTCCTATTGTAAGGCAGTTTTTGAATTAATCAATAATACAGAGACCTTCGTCTTGAATTTTTTTCATAATTTTCGATTTTAGGGATTAATTGTTGATTGATTCCGTTTTTACGCAAACTTGCTGTATCAGTTGGTATCAGAGCAGGTCGAGTTTTCTCCCTAATCAGATGGTAAGAGATGACGGAGAACGCGGTCATGTCTCCAACGTTGTTCAGGACGTGGAAGCCTTGCGAGCCACCCAACAGGCTCAAGGGGCGGCCGTTCGAACCCGAGAGTTGAACATGCAGACTATCCAGGCAACTACCTAGCATTTAGATGAGCGCTTGGACTAAATCTTTAATCGACTTGATGCCCTTAGGATCGAAGCCAACGGTGGGAGGGACATTGAAAGGATATGACCTCGAAATGAGCTTGCTCGGAGGGAACCTCTCAATCAACCTCTTATTAAAAATCGTCATCAGCGTTAGGGCTATGAGGATGAGATTGAAGAGGAGGAGGAAGATGTAGTTAATGATGATAGACCTTTCAGGTGAGGTGGTAGAAGAGGCCGTGGTTGCAATAATAACTGGAATGAACAAGGAGATCATGAATTCAAATTAAAGGTCGATATCCCTAGCTTTAGTCATAATCTGGGTAATGAGGATTTCCTTGATTGGCTAGCTAAATTCGATTGTTTCTTTGAGTACATGGAGATACCGCATGATAGAAGAGTGAAGCTGGTGGCTTGTAGGCTAAAAGGGGGGTGATTCTGCATGGTGGGAGAGATTGCAGAATGTGAGGTACCGAGATGGCAGGCAACCTATTTAAACCTAGTACAGGATGAAGTAGTTGTTGCAGAGGGAGTTTTTGCCCAAAGAATATGAGCATATCCTTTACCAGCAGTACCAGAAATGCCGCCAGGTGCAGAGGACTGTCCATGAATATACTGCAGAGTTTATGTGACTGGTTGAGCGGAATGATGTTGGGGAAGCCGAAGCACAGTTGGTTTCCAGATATTTGGAGGGGTTGAATCAACCTATCAGCAAGAAGATTGGTATGTAGGTGGTGCGTAGTCTTGGTGAGGCTAAGAATATAGCCATGAAGGCGGAGCTGAAACTTCAGCAACATAAGGGTAATAGGTTTGATTCTGTGAAGTAAAGTTTTGGTGGGTACATGTGAGGTTATCCTGAAAAGAGTAAATCTATCCCAAAATTACAACCCCGGGTAGAGCGAGCGGTAGTTAAGGCTACAAGAAAGAAGCTAGTGGAGTAGAGGGAAGCATTAAAACCTGCTAATCCCTATGCAAGACCAATCCTTGGGAAGTGTTTCAAGTGTAATCAGCCTGGACACAGGTCGAATGATTGCCCTAATAGAGGGACAATTAATATTGTCGAGAAGGATGATGATGCAATTGACTGTAGCCCTGATGGAGAGGAGGATGAAGAGTATACAGGTTATGAAGTTGAAGATGATGAAGATGAACACACATATATGATCAGAAATTTGATGCTGAACCCGAAGCAGTTAGATAATAATCAAAGACACCAGTTGTTTCGCACCATGTGCACAATCAACGGGCGTGTATTTGATCTGATCATTGATAGTGCAAGCTATGATAATATCATTGGGAAGGATATGGTGGAGGAATTAAAGTTTCCAGTGGAGAAGCACCCGAATCCATACTGAATTGGGTGGATTAAAGCAGCTATGAAGATACAGGTAACAAATCATTATAAAGTACCTTTTTCCATTGGCAAATATAAGGATGAAGTGTACTGTGATATTATAGATATGGATGCTTGCCATGTGTTGTTTGGGAGGCCTTAGCAGTTTGATGTAGACACACAGCATGCGGGTAGAGAGAATGTGTATAGAGTCGAAAAGGACGGGATGAAATTCTCTTTACTACCCCTAAAAGTGAGTCCCAAAACCTCTAAGGTGAAAGGATGATCCTTCCTTACAGTTACCCAATCTGTCCAGGAGATGGAAGAAGTGGTTAAGGAGTCAAAACTTATCCATGCTTTGATTGTTAAACAGGTTATGACAATAGAGGATAGCCAGAATGCTGAGCAACTACCGGAGAAGGTGAATCTGTTAATAGGGGAATTCGGGGAGATCATGCCAGATGACTTACCAGATGGGCTTCCTCCAATGAGGGACATACAACATTGTGTTGATCTAATCCGTGGGGCTAGTTTGTCGTATCTGCCTCATTACAGGATGAGCCCGAAGGAAAGTTAAATTTTGTAGGAGAAGCTTCAGGAGTTATTACAGAATGGATACATTCGAGAAAGCATAAGTCCTTGTGTTGTACGTGCCTTATTGATGCCAAAGAAGGATGGAAGCTAGAGGATGTGTGTTGACAGTCGGGCGATCAACAAAATTACCATTGGATACAAGTTCTCCATTCTAAGGTTGGAAGATATGTTGGATAGGTTGAGTGGAGTAGTGGTGTTCACAAAGATTGATTTACGCAGTGGGTACCACCAGATCAGGATTTGAATTGGTGATGAGTGGAAGACAATGCCATTCGGAATATCAAATGCTCCTAGTACTTTTATGCGTGTTATGAATCAGGTACTTAAGCCATTTATTGGAAAGTTTGTTGTTTATTATTTTGATGACATCTTGATTTATAGTCGATCGAAAGAGGATCATGTTGAGCATTTACAATAGATACTAACAGTTTTGCTGGAAAATAAGCTGTATGTGAACTTCAAGAAGTGTAGTTTTATGTGTAGGAAGATGTTGTTTCTTGGTTTTGTAATTAGTGCTGATGGGATCCAGATGGATGAAGAAAAGGTGAAAGCAATTAAAGAGTGGCCCACGCCAAGAACTGTAACTGAAATATGGAGTTTTCTTGGATTGGCTAGTTTTGTTAGACGTTTCATCAGGCATTTTAGCATGATTACAGCTCCGTTGATCGAATGCATGAAGAAGGGGAAGTTTCAGTGGGGTGAGGAGGCTGAAACTAGTTTTGCATTGTTGAAGGAGAAGTTATGTTCTTCCCCAGTTCTAGCATTCCCAGATTTTGATAAGCTGTTCGAAGTTGACTGTGATGCAAGCGGAGTTGACGTCGGGGCAGTTTTATCATAAGAGAAGAGACCTATTGCATTTTTTAGAAGTTGATTGATTCCAGGCAAAATTGGGGCACATATGATAAAGAGTTTTATTCAGTCGTGAGGGCTCTAAGAACTTGGGAACATTAGTTAATACTATAGGGTGAGAATTCGTGCTGTATTCAGATTGTGATGCACTCAAATACTTGAATAGGCAGACCAGAATTAGTAAAGATATGCATGCCAGGTGGGTGCAGTTTCTATAGAAGTTTCCTTTCAAGCTGAAGTATAAGGCAGGAGTGCAGAACAAAGTGGCAGACGCATTTAGTAGAAGAGCTCACTTGTTGGTGACTATAAGCAATGAGATTGTGGGGTTCGAGTACATGAAAGAGCTGTGCGAGATAGATGATGATTTTAAGGAGGTTTGGGGAAAATGTTCCAATAACCAGCCTTGTTCAGATTTCCACATTTTTTATGGGTACTTGATAAAGGGGAACCAGTTATGCATCCCTCAATCGTCTATGAGGGAGAAACTAATTTGAGATTTACATGGTGGTGGGCTGGCTGGCCATTTGGGTCGTGACAAGACCTCTGCAGCAGTGGAAGAGAGGTTTTATTGGCCTCATTTATGCAGAGATATGGGCAGAGTTGTGAAGCGTTGTTATGTATGTCAGACGTCTAAAAGGCAATCTCAGAACACTGAATTGTATATGCCTTTGCCTGTTCCTGAAAATATTTGGGAAGATGTGTCGATGGATTTTGTGCTCGAGCTGCCTCGGACGCAGAGAGGTGTAGATTCTATTTTTGTTGTGGTTGATAGGTTTTCAAAGATGGTGCATTTCATTCTGTGCAGGAAAGTTGACGATGCTCGAGGAATAGCCAAACTGTTCTACAAGGAGGTTGTTCGTTTGCATGGAGTTCCTAAGTCAATCACGTCTAATCGAGACCGTAAATTTCTTAGCCATTTTTGGAGGACTTTATGGTAGATGTTTGGCTATTCATTGAACTACAGTAGTACAACACATCCTCAAACGAATGGTCAGATGGAAGCCACTAGAGGCAACTTACTTCGATGTTTGGTGGGGCAGAAACAGAAACAATGAGATGTTGCTTTGCTCAGGCAAAATTTGCTTACAATAGTGCTGTCCACCAAACAACAGGTAGATCACCCTTTTCAGTGGTTTATACTAAGGTGCCACAACAAGTTTTCGATCTGATCAAGCTACCCCAAGGAGCAGAGACCAGTGTAGCGGCGGAGCATATGGCTGAAAACTGGTAATCGGTTGCTGAAGAAGTGAAGCAGAAGATTGAGCAGTCGAATGCTAAGTGTAAAGACGCTGCTGATAGACATCACCGGGTCAAATTGTTTACCGTGGGTGATCAGGTGATGGTCTTTTTGAGGAAGGAAAGGTTCCCAGTGGATACTTACAGCAAGTTGCAGCCTAAGAAATATAGCCTTACCCAATTCAGAAGAAGATTAATGACAATGCTTATGTTATGGGGTTGCCAAACAGTATGGGTATATCCAATACATTTAATGTGGCAGATATCTTTCCATATCATGCCGATGATGAGCTGCTTTACCCGTAGCCAGAAAACTCGAGGTCTAGTTTTTCTCTGATGGGAGAGAATGATGCAGAGCTGGTAGTGGTTGAGTTCCTGGACCGAGAATCAAGAAAGAAAAGGGATCGTAGGTCCAAAAGAGGAATTAAGTAATTTTAATTTCAGGAAATATTCAATCGGACGTAACTTTTAGCATAGGAGTCCGATTGTTTATTATAATATGTTTCCGGAATGTGTTCTTCGAGCTCTATAACAATTATTATAGGTTTATTGTATCATATCTGGCTTGGGCCCAAAAAAAAGCTGTTTAGGCCTTCATCTGGCAGTTTTAAGTTTTTGGGCATTTTTGTAATTTTTGTTTTTTAGTGTTTTCTTTGTTAGGGTTGGACAATAGCCTATATAAGACTTTCTTTTTCCTATTGTAAGGCAGCTTTCGAATTAATCAATAATATAGAGACCTTTGTCTTGAATTTTTTTTCATAATTTTCGGTTTTAGGGATTAATCGTTGATTGATTCCGTTTTCACACGAACTTGTTGCATCAATTTATATACAAGTAAACAAGAGAAATAAACAGTTACAAATAAGGGTGGCAACAAGTTCGAATTTTATGGGTATCTGCCGCTACTCGACCCTATTGGGACTACCCAAACCTGGTATAAAAGGGTTCGGGATGGTAATGTGATTTAATTCTTTACTCGTCACGGGTTTGGGATGGAAATGAGATTAACCCTGGGGGTACCCGCAAAACCTGTACCCGCTTATATACACGGGGATTCAAACCTACCACCTCTACATTGAAGGCATAAAGTATTAACCATTAAAACAATTTTATTTTTTGATAATTTATGGATGTAATTATATTTATCCACTACATTTAAATATTATTAAATTATTATTAATAAAACATTATTAATATATCACATTATTAATATTATTCATTGTTTTAAAAATTATTAATATATTAAAAAATCTACTGTAAGTAATCCATATACCAAACCACAACAATTAACTCCTCGAAAAATACTATCATGTAATAATTAATTATTTATTTAATAGGTGATTATTTAAATAAAATTATATGTCCTAAATAATAAACCCTAACTAGAAGCTAATTTGTAAACCTTAAACTCTAATTTTTTGTATAACATGATTTTATTGGTTTAACATACAGATACAATATGATGCATAATATATATTCTAAATTTTTTCAAAATCTAGGATTGGCATCGGCCTATAATTAAATTTCCCCAATAATTCATCAATAACACATAATGATTTCGCAATGCATTATTCATATTTGACGGATCAACTACATTTCTACCATATGACAAGGATCAAATTGACAAATAAACACCACCTGGCCAGTTGATATTTCATCATGCAAATTCCAAAAACTCGATCCGAATAAGTTGCATTTCAAAAAAAAATCGAAAATTTTGGTCTACATTTTTAAATTAATTAATTTATTTATTTTTTAATTACAAGTCATTGAAGAATTATGCTTAACGATAATTGTTTTTGTATTGTAATTAATATTTCATTAATTAATTTCAGTTTGATGGTTGATCATATTGATGGGAAGTTTATTAAGTCTATTGCTTAAGCCTATTTCGAATCCAGCCATATTGATGAGTAACTTTTATTATTCTTCAAAAAAAAAAAAAAAAAAAAAAGTTATTTGGATTAAATTAAATTATGCGATAACTGTATATAAATCATGTAAAATTTTAGTTTCTTCGCTAATCTCTCGATTTGTTTTAGATATAAGAATTGAGATATTTAATATAATACTAATATCGTGTTTCAGATTAGGTGAAAATATTTTGTGAATCTTAAGAGTTTTGAGCCGATATATAAATATGAGCACATAAATGAGATTGAATATATATAATATAAAACCAATTAGTTTAGATGTTAAGATCTAATTTACACCAGTTATACGTCACTATTTAATCTCACTAATTTCAAATTCGAGATTTTTAATTGGTGAAACGTTGTATGCATAATTATTTATTATTTTTCTACTATAAATGTGATAGAAATTTAATTTTCTCTTATATAAAAAAGATATTTATCTATTTGACCTACACGTGTAAAAGTGTGAAAGCCTCTCTTTATTATTATTATTATTATTATAATATACTGAAATTGAATCCTGTAAGACCTGCCATATGATTCAAATTTTTTCTTCACCTTTTTTAATTTTTTCTTATATTTTCTTTCTTCAATTTTAAGATAAAAAAATTCATCTTCTTTTTATTTTTCTTTCTTTTATTTATTTTCTTTTTTTTTTCAATTGTCTTTATTTTTTCTATTTTCTTTTACTTTGCTTTTTTTTTTCCTTCAATTTTTATAATTTACATTTTTTTTATTTTTTTTTAAATGGTTCTTTTACTATTTTTTTATATAGTTGGAAATCAATTTTACCAAAAAATATTCATAGTTATACTAATGTAAGTTTATGCATAATTTTAAAAAGAATGATTTCATATCTATTTTTAATGTTATGCATCTAAATAAATTATTTTTATATACGAATTTCGCTGGAATCTTTTTAAATTTATTATTCAATATGTATAATATTGAATTTTTGATATATAAAATTTCTTACTTGTTCATGGGTTGAGCTTGTGCTGGAAGTAACGAGATTTTTCTAAAAATCATGAGGGTTACCTTTTTTTAACCCACTGCGCTGTCAGCTCGTTGGACTTTTTTTAAAAAAATTTCAGCCTTTGGATTTGGTCAAAACATAGACAAATTTTTCCTTGCAGTATTCTCTTTTCCCAGTTAATCTTCTTCGTCCTCGATTGGGTCGTTAACCATTGGATTTGGTGAAAGTATAGACAAATTTTTCCTTATAGTATTCTCTTTCCACAATCAGTCTTCTTCTTCCTTGATTAGGCCGTCAGCCCTTGGATTTGATAAAAGCTTGGACAAATTTTTTTATTGTAGTCTTCTCTTTTCCAAGTCAGTCTTCTTCTTCGTCGGTCATAGTTTTCCTCTTCTGCTCATCCCATTCTACCTCTCAATTTTTTTATTTTTTTGTAATCTTCTCTCCTCCAAGTGAATTTCCTCTCTTTTACTTCTTTCCATTTGAACATTTCAAAAATGCAAGTTTTGATCGAGGGTTCAATTTAAACCACCATTACTTTTGTTTTTAGTTAAAATAAAATTAATATCTATATTTAATTATTTCTATAGTAACATAATTAGAGCACTAAAATATAATTAATTAATTAATTGAAATACCGTAATAAGTTGTAAAATTTATTTGGGTGGTGAATAAAAATTTTAAAAAATAAGAGTATAATAATAATAATAATAATAATAATAATAATAATAATAATAAATAATACTAATTTTTTATAAAAGAAAAAATGTAAAAGGATAAGATTTGAGATTTTGGATAAGGGATAATATAGTTGTGGATGGAAATAAAACAATTAGATGTCCTATATTTTATATCTATCAATATGTGCATTGATATAACGTGAGTAATGTATATAAATATCTCGTGGAATAATATACTCTTTTATTTGTAAAAAGGTCAAAATACATGGATATCCTCTGAATTTGTCCAAAAACGTCTATTGCCCCTCTGAACTTTTAAAATGTCCTAATGTCCCCCTGAACTTTGAAAAGTGACCTAGTTTACCCCCTTGCTGCCACGTGTCACTCAATTATTAGTTATCTTATATTTGACTTTTCAAAGCAAACTCTAGTTTTTATGGGACTTGGGGGTAAACTGGGTCAATTTTAAGAAATTCAAGGGGTATCAGAACACTTTTAAGAAGTTCAGAGGGGCATTAAGATATTTTCAAAGTTCAAGGGGGCAGTAAGCGTTTTTGACGAAGTTCAGGGGAGTATCCATGTATTCGGCCTGATAAAAACCTTGTTATTATTAAAGTCAAACCTTCCCTCTCTTTTTAAGCACCCAAGAAAAAGTAATAGCTTACTCTCATTTTTTGTTGCTTGCCTAAATATGGCTGATTCAACTCCTCTTCTCTCACAGTCCAAGCAAAATTATCACTCTCTTGATGAATCAATCGAACAATATTTGGAAACTTTTAATCGCACCCAATTTTTCATAACCATTTTTGTATCAATTTCATGGGTTTTTGATGCACAACAAAGCTTCATTAGCATTTTCACTGAAACTGAACCAAAATGGCACTGCAAAAAATCATGCCCTTTTGATCATTCTACAACAATTGCCGATCTTTGCAAACTTCCAATTGATTCATGGGAATGGGATATACCAATTCACGCGTCAATAATATCAGAATGGGATCTTCAATGCTCCAATTCACTTCTCAAAGGCCTCCCAGCTTCTTCTTTCTTCTTTGGTTGTCTTCTTGGAGGATTTGTCTTAGCAACTCTTGCCGATTCGTCTCTAGGTCGAAAAAATATGCTTTTTCTCTCATGTTTAACAATGGGTTTTTCTTCATTACTCATTGTTTTCTCTCCTAACATTTGGGTCTACTCAGGCTTGAAATTTGTCAGTGGATTTTGTCGTGCTACTATAAGCACTGGTGCACTTGTTTTAGCAACGGAAGTGGTTGGTAAAAAGTGGCGAAGCCAAGTTGGAGTCGTTGGCTATGTTTTCTTCACTTTGGGTTTCTTGTCATTACCATTGATTGCATATACAAATAGAGATTCTTCTTGGAGGATTCTTTATTTATGGATTTCAATCCCAACAATTTTTTATTCCATTTCAGTTTGTTTTTTAGTCGTTGAATCTCCCAGATGGCTTTTCTGCCACGGTCGAAGAGAAGAAGCTGTTTCAGTTCTAAGAAGTATTTCATCAGTCAATTCCATCAATTTTCCCTATTTGAAATTCGACCCTCAAGAAACCAATAACAATAGTTCTGATATATTCTCAGCAATAAAGATTCTCGCTGCAAAGAAATGGGCTTTTCGTCGCTTATCCGCAGTTATGGTGATAGGATTTGGAAGTGGACTTGTATATTATGGAATGCCATTCGGACTCAAAACTTTAAGTTTCGATCTCTATTTAAGCACTACATTCAATGCCTTGTCGGATGTTCCGGCATCATTAATCACATTCATTCTCATTCGGAAGTTAAATAGGAAAACTTCATTGCTAATGTTTAGCACTATAAGTGGAATTTGCAACATTTTGATTTTGATGATGTCAAAACGGTTGATAAATTTTGAAATAGGACTCGAAATAGTGTCATTTCTCTGTGCATGTGTTGTATTCGATCTTTTGCTGATATTTACAACGGAATTGTTTCCAACATGCGTGAGAAACTCTGCTTTATCAATGGTAAGGCAAGCTATTACGCTCAGTGGAGCGTTTGCTCCGGTCCTCGTTGAAGCTGGACAAAAAAATAGGTTTTTCTTTTATGGAATATGTGGTTTCATGATAGGAACTTGTGGATTGTGTGTAATGTTTGTAAAAGAGACGAGAGGAGAAACAATTTGTGATACCATGGAAGAAGAAGAGAATAAAGATGCAAAATGCAATGTATAGGCATAATCAATATTTCGGTTTCGTATTGTGAGTAGTTTCAAAAAAATTTTAAAATTACATCTTTGACTCAGGGAAAAAAGTTAAAAAATAATTGGATTTTTTTTTTTTTTAACTTTCTAATATAACAAACCTGTAGTCCTTAAGTAATTGTGTTTCTTAGAAGAGTGGAGTAAGTAAAAACTAAAGGTGGGCGAAGGAGATTTTTTTTTACGGCACACACTTGTATAAAAGCCTTAATATATATTTCACTTGGAAAAGGGTTATTATTTTTCAACATTTCAGGAAAGACAATAGGCTCCAAAGGACAAAAGTTTGCAAATTGGATGGCGAATTTTTCATCCAAACTCTTTTTAGACACGAGTGAAGTGAGTCTCCTACAAACACCAATACATTTTTTTCAAGAATAACCGAAATCTTAGATTCTTTGAGTTAATTCGTAAAGCTTCCTTAAGTCTGTATTTAGTACAAGGGAGTTTATATATAAGTGAACAAATAAATAAACAGTTACAAATAGGGATGGCAACGAGTTCGGATTTCGTTGGTACCCGGCGCTACTCGACCCTGTTAGGACTACCCGAACCTGGTATAAAAGGGTTTGGGATGAGAATGTGATTTAATTCCCTATTCTTCATGGGTTTGGGACGGAAATGAGATTAACTCCTTGGGTACCCGCAAAACCTGAACCTGCTTATATACACACAAAATATAGGATATATTTTGTATGTTAGTGGTGGGATTCAAACCTACCACCTCTAGATTGAAGGCATAAGGTTTTATCATTAAAACAACTTTATTTTTTGATAATTCATGCATGTAATTATATTTATCCACTAAATATTCTTAAATTATTATTAATATATTATATTATTATTATTCATTTTTTATTTTTTTAATGGTAATTTCACGGGCACAGGTAATTAGAGAGTACACGCTACCCGTCGTAGGATTAGAATGAGATTGACTTATTTAATACCCGCATATAATAGGGACGGGACGGGTAGGGAGATTTATAAACGGAAATGGGACAGGTAGTTCCATTACCCGGGTGCCCTACCCATTGTCATCCCTAGTTACAAAAATCCAACTTATTAGTTAGTCAAAAGTACCCCTCTATATTTTACACGCCCCCTTAAGACAAAAGTGGTGGAACCATAACATGAAGCAAAGGTTTTGTAAACAAATCATCAAGATGCTCCTTAGAATGAGTGAATGAATGATGTAGATGTAAGACCACTTATAAGACGTTCACAAAACAAATGACAATCTATGTCAATATGTTTCGTTTGTTTGTGGAAACATGATTAGATGCAATGTATATTAGCAACCTAGTTATCACAACCATTCCATGAAATCAAAGAACCACTAAGAAGAATTCAGTATCGAGTAATATATGGACTTTCGAGTGTCTTTGCAATGAGCCCAATCCGCATCACAATAACACGTGGTTGAAAATTTGTATTGGCTAGATAAAAAAAATCGTACATTAGTTTTTCCTTTCAAAAATCGAAGTATGTGGCTAGGAAGTGGGAGTGTGTAGAAGTTTGACAATTAGTATTTGGAATTGAGCAAGATAAAGAAGGATTATTCGGTGATGTGAGAAATTTTATACCAGACCCGGTCAACAGAGACTCTTCTAATAGAAAATCAATTATATATTTTTTATTTTTTATTTTTTCAATATATTTTTTGTTTACTAATATTCTTTATATATGTATTGTTTTTTATTAGTAAGGTTTATATGAATTTGGTCCATAATAAAATTCCCCAAAGTGATGAAAATATATGATGTGAAGTAAAAGAAATGGTAGGGACATGTGGAGAAGTGGGGTAAGGTGAATCACTAAATGACTAAAGTGATCTCTTTGAAGACCACATTACTTGAAATCACAACCTAGTGGGTGTTTAAAATGTAAATCTTCACTCCTTTCTGACAAGTAGAAAATCCCTAAAAAAACCTGCTAAAGCTATTAGAGACCAGTTTGGGACAGCTTTCAGCAGCCGTGAAAACAGCTTTCAGCCAAAGCATGGGAAACCTTATTTTGGCTAAAAACTGCTTTTGAAGCTGCGGAAAGCAGTCTCAAATGCACAATTGGTAAAAGTCATATTGTATTTAGGAGAGTACTGGAAAAACACTTAAAACTACTTTTAAAGAAAGTAATGAAACCTAACTTTCCCTAACAGCACTTTCACTAACAGCAATCCCAAACTGGCCCTAGATCTCACTTGTTCTAGTGAGGAAGAATAATGTACCATAACACAAACAACCAAATATTTTTAACTAAGTAATATCTGAAATTTTCCAATACAACAATTTAGATGGAAATTTGCCATTCAATTTCTTTGGGGGAAGCAAATTAATTAAATGCGACTTGAAATAATATATAAAGAAGGTGTCGATACTTCCATTCAACTATAAGTCATTTTGTTAGGTCAGTTGAAAACGTAGACTGAGTATGTCGGAGGAAACTTAGGTTCAAATCCTACTAAATACATCTGCAGGAATGAGTGGAGAGCTTTAACTGTGATTAAGTCCCGAACATGATTATCTACCATAGATAATATAGAGCTCTGCACCAGACAACGAAGCATGCTTATATAGACCCATATCATAAAATTCAAAAACATTAATATAACAGGAAAAGGTTATCCTAAGTACAATAAAGCAGCCAATTATATTTATTAATAATTTAGCTTCAGTATATAATGAAAATATTGGCTTTAATAGATACATATGCACATTATTGTACATTATTTAAAATGTGCAATAAATGAATTAGTTTTAAAATCAACCTCTAACCGTATCAAAGGAAAAAAAAAATTCTTTTTGATAAAGGCAAATCAATCATTTCAAAAACTACATTCAAAGTCAAAATGAGTTGTAAATATATAAACAAGTAATGACATCACCATTAGAAGCTCAATCAATTAATTGCACCAATGAAAGTTAATATATGAAATTAAATTTCTTCCAATATATATATATAAATATATATATATATATATAAATTTCTTCCAATATATATATATATATATATATATTAGAAATCAAATCAGATATTCTTCCTGAGTCAGACCAACTTGGCCAATGGAGCCTCCATCAAGCAATGGGTAGGATTCAAGTAGAGGTAAGCAAAATCAACCCGAAACGGAATTTAAATTTTAAAAATTGAACCAAACTATAAACCAAAAGTAATTTAGTTTGAATCTTTTTATTGGTTTTAAGGTTTTTCGATAGAAACCAAATTGAACTGTAAATCATTCATTTTTTAAATATATGATGGTTTTATTCCATATATTTTCCTATTTATGGTTTCATGTTTTTTACCTAAAATTGAACCAAAACTCAAAGGTTTGTGTGATGCAATCTAATGTTAACTCAATAATAAATAGAAAAATTATATTAGTTTTTGTTTCCAAGAAAATAAAATGAATAATTGTCATTTGGTTTTAACTCAATTGAACGGAAACCAAATTGGTGTTATGCGGTTTGGTTCAAATTGAACCAAACTTAATTTCATCTTTAGTTTGATTTGAATTTTTAAGGTAATTCAATTCGGTTTGATTCAGTCTTCGAATTCATTTGCTTACCCCTAGATTCAACTCAAACCCAGTTACTCAAGATAAGGGCATTATACAACAAGGTTTCCATTAAATACCAATTATTCGTTTCCTTGCTATTCTATAACTTTTATGAGTAAAATTATCCCAAACTTAGTAAAAAAAAAAAATGAACATCATAAAAAATTACAATGCTAAAATTTAGTAGAATTAATTACAACACATAGCATATTTTTAAGAAACATGTTCCTAAAAATACCGAGGAGTAGTATTTGTGCAAAAAACAAGGAGTGCAGTATTGGCGCATTATTTGTACAATAACGGAAAGTGAATACATACATATGAATTTCATTTTGAATAGAAAAACAAAGACTAAAAAAAAGAATTTAAAGTCAAATCACAAAACAATGAAAAAATATAAAAATAAATGAAAAAATAATTTTTAGTTATGTTTGATGAGAAAGAAAAAGAGAAAAATATAATTAAAATATAATATTATAATTTTCTTCCAAATATTCGTAGTCACAAGTTTTTGCCAAGCCCGATAACAAAAATCAGAATATGGGCCTAAACCGGGTCCAGCCCATCGGATCCTTAGCCTATGAACACAGATATCTTCCCAAAAGTTGTCCTTTTTCTTTAATAAATATTTGCAAAACTTACCTATTTTTTTTCCTATTTTGATGTCTGTCTTTAAATTTTGTAATTCACTATTATTTTATGTTTTTAAATTATTTGGTGCGAAAATTAATTAGTATACTATTTCATAATTTAAAAGGTATACTATTTCATATGTTTTTTTGCATTACGACTTTTATCTACTGACCTATATTATATAGAATAGAGCTACTCTCGTTTAAATTAAATAATTCACTTCAATTTTAAAGGGAATAGAGTTTATTTTGCTAATTAATACAAAACAAATCTTTTTTATTCTTAAAAGAAGTAACCGATGAGTCCTAAAATTTTTCTGAAATTACAAAATAAATTCAATTTTTTTTTTTTTTTATTTGGGTGAGATGAACCTCCTTTTGCACATGTTAGGAGTTAAAAGGGTGAATCTCAAATGTCAAGGAGTAAAAGTTTATTTAGTGGATAGATTAGGGACCAAAAACGTTTTTATGCCTAAGGTTGACTTAGAAGATTATCATTAGCCATCCATCTGCCTCTCCGCCACGATGCCATCTATGATTCTTTTTATTAAAAAGAAGTAATTATCAAAATAAATAAATTTGGCTTAATTCACTTATGCTTTTCTATATTAAAAAAAATAAATTTTAGTTTTATTAAAAAAAATATGTTTTGTATAAATCTTTACATATAAATTTATATATGTAAAGATGATAAAGATTAAAGAGCCTTAGATATAAATAACTAGCTTAATTTCTAACCACAACTTTATTATATATGGTAATATAACTTTATGCCTACCTTTATATTCATTTATGACTATAATTCACTTTTTTTTTTGAGGAAAATGTATTATCATAAGATCGTGGGATAATTTTATATATATATATGGCTGAATCAACTCCTCTTCTCTCCCAATCCATACACAATTATCACATTTTGTATTCCATTTCAATTTGTTTTTTCGTCGTTGAATCTCCAAGATGGCTTTTTTGCCGCGGACGAAAACAAGAAGCTGTGTCCGTTCTAAGGATCGTTTCATCAGTCAAATCAAACGATTTTTCTCAATTGAAATTGACGCACAACAAATTGAATATTCTCAGCTATCAAGATTCTCCTGAGAAAAAAAAAAAAAGGCTTTTCGTTGATTATCAGCAGTTATGGCAATAGGGTTCGGATGTGGAACTATGTATTGTGCAATTCCATTCAGACTCTAAAATTCTTGCTTCAATTTTTACTTGAGCACAACATTCAATGCTTTATCAGAGCTGCCTGCGTCAATGATCACATTCATTCTTGTTTCAAAGCTAAACAGGAAGACTTCATTGCTTTTCTTCAGTACTGCAAGTGGAATTTCTAGCATTCTAGTTGTGATAATGCCAAAACCTTCAGCCAATTTTGAAAATAGGATCTGAAACAACGTCGTTCTTTTGTGCATGTGTATTACTCAATATCCTATTGACAACAGAATTATCCCCGACATGTGTGCGAAACGGCTTTATCAATGGTAAGACAAGCAATTGTTCTCGACGGAGGATTTGCACCAATACTAGTTTCTGCAGGACAAAAAAATAGTTTTTTCTCGTATGCGGTTTCATGATAGGAATTTGTGGTTTGTCTGTCATATTTGTAAGAGAGACAAGAGGAGAAACAACCTGTGATACAATAGAAGAAGAAGAGTATAAAGAAACAAAAACAATGTACTTATAAATTGACATATTGAGCTCTTACTCAATTTCCTCTGCGTTTAAAATTACATTTTTTACAATGCAAATCGAGTAATTTACAATTTTGAAATGCAAAAATGATTGACAAATTATTAACCAAATGTAATGTTCAAACTTAACTTTTATTCACAAAAAATGAAGCGGGTTTATACGTAATATGTATTACAAATGTCTTATAATAGTGTTGATTCTTCTTATTACTTTTTTTATAAATATGTGCAAATTTATAAATATAATTGAAATGAAAGTTTAGAATTTATCTTAAAGTTTTCAACACAAAAGGCGCTAATAATTTCAAAAACTACATAATTGACATCTTAAAAAATAGATATTAAAACTGTCTTATGGCAAAATAATAATTACAATAATGTTTACCCTATACCTTATCTCTACTTTTCTCTCTTCATTATCTACTACTTTTCTATATCCTTTTATATAATTAAAATTAATTTCTTTATTTGTTTTTATATCTGTTCATTTTTTTCATTATTTCATTTTAGAATTTTTTTTTTTTCTCTTTGAAATGAAATCCATTTCCATATATATGTTTTTTCTTTTTTTTTTCTTCGTTTTTGGCAATATTATTGCACACAATTCATAAAAACTGATTGTATACTGCATATATATTGTCGTTATACTAATATTATATTTTGCAACTTATACAAAGATTATATTAGTTTTATATTACAATTGTACTGGTTTTATACTGCAAATATTACGATTATACTGGTTTTATACTACAGTCATACTATGATTATATTGGTTTATACTGTATGCAATATTGTACAAAAAACGAAGATGAAGAAAAAATTATATATGAATATGGATCTCATTTTGAAGAGAAAAAAAAACGAAAAAAATTTTCTAAAATGGAATTATGAAAAAATGAACGGATAAAAAGATAAATGAAAAATTATTTTTTTAATTATAAAAGAAGAGAGAGAAAAATAGTGGATAAGGAAGAGAGAAATTTGTTGGAAAGGAAAGTTAGAATAAGTATAAGAGAATATGACTTATTTACCAAAAATGTCATAAATGTAATTTAGAAAAAGTAATTATTCTAAAAAGTTCAAAACCATAATTAGGTAAAATTTAAGTGGTCTTACATGTAAAAAGGGAAAATATTTTTATATTTATTTACCAATTTAAAGACAATTGGGTAATTTTCTAAAATATATGTGCGGTAATTTTCTCTTTATCTTACGCGCTTGAGCCTTAAATAACATTCAAAGCCCACCAAATATGCGAAGCCATTATAATTCGGGCCAAAAGCCCAATAACAAAAAATTAGTGACAAATCTGTACTTTGGACTTTAAATCTGTCCGAGCCCATCAGACCCTCAGCCCGTTAATATTAAAGAACAATACTTTATTCTTTAAATAACTATTATCATTCTTAACTTTTTCTATTTTATTTTTATAATTTCCTTCTTTTTATATATATTTTGAATTTATTGGAGCTTAAATAATGTGGACTAGTATATTTTAAAAATTAAAATTTATTTTTGATATTTAATTTTTTATGGTGTATATTTGTAAATATTTTATGTTTAAGTTACTTTTACAAAAATCGTTTAGTTATATATTAATAAAAATTTCTAATTTTAAACACCACATAATCAACGAAAATATATATATAAACTTAAAAAACCCTTGAACAAAATTGAACTAGTTAATCTAATTCACCGAAAAAAAAAAGAAAAAATGGATTTTTTTTATATTAATATTCGATATATGGAATTATAGTATATGTGAATGGGGTTCTTGCATAACTAGCAGAACAACTTTTTTTTTTATTAAATCTTTCACTCGTGAATAGAAAATTCGCATCTCTATTTGTCAAACTTTTTATATTAAAGATCTATACCCTTTTTCTTTTAAGTTTCCTCCCCCACAGGCTCCATCTTATGTCTGCCCAGACCTGCAGTTAATTTTTAGGAACTAACAGTAAGATTAGCAGACACCATTTGTTGCAGAAAACACCATTTGGAAGCTGTGCAGAAATAGGATTTTCATTTCCAGGAAAATTGAAGACAAGCTTAGAGAATACACAACACGAAAACCTTGATCTTCATTAGCTGCGCCAGAAAGTATCTAACTGCAGTTCATGTCCTATCCACAATATACAAAATTATCGATGCAAAAAGAATAATTGAGTAAAGCAGAGCACATTATTGCACTGCATCCAAGAGTGTCCAATAACGTCATACAGAAACAGGATTTTATTTAGTTTTATGCTCAATAATCAAAAAAATTAATTCACAAGAACATAAATGAAACACATACTTATCAAGGATGTGAAAGAAACTTCAACAAGTCATCAAATTTCAGTCACTGCATATAGTAAAGGTCTCATTTTTAACAATTTAAAAAAAAAAAAATCTAAAAGAAAAGAAAACAAATTATCAAAGTAACTAAAAACCCTGCAGTAAGACTTCAAACACTTTGTAAAGCGTCAAATATGAAAATAATTGCCAATTCAGCTCTTTCAAATTTTTGGAATCCTTTAGGATAGGTTCACAGATTTTTCAGAGTGTTATCTTTCTTGCCTAACATATCCACAACCATAGCTACTGTAGAGTTATCAGCTGCAAAATCCCGATCACGCATTTCACGAATAAGTTCTATTGCCTTGGAGTGATTCTTGTGCTGGAGAAATCCTTTAATAATCACATTGTAAGAGCAACTATCGGGTGAGCAGCCATTTTTTTCCATGTCCCTAAAGACATCATATGCTTCATCGAGTAATCCTTCTCTGCAAAGTCCACTTGTCATTATTGTATATACATGAACATTAGGTCGCAAACCTTTAACAGAAAGCATAGAAAACAATTTCTTTGCATCACTGAGTCTTCCAGCTTTGCACAACCCGTCCATTAGACTAGCATATATAAATATGTTAGGCTTCAACTTTCTTATCTGCATTTCACGCAATAAGCCTAAGACAATATCAAAATGCTTATGCTCACAAAAAGCATGCAACAAATTTGAGTAACTAACAACGTCTGGAACATAGCCACTTGCACACAAGTCTTTAAAAAGCTTCATGGCTTCCCCAGGGTTTCGAGTATGGCATACGCCACGTATAAGAGCATTATAAGTATAATTGTCAGGACTTAAACCTTTACAAATCATTTCATCAAGAAGATGGTCTGCCTCTTCTATCATTTTCCATTTACCATACCAGTTGATCAATATGTTATAAGTATAAATATTAGGATCACAATTCATTCTTGTCATCACATTAAACACTTTCCTAGCTTGATTCATCCGCCTATCCAAACTAAATCCATCTATCAATGAAGTGTAAGTAATAACATTCGGCTCTATACCTTGTTGAATCATTGTTCCGACCACACATCGAGCCTTATCCACCATTCCTTCCTTACATAATTCATCAACTAAAACATTGAAGATGACTACATCTGGTGCAATATTACGATCCAACATTTCATTGTACAATGCTGAAGCTTTCTTCCATTGTCCCGAATAGCAAGCTCCGTGAACTAAAGAAGTATAAGTGACAATATTGGGTAAAATTCCTTTGCTTTCAATTTTTGAAAAGAGATCAGATGCTTTCTTAACCTGACCATACTTGCACAGGCTATCAATGATAGAATTATAGGTCACTACATTAGGCTCACAACCCTTCTCAGCCATCTTTTCAAGCAAACCAAATGCCACTTTGAATTTACCCATTTTAGATAGACAACTGACAATCACAGTATATGTATATGTATCAGGTTCATATCCTATGGAAACTATCTTGTCGAAAAGATTGATAGCTTCTAGAATGTTACCCTGTCTACATAACCCATTAATCAAAGTATTGAAGGTTACCATGTCGGGCTCCAAACCAAGCTTGAATGTTTTCCCCAAAACAGCGAATCCAAAATCGACAGAGTGCAAGTGGCAGAAGCAATTAATCAGAATATTAGCAGAATAAACACCAGGTCTAATACCCACCAATTCCATATGCTTGTAGAAAGAAATGACAGTATCGAAACGTTTCATCTTGACAAGTGCAGACAGTAATTTGTTGAATCGAAAAAGAGAAGGGGGTGGATTCATACGAAGCATATGGTTAAAGGAAGAAATGGCATCATGAAAGGTGTATTGGGATTGAGATCTCCCAAATTTGGAAGCAGTGGAATAATAAGGAGAATGAAGAAGAGAAAATGAATTAGCCATTACCTCATGATGATGATGGGATGAAAATGAAGTGGGAAGGTGTCTGATGCTCATCCTTAGCCTCATCGTGGATCCAATTTTAGGGTTTAGAAAATTGAAGGCTGTGAATTGAAGAACAAGGGGAAGGAGATGAATCAAGATATTTCTTCCACTTCCTGTGGAACTGTGTCTGAGTAAAAAGTTGAAGGAGGAGATCGATTGGGCTTCACATTTGGGCTCGATTGCAATTTAGAGAAAATTAATTTTGTAAATAAATTTAAAAGGGTTTTCTATTTTTACACTTAATTTTTGACCTAATTTTGCATTTTAGAACAAATGTTTTTATTAAATTATATTTATGGCATAATTTATAAATAGGTTATATTTATTCTATGCTTCTTATACATATTCTAACTCCAGTCTCTAACAAATTTTACTATCCCTTGTCCACTAATTTTCTCCCTCTTCTTTTATAATTAAATTAATTTTTCATTTATTTATTTATCCGTTCGTTTCTTCATCGTTCAGTTTTAGAAAATTTTTTCCGTTTTCTTTTTTTTTTCTTTTTCTTTTTAACCATATTCATATTCAATGCTCAAATTCAATGGGTTTGTCTTAGCAACTCAATCGGTTTTTCTTCATTACTCATTGTTTTCTCCCCAAACATTTGGGCCTTATCTGGTTTGAAATTGCATTTTTTACACCGCAAAGCGAGAAATTTACAATTTTGAACTACAAAAATGATTAACAAATTATTAACCAAATGTAATACTCACAATTAAATTTATGTTCACAAAAAATGAAGCATGTTTATACGTAATACTATTGATTCTTCTTTAAAAAAATTATTATATATATATATATATATATATATATATATATATATATGTGCAAATTTATAAATATAATAGAAATGAAAGTTTAGAATTTGGGGAAATTACCCCATTTGTCTATACATTTGTAATATTCTTCATTCTAGCATCCCATGATTTTTGCTTTTAAATTATAAGTAAATTTATTTTTTATTTAGCCCAATAGTAGACCTATCACAATTTTTTAAATATTATTATTATTTTTTATATTTATTCATTTTTTATGTAATTAAAAACTTCATTATCTTTAAGAGGATTTACCTAATTCTTACGATTTTGATCATATCTTATTTTAGTAGGTATAATTTTCTATTATAAAAAAGCCATTAAATTCATATAAAGAACTATTGAGTTAAATTATTCTATCTTCCTCCATTTTTGGCATTGAAGCTTTTCTTTTCATTTTAAGCAATCCAATGACGTCTCAGGTTCATTCTTGTCTCTTTTTTTTTTTTATCTAATTCTATTCCAAGAAATTTATTTTTGTTCAAGAGTTTTACACTAGTGAAGAAAAGAGGTTAATTGTTGCTTTTTCTATCAAATTCTATTTCATCCATCTGCTTATTCTCTTTATTAGGTTTTTGATTTTATCAAACTATCATTTAATTTGAAGGTTAATAATTCCGCTTTTTCATATTCATCATTTTATGATTTCATTGATCACTTGCTTTCAGTATAGATATGGAAATAGAACCTCAATTCATCTCCTTTCACAACCTCAACTCACCTTTTTTTTTTTTACTTACAACCTCTATGGTATGTATATTAGTTGTATATTTATTGTATGCATACTATGAGTAATTATATATATTTGTCATATATTTATCACTATTCAAAATATATTATAAGTGTATGTTGAGTATATTGTAAATATATTACCGATATATGATGAATATATTGCAAACATATATGTTCGATGATTTTATAATACTATTATTATCATTATAGATTCAGAACATATTACAAGTATATCATGAATATACTGTAAAAATATTTATGTAATATGCTAAATAGATTTATAAAATGTCACCACATGATATTTTAATACATCATTTTAATTGCTTTTTATTTAGTATGCTACAGAACATAATTTGGCTATTATTACTTAATTATTATTGTATTTTTTTTTTTTTGGCAGTTGTGTTTTATTAGAATTCTATCTTATTATACTGTAATTATCTAATGATTATATTTATTTTATATTTTGAAAATATTGAAAATGCTATTATTGTGCCACAATATTAGGAAGCATAGTTTTCACATATTTGGATATTCTAAATATTATAACTATGAATGGGTTATTAGAGAGATTTTTTCTACCAAACACGTTAATAAGCTAAATCTCCCTTAGAATTTACCTTACAACGCCTGAGCCTTAAACGACATTCAAAGCCCACCAAATATGCGAAGCCATTATAATTGGGGAAATTATCAGATTTACGTTGGATTGGGCTTTTATTTTTTGGGCCTACCTTTTATTATTTACTGAAATACGTTTTTTTTTTTTTTTTTTTATTTTTTTTACTTTTTCGGGTCACGCCTTTCTTTTCTACGTTTTTCATTTCTGAACCTTTTGTATTCCATCGTTTTTGCTTCGTTTGTCGGCGTTCTTTCTTCCTGCTTTTTGTTCGATTATTCTACTCTGTGATTTTTCTTCGTTTTCTCTACTTTCGGCGTTCATCATTTTCTCTTTGGTTCGTGTGTTTTGTTCGTGGTCTTGTTTATTATTATTATTATTATTTTTTTTTTTTTGTGTTCGTTTAGGTTTTTTTCTGCATGCGTTTGGTTTGTTTGATTTTTGTTTTTTTTTGTTTGCAGTGTTATAATTTTATAAGATGGTGAAGGGTGCAAAGAACAGTGGCTCGCAAAAGGTAAAAAATGTTAAGAAGCCTCTTGCTGTTTCCAAGGGCAAATCGAGGGAGGATGTCGCTGGTGGAAAGTTGGTGGTAAGTTTTGTTGTTTTATTTATGTTGTTTTACAGTTTTTGTTTGTTTTTGTTTGTTTTTCTGTGTTTTTTATTTTTTGGGTTTACTGTAATATTGTAATATTGTATTTTATAGTTTTTGTTTTTGTTTTTCTGTGTTTTTCTGGGTGTGTTTATTTTTCTGTTACTGTAATAGTGTATCTTATACCTTAGTGCATCCTATTATACATTAGTTATACCTTATTTATACTTTGTTTATACCTTAGTTATACATTAAGTAATACACTAGTTATACAGTTTATACGTTAGTTATACCTTGATTATACCTTAAGATAAATTATTATTCCTTAAGATACAGTTATTATAGACTTTTTTATACTGTTTTTGCACTGTTTATACCTTATATATACATTATTTATACCTTTTTTATACATTATTATAGTGATTATACCTTACTTATACGTTAATTATACCTTATTTATACATTAGTATGCACTATTACATTCATTATACATTTAGATAGAGTATTATATTGATTATACATGAGTTATACATTTTTTATACCTCACTTATACCTTAAGATACATTATATATAGTGATTATACCTCTGTTATAGCTGAATTATACCTTTTTTATACTTTAAGATATACATTATACCCTATTTATACCTTAATTATACCTTTTTGATACACTATTACTTTGATTATACCTTCTTTATACCTTTTTTATACTTTAAGTTTCACTTTTTCAGTAATTATATCTTAGTTATGCCTTACTTATACCTTAATTATACCTTAAGATGCACTTTTTCAGTAATTGTACCTTAGTTATTTTTTAATTTCTAAGGTATAATGAGTGTATAACCAAGTTATACACTGATTATACCCTATTTATACCTTAATTATACCTTTTTGATACACTATTACTTTGATTATACCTTCTTTATACCTTTTTTATACTTTAAGTTTCACTTTATCAGTAATTATATCTTAGTTTGTGCCTTAGTTATACCTTAATTATACCTTAAGATGCACTTTTTCAGTAATTGTACCTTAGTTATTTTTTAATTTCTAAGGTATAATGAGTGTATAACCAAGTTATACACTGATTATACCCTATTTATACCTTAATTATACCTTTTTGATACACTATTACTTTGATTATACCTTCTTTATACCTTTTTTATACTTTAAGTTTCACTTTTGCAGTAATTATACCTTAGTTATTTTTTAATTACATTTTTCAGGTTGGGAGACCTATTTACAAGAAACGGGAGTATTGGGGAAGCCATCTTTCTGTTTTCTCTGATTACGATCTGCTAACTTTCCTGAAGTTAAACCTGCCTGATAGAGTTATTCAGATGTTTAAGGAAACCATTTTTGGTTACTTCTTGGATTTACCTATTTTAAGGGTTACAAAGCAGCTCATACATTCTTTGCTGCTGAGGGAGATTTATCAGGAGGATGAAAATGATTCAATTATTGTTGAAGTAGCTGGCACTGAGCTGAGGTTTGGTGTGGAAGAGTTTTTGTTGATTTCTGGATTGAAATCAACTGCTGATGATGATTTTGTTATGTGTTCCACTGGTGTGGGTTGTAGATTATTGTCCTCTTACTTTCCTAATAAGACTGAGGTGAAGAAGAAAGACATTGAAGAAGTCTTGAAGAAAGATTCTCGTGTTTTTGATGATGATTCTGCTGAAGATTGCCTAAAGATTGCACTTATATATTTCATCAGCTTCTACCTGATGGGGATAGATTTTTCGAAATCTATTCCAAGTTCATATTTTGATGTGGTGGAGTCAGGTGACTATGTGAAGGTTGCATGGGGTTGTGAGTCTTTCGATGCAACCATATTTTCTTTAAAGAAAACTGGAATTTCTAGATCGAAGCCCAAGTCTTATCGGATTGAGGGCTGTCCCATTTTTTTCCAGTTATGGTTCTACGAGGTTTGTCCTGCATGCAGCGGGTTAATTTGCGACAGAGTTATTAACCGTAAGGCTGCAAATTTTCAACCTAGGGTTTTCAATTGGAGGACTTATGTTGAGGATTTCCGAAGGGAAAAGTTGGACAAGCTTTTATTCAACAAGGCAGTCAAAAGCGTATGTTATTCCTCATTTATTCATTAATTATACTTTTTTTACACATTTTTTTATACTATTACAGTGATTATACTTTATTTATACCTCAATTATACCTTAGTTATACCTTAGGATACACTAGTACAGTGATTATACCTTAGTTATACCTTACTTATACCTTAGTATACACTATTGCAGTGATTATACCTTAGTTATACCTCAATTATACCTTAGTTATACCTTAGGATACACTATTACAGTGATTATACGTTAGATATACGTTAATTATACCTTAGTTATACCTTAGGATACACTATGACAGTGATTATACCTTAGTTATACCTCAATTATACCTTAGTTATACATTAGGATACACTATGACAGTGATTATACCTTATTTATACTTCAATTATACCTTAGTTATACCTTAGGATACACTATTACAGTGATTATACCTTAGTTATACCTCAATTATACCTTAGTTATACCTTAGTTATACCTTAAGATACACTATTACAATCATGATACTTTAGTTATACCTTAATTGTACTATAAGATTCATTAATTATACCTTTATTATACCTTAAGATACACTATTACAATGATTATATATTAATTATAGTTTGTTGTACTTTAGTTATTGTTTGTGATACACTAATTATACCTTAGTTATATCTTTTTTCTTATTTGTTTTTTTTTTTTTTTAGTTGGGATTGAAGAATATTTATGCTACAGACGTGGAGATTGAGGAGCTGTGTTTGGAGAATTTTTATACGAAAAAGAACTTCTCCTTACAAAATTTTGTTGAAATAGATGATACTCAAGTTGATCCTCCTATGGAAGAAGCTGATATTGATGATAATCAAGTTGGGCCTGCTTTGGAAGAAGGTGATGGTGTCCATGTACAGGTTGATGATGATAAGAATGATGTGGAAGTTGATGAGCTGAAAGGTTCTTCTTCTCAATCTCAAGCTTCTAGTCAAGGAGCTGTTCTATCTGAGATTGCATTGTTGAAGAAATACATGGAGGAACAATTTGGATTAGTTATGCAGAAGTTGGATTATATCAGCAGCCGTGTTGATAAGCTGGTATTTCTATGTTTACTTATGATTTTATTTTATATATATATATATTTTTTATATTTTTTGACTTTTGTGTTTTTATTTTTTGTTTTTTAAAGGAAACCTCAAGGGAATTTGTGAATAAGGTTTCGTCTGATGGGGCTGATGAGGGCGATGATGATATGGATCATGAGGTTAGTAAATTGATCATCATGTATCTTACTATACATGAGTTATTTTTTTGGGATAAACTGATTATACCATGGTTATACATTATGATATGTTAATTATACTTTAAGTATATTTAGTTATGCCTTAATTATACCTTAAGATACACTATTTCATTTATTATACCTTAGTTATACCTTTGTTATACCTTAAGATACACTGTTACAGTGATTATACCTTAGTTATACCATGGTTATACCTTAAGATACACTATTATACCTTAGTTATACATTGATTATACCGTAGTTATACCTTGATTATACCTTAATATACACTTATACCTTAGTTGTACAGTCATTATACCTTAGATATACCTTAAGATACACTATTTCATTTATTATACCTTAGTTATACCTTTGTTATACCTTAAGTTACACTTATACCCTAGTTATACAGTCATTATACCTTATATATACCTTAAGATACACTATTATACCTTAGTTATACATTGATTATACCTTAGTTACACCTTGATTATACCTTAATATACAGTATTATACCTTTATTATTCTTTAAGTTACACTATTAGAATGATTATACTTTATGTATACCTTAATTATACGTTAAGATACACTTTTATACCTTTAATTTACTTATACATTTGTGTTTCGCTTTGCAGTATGTTAATAGTCAAGTACAGGAGGATAGGGATGAGAATATGGATGATATGGAAGATAAGGGTGAAGGAATGGATGCTCAAGATAAGGAGGATGTTGGTATGGAAGGGGGGTTGAAGAATGATGATTTGGATTCTGAAGAGAAGGGGGATGTTGTTGAAGGAAGTTTCAATTTTGATGTTGTGGTGCCAGAGAGGGCCATAGTTGTTTATAAACCTCCTATCGTTCCACCAATAACAATGAGGGATCCAGAGTTTGATTGCACAAGGTATTTCAACTTCGATGCTATCACTGCATTTGCTGACGAGGTTGTTTTGTCTCTGGGTGATGAATCAGAGATCCCTGATGTTGTTAACAAGGAGGATGCTGCTGAGGGGTGTGAGGAAGAAGGTGTTGCTGTTAATGAGGCGGGTGCTGTTGTTGGTAATGAAGTTGGTGCTGGAAAAGGAAATCTGGAATCTGAGACAGAGCACCAAGCTGTTGTTGCTCTTGAAAAGCTTAAACAAGCTGTATGTTTTTCGTATTTATGATTTTTTGTATTTTTTTTTTTTACTTTGATTATATGCTTGTATTATAATCTGATACAATATTCATTGTTATACACTTATTATTCATTGTTATACAATCTTTATACACTGCTTATACATTATTTTTTACACTTTTTATACATTGTTATGCATATATATATTGTTATGAATTGTTTGTACACTGTTTATACCCTTATTATACACTGTTATACACTGTTTTTACACTTCTTATACACTGTTATACACTTCTTATACATTGTTATGCATTTATAAATAGTTTATACACAGTTTTTACACTGTTATACAATGTTTATACATTGTTTACACATTGTTTTACACTTTTTTATAATTTTTTATGTATTTATATGTTGTTATGAGTAGTTTATACAATGTTATACAATGTTATACCCTGTTATACACTGTTTATACATTGTTTATACATTGCTTATTTGAATATAATGATTATATTTCTGACTTTACTGATTACATGTGATAGGGTATTGATTCTATGTGTTTCTTAGACTTTATTGATCCTGATATTTTGGATGAACTTGAAGTTGAGGGTTATGAGAGAATATATTCTATCAAAGATGTGCGTATGTTTTTTTTTTATGTTTATTTTTTTTTTCTTGTTTATGCTGGGTTTTTATTTTTCTTCTTGTTTTTTTTTTGTTTTTTTAGGACGATGATATTGTCATTATTGAGGATGAAGTTGTGAAGAAGGGATTTTATAAAAGGAAGAGGAGAGTTGGTGGTGGTCGGGCGGTTTCTTCACCTTACACAACTAAATTTGGTTCTGATGAGAAGGTGTTGAAGGTTGTTACTGGATCATTCGTGTTGGATGATCTGTGCGAGTTAGGCGAGTATCCTGATGATGAACTCACTCGTGATTTCGACCGATTCATTAACAAGAATAAATATGCAGCTAAAAAGTAATGTTTTTCTTTTTATGTTTCTTCTGTTTTTTTTTTATACAATTTTTTTTTTCTTTTTTATTTATGTTGTGTCCTTTGTTTTTTTTTTTTTTCTTATTTTCTAGTTCAAGGAACAACTGGTATGCTCCCAAGAATAATCTGTTAAATCCTCCTTTGCGTTATGGTGTTGCTACAATCGATTCAAAGACTTTCTTCCTTGAATTGTATACTCGTGGCGAGTATTTAAGTAGTACTGTGAGTATTTCTGTCTCTTATACTTTAGTTATACTTCAGTTATACCTTACTTATACTTTAAGATATATTACTAGAGTGATTATACTTTAGTTATACATTAATTATACCTAAAAGATATATTATTATAGTGATTATACTTTATTTATACGTTAATTATACTTTAGTTATACGTTATTTTTACATTATGAGGGATTATTACATTGGTTATACATTATTTATACCTTAGTTATACATTCTGATGCTCTATTATTATATATTATACAAGAATTATACATTTTTTATACGTTACTTATACACTTTTTGTATTTTTGTTTATGATGCACTGATTATACAAGTATTATACTTTAGATATACACTGATTATTCCTTTGTTATACCTTTTGGTGCAGTGATTATATTAGTTATATCTCTAGTTTGTTATTTTTGTCATGTACATTGATTATACACAGTTTATACCTTAAACATACATTATACATAGTTTATACGCTGATTATACACAGTTTTTACCTTAATTATACATTGTATAATCACTGATTTATACTTATAAAATATATATTGTTTTTTTTTTTTGGCTTAGCATATGGATTTAATCATGTATTACCTGAGGAAGAAGGGCAAATACTGTGATCGCATAACATATAACTTCACAACCACTGATTTGAGGTTTGATGCATGTGTGAAGTATGTGTTTGGACAAGTGGAACCTATTCTTGGGAGTGGTGGGATTTTTAATCAGTTAAGATTTGATGATACCATCACCAGATTCATGATGGGTGTTGATTTATGGACCGGGAGGCCATGGTCTGAGGTTGATGAAGTGTTGATGCCCATTCATGTTGGTCAAAATCATTGGGTTTTGGGAAGGTTTTGCTTGAGGTTGAGGAAGCTCTTCATTTACGATTCCTATTTGGGTAGATGTACTGCTGATTCAACTGCTGAAGGGGCTAATGAATATGCTGTAATTCTTCCATACTATCTGCATCATTGGTCAATTCTCAGTGGCAGGGTTGATCTCCTGGAATCTGATGTGTATAGTGTTGGGAATCCTTTACGTCCTCTCTCAGTGGAAATTGTCGAAGGTTTACCTCAGCAGTCTGACTGGTGTGTTTTATTTTTTTTTTTGTTATATTTTCATTAAATGTTATTTGTTATTTGTAATACAAGGATCATACATTAGTTTATACTTGCTGATAAACTGATTATACCTTAGTTATACTTTCGGATTCGCTAGTTATACATTAGTTATACTTCAGTTATACTTTTGTTATACCTTAGTTATGCATTGTGATACACTGTTTATAGCTTAGTTATACCCCAATTATACCTTAGTTATACGTTAAGATGCACTATTACAATGATTATACCTTATTTATACTTCAATTATACCTTAGTTATACCTTAAGATATACTATTACAGTGATTATACCTTATTTATACATCAATTATACCGTAGTTATACATTAAGATACGTTATTACATTGATTATACATCACTTATACCTTAATTATACCTTCAAATACAATATTACACTGTTTATACCTTATTTATACCGCAATTATACCTTAGTTATACGTTAAGATGCACTATTACAATGTTTATACCTTATTTATACTCCAATTATACCTTAGTTATACCTTAAGATACACTATTACAGTGATTAAGGCTTAGTTGTACGTAAATTATACCTTAGTTATACCTTAAGATATACTATTACAGTGATTATACCTTATTTATACCTCAATTATACCGTAGTTATACCTTAAGATACGTTATTACATTGATTATACATCACTTATACCTTAATTATACCTTCAAATACAATATTACACTGTTTATACCTTCTTTATACCGCAATTATACCTTAGTTTTACCTTAAGATGCACTGTTACATTGATTATCCCTTATTTATACCTCAATTATACCGTAGTTATACTTTAAGATACACTGTAACAGTTTTTATACCTTAGTTATAACTTAATTATACCTTAAGATACCTTATTACATTGAGGATACATCAGTTATACCTTAATTATACCTTCAGATAAAATATTACAGTGATTAAACCTTCTTTATACCGCAATTATACCTTAGTTTTTACCTTAAGATGCACTGTTACAGTGATTATCCCTTATTTATACCTTAGTTATACCGTAGTTATACTTTAAGATACACTGTAACAGTTTTTATACCTTAGTTATAACTTAATTATACCTTAAGATACCTTATTACATTGAGGATACATCAGTTATACCTTAATTATACCTTCAGATACATTATTACAGTGATTTTACATTGTTTATACCTCAATTATACCGTAGTTATACCTTAGGATACACTATGACAGTGACTATACCTTAGTTATACCTCAATTATATGTTAGTTATAACTCACTTTTTTTTTTTTTTTTTGCAGTGACTGTGGAGTTTTTGTGTTGAGCTTTGCTGAGTATCTCATAGAGCAAAATCCTTTCCCAGATCCATTTGATGTTAAAGCTCATCGGACAAGGTTGGCAGTTTCATTGTATAACCATGGAGTATTAAGGAATGAGAACGAAGAAGAAAGCGATAATGAATATGTTCGTCCAATGGATGTGTAAAGTATTTTTTGTTTCAAATACAACATTTTTAATGAATGAAAAAATGCAAGTGTAAAGTTTTTTTTTGTTCAATACAATTCAATTCAATACAACAATCAGTTAATCATTGTTTTGCTCCTCCACATGTTCTCTTGTTATGGCCCGGATTGCCACAAGTTCCACATTTTACTTTCATTTTTGTTTTTCTCTCCCAAGCTGCTCTGAATCTCTGTTTTTTTGGTCTTCCTGCTTTTTGTTTTGCTTCTGGTGGATTGAGTTTCTGATCCCTTATATCTTGAGGTATGTCCCACATATCTTTTGAAGGCATTGGGTATATTGTTGCTTCATAAGTTGCTAACATTTTCTGTTTTGTGTAGTAAGGGGAGCAGTAATTATATGTGTTGAGGTGGAATTTCCTTATGTATGCAAGGGCATGTGGACATGGAAGCTCATCCATTTGGAATCTGTTGCAGGTACATGTCTTTTCTTTCATGTCAACTATGTAATCTATCCCGTTTCTTGTGACTGTTACCAGATTACCTGTTGATGGTTTTACCTGCATTTTTTGTAATCAATATTATGTGTATGTAGTGTATAATTAATGTATAATAGAAGTGATCAGCTGTGAATTCGAACCTCCATTTTCAATGCTGGTATGTAGTTTGCTTGGAGTACTTGTTCTTGCCTTTGTGTGAGTATTGTCATCGTTGCCTGTGCAATGCTTCTGTTTTTGTAGAAGAGATCTTGTAGCATGCTCCGTAAGTACTCCACTAGAGTCGTTATTGGTAGGTCTTTTGCTGCTTTGTTGAGAGAGTTTATTGATTCTGCAATGTTTGATGTCAATATGTTGTATCTGTTGTTTGTTGAGTGTACTCTGCTCCATTTGTCATACCCAACGTCTTGAAGGTACGGTGGGATTTTTTTGTTGATATTTTCCAGTTCAGTCATGTACTTATTGAAATCCTCTATCGTGTATGCTCTTGTTGCTTTGTTGAAGTACTTCTTCATGTTTTTTGTGTTGTTTTTGTATCTGAGTTTGAGGTTTTGCAGCAGATGGAATGCACAGACACAATGTGGAACATCTGGTAGCACTGTTTTTGAAGCTTTTTCTATGCTCTTGTGTCTGTCTGAAACTATAACCATTTCTTGTCTCTGTCCATAAGCGTTTTTGAATTGTTTGAAAAACCATTCCCATGATTCATCATTTTCTCCATCAACTACTGCAAATGCCAGCGGGAAGATCATCTCTGCATTTGTCAGTTTGTTGCGTATTAGTATAATATTTATACTTTAGTTATACCTTAGTTATACCTCAATTATACCGTAGTTATACCGAAGTTATACCGAAGTTATACCTTAGTTATACCTTAGTTATACCTTAGGATATAATATTATACATTAGTTATACCTTATTTATACTTCAATTATACCGTAGTTATACCTTAGGATACACTACTACAGTGATTATACCTTAGTTATACCTTAATTATACCTTAGGATACACTATTACAGTGATTATACCTTAGTTATACCTGAATTATACTATAAATTCGATAATTATACCTTAATTATACTTTATGTTTTACCTGAAGCATCTTGCGTGCAGGCTGAGATGAGCGTTCCACTGTAACATGTTCTGAGGAATGTGGCATCAACCACAACAACTGGTTTGCAATGTTTCCATCCTTCTATTGAAGCTTGCATTGCTACAAATAGGTACAGAAATCTGTTTTCTTTTGTTTCCAGACTGATTTTTGTTCCTGGGTTTGTTTTTTCCAGCATGTAGAGGTAGCTTGGTAGCATGTTGTATGATTCAGATGGTGAACCTCTGATTATTTTGAGTGCTTCTTCTTTTGAACGCCAGGCTTTTTGGTAATTGATTTCTGCCCCTATGTGTTCTTTCATGTCATATACTATATCTTTTGCTGTGTATATTCTTTTCAGTCTGATGTATTTGCTCTTGATGATGCTTGCTATAAGTGCCTTTGTTGCCTGTCTTTTATCACCATTCCTGTCATCAATGTTGCATGTGTGCTTTTCATCATACTTTCTTATTATGAATCTTTCTGTGTTTTTTTTCCTTGATGCGCTGAATCTCCATGTACACTGTTCATCAATGCACTGCAGGAAGTACTGTTTTGGACAGGATTTTTTAACCTTGAATTGGAAATTTTTTCTTATTGCATAGAGACTGATTGCTTCTTTGAGTGTCTTTTTGTTTGTATAGATTTGTCCAGCTTGTATGTAGTCAACATTGGCATCTGTTATTTCATTCTCTTCTTCTCCTCCTGTAATTGTGTTTGCTTGTTTTGTGCTGTATATTTCTTCTATTGTTCTGTCTGCTATGTTTCTTATGTAAGCTACATGGTCATCTTCTTCATCTTCTGCTTCTGTGTTGTACTGGTTGTACTCTAGTTGGTACACAGATTCTTCCATGTTACTGTTGTGATCCTTTTCTCCACTTCCTATAATATATACACAAAGACAGACACACACCTGTAACATATCAGGTTATACATAGATTATACCTTATTTATACATTGTGATAGACAGTTGTGATACCTTACTTATATACCTTATTCACTGATTATACCTTAGTTATACCTGCATTATACCTTAGTTATACTGAGTTATACCTTAGTTATACCCTAAGATACACTGTTATACCTGATTTATAACTTTGTTATACATTCAGATACACTATAGTCACTGATTATACCTTAGTTATACCGCATTTATACCTTAGTTATACTGAGTTATACCTTAGTTATACCCTAAGATACACTGTTATACCTTAGTTATACCTTTGTTATACATTCATATACACTATAGTCACTGATTATACCTTAGTTATCCCGCAATTATACCTTAGTTATACTGAGTTATACATTAGTTATACGCTAAGATACAGTGTTATACCTGATTTATACCTTTGTTATACATTCAGATACACTATTTTCACTGACTATACATTAGTTATACCGCAATTATACCTTAGTTATACCGCAATTATACCTTACACTGTTATACCTGATTTATACCTTTGTTATACCTTAAGATACACTGTTATTGTGATTATACCTTAGTTATACATTCTGATACATTAAGTATACCTTAATTATACATTGATTATACAATTTTTTCACTGATTATACCTAGTTATACCTGAATTATACCTTACTTATACTGAGTTATATTGAATTATACCTTAGTTATACAGAGATATTGTGACAATTTTACCTTGTTCATCTTCTGTTTCTCTCTGGATTGTTGTTATGCATAGTGGATACTGCATTAGGATATTGCTTGCACTCTTTAGCTGTAAATAGAATCTAATGGACATGTCGTTCATTATATCCATTGGCGGATATCCTTCTGTTACTTGGAATTGGATCTTTAAATCTTCTTTTTGTTGATCGATCTTGATGTTTGCTTTGATAGTTTGGTTGAAGTCATTGAACGTTGATGTTGTTGGTATTAGGACTCCACTTACTCTGTAATTGATGAATCTGTAATCTTCAGTCCAAGTTCCATTATGATGGAGTAGAATTGCGATTTCTTGCATATCTCTGTGATCGATTGAATTGCGATGTCTGTTTTGCAGTGATCGATTGATTTGCAGTGATCGATCGAATTTGTAGGAGAGAGATCGATCCAGATGCGCGATTCCAGATGGCGAAACTGATCTGTGATTCTTGGCGAAATTGATCTGCGATTTCTTGGCGTTTGGGAGGTTTTTGCGTTTGGGAGGTTTTTGAGCCGGCGCGATTCACGTATTTTGGAGATTTATGGTTTTCGGTTTTGTGTTTTTACGCTACAGATTTACGTAAAACAGGAATTTCCTGTTTTAGGTATTTTTGTAATTTTGGAAAGTTTTTAAAGTATTTCAGCAATCTTTTCCTTTGTAGGTAAAAAAGTTAGGTGGTGCCAAAAGGTAAGTATTTATGTAAAATCCCCTTATAATTGGGACCAGAAGCCCAATAACGAAAAATTAGTTACACATCTGTAGTTTGGGCTCTAAATCTGGCCGAGCCCATCACCTCAGACCTTTATATTAAAACTACAATAATATATTCTTAACATTTTCTATTTTATTTTTATAATTTCATTTTTTTATATATTTTGAATTAATTGAAGCTTAAATTATGTGGGCTATTTGTATATTTTTAAAATTCAAATTTTAGATTTTATACTTTATTTTATTTTTTATGGTGTAAATTTGTAAATATTTTGTTTAAGTTAGTTTTACAAAAATTGCTAAGTTATATATTTAAAAAAACACGCTGTAGTTTTAGCCATCCCGTAATAATAAAAAAAAAAAAAAACCACGCAAATTAAGTCTTGCTTGTGTAAAAAAAGTATTTAATTGGAAATTTCTATTTCAAGTTTTAGTATACACAACAAATTTTTTCAAGAAAAAAAAAAAAAAACATGTGAACAATCTTGAATGGGATTCTTACATAACTAATAACAACTTTTTTTTTTAATTACATCTTTCACCCTCTACAGAAAATTCACATCTTTATTTTTTAAACTTTTCATATTACAACTATATACCCTTTTTTTTTTAAGTATTACTTATACACTTATTTCCTCGTCCATAGACTCTATCCTATTGCTTACTTTTCTCTCTATGCTTTTATAATTTTGATTTAATTTCATATTTATCTTTCAATTCATTCATTTTTTCGTCATACTATTTTATAAAATCTTTTTCGCTTTTTATTTTCTCTTCGAAATGAGATCTATATGCATATAATTTTTTTTAGAAATTAAAAAAGCAACACATGCTATATATGTAAAATAAAGGGCATTTTACATAAATACACACTTTTTGGCACCATATAACAATTTTACCTTAAAATAAAAAGTTTGCACAAATACATTAAAAACTTTTCAAAATTTCAAAAATACCTAAAAAAAGTATTGTTTCATTACGTGACTCATCCAGAATACATTCTCTACTTTATCTATATTTCTCTCTCTTCTTTTTATAATTTTTAATCTAATTTCGTATTTATTTCTCAATCCATTTATTTTTTTGTTATGCGACTTTATAAATTTTTTTTTTATCTTCGAAACAAGATCAATATGTATATACTTTTTCCCATTTTTTTTTACACTAAGATATAACTAATTATACCTTTGTATCTTAAGGTATAATTAAAGTAGAATTAAGGTACAGTCAATGTAATAGTATATCTTAATGTATAACTAAGATATAATTAAGGTATAAACACTGTAATAGTGTATCTTAAGGTATAATTAAAGTATAACCAATGTATAATCAATGTAATAATGTATATTAAGGTATAACTAATATATAATTAATGCATAACTAAGGTATAATTAATGTATAACTAATGTATAATTAATAAATAAAACCCGGGAAAAATAAAAAATCTAATATCCGTACGTACAGAAATCTGAAAACCAAAGTTTTACAACATACGGATGCATTTGGGCTGAAAAAGATCACAACAGAATGCATAAAATGCAAAACAGACTATTTTTGGCCGTTTGGGCCAGTTTCGGGAATCTGCCCCTAAAGAACACAGCCGTGCGGCTCTGAGTACCAGAGCCGGCCGTGCAGCTGAATCTGGGTAGTCTGTTTCCGAAAAAGTTTGAGAAATGAAGAAAAACGCAAAGAAAAAGCAATGCACATAGGTTTAAGGCCTCTCAGAGTTTACCTTGATGTTGTTTTGATGTGTTTAACGTCCAGAAACGGATTGAAAACCAAAACGAATCCGAAATCAATCCGAAACGATCCCGAGTCAATGTGCAAAGGTTAAGAAACTTCCTATTGACGTCTGGGGATTAGTTTTAGGTCCTGAGTTTGGTGTTTTGATTCACTTTTCTTTTGGCTTTAGTATTCGGTTCTCCTTTTCCTATTTCTCTCTGCTTCTTTCTTTTCTTTTCTTTTTTTCCTTTGTTTCTCCGAACCGAAAAATGTCCCTCCTCCCCTTTTCTGATTTGATTTTTGTTTTTATATCTCCTGTTGCATAATCATTTTGAGACATTAAATGGCCGTCCTACTTTTTCTGTAAATTTCGGCTAACTCTCTATTTCCAACCAAGTTGCTCTGCATTGCAGAGCAACTTGGTTCGCCCACTAGAGCCGTACGACTCTAGTCCTATAGCCGCGCGGCTCTAGGGAGAGCCAAGGCCGAAATTCGTGAAAAAAGCCGACGTCCACCTTAAACCCTAGAAACACTCGGAAGACCTTTCTCGGGGTTTCGGATCACGGATAGCTCGGTTTTCAGGACATTTGAGATACTCCAGGTGACATACCGGTCATTCTCAAGTCCGATTTGTGTTCATCTGCTTGAATAAGGTAATAAGGAATGCTCATCATAAAAGTCGGGAAAAAAGCCGTGCTCACAGGTGTATACGTAATATGCATTACAAATGTCCGATAATAGTATTGATTCTTCTTATCACTTTTTTTTATAAATATGTGGAAATTTATAAATATAATTGAAATGAAAGTTAGAATTTATCTTAAAGTTTTTAACACAAAAGACACTAATAATTTCAAAAACTGCATAATTGGCATCTTAAAAATTAGATTTTAAAAGTGTTTTATGTCAAAATATTAATTACAATAATGTTTTTTTCTCTCCCTTATCCCTACTTTTACCTTCTAGCTTATCTCTATTTTTCTCTCTTCCTTATCAACTACTTTTCTCTTTCCTTTTATATAATTAAAAATTAATTTCTTTATTTGTCTTTATAGCTGTTCATTTTTTCATTATTTCATTTTATAATATCTTTCTTCTTTTTTTTTCTCTCTCTTTGAAATGAATTCTTTTTTTTTTTTTTTTTGTCTTTGATTTTGGCAATATTATTGCACACAATTCATAAAAACTGATTGTATACTGCATATATATTGTAGTTATACTAATATTATATTTTGCAACTTATACAAAGATTATACTAATTTTATACTGCAATTGTACTGGTTTTGTGCTGCAAATATTACGATTATACTGGTTTTATATTGAAATCATACTGCGATTATATTGGCTTATACTGTATGCAATATTGTAAAAAAAACGAAGATGAAAAAAAGAAGAAAAAAAATATACGAATTTGGATCTCATTTCGAAGAGAAAAAAAACGAAAAAAGCTTCTTAAAACGGAATGATGAAAAAATAAACGGATAAAAAGATAAATGAAAAATTATTTTTTAATTATAAAAGAAGAGAGAGAAAAATAGTGTATAAGGAAGAGATAAATTTCTTGGAGAGGGAAGTTAGAATACGTAAAAGAAAATATGACTTATTTACCAAATATGTCATAAATGTAATTTAGAAAAAGTAATTATTCTAAAAAGTTCAAAACCATAATTAGGTAAAATTTAAGTGGTCTAACATGTAAAAAGGGAAAACATTTTTGTATTTATTTAATCTAATTCACCGAAAAAAAAAAGAAAAAATGGATTTTTTTATATTAATATTCGATATATGGAATTATAGTATATGTGAATGGGGTTCTTGCATAACTAGCAGAACAACTTTTTTTTTATTAAATCTTTCACTCGTGAATAGAAAATTCGCATCTCTATTTGTCAAACTTTTTATATTAAATATCTATACCCTTTTTCCTTTAAGTTTCCTCCCCCATAGGCTCCATCTTATGTCTGCCCAGACCTGTAGTTAATTTTTAGGAACTAACAGTAAGATTGGCAGACACCATTTGTTGCAGAAAACGCCATTTGGAAGCTGTGCAAAAATAGGATTTTCATTTCCAGGAAAATTGAAGACAAGCTTCGAGAATACACAACATGAAAACTTTCGAGAATACACAACATTAGCTACACCACAAAGCATCTAACTGCAGTTCATGTCCTATCTGCAATATACAAAATTATCGATGCAAAAAGAATAATTGAGTAAAGCAGAGCACATTATTGCACTGCATCCAAGAATGTCCAATAATGTCATACAGTATGGATAAGGACTTGTAAATGGTTGCTTCTAAGGCTTGGTGGGAATCAATCTACCCTTTCATCAGTCGATTCTGTTCCATGACAAGGGAATCAATCCACTTTTGTTGTTCAACTTGTTGGTTGTGGTTATGAAATTGGGTGGTGATGACATCCGGTCCGGTACCATCCGGTAGTCCGGACCCAGATTCCCTCACTCGGTTAAAGAAGCCGGTTTCCACATCCGGATCCTGACCTCCTCTGAACAGATTTGGATTAAGCTTCCTTGATCCGCGGAGAGATCCTAGGAGAAGAGGTGGTGTCCAATTATGAATCCACCCCCCGTGTTTTACTAGGGCAGGAACACCACCCACGTGGACACAGGAGGATTGATCCGAAGGATTGGTAAGCTCTTCCAATACCAATCCAACTCTACCATCCCTCCTATAAAAGGAGGGTGTTTTGTATGAGGTAAAGATTCATTCAATTCTACTCTCAATTCTCTTAAAAGTACTCTTAACACACAAAAGCATACTGACTTAGGCATCGGAGTATACCCCAGAGGTTACCGGTGTCTCACCATTTCTATCTTGCAGGAGCAGTATTGGATCCGGTCAGAGTAGCAACCCGGACCCGGATCATCCAGAGGATTTTATTGAATCCATCATTTGGTGCGGTGAGCGTGGACGAATAATCATGAATTCCAGTTCCGCTAACATGACTTCAGACACTTTGGGAGATTCTCTCGCGACCACAACTCCGCCGGTGACGTTGAACTCATCCATATCTCCCCAGGCAGCAGTAATCAATCGCATAGCCAGCAATCTGAGCCCCGCCGATGCCAGAGACCTAAGGCAGGCGTTTCTTCAGATCCAAAATTATGGCATGGTTGGACCAACCATCAGCAGCAGCACGTCTCCTTTTATCACAGGAGTTGACAGCCTGGGAATGGGAGTGGCTAGGAACATTTTCCCACTACCAGAGTACACCATGGCCCCGCCAACCACAAACCTAACACACGCTTTCTCAGGAGACGCTAGGCAGATAAATCAGCCTAACATGATCTTCCCTGGATTTAGGGATCCCACAGCCCAGCATACAATGTTTGGGACGCCGCTGGCTCCAACAGTATCACAGGCCAGGCAACCTAACTTCCAGACCCTGGTCCAGACACCTCCGCCTAGCTATCATCCTACCCATGGGTACATGTTGGGCCCACCTCCATCACAAGCAGCAACACCTACGCCGGAAGGAGCGGACGACCCAAAGATGATGGCGTTATTCAAACACTACTTCTCCCGATTCTCAGTGCCCATACAAGAACCTCTATTAGAAAGCGGAGGATCCTGCTTCACCAATTGGATCCTGAACATACCATGTGACCCCAAATTCAAACAACTGAACTTTAAGAACTATAATGGGAAAACAGACCCCTACGTCCACTCCAGAAACTACAAAAATAGAATGGAGATAGCTGGGGCCAATGAGGGGCTAATATGCAGGTTATTCTCATCAACGCTGGTGGGTCCGGCTTCTTATTGGTTCGAGACGCTAGAACCGGCCTCAATTAACAGTTGGGAACAGCTCCGGGAGCAATTCTGCACCAAGTTCTACGGTTCAGTCCCCACCGGAACAGCTAGTAGAACCCTACACGATGTAAAACAGAGGCAAGGAGAGTCCCTCCGAGAATTCGTCGACTGATTCAACCTAGCAACAGTAGAGATTCGGAGATTGGATTTCCATACGGCACTGGAGGCACTGATCGCCAACACAATTAATGAGAGGCTAAGGGCCGACCTTGTCTTGAGGAAGCCCCAAAATGTAACACAGATGATCTCTATGGCAAAAACATTCATAGAACTAGATGAAGTGGGTGCACCAGCTCGGCACCATAAAGATGGAGAGAGGAGATCAGAGGATAGGCGGCCCAGGAGGGACAGAAGGGACAGTGTTAGGATTTTTCACCGGAAATCACCCGATAAAAGCGGAAGAACGCAATGATTTCCTCAAATCCAGTCCCAGGAGCAATTGAAGTGGAAATTGTAAAACTTAAAATTGAAATAGAAAGAGATTAAATTCTTACCCGAAATATCTCTTTCAAGAGATGGATGAAGACTGCAGAAATCAAATTAGATTCCCTCCTCGTTTTCGTACACGAACGCCTAACGAACACCACCAGTGCTAGCGTCGGAAAATCACAAAATTTCGGAGAGGGAGGAGACTTGGGAATTCGGCCAAATGGTGGCTTACTCTCTACTGTATGTTGGCCGAATTCTCCCTTGGGTTTTAACCCTAGGGTTTCCAAATTCCCTTATGGGAATTTAGGCCCAGTTTGGCTTCTGTGTCTTTGTGGGCTTCCTGCTTTTAATTCAGTCCCAAACCTATTTTAATTAGTCTGGTTTAAATCAATTTGAAGCCCAATTTTAATTAACCCATGTATTTAATATATTACTCCAAGTAACATATTATTTACACTTAAATTAAAATTAGTTTGACCAGTTAATTTAATCCATCAAATTAAAATTAAGTCTTCACAAAACAAATTCATATGTAAACCTATACATATGAATATTTCCACCTAGGAAATAAATCCATAATTAATCCAATTAATTATGTATAGCCAAATATTAATTTTTATTATAATGATCAATCCAATTGATCCTTATAATATAATTAATATATATACATCTCTCTCTCTAGTGTGTATACTCCAAGTATACATGTGATTCCTTAAGTCGATGTCCAGTCGCTCAATGTGTACGATCCCGTGGGCCCCTCTTTATGTTGGCAGTGGGCCTATGGCCCACAGACTGCAGTTGGGCTCTAGCAAGCCACTGCAGCCCCCAATTGAGATGAAGATGGCAGTCTAACTGTTATCATAACCCTGTAGTTTAAACATGTATATCCCATGTCATTGATATCGGTGTCCAACACAGAGGCATGGATTGATCACCCTCTTTTGTGTCCGGACATTAACTTGATCCCGAATGCACTGAAGTTCACAAACAAGTTCCCACTTGTTTGGGTGTGGCCACACTCTTATCAGTTGCATTCATCAAGAGGCCGTTGATATCTTCCCAGTGGACTACTGAGTGACAAATCCCTTCTGCATATCCATAGTATTACCATGCTAAGTGACATACCCGAAAGTACCCATACTTGGCACCCTATTACAGGTCCTTTAGGCGTACCCCTAAGTATGCGACCTCACATGTAACACCGTCATATGGTCAGGTCAAAGGATCCATACAAGTACTACACGAGAATCACTTGTGATACTATACCATGTGGATTTCTCGTTTAGTTGGTCTATCCAGTACCATGCCCCTTATGTATGTACCCATTAACTTGGTTGACATTCCATGTCCAATGACCGGTAAGACATCGCCATACAACCAGGTTAATGATAGTCTCTTGTTCCATTCATTCCCATGACTGGAACAGACTACGGATCTATTTATGGTCATATCGTTTACCCTATCCATGGTCTTACTGCCAAGTGCATGACACTTGTCATCATGGATATAGATATATTCATTGGATACTTCATTTAATATATTGCACAAGATAAATATAATAAATGAATTGATGCCTTTATTAATAACACAAATGAGTATAATACATAAATCCAATAAATGTATAATACAAAAACAAGGACGGATGTCTCAGGACTAGGGCATTTCCAACAATCTCCCACTTGCACTAGTTCCAACTAGGCATGGGCCTAATCCCTATAGACCTAGTATGACCCTCGTGCTTGGGCTGAGCCAGCGCCTTGGTCAACGGATCCGTGACATTATCCTCGGTTTCCACTCTATGTAATCCAATGTCACCTCTCTCCGTGATTTCTCGTATGAGGTGAAACTTTCTGAGCACGTGCTTTGTGTTCTTGTGTGATCGGGGCTCCTTAGCTTGTGCAACAGCCCCATTGTTGTCACAGAAGATATCAACTGGGTCCTGGATAGTTGGCACTACTCCCAACTCAGTGATAAACTTCTTCATCCACGCAGATTCCTTAGCCACATCACACGCAGCGATGTACTCAGCTTCTGTTGTAAAGTCCGCTATAGTTGGCTGCTTTGAGCTCCTCCAGCTTACAGCACCACCATTCAGCAAAAATACATACCCAGACTGCGACTGGTACTCATCCTGGTCGGTCTGGAAGCTCGCATCAGTGTACCCAGTAACTGATAGCTCTTCCTGACCACCATACACTAAGAAGCTATCCTTAGTCCGGTTAAGGTACTTGAGGATTGCCTTGACAGCTTTCCATTGATCCTCCCCGGGATCCTGCTGGTATCGGCTTGTCATGCTCAGTGCAAAGGCGACATCAGGTCTCGTACATAACATGGAGTACATAATTGATCCTATAGCCGAAGCATATGGAACCAATTTCATGTTCTCCCTGTCCTCCCTTGTTTTAGGACAGTGTTTCTTACTAAGTTTTAGCCCATGGCCCATTGGCAAGAAACCTTTCTTGGCCCGGTCCATGCTGAACCTTTTCAGAACTTTGTCTGAAGCCGATTTGATCTATCCCTGTAAATCCTGATCCCTAGGATCATCTCAGCTTCGCCTAAGTCCTTTATTGCGAAGCACTTACTCAGCCACTGCTTTACCCCTTGCAGTGTAGGTATGTCGCTTCCAATGAGCAGGATGTCGTCTACATAAAGTACCAAGAATGTGACAATGCTCCCACTAGTCCTCTTATACATACAAGGCTCATCTTGATTCTGTATGAAGCCATATTCCTTTATGGCCTCATTGAATCTTAGATGCCAACTTCGGAATGCTTGCTTCAGTCCATAAATGGACCTTTGAAGTTTGCATAACCTTCCTGGATACTTTGGATCGACGAAACCCTCAGGTTGTGTCATGTACACATCCTCGAGTAGCTTTCCATTAAGGAAAGCGGTTTTGACATCCATCTGCCATACCTCATAGTCATACCATGCGGCTATGGCTAGTAGTATCCTGATGGATTTGAGCATGGCTACTGGTGAGAAAGTTTCATCATAGTCTATTCCATGGACTTGTCTGAAACCTTTTGCAACCAGATGCCCCTTGAAGGTATTATCAGCTTTTAGCTTGTAGCACCACTTACAATCTATTACCTTAGCACCCGGAGGTGCATCAACCAAGTTCCAAACTTGGTTATCGTACAGAGATTACATTTCTACCTCCATGGCTTTACGCCAATTCGCAGACTGTGGACTAGCCATAGCCTCCTGGTAGGTTTTGGGTTCTTCCTCATCCCAGATGAGAAGAGTCTGATCATCGGTGACGAGGAAACCATACCTCTTCGGTTCCCGACGATCCCTACCAGACCTTCTAGGTCCTTGTGTGGCCTGGGTCGGTGCTTCCACTTGTGAAAGCTCCACCAGGGCCTCCGAGTTATCCTCTTCAGGAGCTTATGGACCTTGAACTTCCCTGAGTTCAACATTGCTCCCACTATCTTTCTTGGAAAGGAACTCCTTTTCTAGAAAGACCCCCTTCCTTGCCACGAACACCTTGTTCTCGGCGGGGTTGTAGAAGTAATACCCTTTGGTTTCCCTAGGGTAGCCCACAAACAGGCATTTATCGGTTTTGGGCTCCAGCTTACCACTAGTCAATCTCTTGACATGTGCTTCGCATCCCCAAATCCTTAGGAAATACACATTGGGCTCCTTGCCCGTCCATATCTGATATGGGGTCTTTTCCACTGCCTTAGTCGGAGTATTATTTAAGATAAGAGCTGCTGTCTTGAGGGCGTGTCCCCAGAAACTTATTGGGAGAGAGGCTTGACTCATCATTGAGCGGACCATGTCCAACAGGGTCCTATTCCTCCATTCGGACACCCCATTCCATTGTGGTGTTCCGGGAGGAGTGAGCTGTGGAACTATTCCATGCTCTCTCAAATATGAGTCAAACTCTAGGCTCATATACTCACCGCCTCGGTCTGACCGAATGGTTTTGATATTCCTGCCCAGCTGGTTCTGTACCTCGTTTCTAAATTCCTTGAACCTATCAAGGGTCTCGGACTTGTGTTTCACCAGATAGACATAGCCATATCTGCTGAAATCGTCCGTGAACGTGACGAAGTACAGATGCCCACCTCTGGTCGTTATGCTCATAGGTCCACATACATCTGAATGTATTAGGTCCAATAAGCCAGTGGCCCTTTCTGTTGGGATTCGTCACGGGAAACCGACAGATAAAAGGGAAATACGCGTCGATTTCCTCGAATACAGAAATGTACAAATGTATTATACAAACACAAGGACCAATGCCTCGGGACTAGGGCATTTCCAACACTTTCAGCCTTCTTGCTAAAAGGCGCCTTTGTCATCTTGCCTCGTAAACATGATTCGCATGTATCAATTGACTCCAAGTCAAATGACCTTAGGACTCCAGCTTTGTGGAGTCTAGCAATGCGCTTCTCGTTTACGTGGCCGAGACGACAATGCCATAGGTAGACAGGATTAAGTTCGTTAGGCTTAACCCTTTTAGTGTTTATGTTGTAGACATGATTGGTTTCATTTAAGTCCAGGATATATAGGCCATTATTTAATAGAGCTTCTCCATAAAATAACCCCTCTCTAGATAAAGAAATTCTACCATTAGAAATAGTAAAATTAAATCCAGAAATATCCAACATTGATACAGAAATAATATTCCTGCACATAGCAGGTACAAAGTAACAATGTTCCAAAATTAAAACCAATCCACTAGGCATCATAAGGTGGTATTCACCGATCTCTATGGCAGCAACCCTTGCTCCATTCCCGACCCGCAAGTCCACCTCTCCCGACCCCTGTGACCTTCTGTTCTTAAGTCCCTGCACATTGCAACAAATGTGAGAACCACATCCAGTATCCAATACCCAGGATGTTGAAACAATAAGGTTAATGTCTATAACATAAATACCTGAAGAGGATGCACCTTGGCCCCTTCTTTGCTCTCCCATCAGCCTGGGACACGATCTCTTCCAATGGCCCGCCTGTCTACACCCGAAACAGACATCTTCAGGACATGCCTTCTGCTGGGCTTTGGGTTAGGCCTTGGCCTTCTTACCTTTGGCCTTACCTTTGGCAACTGGAGGGTTCCCCTTGTTGACCAGCAGCACCGGCGGAGTCTTTTTGATCGACTGCTCAGTAAGCTTAAGCATCCCATACAGCTCACTGACAGTGCGGTTCATCCCTTGCATGTTGTAGTTTAGGATGAACTGATCATAAGAATCTGACAAGGATGCAAGGATTATGTCCACCGCCAACTCCTGAGAGATAGGCGATCCGAGACGGGCCAAAGTGTCCAAATAGCCCTTCATCTTGAGCACGTGTGCGCTCACAGATGTCCCGGGCCCCATCTTACAAGAGTGGAATGCCTTATTGGTCAGGTACCTTTCCTGACGAGCTTGCTCCTGAAACATCTCATTTAGAGTTGTTATCATAGCATAGGCTTGATGGTCCATAAACTATTTTTGCAGTTCGGGGACCATACAGGCCAACATAAGGCATGTCACATCCCTATTGTCCTTGACATGCGCCTAGTATTCCTCCAGCTAGGTAGCCGGTGGATTACGTCCTTGAGGCACAGCCGGCATAGGCCTTTCCAGTACATACTCTTTTGACTCTTGTCTTAGAACAATCTTTAAGTTCCTAGACCAGTCTAAAAAGTTAGGACCGGAAAACTTGTCCTTTTCAAGAATAGATAGCAGTGATAAGGTATTGTTGTTTGCCATTTAAGAGTTTCTACACAGAAAAACATTGAGAGTGTTAATAAAGGACTTTAATTTGTTATTCCCATATGAAATTAATAATGAATCATGTTATTAATTTAAACTGAGTTGTTGGGCTCATGGGCCGAGATCCATATTTCATCAAGATATAGCCAAACGAGGGTTTGGTACAACTATACCTTAATTATTTAGGTAGGAACGCCATCCAATCCCAACCTAGGGACTCTCGGTTTGATGGGCTTGTTGGCACTTACCCATCTGTGCTTAGGGCCAGGAGAATCCTACTACCCATGCTAAGTCAAAACCTCCATTCAAGTGTTAGAGTATCCCATACTCTAACCCAATACAAAGTAACAATACTCCAGTGTATCCTACGAGGGCATGGTCTACAACTGGCCTATTCCCACTTCGAGTCGGTTTTGAATGAGGGAAACACTTTTAAGCGACTTAGTAATTCCATTTGGTTATTAGATTCAATTTATAACGGCTTACATACATAAGGCGGGTGAAATAGCTATTGGATCATACATTCATACATGCAAATAAACATAAAGCATAATTAAATAGAAGTAAAATGGATCACTATGGACCTATATTACATCCTAATATTATTCTAGTAAACCTATACTAGAAATAAATATCAGGTGGGCCTCCATCTTTTCCTTCTGGGCTTGCACCTCCACTTGGGCTCACCACTCCATGGGCTTTTTCTTTTACAAATTTTATAATAATTGAATAAAATAAAATTACATTAAAAAAAAAAAGAAAACGACACGCAGGCCGTATTTGCCCAAAAGAAAAATACAAGCCATCTTGTACAAGGCCCAATAGCATCCAACCATACAAAACATTTAATCATACATATGCATCCAATACATATAATTCATAAGCATGTTATAATGCATGATTTAAGCCCATTTCAATTATGTCCAAGCCATTATATAGAAATCGCTAATTTTGGCCCACCATGGTTCTAACCCTTAACGGGCTTTGGGCCTCCAGCCCAGGCAGTCCAACTGCTCCCACTGGAATTGGGAAACCATGGGTCCAATTCAGCCGTCCAAGTAATTGTACCAAAATTACCCGAACCAATTTCAATTAACCATATTAATTTCCAAAATTAATATCACATGAATAAAATAAAATTTCATTCAAGAAACCACACGCATTTAAATTGGATAAATTTAAACACACGAATTTTAAAACCAATTAAAATTTCAAAATTAGGCCCCGGGTCCAAGACCCGCCAAATCCAAAACACTGGGCCTGGCCCGCTGCAGCTAGGGCAACAGAGTTGCCCTAGCAGCAGCAGCCCGCTGCTCCGGCAGCAGGCAGCCTCGCACCCCGGGAGCCAGATTTTTTTTTTTTAAACAGAAATAAAAAAAAATGAACAAACAAATATTGCATCCATCAACAATAAGAAATTCACCAAGAATTCCAAAATCATACAATTTAATTAAACTAACATAAACCTATATGCAAATTTAATTTCAATTGTACAAAACAAATGGGAAAAATCTTAAACCCAAACCAAGAACCCCAATGAAAAATCTCCAATTTTAAAACATGGGATTCAACCAATTTTAACAATTTCCACGGATCAAAAGCCCGCTTTGATACCACCGTTGGGATTTTTCACCGGAAATCACCCGATAAAAGCGGAAGAACACGATGATTTCCTCAAATCCAGTCCCAAGAGCAATTGAAGTGGAAATTGTAAAACTTAAAATTGAAATAGAAAGAGATTAAATTCTTACCCGAGATATCTCTTTCAAGAGATGGATGAAGACTGCAGAAATCAAATTAGATTCCCTCCTCGTTTTCGTACACGAACGCCTAACGAACGCCACCCGTGCTAGCGTCTGAAAATCACAAAACTTCGGAGAGGGAGGAGACTTGGGAATTCGGCCAAATGGTGGCTTACTCTCTACTGTATGTTGGCCGAATTGTCCCTTGGGTTTTAACCCTAGGGTTTCCAAATTCCCTTATGGGAATTTAGGCCCAGTTTGGCTTCTGTGTCTGTGTGGGCTTCCTGCTTTTAATTCAGTCCCAAACCTATTTTAATTAGCCTGGTTTAAATCAATTTCAAGCCCAATTTTAATTAACCCATGTATTTAATATATTACTCCAAGTAACATATTATTTACACTTAAATTAAAATTAGTTTGACCAATTAATTTAATCCATCAAATTAAAATTAAGTCTTCACAAAACAAATTCATATGTAAACCTATACATATGAATATTTCCACCTAGGAAATAAATCCATAATTAATCCAATTAATTATGTATAGCCAAATATTAATTTTTATTATAATGATCAATCCAATTGATCCTTATAATATAATTAATATATATACACCTCTCTCTCTAGTGTGTATACTCCAAGTATACATGTGATTCCTTAAGTCGGTGTCCAGTCGCTCAATGTGTACGATCCCGTGGGCCCATCTTTATGTTGGCAGTGGGCCTATGGCCCACAGACTGTAGTTGGGCTCTAGCAAGCCACTGTAGCCCCCAATTGAGATGGAGATGGCAGTCTAACTGTTATCATGACCCTGTAATTTAAACTTGTATATCCCATGTCATCGATATCGGTGTCCAACATAGAGGCATAGATTGATCACCCTCTTTTATGTCCGGACATTAACTTGATCCCGAATGCACTGAAGTTCACAAACAAGTTCCCACTTGTTTGGATGTGGCCGCACTCTTATCAGTTGCATTCATCAAGAGGCCGGTGATATCTTCCCAGTGGACTACTGAGTGACAAATCCCTTCTGCATATCCATAGTATTACCATGCTAAGTGACATACTCGAAAGTACCCATACTTGGCACCCTATTACAGGCCCTTTAGGCGTACCCCTAAGTATGCAACCTCACATGTAACACCATCATATGGTCAGGTCAAAGGATCCATACAAGTACTACACAAAAATCACTTGTGATACTATACCATGTGGATTTCTCGTTTAGTGGATCTATCCAGTACCATGCCCCTTATGCATGTACCCATTAACTTGGTTGATATTCCATGTCCAATGACCGGTAAGACACCGCCATACAACCAGGTTAATGATAGTCTCTTGTTCCATTTATTCCCATGACTGGAACAAACTACGGATCTATTTATGGTCATATCGTTTACTCTATCCATGGTCCTACTGCCAAGTGCATGACACTGGTCATCATGGATATAGATATGTCCATTGGATACTTCATTTAATATATTGCATAAGATAAATATAATAAATGAACTGATGCCTTTATTAATAACACAAATGAGTATAATACATAAATCCAATAAATGTATAATACAAAAACAATGACCAATGCCTCGGGACTAGGGAATTTCCAACAGACAGAAGGGACCACAGACAACCAAGAGAATTCATACCCCTTAACCGGCCGCTAGGCGAGGTACTAGTAGCGGTCGAGAAGAGCAGAGACAAGAAGAGCCTATCCTACCCGGAAGTTAGAAGAGGACAGATCATGGGAGAGGACGAGAAAGCATTCTGTAAATACCACCGTGTGAACAGCCATGACACGGATGACTGCAAGCGGCTGGCGGAGGACATCAAAGAATTGATTAAGAGGGGCAAGCTACGAAAGTTTGTGAAAAGGAAAGGCAAGGAGGAATCAAAACGACCGGCGGATGAAGAGTGCCAACCGACCAAAAGAACGAAAGGAGTGGTCATGGTAATAGCAGGGGGAGATCCGCTGGCCAAAAAGATCAAAAGAATAAAAGAAACTGAAAGAGACACTAAGCCTAACCATCCCCTCTCAGAGACAGAGTAGCACCGGGTCACACAGACGCCCTGGTCATGGAAGCAGAGATCGAAGGTTACCTGGTCAAGTGTATCCTGGTGGACACGGGAAGCTCGACAAACATCATCACCAAACATGCAATAGAGAAGCTGAGAGTTGCGCCCAGTTGAATCCATCCGGTTCACACCCCACTGGTCGGCCTCAGTGGACACACTGTACCGGTGACAGGTCAGGTAGCGTTGGATATGGAGATAGGAGACGAGAAACACATATGGAGGACGAAGGCCGATTTCACCATAATAGACTCTCCACTGGCATACAACGCCATGCTAGGGAGACCACTTCTCTCCGAATCAGAGGCCGTCTTATCAATCCGGTATCTGACGTTGCAAATACCAACCGCTTCCGGATGGGCGATAGCCAGAGAAAGCCAGCAGATAGCCCAAAGAACATACCTCGCTTCCTTACAACCAGAGAGAAACCCGGAGGAAGAAGAAAGAAAGACGGAGCCGGTGGACAAATTAGAAACATTAACAATCGCATCAGACAGAAACGTATGGATATCCCAAGAGCTAGACAGTGGCATCAAAGAGCAGATTATACAAGTAATAAAAGAAGAGCAGAACACTTTCGCCTGGAAAATTAATGACATAGAAGGGGTACCATCAGAAATAATAAAACAGTCACTCAATGTAAACTCGGAAGCAACTCCAGTGGCCCAGAAGAGGCGAAAATACGCACCGGAAAGACAGAGGGCAATCGAGGAAGAGATCCAGAGGTTACTTGATGCAGGACACATCCGGGAAGTTCAATACCCCAAATGGCTGGCGAACGTAGTGATGGTAAAAAAGGCAAGTGGAAAATGGCGCATGTGCGTCGACTTCACCGACCTCAACAAAGCATGTCCCAAATACAGCTACCCACTGCCTAACATTGACCGGCTGGTTGATTCGACTGCCGGTTACTCCATATATTCGTGCCCGGATGCGGCATCCGGATATCACCAGATACCCATGGACCCGGCAGATCAAGAGAAAACCTCTTTCATTACGCACAAAGGGACATATTGTCACCAGGTTATGCCCTTCGGATTAAAAAACACAGGAGCTACTTACCAAAGGTTGGTGAATTGTATGTTCAAAGATTTGATTGGGAGAACGGTCGAAGTGTACGTAGATGACATGATTGTCAAGAGCCGGACCCTGGATGACCACCCCAGAGATCTAAGGGAGGCATTCTCCATCCTCCAGAAGTACAGACTTAAGCTCAATCCGGAAAAATGCATATTCGGAGTACGGGGCGGTAAATTCCTGAGATTCATGATCTCACAAAGAGGGATTGAAGCAAACCCGGAGAAGATAAAGGCTGTATTAGAGATGGCTCCACCCAAGACCCTCAACAACATCCAGAAACTAAATGGAAGAGTCACCGCCCTAGGAAGGTTCATCTCGTTCTCCACAAAAAGATGCATGCCGTTTTACAAAGCACTTAAGAAAGGGCAGGCCTTCAAGTGGGACAAGGAATGCCATGAGGCGTTTGACCAATTGAAGAAGTTTCTCACATCACCCCTGCTGCTGAGCAGACCGGTACCGGGAGAAAAATTGTATGTATACTTAGCAGCTGTCGAAGAAGCCGTCGGATCGGTTCTAGTAAGAGAAGAGGACGGACAACAACATCCGGTGTATTACACCAGCAAGGTACTACGAGGGGCGGAGACAAGATATCCCAATATTGAGAAAATGGCACTGGCCCTGCTCTCCGCATCCAACAGACTAAGGCCTTACTTCCAGGCACATACCATCATCGTTAGAACCGGGTTCCCGCTCAGAAAGGTGCTACAACGGCCAGAAACATCTGGGAGATTGGCGGAATGGGCGATACGTCTAGGGGAATTTGACATCAGATTCGAACCCAGGCAAGCTTTGAAAGCTTAAATTCTCACAGACTTCGTAACAGACTTCAAAGATCTCAAGCACGACTCAACACCTCCATCTGAAGAATGGGACGTCTTTGTAGACGGAGCGTCGTTGAAAGAAGGGGCCGGAGTAGGCATATACATCAAAGGACCAAACCGGATCTGACTCCACTATGCAGTGAAGTTGGACTTTCCAACGACAAATAATGCAGCAGAATACGAGGCGATGATCAAAGGACTGGAGCTGATCAAAGAGATAGGGCCAGACAGGGTCCGGATACTCAGTGACTCAAGGTTGGTGTCAAACCAGATAAACAAGCACTTTGAAGTCCGAGACTTAGCCATGAAAGGGTACTTGGACACGGTCCGGAGATTGCTGAAACAGATTGAGGTGCAGGGAACAATATGGAAGATAGAAAACATACCCCGGGAAGCCAACAGCTTGGCGGATGACCTCGCTAAAGCTGCCTCAAGCAAAAAAGAGTGGCAGCATCTGCACTGTCCATACGAGGTATAATCTCATCCCAGCAAGGAGTAAAACGAAGCCCTGACGATAGACCACAGCTGCACATGCTGGATGACGCCCACCATGGAGTTCCTAAAGGAGGCAAAATTACCGGAAGATGAATCAACGGCTCGTCGAATCTCGAGGAAATCTGCTAGGTACGCTATCATAGACGGACAGCTTTACCGCAAGTCTTTCAATCGCCCTTGGATGAAGTGCGTCTCGCTGGAAGAAGGGAACTACGTTTTGAGAGAACTCCACGAGGGGATTTGTGGGTCACATCAGGCCACCCTGACCACAGTCAGTAGAGCAATGCTCATGGGATACTTCTGGGAAACAATGAAAGAAGACGCAGAGGCCTACATCTATGCTTGTCACCAGTGCCAGGTACACGCCAAGAGAACCAGCCAACCTCCGGCAAAACAACAGCCCATCCTAACGGCTTGGCCATTTTCGACATGGGGGATCGACCTTGTGGGCCCGATGCCAGAAGCAAGCAGACAGAGGAAGTGGATAATTGTTGCGGTTGATCACTTCACCAAATGGGTGGAAGCAGAAGCTCTCTCTACCATCACCCCTAAGAAAGTGATGACTTTTGTGAAGGAATACATCCTAGGAAGATTCGGCATACCGAATACCATCATCACGGATAATGGGACTCAATTCACCTCTAGAAAATTCAAAGAATTCTGCGAAAGCTTCCACATCACACATAGGTGTAGCTCGGTTGCCCACCCGCAGAGTAATGGCATGACAGAGGTTACCAACCGCACCTTATGCGACGGCATCAAGAAAAGGTTGGAGGGGCACAAGGGAGCATGGGCTGATGAACTTAACAGTGTACTATGGGCATACAAAACCACCCCAAGACGGGCCATAGGGGAAACACCCTTCGCCCTAACGTACGATACCGAAGCAGTGATCCCGGTGGAAATAGGCTCTCCTAGTGACCGGGTGACTTATTACAGTGAAGCTCAGAACGACATCAACCTGTGCTTTCACTTGGACTCACTGGAGGAAAGAAAGGAGAGGGCCTTTGTCCTCATGGCGGCATACAAAAATAAAATCACTCAGTACCATGACAAGAAAGTAAAGGTGGTAGCCTTCCAGCCGGGAGACCTTGTACTGCGAGACACGGAGGCCTCACAAGCTAGAGAAGGTAAAGGAAAACTAGCTGTCAAATAAGAGGGACCGTACCGGATCAATAAGGCTCTAGGACAGACCACGTACAAACTATGCCACATGGACGGAAGAGACATTCCATGCACATGGAACTCAAGAGCACTCAGGAAGTACTACCAGTAAAGCACGTTGCACTCTTTTTCCCTCGGCAGCGGTTTTTTCCCACAGGGTTTTCCCTGCTAAGGTTTTTAACGAGGCAACTATAGCTATAGTGCTGTAACTTCATACTTAATGGAAATTTGCTTTCGAATACATCTCTTTTATGCTTAAACCATTTTTTATTCGCTTTCGAATATTTATATGCTTGACCTTTTTATTCGCTTTCGATAAAATTGAAGTCCTGGCTAAACATTCGATTCCGAATGACAATTTAAACCCAGCTTGAAATAGCAGCCATAAGCAGATTCGTTTACGAACTCATTTGATGTCTACATCAAGTTTGCATTCAAACACCAAAGAACCGAAAGAAAAACAAAACCGCATCGCAAAAAATTTATCGTTTCATTAAATGCCCATGACGGGAAATGTTTACATTTACACAAGAATCTTCCATCCTAGTCTGATCCTCGGACCGCTGAGCTGATCCCTCTTCAGGCACTGAGGCGGCAGGAGGGACATCCTCTTCCTCATTAGGGAGATCGGCTTCATCAGGAAAGTCCACTTCTATGTCGCCAAAAGCAATATCAGGGTGAACTTCAGAGCACTTCTGAAGGATGCGGTCCCCATACAACAGGGCAAGACGCCCGTAGGTAAAGGTCCTTTCCTTCAGTGTCTCCTCCGCCGCCAACCGGTCACTTTCACGGGACTTCCACTCCTGCTCAAGGGCCACTTCGGCTAGTTCAAGAGAGCACTTAAGGGGGCCAGCCAGACTAGCATCCTTGCCAAACTTAGAGATTAAGATATCCCGTATCGGGCTGTCGGTGTCCACCAGACCAGAAAAGTCAGGCACTACCTCCTGCGAAATAAGAAGTGAGCACAACCCAATGTCACCTAAACAAGGAGAAAAAACGAGAAGAACATACCACTCGGGTCTTCTTCCCTTTGTCCGATCCAGATGCGAGAACGCCGGGCCTCTTCTTATTTCCAGGAGCAGGCTCCACACTCCCGCTGGGAATAGTGGCAGGATCTTGACCAGTAGAAGCGATGGCTGGGACCGGTGCAGGTGCGGCAGTTGACGCCTTCGATCCGCTCCTTCGGGCATGCAAGGCTACAATAGTATCAGCAAGTGACATCCCTGCCACAGAGGGAAAATACAAAAATAAGTAAATAAATACCTCGGCCCTCTAAGGGATCATTAAAGAACACAGGAAGACCGGTCCGGTCATCAAGCGCTGCCAGTGGCAACCCTTGGCGGTAAGCCCTTGTGGCATACTGAAGCTTCCAGTACTGAGTCGGAACCGCCGTCAGCAGATCCAGGTGGGCCTGTTCCTGGGGTGAGAGCTTATCTTTCTCCCTCCGCATCTCGCCTGTCGACCGGAAAGACCAGGAGGTGGGGAAAGTAGGAACATTTTCCTTCAACTTTATGAAGAAAAATAAACCCTTGAATCCCTTAACCGAGGAGGTGCGACTAGAAAAAAACCGGAAGAGAGGCCCTTTAGCCATGGTGAGATGGTCACTGTTGCTGTTTCGGAGAACAGGAGTGGCAATGTGCCGGAAGAGGGCACCGGTCAGTTGGATGCTGAGGTTACAGCATAGCCAATACGTGGCGCACACATCTTCCATCATATTCGGGTGCAGCTGGACCGGACACACCCCGTACCGGTTCAAGGCAGAACAGATCCCCTCTGGAAGGGGGTAGGTGAACCCGCCTACTACATGGTGGAGATAGATGGAGAAATAGCCAGGCGGGGGAAGGTGAACCCTTTGGCTGGAAGAAGGGATGAGGCACTCACAGGCTCCTAACCAGGGGTAGTCAGAAGCCAACTGATTTATCTCACGGAAGGCGATGGAAGAGGCCATTTCTGATATCCTAGGGGTAAGGGTTCTCCCTAAGACACTCCTAGCCACCTGAGAGGACTCAGGGAGGTAGACTGGTGCACTGGTCTCTCCGGCAGAGCGAGTTCTCTCAGAAGACTCCGACATAGAAAGCCTGGCGGCGTCAGAATCCACCTCCACAGAAGGGGATATAGGGCAGGGAGCAATGCTAGAAGTCCATGAATAACTCGAAGAACCCATAACTCTAACCAACAAACAAGCAGTTCTTCACCCTAGAACTAAGAGCAGGGAATAGAAGAAAAACAGAAAAGTAGCAGGAGAAGGAAGAGAGCACTTACTGGTTTTAAGAAGTGCGAATGCTAAGAACACAGAATGATTAAGCTCCCCTGAACAGATTCGGATTAAGCTTCCTTAATCCGAGGAGAGATCCTAGGAGAAGAGGTGGTGTCCAATTAGGAATCCACCCCCCGTGTTTTACTAGGACAGGAACACCACCCACGTGGACACAGGAGGATTGATCCGAAAGATTGGTAAGCTCTTCCAATACCAATCCAACTCTACCATCCCTCCTATAAAAGGAGGGTGTTCTGTATGAGGTAAAGATTCATTCAATTCTACTCTCAATTCTTTTAAAAGTACTCTTAACACACAGAAGCATACTGACTTAGGCATCGGAGTATACCCCAGAGGTTACCGGTGTCTCACCATTTCTATCTTGTAGGAGCAGTATTGGATCCGGTCAGAGTAGCAACCCGGACCCGGATCATCCAGAGGATTTTATTGAATCCATCAGGTGGTCAAGGCTTTTAGCTGTTGTTCAAGGGCTTCCATGGTTTTCAAGGTTTTCTGGGTAGCAGCACGGGGTTTCTTTACCATTCCAGAGTGAAATGGCTGGAGGAACGACGAGCTCTGACACCAAATGTCAGAACTAAGTTCTGATTTTGATTTAAGCAGAAGAAAAAAGGGAAGGAGAAGAGATTAGGGAAGAAGAAGAAGAAGTTTTAGAGAGGAAAGGAGATAACAGATTAATACTCTTCATTGCTCTCCCTTGAAGGAATTGATTACATAAATATTGAGGCCCTAATGGTTTATATGGACAGCTGGTATAACAACGTCACTACAGCCAAAATAGCAAAACAGACTCTCTAACAAACAAACAGAAACAGCCTTTACAGCTATAGGGAATAATCAACAATAAATCAAAAACATTCTCTAATGATTTCTACCTGCACTCGCTTATACGTAACACTGCACCACAAAGTATCTAACTGCAGTTCATGTCCTATCCACAATATACAAAATTATTAATGCAAAAAGAATAATTGAGTAAACTAGAGCACATTATTGCACTGCGTCTAAGAATGTCCAATAATGTCATTAGACTTGTGCAAACGACCCGCGGCTCGCAAAGCCCGCCCAAACCTGCCCATTCTGGGTTGGGCTTGGACATACATAATTTACTTTAAGCCCGGCCTGGCCCGAACCCGTAGAAGCCTGAGTTAATGATGGGTTGGGCTTGGGAATAACTATAAGACCCATGATTGGCCCGGCCCGGCCTGGATAATTTTATAATATATACTTTTATATTTTTATTTATATAATTATATACTAAATATTTAATTTGAACCATTGAAAAACTTATAGAAGATCTTGACCATTATAATTTCTCTATGAATACTATCTGTAAATTAAATTTGTCTATGAATACTATTTGTAAATTAAATTTGTTTAAAATAAGTTATATTAGAAAAATATAAACATTTATTTGATGGGCTGGTTGGGCTGGGCTTGGGAATGAGGTTCAATTGCCCGGCCCAGCCCGGCCCGAGCCCGACGTAAAATTAGTGCCGGTTGAGCTGGGCTTGGATAAGAGATTTTTATATCAAACCCGATGTAGCCCGAACCCGGCCCAGCCCGACCTATGAACAGGTCTAAATGTCATACAGTATTTAGTTTAACCCCAGTAGCAGCAAGCTTGTTATTTAGTTTTATGTGTGATGACACATATTATATCTATGCTCAATAAAAAAAAATAATTAATTCACCAGAACATAAATGAAACACATACTTATCACAGATGTGAAAGAAACTTCAACAGGTCATCAAATTTCAGTCAGTGCATACTGTAAAGATTTCATTTTAGACAATTTTAAAAAAAAAAAAAATTTATATAGTAACTGGAAACCCAACAGTAGGACTTCAAACACTTTGTAAAGCGTCAAATATGTAAATAATTGCCAATGCAGCTCTTTCAAATTTTTGGAATCCTTTAGGATAGGTTCACAGATTTTTCAGAATGTTATCTTTCTTTCCTAAGACATCTACAACCATAGCTACTGTAGATTTATCAGCTGTAAAATCATGATCAAGCATTTCACGAATAAGTTCTATTGCCTTGGACTGATTCTTGTGCTGGAGAAATCCTCTAATAATCATATTGTAAGAGCAACTATCGGGTGAGCAGCCATTTTTTTCCATTTCCCTAAAGACATCATATGCTTCATCGAGTAATCCTTCTCTGCAAAGTCCACTTATCATTATTGTATATACATGAACATCAGATCGCAACCCTTTAACAAAAAGCATCGAAAACAATTTCTTTGCATCATTGAGTCTTCCAGCTTTGCACAACCCGTCCATTAGAATAGCACATATAAATATGTTAGGCTTCAACTTTCTTATCCGTATTTCACGTAATAAGCTAAGGCAATATGAAAATGCTTATGCTCACAAAAAGCATGCAACAAAGCTGAGTAATCAACTATGTTTGGAACATAGCCACTTGCACACAAGTCTTTAAAAAGCTTCATGGCTTCCCCAGGGCTTCGAGTATGGCATACACCACGTATAAGAGCTATAAGTATAATTGTCAGGAGTTAAACCTTTACAAATCATTTCATCAAGAAGTTGCTCTACCTCTTCTATCATTTTCCATTTACCATACCAGTTAACCAATATGCTATAAGTATAAATATTAGGATCACAATTCTTTCTTGTCATCACATTAAACACTTTCCTAGCTTGATTCATCCGCCTATCCATACAAAATCCATCTATCAATGAAGTGTAAGTAATAACATTCGGCTCTATACCTTGTTGAATCATTGTTCCGACCACGCATCGAGCCTTATCCACCATTCCTTCCTTAGCTAATTAATCAACTAAAATACTGAAGATGACTACATTTGGTGCAATATTACGATCCAACATTTCATTTTATAATGCTGAATCTTTCTTCCATTGTCCAAAAAAGCATGCACTATGAACTAAAGAAGTATATGTTGGGATTTTTCATCGGAAATCACCCGATAAAAGCGGAAGAACGCGATGATTTCCTCAAGTCCGTGCCCAGGAGCAATTGAAATGGAAATTGTAAAACAAAAATTTAACAGAAAGAGATAATTCTCTTACCCGGAATATCTCTTTCAGAGATGGATGAAGACTGCAGGAATCAATGCAGAATCCCTCCTCGTTCACGTACACGAACGCCTAACGAACACGACCCGTGCTAGCATCGAAAAAAAAACGAACTATGGAGAGGGGAGGCTAGTCAATTTCAGCTATGGTGTGATCTCCATATGTTGGCCGAAATTCCCACGGTTAAAAACCCTGGGTTGGCCGAATTCCCCAAGGGAATTAGGGCCCAGCTTGGCTCAACCATTTTGTGTGGGCTTTCTTCTTTTAATTTAGGCCAAATCTTATTTTAATTAATCTGGTTTAAATTAATTTCAAGCCCAACTTTAATATACCCATGTATTTAATATATTACACCAAGTAATATATTATTTACATTTAAATTAAAATTGGTTTGAGCAATTAATTTAATCCATCAAATTAAAATTAGATCTTCACAAAATAAAATCATATGTAAACCTATACATATGAATATTTCCACCTAGGAAATAATTTCATAATTAATCCAATTAATTATGAAGAGCCAATTAAATATATTAATTTTATTATTAGGATCAATCCAATTGATCTTTATAATATAATTAATATATATATATATATATATATATATATCTCTCTCCAGAGTGTATACTCTAAGCATACATGTGATTCCTTAAGTCGGTGTTCAGTCGCTCAATGTGTACGAACCCGTGGGCCCATCTTTATGTTGGCAGCGGGCCTTTGGCCCACAGATTGCAGTTGGGCTCTAGTAAGCCACTGCAGCCCCCAATTAAGATGGAGATGGCGGTCTAACTGTTATCATAACCCTGTAGTTTAAACTTGTACATCCCATGTCATTGATGTCGGTGTCCTACACAGAGGCATGGATTGATCACCCTCTTTTGTGTCGGACATTAACTTGATCCCCAAATGCACGGAAGCTCACAAACAAGTTCCCACTTGTTTGGGTGTGGCCACACTCTTATCAGTCACATTCATCAAGAGGCCGGTGATATCTTCCCAGTGGACTACTGAGTGACAAATCCCTTCTGCATATCCATAGCATTATCATGCTATGTGACATACCCGAAAGTACCCATACTTGGCACCCTATTACAGGCCCTTTAGGCGTACCCCTAAGTATGTGACCTCACATGTAACACCATCATATGGTCAGGTCAAAGGATCCATACAAGTACTACACGAGAATCACTTGTGATACTATACCATGTGGATTTCTCGTTATGTGGATCTATCCAGTACCATGCCCCTTATGCATGTACCCATTAACTTGGTTGACATTCCATGTCCAATGACCGGTAAGACACCGCCATACAACCAGGCTAATGATAGTCTCTTGTTCCATTCATTCCCATGACTGGAACATACTACGGATCTATTTATGGTCATATCGTTTACCCTATCCATGGTCTTACTGCCAAGTGCATGACACTGGTCATCATGGATATGGATATGTCCATTGGATACTTCATTTAATATATTGCACAAGATAAATATAATAAATGAATTAATGCCTTTTTTAATAACACAAATAAGTATAATACATGAATCCAATTAATGTATGATACAAATACAAGGACCAATGCATCGGGACTAGGGCATATCCAACAGTATAAGTGACAACATCGGGTAAAATTCCTTTGCTGTTAATTTTTGAAAAGAGATCAAACGTTTCCTTAACCTGACCATACTTGCACAGGCTATCAATGATAGAATTATAGGTCACTAAATTAGGCTCACAACCCTTCTCAGCTATCTTTTCAAGCAAACCAAATGCCACATTGAATTTACCCATTTTAGATAGACAATTGACAATCACATTATATGTATATGTATCAGGTTCATATCCTATAGCAACTATCTTGTCGAAAAGATTGATAGCTTCTAGAATGTTACCCTGTCTACATAACCCATTAATCAAGATAGTAAAGGTTAAGATGCTAGGCACCAAACCAAGCTTGAATGTTTTCCCCAAAACAGCGAATCCAAAATCCACACGGAGCAAGTGGCAGAAGCAATTAATCAAAATAGTAGCAGTATAAATATTGGGTGAAATTCCCAACAATTCCATTTGCTTGGAGAAAGAAATGACAGTCTGATAATGTTTCATTCTAACTAATGCAGATAGCAATTCAGAGAATTGAAGAAGAGAAGGGGGAGGATTCATACGAAGCATATGGTTAAAGGAAGAAATGGCATCATGAAAAGTGTATTGGGATTGAGATCTCCCCAATTTGGAAGCGGTGGAATTAGAAGGAGAATGAAGAAGAGAAAATGAATTAGCAGAAATAGCCATTACCTGATGATGATGATGAGATGGAAATGAAGTGGGAAGGCGTCTGGTGCTCATTCTTAGCATCATCGTGGATCCAATTTTAGGGTTTAGAAAATTGAAGACTGTGAATTGAAGGACAAGGGGAAGGAGATGAATTGAGCTAATTCTTCCACTTGCTGTCGAATTGTGTCCGAGAAAAAAGTTGGAGGAGATCGGATGGGCTTCTCATTTGGGCTCGTATACCATTTGGAGAAAATTAGCCCATAGTTTTTTAGATTGGTAAATAAATATAAAAAGGTTTTCTATTTTTATATTATAGAGTTCTTAAATTTTGATGGTTTTGGACATTTTCGAACAAATACTTTTATTAAATTACATTTATGGTATAATTGGTAAATAGGTTATATTTATTCAATATCTCTTATACGTAATCTAACTCCACTCTCCAACAAAACTCTCTATCCCTTATCCACTATTTTTCTCTCTTCTTTTATCATTAAAAACTAATTTTTCATTTATTTATTTATTTATCCGTTCTTTTTTTTATCATTCAGTTAGTTTTACAAAAATTGCTGTTTTACAAAAATTGCTAAGTTATATATTTAAAAAAACGCTCTAATTTTAGCCATAAAAAAAAAAGAAACACAAATAAATTAAGTCTTGCTCATGCAAAAAAAGTATTTGAAAGTCACTTAAATTAGAAATTTCAATTTCAAGTTTAGTATACACAAATAAAGAAAAAAGAAAAAAAAAACTTAAAAAACACATGAATAATCTTGAATGGGATTCTAACATAATTAAAATAATAACTTTTTGTTTAATTACATCCTTCACCCTCTTTAACCTTTTCATATTACAACTACATACCCATTTTCTTTTAAGTTTTATTTATATGCTTCTTTCCCCTTCCATAGACTTTATCCTATTGCTTACTTTTCTCTCTGTGCTTTTATAATTTTGATTTAATTTTGTATTTATTTTTCAATTTGTTCATTTTTTCGTCATATTACTTTATAAAATCTTTTCCGTTTTTCATTTTCTATTCAAAATGAAATCTATATGTATATAATTTTTTCTAGAAATAAAAAAAGGAACCCATGCTATATAATATATGTAAAATAAATATGTTCATCACAAGGACTGTGTTGAACCTAATCGCGCATTACTAGAAATGTAAGCCCAAGCCTAGCCCAATCTGTCAAACAATTTTGCAGGGCCGGCTTGGACTTTAAAATAAATGATAAACAGTTTATTAAAATCAGATATGATTTTTATGCATTCTATTTTTCCAGAAAACAACCTGCTCGTTAACACTATTTCATTTAGCTAGGTAGTGTTTCAGTTTCATACATACATTTTAGTAAGCATTCAAAAAATCTCTCGCAATATATGAACCACAATATAGAATAAACAAGTTCGATAAAGGCATGTGTTTCACTACAACAAGACAGGAACTCAAATTTATAAGCTAAATCATACATAGAATACAATCGATCAAACATCACGACACTAATCATAAAAGTTGAAGGCAATAGGACATGGACGATCTAAGATAAAACGACTCATATGGGAATAAATTTATGCAACCTTGAAGCTCATTTTCTGAATATTCAATATACAGCTTGAAGAATTTGACGTGGAAACGTCTGTCCAGACCTACAGTCAATTATTAGGAACTAACAGTAAGATTAACAGACACCATTTGTTGCAGAAAACACCATTTCAAAGCTGTGCAGAAACAGGGTTTTCATTTTCAGGAAAATCAGAGACAAGCTGAGAGTAATACACAACGCGAAAACTTTGATCTTCGTTAGCTGCACTACAAAGTATCTAACTGCAGTTCATGTCCTATTCACAATATATAAAATTATCGATGCAAAATAATAATTGAGTAAACTAGAGCACATTATTGCACTGCATCCAAGAATGTCCAATAACGTCATACAGTATTTAGTTTAACCCCAGTGGAAGCAAGCATGTTATTTAGTTTTATGTGTGATGACAAATTATATCTATGCTCAATAATCAAAAAAATTAATTCACCAGAACATAAATGAAACACATACTTATCAAGGATGTGAAAGAAACTTCAACAAGTCATCAAATTTCTGTCACTGCATATAGTAAAGGTTTCATTTTTACCAATTAAAAAAAAAAATCTAAAAGAAAAGAAAAAAAATTCTCAAAGTAACTAAAAACCCAGCAGTAAGACTTCAAACACTTTGTAAAGCGTCAAATATGAAAATAATTGCCAATGCAGCTCTTTCAAATTTTTGGAATCCTTTAGGATAGGTTCACAGATTTTTCAGAGCGTTATCTTTCTGGCCTAACAAATCTACAACCATAGCTACTGTAGAGTTATCAGCTGCAAAATCATGATCACGCATTTCACGAATAAGTTCTATTGCCTTGGACTGATTCTTGTGCTGGAGAAATCCTTTAATAATCACATTGTAAGAGCAACTATCGGGTGAGCAGCCATTTTTTTCCATTTCCCTAAAGACACCATATGCTTCATCGAGTAATCCTTCTTTGCAAAGTCCACTTATCATTATTGTTTGTACATGAACATTAGGTTGCACACCTTTAACAGAAAGCATAGAAAACAATTTCTTCGCATCTTTGAGCCTCCCGGCTTTGCACAACCCGTCCATTAGAATAGCATATATAAATATGTTAGGCTTCAACTTTCTCATCTTCATTTCATGCAATAAGCCTAAGGCAATATCAAATTGCTTATGCTCACAAAAGGCATGCAACAAAGCTGAGTAATCAACTATGTCTGGAACATAGCCACTCACACACAAATCTTTAAAAAGCTTCATGGCTTCCCCAGGGTTTCGAGTATGGCATACGCCACGTATAAGAGCATTATAAGTATAATTGTCAGGAGTTAAACCTTTACAAATCATTTCATCGAGAAGTTGCTTAGCCTCTTCTATCATTTTCCATTTACCATACCAGTTAATCAATATGCTATAAGTATAAACATCAGGATAACAATTCTTTTTTGTCATCACATTAAACACTTTCCTAGCTTGATTCATCTGCCTATCCAAACCAAATCCATCTATCAATGAATTGTAAGTAATAATATTCGGCTCTATACCTTGTTGAATCATTGTTCCAACCACGCATCGAGCCTTATCCACCATTCCTTCCTTACATAATTCATCAACTAAAATACTGAAGGTGACTACATTTGGTGCAATATTTCGATCCAACATTTCATTGTATAATGCTGAAGCTTTATTCCATTGCCCCGAATAGCATGCTCCGTGAACTAAAGAAGTATAAGTGACAACATTGGGTAAAATTCCTTTGCTTTCAATTTTTGAAAACAGATCAAATGCTTCCTTAACCTGACCATACTTTGCACAGGCTATCCATGATAGAATTATAGGTCACTACATTAGGGTCACAACCCTTCTCAGCCATCTTTTCAAGCAAACCAAATGCAACATCGAATTTTCCCATTTTAGATAGACAATCAACAATCGCAGTATATGTATACGTATCAGGTTCGTATCCTGCGGCAACTATCTTGTCAAAAAGATTGACTGCTTCTAAAATGTTACCTTGTTTACATAACCCATTAATCAAGGTATTAAAAGTTACGATGCTAGGCACCAAACCAAGCTTGAGTGTTTTTCCCAAAACTGCAAATCCAAAATAGACACGGTGCAAGTGGCAGAAGCAATTAATCAGAATACTAGCAGAATAAACATCAGGTCTAATACCCACCAATTCCATCTGCTTGGAGAAAGAAATGACAGTATCGAAACGTTTCATTTTGACAAGTGCAGATAGTAATATGTTGAATCGAAAAACTGAAGGCGGTGGATTCATACGAAGCATATGGTTAAAGGAAGAAATGGCATCATGAAAGGTGAATTGGGATTGAGATCTCCCAAATTTGGAATCGGTGGAATAATAAGGAGAATGAAGAAGAGAAAATGAATTAGCAGAAATAGCCATTACCTGATAATGATGATGATGGGATGAAAATGAAGTGGGAAGGTGTCTGCTGCTCATCCTTAGCATCATCGTGGATCCAATTTTAGGGTTTAGAAAATTGAAGGCTGTGAATTGAAGAACAAGGGGAAGGAGATGAATTGAGATAATTCTTCCACTTCCTGTCGCAGTGTGTCCGAGTAAAAAGTTGAAGGAGGAGATCCGATGGGCTTCACATTTGGGCTCCCATACAATTTTGAGAAAATTACCCTTATGTTTATAGATCGGTAAATAAATATAATAGAATTCTTAAATTTTGACTTACTTATGATTTTGTGCATTTTAGAAAAAATATTTTTGTTAAATTACATTTATAGGTTATATTTATTCTATGTCTCTCCAATAAATTTCTCTATCTGTTCTCTCTCTTCTTTTATAATTAAAAACTAATTTTTCAGTTTTTTTTATCATTCAGTTTTAGAAAATTTTTTTATTCAACGCTCAAATTCACTTCTCAAAGGTCTCCCTATTTCCTCTTTCTTCTTTGGTTGTTTTATTGATGGATTTGTCTTAGCAACTCTTGACTATTCATCTCTAGGTTGAAAAAAATATGCTTGTTCTCTCTTGTTTAGCAATGGGTTTTTCTTCATTACTCATTTAGGCCTTCTCTGGTTTGAAATTTGTTAGTGGATTTGGTCTTTTTAAAATTGCCGATTTTCTTTTAAGTTTTACTTATACGCTTCTTTTCCCTTCCATAGACTCTATCTTATTACTTACTTTTTCCTCTTTGCTTTTATAATTTTCATAATTTCCTTTTTATAGATATTTTGAATTAATTAGAGCTTAAATTATGTGGGCTATTTGTATATTTCTAAAATTCAAAATTTAGTTTTTATATTTTATTTTTTATGGTGTAAATTTGTAAATATTTTGTTTAAGTTAGTTTTACAAAAATTGCTAAGTTATATATTTAAAAAAAAGCTCTAATTTTAGCCATCCCCCCCAAAAAGAAAAAAAAAAACTCGTGAATAATCTTGAATGGGATTCTAACATAACTAGAATAATACTTTTTTTTTTTTTATTGCATCTCTATTTTTTGAACTTTTTATATTACAACTACCATAGTTGTGAAAACCGGACCGGGTTCGACCGGAACCGGAGGTCAGACCGGTCGGTTTCTATCCGGTTTTCACTTTGGTCAACAACCGGTCAACGTTCGGTCAAACCGGCTGGTCGATCCGGAAAACCGTGAACCGGACCGGTTTTCCGGTTCGACCAGACTATTTTTTCAAAAAAAAATTATTTAAATATAAAACTTAAGTTATTATTTTTAGGTGTTTTTAATTAAAATAAAATATAGTTTGTATTTTTAAATTATTTTAAATTAAATTGATATTTAATTGTAACTATAAAAATTATATTTATAAATTGAGTTTTTTTAATTATTATATTGTGTTTGAAATGCTTAAACTTAAAGAATTATAATAAAAATATTCAAATTTTCATAAATTATAAATATAAAAATAAAAATATTTTAATATTTTAATATATTTATTAAATCCGGTTCGATTCCGGTTTATTCCGGTTTAATCCAAAATCCATGAATCCATCCCTTCACCGGTTCGATGACCGGTCCGGGTCTGAAAACCATGACAACTACATACCAATTTTCTTTTAAGTTCTACTTATACGCTTCTTGCCCCTTCCATAGACTCTATCCTATTGTTTACTTTTCTCTATTTGCTTTTATAATTTTGATTTAATTTCGTATTTATCTTTCAATTCATTCATTTTTTCGTCATGCCACTTTACAAAGTCTTTTTCGTTTTTCTTTTTCTCTTCAAAATGAAATCTATATGTACATAATTTTTTCTAGAAATAAAAAAAGCAACACATGCCTATATATATATATATATAAGCCCAAGCCTAGCCCAATCTGTCTAACATTTTTGTAGGGCCGGCACGGACTTTAAAATAAATGATAAACAGTTTAGTAAAATCAGATATGATTTGTATGCATTCTATTTTTCCAGAAAACAACCTGCTCATTACCACTATTTCATTTAGGTAGGTAGTATTTCAGTTTCATACATACATTTTAGTAAGCATTCAAAAAATCTCCTGCAAGAGAATAAACAAGTTCGATAAAGGCATGTGTTTCACTACAACAAGACAGGAACTCAATTTATAAGCTAAATCATACATAGAATAGAATCTATCAAACATCATGACACTAATTATAAAAGTTGAAGGCAATAGGACATGGACAATCTAAGATAAAACAACTCATATGGGAATAAATTTATGCTACCTTGAAGCTCATTTTCTGAATCTTCAATATACAGCTTGAAGAATTCGAAGCGGAAACGTCTGCCCAGACCTACAGTCAATTATTAGGAACTAACAGTAAGATTAACAGACACCATTTGTAGCAGAAAACACCATTTGGAAGCTGTGCGGAAACGGGATTTTCATTTCCAGGAAAATCAGAGACAAGCTGAGAGAATACACAACACGAAAACTTTGATCTTCGTTAGCTGCACTACAAAGTATCTAACTGCAGTTCATGTCCAATTCACAATATATAAAATTATCGACACAAAATAATAATTGAGTAAACTAGAGCACATTATTGCACTGCATCCAAGAATGTCCAATAATGTCATACAGTATTTAGTTTAACCCCAGTGGAAGCAAGCATGTTATTTAGTTTTATGTGTGATGACAAATTATATCTATGCTCAATAATCAAAAAAATTAATTCACCAGAACATAAATGAAACACATACTTATCAAGGATGTGAAAGAAACTTCAACAAGTCATCAAATTTCTGTCACTGCATATAGTAAAGGTTTCATTTTTAACAATTAAAAAAAAAAATCTAAAAGAAAAGAAAAAAAATTCTCAAAGTAACTAAAAACCCAGCAGTAAGACTTCAAACACTTTGTAAAGCGTCAAATATGAAAATAATTGCCAATTCAGCTCTTTCAAATTTTTGGAATCCTTTAGGATAGGTTCACAGATTTTTCAGAGCGTTATCTTTCTGGCCTAACAAATCTACAACCATAGCTACTGTAGAGTTATCAGCTGCAAAATCATGATCACGCATTTCACGAATAAGTTCTATTGCCTTGGACTGATTCTTGTGCTGGAGAAATCCTTTAATAATCACATTGTAAGAGCAACTACTGGGTGAGCAGCCATTTTTTTCCATTTCCCTAAAGACACCATATGCTTCATCGAATAATCCTTCTTTGCAAAGTCCACTTATCATTATTGTATATACATGAACATTAGGTTGCAAACCTTTAACAGAAAGCATAGAAAACAATTTCTTTGCATCATTGAGTCTTCCAGCTTTGCACAACCCGTCCATTAGAATAGCATATATAAATATGTTAGGCTTCAACTTTCTTATCTGCATTTCACGCAATAAGCCTAAGACAATATCAAAATGCTTATGCTCACAAAAAGCATGCAACAAATTTGAGTAACTAACAATGTCTGGAACATAACCACCCGCACACAAGTCTTTAAAAAGCTTCATGGCTTCCCCAGGGTTTCGAGTATGGCATACGCCACGTATAAGAGCATTATAAGTATAATTGTTAGGAGTTAAACCTTTACAAATCATTTCATCGAGAAGTTGCTCAGCTTCTTCTATCATTTTCCATTTACCATACCAGTTAATCAATATGTTATAAGTATAGACATCAGGATAACAATTCTTTCTTGTCATCACATTAAACACTTTCCTAGCTTGAGGCATCTGCCTATCCAAACCAAATCCATCTATCAATGAAGTGTAAGTAATAACATTCGGCTCTATACCTTGTTGAATCATTGTTCCGACCACACATCGAGCCTTATCCACCATTCCTTCCTTGCATAATTCATCAACTAAAATACTGAAGGTGACTACATTTGGTGCAATATTTCGATCCAACATTTCATTGTATAATGCTGAAGCTTTCTTCCATTGTCCCGAATAGCATGCTCCGTGAACTAAAGAAGTATAAGTGACAACATTGGGTAAAATTCCTTTGCTTTCAATTTTTGAAAAGAGATCAAATGCTTCCTTAACCTGACCATACTTGCACAGGCTATCCATGATAGCATTATAGGTCACTACATTAGGCTCACAACCCTTCTCAGCCATCTTTTCAAGCAAACCAAATGCCACGTCGAATTTACCCATTTTAGATAGACAATTAACAATCACAGTATATGTATACGTATCAGGTTCATATCCTATGGCAACTATCTTGTCGAAAAGATTGATAGCTTCTAGAATGTTACCCTGTCTACATAACACATTAATCAAGGTATTAAAAGTTACGATGCTAGGCACCAAACCAAGCTTGAGTGTTTTTCCCAAAACTGCAAATCCAAAATCGACACGGTGCAAGTGGCAGAAGCAATTAATCTGAATATTAGCAGAATAAACATCAGGACTAATACCCACCAATTCCATCTGCTTGGAGAAAGAAATGACAGTATCGAAACGCTTCATTTTGACAAGTGCAGATAGTAATTTGTTGAATCGAGAAAGAGAAGGGGGTGGATTCATACGAAGCATATGGTTAACGGAAGAAATGGCATCATGAAAGGTGCATTGGGATTGAGATCTCCCAAATTTGGAAGCAGTGGAATAATAAGGAGGATGAAGAAGAGAAAATGAATTAGCCATTACCTCATGATGATGATGGGATGAAAATGAAGTGGGAAGGTGTCTGCTGCTCATCCTTAGCCTCATCGTGGATCCAATTTTAGGGTTTAGAAAATTGAAGGCTGTGAATTGAAGAACAAGGGGAAGGAGATGAATCAAGATATTTCTTCCACTTCCTGTGGAACTGTGTCTGAGTAAAAAGTTGAAGGAGGAGATCGGATGGGCTTCACATTTGGGCTCGTTTGCAATTTAGAGAAAATTAATTTTGTAAATAAATTTGAAAGGGTTTTCCATTTTTACACTTAATTTTTGACCTAATTTTGCATTTTAGAACAAATGTTTTTATTAAATTATATTTATGGCATGATTTATAAATAGGTTATATTTATTCTATGTTTCTTATACATATTCTAACTCCACTCTCTAACAAATTTTGCTATCCCTTATCCACTAATTTTCTCCCTCTTCTTTTATAATTAAAAACTAATTTTTCATTTATTTATTTATCCGTTCGTTTCTTTATCGTTCAGTTTTAGAAAATTTTTTCCGTTTTCTTTTTTTTTTTTTTTTTTTTCTTTTTCTTTTTATCCATATTCATATTCAATGCTCAAATTCAATGGGTTTGTCTTAGCAACTCAATCGGTTTTTCTTCATTACTCATTGTTTTCTCCCCTAACATTTGGGCCTTATCTGGTTTGAAATTTGTTAGTGGATTTGGTCTTTAAAATTGCATTTTTTACAACGCAAAGCCAGAAATTTACAATTTTGAACTGCAAAAATGATTGACAAATTATTAACCAAATCTAATACTCACAATAAAATTTCTGTTCACAAAAAATGAAGCATGTTTATATGTAATACTATTTATTCTTCTAAAAAAAATTATTATATATATATGTGTGTGTGTGTGTGTGTGTGTGTGTGTGTGTGTGTGTGTGCAAATTTATAAATATAATAGAAATGAAAGTTAAGAATTTACCTTACAGCGCCTGAGCCTAAAACGCATTCAAAGCCCACCAAATATGCGAAGCCATTATAATTGGGGCCAGAAGCCCAATAACAAAAAATTAGTTACAAATCTGTACTTTGGGCTCTAAATATGGCCGAGCCCATCACCTCAGACCTTTATATTAAAACTACAACAATATATTCTTTTAATAAATAGTATCATTCTTAACTTTTTCTATTTTATTTTTATAATTTCATTTTTTTATATATTTTGAATTAATTGAAGCTTAAATTATGTGGGATATTTGTATATTTTTAAAATTCAAAATTTAGTTTTTATATTTTATTTTTCATGCTGTAAATTTGTAAATATTCTGTTTAAGTTAGTTTTACAAAAATTGCTAAGTTATATATTTAAAAAAAAAAGCTCTAATTTTAGCCATCCCATAATCAAAAAAAAAAAAAAAAAAAAAAACCACACAAATTAAGTCTTGCTTGTGTAAAAAAGTATTTAAGAGTCACTTGAATTGGAAATTTCTATTTCAAGTTTTAGTATACACAACAAATTTTTTCAAGAAAAAAAAAAAAAAAAAAAAAAAAAAAAAAAAACGTGAACAATCTTGAATGGGATTCTTACATAACTAATAACAACTTTTTTTTTAGGGTAAATAATTTTAACCTCCCTGTGTTTTACGTATCTAATTTGTATCTCCCTGTATTTTGCATCCATCACACTATAACCTCCCTCTATTTATTAATGTTTGATTTTCTATCAAAATTATTAACGTGATATAAGTTTACGGACTAATATCATCTCTTAAAATGTTCTACATTCAAGTTTTTCTTAATTATACCATTTTAATACATTTTTCTATGTAATCACAATTTAAAGGGTATACAAAAAGTCTTATAAGAAGTTTTTTAAAAAAAAATTGTAACAAAGAACCTCACAAAATCAATATTAGATAGAAGACAAGGCTAATCTTAATCACAAATCTTAACAACATTAACAATTTTGAAAAAAAATGTTTAATAAGAATCAAAGGAGGTAATAATGTGATAAAGACAAATTTTAGGGATGTATAAATTAGATATGTAAAACACAGGGAGGTATTAGTGTATTTGATCAAACCTCAGGGAGGTAATAATTATTTACCCTTTTTTTTATTACATCTTTCACCCTCTACAGAAAATTCACATCTTTATTTTTTAAACTTTTCATGTTACAACTATATACCCTTTTTTTTTTAAGTATTACTTGTACACTTATTTCCTCGTCCATAGACTCTATCCTATTGCTTACTTTTCTCTCTATGCTTTTATAATTTTGATTTAATTTCATATTTATCTTTCAATTCATTCATTTTTTCGTCATACTATTTTATAAAATCTTTTTTGTTTTTTATTTTCTCTTCGAAATGAGATCTATATGTATATAATTTTTTCTAGAAATTAAAAAAGCAACACATGCTATATATGTAAAATAAAGAGCATTTTACATAAATACATACTTTTTAGTACCATATAACATTTTTACCTTAAAAGGAAAAGTTTGCACAAATACATTAAAAACTTTTCAAAATTTCAAAAATACCTAAAAAAAGTATTGTTGCATTACGTGACTCATCCAGAATACATTCTCTACTTTATCTATATTTCTCTCTCATCTTTTTATAATTTTTAATCTCATTTTGCATTTATCTCTCAATCCATTTATTTTTTTGTCATGCGACTTTATAAAACTTTTTTTTTTTATCTTCGAAACAAGATCCATATGTATATACTTTTTCCGATTTTTTTTTTTTTTTGCACTAAGATATAACTAATTATACTTTTGTATCTTAATGTATAACTAAGGTATAATTAAAGTATAATTAAAGTATAGTCAATGAGTCAATGTAATAGTATATCTTAAGATATAACTAAGGTATAAACACTGTAATAGTGTATCTTAAGGTATAATTAAGGTATAACTAATGTATAATCAATGTAATAGTGTATATTAAGGTATAACTAATGTATAATTAATAAATAACTAAGGTATAATCCAATAATTTAAAAGACAATAATAATTGGTATTTTTTATGCACAATTATGGTAATTATACATTAGTTTTACCTTAATTATACCTTAAGATATATTATTACAATGATTTTACCTTAAGATACTCTATTACAATGATTATACCTTAGTTATACCTTAATTATATCTTAATTATACATTATTACGTTGATTATACCTTAGTTATATCTTAATTATACCTTAATTATACATTATTACATTGATTATACCTTAGTTATACTTTAAGATACAAAAGGTATAATGATTTATACTTCAGTGAAAAAAAATATTGGAAAAAATATATACACATGGATCTTGTTTCGAAGAGAAAAAAAAAACAAAAAAAAAACTTTTTAAAGTCGCGTGACAAAAAAATAAACGGATTGAGAGATAAATACGAAATTAGAAAAAACTTATGAAAAGATGAGAGATAAATGTGGACATACAAGACTTACGTATTTGAATAAATTTGAAAAGTTTGAAAGGAATAACTTATAAATTGAGAAAAGAGGTAATTTAATAATTATGAATAAAAAAAAGGTAGAAAAGTAATTTTAGAAGGTATTTTTTATAAATTCCCTAAAATAAAGGGAAATTGTCATATATACCCTGTTTTTTAGTTTACTTTTTTGCCATACCTTTCCCTATTCTCTTAATTACATTTTTCCCAAATTCTATTTCTTTAATACGGTTTTTTCTTTTTTTTAAAAAATTGTGAAATACCCAATCGCTTTAACATCAAAATCAACCACCCCCACTGATCAAAACAATCAAGCTGCAGCAGCAGCCGCCATTGAAAACGGCAACTTTGACACTGCTTTTGATTATTTAGCGGCTTTAACTTTCGATAATGAAGAGGATGACCCATTTGGTTTTTCCGATCTTGTGCAGCCTAAGAATAACAATGGATTGCAAGAATTGCACAATTCTTGTATCCCCTTTCTGCCTAACCCAACTGGTACTGAAGGTAAGAATAATAGTCCGGATTCCTCCATTTCTGATTTTGGTGCATTTTGTGGCCCAATTCAACCACTACTTTCACAGAGTCATTTTCTCCCACCGCCACCACCGACCACCGACCACCGCTGATTTTCTTTCAACTCATTTCAGCCAAAATCCGATTTGGGTTTGTGCTTTTCCTTATAAGAGTCCTTAATTAGCCCACTTTTTTTTTCTTTGCAGAGGGAATTTGAGGGTATTGCCAGCCATTTTCAAAATCATGAGCTCATTCGGCTGATACTGAAATATGATGAATCTCTTTCCCATTCCATATATGCAGCTTCTGACATGTTCATCATCCTATCTATCTTTGAGCCCTGTGGCCTCATACAGGTATATTTATTCTTTCTTTGCAAATGTTTTGAAGTGGAAAACAACCAGAGTAAACTATTCTCTTTAAATCAAATGATATCTAGAAGATATTTGGAAATAGCATCCAAGGGACTCGCTATAAACTGAAACATGCTATACATGAATTGATATGTAATATTTGAACTTGTTGGTGATCTAAATAATATATCCAACATACCCAATGATCGTTGATATGTTGAAGAGTGGTAGTCGTAGACTCCGGTGCATAGCATTGGATACACTTCAAACTGTGGTAGAGGAAAATGTTGATAATAAGGTTTTTATTGCTTTGGTGATATTGTTTGCTGTTATTGGTGTGGGTGCATTTGGTGCCTTGGTGTAATTCGCTTTACTGTGTTTTTCAGGCAATATTGGCTGAGGGTGATACTGTGCGCACAATAGTTAAGTTCCTGTCTCATGAACCATCCAAAGAAAGGGAGGTAGCTGTCTCATTACTGCACGAGCTTTCAAAATCTGAAGCCTAATGTGAAAAGATCGGTTCTATTAATGGAGCAATTCTTTTTTTGGTTGGAATGACAAGCAGTAAATCAGAAAATCTTGTAACGGTTGAAGTGGCTGAGAAAACTCTTGAAAATCTGGAAAAATGTAAGAACAATGTTAGGCAGATGGCTGAAATTGGCAGATTGCAGCCTCTTCTGAATCAGCTTCTGGAAGGTGTGGTGATACTTTACCCTTAACATTCTTGTTATTTAATTAACTTCATGATCGTGGTAGTCCTTGCTTCTTGAGTTAGTTTTAAGTAGTTAATCAATATTCTTTTACCTCGCATTCTGGTCTTTGAACTAAATCTATCTGGCTTACATAATAGAAATTGGAAATGACTTAAATGTAAGTTAAAGTACGAAAAAATTGTTGACTTGAGCTAAACAGTAGATCTACCTGTAACATTTGCATGATAATTCTTAAGTTTGATAGTTGGGAAGAGCAACAGGATTCAAATGTGAAAGGCTTTTGCCTCCACTGCCTCACGAAAGTCTAATGGAAATTTGTGTACATGACCTTTGATTTATTGCCCAAATATTAACTTCTGTGCCCAAATTTGTGTAATTTTGCAACATTAGTATTATCTTGTAATTTAGATTAGGTCCTTTTGTTCCTAATGTATTTATACACTTCTTATATACTATTATACATTGTTATACACTTCTTATACAATGTTATATGTTTATACACTTATTATACATTGTTATACACTGCTTATACATTATTATACACTGTTTATACATTATTATACAATGTTTATACACTTCTTATACACTACTTATACACTTCTTATACATTGTTATACACTGTTATACACTTCTTATACACTGCTTATACATTGTTATACCTGTATACACTTCTTATACACTGCTTATATACCATTTATACAGTTATTATACACTGCTTATACATTTTTTATACACTGCTTATACATTGTTTATACAGTACTTTTACACTGTTATATGTTTATACACTTATTATACATTATTATACACTGTTTAGACACTTCTTATACACTACTTATACACTTCTTATAGATTGTTATACACTGTTTATACACTGCTTATACATTGTTTATACACTACTTATATATTGTTATACATTATACACTTCTTATACAATGTTATATGTTTATACACTTATTATACATTATTTATACACTGTTTATACATTGTTTATACATTGTTTATACATTGTTTATGTATTATTTATACACTGTTATACGTTGTTTATACATTATTTATACACTACTTATACATTGTTATACACTCTTTATACACTGTTTATACATTGTTTATACATTATTTATACATTGTTTATACACTGTTTATACATTGTTATAGATTTTTTATACATTATTTATACATTGTTTATACATTATACACTGTTTATACATTGTTTATACATTTATTATACATTGTTATACACTGTTTATACATTATTTATACAATGTTTATACATTATTTATACACTATTATACATTGTTTATACATTGTTTATACATTATACACTGTTTATACTTTGTTTATACATTATTTATACACTATTATACATTGTTATACATTGTTTGTACACTTCTTATACACTGTTATACATTGTTTATACACTATTTATACATTGTTATACATTATACACTTCTTATACAATGTTATATGCTTATACACTTATTATACATTGTTTATACATTATTTATACAACGTTATACATTGTTTATACATTATTTATACGTTGTTTATACATTATATACTGTTTATACATTGTTTATACATTATTTATAATCTGTTATACATTGTTATACACTGTTTATACACTTCTTATACATTGTTATACATTATTATACACTTCTTATTTATTATTATACATAATTTATATATTGTTTATACACTTTATACATTGTTTATACACTGTTTATACACTCTTTATACATTGTTATACACTGTTTATACACTTGTTATACATTGTTATACCTTCTTATATATTATTATACATTGGTTATACATTGTTATACACTGTTTATACACTTAGTATACATTGTTATACTTTCTTTATACACTGCTTATACATTATTATACTCTATTTATATATTAAGATATACTATTACATTGATTATACCTTAATTATACCTTAAGATACACTATTCTAGTGATTATACCTTAGTTATTCCTTATTTATGCCTATTTATACCCAAAGATACATTATTATATTGATTATACGTTACTTATACATTAATTATACCTTAAGATACGCTATTACAGTGATTATACCTTTTTTATACCTTAATTATACCTTAAGATACACTATTACAGTAATTATACCTTAGTTATACCGTAATTATACCTTAAGATATACTATTACAGTAATTATACATTAGTTTTACCTTAATTATACCTTAGTTATACCTTAAGATACACTATTACATTGATTATACATTAGTTATACCTTAATTATACATTAAGATACACTATTACAGTGTTTATACCTTAGTTATACTTTAATTATACCTTAGTTATACATTAAGATACACAATTACAGTGATTATACTTTAATTATACCTTAGTTATACCTTAATATACAAAGGCATAATTAGTTATACTTTAGTGAAAAAAATATGTCGGAAAAAGTATATACATATGGACTTTGTTTCGAAGATAAAAATAAAATAAAAAAAACTTTCTAAAGTCATATGACAAAAAAATAAACGGATTGAGAGATAAATGCGAAATTAGATTAAAAATTATAAAAAGAGGAGAGAGAAACATTGACAAAATAGAGAAGGTATTTTGGAGATTTTAATTTGTGTTTTGTTGTTTACTTTATGCATGAATCACGTAAAAATGATAATTTTTGTTTTAGGTATTTTTGAAAATTTGAAAAGTTTTTAAGGTATTTATGCAAACTTTTTCTTTTGAGGTAAAAATGTTATATGGTGCCAAAAGTTATGTATTTATGTAAAATGCCCTAAAATAAATATGTTCATCAGGAAGACTATGTTGAACCTAATCAGGCCCAGCCCAATCTGTCAAACATTTTTGCAGAGCCCGGCTCGGACTTTAAAATAAATGATAAAATGTTTATTGCAATTAAAAAAAAAAAAAGTCAAAATTGAAGACTAATTGGACAAAAATTGTACAGTATACATTTTGTTCTCTCCCATATCAATCCAAAACAAAAATACTGAATTTTTTTTTGTTATATGTAAACAAAAGAATCATAAATCTACAATTGAATTCGGCAGATTACATATCTTGAATTCATCAAGGAATTTCGATTAAATTTAATAAGACAAGAAAGCAAAATTAAATTCATGAAAAAAAGCTTCAAAATAAACATACAAAATCATTCACCTGATAGAAAATCATGTCAGCTAATTCAAATTCCTGAAATCATATTACAAAAACAGTGAGATGAGTTTTATTTGCAATGAATCGAACTCAGATGCCCTTCTTCAAGAACTGATATCTGCATCAGCACTCCAAAATAAAAGCCAAATACCAGCACAGAAAGCTTCAAATGAGCACAAACTATAAAAACTAATATACAGAGGAAAGAATCAAACAAGTATGAAGATCAATATTAAATCATACATAAATGGAACCCCAGCAGGACAATACGATACAAGTTGTGACTCAATTGGAGACCATGGAACTTACCTTCAAAAGTTACTTGTTAACATTTTATTTAATTACAGCAATTCTAAACCCAAGTCCTAGCGTCTCAGAACACCAAATGCGGACTTCTTTCACAGTAGATAAGAACTAACCACAAGCTAAAGAGTCCATTGAAAACAGTACTAACCACAGGATCCGTAACAGATCTTTCGAAGCCTTATTGTGTCAGAGAGATGAGAGCATGTTAAAGTAGATAGGAACTCAGATATAACTCAATATAAACAATATTGCAATTTATATATAATCGTAAAATCAGATATGATTTTTATGCATTCTATTTTTCCAGAAAACAACCTGCTCATTAATACTATTTCATTTAGCTAGGTAGTATTTCAGTTTCATACAAACATTTTAGTAAGCATTCAAAAAATCTCTTGCAATATATTAACCACAATATAGAATAAACAAGTTTGATAAAGGCATGTGTTTCACTACAACAAGACAGGAACTCAAATTTATAAGCTAAATCATACATAGAATAGAATCGATCAAACATCACGACACTAATCATAAAAGTTGAAGGCAATAGGACATGGACGATCTAAGATAAAACGACTCATATGGGAATAAATTTATGCTACCTTGAAGCTCAGTTTCTGAATCTTCAATATACAGCTTGAAGAATTCGACACCGACATGTCTGCCCAGACCTGTAGTCAATTATTAGGCACTAACAGTAGGATTAGCAGACACCATTTGTTGCAGAAAACACCATTTGGAAGCTGAACAGAAACAGGGTTTTCATTTTCAGGAAAATCGGAGACAAGCTGAGAGAATACACAAAGCGAAAACTTTGATCTTCATTAGCTGCACTACAAAGTATCTAACTGCAGTTCATGTCCTATTCACAATAAATAAAATTATCGATGCAAAATAATAGAGTAAACTAGAGCACATTATTGCACTGCATCCAAGAATGTCCAATTATGTCATACGGTATTTAGTTTAACCCCAGTAGCAGCAAGCATGTTATTTAGTTTTATGTGTGATGACAAATTATACCTATGCTCAATAATAAAAAAAAAATTAATTCACCAGAACATAAATGAAACACATACTTATCAAGGATGCGAAAGAAACTTCAACAAGTCATCAAATTTCAGTCACTGCATATAGTAAAGGTTTCATTTTTAACAATTAAACAAAAAAACTAAAAGAAAAGAAAACAAATTCTCAAAGTAACTAAAAACCCAGCAGTAAGACTTCAAACACTTTGTAAAGCGTCAAATATGAAAAAAATTGCCAATGCAGCTCTTTCAAATTTTTGGAATCCTTTAGGATAGGTTCACAGATTTTTCAGAGTGTTTTCTTGCCTAACATATCCACAACCATAGCTACTGTAGAGTTATCAGCTGCAAAATCATGATCACGCATTTCACGAATAAGTTCTATTGCCTTGGACCAATTCTTGTGCTGGAGAAATCCTTTAATAATCACATTGTAAGAGCAACTATTGGGTGAGCAGCCGTTTTTTTCCATTTCCCTGAAGACATCATATGCTTCATCAAGTAATCCTTCTTTGCAAAGTCCACTTATCATTATTGTATATACATGAACATCAGGTCGCAACCCTTTAACAGAAAGCATCGAAAACAATTTCTTTGCATCATTGAGTCTTCCAGCTTTGCACAACCCGTCCATTAGAATACCATATATAAATATGTCAGGCTTCAACTTTCTCATCTGCATTTCATGTAGTAAGCCTAAGGCAAAATCAAAATGCTTATGCTCACAAAAGGCATGCAACAAAGCTGAGTAATCAACTATGTCTGGAACATAGCCACTTGCACACAAATCTTTAAAAAACTTCATGGCTTCCCCAGGGCTTCGAGTATGGCATACGCCACATATAAGAGCATTATAAGTATAATTGTCAGGAGTTAAACCTTTACAAATCATTTCATCAAGAAGTCGCTCTGCCTCTTCTATCATTTTTCCATTTACCATACCAGTTAAGTAATATGGTATAAGTATAAATATTAGGATCACAATTCTTTCTCGTCATCACATTAAACACTTTCCTAGCTTGATTCATCTGCCTATCCAAACCAAATCCATCTATCAATGAAGTGTAAGTAATAACATTCGGCTCTATACCTTGTTGAATCATTGTTCCGACCACAGATCGAGCCTTATCCACCATTCCTTCCTTACATAATTCATCAACTAAAATACTGAAGGTGACTACATTTGGTGCAATATTACGATCCAACATTTCATTGTATAATGCTGAACCTTTCTTCCACTGTCCCGAATAGCATGCACCGTGAACTAAAGAATTAAAAGTGATAACACTGGGTAAAATTCCTTTGCTGTCAATTTTTGAAAAGAGATCAAATGCTTCCTTAACCTGACCATACTTGCACAGGCTATCAATGATAGAATTATAGGTCACTATATCAGGCTCACAACCCTTCTCAGCCATCTTTTCAAGCAAACCAAATGCCACATTGAATTTACCCATTTTAGATAGACAATCAACAATCACAGTATATGTACGTGTATTAGGTTCGTATCCTGCGGAAACTATCTTGTCAAAAAGATTCACTGCTTCTAGAATGTTACCCTGTCTACATAACCCATTAATCAAGGTATTAAAGGTTACGATGCTAGGCACCAAACCAAGCTTGAATGTTTTCCCCAAAACAGCGAATCCAAAATCGACAGAGTGCAAGTGGCAGAAGCAATTAATCAGAATATTAGCAGTATAAATATCTGGTGAAATTCCCACCAATTCCATTTGCTTGGAGAAAGAAATGACAGTCTGATAATGTTTCATTCTAACTAATGCAGATAGCAATTCAGAGAATTGAAAAAGAGAAGGGGGTGGATTCATACGAAGCATATGGTTAAAGGAAGAAACGGCATCATGAAAAGTGTATTGGGATTTAGATCTCCCCAATTTGGAAGCGGTGGAATTAGAAGGAGAATGAAGAAGAGAAAATGAATTAGCAGAAATAGCCATTACCTCGTGATGATGACGATGATGATGATGATGAGATGAAAATGAAGTGAGAAGGCGTCTGGTGCTCATCCTTAGCATCATCGTGGATCTAATTTTAGGGCTTAAGAAAATTGAAGGCTGTGTGTGAAATTGGGGATGCAGAGAAATGAAATGAATTGGGAAATTTCTTCGACTTTCGAGCTTTGTGTCAGTGATGCTTTCCAGGTCTGGACGGTTATCAAACCGGTGTAGAAATTTATGGTATCGGATTAAGGGCCAGTTTGGTAGGGCTGTCAGGGAAAGGGCTGTCAGGGAAAGGGCTGTGTGGGAAAGCTGATAAGTGTTTGGTAATATTTTTATAGAAATAGCTTTATTCTGAAAAGCAGTTTGTGTGGTGTTTGGTAAAACTGCTTATGAAAGTGCTGTTAATATATAAAATTATATAAAAAGACATAAATGATATAAATTAATTTTTACTTAATTAAATTAATTAAATAATATTAGAAATTAATAATTTGTGTCACACAAATTAAATAAAAAAATTATTTTATTTATTTATTTGTCTATTATTAGGTATTAAAAATTTTTTTATTAATCTCCATATCACATACATATTGCAAAAAAAAAGACATTTATTTTAAAGATACTAATATAAAGTAATAATTTTTATACTAATCATCCATACATATATAATAAGTTAATCAAAAAATTGAAAAACACATGATTGTTGCTAATTTGTCTGTGCCATCAAAGAAAAAGCAATCTCATCACGAATAGAATCCATTTCTATAGTTCTACTATTACTAGGATTCTCCTCAAATAAAACATCACTGCTAACATCTTCAAAAATGTCTTGTGGTACAAAATCAGGACTCTCATCAAATCTTGTAAAAACCGGATCATTTAACGAATATCTTCGAATAAAATTATGCAATGCCATTGATGCAACAACAATATCCCTTTGGATTACAAATGGATACGTAGGCATATCTCTTAATATCTTCCATCTTTGCTTCCATACGCCAAAAGTCCTCTCGATACAACATCTAAGTGATGAATGTGCTTTATTAAAAGTTTCTTGATACCCTCTCGGTGGTTGACCACGTCTAAAATCTGGAAGATGATATCTTACCCCTTTATAAGGTTTAAGAAATCCATTAATTTGTGGATATCCAGCATCAACCAAGTAATATTTTCCTATAATTTCATTAAAAAAATAAAAATGTAATGTCAATATTTAGAACAATACAAATAACAAGATTATATACTGTAAGTAAATAATCACCTGGTGGTGGTTTTGAAAAATTTAGATTTGGATCATTAATAGCTCGATAGAAAATGCGTGTATCATGTGCTGTGCCCTCCCAACCTGCTAATACAAAGGTGAATTGCATATCGAAACTACATGCAGCCATGATATTTTGTGTTGGTATTCCTTTTCTACCAATAAAAGGTACTTGCTCAGCTAAACTCACATGTGCATGTACGTGAGTACCATCAATTGCTCCAATGCAATTCTGAAATAAATATAAATATAAATATATTACTAATAAAATAAATAAAAGAATGCGACGTATAACAAAGAATTCTATAAAAGAAAAACATATGAATTGTAATTTACCTTGAAATAGGGCATATATCTTTGATCATGGAGAATTTCTCTTGGGATATTAGAAAACTCAGGGTCTACCGGTTTTATCAAATCCTTTGCAAGTGAACATAATGCATGCAACACTTCTCTGAAAATTCGGCTAACAGTTTCTCCAGAATGTTGAAATCGTTCTTGAGTGTTTCTATTTGATGCACCTTGAGCTAATATGTATAAGCAAATGCATAATTTCTCAAGAATTGACATGTTCTTTGAAGACTTCAACCCATGATTTACTTCTAGAGTCGTACAAAGTAACAAAAGAGCATCTTTCTTCATTCGGAACATATTTAAACACCGCGTTTCATGACCCTCCATGAGTTCTCTTAACCATTTCAATCCAGTATGATATGAAACCATACAAGGATTTTTATGTATGTATAAATCATAATATAATCCAATAGCAGCAGTAGCAACAGCTGAAATTTGCGTAAATTCTTCTTCGTCATCACTTGACGAATTGTCTACTAGATCATTATTATCATCACCATCCATTCTAGTATGATTGTCCTAAAAAAATAAAATTAAACATCATCAACTACATAAAATGAATATAAATGTACCGAAATTACAAACTTCCATGTAAATCAAATAGTCAAATTACAAGCATCCTACATAAAATAGATACCGGCAAGAAATAATACAATAATATTCAATTAGATGGAAATTTTCCCTGGAAGACTTTGTATTGAAAATTCAACCATCCTACTTTTTCTTCAGGATTTGACATACTTAAATAACCTGCTGTTTTTGCCTTTTGCTCGAATAACATTGAAGCAAAAAAATACAATTCACTTCCACTTTCCAAACCAGGCAAAGCTTTCACATCTTCCATAAGTTCATTAATGCTAGGTGTATCATTTTTCTTTGACATTATAGTACTCCTACTTTCCACACTAGTAACCAACCTAGATATATCTTGTCTCAATTTTGCTGCACCACCCAATTTCTTCCTAACATTTTTTCCTTTACCACTAGTTGTTCCTTGTCCTATTTTTCTCTTGTTTCTATCTCTTGTTGATAAGTTGCCTATTTTTTCAGTGGTATTTTCTTCCATCAACTCATCTAAACTATCCTCCAAACCCTTATCAGTAGAATCACCACGCCCTCCATCAAGGTTACCTTCCTCGCTTACAACATGGACATTGTCATGAACTGGTTCATCAGCAATTGGTACAGTACTAGAAGGTGCCCAAGCATATTCTCCCATAGCCACGGTATCAGAAAACATGTAATCCAGTCTATCAACAAGGTCTGGCTCAAGACCTTCTTTTTGAAATTTTGCTGCAGCTGGCACAACCTAAAATCACCAAGTAGAAGGACAAAACTAATTAGTATACAGATTGATACACCTATCATACATATACATATAATATATATAAATTTATAAGTTACAGTAGGTTAACACAATTCAAGTGAAAAGTAGTTACTAACCTTTATTTTTTCATCCCACCATTCTTGTGGTGCAGCAATTGTGTGCCTTACAGGATCCCAGCCTAACCCTGTCTCTTTTCCTATTAACTCTTTCCAAATCTTCCACTCTTTTTTCAGTTGATCCCATTTATTTTTAAATATCTTTCTTTCATACGCGCATCCAGTTTTTGCATTGAAATTTGTAATAACATAAATCCAACCTTCTGCAGAGAAGTGAGTTCCAGGACGCATGCCCTTCTCAATTGCTTGGATACAAAGATCACAAAATATTAATATATTCTTCTTATTCCAAGTAGCTTTCACTGTCCTTTTGCTTGCAGTTTGACTTGCTTGGGCATCCATATTTCTACTATCTATATACTAATATACATTAAAATCCCTCTTATTGAATTGAAATTGCAGACAATTGAATTGATAGTAGAAAGCTCACTTCATATTGAATTGAAATTGCAGACAATTGGACAACTAGTTGACAAGGGAATAATTTGAGAGCAGCAAAAGTAAATACCTTCAGTCGAAAGTAAAGTGATGTACGGAATAAGAGAGCTCCCACTGCAAATGTTGTATTTCAATATCAAGTGAAAGCAGTACCTACACATAAGAGCCTCAGGACCTATTCAATATTGGTAGTAAATGTTAGAAAAACTACATTTTAGTTTTCTAATCAATATAGCTCCAAGACTCTACATTATATGGACTGGGTCATCTTTAGATGCCAAAGTGAATTATGAACAAACCAACTTTAATCTTTAAATTAAGGCATATATAATAATTAACACAGAATAAAATGAGAGGAAACAAGGACATAGGAATAACTGGACAAAAATAATCACTAACCAAGTGGAGCTGTAGCCTGTAGATAGTCAGTTTCTCGCGATGGCGGACAGGATGTATGTTCCAGGTAGATAAGCAATTAAGCAGAAGCTGGTAGAAGAAAAGCTGAACAGTTCACTACAGTAGCAGTTGTTGGATTCTGACTATTTTCTAATCTCCAACTCACGTTAGCAAGAAAGTGGAATCAGCCTTCTGATGGGTTAATTGATGTAGGCAGATTTCATTACCTTCAGTTCTCCGGCTGAGAAAAACACAATATTGTGGAAGGTCACACCATATATCCTAAGAAGCAAAATAAACAAATAAAACACAAATATAGCATTAACACGTAAAGAAGTCCACAGTGAACACAGAATCTGAATTAATGTTGCCAAAAATTAATGTTGCCTAGTATGCACCATCAGAATCTGAATTCAGAGCATCAGCTTTAAACCATGTTTTCCAATAAAATCCAGAATCAGTAATAAAAAGCAGAAGGGAAACATGTAATTGCTACCAAATCAAAGGATTCTGGGCATTGCTGTATTATAAACTAGCAACATCCAGAAACGACAGTGTACAAGAGGTCCAATAAATTAAATAATAGTAATTATAATTTAAAAAAACAATGCCATTGATGGAGCTTCAGCCTGATGAGAAGTAGTTAAAGGAAAGTAAAAAATGGATATTGTTAAGGAAAACATACAGAAAGAGGATTTAAGAGACTGCTTGCAACACCAACACAGATAATCAGTGAATTACTTCAGCCATGGTCGAGAATGATAAATAACCATCTAAACTGAGCCTTCAATTTTCATGAAATTCAATTCCAATAAAGAAATGTCACCTTGATGCAAGTACTACAACTTTGGAGTATCATAAGTAAAAATCCCAGATAGAGAGCATAATAACAGTTTCGGATCTGCAAGCTTCTCTTGATATTTGTAATAATTGTAAATAATTTGTTAAACATACATATGACTCGTGCACTAAGTGGCTCAATGAAAACCAAGCTTTTCAATCAAACAAGTTCAGAATTTCATTAAATGATGAGGGTTATACTTGATCCCTGGAGTAGGACAAAGAAAGGTTTCCAACTAGTCGATGAAGGAGGTCTAGGTTTAGCAGTAATTTGGTTAATCATCAAACCTACAAGCAATATTTGTAAACCAGAAATGGAAATGGAAAATAAGTCTCAGAATTCTTTTGGTGAAGAATTCAAAAAAAAAAAAAAAAAAAGAAAGAAAGAAAGAATCCTACACAAATACGAGATATATTAATCTTGCCTAGGATGGCTACAAGTTTTCAATCATCAAATATTCCCAGAACATAAATAGTAGCAACACTATATTTCAATTCAACAGAGTTGAAGATGAAAAAAAAAAATACAAGGCATAATTATCACCTAATGTAGCCTTGAAACAACATAGGTACATGAACTAGTGCTATTGGCATTAGCAGCATAGCCCTTCAGCTTCCAACTGAATACTAATGAATCTATTTCTGTGCTTAATTATTTCAAGCCCTAAACCAAAAACCATTACTCAATTTAAATACTCATCCACCAAATCAGTCTAAAGTGCATTTTCATTTACATTGTACGGAAGGAAACACAAATAAAACTCTAACTTATGTATCATCAAGTAGTTGATCACAAGGAATCAAAACCAAACAGATGACTTCCATTTTTTTTAATAGGTTCCTGGGGAAAGGTTGCGAACTAGAATTACCATAACATTGAACATTCAAAACATTAATGCAAGAGAAAAGAAGGTTAAATGGTACTTGCCTACAAAATATACCTGATTTCTGTATTACTTATAAAGTAGAACCATCAATAATACTTAACAGGAGAAAAAATCAAAAACAGAAAACAGTTCCAGTCATCCTCTGATGTAATTATGGAGGACAAAGTGCACATGTAAATATGCCGAAAGATGTTTAATAGAATACAAGCACACAAATGATGATAATGATAAATATGCTAATAAAGGAAGAAACTAAAAAATTTTGCATCATGACATCATATACACATGAAACAGAGCCTAGAATAGAGGCCTTTCAATGAAACAAAAATAATTCATAGCAAGATATGAATGTGTTGAGATCTAAACAACTAGGATAGACCTTGGTGCCATTCCATTTGGCCACTTGATATGAACCCTGGCATGCGAAATATCAATTAAGAAGTAATAATTCTTACAGGGCATTGTATGAAAAATAAGAAAGTCAATCCCAGCAAGAGAAAATTCCATTTATGATGAATTATCGGGACCTAAGAATTATTCAAAAACTGGTTGAAACATCAGATACCTCCCATTCTTATATGCAAATGAAAATAGCTAGCGGCTTCAAAAAACAATTCCCCGTTTCCCACAGTTTATGATTAGCTTAACATTGTTAGCATGAGACTAGAACCAAGACGCTCAATTAGGGATTCCCTGCATAAGAGGTATGTCATCAGCAGCAAATAGCACTATCCGAGCAACTGTAATATCTCGGTGTGAGCTCAAAACACACTGGACAAATAGGTTTGCATCACAGCTATGATTGATAAATCTGGTTACCGAAGTCAACTCCATCCACGCAAAACTCAAAAGCATTTTCACACAATAGAAGAAAACCGTTGAAAAAAGCATGGATCAAAGGCTCAATCTGGACAACAAAAGAGGGATGAAAAAAAGGTAACGAACCTGGATAAAAATCGGCCTCCCTTTGGCCCTTGATTGCAGAGAGCGATTGGCTTTGGATCGCGTTTATAGATCGCGTTTACCTGCTGGATAACATGCGCTTTCCTCTAAAAGCTTGGATTCTCAGCTTTGCAGGAAAGGAACGTTTTCTCCTTTCCGTGTTTTTTCCTTTCCCTCAAAGCCAGCTTACCAAACACAGAGATGTCTCCTTTCCTGGCTTTTGAAACGCAAAAGCTCCTTTCCCCAGTGCAAACCGCCCTCCCAAACGCCCCCTAAATCAAAATAAACCAAATCGTTCCGAATTTAAAAAATATATTAAAATATTATTTATATTTATAACATATAAAAATATCAACATTTTTATTATAATGTTTTAAACTTAAATATTTTAGATACAGTATGATTAAAAAAATTTCAATATTTAATTATAGCAATTAAATATCAATTTAATTTAAAATAATTAAGAAACTTAAATATAATAACCTTACTTCAAAATAAATTTTAAAAAAAAAGTATAATCAAACCAAAAAATTGGTTCGGTTTATAATTTTCGGTTTAATCAACCAGTCTAATCGAGCGTTGACCTTTTTTACCATAGCAAAAATAGGTTATAAACCGACCAATCGGTCCGGTCCACTTTTCACAACTATGGTCTCGGTTGAAAGAGTTGGAGGAGGAAATTCAATGGACTTCATATGTGGGTTTTCGATACAAGTAGTAGATAATGTAGCATCCAAATGATATTTCCCACAAATGAATTTGATAGAATTCAACCAAAACGATAACCGAAGAAAGAAAAGTGTTTTGTGTTACAAATTAAAATTTAAAGACAATTATGTTCCATTGCTGAAAATTGAAAGACCATGGATGTAATAACCCAATATAACTTCTATGATGGTGAAATATAAATACTTCATATTAGACCTGTTATTTGTTGAGCTTAATGAACTTACACCTAAAATGCTGGGTCTAACCTCGCTATGAATTTAGGCGGGTTCAAACTGTGTTGAGCTTAAAACTATAAGGAAATTATACACAATTATACACCTTTCAATTTTTTTCCCCTTTCAACCTGATATTTTTCCTTTCATTTCTAGATTTCTGCTATTACACTTTTATATACCTTTAGTTTTAGATTTAATTTAATATATATTTGTACTCATTTTTCCCTTTTCCCTTCCTCTCTCTTTCCCTTCCTCTAAAACGTGATTCCTATGCCTCTGCCCTAGCTTTTCATTCTCTTCTTCTTCAATCCGTTTCTCCTTCTCGTTTGCGATTCGTATCTATGTTGTTTCTTTGTTTCTTGTTCCCGGAGGCTAAAGCAATCAGCAATAGCTAGGTTGAGGCTTGGATCAACAGTAACCGCGCTTCCCTACTAGCTGACCTCTAATCGGTATCTCGACCTAACTTGATTGATCATCTCCTTACCATCCAAAATTTCATGCAGTTACCTAATCGGATATTTTTCTACCAACTTCAAATGAATGGCCGATGCATGTTTTGTGTTAGACTAAATACCTTTTTGTCTTTTAATTTTGACTAACTTAATTAATACCATACATGGTTTTGAAAACTAGTCCAAACCAACCGGCCTGACCAAGTTCAATCGGAATAGGAGACCAATCCGGTTAGTTTTTAACCGAGTTAATTGTTGTATGAAAACCGCTCAAAAACTGATAAATCAACTGGTCAGACCGGTGAACCAGCTGGTTTTATCAGTTGGCGGTTTTTTGGTAGCTAATTCTTTTAGCTACCAAAAAAAAAAAAAATTAATTCTTTTTATATTCCTATTTATATAACATAATGGAAGCCGAAAACACTACTAAGACATTTCAAAATTTATTAAATATTTAATATTAATTATTAATTATTAATATCATGTCTAATTTGAAATTATTATTTTTATTAATGGAAATTAGATTTTATTATATATGATAAATTAAAATGTCATATGTTATATACTATAAACTAAAAATATTCTAAATTTATATATATTTCAATCAATTTTGTGAACTCGGTTCAAACTCAATTGAACCCCAGTTCGATGGACCAACACCTTTACCGGTTCAATAACCGATCCAGTTCTAAAAACTATGTGATGGATTTCGTTTAAATCCTTCTGGAGATCCGGGTCTGAGGTGTTCCTGGCCGGATCTGGATATGCTCATGCAAGATAGTAAAAATGAGATACCGATAACCTTTGGGTTAGGCTCCGAGGCTTAAGTCAGCCCTGATTATGTTAATCTCTGGCTATTAGCTAACTTTAGTCAATTTGGTTGGAATGAATCGATTTACCTCTATGCTCCCTCTTTTTATAAGGTCAGTGGTAGAGTTTGCCTTGGACTGGGAATACTCCAAGGCTCTTAACATGGTCAGACTGGACTCCATGTGAGACATGAGTCCTTCCACAATTACAACACAGCAAGTAAACTCCTACATGGACTCTGTCTTCTTCCTTCTAAAACCCCTGATCAGGCAGAAGCAAGTTGACCCGGACCCAGCCTCCAGGACGGGCTGTACTCCTTTCGAAGATCCAGGCGGGAGACCGACATTACGATACTCGGATGACAGACCCAACATCACAATGTTCGGATGTCATCAGAAGTCTCCTGCCAGTCCGGAGAACTCTTCAGGGTTCAACTTCCAAAACCCCTATCTTGAGCTGTGCGCCCGCTAGCCTCCTGCCACATGTTGGTGTGCCCAAGTTCTTAGGGCATTGGATTCTTGTATTTTGTATTATACATTAAGACTCATTGTATAAATACATTATTTGTGTCACATTAATAGAGGTAATTAATCTATTTCATTTATATCCTGTACTATAATATGAGGAGTATATCCATTGATTGATAATCATAAAACCTATCACAGGTCTGTTCTAATGTGGGAACGAATAAAATCACAGATTTGTATATTCGATGACTGTATGGTAGTTCTTAACTAGCCATAGTACTTGTATAATCAGTCATGAATATAGGTACATGTCGTTGACATGGGACTGGAACAATCCGCACAAGACAGCCACATAGTTATCACGTCATAGGTCTTTCTTGAGTAGGTCTCTTTTGTCCTCATACCAGATTTCATTATAGTGCAAATATGGAATCCGATTCACTTTGACATACGCCTAATAGGTTTATAAAAGGATCCTAAATACAAGTATGATTGGGTAGACCGGTGAACATATTGATATTGATGATGAAGTGATGGAACTGTCACTCGGGTAACGCCGAGATGATATCACTGGCCACTTGATGAGTGGGTTTGATAAGTATATGGCTATACCCAAATAAGTCGGTTGCTTATTTGATTAATCGGTCAACTCAAGATCAAGAAATATAATAAACATTAGAAGAGGATGATGGAAACCATGCCTCTTGTTTATTCATATCGATATCATTTGGCAAAGGACACTGTGAGATTACTACTGGGTCAGTGTCTTCAAATAGACTGCTGCATCTCTGTCTTAATTGGGAGCTATAACGGTTTGCTAGAACCCACTTACAATCTGTGGGCCTTGAGCTTACTGCTAACATAAAGACAGACCCATAGGATCCTGCATAAATATCAACTGAGTCGGAACTTATAGAAATTGTACATATAATGTATATTGGAAGGAATACGTTAATTAATTAGTTGACATTCGGTGTCAAGGTAATTAATTAACATTTGATTGATTTAATTTAATTTATAAGTTTACATAATGTAATTAATTAATTTATTAATTGAATTACATAAATTAAACAAATTAATTAAATAATTTTCCTTTATTTACTTAAGTGTGATTTAATTTTATTTAGGGGTAATTAAATTTAGCCAAATGGAATTAAATCAAATAGTTTATACTTTTTAATTAAAGTTTATTTATGTAATTATAATCTTAGTGGGCTTGGTTTAATTAACCTAATTAAAATCAAATTAGACAAAGAGTTTATATAAGCGCACACTTAATAAAGAAAACCTAACCCAATCCTAATTTTATTGCTGGAAATTTCAGCCACCAACAGCAGTCCCAAAACAACCAAAAATCCCAGCATTAATCCTCTATTCCTTCGCTTCTTCAGCTAGCACCGGTTCTTGCTCGATAGTTGGTCGTACACCGGACTTTAGAGATCGTAGTTTCAAGAAAAGATTCTGCAGTAGTCTTCAGAAGAAACAAATCTGGTGAGTTATCTTTCTTAATTCAAATGTGTTTTTATTTTAATCAATGGTAATCGGATACGATAGGTGGGTTCTAGAAAATTTTAAACAGTGTATGTTCCGATGACGAATCCTATCAATGGTATCAAAGCCTATGTTTTGTCTATTAAATTGATTGGAATTCATTCTTGAAAGTGTTCTTAAAGAAAGAATGGGTTTCAACAATAGCTTTTTTTAGGTTTTGATAATTTTCCCGTTTGGTTTTATTGTCATTTTCTGCCGTTGTTTTTTTTTTTTTTTGCTACTGCATATGGATTATTGCTGGTGGAATTTTTTTTTATTCAAAAAAAAAAAAAAATTGTGGGCTGCAATTTGAATCGCAAATTGCGATTCCAAATTGCAGCAGCTGCTGCAAGACAGCAGCGCTGCTATCCGAGCGTGGGGTTTGGGTCCGGTTTTAGATTTTACGGTTATTTTTATCCCGAGCCAGCAATACAAATTAAATTAAAATATTTTATTTTGAATTAATTTGTATTTGAATTGTTTATTTTATTGGCATGCATATTTAATTTAATTGTTTGCATATTAAATTGAACATTGACTTTGTGAAATTGGCCCAATAAACCGTGACATCGGTTATCATTGGGAGAGTTAAATTTTAAATTTGTGATAACCTAAATTTCAATGAGCGTAAAATTATTAAATTTGCATTAATGGATGTTATCAATTGCGCATTTATGAGCCTTAGTCACATTTGTTGAAATTGACGATTTCACCTTAAGTAACTCAACTTAACATTTATATTTATAATTTGGAATGTCATGATCATGCATCATATTGATATGTATGTACACGACAGGTACTTTGTTTGAAATGTTATATTGAGTTTTATGGACCCTAAATTGTTATCGGTCCCAATGTAATTATAAAATTGTTATTCTGGGACTGTAAAAATAAACTGTCATCAAATAAAATAATAAGTTATGAATTCACTCAAATAATAATATGCTTGGCCAAAGGAGAAAACAAAACTCAAATAATATATTATACATCTTACTTATATTATTTAAGCATTTTCAAATATAAAATGTATATACAATTATACATATTTCCAAATCGAATATCTTAGTTAAAATAGAGTACTTGACTTTGCATATCCTTAATTTTAGGTTAGAATTTCTCCCTAATTTCTCCCTAATTAATTTCTAAAATTATTTGATTAGTTTATTGTCCAACTATCATAATTTTTCTCCCTAATTAATACTTTAATACATGTTAAAAACCTTAAATAAAAAAGCTCTATTTATCAAATAAAAATATAATAATTTATTCCTTTATTTTGTTGCCAATTTTTTTTTTTTTAACCCTGTATGCACATAATATACATAAACACAAGAAGATTTTAAAAATGGAAAAAAAGGACATCTTGATGTATTTGATTTTTTCAATTTTTATTGATTAAACTCTTGGTATTAATTTGATATATGGAACTCTCCGTCAATTGTAATTGTACGCATTTAGTTTTTTATCACTAAATTTATTAGCTACAGACAACAAATTAATTACTCTCGATGAAAAATGCATTATTTATTTTCTTAAAATTTGAACGAAGCTTTTTATTCTTGATGTGACTATGGATAATCTGTAAAATATCTCATTTCATACAATAAAAAATACAATTTTAGACTAATATAAAATAACTCGCGTACTTTTAACCGAATTTAATGTTCACTTATCTTGTTTATTGGAGTTCAAATGTGTGAAATTATGGTCAAGATTGTGATTCGTAAAAATATTATCGATCATGAAATCTGTTCGGAATAAATCAAACATCCTAAGATTTATAGTAAGAGAGCTTAATTAAAGGGATATTATCTCGTTTTATTTTCTTTTTTATAATAGTGATTTGGACCTATCACAAAATCTATAAGGCCCAACCCACAAAAAGCCCATTGAAATATGTGGCCCAATATTTGAGCTCGGAGGAAGATCCGGATGAAAAGATTATGGACTTTTGGCCTAAGACTTGGCCCAAAAAGTGAAGAAGGAAAATTAAATTTTTTTTTTTAATATGAAAGTTATTAATACGTCAAATTCCAATTAATCTATTATATTTTCGGAAATTACGGATATTAACAAACAATAAGTAAATATTATTTCACCCTTATTTTAATTAATAGCCCAAATGCGTATATACCACCCTGAACATGTACAAAAACGTCTCTTATCCTTCTAAATTTTTAAAATGTCATAATGCCCCTTGAACTTTAAAAAAAATCATCCAGTTTGCTCACTTGCTGCTACGTGTCACTCAATTATTGGTTGTCTAATATTTGACTTTCCAAAGTAAACTCTGGTTTTTAAGGAACTTAGGGGGAATTTGGTCCAATTTTAAGAAATTCAAAGGGCATTAGAATACTTTAAGAAGTTCAGGGGGGGTATTGGGATATTTTCAAAGTTCAGGGGGGCAGTAGGCGTTTTTGGCCAAATTCAGGGGTATCTATGTATTGGATTAATATTAAAGTTTTCAAAGCCTGAGCTCTAAACAACATTCAAAGCCCACCAAATATTCGTATCCATTATAGTTTGGGCCAAATAGCCCAATAACAAAAAATTGATTATAAGTCTGTGCTTTACGCTTTAAACATGGGTAAGCCCATTGGACCCTCATACCTTTAAATTAGTAAAATTTTTTACAAAAAATATAATAATTTTTTATAAATATTTACACAACTATAGAAATTGTTTTTCCTTTATCATTCTTAATTTATTTCATGTTAATGATCTCTATTTTTTTTTTTTTTTCAGATTATTTGGAGTGAAAATTGCCGTGTCTTTGTATACTATGTAAACATTAGTTTAGTTTTGAAATTTTATTTTTCTAAAGTTGTTAAAAAAGCGAAATAAAAAAATGTTTAAATTTTAGGCGTATCATTACCAACACATAAAGATGTGTTCTTGCTTAAATTAGAAATTTCGATTTTAAATTTAATACACACAACAAATATAAAATAAGAAATTTAAGAAATACTTGACTAATCTCGAATTAATTAATCCGATTACTAAATAAATAATAAATTTGTTGTATATCAATGTATAAAAGTGCATGTACAGTATATGTGAGGTAGAATGTATGTGAGAAAAAAAAAATGCATAAATTAAAATCACAAACCGATGAAAATCACTACTCAACCACTCACCAAAAATAGGGAAAAAAAAAATAGATAAGGTTGGCTTCAAGCCTTCAACCGCCTCTCCACCATGATGCCGACTCATCACCATGCTCATAAACCCTCCATCTGTTTCATATTTGGCTTCGACCTTTAAATAGAATATAAAATAAAAATAAAATTAGGGTCAATGACCGCCCCAACAAAATAACATAATAACAATGAAGTAAAAAAAAAAAAAACTTGATACCCTTGAGTTGGCACTAAATGTCCTCGACTCTTTGAATTTTAAGTTTGTCCATTTTGTCCTCTCATATTGGCAAAATCGATTCAATTCGATCCAAAAATCCTACGTGAAGCGCGCATGAAATTCACTCAATATTCAGTACGTAAAGCAATTTTAGCTCCACATAGAATTTTTTGAACCAAATTGGGTTTGTTTTGCCAACGCGAGGGGATAAAACGGACAAACCTGAAGTTCAGGAAATCAAACCTGAATTTTTTGATGTAATTTTTGTATAAATATCTATGAACTATATATCAATCGATGATCAATAAATAAGTTGGAAGAAAATTTTAAAAGGAGGAGTTTAAAATTCTACTGTTGAACCTCAACAGATCTCATTTTTCAATTTGATAAAAAAAATATTAACACACATGTAAAATTGAATTGTAAATTTACCTATTTATTTAATTATGGCAAGTTTTAATGTTAAGAGTATCAGGTTGCTTAAGTTTCTAAATAAGTATTCACACTAAACTTTTAATAAAAATAAACACACAGATTTCAATTATAGAGTTGTTTGATAAATATTAAAAAAACAGAAAATTGAATTTCAAATATTAGTGTTTTTAAGATATAAAATAACTTTTGGTGAAAAAAAATAATAAAAGTCATATATATATATATATATATATATATATATATATATATATATATATAACATAACATAATTTTTCATTTAATATTAAAATACAACTACTGATATTTTTTATTATTTATTTTAAAAGGAAAAAATTTAATATGTAATTATCACTCTAAAAAAAAAACACGTTAAAGGGGTGTGAACAATTAAATGTGTGATTGTCTCACATTTATAAATGGTACATTATATTGGGGTCAACACAATATTCGTCCAATATCACCACCTCGCCCGAGCGAAGGATGAGGGTGCTAGCTCCTTCTTGTTCCCGTGATCTCCCATTCGCGGCCTGCTAACGGCCTAGTTTCTCATTCAAATTTAATCTATGGGAAAGCAATTTCTTTTACTGATGCTTTAAACTAAGGAAGGTGTGAGTAGAGAGTGTGATTATCTTATATGTTACTATTATATATATATATATATATATTATCAAACCCTTTCTGCCCCCTCAAGTTGTCAAAAAATTTCACTTGGCTCCCTTAATTTTGAAAAGTTTTGTCACTCTGTGAACTTATTTAAAGTGACATAAGTAGCCACCTGAATGTTATGTGTTTCTGATACGGCAAAGCAAGTAAAACTATAAAAAGTTGAAAACTATAAATTGTGAAAACATACAACTAATTTTGATGAAGCCTTCATTGTGGTGATTTATTGCACTCGTTGATCAAAATTTTCTTAAGACAACAATTTCTTAGGATTTTTAGTTTACTTATCTATTTGGGATTACAGTCATATTCGGCCAAGAGGGAAGAAGAGGGAGGGGTGAGGAGGTGGGGCCATTTACAATTTTTTTTTAATGTATTTTAATGCTTGGCTCACCTTTTTTTTTTTATTTAAAAAAAAAAAAACTAAAACAAATAGAGTAGCTTTTGAAATGTCATGTTTCTATTGGATGGTCAACTAATTTTCATTTAAGCAAGTGGCTAGTGTGTTTTACTCGTCACCAATATTATTAAAACTAGATTGGAGAACGAACCGATAAGAATATTTGTTCGTGATTTTATTGGTTCGATCGGTTGAAAACCTATAGTTTAATTTTAATATTTTTTTGAAAAAAATTTTTATTCTATAATACATTATAAATAACTATGGTTCAACTAGTGGTTAAATACATCGGTTGAACCAGTGGTTCAACTGCTTTATACAAACTTTTAAAAATTAGAATTTTTTATCAAATAGATCGGATTCATAACCGGTTCATAGTTAAACTGGTCAAACTGATCGGTCCGGTCCGGATTTGATAACATTGTTTATCAGTCTTGAGATGCGTTATGGCTAATGAAGGATGAATTCATTACATTTTAAACAACTTTGGGGGGCGCGACAAAACTTTTCAAACTTGAGGAGGCGGGATGAAATTATTCGACAGCTTCAGGGGCGCGGGATGGGTTTGGCATTTTTATTTATTTATTTATTTATTTTGGGTGAAAAAGAAATTGTGGGTGTGGAGTCTAGATCTCTTTTTGTTGACGGCAGTAATGAATATAAAAAATAATGAAAGAGTGGAGTCATTTTCCAAGAAAGATAAAATAAAGAAAGGAAGATGTAAAGAGATTAGGGGAACAAATGGAGAGCATATTAAGGGTCTACCAATTAAAGTAAGATCAACTCAAGACAAAAGCAAAACCACATCCTTTAGCTAATTAACACCTAATCTCCATTAGGGTTTTTCAACATTAATATATAAAGCTCACAAGTACAATAAATTTTAGTACAAAAACGTTCCTATTAAAGTATAAAGATATTTAAATTTATTTCATAAAAAAATATATATATTTAAATTTATAAACTCGAAATAAGTTGCATCAAATTAAGGGAAAAAAAAAGATAATATTTTCTTTTAAGTCACAAACAAAAAAGAAAAAGAAAAATATTTTGTAGATTAATATTTACGTGAAATAAAGAGAGATAGGAAGTGAGTTTCTGCTATTTCTCGAGGATGGAATTATTCTTCCCAAAAACTCATATTAACAAATTAAAAGAATTTCCCCAAAATTATTTTGCACAAATTCATTCAAATGGTAGAATTATTTTTTTTTTAATTTTTTTTTTTTAACACTTAGAGCCACACAAAAAGAGACAAAGACAAGAGTACAAGTCATAAAAAGAAGAATAAAGCTCAACAACAATCCAATATATAATTAATTAATAAACTATATACCACCCTCTTTGCCGTTGAGACAGATAAGCTGTCTCTTTTGTCTCTTTTTCTCCGATTTCCCTCTTCATTATAATTTAACTTCATATATATATATACACACACAGAGAGAACAAAATCATTCTTCTCATCATTAATTATTAGTTTCTCTTAATAATTATAATAATAATAAGGATAATAGATCAGATCATCAAATGGGTAGTAATTCAAGAGGAGGAGGAGGAGGAGGAAGATCATCAAATTCAAGGTCAAAGCAGCAAAGATGGTCTACGGTACAGACATTAACTCCATTAATGGAAGGTCCAGATTCAGAAATGAAAGAAGATGAGTATTATTATTACAAAAAGGAGAGTTCTAATTGGGAAATAATTCGTGAATGGTTTCGTCTGCAAAATCATCATCATCATAAGGGTTTTTCTAATAGTAATTCTTCTTCTGCTAAAATTACACCATTTGGTGCTAATAATAAAGGCCAAGATTTGAGGCATTTGCTTGGTGTTCTTGGTTGCCCATTAGCCCCTATTCCTCTTTTGAATTTCACTCATTATCCTCTTCAACCCAATCTTCATCATATTAAAGACATTCCTTTGGTAATTATTCTATTCCATTCTGCTCTTTTATTTATCCCACTACATCAATTCTCAATGTTTTCTGGGAAAATTATATTAGTTTCATATGTTTTGTCGTTTTTTCCTTTTGCCTTCTACATTTTTGTGGTAGTTCAGTTTTTGAAGAGATTTCACAGCTTAAAAAGTGTTGAATCTGATTGTATAAGCGAGCAAATATTAGGAGTTGAGTTCATAAATTTATTTTACATGTGGATTGTTATTTATTTTCTAACAAATTTTATCCGTTTTCGAGGAATTCTGTTACTCGTAATTTTTGTAAGTATTTGTTTTAAAAATGAAACAAAATTTAGCTAGAACTTGAATATGTAGAAATATTTAGTCATTTTCTTTAAACCCTATTTATTTATGTCATATTTTAAGCCCTTTCTGTCATTTTCTTTAAAGTTTTGGCATCACATTTGTATGAATATGTAAAAATACCTTTAAAAAATTAAACTTATGAAAATAATGATTTGAGTCAACAATTATTTAGTCATTCATTCGTGCTTTTTTTTTTTTTTTTTCAGTTGCAATTTTATTTTATTTTATTTTTTGTGGGATTTCAAATGCAAAGTTGATTAATGTATATTTTTTTTAATTACTTTGAAAATTAAATACTTAAGTATCCTTATATTAATGTTTGGATGTAGGAAAATTGTATGGCGCATTATATAATACAACAATATTTAGCGGCGACGGGGTGTTTGAAGGCCGCCGGAGAGAAGAAAAACAAGAACATGTATGCAACCGGAAGTGTGAAAATGATTCGATGTGAGACAGAAATTTCGACAGGGAAAAATGTGAAGAGTTTAGGGACAAGAAGTGGAGAAAATGGGTGTTTTGTCGTGTGGCAAATGTTGCCCGGAATGTGGTCTCTTGAACTTGTTGTCGGCGGTAATAAAGTTATCGCCGGTAGCGATGGGAAGACTGTGTGGCGGCATACTCCTTGGTTTGGTACTCATGTTGCTAAAGGACCCCAACGCCCTCTTCGTCGCTTAATCCAGGTAATTAGACGCTAATTAATTAATTTATTTATAAGATTAATTTCCTGATTCTTAATATTAATATTTGCTAACTTTCTTATTCTTAATATTAATATTGGCTACTTATAAATTAGTGAATTGAACTTGGCTATTCAAATTATAGGTCTTAGTTCATGGAAAACAAGAAACATAATATTATCTTATACACTTAAAGAGTTCCGGCTACTCCAAAATTTGAATAACTTTTAGTTTATATATATACGAAACAGATTTACATAACTCATACCAGCCTTTATATATATACAAAAAACCTTAAGTTTTCGGTAATTTAAAAAAAAAAAAAATTAAACAGCAAGCATGCAGTCAAAGACTGCACTGGCATACACGCTTTCAAAATTATTATTACGTCTGTTTTCGGAAGAGTATTTTCCGAAAACAGACATGTGTTATGCTTTGCAAAAGTGTCTGACATATCAGCTACTTTGGCAAAGCATAACACATGTCTGTTTTCGGAAAACACTCTTCTGAAAACAGCTGAAATTTAATAAAAACAAATAAATAAATACCATTTTCGGGCCAATCCAGCTGTAGTCTGGTGGTAATGGCATCTCTTGTTGATTTGGGAGATCCTGGGTTCGACCCTCGGTGTATTCAGATACTGCACCTTTAAATAAGAATTTGAGTAGTAAAAAAAAAATACCATTTTCGGAATCTTTGGTTTCGAAAATGGTTTAACTAAATTTTGAAACCAGTGATTCTGAAATTGGTCCGAGTAAACCAGCATCATCATGGGAAATTTTCTCTAATCTAACACTAAAATCCTTTTTTTCTTTTTTTTGGCATTATTGTGACGCTTCTTTCCTCGTAAAACAAAAATGTTAATTAATGATTTTTTTTTTAATCCAAATTAAAATTATATGGTATAGTAATTATCTTTGTGATAATTCCAAGGAAACGCACACCATAGCTGACATTGATGGAGAAACTGTCTCATGCTTTACCAGACAAACTTCTCTTTCTTTCACTCAATTTTTCTTTTATTTATTTATTTTTTTTTTAATTTTTTTAAATAAATAATGATAAGTGGTCATGATTGGGTTGAGGATGGCAGGTGATTTTCTTCATGACGTCATGTGTTATGATAATGTTCAATGTTTGATACACAACAGATTTTGGCCTATTGGGTTGGGATTCCCACTTTTTCATATTTATGCCTTTGCTTTAACTTTTCTTTTTCACACTTTTTTTTTTTTTTTTACCAAATAATGCTTCGTTTTATTGAATTATTGTTCCCCACCTTTTGTTTCTTTTCTGTTCTTTTTTCCCCTTAAATTCATCTTCTTTGTATATTTTTCCCTCTTCTTCTCTTTTATTTGTTGAAAAAAAAAAAAAATTGGATTTGAACTGTTCAAAACGTGATTTATTCTTTGACCTATTGATTGGAATTTTTGGCTCCTAAATTACTAGAATTGAGAATATTTAGTATATGATAATGGATTATATTTGCAAGTGTAGATTAGAGTAAATATACTCAATTACAATCCGTTGTGAACTAAATATGTCAATAAATCAATATGGCCACATCACACTTTAGATAGGTCAGAGTCCAAGAAAATAATTTTTTTCATCTATAGGGCAAAAATTTTGTTGTAAAATAAAATTTTCAATTAAAAAGTTAATATAGAAGCAAATATCACTATCAGAAATACATGATCACAACTAATTTGTAGCAGTAACATGCAACAATTTTTTCCCTGGCAAAAAATATGCAACACTTAACTTTATATATATATACTTTTGATTCCAAATTTTTTGTAGCGTTAAATCTAGTATTGGTTTTAGTGCTAACATTTGGATAAATACATTAATTTCAGGGGTTAGATCCGAAGAGCACAGCCAGTCTATTTACAAAAGCACAATGCTTAGGTGAGAAAAGAATTGGAGAAGATGAATGTTTTGTACTAAAAGTAGCAGCAGACAAAGAAGCTGTAATGGAGAGAAGTGAAGGATCAGCTGAAGTACTTAGACATGTTTTGTACGGATATTTCTGTCAGAAAACTGGTCTCTTAATCTACTTAGAAGATTCACATTTAACCAGAGTTCATACACCTGATCATCATCAAAACGACATCACAATCTATTGGGAAACGACAATTGGAAGTAGCATTGGAGATTATAGAGATGTTGATGGAACCTTAATTGCTCATCAAGGTAGATCAATTGCTACGGTTTTTCGATTCGAAGAAGAATCTGTGCAACATAGTAGAACTCGAATGGAAGAGATTTGGAGGATTGATGATGTTGTGTTTAATGTTCCTGGTCTTGATTTTGATTCTTTTATCCCTCCTGCTGATATTTTTGATGCCCATATTTCTCCTTAATTAGTTGTTTTAATTGGATATTTGACTCATCATTAACTTCTTTTTAACTTCTAATCACAGTGTATTGGGAAGGGTTTACATATATATATGGTGGATGTAATGTAACTGATTTTAAGGGTATTCATAATTTTGTACTACTTGTAATGCTTTAAACTTATTTCTAAAGGATGTCCGTGCAACCAGAGGCGGATCTTCCGGAGGGGTCATGTAGGGGCAGTCGATCCCTTGGTAAAAGGAGAATTTTACTGAAGAAGATATTTTACGACCGAAATTTCAGCCAGAACTTGTAAAATTTAGTCCCTAACGCCGTTTTACGATCAATATTTCCATTGGTATTCTGAACATGCTGTTGTAACACTTATATGGATGAATTTACGACCGATTACTGGCAAAAAGTTGTCAAATTATGGGGTATAATTAGCCTAATTAAACCATCTAATTTTGATTATGAAAAGAGAAGAGACCATATTAATATGGTAGTTTTCAATTTTTCAATTATGTCTTTATCCTTCATCTCTTCATCTTTAACTAGTTGTCTTTTATCGCACCTCTTGAATTTTAAATATAATCTTAATTCTCTGAATTAATTCTGAAAAGAAAATTTGATACTAATTTGCTGGTAGCTATGTAATCCAAATATAATACAACGTCAAATTAACATTGGTAAAACAAATCCTGAGGCCCCTCATTTTTTACTAAAATTGCAATTAACACCCTGATCAATTTTTTGAACACATTAAGCACCTAATTTTTTCATTTCAACAATATTAGCCCTAAACTCGACCTAACTTTTGCGTATGTGTAATACTTTTTCGTTCAGTGAAACTGTAAAATAAACATTCCAAAATTATTTAACAATTATATGATTTTATTGATTGAAATTGTAAAATTTATACTTTCAACAAATCTGTTTTCTTATTTTGGCAATTTTCTGAAATTGTGTTACGTATTAAAATATTATCGGTCATATCTCTTAATAGTGCTTGTTACATAGACATAAAATGAAATCGAGTTTGGGGCTTATAATATCAAAATGAAAAGATCAGGTACTCAATGTGTCCAAAAAATTGATCAGATGGCCAATTGCAATTTTGATAAAAGATAAGGGGGCTCAGAATGTGTTTTGCCATTAACATTAAAATTAGATTCATTCAAACATGACCAACCATAATATAAACTTTTGTTAGCTTAGTAAGGAATGATATTTTTTGTTTTTTTTTTTAACTGAAATTTTCAGAAATGCATCAATTTTTTTTTTAAATTTTAAAATATTTTTGTAATTAAAAATTAATTGAAATAATTTTTTTAGAATTTTTGTACTTTTTAACACAAATTTAATTTGTTTGTGAAACCTTTCAAGAAGTCGTAGGCCCATTTGAAAAAGGCTGATAAATGGGCTTAAGATATATTAGTTCTGGGCCTCAATCTGTATTTTAAGGTGATCCATTAGTCCTTATTTCATCAAAGTCAAAATTGAAATTTATAGATAACAATTTCATTTTTCTCACATCTCTACTTTTTTTTTTTTTTTTGTTTGGATGAAGTGGCAAACTGAAATTTGAATAAAATTCCATGTCATCATTTCAGCAAAATTTAGCTTGGTAAATGTGTCTGTGTTCGTTACTAGTTTACTTTTTTTTCACTGCAATTACGAAAAATTTTAAAATACTCTTAGAGTATGATACTCTTTCAAAATATATTACCAAAAAGGGTCGATGCATATTCTTTTAGGTATAATAAAAAAATACAAATCTCATTTTATAACTAAAAGACTTTATACTTCTGGAATACTGTAAAATTTTACTGTAATTAGAGTACGTGGCCTTTAAATTTAGGCTTCTTTTATAGTTTAGTCCATCAAAATTGAGTGGTTAAATTGTGAAAGCGATCTAAGTTGTTAGAGAGCGATAAATGTAATTCATTCAATTCCGCAAGAGTTTAATGAAACTTGAGCTAAATAGATGGAAATCAAGTACATAAAAATTAAATAAGATTATTATCTATTAAAAATATCTTATAAAAATGTTTTGACATTTTGTTTACTTAATTTAATATTTTCTAATTTAGGATAAAAAATATTTGTAAATAATCATAAATTTATTTTTAGTAAATTCATTTTCAAAAATTCTATACTCCATTCAAAGTAATTTCTTATTTCTTCTATATAAGGAAATAAAGTTGAACACAAATTTGAGTTCCTAAAATAGAGAAATTTCTAATTTGTTTTGAATCTATTTTCTATAAAAAGGCTTTGCCCTTCACTATATATACTCTTATCTTACATCAATCATTAATATATTTACTACATTAATTTATCCTCACTTAATTAATTTAAATTCTTCATCTTCTTAATTTTTGCTTAGGATGGGGTTTTCAATTCGATTGTTTTCAACTCTCTTTGTTGTTTTCCTGGTTATTGCTGCAGGTAATTCTTTGTTTTTTTTTTTTCTCTAATTTACAATTTCATCTTACAGGGATAATGTCAAATATTGTTGCTTTAAATAGGGGCGAGCAAAATACGGCTTGGTTTAAAAATCGAATCAAACTAAACCGAACCGAAAACCAAATATTAAAAATTATAAAAACTAAAACTAAACCAATATATATTTGGTTTGGATTGAACCAAACCAAACCAAATATTAGTTTGGTTCTGGTTCGGTTCGGTTCCAAACCAAAATTTTCAAATTTTAAAATTTAAATACATTATCATTATTATTGTCATTAAATTATTATTAATTATATATAAATTATTGTAAAAAAGGGTCTATATTACATATATATTCTTAAAATCTCATAAATATAAATTTTATAATAATATAAATATATATTATATGAAATAAAATGTATTTTATACATATATATAAATAATTTTTAAATATTTATAGTTAGTTCGGTTTGGTTCCTTTTTTTTTTTCTTTTTTCATAAAAAACCAAACCAAACTAACTTTAGTTCTGTTCGGTTTGGTTTTTTCTACTCGGTTTGGTTCGGTTTTTAGATTGCTGTTTGTTTTCCTCACCCCTAGCTTTAAACCTTTCTGTGTTTCGCATAGCAATTTAAGCCAAATCGGTTAAAATGGTGAAAACAATCACTCCATATATAATAGAAAATCTAGCTTAATTTTTCTTTTTTCTTTTTTCTTTTTTTTTTTTTTAAAAAAAAGAAAATACTCATTCAATTAGACAAATTAAAATTTTTTGTTAATTGCCGAAGAACGTGCTAGAGTTCATACCATTACCAACATTGTTAATTAGAACAATAATTAAAGATTTGGAGAAACTTCAAAAACCACACTTGCAATTTCAGTTTTTAACAAATTGATTTTTTTTTTTTTGGTCAAAAAGTGAACATATGATTTCAAAAATTAGCAAAAAACGATAACTTTAAGTACATTTACATAATTGAAGTTAACTTTGAGAGTACTACATGGATAGGGCCAAATGCGGCAGAAGCAAGAAGATGCGAGTCTCAGAGTAGTCGTTTCGAAGGCATATGTGTGTCGGGTGATAACTGTCACGCAATTTGCCAGAGTGAAGGCTTTAAGGGAGGACATTGCCAGGGATTCCGTCGGCGCTGTTTCTGTTACAAGGAATGTTGATTAATTACTTGACTATATACGAAGAGGATGAGAAGTAAACTGATGAGTTTATGATTGAGAAATTTTACAATACAACACACTTGTTATAAAATTTAACCTGCCTCATATCATCATGTTTAACAAAAAATTTTTGTACTTATACTATTTTTCTTTTCCTACAAGAGTCCTTCCGATACTCCAGTATCAAGTTGAAGAAAACCCGATATGTATAATAAGGGTTTCTCTTTTCCAATTAAGTTTTTATGTACATATTTAAGTTTCGAATTCGGAGAGTTGTTACCAATTAAACTCCATTGATAAATATTTGTATCAGTTAACTATATTATTTTTTTAATACTTATAACTAAATTCTTTTTCTGCTTGAATATATTGATTAATGAAAGATATTACGTTTTTTTTTTTCTTGTGATGTTTATGTAATTTATATTTAAATATTAAATTAAGGAGTGTTGAATTACAGTATAATAGTATCATAATTATTAATTTGTTAAAATGCTATGTCTATAAAGACTACAACTGCTGACGTAAAACTTATTTTTTTTAAAGAAAATAAACTTGAAATTTATTATTAATTTTATTGTAAGAATAACAAATTAGCTTATATTTGTAAATTACCAATTTGTTTTGAACAACTCTGGCCAGAAATTGGACTCCAGGTTTCACTGAAAGAGTATCTTAAAAAGTATAATTATCTCACATGGTAAAATTGACCTCAGTCAGTGTAATTAAACCTCAATTAACGAGTTGAGATATCTAAGGAGAGATTTAACTTGTTAAAATAGAAATTAGTGAACATGGTAAATTTGGAATTGATTATATTATCCAAAACATTTTCCCATATTTCTAAATGTTTTCAAAATTGTTGAGTGTCATGGAATCATTTGACCCAAAAGTTTAAGCTGATAGGTAAAGGCCCAATCATGGCTTTTATAATTATCTCTGACACTCTCCCCCATGCGAATGCCCCCTGGGCTTAAAGCGTGTACAACACAGGCCTATCTTGCTATGTGTTGAATTTTTAATTCACAAATGGAGTTACCAGGATCCGAACCCTTGATTTCTAGGTCCAAGTAACTCTGATACCATGTTATGGAACTATTTGACCTAAAAGCTTAAGCTGATAGGTAAAGACCCAATCATGGCTTTTATAATTATCTCTGACATTAAGTTGGTCCGTTTTATTATTAATTTTTTATAAATGTATTTATGATGTTTCCCATATTTAACTGGTATGAGGTTAATCAAATACCCTTTTAAGTGATTTCTTTATGATTATTATTTTTTTAGCTCAGTAGAAATTGAATTTGAATCATAACTTAAACAATTTAAAAATGTTTACCACTTAATTAATCCATCTCTAATTACTAATGAAAATACGAGTTAAATCACTTTTGCTCGAAAATTAAACAAGAAAGTCTAACATGGTCCTGAACCAGATTGATCTGAGATTATCCATCAGCAATATATTAACCGTTATAGTGACACGTGGCTCGTTCTTGGACCAGTCTAAATATCCTGGACCATACTAAAAGTTTTTTAAATGAGTAATAATCAAACAATAGCATCTTCAAGATCTAATTAAATTGCCGAGTGTTAAAAAGAAAAGAAAAGAAGGAATTAATTTACTAATCCAAATAAAGAGCAATATTGAATGCACAGAAATAAATAAAAGTAAAATAATGATGAAGAAAAAAAGCTTAAGAACAGGTGGTAAGTGACTGACAAATTCTGTTAGTCGCCTCAAAGTATGAAAGAGAGAGAGACAAAAGAAGCTTCTGGGCTTTGTTTTGTACTTTGTTTATCAAAAATCAAAAGACAACCTCAAAAACAACCCAATCAAAATCCATCTAACCAAAGTACAGAATCCAAAGTCCCTCACATTAGATTGCTATTCCATTAATTATAATTTCCTCCCACCAAATAACATGTACACACATTCACATTATGCACTAGTCTATTGCTTTTTAAAAGGGAATAATCATCATGAGGTCACTAATATTTTTTTTGTTTTTATTGAATTCATTATTTCACAATTTGAAACATTCAACCTTTCATTGATTAATTTATAGCACACATTTTAGCTAGTTATTAAAGTCATAGAATCATTTAACCCAAAAATTTAAGTTGATAGATAAGATCTAATAATAGTTTTTATTATTACCTTTGACACTCTCTCCACATGCAAATACCCCTTAACCTTGAAGCGTGTACAACACAGACCCACCCTGCCATGTGTTGAATTTTAATCAATAAATTGAGCTTTCAATAGTTGAACCCTCGACTTCTAGGTCTAAGTGGCTCTGATACCATGTCATGAAACCATTTAATCTAAAAACTTAAGCTGATTGGTAAGGCCCAATAATAGTTTTTATTATTACATCTGACAATTAGTATGGAACTATTTAACCCAAACCACTTTAACTAATTGATAAAGTACAAAAATAGTTTTCATGATTACTAGATATCAGGATATATGAACTCTCGACTAAGTGGTTTGAAAGACTCTAAAAATCTATTATGAAACTATTAAACCTTAAAATTTAAATTGATTAGTTGGTTTAACTGCATAAGTGAGCATATATGTGTAGTAGAACCCATGTAACACAAAACTTGTTGACTGTGTTAAGACTCGATCCACACTCCTTATGTGTCACTCTTTAATCTCATTTAATTCTAAAGTGAGACTATCATTTATTCACCAACAATGTGAATAATTAAAATTAATTGATTGATGACGTAACGCATATGAAGAGATTTCAAGGTGAGTTTTTATAACACAAAACCAATTAATCTGTATTAAAACTTACTTTACACCTCATATAAACCACTGATTAGTCTTATTTATTTCCAACGTGAGATTTTCAAGAGGTATCAAATTGAAAAATTACAAGCTTATTAAACAATAAAAATTGAAAAATTCACGGATCTCATAATGGGTTTTTTTTTTCTTTTTAAATAAGAGAAAAGATAAGAAAAGAAAAGAAAAGAAGGAAAAAGAAAACTAAGCATGAGGAGAAGCTTTATGGAAGGGAATGCGGAATAGAGTAAACTTTGAGGACATAAAGAGAGAAGCTTCCTCGATATGTGTAGAATGCATGGAAGTGCTTCATCTTCATCTTCATCTTCATCTTCATCATCATTATATATTTATATATTTATTTACTCTTTATTGCCTTTTTTCTTCTTTCTCTTTGTGTCTGTATTGGCAGATGGAGCTTTCTTGACAACTTGCACTGCTCTCATTTTTTCATTTTTTTTTTCTCTGCAACCAATAAAGTTTTGTGGCACCACCCACCACCACTATATCTCCTTCTTCATCTGTTATTTACTTCAATTTTATTTCACATATATCTCGGCTTTTATTCTTATCTATCAACATTTTTATTTAGTTGTCAAAAAATCATTTAATTCAAAATTCTAAGTTTATCTATTAGAAATATCTATTGAGTAATTGGAAGTGTATTTAAGTATGGGCGCTCTCTAGGTGGTTAATACATAATATATTGAATTTGCCAAACCGATACTTGACAAATGACAACTAATTCAAGAGAATATTGGAGATCCCACATTGAAAATAAATGACAATAAAGAGTAACATATGAGTGGTGTAGATTGAATCTTAATATAAATCAATTGGTTTTGTATTACAATTGGTTTTCTTGTAGATTTTCGTCGTCTATTTTTTAAACCATCGTAACTTTTATTATAGTTGTCGGAATTGTCATGGAACCATTGAATCCAAAATTTTAAGCTGATAGTTAAGGCCCAATAATAGCTTTTATTATTATCTCTGACACTCACCCGCACGCAAATGCTCATTGGGTTTGAAGAGTGTACAACATAGACTCATCCTGACATGTATTGAATTTTAATCAACAAATAGAGCTGCCAGAATTAGAACCCTCGATCTCTAGGTCTAAGCGGCTCTGACACCATGTCATGAAACCAATTGATCCCAAAAGTTTAAGCTGATAAGTAAGATCCAATAATAGCTTTTATTATTATCTCTGACAGGAATTCCTATTATTGTGTTTCCAAAAAGAGAATTTCAAGTTCTCCGTAAATAATTCGGTTAACCTACGATGACCAGTTCGGGACCTAAAAAAGCGGCTAAGATGGTTTAGGAAAGTCATATGCATATATAATTTATTTTTTCCAAAAATAAAATTTTCTTTGGTTCTCATATCAGAAATGATTATGTTGGTGCTGAAACAAACTCAACAAATATTGGCCTAATTACATTAATTTTTTTATTTTCTATAGTAGCTTAAATTAGGGTTTCAAAATAGGGTATACTCTTGTCCTCAAAGTAGTAAAGAAGAAAAAGGTTATGCACCAAAGATAGATACTCTTTGTCGGCTTCTAACATAGGGGGGAAAAAGAAAATTCATTCTTAATTATGGAAAAGGAAATTAATTAATTCTATTTACTAATCAATTCTCAATCCGTAGATTAATTATTAAAAAAAAAAATGATTAAGTAATGGAAAAATGAGTGAGAAGAGAGAAACCATGAGATTGATAACTTATTATTATATCACGCTTGTTTCTGTTCCCCAAAACCCTAATTTTTTTGATAGCGATTGGGAGCTTTCTTTTTTTTTTTTTATCTTTCTTTATTTTTTCTTTTTGATTTTGATTTTTTTGTTTGGTTTTTAAATAATAATAATAATAATGTTGATTTTCCCAATAATGGTTTGGTCTGCAATGATAGGAATAACTAACTAAGATCAACTAACTAAAAAAGCAACGGTTATAAAGTTTGTTCAGAATTAGTAATAACAAGACCCACATTGACCCAATCATCTTCTAAATTGCTATATTTATTTATCAATTATAAAGTTTTCACCAGCAGTAATTTATTGTATTAAATATTATATTTCTGTTCAGCACAAACTGTTCATACATGTGGCTTACTGCAGATACGTAGATTTGTTACTTGAATATAAATATATAAAGAAAAATAAAGTTGTTTGTCAATTCTTTAATTTCCTTTTATTTCTTTATTTAATTAACTTATCTCATTTCCTTTTATTATCTTTAACAATTTGGAAATGATATGTAAAAAGGAAAAAAAATAAAACACTCTACTTGAAAGATTTAAACACCTTATGCAGGTTTACATGTTACTCTCGTCTGTGAAGAATCTAGGTAGCAAGAATTGAATCCAAGTGCAAGAAGGAAATTATACAATGGATCCGGTTTATGTGGACCTTTCCATTGAAAAATTGACACATAAGTGTTTTATGTTTTTCCAATGTTCATATTACTTACGTCTCAGTTTTTCATTGGAACGGTCCACTATAAAATTTCGGCCAAGTGCAGTGCAATAAGAGTTGATTCCTTACTCATGACTCCACCTTTATAGACATAAATTTTCTTGTACACACTGGGAGTACATTACTCTCGACGTAAAATAGAAATTTTCTCATAGGCAATACCATAGATAAGTTAATATTAATTGTATTTGACGAGTAAAACTCGGATGATAGTTTTACAAATTAGAGGTTATTTGTGATCTCTCAGTTATTCAATATACAAAATATATGAATGGATGAGATTTCATTTTTATATTACATTTATTAGGTCATTAAATCTGGACCGTTCAGTTTGTATTTTCCTCCATGGATTCATCTAAATCTTGCAAACAATCCTATGAAGAGATGGTAAAAAATTATGAAAGATTTAGTTACCGAACAAATAAATAATTAGCTTTTCAAAATTTAAAAATCAAAACGAAAATCAATTTGAGAGAATACTAATTCTTCCCATTATTAGGGAAACAAAAGTTTGAATTTAAAGTACATATTTGAAATGTAATTAAAAACACGAAATTTAATAATTGATAATAAAGAGCTTCAAAATATCACCATTTATATCGAAACCAAACAAAACAAGATGATAAACAAATTAAAGTACAAACGAAAGTCAGTAAATTAAAGCAATTAATTATAGGAGGATGGTTTTGCCATTTATGCATGGCATTATACTATATAAATTTTCATAATTAAAAGACCAAAATAATGCAACAAATTGGCAGCATTTTTTGTTACCAAAAACCCTACTGTGACCTCCCATATACTTAAGAGGTTAATTTCATGTATTTATCCTCAAGTCACTTACATATAATATATATATCTTAATCATCTAATTAAGTAATTAATGAAAATAATTAAATGATCTTCACCCAAATGGAGCAGTATTCATCATAGGACTCATCCTATCACCTGACATTTGAGCTCTTCTTGGTGACGGCCTTTCAAGCTTTGATGCTTCAAACTTTTTTTCACCCATTGGATCACCTTGAAGCATTGGCTTCGTTTCATAAATGTCCGAAATCGAATCCAAATCTGTGCCTGATGACGGTGGAGCCATTTGAATCTGATGGTGATGGTGATGCTGGTGATGATCGCCTTTGAAAAGGTCGTCCGGGGGACCAAGACAATTAGGGTTTGGTCCTAATTCTTGCAATCGGAGATCGTCTGACCAGATCAATGGGCTTTTTCCGGTACCGGAATACGGGCTAGACCTCTTCTTTCCTCCTAAACAAAGGTTGTCATGATTGCTGTTGTTGTTAGGGATGAAACCGGGATGCTCGAGTGAGGATTGTCTATGATCCATGTTGTTGTGTTGAAGATGTTCAAGTTGATCACCACCATAAATGTTAAGGTCTTGAAATTGGGGAAAATTAAGAGAAGTGAAATCTTTCATAGAACTCATATGATCTTGAATTCCTTGATTTCCAATTCCTTTGTAGCTTCCTGAGGCCATGTTTTCACCTGCAAGTGTTTGATATGCTTTTTCCAACATGCTTTGCATGTATTTTCCATGTGCTTCTATCCTCAATTGTAGATGCCTTTGTACCTACATTTACATTTTTATTTTGTCAAAAAAAAAAAAAAAAAAAAAAAAGAAAAGAAAAGAAAAAAGAAGAAGAAGAAGAAGAAGAAGTGTGCATACTAAATTACTAACATACAAACCAGAAGTTCTACAGTAGTTTTAGGAGAACTTCTAATCAATCATTCAAGAAGCAATACATCAACAATTATGTTGATGTGTCGTTCATCCATTAGTCTTAGACTAGTCCAGTTTGGGACTATTCTAGAAATTTTCTAGTGGAGTGCTTGGCTAGTTCGCAACCGGTATGCTGCTTACGTGGTGGTATGAGACCATAGTAGAATTTTTGCGTACAAACAAGCAAGTTTGCTTGCAACTGGGTCGGCCATATGAATTTCTCTTTTCATTTTCATTGTTCTTATTTACTGTAAAATCATTTAAAAATGTAATGATCTGATATTATTTATTCAATTACGTTCATTCAAGTTAATCTCAATTTTTCTTGAATTTTTATTCATGTATTCTTCTTTTTCTTATTTTTTGAATGAAAATGAAATTACCTCTAATTGTTCATGCAGTCTTCTTTGCACCTCCATTTGCATCCTAATTGCATCAAATAATATTTGTGAGTTACTGTTATATTACAGTTTGGCAAGAAAATTCAAAACCCAAACCCCAAGAAAACAAGAACAAGAAGAAGTTCTTGAAAATTCAAGAACATGAAGAAAGAAATAATTAGATCAGAATATTTATTAAAATCATTAATTTCCAACAGAATTACGTACTCGTTCATACTACGGCCCATCATCGCAGAAGAAGATGCTGCACTCCGTTGAAGATCTAATGTTGGACCTGGAAAATTTTAATTAATAAGAGAAACCTAATCAATTTCCAAAATTAAAATATAATAATCCAGAAAAAAAAAGGAAGTTGTCTGATCTCTTACCATCCTTAATTGAGTGATCATTGAATTCCTTGTGAGGTTGCTTTCCAAGTCTGAACTTCTAAATTATAAAAACAAAAGACAAAAAATCAAAAGGAAAACAAAGAAAACTAAAGATCAAAGGGGAAAAAGAGAATGAAATCAAGCCAACCTAAAAGAAAATAAACAAATAAAAAGTTCTTCAGTTTCTTGCAAAAAGTAAAAATTAAAAGCAGTTTGTATTCAAACCTGAAGATGGCTTTTGAGGTGGTAAAGAGTAAGTCCCTTCACACCCATAACTCTCATAATAGTCTTAGGAGTTGCCTCTGCATAAAAAAAAACAAACAAATAATCAAAATTAATCAAGAAAAAAAAATTCAAAAACTTAAACTGATAGATAAATTTATTTTTTAAGAAAGGATTACTGTCTGGGCCGCCAAGTTGAGTAACAGCATCAACGAAACGTTCATGGAGTTCGACGGTCCAACGAAGACGGGGCTTAGGGTCAGTAGTTAAGACAAGACCAGAGTCGCCTTGAACACACATAGGTCTATCATGGGAATTCATAGTTGAAGGTTTCTTTGTATGGAACATTCTCTTTCTCTCTCTAGAAGAGGAAAAAGAAATAATAATAATAATAATAATTACACAAAAGAGAGATTCAAGAAGAACAAATGCCGATGCAAATAGAGAAGAATAGGGTGCGTTTTTGAAGAAGAAGAAGAAGGAGAAGGAGAAGAGAAGGAAGAAAGATTTGGGTTCTTTTTTTGGTGTTATTTCATTTGATCTAATAAGTGTATTAAAATATCATGACATAGAGGAGAGACAAAGCTAACCCTTAAAAAAAATAAAAAAGAAAATAATAATAATAATAATATATATATATATATATATATATATTATATTAAAAGAACACCTATTCTATAGCATGCAACCCAAAAAGATTCTCACTTTCTCTCTCTACCTACTTTCTCTCTCTACTCTCTCTTATACTCTATGAGTGTAGCTAATTAAGTATATTTATGTATATATTGATCATACACATTACTTTTAGAGAAATCTATGTTAATTTTTATGTTAGAATCAATAGATATGATTGCATATAATATTTTATAGTAACATTACAACAAATACTAAAATTTGACCAAAAAAATTTATCTAAAAAATTCATGATTTTTGCTGCAAATTACATTTATATTGTTGTTATAAAGCTGTTATTGTATGTATTTTACAGCAAATTTAATATCATTGTTATTGATATACATATGACAACATTCAAATATTTTTATTGCTACGAAATAATTTTTGCTACAAATTTTATTTTACTTTCAAATTTTTCGTTGTTAAATCTAACAATTTTTTTTTAGTGTAAACAAACAAATATTTATTATATGTTATGAAATTAGGTTTAGCCATCGGATTACATCCTATCCATGTAAAATCTCACTATGTTAGATGCTCAATCAGATGACTATAAATGTTGAAATTTAGATATTTTGGGATATTGTTGTTGGGCTACAGGAAAAAAAAAAAAAAAAAAAAAAAGAAGAAGAAAGAAAATCTTGTTAATTATGCTGTGGTACATTTGTATATTTAATTTGATTATACTTTTTGTAATGACTAAAAAGAAGGATACATCTTTTGCAATGTTGGCTGTATACTTTTACCATGTGAACCTATTTCTGTATATTATTATCATTATTATTATTTAATTTGAACACTAATTAAGGCCGGGTTTAAGTGGCTAAGGGTTTTCCAAGTGATCACTTAGGGTCAGGTTGAGATAGCTGTTAGTGAAAGTGTTGTCAGGGAAAGTTAGGTTTCATTGCTTTCTTTAGAAGTAATTTTAAGTGTTTTTACGGTGCTTTCCTGAATACAATCTGACTTTTACTAATTGTGCATTTGAAACTGCTTTCCGCAGTCCCAAAAGCAGTTTTCAGCGAAATTAAGGTTCCCTATATTTTGGTTGAAAGCTACTTTCAGGGCTGCTCCAAACTGGCCCTTAAGATAAAAAAATCTTGATCGTGAGTCATATGATTTAAAATAAATACAAAATTGCATTGCAAGGATTAAACTAATTTATGGCTAAAAATTGAAGGCATATAAAAAGTGAGACACTAAGGCCATTAATGCAATGATGAAAATGGGCCATTATACTTATAATGATATATGAATATATATATATATATATATATATATATAGATATAGATATATAGATATGTTTAGTAATAGGATACTGACCTTTTAGGTTATATATATATATATATATATGGTGTGAAGCACTAAGCCCACAATGAATAATGGTTACAACACAATCAAAGGCATGATTTAGCTCATTATATCAATTACTAACAGAAAGTGTTCCATCATACTCTTATGATTAGTGGGGTTTAATTTCATCTATTCAATTATTTTTATTTTAATTTATTATTCATATTCTTGACACAAACGACGAATATTACATTTATAAAAAAGAATATTTCTTAATATAGAATGCCTCTAGCTATACATATATGTATCATCACATGCTTATTTAATATTTATTTGTTAGCAACAAAAATTTATAGAATCAAATTTGAAATTTGACTTCTAATAGTTCTTTTGAGTGAATTAGGGTAAGATAATATCAGAGTTTTTTAAATTTTAAAGGTGGAGATAACGAATATTAATATTCTCATTCATGAATGTTCTTTCGTAAATGATAAATTGAAAAGGAGAAACGCTATAGGAATGAAGTTAAAGCACGTACTATTAGGCTTGTCAATGGAGTGTGCAATATCCATACCTGTTGGGTCCCGCCTCATTAGGGTTGAGGAATCCCCAAAATACATTTGCACTTATAGGATCGGACACGGAGATCAAAACTATCATTATTCTCAGGAATAGGTTGAAATTGTAATTTATCTTTAACTTACGGGGATATCAGTCCCATCACCATTAAGTTATCCATGGGTATACCCATTAATATTAAAAAATATATATATATAACTTTAATTATAGATTATATATAGTACATTTTTCCTTAATTAACCATTTGATTTCCTTTTCTTTTTTTTTTTTTTAAAAAAAATAACCACATAATTTTTAGTTTTAAAATATAATTTACCTAATATTCATACATCTTATAGAAATAATAAATGAAAATTTTATTTTTATTGAATTTTTTTTATTATATACGAAATAATATCTTGAATTCTCCATAAATCATCACATTATTTTTCACATGTACGAATTTATTTAAAGTTATTTTATTCTTTATTTTTTTAGACAAATATTTTATGTGGTATGTCGAATGTATAATTATTCAATATTAATTTAAAAGGATGAAGTAAAATGAATCGAGAATTTTTTTTATATGCATCCATGCACTTATTGGGGCGGATGGGTACAAGTACAAAATTTTATCCATTTTTCACAATGGAACGCATATTAATTATGGGGAATCCCCATTAAGAATGAATTGCTTGCCCATCCCGATACCACCCCATTGACAATGCTGCATATAATTTTAGAATAACGATAGGGCTGCATACAAAAAAACCGAAAAACTGTGAAACCGAGCTAAAAATATGGTTAACCAAAATCGATAGACTAGTATACGGTTTTTAATTTTAAAAATTAACGTTTACGGTTTAAGTTAATGTTTTTACACAGAAAGTCCATGTGGACTCGCAGTTAACCGACTGTTTACTAATATTTTTCTTAAAAAATTATGTGTGTGTGTGTGTATATATATATATATATAAGTGAAAAATTTGGACCTTTGATGTTAATTTACTTCCTTATTATATAACACCAAGTAGTCTTAGTCATTCCTTCCAATCTCATTTCCTCTTAATTTTTAATTTCACACTCGTTAAAAAACGAACAGCGAAGAACAATTTTATTAATTAATATTTGACCCTGTACAACAATTTTTATGTTTGGAAACTTTTTTTTGTTAATGTTTTAATTATTAGAGTTTATGGTTAAAATGTTATTTTAATTAATAATTAAGACTATATATTGTAGTTATACATAGATATTGACATTTGAAATTTCTGGTTATTTATTTGAGATTTCAAATATTATAAATTTAACAAAATATAATGTCTATTTCTTAAATGGTTAACCGTAAATAAATGGTTAACCAACCGAAATTAATGATTGATCGAATTTAATGGACAATGTATGATTAGAAAATTAGTAAAAACTATTTATATAGTCAACCGTTTATAAAAGTCCATATAAACCGATCAACCAGCCGTGTGCACCCGTAGGTAACGATAATGGAAATGAAAAAAGCTCTAAGAAACTGAAGAATTTTTTTGTTAATTTCCCATATAGACATGATAAATGAAATGCATGGATAGACATAAAAAGAAATATAAAAAAAAAAAAGTAGGTAAAATGAAATGAAATTGAGAAGTAAAATTGATGTGACAGTAAAAGGGGGACCAATCACTCTTTGTTCTTGTAAAGCTTTGTTGAGGCTCCAATTCTTATCCCTTTTGTGGAATTGAAGATTGTCTTTCCTATGCTAACTCCAATTTCACTTTGCTAAGGTCCCACTCTCCAACTAAACAACTAATTAAATATTACAAAAATCATTAAAAAAAAAACTATACAAATATATATTCTTTAATATAATATAAATTAATTCCATAAATACAAGAGGATGTCAAATCTTATGATAGATTATAAATTCCATATTAAATTACATGTTCTTAACTAAGTCCATAGATGGGAATAAATGCTTTCTTCTTTGACAATTAAAGGAAGATTCCTCTTCCAGTAATCTCAAATTTCTCTATTTAATCAATTACATAACACTATGTATTGTCCAAAAATTCCATAAATTATAAATTAATGTTGTATATTTTAAAAATTGAAATTGTTTGGAAAATATACTATATATATACCATCAGAATATTATTTTTCACAAATTATATTAAAATTATAAGGTATTCATATGTATACCCTATAATTTGAAACAAAATGAATTTTGTAGAAGTATATAATCTGCAATACTCAGCAAATTATTATTGTGAAAATCAGATAAAATTTTACTTATTAAACCCAATTAATTATACTCGCACCTCTTAAATCAATAGTTAACGAAAAAGGGTTAGTTGTAAATATCAAATTTGGTTTAGATTTTTTTAATTCGAAACAGTTTTTCGATATGTCTGATGTGGTTGTACAAAAATTGTAAATTTTTATTTTTAAACTATATAAATTATAATTTCAAACACACTTTTAACTGAATTTAATATATATAGTTAATCATATTGTTAATTAAAAGTTAATTAACCGATAATTTGAGGTGTTAAATTGAAACATCAAGAAATTAATAAAAATTGAAAAGGTGAGTTATGTTTTTTTATAATTTTGTGTAGGTTAATTAAATAATTAACATAATATCTGAGTGGGTCCCACTTAACTATCCAGATCAAGCCAATGCATGATGCCAAGTGGAAACATTAAGCCTACATAATGTGGACCCAAATGACCATTCCTTAACACATATACCATCCATTCTCTACATTATAAACATTAATATAAAATTACTTTATTAAAATTGGGGATTTGTGTAGCACGAGATAAAAAATACTAATAATTAAAAAAAGATAGCATTTAATTAATTAATTAATATTTGAAATTACTTTATAATATAATTAAGCAAAGGTTAAGAATTAAACTTTAAAATTAGTTCATTAAATTTGAAGAGCATAAGGCACTAGAAAAGTAGAGGTGGCTTAATTTTAAGGGTAAGTTAGCTTGAATTTCAAGCATCTTTTTATGATGAATATATTCTCTTTAAAAAAATGAATATATTCTCTTCTTCAAGGTAAAATTTGAGGGCCCAATTAATCTTTATGTACAATTGGAATACTTTTGGAGGACTTCTCCTCTTCCATCTCTTCAATAATATTATTGGATGTTGGTATGTTTCAGATATGTTTAATTAATTTAATTAATTTAGTTAATTAATTCTGTGTTCCCACTTTTTCCTTTTGTGAATTCAAAATTTTCAAATCTATGATCTTGAGTTCTCCAGAGAAGGACAATTCAAAATTTAAACAATTAAGAATTTTCAAATAATATGAGAATGAATTGTAATTATTATTACATTTTAATTAGTATAAACTTTCAACAACACAATTGAATTTTTCGTATTCTTTTGTGCAAAGTTTATTATAATGTCACTTAGTTAATTATAAGCTTTTGACTGGTCTTATTAGCTGAATAATTTAACTGAATCAAATCCTTTGTTATTTGATTTAATTCTATGAGTTTAGTAAGTTAATCATATTATTTATATTATTTTTTATTTGCGAATAAAGTGACTCTTATTCTAATTTAAAATTTCTTGTTGTTAAATTTTGTGTATTTAATAAACAAAATTATTATTGGAGGAGGATTTACTTTAAGTTAAAAGGGAAAAATGAAAAAAAGAAAAAGGAAAATCTAACCATATGCCTAAATGTGCACACAGCTAATTAATAATAATCCTGTTGGTAGTGGATAATATTATATGTGTTTGTGGAGAATATATGCCGTTAGGGTTTGAGATTCATATACAAAAGTATACTTTCATCTCTATTTTCACAAAATTAAAACAAAAAAAAAAAGAATGAATTAATAATTAATAATAAATTATAAATATCGACTAAAATTACATATAAAACAGTGAAGTTATTGAAAATTACCAATTCGGTACAAATCAATCAGTTTCTCCTCCACAGAACGTAATGAAAGTAAAAATGAAATGAAATTACGGACTTAATACATGGAAAATGATTTTATTTTATTTTTATTTTTTTTTAAGAAAATAGAAAATCTTCGTGAAAAATACCGATAAAAATACATTTCCTTTCTAATCTCATTTCCAAGGTCATTTTTTTCATAATAAATATACAAGAAATATATCAAATTGGTACGGCGAAAATTACCAAAACATATATACTTGTGATATTCTCTCAATTGCAATCTACCTTAATGGAACCGGCATTCCATTGTAAAGTTAAGTACCGAACATTGCCTAATTATATCTATAGTAACTAAATAAAATATAATCATAACATATATTAACATATTTGGAAAAAAAATTTATATCTGTCCGTATACATATAACATATACTTCCTCCGTTCAATTTTGATAGGTAATTTTTTAATTGCACGGTAATTAAGAAAATTAGTTAATAAACTATACTTTTACTAAAAAAAACCTTCAATATAACAAATGATTAAGTCACATAAATATTGTTAGTGCCTAGATATATGTAACAAGAGTATTTTTAACAATTTATCACTTAATTAATAAATAGACATTGAAAAATACCTACATTGTTGTACACAAAAAATAGAAATTTTACGATAAGGTATCTAATTAACATATTTAATAATAGTGCATATATACGTCAACTCTTCAATTTCCTAATACACATCTTACCTATCTTACCCATATATTGCATACTTGCTTTTTTCTTTTCTCATTTACTGTTAAATCTCTCCATATTTATATTTGGTACCATACTATCAATTTCAAGAAAAGGGGTGTGAAAAAAAGGCAGTGATATATGGTAAATTATAATATACTATTTTGAGAACTCTTCATTCAATTTTTTTCACATCACAATGCAACAAAGGATCGTATTGACTAGTTTATTCTAGTGAATTGAATTATCAAAAAAAATTTCACCCTTTATATATATATATTTTTTGCAGCCTTAGTTTATTCTATCTCAGTATCTACTACTACTAACTGTGGCATTTAGAAAACTTAATTAAAAAAAAAAAAAAAAAAAAAAATAAGGACCATCAAAACGCATTTTACCCAAAAACATTCATTTCAAAAAACGTAAGACCTACCAAATAACAGTATGATCAAACTATCAGGAATAAATACAACAGATCCTTTCTTTGAGAAGTTCCACGATTTTTGCACTTTATTTACAGACTGCAAAAATTTCTATGCGCAGCTTTTATTGCTCAAAGCAGCAACTCTCTAATGCCAAAATTACAAGCCGACCACTACCTATATGCAAACAATAGGCATGATCTGTAAATGTTACTGAAAATTGGAGTTGATAAAGAGCTAGAAAAGTAGTAGTCACCTTTCATCTCACTGTCTGTTCATATCACCAAAGCATACATATTTGAGCTGTGCGATGTAAAAGAACAGGGGATCAATACAAGACATCGGAGATTTTTCGTGTAAAGCAGAAGTTTGACAAAGAATGAAGGTGTCAGCCTCAGCCAATTGCACAATACGAATTTTGGAGGGTGGATTGCACAGGTTGTCTTAAATTTTTGGATCAGATTTGGGAAAAACCTAAAGAACTTTGAAAAACCATAAAACTTTAACGGAATCCGAAACCACTTCACTGAAATGCTGAGTAAGCATCAATGTCATTCAGAACGCTAACTGAATTCTCATGTAAGCACCAAGTAAGAAATGAAAGCAAAAATTTTGTAGAATATGCAACAAGTTAAAATTTTGTTTCTCGTGTTAAGAACAGACTCAAAATTCAGGCATGCTGTGCAATTCACCCTTGACAAGTGGACACAAAAATCTCGTTTTGTTGCTTCCTTTTAATAAAGATTGCACTAAAAATTTCATTTAAAAGACAGTTGTGAATAATCCCTACCTCCAGATATTCATCAATTCCGTATTTTGAGCCTTCTCGTCCTAGACCAGACTGTTTAACACCTCCAAATGGAGCCACCTGTATCAAATGTAACATTTTTCAATTTCCTAACACATTTCTTAATTATCACGTGAGTCTGAGAAGAATATTTGGTGCATGTCTCACCTCTGTTGAAATAATTCCTTCATTGACGCCAACAAGTCCATACTCGAGACCTTCTGTTACACGCCATGAACGTTGGATATTGTTTGTAAAAATATATGCTGCCAGTCCTGCATCATTACAAAGGAAAGATACTGTAATCCTGTATCCTAAAATACAATTAATGAATACAATCTTGACAATGAAATGCAGAGATTCAACCCAAGGAATAGGTAATATGCTGCAAATATATAGAAACAATTGACGATGATTACTCCAATTGATGAAGAAATTCTCAAAATTTTAATATGTGCCAAAAAATCCCAAACTTCAATAATTTTCTCTAAAGCCAAATACTGCTAACTCCAGTCAATTCCTTGACAGGTTGCTAAGTTGGTGTCCAAATAAACATTGATTCTCGCCACGTGAGAACCACCAAGTGAGAATGCTGAAGTTCAATCCTAAGCTAGGTGGTTCTTATGTGTCGAGCATCAATATTTATTACAATTCCAGGCCAACATTCTGGAGAGGAATTTGCCGGAATTTAACCAGATTTGGTTTTTGTGATATCTTATTGAAGTTTAAGGATCTTTTTTCTTGGCACAAATTGAAATTTATTGACCGTAATATATATATATATATATGGCTGATAAAGGATACCTGCATTGGTATTATTAGCAAGACGAATAGCTTCTTCCTCCGTTTTGAACCGCAAAATTGGTGCCACTGGTCCAAAAACTTCCTCTCTGACGTAAGATAAGAAGAATGTGTTACTGGTTATATTGTTCCTTTGTTTAAGAAAGCATCGAATTTTAACTGAAATATGTATTTTCTGCACTAAGTCACTAATCAGACTGGTTAAAAGTTTTACAGATTTGAATGATGACGTCTGTGTTCAGCAAATGTACCTAAACTATATTATGACACCAAAAGGAAAGCATCCAATTCTAAGCAGCAGACAAAACAACAGCCCACCAAATATGTGAAATTATAGGACCTAGTGCCAAAAACTTTACTAGGCATGCCCTAGTCCATCTTCATTAAAACTTTAACGTCATAATTTCAAAAGAAAACATACGTTTACAAATAGATCATTACAGTCAAAATTCAAGAGATCAAGTTTGGCTTGTGGCAATGCAGAAATCTTTATAAGGACATATCAAGAATGAAGAAAAACGCATATACTTCTAAATAATGATGCAACAGCATCTAATTGCCAACACACCCCCTCGTCAAGTATAGCCTGATACCAAACACATTGTGAGGGAAAATTAAGGCTGACTAACTTTTCCTCTTCAAGGACCACAACTTCAATGATGCAGTCAAAACATTCCAGTCAATAATATTCTCTTTAACAGAATTACCTGGATAGCATCATCTCACTGCTAACATCACTGATTACAGTAGGCTCATAGAAAGTCATTCCAAGGTTATGTCTTTTTCCCCCAAGAAGGACTTTTGCTCCCTTGAAGAATAGGTTTCGTCAGTTAGGTCATATCATATCATGTAATCATATGAAAATTTACACGCCACTTAGTTAAAATACCTAAAGTTCAAACATTTCAAACAAAATAATAGTAAAAAGAAAGAAAAACTTGGCAGAGCATCTTAGGAGAGATGGGGAACGGAAGTGTAGTTTGTTTTAAGGTTTAAGCCCATTCTAGAAAGAAATCTGCAACCTTTTAGTTCTTCAAAAAAGCTTCCCATGCACAGAAAGACAGCAAACAAGAGAATAACGTCCAAGCAATGATACTGGCATACATGCACAATATCGCATTTGTTCAAGCACCAGAAAATGATAATTGTGACGCAGCCAATGCATGTATAGGTACAAAATACCCTCCACTTGATCACTAAATTCCACAAAACACTTATTGGAACCACCCGTTAGAAATTTCAGGACTCTATAGATTAGTTCATTTACAGACTTCACTTAGAGTAAGCATTTTCATGATATAAACAGTATTACCAAGTATTATGCCTCGGATAACTAATGAAAATGAACATCATTTATTCTCCATCCTTTCTTCCATTTTGTATTATGTAGCATGAAGGACACAGAAGTGAAGGGTTTGATAAAGAAGCTTACAAGTTCTAGGAGTAGTAATCCTAACAGTACAAACTTTCAAAATTTGCCTTTGTCTTAGAATAATCAATTCCACCCAAAAGTGAGAACGATAGGCTTCATCATGCTGAAAATGAACAACGCTTTTGCAAGACAAAGCTATATAACATATCTCAGTGATTAATCACCTAAAGCGAGCGTGATCTAAGAGAAGAAAGGGGGCTTCCAGCGTAGGGCTGGGCATAAGAACTGCATACACTGGGCCGCACTGAATATCCGAAGAAAAAGATCCAGAATTGAACCGAACTGTTGAACTTTTTGGAAAAAAAAAACTAGACTGGACTAGACCGTAATTTATGTTTCATATACAAAGAGATTATTTAATTTTATAATATATGTGAAAAAAATAATTTATAATATTTCTAACCACTGAGTCAACTTAATTTATAATATTTTGATAGATATTATTAAAATTTATATTTTTTAGTTGAAATTGTATAAGAAAATATCTATGTTTTTTTATTTTTAGGATTTATTTTTTATATTTGGATTAGTCCGAACTCCCATAACCGGATAAGACCGGAACCGAATCTTCGAATACCTAAACTCGACTGGACCAAAATTTTTGGGATAATCCAATTTTGGAGAGTTATTTCTCCAATCCAATTCTAGAGAATTCTAAATCCCCATATTAGACCGAACTGTGCCCAGCCTTACAGCGTATACCTTCAAAAGATGAGCAATGGAACCTAGACCAGATGCAATAACAGAAAGCTTTAGGTAAAAAAAATCTTAGTAAACTTAAATTACTGTAAATAATAGTGGAATGTAGGAAATCTTATATTCTTATACAAGAACGCCAGACTGCAAAGTATTTTTAAAGAACCCAAGACCAAAATCACACTCAAAAGGAAGTAAATTTTATAGAAACCATGTGTAAAGTACATCCAAAACTAGTATGTCTCCAATAAGAGTATTTTGAGAATCAATGATGTGTTTATATAAATCAAACCCGATCCTCATGTACCCAAACACCGTTTGCATCCAATAACCACTTGGAAGGATGTTTGAAGCCCAAAAAATAGACCACACACTCATTAAGGGAAAAAAAAAGAGGTACACAACATATGTGTCACAACTGTTTGATCTGAGAGGGACAGCTTCACAGTAAAAGGAGATAAGGAATCACTTAAAGGCAGAAAAGGAAACAGAACAACAACAAGATGAAGCGAGCTGCAAGCTACAATCAGCATACTTAGACATATGGCTATAAAACCAATTGCATTATTTCTAAATTATATGAAAAATCTTGTATTTGTATGTTAAACAGCACAGGCAAATAAGACAAACCTTTGAGATGGCATCTTGAACGAAGGACTCAACCTGCAAGCCAGGACCATAAGTAAGAAAGAGTACAGAATTTCATTTAGAAAGTTAGCAATCTCCAAAAAAAAAAAAAAATAAATAAATAAATAAATAAATAAATAATAATAATAATAATAATAAAAAAAAACTAACCTTTTGCACTGCTGCTTCATTTATCAATGGACCCTGCAAGGAAAATAAGGTAAAAATTACAACTGTAATCATTGAGCTCAAACCCCTTCTAGAATTGCAGACCAACAAACATAAATTCAGGTCCAAAGAGAGGAACTAAGAGAGAAAAATTCTGCATTAGAACTATACCTGTGACACACCTTCACCAAAGCCATCTCCAACTTGCAAATCCTGAACAGCTTTCGAAAAAGCCTCTGCAAATTTGTCATAGATACCTGCACAACAAGGTTGATATCATAAAGAAAAGCAATAGCATTTGCAAATGCAAACAGGAACCAGAAACTTTTTTTATTGTCATTAAAAAAAAAAAAAAGAAACTAGAAACTAACAAGAATGATATAGGAAAACAAATGAAATTTCCAGTTTGATGAGAATTGAATTGCTTTTGGAAGTTTTGATATGTTTTCTGCAGTGCAAGTTAACAGCTTTGAAATGAGAAAAACAAGCACAAAGTCTCAGTTCCTTCAGTTAGAAAAACGATTGTAGGTTTGGTGTTTTCAGATTTTCAGTGTGCTTGATTTTTTGCCATTACTTGAAGGCAATTACCCACGGTTTTTCTTTATCCTATTGGATAATGGGGGTAAAGAGAAGGCTGTCATGTTAAATAATGAGTATTGTATAAGACATGACGACAGATACATTTTCTGCAGAAGATACTCCGACAAATTACCACATTCACTGCACTTGTGAAGATAAAGAAAGAGAAAGTGAGCAAAAAATCAAAGGACTCTGGTTCAGTGTCTACCTTCTTGTACAATTAATCGATTAGCACAGACACAGGTTTGTCCACTGTTACGGAACTTTGCTGCAAGCTGCAAGATTTTGCATGATATTGTGATAAATAAAATGAAGCATAAAACTTCACAAGAACTAAACTATTGTCGCTCCATTGTAAGTATATTCAATTAAATTCATGAAGAGCCATTCCAAAGTGACCCACGCTATGGATTACAATACTTTCAAATATTTGATGCCCCATTTGTTCTCAAATCTCAAGAACTCGGAGTAGGAGGCAGAGCCCATCCATAGAGGCCTTTTTCCTCTAAGAGGACCTCTTCTCTAACCAGCAAACAAACCAAAAGGCAAGAGAAAACATGATCAGCCTCTCCACAACCAAAACAAGCGACAGGACATTTCATCTGGCTTCATGATGTCATCAAGTGATTTTTTGTCATTCTAGTATTAAGAAACTTAAGTTGTAAGTTGTTTGTAATCATTTGCTTTTCTCTCTATAAAACAATACAACCTCTAAAATATGTATACTCCATAGTCCATTCTCAGTTGATTATTAGTACATGCACTTCTAAATTTAAAATTTTAGAAACCAAACTGCACTTGTAATAGATTTCTTAAGAGCATCTACTAATATCTGATGTGTGAATATGGGATTTAGCTCACAACTTGAAGTCTTGAATACGATCAGAAAAAATACTCAAAACAATTCATGACCTAGGTGTGACTGTCTCATGAAATAGTTAATTAAAGATAGGAATCATTGTGACATGATATGATATTGAAGTAATGAATATGAAGGTTACGAAAACAGAAAAATTCTAATATCAATAGAGGACAACTTACTGATCCTTTCACTGCCACGTCCAGGTCCGCATCATCAAATACTATGCAGGGTGCATTACCACCAAGTTCCAAAGACACCTAAAAGATATTAATGCAAAAGGCTATCAGCCTTGAGATTTATTTTAAGCTTATGGTTTGTGGCTATGGATATTCAATCAACTCATGCCGCATGCATACCCTTTTAACTGTGTTAGCAGCGCCTGCCATCAACTTCTTTCCTACAGCTGTAGAACCTGTGAACGTAATCTTCCTCACCTGGATCAGACAACAAAAAGTGAGGGCATACCAGCATCAAGCCATTTACATATCTGCTTTGCCTGAAAGTAGATTATGTCTTGATTTAAAAATTTTAAAAAGCACAGGGAAATATATAGGTTCGAAACCTCTGAACTAGCAAGTAAAGTGTCTCCAATATCAGCAGCATTTCCCATGACCACATTGAGCACACCCTAAATGATAAAAGATCAAACTATTATTAACACAAGAAACTAAAACTTCTGTTCAGATTTGCATAAACAATATCATACATCATTTTATATCTCAAACACATTTTAAATATATAAGACTTGGAACAGGAAATGATGATTTGGATACATTTTTTTAATTGATTTCATCACCATATTCACAGTATATGAAAGGCACAAAACACAACATAAAGATTCTAGATATTAGGAGCAGGCATGAACCTGTAGAAGTGAGACACATAATAAGTAAAATCACAGTCACACTCCACAGTGTAAAAACAATTAAGCTCATATAATAAACTAAGGTTATATATGATATAAATCACGCATAAAATTGCAATTAATTGCCTTTTTACACTCCAACGTAAAAATTCAATGCTTGTGTTGAAGAGAACTAAGATGATAAATTTGTTATATTAATAATCCCTAAAGCAACCATAAGACAACTACTCGTCAAGGTCAACATGATCCTCATCAACATTATCAGATTTTTCATATTGTTCACTTCCAATTTCCTCTTCTTCTTCTTCTTCTCACTTTCTTGAAATGAAAAGTTTCACCATCTCCAAGTAATAGATGATCCTTGGCCCTTGTCATGGTTCCTAATTAGGGGTTCCTAATTTGGGGTTGAGTTAGGGTTTTAGGCTATAAAAGTAAAATTAGGAATAAGTGCTACCTCGACTACTTGCTAATTCTCACTTTTTTACCAACGATTGAATTTCTAACAAGACCTGACAGGAAGGTACCTTCAATATCATAAAAGTTCAAGTGTTTGATTGTATGCTGGTTTCCTTGTTCTTTCCGCATTCCTTATACACAGAAGTTACAGAAAGGAAAAAAAAAAACTACTCTCTACTAAAAGAAATTCCACCATTATATTTCAAGCAATTGTTGCTGAAAGAGACCTAAATATATAACATTTGTTCCACTATGCTATATGAAATTTTTAATAAGAATTACCGGCGGAATTCCTGCTTGAAGGGCTAGCTCTGCTGCTGCCAAGGCTGTGAGAGGGGTAAGTTCAGAGGGCTTCACAACAACCGTACAACCACAAGCAAGGGCTGGACCAACCTGGGTGAGAAAGTAAAAGACATTTCATCTTAACCAGGAAGCTATCTCTTGCACATATCTCCTAAAGCCAGTAAAATAATGTTTATGTAATCATTCTTAGTTAAACGCACCTTACGAGTGATCATGGCCAAAGGAAAGTTCCAGGGTGTAATTGCTCCAACAACACCAACAGGCTTAAACATGGATGTGAAAACCATTATGATTAATCAATAGCATAAAACTAATAACTTAGCAACAACCAGCATTTGAAAAATAGTAAAGCAATGCAATAAGCTTTCAACAAGGAATGATTCAACTAAGCATATTGGCAACGAGATTAATACCACTGAAGCAGATTTCTAGACCACTATACAGATGTAGTCTGTAAGATGGTTATATATAGACCTACCTTATAGCAAAATATTGGAGCACAATTCTTTCAAATCAAATGGAGGCTAAGGATATAGAATTATGAGCTGCCACAAATAATTTCAGAACCTTTGTTAAATGCCTCTACTTTTGGTATAGCCGTGTACTTTTAAGGACAAATATCTACATGGAGTAAATAAAGGAAAAATGAAAAGGTAATAAGTAGAGCAAGCTTTGAAAAAAATTTCCCAGAGCATCTTTTGGGATAGTAACATAGCAGACCTTAAATATCAGCCCGCTTTAAAATTGTTTTTTATAATTGTTAGGTAAACACACAACTCATATTTCAGCGTTCATGAATTTCTACTTTTTAGTAATGTATTAAAATTCTGAAATTCAGGTTTTCAAAAGTACATGACCTAGTTGGATTATTGAAACCTTGTCAAGAACTACATGATAAAGCTGCATTACAATTAACTTACCCATCAATCAGAAAAAAACCTTCTACATTCAAAAAGAAAAATGGAGAAATCCCAAGGAGACGAAGACACAACTACCTCAGCCAAGAGATACTAATAAATCTGAGGAAGGCAATTCATAGTTCTGCTCAAGCTTAAGACAATGATGTATATAATCAGAGTTGAGTATCAATCAAGTTGCACAGTAATGTTAAATTTTTACTAGCAGGTTGGTAGCTTTTATTTCAAAAGAACCTTTCAAGTTTATACAAGACCCTAATTGACGTAAAACCATGCAATTTATAAGACCAGTGTTATGGGAGATGAAGTCTAGATAATCCTAAGCACCTTCTCACTAGTACTGAGAGTTCGACGTGTACCAGCTACTTTCTGTAAAATGCTATTAACTTGTTATCTTAATGTTCATCTAGTTTTTCAGGTTATTGCCATCACAAAGACCACATGAGAATATCTTATATTAAAAAATCATATGCAAGACAATGTTGAAGAAGCTTATCTCCATTCTCAAGTGAGAAATGGATGTGATTCATAACAGTAGGCAAAAATTAATTAATTAGTTAACTCCTAAGTCAATGAAACTATCAGTGCACCTGCTTTAGAACAAGTAACCGACGGTCACCCAAAGTTGCTGGGATTATGTCACCATACACACGTTTTGCTTCCTCTGCGAAGAACTCAATGAAACTTGCTCCATAGCCTACCTGTTAATTCAATCATAAGTTCAATGTTGCAAATACTTGACAATGACAAAATTGTAGTTCAAAAGACACCAGGCCATGGGATTGGGTATCTTCCCAGGCCCCAACACCTCTTTCCTCCCATACATTAACCAGGTATTGACAATTTCTTTTCCTTTATACCCGCCTAAGCTTGTACTCAAGCAAATAACCAATTTATGACATTTCAAGCAAAAGTTTGAGAGTAATACCTCACCCATGGCTTCTTTTAGAGGTTTTCCTTGTTCTAAGGTTATTAGTTGTCCAAGTTCTTCTTTATGATTAATCAACAAGTCATACCTTAAAGTTGAGAAAGAAGAACTCTACAAGCATCAGCATAGTATACAAAGCCATATACTGTAGTATCATTTTTGTGCCACAGAATTTAAGCCATTTCTCTTGAACATAAAGAACATACCAATTTCTTAAACGTTTGCTCCTCTCACTAGCAGTTAGTCTGCTCCAAGCTACACAAATAAAAATTTCATAAATACATCAATTTAAATTTTTAAATTCAATTTCCAATAACAAGTATAATATTGTAATAACAACTAGAAGCTGTCCTATAGAAAACAGATCAAGCAAATACAGAACAGAAATACATATTTCTATTAATGAACTTCCTGACGACTAGGATTAAGAGTTGGAAAAACAAGACCAAGACTAATGGAAGTAAGAAATCTAAACCAGTAAACAAGCGAAGAAAAGACAAATGAACAGAAGAACTTCTCTGTTCCCACAGGATAGTGTCTCTTCCCAAGCCTAAAGCCACAACAAATATTGAATTTTTCGGAAAAGCTGCCTACTGCCCTTACTACCCCCTTATTACAAAATTCCAGGTTTCAACGTCCCTTTTTATACCCTTAATACCTATATACAATTATCTATCACTGTCTTAAACAAGATAGCGTCTAAATGTCAAGTAAAAAAAAGGAGGAAAAAAGGTGAGCACTTGAGCACTATTAATTCAAATTATCAGTAATATGAATACAGTGAAATGAAGGGTTGAAGTAATAATCACAAAAGCAAGTCATCTAAGTTAGATGCATACATTCTAACATGTACCCTATTACACTTCAAAGACAACATAAGTTGCTTGAAAAGAAAACATGCTAACTAAAGAATCTGTCCCTTTGATTGAGGTATATATTATTCAATGATTCCCCATTGGATGTGTTTATGATACTTCTAAGGAAGCATCAAATTTCAAGCACCAAAAAAGCAAATTAGCATTCGCTTACAATGCTTCAGTATAAATATCTGTTTCGTGCACACCTTTTAAACACATAAGAATAAAGAGCAATAAGGCAGAAAAATACACACAAAGGAATGAACAAATATATATAAAACAGAGGCTTTCTGCTTTTTTCAAACTCATCATATCAATTAGATGGCACCACAACAAGTTGTTTCAAACTGCCTATCATGCATATTACATTGCTGAGCTGGAACCAAATAAGGCCAGCCTAATGGCATGTAAATTTCCTACAATCATTCCTAAACCAGCTTTGAAAACTGCCATATTTGATTTTAAATCTTATAATCAAGAATGTTTCTCCAGCTAATCTGGTTGTGTGCAACAATCACCAGCCGACGGTCAGTGAAAAACCACCAACTACATTGACTCTTTTGACACACACACACACACACACACACACACATATAGTTAATGTTGGAATTTCTCCGAGGCTTCCTAAGTAAGAAACGAACACACTTTTTAGGTTATAAACTAAGAGCCTATATATTTTTCAGTCAAAAAAAGAAAAAAGAAAAAAAGAGCCTATATATTTGGTGATGAAGTAACTTACAAAATCACCACTTGACTTTTTCCAAATGCTGAAATCAGCAAACAACTTAACTCAACTAAATTTTTTGTCGAATAACAGACATGATGACATTGGTTATCTAGAGCGTCCTAGATATTTTTTGGGCAGATATAATTTGAAAGAAAATAGTGCATGTAGGAGAGGGGAGGAGAGAGAGAGAGAAAAGCATGAAGAAATCTTGAGGAAATTAGGTGCAGAAATGATTTGGATCTGCATTATTACAAGACTTGCTTAGTACGTTACTACATTAGAGTACCCCTGCAAGCCTCTAGCTAGGTAATATCAGCAACAAAGATAAACAGCCGGATGGAAATTTTATCTATACTTCAGGCAGCAAGTACGATTAGATTAGTTTATTAACATAGTCAAATGCCATATATAAAACATATAAATTTTGCAGTTCATACATTGAAATGCATCATGAGCAGAAGATATTGCATCATTTGTCTCCTTCGCACCCATACATGGGACATCTGCTATAACTTCTCCAGTTGCTGGATTGTGAACCTATTGCAAAGTGAATGGGGTACAAAAGAAAGAAGGTAAGTACATAAAAAGTCAACTATAGCGGAACAAAAACTTAAAAAACATAAAAGCCTCCTGCAGGGGCCGGGGACACATTTGTTATCAACAAGCAGCGGTTTCAGGCTTTCATCCCTTTTTTTCTGAGATTTTTTGTTCATTAATGGGAGAAACTAAAATTAAGTGATTATAGCACACAGGCCAAAAAAGAAAATATTTACACATGCATGCCAAACAAGAGGCACGTGCTTAAATTTTTCTAATACAAAAACTGGCTCAAAGAGTTAAAAGCATGCCAAATTTTCTAATGTGTGTGAATTGTTTAGAATGATAACGCTGATACAGTAGAGGAGGGGAAGTGGACCTGAATTGTCTTTCCATCATATGCATCAATCCATTTCCCCGCAATAAGACCCTGTGTACGTAATAGACCAGCACCACCAAGTCGAGCAACAAGACTCTCAGTCTTCATGCTTATCTGAATCCAAAATCATGTATAAAACATTGAAGATTTGTAATTTAATCATGAGAGAAGATGTGAAGATGTACTTTAAAGACAACGATCACAATAACATGCCAATGTTTCAAAAGCATCTTTCTGCAGAAAAGATATTACTGTATTAACAATACACCTGATACAACCATGACTTATGCAAAATATAAATGCACGGATACCACCATGACTTGACAGCATTAATAGAAAACCACTTCATAGAAAATATTCTGATTTCAGCCAACTATTAGTAACTAAAATTATAAGTTCACGCATCTGTCACAAAGTATACAGTACATAATACAACTAAAAGAAAATAAAAATGTCAACATTATCTTGACTATGAAGCACCATATGATGATCTTAGACACATCTCATTGGATCAATTGTATTAAGCATAAATGCAAAATATGATGCTTTTTCATGTTCATATATCACTTTCAGGTTGAGTCATATAAGCATGATTTCTGAAATCTGCCATCGGTCAAGTGTATGATCCAGACAGTCTAGGCCTTTTTGCAACACTTAGTATCAATTACTACTAGTAGAAGATATATATTGATAATATATCAGGCTTATCAGAACTCATGGATGGGATACGTTTAAACATGCAAATTTACATCTTCCAAAATGCTAACTTCTTGGAAAAATCTATACCTACATAACCATACTCAGCATTTAAAAGCAGACATTAAAATTTGATGTGAATCTATGGTGAACAAAACAGTGTTGTTTAGGCTGTCTACAAGTTTACTTATTTGTCACTAGACTCCCACCAGTTACTTTAGCAAGAGTATGGGTAAGACAAAAAGAATATTACCAAAACATAACAATCAATGTCCATAAATTTTATATGCAAAGAAAATACAAGTTGCAATTGATAATGGCAAAATACCTAGCAACTAATTTGAAAAACCGTCGGTCAAAAAAAAATTTTGAAAAGCCTCACAGATGAACATGCAGATATAAACTAGTCGAAGAAAAAATTATTTTACTTTTTCCAATCATTTTTCTTCTTACACTTTTTGGTTCAAACTTGAAATAAAATAACTTTTAATTTTATAAAAAGCAAATAAAATAACTTTAATCATTAAAATAACTTTTAATCATAAAAAGTTATTTTAATCATTAAAATAACTTTTTATTTTCTAAAAAGCAAATAAAATTCTTCGAGAATTGTGAAATATCCCACATTGCTTAATGAGGGAGCTATGTGGCTCCTCATCTATGTGAGGCAATCCTCCTCCACACTTGAGGTACCTTCTGGGGCGAGTTGAGCCTTTATTTACAGAGTATGGATTTTTGTTTCACGTTCCAAATGGTTCTCAGGGTGTGGGGTTGTTTTGAACATTCCACATTGCTTAATGAGGGAGCTATGTGGTTCTTTGTATAAGTGTGGTAATCCTCCCCCTTGAGGTGCCTTTTGGGGTGAACTAAGCCTTTGTTTGCAAGAATATATATCAAATAACTTACAGTTCATAATGAAACAAAAGGGAAAAAGATAAAGATAATAATAATAATTATTCTCAGTTCTCAAAGAAATTTTGTTCCATGTTTTTTGCATCTTAGTTCTTGGTCATGTATCATTTATTATGATTCTTTTATTTGAGACACAATACTTCTCAGAAAACAACTACTTTGCTTTTAGAAATTGCATTTACTCGCACATCTAATGAACTAGTAAATAAAAGAATCAAATGGGACCACAACTATGATTTTTTTTTCAGACAATTCATTTTTTGTGCCCAAAAGGAAAAAGACATGAATCATCAAGTTGGATCGAATCAACGCTAAGGGTCTGCTTAAATGAAAGTTAGAAGGGTTAGAAAAAATTCAAGCCAAAGCATTCGCTCTCTGAAATCTGAAGAAATCTAGTTTGCAAGGATAAGATACATTTGCTAAAATGATCAACAAACAACGAAAGATAGCTAGAAATAAAAGAAAATGAGATCACGGTCACTGTCCTCTTTACCGAATTCCGATTCAAATAACACATAGACTAGAAAATAAGTTAACATAAAAGCCAAACATTCAGCCTCTGAAAGTAGTTCCAAGATTGAGGAAACATGTTGAAATGATGATCTTAAACATCGCAATTTCTAAACAACAATAGAAAATTAGAAATCGAAGAAAGTGAGAATGCAGTCACTTTTCTCACACCAACTTCCAATTCAATCCACTACTTGAACCAACAGACAAACAACACAGAAATTCAAGGAATCGATTGGAAAAAGCAATTGAAATTGAGAATGATAACCTACAAATGTGAAGAGAAATACAAATAAAAAACACCGATCACTCGCTAATCTTAAAAAAAAAAAAAAAAAAAACTGAGTGTGATAGATTTTACCTGGCGAGAGAGGGGAGGAGGAGAAGCGAGGTGCATGGAAGGCAGATGCGAAGAGCAGATAAGCTTGTTTCGCCCAATGGAAGCCATCCGAGCTACTCTAGCTGCTTTCATTTCTTCTTGTTGTTTCTTCTGTTTGTATTCACTCAGCCGTTATGTTATGTATAGCAGCGTTTCAACCGATCACTATGATACTGTTCTTTCTGACTTCTGATAAATATTGAGCAAAAAAAAGGACGTATTTATTTTCTATTTTTATTTATTTATTTATAAATATAATTATGTTTTACATATGAACTTTTTTTTCATTGAAAAAAAGAAATTCATATAGAATTTATAATATTTTTTATTTCACACAATATATATATTATTTTACTAAAAAAAATTAATTAGAGGATGATCTTGCGTCAAAATTCTATTATTATAGAATTAGATGCTAAATTCATTGTTAATATTTATTTAAATTTTTCATTTAGTAAAGGGCACAGGGCTTATAAATATGTTGCGCGTGAAAAAGAAAAAAATTTAAAATTTGAGTAATTGAAGTTTTATCTTCTTTTTTCAAAAAAATTAAAGAGAAACATATATATATATTATTTTTGTGAAATTTAATTATTACAATATGTCCTAACATATATTTATTATTTGTAAATATAAATAATTAATCAAATGGTATAATTAATAACACGAATTAACTTCAGTTTAAAAAAATAGCATGAATTAACTTCATTCATTAAAAGAAAAAAACATGAATTAACTAGTCAAATAATATTATAATTAACAGGATAATCTAATTTAAATAAAGTAACAAAAGTGGAGTGTTGAATCAGCAGTTTCGTTTTGATGCATTGCCAACAATTTAAAAAGTTATCAATTAGGCATCACAAACGTTATTAGAACTAAATTAGATATGCTTTCGGAATTGTAATTTAAAATTCATATTAATTAATTAAGTGTGTAAATAAAGAGAAATTTTATAATGGACCGGATCTGTGTGGACTATTCTAATGAAAAACAGACACATAAACAATATAAGCATTAAAAAAATAAAAACACTTATATATTAGTTTTTCATTGGAAAAGTTCACATATTTCGAATCCACTGTAAAATTTCTCGTAAATAAAAGATAAATTTTTAGAATTTGATCGTTAAATAAATATTTACAACATTACACTAACTCTTTTTATGTGATGATGATAAAATTAATTTCTCTTTTTTATCCTTATTCCATTATGAATTTATGATTGATTGAAATCAATTAACATGACTTTTTTTTTTTAAAAAAAAAAAGTTACATGATTTATCATGTTCAAATTAACGTGAGAAAATTTAAACTCAAAATAAGGGGTGCTGATTATTTCTTTTTTTCCTTTTTTTTTTTTTGCAAATAATAGGTATTCAATTAAATAATATTATTTGAGACTTAATTATATCCAGTTTATCATCATTGTTACTTTATGAAAATTACTTATTTTAAATTATATACCATTTTACAAGATTCAAAAGATATTGAATACCTTGTTTAAAATTATTCATATTTTGAACGTTAATTTTACTAAAATTAAGAAAATATTTTTAGATTTCAAAAAAATATTTTTAAAACTATTATAGTAACAAAATGTTATAATTATTATTTTCTTTTTATCTATTTATTAAGATTTCAAGTACTCCTTATCTAATTTCACAAAAGGGAACCAGATTAAGAGCCAGTTTGAAATAGCTGCCAGTGAAAGTGCTATCAGGGAAAGTTAAATTGCATTGCTTTCTTTAGAAATAGTTTTAAGTGTTTTTTTAATACTTTTCTGAATACAATCTGACTTTTACCAATTGTGCATTTAAGACTGCTTTCTGCAGTCCCAAAAACAGCTTTCAATTAAAGTAAGGTTCCTCATACTTTAACTGAAAGCTGTAGCTGTCCCAAACCGAGCCTAAGTTGTTGCTTCAAAATGTTAATTCCTTGGAAATTGATAGAAGTACCAGAAAATCCATCATTGAAAAGCCAACAGTCCTAACCATGGTTTTCAGACCCGGACCGGTCATCGAACCGATGAAGGGATGGATTCATAGATTTTGGATTAAACCGGAATAAATCGGAATCGAACCGGATTTAATAAATATATTAAAATATTTTTATTTTTATATTTATAATTTATGAAAATTTGAGTATTTTTATTATAATTCTTTAAGTTTAAACATTTCAAATACAATATAGTAATTAAAAAAACTCAATTTATGAAATATAATTTTTATAGTTACAATTAAATATCAATTTAATTTAAAATAATTTAAAAATACAAACTATATTTTATTTTAATTAAAAACACCTAAAAATAACAACGTAAATTTTATATTTAAATAATTTTTTTTAATAGTCTGGTCAAACCGAAAAACCGGTTCGGTTCACTTTTTTCAGTTCGACCGGTCGGTCCGATCTAATATTGACCGGTTATTGACCAAAGTGAAAACCGGATAGAAACCGACCAATCTGATCTCCGGTTCCGGTCGAACCTGATCCGACCGACCGGTCCGATCCAGTTTTCACAACTATGGTCCTAACACTATGTCCAATTTTCTGTTTAAAGTATGCCAGCCATATTGTCTTTGTTTGATAATCGTGATGCTTTAAAATATTGAGACTTGCACTAATCATAATAATTTTTTAATCAACCACGTCTCATCAATAATTCAATAATTATATTGGGGACCTAGTGATAATTCACACTCCCAACTTTATTTTACATATGTATTTGGTAGAAATCGAATTTATATTTCATAGCTAATTGAAGTGTATCTTATAGATTGTAATATACTAATTATAACAATATTTTGCTAGCATATATTTATAATTTTTTTTTTTACTAAAACAACAATGTCATTAATCAATCATTATAAGCAAGTATAGCATTAATAAAAGGTTTACACACATGATATTATGTCCCTACTTGTTGAAAAATCAAAAGCTCGAGCTAAGATATGAATTACGTGATTCGCAGACCAATGAACAAAATGAAAACGGAGCTCTCCTAACTCCTAAGCCAAAGCCTTACTTATATTTATATTCTTAATGTACACAATTATTTTTATTTATTTATCTATTATACTTGATATTAAATGAATGAATAAATTTAGAAATATATCAAAATTTTTCATAATTTTGTAATATTATAAATAAATTGAAACCAAGAAATTTCTAATACCATTATTATTGTAATTAATTGGTAAGTTGTTTTGCATTTTTCATTATATTAAATGTTTTCATATATTATATTACATTAGGTATTATGGTAGTCCAGCCTAAAAACTTTGTGCCGGCGTAGGTTAGAATTTAATAATGTATGTGACAATCTTGATCCATTGTAGATAATATGGAAAAAATGGAAGACCTTAAGTTACGGAAAACATTTAGGTAGTCAAATTCAAAGGCTAAATACATACGTGACCCCTTCAACTTTAATTTTTGAGCCGCTTGGCCTCTTCAACTATTTTAGCGATCTATTTAACCCCATTTAAAGGTAAAATACATATGTAGCCCCTTCAATTTTTATTTTTGAACCGTTTGACCCCTCAACTATTTTAGCAACCTATCTAACCCCTCATCTATTTTAAAGTGGTATTTTTAAACTTTTGAGTGAACATAATCAGACACAACAGAGTACCATGCATTACACGCGTCCGACACTAAAAACATGTAGGACACGCGCTGGAAACTATCTTCTATCTAATTAATATTACAAACTATTATAAAGTGAAGATTTCCCAGCAATTAATTAAACTTAAGAGGAGGAAGAAATACGGCACATCAGCATTCAAATGTCTAAAAATACCACTTTAAAACAGATGAGGGGTTAGATAGGTTGCTAAAATAGTTGAAGGGGCCAAGCGGCTCAAAAATAAAAGTTGAAGGGACTACGTATGTATTTAGCTTTTAGATAAGGGGTTAGATAGGTCGTTAAAATAGTTGAGGGGGCAAGCGGCTCAAAAATTAAAGTTGAAGGGACCGCGTATGTGTTTGGCCCAAATTCAAACGTCTACGAATTTTAATTTATTTTTCGTATATCTAAAATATTTATGTTACTAAGCTATTATTATTTATTTTAAATTTTGTCTGTGATATTCTAACTAGAGATGGCAATGTGTGCGCATTTCGAGGATATCCGACTTTGTTTGACCACAATGAAATTATCCAAACTTATAAAAGGGTGTGAAATGAGAATAGTATTTAATTTACTACCCGTCACAGGTACGAGACCGGAACAGGATTACTCTCAGAACACGCACTATCCGTATCCGATTATTTTTTAAATCATATTATGACATGTTGATTTGTATATTTTATTCTCTTTAAGAATGATGAATCATATTAAAAAATAGAGGGAAGAATGCAAGCATGACAAGTTCATGCATTTTAATTAAAGATTTATTATTGAATGTGTTACTTTTATTTTTTATTTTAAGAATTTGGATATGAAGTATTTATTAAATTTATGTTAATTGTTAATTTGTCGATTTTAAAGTTTAATTAAGGATGAGTTTTTAATTTATGGATTATATTTTTATTATTTATTTTTTATTAGACACGTAATTTTTGTTGGTGAGGTAATTAACAAGTATCTGAGAATTTAGCGGCACATGAATAAGATTTATTAAATTAATACCAACCGATAACGAGACGAAACGAATAATTAAATTTGTAAACAAATATAAAATAAACAGTGCAATTATCCGCTGTTACTCACCAAGCAATTAGTAATACGAATTAATGAGGTCAATTATACAAGCATACGAAATACAAAGACTTATAATGGTCTTCTGCTTGTACATTTTCTCCGGTGAGGTATTTTGCTTATGCTAGAACGAAGAAAAAGTTGAACAGTATTATTTCCTACTAAGTATTTGCAAGTAAATTAATGTGCTACTTTTTTTACTGCAAAATAAATTATGTTTTATGCGATTAAAAAAAAAAACTCATAATATTGGTGTATGTAGACATGAATTTCACGTGAACTTTATAGATAAATAAAAGTCATATATTTATCGTATCACTTCAGCAAAATTAACAAATCACATATTTCCGCATTCTAATGTTGATTCAATTTTAGTTACTGACGTTGAGTCTCACAAATGAACCAGCATATAAACATTTCGTAAATTAACCCGCATTATTGAGATTTTCACATCCCTAAATTGAGAATACATTTAGGACCAATTTGGAGCAGCTTTCAGCAATTTCGAAAGCAGCTTTCAGCCAAAGCATCAGAAATCTTACTTTGGCTGAAAAACTGCTTTTGTGATTGCAAAAAGCAGTCTCAAATGCACAATTGGTAAAAGTCAGATTGTATTAATGAAAGCACTGAAAAATCACTTAAAATTACTTTTAAATAAAGCAATGAACCCTTACTTTCTCTGTCAGCACTTTCACTAACAACAATTCCAAATTGGCCCTTATTACCACTAAACTACAAGATGTAAATGTGGCACACAACAACATGATTAACATTTTAATTGAACTTCAATTCTTTCTATGCAAAGTACATCATATATTTTGGTAAAAGTGATTTAAAATAATAAAATTTATTAATAATTTTTTTTTAATCATCTAAACGATATCAATAATTAATTTATGAAGTAGAGATAAATTATATCTTTAAAAAAAAAATTATTAATTAAAGAAAAAATATAATTAATTAAAAAAATTTAGGTACCAGTCAAATAAAGAAGCGTGTGAGTTTAATTTTCGAGGGTTCCAATATAGTAATGGCGTGTTGGTTTGACCGCTGATTCCTTTGATTAATTGTCTTTTGGGCTCAAGAAATTTCAATTTTTCTTGACGTCTTCTAGAAAACAGTGTAGAGAGCGGAAGAAGCTAACAACAATGGCTGGCGGAGTCCGTCTAGAGAGAGAAAACCGGGAAGAAATGTCCAAAGTCAAAAGTCATCTATAGCTCTCTCTCTCTCTCTCTCTCTCTCTCTCTCTACAGACTTTTCTAATTTTCTCTTCTTCTCTTAAAACGGGCTTTTCTCCTCCTTCTTCTTCCATTGATCTTTGTGATCTCCGCTTTTTCTCCTTCTTCAGTTAACTTCTCTCTTTGCTTGTTTCTGTGACAATCGGAGGATTTAAAGGACTGATCCTTTCTTTTCAACTTCGATGAGTAATAATACGGCGTCGTCTAGCGCAGCCGCCAATGGATCGGCTGATTCTGCTGCACCTAGGAGGAATTCTAAAAGACCTAAATGTGATTTTTCTCTTCTTTGCTTTCTTTTTTCTACTGGAATTTTGATTTATTTGGGGGGGTTTCGCTAATTTTGCTTAGATGTGTGAGCAATTAGATGTGTGAATGTTTCTATGGAGTTTTAATTGTTTAGTTCATTTTCTCTTTCGTTTTCTTGTTGATTTGTCTAGTTCAGCAAGTTTCTGATTGCGTTTCTTTGAATTTTTTAAGCACGTAATAGGCTAATGTAGTTTTCTTTTGTTTCAGATTCAAGGTTTACTCAACAGGAACTTCCGGCTTGTAAGCCAATTCTTACGCCACGATGGGTAAATATTTCTGCTTCTTCTTTCATTCTGTGGTTTCTAATTTGGTCAACCCAAAGCATGCTACTAAATGATAACTTTGAGTCTTTTTTTTTTTTTTAAATAAAAACTTTAAATCTTTATGTGCAGGTGATTTCTGCTTTTCTGCTTGTTAGCATTGTCTTCATTCCTATTGGAATTGTTTCCTTGTTTGCATCCCAAGATGTAAGTAATGCTTCAACCTGACCTAATTATTGTATTTTTGGCACAGTTTGGTTTGTAACTGATTTCAGTTTCCTGTTGCTTTATCAGGTTGTTGAAATTATTGACCGTTATGAGACTGAGTGTATCCCTCTTCAAAATAGGACTGATAAACTTGGATATATTCAAAGTTCTGTAGACAAAACATGCACCAGAACAATTAGAGTAAGGAGGCTCTGCATATTCGTACTGTTAATTAGTGTTATTGGATTCTGTTTTGCAAGAAATATTATACTAATGGAAATAGCTTTTTGAGTTTTGTTGTACTTATTAGCTTTACCATGAATCACCTTAAGTATGATACATCTTAGCATAGAATGCCATACCCATGTCAACTGTTTCTCCCATTTATGTGTAAATAATCAATATTGACAACCATGATTCTGGTCTAGTTTATTTTTCAAATTGATCTCCTTTTCACACTCTTCTTCTTATCCTGTTCAGGTTACAAAGCATATGAAGAAACCTATTTATGTTTATTATCAGCTTGACAACTTCTACCAGAATCATCGTAGGTATGTTGGCAACTATTACTATATCTTCTATCACAGTTTAATTTTCAAGGGTTTGAGGGCCTATGTAAGGATTTGTAGAACGTTGGCTTAGTTGTCCACTACTATCTTCCTTTTGGAATAAACATTGATGAGCATGAAACTCTATAAAAAGATCTGATAATGAATTACATGTGGTGCTAGATATTTAATAAGACTTAGGTTTATTTTCATACTGAAACATTCTTTTGCTCCTTTTTCATGATTAACTTTCATTTGCAATAGCTTCAGCTTGTTATGTTATAAAGTAAAATATTTGCTGCCTCAATTCCATTTTTATGTTTTCTGATTAATTGATATATAGTTAGATACTACTTTTATAATAAGACGCTGACTGTACCTTATTTTAATTTGAATCATACAAAATTGGAGAGTGATGGTTGAGAGGAACTTACAAGCATGGTGAATTGAATTTGTCTGCTGTGATTGTAACATTGTGATAATTGTTAATAATTCAGGTATGTGAAGAGCCGAAGTGACCAGCAATTGAGAAGTCGTAGCAGTGAGAATGATACGGATGCTTGTAAGCCTGAAGATACAACTGGGGGGAACGCTGCAATTGTACCTTGTGGTCTAATAGCTTGGAGTTTGTTTAATGATACTTATAGCTTCTCCCGCAATAACACTCAAATACAAGTGAATAAGAAGGATATCTCATGGAAGAGTGATAGGGATCACAAATTTGGCAGCGATGTCTTTCCTAAGAACTTTCAGAGTGGAGGTCTCATAGGTGGTAAAATATTGAATGAATCAATACCAGTAAGTCTCTGAATCTTTCTCAGCTTACCATATTAATGTGGTATGTAGTTTTCTTGTGCACTATGGGGCCATTACTAAATTGAGGATTTAAAAGCACTGGTCTGTAGAAGAACATGCTTTTCGGTTATCTGAGGATGTTTTCTTATATGCATAATCATAAACACCAGCCAGTTAATCATTGTTGGAATCTGAGAATTTTGAAAATGCATTTTGTTCTAGAGACTTTGGTGCTTGTTACCACATTTTCATCTGTTGTCATGAAATATAGATGCTAAAAATTTGAAACTTTGTCGATACTTGTTTCTATTCCTTAACTAGTAAAAGTGCCATCTTACATAGTGATTAAATTACTGTGCTGTTTCTTAGCAGCCAAAAAAGTCTGATTTTACAATTTAAAAGTAATTATGATGTTCGTCAGGCTGTTAAATGGGATTGAAGGCAAGATATTGTGCTTTTCATTCCCCTTGCCATTGGCTCAGTTATATTTGCAGGTTGTTTTCCATAATTGTTAGGGATCTTGAACATGACAATGGTTCCTATTCTTTTTTCTAAAAAATGAACAGTTCACCTGTATTTATCTATCTCTCAAGGATGCATTTTTTATTGATATAAAACTATTAATCTCTTACCATGCAAAATATTTTACAAGTGCCTATTTTATGAACATTCATGAATGTTTTACCTATGGGGAGACTAATAGGATATATAGTTTAAATCCTAAAACTACGAAGTAGACAATATTTATTTACCTTTTTTTTTTCATTTGTTTCTTCTTATTTCACCTCGCCTATGATTTAGAAACTTGTTTGTGACCAACCTTTATAAAGTCAAGGGTAAAGTTAGCATCACAAACAGTTATACAGAACTCTGAAACTTCCTGTTCTTAGTTGTATATAGTATATACTTTCTATTACTATTTTTAATTATAGAAAGTTCATTTCAAGTAGAGCTAGTATTTGTAATTATTCTTCTATATTTCTTCTCAGTTGGTCACTGAAAATATGTGTTAGAAATATATGGACATTTTAATGGATTATTCAGATTGTATAAATAAAAAGTAATGCAGGTCTTACAGACTTTCAAAACTTCAGAATATCTTATGATATTGGTATTAGCCATGACCCCTAGCTTCCTCTTGCCTGCTCCTTTCAACTTCTTTGATTATGTGAACGTTATCGATCCACTCAGTAGGATTGAAATTTTTTAGGATGCCTTCAAGTATTGAGTTTCAAACTAAAAATTGTCAACATTATAGCCACACTATATAAATTTCCTCGATTTTTTCATGCTTTTTTTCGGTCATTTCTTGAATTTTTTTAGCTCTAATTGAAGCTATTCATGGCCCCATCAAATTCAATCCTTGGTGTTGTTTTGAACTACTGGCATGTAGCTGATGCAGTTGAATTTTTGTGTAACAGTTAAGTCAACAAGAAGATCTTATCGTTTGGATGCGAACAGCAGCTCTGCCAACTTTTAGAAAGTTGTATGGGAAAATAGAGGAGGACCTACAGCCCAATGATTCAATAATAGTGACATTGCAAAATAACTATAATACATACAGTTTCAATGGCAAGAAGAAACTGGTGCTCTCAACAACAAGCTGGCTTGGTGGAAAGAATGACTTTCTTGGAATAGCTTATCTTACCGTTGGGGGATTATGCTTCTTCCTGGCAATGTGCTTCACTCTTGTATATCTCATCAAGCCTAGGTAATATTCTTTATCATATCTCTACTCAACTTAATCTTTAATTCAATCCTAAATCAGCAAGGCTTTTAAAATTCTCTCCTCAATTTTCAATTTATGATGAATATTTTGCATGTGTATAGTGGGAAAATAAGGATAAGATACAAATGTGTTCTGAACATTATTGAGAGTGAGCAATATAGCCTTAAACATACAAAAAGGTGCAATACATGCAAACTCTAGCTCAATATACGATTTCATCAATCAAATACTGGTAAAAATTGCTGACTGGCCAAACTCTGCTGGTAGTTATTGATGGATTTTCCGAGGAACCCCGTAGATTGTGCTAGGCTTTTGACCTTGGGGTAAAACTGCACATTTTTATGCATTAGAGTTTATATTTTGTATAGCCCCAATAATGGCACCAGGCAAAATTGAACCTTCTTCCTGAGATATATGATTTAGTGAAGGGTCTAGCAAAATGAATCTGATAAGAGTTTGATGTTGATAAAAAAAAAAAAAAAAGAAGGAATTTTTGAAATTGGTGGTTTGGTGTTACCAAACTCTGATCATGTTGTGTATTAACTGTAATATATGTTCTTGGGTTGTCATGATCTGAAGCAATCATGGATAACGGTTTAAATTCTAGTTTTTTTTAATGGCATTTTGTGTTCAACTGAATGTTATATTTGAGCCAACTCTAAATATATTTTGAGGAATTTGCAAGTTTTTTTGCATATAATCTAGTATGAATACGATGACGTAGTTTCTGACTATTTCAACTGCGATATCTTATTAGGCGTCTTGGGGATCCTTCTTATTTATCGTGGAACAGAGTACCCGGAGGCCGCTGAAAACACACTGGGGAACTCAGCGAGCGTTATTAATTTTATGTATCAATTATATAATATAGTTTCAAAGTTAAGGTTTGGAATATTTTTTGTTTGTAATTTTGAGCTGAATTGGAATTCTTTCTTTTTCCCTCTGTAACTATAGGATTTGAATTTGCTTACTTTTGTGAATGTGAGACATTTAGCAAATGTCGGTATACAATTTACTTTGTGTACAAATTTGAATGCCATTATTGTCGTTTGTTATAATACTCTTACTTTGCAACAAAAATAACATTAAAGAGAGCACAAAGCAGTTTTTTTTTATTGTAATTGACATTTCCTACCTAAAATTGTAATTGACATTATTGAAATGAACCAATTTTACCTTTGGACATATTTTAAGAATCAAAACTTTAAAAATCACCTGTTGCTTATCTATTTATTAGAATTTTTATTTTTATTTTTTTATAAAATGGTTACTTTTTATTTTAAATTAATTAATTAAAAAATTAGAAGTGAATAATAATTAATTTAAATTTAAATTTAAATTTCTAAATTTAATAAATATTAAAAAAAATCGTGCATTTGCACGTACCATAAAGTAGTTCATATTTATCGAAGGAAAAAAAAAAAAAAAAAGGGAAGCTAATAAAAATGGTTTCAGTAATCAAATATTACAAAACGAACATCTTATAGGATTTGATCTGCAATTTTTAGGGATTTCTCATTCACAACAGCTGCCCAAAATGGCCCCTCACTCTCACATCTCCAATTGTTAAGGATTTTCGATTGGCACTCACAATGTTCACCGTCACATCCGGACGCCTTCGTCTTTCTTCATCTTCAGCTTTGTCCATCACTTCTCCATTTCATCTGATTACAGGTTTGATTTCTCCTTTGCATACCCGTAATTCTGGCACTGCTAATTTCAATGAAGTTGTCGCTTCCTTTGATAAGCTTCTACGAGTGAAGCCCCGACCTTCTGTAATTGAGTTCAATAACTTGCTGTCTTCACTGGTAAGGATGAAACATTATCAGACGGCCATTTCATTCTCCAAGCAGATGGATTTGGTGAGAATTCCACCTGATGTTTATACTTGTAATATCTTAATTAATTGCTTCTGCCATTTAAAGCGTGTTGATTTAGGATTTTCTGTTTTGGCTAAAATTTACAAGATTGGTTTCCAACCTGGCATTGTAACTTTTACAACTTTGATTGATGGGTTATGTAGAGAAGGAAAAATTGTTCATGCAGTAGATTTGTTTGACAAAATAGTGGCTATGGGTCATCGACCTAATGTGCTTACTTATAATGTGATTGTGAATGGTCTATGCAAATCTGAAAATTTGGACCTGGCTATGTCTTTGCTCAAAAGAATGGCTGAGAAAGGTTGTAAGCCTGACGTGGTGACATATACTACCATCATTGATGCTCTTTGCAAGTATAATAGAGTTAATGAAGCATTTCACCTCTTCAATGAGATTAAGAGTCGAGGAATTTTGGCAGATGTTTTCACTTACAGCTCTTTAATTCACTGTATGTGCTATTCGAGCAAATGGAATGAAGCTTCATCATTGTTCAATGAAATGGTGGCTCATAATATAGCACCAAATGTTGTTACTTTTAATATATTTGTTGATGAACTCTGTAAAGAAGGGATGATAATAAAGGCTCAAGCTATTCTTAGCACAATGATTCAAAGGGGTATTGAACCTGATGTCATTACTTATAGTTCATTAATAGATGGACATGGTTTACACGGGCAAATGCATCTAGCTAGAAAAGTTTTTGATGTGATGAAGAGAAAGGGTTGCAATCCTAATGTCCATACTTATAGCATTTTGATTAATTGGTATGGTAAGAAGAAACATATTTATGAGGCAAGGCAACTTTTTGATGAAATGCTTCGTAAAGGTTTAATTCCTAATGCTTATACCTACAATTCTCTTATACACGGCTTATTCCATGCAAGAAGGCCTTGGGAAGCCCTTGAGTTTTTTAAGGAGTCTTGTGGGAGTGCCTATCTTCCCAATATAGTAACTTACAGTACTTTGATCCATGGCTTTTGTGAACATGGGTATCTTGATGTTGGGTTGTTCTTATTTGAGCAAATGCAAGTGAACAAATTGAAGCCTGATTTTTTTACATATAACATCCTAATTGAGGCTATGTGCAAAGCTGGAAGATTTAAAGATGTAAAGAAACTGTTATCTAGACTCCATAATGATGGGTTGAGGCCAAATATTTACACATTTAATATAATAATTGATGGATTTAGCAGGAAAGGATTCTTAGATGAAGCATACCAGGTCTTCAGAAATATGGAAAACAATGTTTGCTTGCCAGATAATTGCTCTTATAATGTGATTATTCATGGATTTCTCCGGCACAAGGATTTATCGAGGGCAGCAGAACTTATCCGTGAAATGCATGGCAAGGGCTTCTCGGCAGACAACACCACATTTATGTTGGTTGCAGAGAATAAAGCCATCCTGGAAGTACTATGAATCTGTTGTAATGGATGTCAGGTATAAGTAGAAAATAAATTTATGAGTCACTTCCTATGCATAACATTACATGAGTTTTAAATTCTGATTTGGCTTGATGTGTTTGCATCTGCTTGCAGTAGCCAATAGATATGGGTTGGACTGCTCTGCTCTGTGAAGCCAGTTTCAGTGAGGATGTTGCTATGAACGGAGTGCCAAGTACCTTTGCCTGAAAATCTAAAAGTTTAGCAGCTTTTTCAAAATATTCAATAGATCATAGATTTATATGTGATTTTGTCATTTTTACATTTAAGTTCAGCTATTCTGTAACTTGACTCTAAAAATGCACATCATTTGTATCTTAGTCATGTAATATTAAAACACTCTTCTGTTTCAATTTTTATTTCTAGAATAAGCTTAAGTAATAATAGTATATAATTCGTATCAGCCTATGAACAAGATGACGTGACAACTTTAATTGCCAAAAAGAGGCAAAGAAACTTTGGTTAGCAAACTAAGTTGTGCTGAAATTTGCCAGTATTGAAACATATACAGTTAAATATTCCTATGAAGTTAAAGTAATATTATAACTATCTTAGGCATACAGCAGGCTCCTTTTGGCTGGATTTGTTTTGGCCTTTAGTGTTTTTAAGATAGTTTTGTTCGGAATTTTAAATCTTCAGACCTGTTAAATATGTAACAAATTAATTCAAATCCCCCTGTTTTATGTCTTGTTGAAGCTCTTTGTGTTGTCTTGAGTAGTATCCAGACATGTTAGTGAATTCTTATTCTCTGAAGTAAATATTTTTCTCTGTAATATTTTCGAATTATTCAATTTCTGTAACATGTATGGAGCCAATTTACAGGTCTTAGAGCCACGAAGGATGCCAATTTTTCTGAAGTTAATGTAAGTTGCAGCTGGCCATGGTGGCGCTGAAGGACCCTGCTGAACCCCTGGATTCTCCACTGAATGTGTCTATTTTTGGACCTATACGAGTAGTATTTGAAAAATATTGAACACTTGTTGAATCAGTTGTTAAGAGTCTATGGATATTAGCATCATTAGAGATAAAACCAATAGAAGTGAGCCAAAATGTTTTCTCTGTTGTCCTATCCTGATGGGTTTCGGTTTGGTCTGCCTGAATGTTGAGTAAAGACTGATACAACCATCGGCTACTGACAATGACAGAGGCTTTCCTGATGATTTTTTTTTTTTTGGTGTTTGATTCAGATTAATGCATTTGTTTACTGAGTAAGGGTTATGAGTATAATAATCAATTCGGACGGTGTGTAAAATTTACTGAGTTTCATTGGTGTTGTATATGTCAATAAGAATATTGTATGCGATTAAGCTTTTTGTTTCATTGCCCTGCAATCCGTGTTGATTTTAATCTCTTTGTTGCCAATTTAACTTCACTGCTCTGTTTTATAAATATAAAAAAGATTATCACTTTCTGGTTCTGTTATAAACTGAAATCTTGCTCCATTTCTCTGAGGTCATTGAATTGAATGTAGAGAGCCTATTTCATAATTTCCTGTTAAGTCAGGTTTTGATTTAATTCATGGATTTTGAAAGCTTCATATTTGCTAAATTGATTGGTAATATCATTTACCTGTAGTATCAAAGAAAAATGTAGTCAGTAATTCTAAAACATACTGGGAAAGAAGAAGTAATCTTAATGAAATGTCTTGGAAAATGAATTATCTGCCTTGCTTATAAGGTAATGAGCTCAAGGATGATGGGTTAAATTATATTGTCCGCCAAACTTGTTTAATAAGTTCAATTTTGATTTGTTTTATGGGACTATGAAAAGATTTATTTTTGAAACCATAAAATCATTTAGTTAAATATTGAAATTAAATTAATTTGGGCCCACTTTGCTACTTATAACTTCAAATTCACTGCTTGATATGTTAGTATAATATCTTACAGTTGTTCAGTTATTGAAACATGAAAGAAGCCAATCAACAGGACTTACAGTTCTTGAACGCTTCTGACTAGGATGAGTGACTATGTGAGAAATTCGTTAGCATGAAGAAGCTTGTGAATAAATATTTTGTGTTATCACAAACACAATGAAATCTATGATGAAGAATTAATTGCTTCTGATCTCCTATTCGATATCATCAAATGAATTGTGATTTCATTTTTAGATCTTAGCTTCACATCATGCTTGAATAGAGGAACTAATTTATTTTGTCATTATCTGTTTTTAGTTCATTTCAATTAGAACAAGTGTTTGTCATTATTCTTCAACATTTCTTCTAAGTTGGTCGTTGAAAATATGTGTTAGAAATATATGGACATTATAATGGATTGTTCAGATTGTATAAATAACAAGTTACTGCACGTCTAACAGACTTTCAAAACTTAAGAATATCTTATGATAGAAGCAGTAGCCATGACCCGTAGCTCCCTTTTGCCTCCTCCTTTCAACTTCTTTGATTGTGTTAATGTTATCGATCCACTCAGTAGGATTGAAATTTCTTAGGATGCCTTCAAGTATTGAGTTTCAAACTAAAAAAGTGTAAATTTCCTTTATTTTTTCATGCTTTTTTTCCGTCATTTCTTGAATTTTTTTACTTCTAATTGAAGCTATTCATGGCCCCATCAAATTCAATTCCCGGTGTTATTTTGTACCACTGGCACGTAGCTGATGCAGTTGAATTTTTGTGTAACAGTTCAGTGCACAGGAGGATCTTATCGTTTAGATGCTAATAGCAGCTTTGCCAACTTTCAGAAAGTTGTATGGGAAAATAGAGGAGGACCTATAGCCCAATGATTCAATAATAGTGGCATTGCAAAATAACTATAATACATACAGTTTCAATGGCATGAAGAAACTGTTGCTCTCAACAACAAGCTGGCCAAGGTATTCTCAAAGCTTTATTTGAGATCAGGTTACCATTAGATCAGGATGAGGCCGAAGATGTTTGCAAGACCGCTTTTCGGACACACGCAGGGCATTATGAATTCCTTGTTATGCTGTTTGGCTTAACAAATGCCCCGGCCACATTCCAGTCCTTAATGAACTCTGTTTTTCAACCCTGTCTCAGAAAATTTTTTTAAGTCTTCTTTGATGACATCTTGATCTATAGCAAGTCCGAAGAAGAGCACCTCCGACATCTAGAGTTGGTATTTCAACTTCTACAGACTCATCAGCTTTTTGCTAAGGCAACTAAATGTGACATTGTTGTTCCTTCAGTATCCTATTTGGGCCATGTTATATCTTGTGCAGGTGTAGATACAAACCCATCAAAGGTGAGTGCTATGACCAATTGGCCACTTCGTGCCACACTCAAAGGTTTGAAAGGATTCTTAAGGTTGACTAGATACTACATGAGGTTTGTTAAAGGCTATAGACCAATCAGCAAACCTCTAACCCACATGCTTAAGAAGGATCAATTTATTTGGTCTCCAGATTCTACTTTAGCATTTCAACAAATTAAACAACTCACGACAGAGGTTGCTGTGCTGGCACTTGTGAATTTCAAGCAACCCTTCACCCTGGAATGTGATGCCAGTGGAACAGGCATTGGTGAGGTGCTAATGCAATAAGGCAAACCCATATGTGATCTCTCTAAAACCTTAAGCCCTAGAAATCAGTTATTATCTTCTTATGAGAGAGAGTTATTAGCTATATTGCAAGCCTGCACTATGTGGAGACACTACTTAGAGAGTTCCACTTTCATTATTAAGACTGACCATGAGAGCGTTAAACACCTATTGGAACAAAAACTGCATCCATACCTCCAACACAAAGGTGTATCCAAACTTCTAGGGCTTGAGTATACTATACAGTACAAAAAAGGGTCCGAGAACAAGGTAGCTGATGCCCTCTCAAAACAAATGGAGGACTGCTCTACTCTACTGGCTATTTCAGTAGTTACCTCTACATGGTTGGAAGAAATTCAAGATTCTTATACAGGTGACCCAAAGGTAGCAACTCTAATTCAATAACTATGTATCCAACCCCTCAGCAACACAAGGTACAATTTACGAAATGGAGTGATCAGATTTAAGCAAAGACTCTACATTGGTGCTATGTTAGACCTTAAGAGATGGTGATTTCTGCATGTCATAACTCCTTTATTGGAGGCCATTCAGGAGTGAAGGGCACTATGACTAGACTCCAATAGCACTTCTACTGGCAAAAAATGCTCGCTGATGTGACCACATGGGTCTCTGTGTGACTCTTGCCTCAGATGTAAAGCTGACAATTCAGCTTACCCCAAGTTACTTCAAACTTTAACTGTCCCTCAAGGGGCCTGGTAGGATATCGCGATGGACTTCATTGAAAAATTGCCAATGTCAAAGGGGTTTGACACTATAATGGTAGTTATCGATTTCATTCATTTATCTCATCTTTTTAATGCTGTTTCAGTTGCTAGAGCCTTCCTAGATAATGTCTTCAAATTACATAGAATGCCTACTTCAATTGTCTCCGATAGAGATAAGATTTTTGCTGAGACATTTTAGAAGGAGTTCATGAGCTTATTGGGAATGCAACTCAAATTCAGCGGTGCATATCACTCACAAACCGATGGCCAATCTGAGAGGTTGAATAAGTGTTTGGAGAACTATCTACAAAGTATGTGCTTCTTAACTCCTAAAAGGTGAGCGGATTGGTTGAGCTTAGCTGGGTATTGGTATAATACTAGCTACCATAGAGCGATTCGAATAAGCCCTTTCCAAGCTATTTATTTATGGAGTATCCCCCTCTCTACCAGGAGTTCCAACCATTACCACACTGTGGCTGCTGTGGAGAACTTTCTCAACGAAAGGGAACAACTCAGCTCACAACTCAGGGAAGTTTAGCATCTGCCCAGAACAGAATGAAGCAGGTAGCTGATAGAAGGAGGACTGATAGAGAATTTCAAGTTAGTGACATGATGTTTCTTAAGCTTCAACCCTACAGACAAACCACGAATGCAACTAGATTCTCTCTCAAATTTTTAGCAAGTCATTATGGTCCCTTTCCCATTATTGAAAGGATTGGCAAAGTAGCTTATAAGCTCCAATTACCAGCAACTAGCAAAATTCACCATGTTTTTCACATATCACTCCTGAAGAAGAAACCTCACCCTACTACACCTACCTACACTACTCTTCTCCTTGTGAAAGATGATGCATGGGTGATCCTACCTAAGAAGGTTCTAAATGCCTGAAATGTTATTGTGGCTGGGACTTGGACAAAGCAACTGCTCATCCTTTGGACCGGGTTTTCAGCAGTAGATGTTACTTGGCAAGATGAAGCTACCATCAACAAGCAATACCCTACATGTTATCATTCTTAGGGACAAGAATGTGCTAAAGGAGGGGGTATTGTCACTTATAGCAGCAGAAATAAGCAAAATTAGGATACAAGTCTTAGAATTATAATCGTTAACATTGTTATTGCTATTTTGTCATCTTCCTTGCTGTTATGCTATTTTGTCTGTTAGTTATGCCAGCTGTGGAATTGGGCTGTCCTTCTTGTAATCGTTGTTGACCTCAGCTGTACTAAGCTGTATATAAGGTCATGCCTCTGTAATGGCAATCTATCTATGAAAAAATATCAAAATTATATCTTCCTTTCCCTTTCTCTCTTCCTCCCTCTCTAAATTCTTTCTTTCTCTTCTTAATTCTCAAGTTTCGATTCTATTTCAACTCAAATGCTAATTCACAGCAATAGCTCCGACATGGTGGTTGAGAGGAAGTGACAAGCATGGTTATTTGAATTTGTCTGTTGTGATGGTAACATTGTGATGATTGTTAATAATTCAGGTACGTGAAGAGCCGAAGTGACCAACAATTGAGAAGTCATAGCAGTGAGAATGATACAGATGCTTGTAAGCCTGAAGATACAAATGGGGTGAACGTTGCAATTGTTCCTTGTGGTCTAATAGCTTGAAGTTTGTTTAATGATACTTATAGCTTCTTCTGCAATAACACTCAAATACAAGTGAATAAAAAGGATATCTCGTGGAAGAGTGATGGGATCACAAATTTGGCAGTGATGTCATTCTAAAGAACTTTCAGAGTGGAGGTCTCAAAGGTGGTAAAACATTGGATGAATCAATACCAGTAAGTCTCTGAATCCTTCTCAGCTTGCCATATTAATGTGGTATGTAGTTCTCTTGTGCACTATGGGGCCATAACTAAATTGACGATTTAAAAGTAGTGGTCTGTAGAAGAACATGCTTTTCAGTAATCTGAGGATGTTTTCTTGTATGCATAATCATAAACACCCGCCAGTTAATCATTGTCGGAATCTGACAATTTTGAAAATGCATTTTGTTCTAGAGACTTTGGTACTTGTTACCACATGTTCATCGGTTGTCACGAAATCTAGATGCTAAAAAACTTTGTCGATACTTGGTTCTAGTCCTTAACTAGTAAAAGTGCCATCTTACATAATGATTAAATTACTGTCCTGTTTCTTAGCAGTCAAAAAAGTCTAATTTTACTACTGTAAAACTAATTACGATATTCGTCAGGCTGTTAAATGGGATTGAAGGCAAGATATTGTGCTTTTCATTCCCTTGCCATTGGCTCAGTTTTGCGGGTTGTTTTCCATATTTGTTAGGGATCTTGAACATGACAATGGTTCCTATTCTTTTTTATAAAAAAAATGAACAGTTCACTTGTACTTATCTATGTCTCAAGGATGCATCTTTTATTGATATAAAACTAAATATTTTACGAGTGCCTATTTTATGAACATTCATGAATGTTTTACTTATGGGGACAGTAATAGGATATATAGTTAAATCCTAAAACTATGAAATAGACAATATTTATTTACCTTTTTTTTCTTTTGTTTCTTCTTATTTGACCTCGCCTATAATTTAGAAAACTTGTATTTGTGACCAACCTTTATAAAGTCAAGTGTAAAGTCAGCATTACAAACAGTTATACAGAACTCTGAAACTTCCTGTTCTTAGTTTTATATAGTATTACCTCCTATTACTATTTTTAATTATAGAAAGTTCATTTCAATTAAAGCATGTTTTTGTCATTATTCTTCTATATGTCTTCTAAGTTGGTCATTGAAAATATGTGTTAGAAATATATGGACATTTTAATGGATTATTCATATTGTATAAATAAAAAGTAATGCAGGTCTAACAGACTTTCAAAACTTCATAATATCTCATGATATTAGCAGTAGCCATGACCCCTAGCTCCCTCTTGCCTGCTCCTTTCAACTTTTTTGATTATATGAATGTTATTGGTCCACTCAGTAGGATTGAAATTTCTTAGGATATTGAGTTTCAAACTAAAAAACGTGAAGATTATAGCCACACTATAAATTTCCTCGATTTTTTCATGCTTTATTCAGTCATTTCTTGAATTTTTTTAGCTCTAATTGAAGCTATGCATGGCCCCATCAAATTCAATTCCTGGTTTTGTTTTGAACCACTGGATGTAGCTGATGCAGCTGCATTTTTGTGTGACAGTTAAGTAAACAGGAGGATCTTATCGTTTGAATGTGAACAGCAGCTCTGCCAACTTTGAGAAAGTTGCATGGGGAAATAGAAGAGGACCTACAACCCAATGATTCAATAATAGTGACATTGTGTGAGCGGATGATGCGTTTTCGACGGGACGCTGGACTCCCTTTCGGAAGGGGTGCCACGATTTCGGGAGGGGCCCTCCCTCGCGTGAGGTTTTTGATTTGGAAATTCGGTTTTTTTGGAAAAGCGGATTGTTTCGTAAAAGAATCGAGACCTAAATCTCGATAAAAAGTATAGGAGTTGCCACCCGGCTCAGCTCAACTGGGAAATTACAGTGTAGCTGAACCATAGCGGGAACTACCACACTTTTCAAAGATCTAGGTTCGGACAAGTCCCTTATTTCGTGTCTAATTTAAATATTGTTAGCCAATGTTCTAGTTATGACACTTTAAGTTGCTAAGATAAATTTTATTGGATTAATACACGCGGCGCGCATACATAACAATACAGCAAAAATAGAAAGTAAAAGGAATAAATATTTAGGAGCTTACAACCCAATTGAAAGAAAAATAAAACTCTCGACCTCACGATACAAGCGCCTAAAATACACGAGAATCTAAGAAAAATTTACAATCGCCTAATATACACGGTTTAATCTATTAAATACATTAAAAATGAAAAATAAAGAAATTAAAGCTGCAAAATAAATGGTTAGCACAAATATAGAGCACACCACACTTAGAACTCAAGTTTGACAGAATTGGGAATTCAAGGATTCTGGGTCATGCAATCGGGGGTAACCGGGTCGGCCCGGCCGGCCTGCCCGGTTAGACCTGGAAAATCATTTTGAAACGTCCCTGTATTTTTGGTTTTGTTAGAAAATCGTTTTTGAAAACATTTTTTTCCGGTTTATTACATTTATCACATGTAAGGTGGGTCGGTTTTCGGGAGTACCGGGTCTCCATCGTGGTTTTGTTCTAAATGCAATTTCAACGAAAAATAAATCTAAGGTCGTGAATCTAAGAAAAATTTACAATCGCCTAATATACACGGTTTAATCTATTAAATACATTAAAAATGAAAAATAAAGAAATTAAAGCTGCAAAATAAATGGTTAGCACAAATATAGAGCACACCACACTTAGAACTCAAGTTTGACAGAATTGGGAATTCAAGGATTTTGGGTCATGCAATCGGGGGTAACCGGGTCGGCCCGACCGGCCTGCCCGGTTAGACCTGGAAAATCATTTTGAAACGTCCCTGTATTTTTGGTTTTGTAAGAAAATCGTTTTTGAAAACATTTTTTTCCTGTTTATTACATTTATCACATGTAAGGTGGGTCGGTTTTCGGGAGTACCGGGTCTCCATCGTGGTTTTGTTCTAAATGCAATTTCAACTAAAAATAAATCTAAGGTCGTGAATGCACACTCCAAAATTCATTTTTGATGATTTTTAATTTTTCAAGATTTTTTTTATTTTTCTGAATTTTCTGATTTTTATGAAATTTTTGGGATTTTATGAATTTCTTTGGATTTTAGGGATTTCTACAGTCGTGCGACTGTGGTCCTCACCTGAGGCAGAAATCACCAAAAAACTTAAAACGAAGGACTAAAACTGAGAAAGTTAAAAACAGTGTTATGACTATATATCAAATGGCACGACTGTAATTACAGTCGTGGCCCTGTTCTTTGTGACAAGAACAGTCGTACGACTGTTCTTAATTTTCCAGAAGCAGAAGTGCAAAACTTGGACAAAAATGCACAAAAATCAACCAAATCACCCAGAAAGCTGGAAAATGAGTTAAGTTGAAGTGTGTTTACCTCTTTGGCGCCGATCCACAGCTAGAATGACCCCCTGGCTACGCACCAATCCACGTGAATTTGCTCCTTTTCCTTGAAATGTCAAGGTTGCAAATGAAGTCCAAAAATCCTCCAAAAAGCTATGGATTTGATCTTGTTTTTGCCCAGAGATGATTTAGATTTCTTGTGTGAAGATTAACCTAGGGTTTCTAATTCATTTTAATTATTAACACCAAGAAATCAAGAAGAAACAGGTAGAAGAAAGTAAGGTTTTTCTCTTTTCTCTCTTCCCTCTTTTTCTTTCTTTTTCTCTCTCTAAATCTGCTCTTACTCGGAAAAAAATAGCCAAAAGTCCTTCCTATCACTTCTGCATTCCTTTTTATCCTCTCTCTCCGGAAAATCTTGAGGCATTAAATGCCCAAGATTTTCCACCAATTTTTTATTCTTAGGGGTATGGGTTCTGCAACCTGCCCCCGACGATACAGTCGTACGACTGTAAACAAAACACCACGACTGTAAATACAGTCGTGGTTCCATCGGTCAGATTTTTTTTTTCGCGGAAAATTCTGTGTTCACAGGCTGCCCCTCGTGTAGCTAAAGTCTGATTCTTTGCACGGATTTAGGTACACGATAAAGAACACGGGATCGAAGGTAGTGTGCACGTGTGTGGCTTGTGGGTTAATTTCATGAGGTTTAGATAGGCGGTTTCTTATGATTCCTTTTCACATAAGAAAGACGCCAGCAAAAATATGACTTTTAAGAATAGATAGCCGTGTATGACCTACCATACATAGCCATGGTGTTTGTAGTGTGCAATTGGTGAGCGTATTTATTTGTTGATCGATAATTTTGAAACAAAAATTGTTGCCCATTCGATCAAGAATAAATACGGGTGGATACATTTCTGGTTACCTTTTATAGTCATGTAGGACTAAAACTGTGGAGTGTGTGACAGCCGTGTGCGACTTGGCGCACTCAACGGACTGGCACGGAAATTCTGGTTCCATTTTAAAGTCGTGGTGGACTGAGATCTGGTGAACTGTGTGGCATCCGTGTGCGACTTGGTGCACTCAACGAACTGGCATGGAAATTCTGGTTCCGTTTTAAAGTCACAGTGGACTGAAATTGGGTGATGGGTGTGACAGCCGAGTGTGACTTGGCGCACTCAATGAACTGACACGGAAATCCTGGTTCCGTTTTATAGTCGCGGTGGACTGAAATTGGGTGAGGGGTGTGACAGCCGTGTGTGACTTGGCGCACTCAATGAACTGACACGGAAATTTTGGTTCCGTTTTATAGTTGCGGGGGACTGAGATTTGGTGAAGTATGTGTGTGTGACAAACTGGCATGACTTGGCATACAGGATGTGTCAAAAATGAAATTTGGTGGAATTGTTCTTACAGTGAATTTTTTGTGGTTTCCTCGGGTTTCGTGCCCCTTGGATGAGGCGGACCGTCGCTGGAAAAGATTAGTCGCTGATGGGTTGCCCCTGCAAAATTACTGAAATATCTTCCCGTGGGGAATGATTAAGCATTTAGTGATAAAAATAGGGTTTAGAGAATAAATAAGAAGATAAAAGATTTCCCCCCTTTTTTCCACTACAGTCATGTGACTATATTCAAATTTTGAGTACAGTCGTACGACTGTAGACGAAGTACAGTCATATGACTATACTTCGTGGGCAGAAAACATAAAAGGGGCGATTTCTCCCCCTTCTTCTCCCACTTCTCAAACTTCCGGAAATTCTAACCTCCTTTCTCTCTTAAAACCGACCCAAAATCTCACAAAAATGTTGAAGAAATTGGGAAAGAAAGTGAAGAAGCTCTCAAGCAACTTGATTCAGAGGCCTAACAATGCAAACGATATCCCTTTCGTGAGTATTTCGAACGGATACGACCATCCGTTATACATGGAGCACTTCGGGATTAGACTCGGGATGGAGGTCCCGATTTTGCTAGAGATGGACTCCCATCTGTCTGTCAGTCAGGTTGGTACCCGAATTTAATCCTTGATTTTGAGTTTTTTGGACATTTTTTCCTTTGAATGCATGGATCTGATTTGGCATGATTTACTGCTTTCTGGGTTGATTGGTTAAGTAGAATGCATGCTAGGAATCCCCTGTAGTTAATAGGAACAAAAAACTAGGGAAAACAAGTTAGAAATCATGAAAATTGAACGAAAATCAAAATCTGCCTGCAGGGATATGAACAGTCGTGCGACTGTTCATGCTAATGATGAACAGTCGTACGACTGTAGGATGTACAGTCATGCGACTATAGTTACGCTCGTGCGAAGCGTACTACAGTCGTACGAGCGTAACTACAGCCATTCGACTGTAGCTAGAAATATGCCTAAAATTTTACTTTTTTGATTAATTTTTTATTATGTTACTGTTATGCAAAAATTGAATATATATGTATTGTACTTCCCAAAAATGCAGGCGAATAGGATTTCCGGCAGCGGAAATCTTTCCTTACCGAGGGTCTGGTGGGACCGCCTTCCTGAGCCTGTGAGGGCCCGGGTTAGGACTCTGGGTCTGGAGACCTTTATATTATCACTGCCCACGAGTACGCCGCATACCACTCATGCCGTGCTGACGGTTTTATGCGAGAGATGGGTCTGTACTACCCATAAGTTTCATTTGCCCATCGGGGAGTTCATCGTCACTCCCTCGGACTTCGCGGCTATCACCAGGTTTGGGTTCGGCGGGACCCCTATTGTGTTCAACTGCTACTTGACCCGTCAGCAGCTGGTGGACGATTATATTGGAAGATTGATCGGCTGCACCCCTGAGAAGGGGAAGATTCTATGCTCCAGGGTGGAGGCTTATTGGGGTGCTCGCCCAGACTTGTCCGAGGAGGACGTGGAGCGGTGTGCTCGGGCTTATGTGCTTGTCTTGTTATCATGCACGCTGTTTCCTACCGGGCAGAGCACTTGCAATATGACTCTGCTGCCGACTCTGATGGATTTGGCCGCCTTTCCTTGTTTGGATTGGGCCCGAGCTGCGTTGGGGCAGCTGTACTATGGATTGGATTTGTGTGCTCGGGGGCAGCAGCAGGAGATCCTCGGCTTCTGGTTCGGCCTTCTGGTATTATCTCTTCCTTCGCTTTTTTTTTAACTCTTTTGTTAATCATAGATTTGGGCCTTCGAGCACCGCATCCTAGAGCCGCCAGAGCTGCGAGACGTCTAGGGTGATGTTCAGCCGACCGTCCTATGTTGCCGGACACAGGGATGGCAGGGTATTGGCCGGGAATTGGAGGAGGTCAGGCAGTGCTTGCTTGATACTTCCTGGCAGAGGGTAAGTAAACAAAACTCATTAGTAGAAAAATTAAATTAACTTTTACTTACCTGTGTTGAATTTCTTTTGTTGTATTTCTACAGATCCGGCACCATCCATGGCATGGTCAGGGTGCCATTTCCCTCCTTGTGCAGACGTCTGTGCGGTTTGACGACCGCCTGTTTGTCTTGGAGTGTCCTATGTCGCAGGAGTGGTGTCTAGGCGAGCGCCTCACTCTTTCCGACCATGTAGACAGTCCAGCTGGTCGGCCTGTACCTCCACCGCTTCCACATGCATTGTTCTGGCCTCACCTCGATGATCCCACTGTAGATCATCACATATTCAGGGAGGGTTACAGCGTTGGACCTGTCGATGGGGACTATCCGACCTATATCCAGCAGTGTCTACTACCAGTCGTGGGTGACACACCGGCGGCTCCTCCCACTCGTCGGGTATTTACTTCTCCTCCTTTTTCTTCTTTTTTTTTTTTATTTTTTTATTTTTTTATTTTTTAATAACGCCTTTCTGGTTGTAGGTTAAGAGGCGTAGGGGAACCGGGTCCACTCAGCCGAGTGGGCCGACCGGTGGGAGTGTCGAAGCGGCCATGATTGGTGGGGATGCCCCGATTCAGGATAGGAGCCACCCTGTCCATGCTGGTAGCGCCGCAGCCTCAGCTTCCCGGGCTGCTGGTGTAGTGGAGGGTCACCTGAAGACCGAGCTCAGGACCAGCTTCAACATGATAGGGCTGGATGGCAGCTATTCCTATAGGACATAGTCAGTTTCCCGCGAGCAGCCGGCTAGATTCATTCCGGAGGACACCACTCATGTAAGTTTAAGCTTTATTATTTTTTTTTGACTTTTTGATATGTTCTAGGTTCCCCGGGCCGAGGTGGAGGACATAGCTTACCAATATATAGGCATGGGGGACTTCATGGTCCAGGAGCACGCCGTTTGGATGGTGACCATTCTGCATTTCCTGCACCATCTTATAATTTATGCAATGCATGAGTGTGTATATATGTATGTATGCATGTTAATTTATGTTATTGATTGCAGTCTCGAGTCCAGATGCTTCAGGACCAGGTCAGACAGGCTGCTGCTTTTGAGGCTCGGGCCTTGGTTTTGGCCCAGGAGGAGGATCGAATGAGAGCTGAAGCAGCCAGGCTGCAGGCTGAGCTGACCCGAGTGCGGGCGGACTTCGATTCCTATAGGGCTACGCATCAGAGTGAGTCCGAGGAGGAGGAGGAGGGTGAGGGAGAGGATGAGAGCTAGATATAATGCTCTGTATTTCTTTTTTTTTTATTGGATTGCTGTACACAACTTGAACTGCATTTTTATTATTATGGGATTTTGATGCAACAATCTACTGATGGATGTTTATGTGTAATGGCACAATGTATGCGTGTGAACGTCTAAGCAGAATATCAAACATGTATAATATCATTAAGATGACATCATAACGAGTATAATAGGGAAATTAACAGTGACTCTGGCCTTAGACATCACCCTCTTCTTGTTACCAACACGTCCTTTCGGTTTTCCGTGTCATAAATTTTCTCTTTGCGATTTTTTTTTTGAATGGCCCAAGAGTTCTATGCTAGCGTTCCAACCGAATTGATCTCTTTGTATTGATCCATTTTGAGATTGGAAAGCACACCTTGACAATGCCCATCAAAAGTCGTGAGAACGTTGCTGCTGATGACATCCAGTGGTTTGGCTTTTACCTGCCCCTAGTATTAGAGGTTTGTATTTGGGGTATAAAACACTGAATCAGACATGGTTCGCTACGTGCTGTCACCCGTATGTGGACATTGACATGCAATGACATGGCGAATGCATATTGAACATCAAAATTGCATGTAAAACATCTACGACATAATGAATGTGGATGCATTAGGAAAATCCAAAGTGCGGCTCTGGTTTTGATTGATGCCCCTTCAAATTACCAATATGTCCTTTCGGTTTTCCATATTGGAGGATTTTTTTTTGTGCTAACATATGTCAGAGTGTGCAACTAATCACCGAACTGCATCAATTGATTACCCACTGGATCCTCCAAGAGTTTAACCCCATATGCATGTTTGCAATTCGCCTCAGATTCCAACTGGAGTACAGTTCTCAAAGATGAACACGGCTTTTAATCCTTCAAAGTACGGCCCTAAGAGATGAAAGAACCACCAGTAAGTAGTCACTTCCGTTGTGGCCGGAGACTAAGTTCTTGGAATGGTTGGTAAATGCAACTTTCCTTTGGATATTGGCGTAGCAGGCTTTGCAAGTCCTCCCGTTCATGATTGTTGAAGGGTTTGTAAAACCTGGTTGCCCCAACACTGTTGGTAAAGTTCATGAGTGCATAACCAATATTTCCTCCAATCCTGAAGTCCATAGGCAAATAGAGGGAGTCATAAGCAGACCGTTCTTTGGGCTTGAACGGAGGGTAACAGGTGTTGAAGGTATGGATGAAGATCGAGATGGGGAGTGTTTTGGGTTTGAAGATATATAGGAGTCTGAATCTTTCACAGGTTGTTTGAGAATGAGAAAGTTCAAATCCTTCACAGAAAGGGTACGAAAGATCTGGTGGCGATGAAAATTGAGATGGTGATTCATTCCCGTGTTAATTGTAGCTGCCATGAGAGAAATTCTTCCGTCTGTACTGATCCCCTGCTTCTTTTTTTTTTAAGGAACTAAATCAAAGCCACAACCACCTTTTGGTTTTCCTGCTGCATTCAGATTCGTGCATGTCATGTGTGCTTAATATGCCTTTTTGGATGAACAATGCATGCGTAATGTCATGTGCACAGGAATGTCATGCAAACAGGATCATACATGCACTACAACCAAAGAATGATTCAGAGTTTTAAAATAAGATGGATGGTGAAGGTCCTTCGCATTTCTTGATGGTGAGTGCTTTGGATAAGTTTGGGTTTTTACCTTCGGGACTTTGGTGTAGGGTATTTTCTGAGGCATGAGGCCAAGTTTTTTTTTTTTTTTGCCTCAAGGAGGGTTTTTGATTCGGTTTTGCCTCTAGGAAGGCTTTCTTGGTTCGGGTGCCTCAAGAAGGGCTTTCTGGTTTGATTTTACCTTAAGAAGGGCTTTCTGGTTTGATTTTGCCTTAAGAAGGGCTTTCTGGTTTGATTTTGCCTCAAGGAGGGCTTTCTGGTTTGATTTTGCCTTAAGGAGGACTTTCTGGTTTGATTTTGCCTTAAGGAGGACTTTCTGGTTTGATTTTACCTTAAGAAGGGCCTTTGGTTTGATTTTGCCTTAAGGAGGACTTTCTGGCTTGATTTTGCCTTAAAAAGGGCTTTCTGGTTTGATTTTGCCTTAAGGAGGGCTTTCTGGTTTGATTTTGGTTTGGGTATTGTGTGTGCCTTTTAAGTTGAAGCTCTGGGGCAGGATTGGTGGTGTCTTTCAAGGATTATTGAATTGATTCAGCAGATGCCTTGGCGAGAGTGGTACCATTATATCATTTTATTTATCTCACAAACTCACCTTTTAAGAGAGAGTTTATTCAGAACCAGGTTCACTTTTAGGTTCCCCATAATACTCAGAATGATGTCATGCATTTTGATATTATGTGTGTTGGATATGTCATGTTAGATGATCAAATGCATGCATAACGCCATGGACAAGTAATCATCACATAAGTAAGACGAAAATAAATTTCATTGCATTCATGATGAATTCAATACATCCTATAAACAAAATGAGTCCCTTGTAAAAAGGGAATCTCCAAGAGGCATTGATCCCACAGAATCCGATTATTTTCCGGTTGGTCGCCATTTCAGCTTCAGCATCCTCGACCCACTCTTATCAAAGCAGACTCTGAAGTTCTTCATCATATTCCTCTCCTCGGGAGACTTGGGAAATTTCCTTGGTGGTCTCCCTGGTTGCCCCTGGTTGTTTATCAGAGAGGGTTGAGGTTTCGAATTTCCCATCGTCGACCAGCTTCTGGATCTCTTTTCTTAAAGCAAAACAATCATTGGTCTGGTGGCCCAGCACCACATGATAGCTGCAGAAATTATTCTTTTGTGCCTTTGTCGGCTCTACAAATGGCTTGACACTCTGCAGGAGACCCTCCTCTCTACATCTGAGGAATAGCTTGCCTAATGAGTCAGCCCATGGAGAAATGCCTTTTTCGCTACTCTCGGCAAGTGAGTTTTTGGTATGCCGTGGAATGGAATCGGTGCCAACGTTCATCTTAAGAGGCCTTTTCAGTTCTACTTCACCAGTCGGCCTTGGGAAACCCGAATCTTGGAGAGAGGGCATTCCAAGGTGTCGAGGGCGAATGTCAGAAAACTGGGCCTTCTGCTTCTCGCTGGCATCAGAGTTGGAGTCTGAGAATGTCGCATTTCTCATTTTCCCTTCGAGTTCTGCCACTCGTGCTTCCAATTCGGTGCACCTTGCTGTCAGCCTTTCTACCTTGTCAAGATCATCTCCTAGCACTTCCCTCAGCATTACTGTCGCTTCTTTCCTGACCGCCCTTCGGAACCATGATGAGGCGATATGGTCCTCCACGATATCCGTTATAGAGCTGAAGTTCATGGGATTTGCCATTCTCGAAATCTTTTCCCTTTTCCCTCTGATAAGAACACTTATTAGCATTGACGACGTATACTCATGACGAACACCAAATCACAGTTGATATAGGCATGAATGCATGATGGTGTATGTATGTGCGTGAATGATGAGTTGCATATATGATGTCATGAGGGAGATGATGATGAGGATGATTTGATTTTGATATATATACATATATATAATTTTTTTTTACGGACATCCCGAGAACACCCAATGCCATGCAAGAGATAATGCGAAAAGACCTCGTGTGGACCGCCACACAAACAGGGGTTCAGTTCTTTTGGAGCACCCAGTGAATATCGTGAAATGATCGTGTGTGCAACAACACACGGATAGGATTTCGACACTTTGTAGGTCTATGAGATGAAGTGAAATGGTCACGCGGGGGCCGATCCACGGACAGAGTTCTGATGCTTTTGAAGCATATGATATGAGATGATGTTTACAGACAAGTCTCGTGTAGTTCATGACACGGACGGAAGTTCGGCGTTCATGGAACGCCTTTCATGATTCGGTAATGCTATGAAATGCCCCTAAATGTGTAATAATCTAGTACTTGTGGAGCACCTCAAATGATAAGATAATGTCAATGCCATGTGACAATCCGAAATGGATCGCGATGCCAACAGAACTTCGGCATCCCCACGACGCCAATGATGAATGACGTGAAGCCATGCAATGATATCGTGTGACCGACTACATGAAAATATACCTAAGACCATTATGGTCTCCTATTGAATGAAATGGTCTAGTGAAATGGCCAAGTGTATTCCGATACACGGGCAGAACACGGGTAGTTTTAGGACTCCCGATATGTTATGAAATGAAATGACCGTGAAGGGTATCCTCAGAATGTCCTTAATTTAAATGATATGAAGTGACGTGAATGCTTGTGTCACACAAAAATGTAAGTGGCTGCACAAAAACGTGGTTAGGATAAATGACATACATGATGATGTCGTGTATGCTTTGCAAAGATAACAATGTTCAAGACATAAATATGCATGGCACGCAAATAGAATGTCGTGGCTGCATGAAAACGTGGTTAGAACAAATGCCATGCTTATGTTGATGTCTTGAAAATGGCTGCACGAAAACATGATTAGAATGACATATAGGCAAAGTTTCAGCGCTCGGGAAGCACCTTGGGTTTTCGTGATATGAAATGAGATGAACATGCGCATTGCACATGGTAGGGATTTTCGGCGCTCGGGGAGCACCTAAACGATTTGATGCATGAAATGTAATTTTTCGGCGCTTGTGGAGCGCCTAAATGATTCAATGTGTGAAATGAGATTTTTCGGCGCTCGGGGAGCACCTAAATGATTTAATGGATGCAATGAAATTATTCGGCGCTCGTGGAGCACCTTGGGTTTTCGTGATGTGAAATGAGATGAACATGCGCGTGGCACATGGTCGGGATTTTCGGCGCTCGGGAAGCACCTCAATGATTTGATGCATGAAATGTAATTTTTCGGCGCTCGTGGAGCACCTAAATGATTTATTGTGAAATGAGATTTTTCGGCGCTCGTGGAGCACCTAAATACATGAAATGTAATTTTTTTCGGCGCTCGTGGGGCACCTAAATGGCTTAATGGATGCGATGAAATTTTTCGGCGCTTGTGGAGTACCTAAATGACTGAATGTACGTGATATAATTTTTCGGCGCTCGTGGAACACCTAAATGATTTAATGGAATGAAATGATTTTTTTCGGTGCTCGTGGAGCGCCTAAATGATTTAATGGAATGAAATGAATTTTTTTTTTCGGTGCTCGTGGAGCACCTAAATGATTTAATGGAATGAAATGAATTTTTCGGCGCTCGTGGAGCACCTAAATGATTTAGTGGAATGAAGTGAATTTTTCGGCGCTCGTGGAGCACCTAAATGATTTAATAGAATGAAATGAATTTTTCGGCACTCGTGGAGCACCTAAATGATTTAATGGAATGAAATGAATTTTTCGGCGCTCGTGGAGCACCTAAATGATTTAGTGGAATAAAATGAATTTTTCGGTGCTCGTGGAGCACCTAAATGATTTCCTACTTGGTAGGCGGTGTAATATGTGTGACCTTTATGAGGTTGTTCAAGGCCCACATGAATGTTTTATGCATGACATGCGTTCCACATGGCTACAAGACGAATTGGTTAATGCTTATGACATTCAAATGATGTATGTGAATTAATGTCTTTTTTTCACACAATGAAAGGATGCATGGCTACAAAAAATGTGGTTAGTGTCAATGTCAAGCAGGTGATCAATGCATTTACAAACGAAAAATAATGGACATGGCTGTACAAAAGATGTGAGTTAGTGTCACACAAATGCTTTACATGTGGTATGTTATGTTCGTGAAAAATGCCGATGATGATATGTTTCTGAGGGACAAGAAAACACGTAGCAATTAGCACACGGATCGTATTCCTCCAACCTCATTCCTCCAAACGTGGTCAAGTCGATAAAATTCTGACCGAGTCCTAGGAGGGGTTCTCTTCGATCACCAACCGGGGATGATGAAGGCGCATTCTATTTTATTCACACGATTTATTTTGGTATCCTAAGGGAATCCAACTAGGGTTGCTTAAATGAGTTCGGTCCAAAGTCGGGATAACATCAAGGCTCCCATAGCAAAATATACTCCTCACTTCTCCCCACTCAAGGGTCCGAACGAAGGGGTTCGTACGAGGCTATGGGTGGTGTTTCGTATCCGTGCCCCCAAGACCAAGGGGAACTTAGGCGACACTTCAACGATTCACCGGGCTAAATAATGGATGCCTAACCTAATGCAACAAATGTCTAACTACAAAAATGCATAAAGTGCCATATAAGAATCATCCGCTTAATTTAAATTAGACACTTTTCAGGGCTTGTCAAATTCTTTTAAGTTTTTGAAAAACTTTTGAGAAATCCCCAGCGGAGTCGCCACTGTGAGCGGACGACGCGTTTTCGATGGGACGCTGGACTCCCTTTCGGAAGGGGCGCCACGATTTCGGGCCGGGCCCTCTCTCGCGTGGGGTTTTTGATTTGGAAATTCGGTTTTTTGGAAAAGCGGATTGTTTCGTAAAAGAATCGAGATCTAAATCTCGATAAAAAGTATAGGAGTCGCCACCCGGCTCAGCTCAGCCGGGAAATTACAGTGTAGCTGAACCATAGCGGGAACTGCCACACTTTTCAGAGATCTAGGTTCGGACAAGTCCCTTATTTCGTGTCTAATTTAAATATTGTTAACCAATGTTCTAGTTACGACACTTTAAGTTGCTAAGATAAATTTTATTGGATTAATACACGTGGCGCGCATTCATAATAATACAGCAAAAATAGAAAGTAAAAGGAATAAATATTTAAGAGCTTACAACCCAATTGAAAGAAAAATAAAACTCTTGACCTCATGATACAAGTGCCTAAAATACACGAGAATCTAAGAAAAATTTACAATCGCCTAATATACACGATTTAATCTATTAAATACATTAAAAATGAAAAATAAAGAAATTAAAGCAGCAAAATAAATGGTTAGCACAAATATAGAGCACACCACACTTAGAACTCAAGTTTGACAGAATTAGGAATTTGAGGATTCGGGGTCATGCAATCGGGGGTAACCGGGTCGGCCCGGCCGGCCGGCCTGGTTAGACCTAGAAAATCATTTTAAAACGTCCCTGTATTTTTGGTTTTGTGAGAAAATCGTTTTTGAAAACATTTTTTTCCGGTTTATTACATTTATCACATGTAAGGTGGGTCGGTTTTCAGGAGAACCGGGTCTCCGTCGTGGTTTTGTTCTAAATGTAATTTCACCGAAAAATAAATCTAAGGTCATGAATGCACACTCCAAAATTCATTTTTGATGATTTTTTATTTTTCAAGATTTTTTTTATTTTTCTGAATTTTCTGATTTTTATGAAATTTTTGGGAATTTATGAATTTCTTTGGATTTTAGGGATTTCTACAGTCGTGCGACTGTAGTCCTCACCTGAGGCAGAAATCGCCAAAAAACTTAAAACGAAGGACTAAAACTGAGAAAGTTAAAAACAGTGGTACGACTATATATCAAATGGCACGACTGTAATTACAGTCGTGCCCCTGTTCTTTGTGACAAGAACAGTCGTACGACTGTTCTTAATTTTCCAGAAGCAGAAGTGCAAAACTTGGACAAAAATGCACAAAAATCAACCAAATCACCCAGAAAGCTGGAAAATGAGTTAAGTTGAAGTGTGTTTACCTCTTTGGCGCCGATCCACAGCTGGAATGACCCCTGGCTACGCACCAATCCACGTGAATTTGTTCCTTTTCCTTGAAATGTCAAGGTCGCAAATGAAGTCCAAAAATTCTCCAAAAAGCTACGGATTTGATCTTGTTTTGTCCAGAGATGATTTAGATTTCTTGTGTAAAGATTAACCTAGGGTTTCTAATTCATTTTAATTATTAACACCAAGAAATCAGGAAGAAACAGGTAGAAGAAAGTAAGGTTTTTCTCTTTTCTCTCTTCCCTCTTTTTCTTTCTTTTTCTCTCTCTAAATCTGCTCTACCTCAGAAAAAAATAGCCAAAAGTCCTTCCTATCACTTCTGCCTTCCTTTTTATCCTCTCTCTCCGGAAAATCTTGAGACATAAAATGCCCAAGATTTTCCACCAATTTTTTATTCTTTGGGGTATGGGTTCTGCAACCTGCCCCCGACGATACAGTCGTATGACTGTAAACAAAACACCACGACTGTAAATACAGTCGTGGTTCCAATGGTCAGATTTTTTTTTTACGGAAAATTCCGTGTTCACACATTGCAAAATAACTATAATACGTACCATTTCAATGGCAAGAAGAACTGGTGCTCTCTCAACAACAGGCTGGCTTGGTGGAAAGAATAACTTTCTTGGAATAGCTTATCTCACCGTTGGGGGATTATGCTTCTTCCTGGCAATATGCTTCATTCATGTATATCTCATCAAGCCTAGGTAATATTCTTTATCATATCTCTACTCAACTTAATGTTCTTGTATGATCATCAGATTCTTAAATTCAATCCTAAATCAGCAAGCTTTTAAAATTCTCTCCTCAATTAATATTTTGCATGTGGATACTGGGAAAGTAAGGATAAGATACAAGTTTGTTCTGAATATTATTGAGAGTGAGCAATATAACCTTCAACATACAAAAGGTGCAATACATGCAATCTCTAGCTCAATGTAAAAATTGCTAACTGACTAAACTCTGCTGGTAGTTATTGATAGATTTTCCAAGGAACCACGTAGATTGCACTAGGCTTTTGACCTTGGGGTAAAACTGCACATTTTTATGCACGATAATTATATTTTATCTACCCCCAATAATGGCCGAGCAAAATTGAACCTTGTTCCTAAGGTATTATGATTTAGTGAAGGGTCTAGCAAAATAAAACTGATAAGAGTTTGATGTTGATTAAAAAAAAGGAATTTTTGAAAATTGGTGGTTTGGTGTTACCAAACTCTGATCATGTAGTGTATTAACTGTAATATATGTTCTTGGGTTGCTATCATCTGAAACAATCATGGATGACGTTTTCAATTCTGGTTTTTTTTTCATGGCATTTTTTGTTCAAATGAATGTTATATTTGAGCCAACTCTAAACATATTTTGAGGAATTTGCAAGTTATTTGCATATAATCCAGTATGAATACGATGGCATAGTTTCTGACTGTTTCAACTGCAATGTCTTACCAGGCTTCTTGGGGATCCTTCTTATTTATTGTGGAACCAAAGTACCCGGCGGCCGCTGAAAACAGACTTGGGAACTCAGCGAGCGATATTAATTTTATGTAGTAATCATATAATATAGTTTCAAAGTTAACATTGGGAATATTTTTTGTTTGTAATTTTGAGCTGAATTGGTATTCTTTCTTTTTCCCTCTCTATCTATAGGATTTGAATTTGCTTACCCTTGTGAATGTGACACGTTTAGCAAAAGTCATTATACAATTTACTTTATGTACAAATTTGAATGCCATTACTGTCTTTTGTTGTAATACTCTTACTCTGTAGTTGAAGCTGCACCATAATTTACATTCAAAAGAACACAAAGCAGGTTTTATTTTTTTTTAAACAAAATAAGGGCAAAATTGTTTTCCTGAAATTGTAGTTGACATTATTGAAATCTTTTTGTTGTAGGAAAAATTAATGTCTAGTACTGTAAAAATTATAACCTTTAGGCATATCTTGAGAAACATAACTTAATCTATATGTAAGCGCCGGAATTTTACTCCATAAAAAAAATAAAAAAACAGGTGTCACACGACTGTAATGTACAGTCGTGCGACTGTAATTTAAAAAATTACAGTTGTACGACTATATGATCAGAGCAGGTGCAGAACACCATACCCATGACAGCAGAAAAAGAGGGAGAAAAGATGGGCATTAATTGGCCCAGGATTTGGTGAAGAAAGGGCAGAAAATTTGAGATAAAGAGAAGAAAAGAGAGAGAAGAATGGACTTTGGATCATTTTTTTTAGCTTTTGTTCTCAGAAATTTAGAGAGAGAAAAGGGAGAAAGAGACAAGGAAAATAAGGAAGAAAAGAACCCAACTTCAACACTTCTTTTCATCTTCTATTTCTTTTAATTCTCAAAAATAGAATTAAAAACTTGTTAGAAACCCTTAGGTTAACAATCTAACACTTCAAACAAATTAAATTTCGGACTAGAAACCCTAGGATTCCCAAGCATTTTGGAGATTTTGGACACAAAGTTTCCAACTTCAATTCAAGGGGAAAAGTGCGAATTTCAGTGGATTGGAGCGACGCCAGGGGTCAATCTTACGGTGGATAAGTGCCTAAGAGGTAAACACTCCGTTTTCCTTCTATTTCTCATGCTTTCTGGGTGATTGGATGTGATTTTGTGCATTTTTATCCAACTTTTGAGTTTTCTGTTTCTGGAAATCAAGAACAGTCGTGCGACTGTTCTTGAGTTTGATGAACAGCCGTACAGTCGTACGAGTGTTCTTGGGTTCCAGACTGTTTTCTTTCAGTTTTATTTTAAATAAATTTTGGCGAAATTCTGAAGTTGGAATGATTTACAGTCGCACGACTGTAATGCTCGTCCAGGAGCAGAATTTCTAGAATAATCCCTAAAAATTTCTAAAAATCCAAAAAAATTTCAAAAAATCAGAAAATCACCAAAAATGAATTTTTTTGTGTGCATTCACTACCCTAGATTTAATTTTCAGTAAATTACATTTAGAACAATGCCACGACGGAGACCCGAATCTCCCGCAAACCGACCCACTTCACATGTAAAAAAATGCATGTAAACTGGCAAAATCGTTTGCAAAATGAACTTCTCACAAAATCAAAGTACATGGATGTTTCAAAATGTTTTCTAGGTTTAACCGGGCCGGCTAGCCAAGCCAACCCGGTTATCCCCCTAAATGCATGCCCCCAAATTCCAGTTTCCCAATTCTGTCTATTTGAGTCCTATTTGTGGCATGCCGTAAACTGTGCTAACCCTCTGTTTTGCAGCTTGTTATTTTTATTTTATGTGTATTTAATAGAATTTTTCGTGTATTTTAGGCGATTGTAATATTTTTAGACAAATCGTGTATATTAGGCGATTGTAAAAGTGAGGCGAGAGTTTTTATTTTTCTATTCGATTGGGTTGTGAGCCAGTTAAATATTCAATATTTTGCTTTTATTTTTGTAATACCTGTATGTCTATTTATTGCAATAAAATTATTTTAGAATTACGAAATACCATTTGAGAACATTGGCCAATTTTATTTTAATTAGACACGAAATAAGGGACTTGTCCAGACCCAAATCTCTGGATATTGTAACGGTCGTCCGTCCGGTTCAGCTACATTATAAATTTCCTGGTTGAGCTGAGCCGGGTGGCGACTCCTACAATATTCATCGAGACATAGGTCTCGGTTCTTTTAAGAATTAATTCCATTTATTTTCCAAAACGTGTTTTCCATTTATAAAAACCCCACGCAAGGGAGGGTCCCACCCGAAATCGAGGCGCCCCTTCCGAAAGGGAGTTCCGCGTTCCGTCGAAAATGTCATCTGCTCACAGTAGCGACTCTGCTGGGGATATTCTTACAAAAAGTTTTCTTAAAAACTTAAAAGAATTTGACAAGCCACCCTGAAAAGTGTCTAATTAAAATAAGGTGGATGATTCTTGATTGGTATTTTATTTCGCATTTTTATTTAGACATGCTTGCATTAGGTTAAGTATCCTATTTTAGCCCGGTGAATTGTTGAAGTGTCGCCTAAGTTCCTCTTGGTCTTGGGGGCACGGATACGAAACACCACCCATAGCCTCGTACGAACCCCTTTGTTCAGACCATTGAATGGGAAGAAGTGAGGTGTATATTTTGCTATGGGAGTCTTGATGTTATCCCGACTTGGACTGAACTCATATAAGCAGCCTTAGTTGGATTCCCTTAGGATACCAAAATAAATTGTGTGTAAATAATATAAATCGTGCCTTCATCATCTCCGGTTGGTGATCGAAGTGAACCCCACCTAGGACTCGGTTAGATTTTTTCCAAATTGACCACGCTTGGAGGAATAAGGTTGGAGGAATACGTTTTGTGTGCTATGTGTTTCTCGCCATCCCCGTGACACATCGTTATCGCTACCTACACGTGCATAACACACCATAATCAACATTTTCCATACATATAACATTTTTTTTTCAAACATAAAACATTTGTATGATAATTAACTCGTATTTTTATACGGCCACGTGCATTTTATTTTTTGTGTGAAAACATTAATTCATCCGCTTGCCATTCATACTAACCATTTCTTTTTCAGCCATGACATTAATTTGTGTGATTAACATTTTATTTTCACAAAAGCATACATAACATCATATCTGTATTCTATGCATTCTAACCCATATTTTTGTGCAGCCATTTGCATTTTGTGTGTCATAAACATTCATGACATATCATTTAAATTAAAGGACATTTCAAGGACGCCTATCATGACCATTTCATTTCATAACATATCGGGTGTCCCAAAATTACCCATGTTCTACCGATGCACCGGATTGCATTTGCCCATTTCAACAAACCATTTCACTTAATAGAGGCCACAATGGTCTTAGGCCCATTTTTGTGTAATAATTTACACAATGCATTTCATGACATCATATCCAAACATCATATAACACCATGGCCCACATCGGACCATTTCATGACATTAATTTATCATTCAAGGTGCTCCCCGAGTGCCTAGTTAGTGTGCATATAGATCCATAACATTACCAAATCATAAAAGGCATTCCCTGAATGCCGAACCTTTGTCCGTGTCCCTGTTACACGTGGCTCCCTCATAACATCATTTTATATCATATGCTCAAAAGCATCAGAACTCTGTCTATGGTCCCGGCCCATGCGACCATTTCATTTCATCTCATAGACCTTTAAAGTGTTAAAACTCTGTCCGTGTGTCGGTGCACACGTGACCATTTCACAAGATTCATTAGGTGCTCCAAAGGCGCCGAACCTCTATCCGTGTGGTGACCCACACGTGACATTTTGCATAAGCATTGGGTGTTCTTAGAATGTCCCAAAAAAAATAATAAATAAATAAAAAGAGACCATTCATACCATCATTTCACTCATAATCTCACTCCATTCGTTCATTACAAGCACTTTCAATGTCTTATTCTTCATGTCACACCATACCATCCATTCATGACCCTAATACTTCCCGTATGATCCCGAGCAGAATACACTAGAGCGACCTTGGACAAGATCCTAGGCTTCAAGGGCAGTTAGGGAACAGAGAGCAGTCGAAAGTGACAGTGATTAAGAGTCTGGGGAAGAAGTGAATATGGCAAACCCGACACCAAGCATGGCTGATGTTCTAAAGGATTTCTTCAGATCGCAAGACTTCCGTGACATGTTAAAGGAAGAAATGAGGGCAGTTGTAAGGGAAGCTAGTGAGACCAGTGGTAATGGAGCCGGGAAAGAGAAAAAGGTTGAATCATCCCAACATGGTGGTGACGCTTTGGCCAGTCTTGAAAAGCTGCAAGAGATAGAGGTGGCTATGGAGTAGAGAATGAAGGCAAAATGCTCCGAACTAGATGAGGTAGTGGCCCAATTGAAGAGGGGGCTAGTATCAATGCTGAGTCTAAGAGAGGGGTGAACGTTGATGCCATGATCAGTAGGGGCATCGAAACTTTTCCTATCGGCTTCCCAGTGCCGAAAGTCCCCTCATATAAAGGAATGGGCTTGCCGGAGGCCCATATGAATCTGTATGCCAGAGTTATGCTGACGGCGCGCCACAAAGCAGCAGTTGATTAATCTTTTCCCCACCACACTGGAAGGAGGAGCACTAGGTTGGTACAATTCTCTGAAGAAGGAGGAACAATCTGATTGGGAGATTTTGTCAGCAGCTTTCATTAAGTACTACAGCTTTAACACCAAAATTCAGGTGAAGCTATACGATTTGGAGCTGATAAAGCAGAAATTTAATGAACCTTTTGACGAATACTACCAACAGTGGATGAACAAGATGATTCTCCTAAAGAACCGCCCAGATGAAGATGAGCTTATACAGAAGTTGGTAGATGGCAGCAAGGAAATCTTTAAAAATAACATGAAATTCCATCCCTTTAATGAGCTCAGCGAGGTTTACAGCATGGCAATGAAAATAGAGCGGGATGAAGAAGAGAAGGCAGCCAGTCACAAGGGCGGTAGAAGCACAGGATACAGTTCGGGATATAGATCAGCTGCTGCAGCAGGCTCTAGTGGTGGTTTTAGCTCGAGTTCCGGTAGCAAAAGGGGGCAATCTTCAGAAGTAAAGCAGGTCGAATTTGCTACAGTGACCCAGCAATAAGGCAGTCAGAGCAGGGGTCTGGGAGGACAGGGCATATCGCCTTGGACTCTTCCTTTGGTGAAGATATTTGCTAAGTGTAGAAATGGTGGTTTGCGACAGTCCTTAAGGCCAATTGAGAAGCCGTCTGAAGCAGATAAAGATAACTTCTGCACTTATCATGTGGTTACTGGTCATCAAACTAATAATTGCTATAAGCTAAGAGATGCCATTCAGAAGTTGATAGACGAGGGGAAGCTGCAAGAGCCAGCCATGCCCAGCACAAAGACCAACCCACTGCCAGCATTCGAGAAGCGGGTCAATATGGTTCATTCAGGGTTGCCGACTAATTTTATCTTTGCCCAAGTTCTTCAGCAAACCCTACAATTCAGGCTGTGGCAGTAGGGGAGGCGAAGTGGAACCAAAATGTGAAAAGAAAGAGGAGCGGAAGGAGATCAAGCCAATAAGCTTGAATGATCTCGACTCTGAAGACGAGTATGAAGAATTTGGCGGAGAAGAGGCAGTTAAGCTCCCAGCTGTTGAAAAGCTGAAGGTCCAGGAGGTACAGCATGTGACCCGAATTGGTAGGGTGTATCAGCCGGCGGATCAAGCAAAGGACAAAGCCCCGATGACTGGGTCGGGTAGTACATTGGCACCAGAAGGAGTCGAGAAAGAGGACCTAGTTATTTCCTAGCTAAAGAAGACTCCTGCACAAGCTAGTTTATGACATTTGCTTCTGACTTCCAAGGAGCATAGGGTTGCTTTAGTGAAGAAACTATCAGAGATCGAAGTCTCCCCTATAGCTTCGCCAGAGGCTATGTGTTTTTTGTTGGATAAAGTCCATGCTGGAACTCCTGATGTCGTTTTTTTCTGAGAAGGATCTACCTGCTGAAGGGAAGACCCACAACAAGGCTCTTTACATTAGAGCCTATGTCATGGATAAGGTTATGCCTTGCGTTATGGTGGATGATGGCTCGGCACTGAACATTTGTCCACTGAAAATGTTGCCATTTCTGGGGCTGAACGAAGATGTACTGAAGAAGTCCTCGACAGTCATTCGGGCATACAATGTCTCTAAGAGAACGGTGATAGGGACCTTTGAAACGGAAGTAGAGGTTGGACCAGTCAAGTCCATGGTTGTTTTTACAGTGATAGATATCCCAATCACCTTTTCCCTATTGCTTGGGAGGCCATGGTTCCATCCTTTAGGAGGTGTCCCTTCCACATTGCACCAGAAGATCAAGTTCTCTATGAATGGCAAAATTGTGACTGTTGAGGCGGATGCCCAATCAATGATAGCTGCTGTGAACGAAGGAGTGGTCCCTTTTGGTGGATTCCAGGTCGTTGTAGTCAAGAAAGAAGAAACTACGGACGCTCCTATGATCCTTTATGAAAATTATATACTGGAGTGGCTATCCCGGTACCTGTATAAGCAGAACTTTATCCCAGGTATGGGACTTGGAATCAATTTGCAAGGAGTATCAGAATTTAAAATCGACTCCGAGAGGTCGAAACAGTTTGGCCTTTGTATGTAGAGGAGGCATCTGAGTAGAGGAGTTTGAGAAGGTGCAGAATGGCAAAGTTATGATGAAACCATTTCTAAAAGTACGAGAAGGCATATACAAGGGCCAAGCTGAACCAGTGAGGGTTGGAAATGTCGAGTACCCCGGCTTTGAGATCTTTGCTGATGTTGTTGACTTTGGGAAAAGCCAGCAGGAACCGGTGGCCCCTGTGATGGTGGAAGAAACAGCTGTTTAATCTGAGGTGCTGCAAGATGAGTCGCTTAAGGTGATGGAGAAAGTAGTAGAAGTGACTGAGGAAAAAGATGAAAAGAAGGCATGTGATGAAGCTACAAAAGTGATTTCAGGAGCTTTAACTGCTGCATTAAGCAAAGCATTTGGGAAGTCCAAGGAAGGATTTGGCAAAGAGCTGATGGCCAAAGTGAACTTAGATTCTATGGTTACCGAGATAGCCAAGATTATGGAAAGGGCTGAGGCACAGGTAGCCGAGAAAGAAGCTGAAACAGCAGTGATCCCGGAAAATGCTATGAAAGTGAAGATGGAAGCTGAAGAAGAACAAGTCCCTCCACCTGTGGAGGATGAAAATGATTTTGTTGTATCTATTTCTTCCATTTTCAGTGTAAACGATGTACTTTATAATAAGTTTAATGCAATGAAGTCCCAGTTTTGCTTACTTGTGTGATGTTTATCCTGATAATTCTATGCATGCATTTAAATCACCATCAAGCATATTTAGCATACATGACACTGCATTGCATGAAATCAACATAACTACAGATGAAAATCCTAAAATGGTATTCATCTCACACGAGCTGAAATCCGAGGAAGAAAGAGAATTAATAAGAATACTTCAAAAATATGTTAAAGCTTTCGCCTGGTCATATGAAGACATGCCGGGCGTGGACACAGAGATAGCAGTGCATAAGATTCTAATCGACCCCAAGTTTAGGCCGGTAAAGCAGAAGCTGAGGAGACTGAGACCAGAATGGGCTAGACTGGTAAAGGAGGAAGTGGCTAAGCAGATAGACGCCAAGTTTCTTGAAGTGGTAGAATACATGGAATGGCTAGCCAACATCATCCCAGCACCTAAGAAGGATGGAAGGGTCCGAGTATGTGTTGACTACCGGGATCTGAATAAGGCATGCCCAAAGGATAATTTCCCACTGCCTCATATTGATGTCCTGGTTCATAGTGCAGCAAAGCAGCGATGTATTCCTTCATGGATGGATTTTCGGGGTACAACCAGATTCTGATGGATGTGATCGACAAGGTGAAGACGTCATTCATCACAGAGTGGGGTACTTTCTGTCACAGAGTAATGCCCTTCGGATTGAAAAATGCTGGAGCCACTTATCAAAGGGCTGTTACAACTCTGTTACATGATATGATCCATAAAGAAGTCGAAGTGTATGTCAATGATATGCTGGTTAAATCAACGACCTAGGAGGAACACCCTGTTATCTTGGATAGATTTCTAACATGCATTGGAGAGTATAACTTGCAACTTAACCCCAAGAAGTGTATATTTGGAGTCACATCAGGAAAGCTGTTAGGTCACATAGTCAGCCAGAGGGGGATAGAAATGGACCCAGACAAAATCAAAGCCATCCAAAATATGCCAACCCCAAAGACGAAAAAGGAAGTCAGATCATTCTTGGGTTCCTTACAGTATGTCAGCCGCTTCATAGCACGGTTGACTTCCACTTGTGAGTCGATTTTTAAGCTATTGAGGAAAGATCAGCCGGTTGTGTGGGACGACAGGTGTCAGCTGGCATTCAAGAAAATTAAAGCTTATCTGATAAAACCACCAATATTGAGTCCACCAGTTCCAGGGAAGCCTCTGATTTTGTACTTGGTAGTTGAAGAATCCTATATAGGGGCAATGTTGGCGCAGGAGCAAGATGGCAGGAAGGAATATCCCATCTACTACCTCAGCAAGAAGCTGTTGGAGTATGAAACTAAGTACACCCTGGTAGAAAAGACATGTGTGGCGATGATCTGGCTAGCCAAGAAGCTGCTCCACTACTTCCAGTCCTACAGAATATAAGCCGTGGCTAAGGTGGACCCAATAAAGTATCTTTATGAAGCGCCAGTGCTAGTTGGGAAGTTGTCTAGATGGCTGTTACTCTTATCCAAGTTTGACGTCGGGTATATAACAAAGAAAACCATCAAAGGGCGAGCCGTGGTAGAATTTCTAGCAAATCAGCCGATGGAATCAGATTACACAGAAAATTTGGAGTTCCCAGATGAACAATTAGCCATGGTTGAAGTGAAAAGATGTGTTATGCGTTTAGACGGTGCCGTGAACAGAAAGGGTGCTGGAATTGGAGTGTTAATAGCAGCGCCAGACGGTGAAATCATTCCTTTATCAAAGAGGTTGAATTTTCCCATAACCAATAACAGGGCAGAGTATGAAGCATGCCTGTTTGGGATGGAAGCTCTGTTAACACTAGGGGCAAATGATGTCTTAATTGTTTGAGATTCACTTTTGGTGATCAGGCAAGCTCAGGGTGAATGGGAGCTGAAAGAAGAAGCCTTACGGCCTTACTTGGAGCTCCTACTATTCAGAAAAGAGTTATTTGGGCAGTGTGAATTCAGACATGTCCCCAGGGATGAAAACAAAATGGTTGATGCCCTAGCAACTTTATCTTCTATGTGGGAAAACCCAAAAGAAACTCAAGTCCAACCGCTGATTATAACCACTTTCGGACAACCTTGCTTCGAAGTGCACGAGGTGATGGAATTAACAGCTGAAGAAAAGCCATGGTTCTTTGACATCTACCGGTATGTTAAGGAAGGAAAATGTCCTGAAGAGGCCAGTGCTACTGATAAGCTGTCACTAAGGAGATTAGCTAGCCAGTTCAGAATCTTCGAGGACAAGCTATACAAAAGAACAGCACATGCAGTTCTTTTGAGGTGCCTGACAGAGCAAGAAACAAAAACAGTAATGCAGCAGGTACATGCAGGTTCCTGTGGGCCACATATGAACGGACTTGCCATAGCCAGGAAAATAATGAGACAAAGGTACTTCTGGATGACAATGCAGAATGTCAGATCTATGCAGATATCAGTCATCTTCCACCACTTGAACTACAGAATTTGGCATCTCCTTGGCCATTTTCAGCATGGGGGATAGATATGATTGGTGAAATTCATCGAGCTGCATCTAATGGGCACGGATTCATAGTTGTGGCAGTTGATTACTTTTCAAAATGGGTGGAGGTAGAATCTTTTACTAATGTAACGGCCAAGTAGATGGTCAAGTTCATCCAGAAGAACATCTTCACCCGGTACGGGATTCCTCACCATGTAGTGACTAACAATGGAGTGCAGTTTCAAGGGGCAACAGCTGAGCTGCTTGAGGAGCATGGCATTGAGCATCATAAGTGCTCTACATACAGACCACAGGCTAACGATGCAGTGGAAGCAGCTAATAAGGCGATAAAGAAGATCTTATCTAAGATGGTAACCACCTACAGAGATTGGGCAGACAAACTGGCTTATGCTCTTTTGGGCTACAGAACCAGTGTCAGAACGCCAACAGGAGAAACCCCTTATGCTTTGATCTATAGGACGGAAGTGGTGTTGCCAATAGAAATAAAACTCAAGTCACTCAGAGTTGCCCTGGAAGCTCAGTTACCAGAGACTGAATGGGTTCAAACTAGATACAAACAGTTGGCAGCACTAGATGAGAGGTGACTGAAAGCACTAGATCATTTGCAAATGTACCAGCGCAGAATGGCCAGAGCCTATAACCGAAATGTGAAGTACTCCAAGTGGCTATTGAAAGCGGGAGATTTGGTTTTGAAACAGTTAAGGCCCTCAAATGTCGATGTTAGGGGCAAGTTCAGGCCTAATTGGGAAGGACCTTATGTTGTGAAAAAGATATTATCGAAAGGTGGAGTCAGCATTATGGACATGGGCAGAAATGAGTTCCCGAACCCTATCAACCAAGACCGGCTGAAGCTTTATCATATGTAAAAAAAAAGTCTGCTAGGCTGAAAACTCGAAAAGAGCGGTCTAGGCAAAAGTCAAGACACGAGAGAAAATGATCAGTTGGAAAATCTAGAAAGGATGATTGGTGACGGATTCTAGCTCTGTGTGGAATATGTACCATTTGGGACTCAATCATTTCAAATGTACTCATTTTGACTTCATCAATAAAGTAAAATGTTTGTTTAAACATGTTTGCATGGTTATGACAAATGCATAAACAAATTTATCTTGCCTAAACATCCATTTAGAGAAAGCACTTTGCATTCAACTGGTTGAAATCATCGCGTTATTTAACAAATGAAAATGCACTAAATACATGCAATTTGAAATCTTTTGTCATCCCCTAAATCCAGTTCATCTTCCTAAAAGAGCAACGAGTGGTCACAATGCCATTTTAATCAGTCCTTCTTCTTAAAAAAAAAAAAAGCTCGGTGAGGTGAAAACCGAAAATGCACCTCAAGCAAAACTCACACTAGGCAACCCAGGCAAAATTTAGAGCACTGACAGACTCATAAATTCTCTAGGGGTAGGAAAGCAGAATTTCCCCAGCATTCCCCGCAGGAGTCCTTACATTACTCTCCAGCAGAGTTTTCCACGCTATTCCCCAGCGGAATCTCCGTAAAGAATGCTACAATTATTTCTCCAGCAGTATCACACATCCCTAGCGGTCATCTCATTTCTTCAACAATCATCAAGCAATGCTCTCAAAGAAAGCAAAGTCAGCCAGGGACACAGCATACCTCTCCCCAGCAGAAAGAGAAAGCATCAAATAAGCAGAGAGTGCATGCATGTGCATATACATCATAATGCATACATACATGGCATACATAAACCATTCATCCCTAGTTAGTCTTCATTCTTGATCGAAGGGGTAAAAATTTTTGTTCCAAAATCTCTCGATCAAGGAATGAAGACTTGCCATTTCAAGTGTAGGAAATCATCATCTCAGTCCCTCAGCAGATCCGCCTCGGGTAATATAAACTCGGTATCCGCCCAGATCGGCTCCATCATCCAGTTCCTCAGCAGATCCACCTTGGGTAATATAAACTCGGTATCGGCCCAGATCGACTCCATTCCGGTTCTGCAGCAGATCCGCCTGGAGTAATATAAACTCGGTATCAGCCCAGGTCGGCTTTAATCTCAAGTTCTCCAGCAGATCCGCCACGGGTAATATAAACTCGGTATCAGCCCAGATTGGCTCCATCTTCAAATCCCCAGCAAACTTTGCCTCGGGTAACCTAGGCCCGGTATCGGCTAATTTCATCATCAACATCGCCTCGGGCAACCTAGACCCGGTATCGGCCAATCCATAATCCATCTTCCTTTGCCTCGGGTAACCTAGACCCGGTATCGGCTAAACCGCAATTCACCCTTCCTTTGCCTCGGGTAACTTAGACCCGGTATCGGCTTATTTTATCTCCAGCATCACCTCGAGTAACCTAGACCCGGTATCGACCAATCCATCAATCCATTTTCCTTCGCCTCGGGTAACCTAGACCCGGTATCGGCCTATCCGCAATCCATCAACTTCGCCTCGGTTAACCTAGACCTGGTATCAGCTTATTTCTTCTCCAACTTTGTTGGGATTTGTCACCGAAAATCACCCGATAAAAGCGGAAGAACGCGGTGATTTCCTCAAATCCAGTCCCAGGAGCAATTGAAATGGAAACTGAAAAACTTTAAAATAAATAGAAGGAGATTAATTTTCTTACCAGAAAATCTCTTTCAAGAGATGGATGATGACTGCAGAATTCAAAGCAGAATCCCTCCTCGTTCACGTACACGAGCGCCTAACAAACACCGCACGTGCTAGAGTCAAAAATCACAAAATTCAGAGAGTGAGGAGGTAGAGAGAATTCGGCCAAAAGGGTGGCTACCCACACATGTGTGTTGGCCGAATTCCTCCTTAGGGTTTTAACCCTAGGGCTTCCAAATTCCCTTGTTGGAATTCAGGCCCAGTCTGGCTTCAGTGTCTGTGTGGGCTTCCTCCTTTTAATTCAGGCCCAAACTTATTTTAATAAGTCTGGTTTAAATCAATTTCAAGCCCAATTTTAATTAACCCATGTATTTAATATATTACTCCAAGTAACATATTATTTACATTTAAATTAAAATTAGTTTGACCAATTAACTTATTCCATCAAATTAAAATTAAGTCTTCACAAAACTAATTCATATGTAAACCTATACATATGAGTATTTCCACCTAGGAAATAATTTCATAATTAATCCAATTAATTATGTGAAGCCAAATATTAATTTTATAATAATAATCAATCCAATTGATCCTTATAATATAATTAATATATATACTTCTCTCTCTCTAGCGTGTATACTCCAAGTATACCTGTGATTCTTTAAGTCGGTGTTCAGTCGCTCAATGTGTACGATCCCGTGGGCCCACCTTTATGTTGGCAGCGGGCCTTTTTGCCCGCAGACTGCAGTTGGGCTCCAGCAAGCCACTGCAGCCCCCAATTAAGATGGAGATGGCAGTCTAACTGTTATCATAACCCTATAGTTTAAACTTGTACATCCCATGTCATTGATATTGGTGTCCAACACAGAGGCATGGATTGATCACCCTCTTTTGTGTCCGGACATTAACTTGATCCCGAATGTACTGATGCTCACAAACAAGTTCCAACTTGTTTGGGTGTGGCCACACTCTTATCAGTCACATTCATCAAGAGGCCGGTGATAGCTTCTCAGTGGGCTACTGAGTGACAAATCCCTTCTGCATATCCATAGTATTACCATGCTCAGTGACATACCCGAAAGTACCCATACTTGGCACCCTATTACAGGCCCTTTAGGCGTACCCCTAAGCATGTGACTTCACATGTAACACCATCATATGGTCAGGTCAAAGGATCCATACAAGTACTACACGAGAATCCCTTGTGATACTATACCATGTGGATTACTCGTTTAGTGGATCTATCCAGTACCATGCTCTCAGGCATATACCCATTAACTTGGTTGACACTCCATGTCCAATGACCGGTAAGACACCGCCATACAACCAGGTTAATGATAGTCTCTGGTTCCATTCATTCCCATGACTGGAACAGACTACGGATCTATTTATGGTCATATCGTTTACCCTATCCATGGTCTTACTGCCAAGTGCATGACACTTGTCATCATGAATATAGATATGTACATTGGATACTTCATTTAATATATTACACAAGATAAACATAATAAATGAATTGATGCCTTTATTAATAACACAAATGAGTATAATACATAAATTCAATAAATGTATAATACAAATACAAGGACCAATGCCTTGGGACTAGGGCATTTCCAACAAACTTCGCCTCGGGTAACCTAGACCCGGTATCAACTTATTTTAGCGGTGAGTTCTTTCTTGTGTTTGCGGCGCTTTGATTCGTGCTCTCAAATTCATCATCTCATCCGGGTGTCGAATTTGATCACGCGAGGGGCAGCTGTAAAGGCCGGAATTTTACTCAGTAAAAAAAAAGGTGTCACACGACTGTAATGTACAGTCGTACGACTGTACGATCGGAGTAGATGCAGAACACCATACCCATGACAGCAGAAAAAGAGGGAGAAAAGATGGGCATTAATTGGCCTAGGATTTGGTGAAGAAAGGGCAGAAAATCTGAGATAAAGAGAAGAAAAGAGAGAGAAGAATGGACTTTGGATCATTTTTTTAGCTTTTGTTCTTAGAAATTTAGAGAAAGAAAAGGGAGAAAGAGACAAGGAAAAGAAGGAAGAAAAGAACCCAACTTCAACACTTCTTTTCATCTTCTATTTCTTTTAATTCTCAAAAATAGAATTAAAAACTTGTTAGAAACCCTTAGGTTAACAATCTAACACTTCAAACAAATTAAATTTCGGACTAGAAGCCCTAGGATTTCTAAGCATTTTGGAGATTTTAGACACAAAGTTTCCAACTTCAATTCAAGGGGAAAAGTGCAAATTTCAGTGGATTAGAGCGACGCCAGGGGTTAATCCTACGGTGGATAAGTGCCTAAGAGGTAAACACTCCGTTTTCCTTCTATTTCTCATGCTTTCTGGGTGATTGGATGTGATTTTATGCATTTTTATCCAACTTTTGTGTTTTCTGTTTCTGGAAATCAAGAACAGTGGTGCAACTGTTCTTGAGTTTGATGAACAGCATTTACAGTCGTACGAGTGTTCTTGGTTTCCAGACTGTTTTCTTTCAGTTTTATTTTAAATAAATTTTGGCAAAATTCTGAAGTTGGAATGATTTACAGTCGCATGACTGTAATGCTCGTTCAGGAGCAGAATTTCTAGAATAATCTTTAAAAATTTCTAAAAATCCCAAAAAAATTCAGAAAATCAGAAAATCACCAAAAATGAATTTAGTTGTGTGCATTCACGACCCTAGATTTAATTTTCAGTAAAGTGCATTTAGAACAATGCCACGACAAAGATCCGAATCTCCGGAAAATCGACCCACTTCACATGTAAAAAAATGCATGTAAACTGGCAAAATCGTTTTCAAAATGAACTTCTCACAAAATCAAAGTACAGGTGTGAGCGGACCATGTTTTCGACAGAACGCGAGACTCCCTTTCGGAAGGAGCGTCTCTATTTTGGGCGGACCCCTCCCTCGCGTGGGGTTTTTATAAATGAAATCGAGTTTTGGGAAAATAAATGGAATTAATTATCTTAAAAGAACCGAGACCTAAGTCTCGATGAATATTGTAGAAATCGCCACTCGACTCAGCTCAACCTGGAAGTTCTTAAGGTAGCTGAACTGGACGAACGGCCGCTACACTATCCAGAGATTCGGGTCCGGACAAGTCCCTTATTTCGTGTCTAATTAAAATAAATATTGCCAATGTTCTCAAATGGTATTTTATAATTCTAAAGTCAATTTTATTAAAAATAAATCATATAGCGCGCATACAAAATACATAATACAAAAATAAAGCAAGGTAATAAATATTAATTGGCCTACAACCCAATCAAATAGAAAAATAAAAACTCTCGCCTCACTTTTACAATCGCCAAGAATACACGAGAATCTAAAAATAATACAAGCGCCTAAAATACACGATTAATTCTATTAAAATACAAAAAAAATGAAAAAAAAATGAGCTGCAAAACAAAGGTTAGCATAATTTTTACGGCACACCACAATTAGGACTCAAATAGACAGAATTAGGAAAGAATCGAGAGCATGCATTTAGGGGATAACTGGGTTGGCTCAGCTAGTCGACCCGGTTAGACCTAGAAAATATTTTGAAACGTCCCTGTATTTTTGGTTTTGTGAGAAATTCATTTTGAAAACAATTTTACCATTTTACGTGCATTTTTTACATGTGAGGTGGGTCGGTTTTCGGGAGAATCGGTTCTCCGTCGTTGAATTGTTCTAAATGCAAATATACTGAAAATTAAATCTAAGGTCGTGAATGCACATAATAAAATTCATTTTTGTGATTTTCGGATTTTCTGAATTTTTTAAGGAATTTTTATAAATTTTAAGGCTCAAAAGGGAAATTCTGATTCTGGAAAAGGAGTTACAGTCGTGTGACTATAAACAGCCCAGAATCAAGATTTCGCCAAAATTTTATTTGAAATTAACTGAAGGAAATAAACTTGGAAATCAAGAACACTCGAACGACTGTAATTACAGTTGTACGACTGTTCATGGAACTGAAGAACAGTAGCACGACTGTTCTTAATTTCCAGAAACAGAAACGCGAAAATAAGGCAAAAAAAAGCACAAAAATCACATCAAGCACCCAGAAAGCAAGAAAAAGAGAAAGGGAAAAGGAGTTCCTACCTTTTAGAAGCTTATCCAAGTCGATTTGAACCCTGGCGTCGCTCCAATCCACACAAATTTGCACTTTTTCCTTAAGTTTAGGTTGGAAACTTGGGTCCAAAGAATCTCCAAATGTCAAGGTTTCTGATGATTTTAGTCCAAGATTTTGATTTGTTTGTGAAGTTAAGTTATTAACCTAGGGATTTCTACCAAATTTTAGACTTTAACCTAAGAATCAAAGAAAATAGAAGTGGAAAAGAAGAGTTTGTGGGTTGAGTTTTTCTTTCTTTTCCTTCTCTCTTTTCTCCTTTCTCTCTCTAATTTTTCTTCCAGAATCCAAAAGCTAACCAAATCCTCCTCTTTTTCTCCTTTTTAGCTCTCAAAAATCTCTTTCCATCACTAGAAATCTGGGCAATTAATGCCCAAGATTTCCCCTCCTCTTTCTCATGTCATGGGCATGGTCTGCTGCACCTGCCCCGATCTTACAGTCGTACGACTGTAGCATGACTGTAAGGATAGTTGAACGACTGTAGTGCTACAGTCGTGTGACCCCTGCATTTTTTTTTTAGGAATAAAATTCCGGCGCTTACAACAGGAACGTTTCAAAATGTTTTCCTGGTCTAACTGGGCCAGCTAGCCGAGCCAACTCGGTTATCCCCCTAAATGCATGCCCCCAAATTCCAGATTCCCAATTCTGTCTATTTGAGTCCTATTTGTGGCGTGCCGTAAACTGTTCTTGAGTTTGATGAACAGCCGTACGACTGTATTTACAGTCGTACGAGTGTTCTTGGTTTCCAGACTGTTTTCTTTCAGTTTTATTTTAAATAAATTTTGGCGAAATTCTGAAGTTGGAATGATTTACAGTCGCACGACTATAATTATAGTCGTACGACTGTAGTTACAGTCGCACGACTGTAATGCTCGTCCAGGAGCAAAATTTCTAGAATAATCCCTAAAAATTTCTAAAAATCCCAAAAAAATTCAGAAAATCACCAAAAATGAATTTTGTTATGTGCATTCACGATCCTAGATTTAATTTTCAGTAAATTGCATTTAGAACAATGCCACGACGGAGACCCGAATCTCCCGAAAACCGACCCACTTTACATGTAAAAAAATGCATGTAAACTGGCAAAATCATTTTCAAAATGAACTTCTCACAAAATCAAAGTACAGGGACGTTTCAAAATGTTTTCCAGGTCTAACCGGGCCGGCTAGCCGAGCCAACCCGGTTATCCCCCTAAATGTATGCCTCCAAATTCTAGATTCCCAATTCTGTCTATTTGAGTCCTATTTGTGGCGTGCCGTAAACTGTGCTAACTCTTTGTTTTGCATTTTTTTATTTTTATTTTATGTGTATTTAATAGAATTTTTTATGTATTTTAGGCGATTGTAATATTTTTAGACAAATCGTGTATATTAGGCGATTGTAAAAGTGAGGCGAGAGTTTTTATTTTCTATTCGATTGGGTTGTAAGCCACTTAAATATTCAGTACTTTGCTTTTATTTTTGTAATACCTGTATGCGCGCTGTATGTCTATTTATTACAATAAAATTATTTTAGAATTATGAAATACCATTTGAGAACATTGGCCAATTTTATTTTAATTTGACACGAAATAAGGGACTTGTCCGGACCCAAATCTCTGGATATTGTAGCGGCCGTCCGTCCGGTTCAGCTACGTTGTAAATTTCCTGGTTGAGCTGAGCCGGGTGGCGACTCCTTCAATATTCATCGAGACTTAGGTCTCGGTTCTTTTAAGTATTAATTCCATTTATTTTCTAAAACGCGTTTTCCATTTATAAAAACCCCACACGAGGGAGGGTCTCGCCCGAAATCGAGGCGCCCCTTCCGAAAGGGAGTTCTACGTTCCATCGAAAACGTCGTCCGCTCACACTATATATAATATAAAGGCTAAACAATTATAATTTCCCTTAGATTTAGTAACATACACAAGTATCTTCATGTATTTTACTAATCTAATTTGTACCTACTTGGTGTTTGTCTTTTTCAGGCTTTGACCTCCATTCACTTATAATTAAGCATTTTTCTTTTAAATTGTTATTGTTGCTAATATTTAAAACTAACATTAAGCTTGTCACCTATCTATAATGTTGATTTTGTAAACTCCTCTGTGACAAAGTTACTTTTTTTTCTTCACTTATTATGAGACCTTTGCCTTTGTCTTTTAAGTTGTAGATGTATTAAAAAAAAAAAAACCCATTAAGGGGTTTATTCAAGAAAAACGTAAATATAGAGCATTTTAAGAAATAATATAAATCCAAAAATATATATGGTGTTAAAGTTTTTGATAGGAAACGACATAATAATAAATAGAGGAACGTTACAGCGTGATAAATGCAAAATATAGAAAGATGTAAATTAGATAGGTAAAATATAAAGAGATAGTGATGTATTTGTTTAGATCTGAGAGAGGTTATAATTATTTACCCTAATATAAAGGAATATACATTGAAAGCACGTTTCGATTCGTGAGATTTTCTAAAAATTTTTATTTATTAAAATAAAAGATGACTAGTTACGAACTACTAAAATTTCTTTTTTCTAATTATATCTAATTAGAATTTTTATTTTTTTTTTCTTTATAGTTTACTTTTTTCCTTTTTTGTCCTGAAATTTTAATCCTATTTAATTTTACCATATCATTTATCTATATATTATATAAAGTAGTAGACAATGGAACCACGTGTCATTACCATAATTTTTCTACTTTTTAGTTATTAATTAATTTATATATTAATTTACAAAACATATTAATTAAATATTATTTTTATACAAATTATACGTAATGAGAAAGGTAATTAAATATTATTTTAGCTAAAATTATTATCAATTTAAAATATAATATATCATTAATTAATTAAAATATTAAAAGATTTCAAATTCATCCAAGATTCTTTCATTTTCTCTTTCAAATTTCCTATTATGACAAGGTAATGTGTCAGATTTTCAATTTTTTAAAATTATTTTAATATATATATTATATAAAGCATAATCTTTCTACTTTTTTAATTATGAATTAATTTATATATTAATTAAAATATTATTTTTAAACAAATTCTACATAACGATGAAAGTAATTAAAAATATTATTTTAGCTAAAATTTACTTCAAACTTTAAAATATTACAGGTATTTTGGTGTTCTAGATGTTAATAAATAGAAAATATTTAAAATACTTCTATAGTCCCTATACTTTTTTTTATTGCAAAAGTATCACCTTTTTTTTTTTTTCTGAAAAGTGATAGTATTCATCTACCATGTAAATGGGGCGGATGATGATTCCTTCATCCCCATCTTCACAAATTTTGAAAAATTTTCATTTTTGTTCCTATTTATGAATCAGGAAAGAAATTCTGACATTTCTCATAGGGTCGATATTCCCGTGAGAATTTTTTAACTTTTAAAAAATATTAGTTAAAAATTAAATGTATACAACGAATATATCAAATTAATTAAATAAAAAATTATAATCTTCCACTATTCAAACCAAATATAAATAATATGTTTAATTGTTTTTAATTAAAATTATACAATTAGACTAATTAAATATAAGGCTAATATGAATATATAAAAAAATAGTAAATAAAATAAAATTGAAATTTCGGGAATGGGAATTTAGCAAGGCAAGATCACTCTCTATTAGTCTTTTGGAGATAAAATGATCTCATTTCTGTTTCCATCGAGGTGGATCCCCAGTGGAGATAGAGAATCTTCACTCCGTTTATATCTCTAAATAGGAGTGTAAAACTATGATCTGGATGAGTTATGTGTGGTTTTCAACTCAACCAACCAAAGGATGATTTTTAATCCACAACACGTAATAATATGTGGTTTTATATCCGTGATTAAGATGGTTTGATTTGACTGGTTTTAATTAAATGGTTTATATGATTTAGATGATTTTACACACAAATGAAATAATTATTTTTATGTTCGTGATTTTCCTTTTTCTAAATTACCGTTGCATTTTGGATACTACTTGGGAAGATTTTACAACATACAAGAATTTAATCCGCAGATAAATCTATTGGTAAACTATAATAATAAAGAGAAAATAACCAGTTGGTTAATCTATTATAACTTAGGGTGCGTTTGGTTCAAGTTTTGGAATCGGAAATGGAAACGGAATGATAGGAAATCGGAATCAGAATCACCAATTAATAGTTTTGTTTGGTTTAGTCCGGAATCGGAATTTAATTATTTTTTAGAAATTAATAATAGTTTTTATTAATATATTATATTACATTTTTATATATTTTTACTCTTTCCATATTATTTTAGTTTGTATATAATACTTACAGTATATAATTTATTATTACTTGAATAGTAATATAATACGAACAATTTATAATGCTTCATTATAATAAAGAAAAAGAAATATTATATATATATATATATATATGTGAGAAATATACCAATGCAATGTCAATAATATACACATATACGATTGGATGGTGGGCAAAAACAGTTTTGGATTTGCTTTAATTTTGAGATAAAGGATGAGAAATAAAAAGAAACGTGGGATGTTAATTTTTTCGGATTAGTTTTACTGTGGAAAGGGAATGAAAATTGATTGATGTGGGGTTAAAGGGGAATCAATGATTCCCAAAGATGGGGGAGTGGGATTCCCATTGCCTACCTAATAATGCTTAACCAAACATGAACAAAGGGAATAAATCATTCTCATTCCCATTCCATAGCTTAATTTAAATTCTTTTGTGTTAATTATATGTAATTCTTTTTTTTTTTTACCAAGCAACACCACTTGATTCTAAAATAATATTAAGGGGGCGTTTGGTCTATTATTGTACTAATAGATTAAAATTTAATCTGCAGAATTTAAATTCTTTTGTGTTAATTAATTTTTTAGTCGATACATTGTAATTCAATTTGCAGATAAATCTATTGGTAAAAATATACTTAATTATTATTTCAACAATTAACACAAAAGAATTTAACCTCCAAATTAAGTAAAATATTTTCTTTACTTTTTAATGTTTGAAGTATAAAAGAAAATAAATTCTTAAAGTAAAATCGGCCATTAACTAACAAAAGAGAAAGAGTTACACTACTATAATGCGATATATTTTTTTTTTTTTTTAATTTGTAACAAAATTTGCATGTATAGACCAAATGGGAGAAAATAGTTTATATTGTAAGTGCATAACAAACGGAGCCTAAGTTATATATAGGGCCAAATAGGTGATTTAATTACGGATTAATCAGAGTGTTATTAGGAAACTATGAACCATAGAAAACTTCCAATATAAAATCTAACTATTTGTGCAAGCTATCAAAGATAAATCCCTATAAAAGATCCATCGAGGTTCGAATTCAGATTCAACTGGATGGTTCAGATAAAACATTTGTATGAAGCCTCACAAACTTTCAACCTACCAATTGATAGCATGGAGCAATAAAACTGGCCGTGTAGACCACGCGGCTAGTTGCCGCATCCTCTCATACGCCAACTCCCTTATGGTCCGTATGGCGTTCAGCGGGTCCACGATAAGACCAACTCCCTAATAGACCGGATCCTGAAAAGCACCGACTGAAATAACTTGTACCACTTCAAGTCTCCTAACCCAAGGGACAGGTGGGCAGATCCCCATTAAACACGTGTAAGGACATGATGTTGTACCTGCAAAGGTGCCGCGGGGACAAACACAGAGTGGAGGCCACAGAGGTCAGGTACAAGAGAGGGCCGCGGAGACAAGAGCAGGGTGAGTCCGCCGCCCAGCTGTGCCAGGAAGGGGGACCACTTCCAGCCAATGAGAGTGAACCGTACCAAACGGTTTGACAGGTCACACGGATGAACCCCATATAAAAAGGGAAGATAAGGGACTCCCCAGGTATCTTTTTCAACAATACATCTTCTTTGTGTTCCCTTATTCCTTTTTCTTCCAAACCCTCTAACTTTGGCATCGGAGTGGACCCGGAGGTCACCCGGTCCTCAACCCCTTTTATTTCAGGTACACGGTCTTCCGATGAGACCAGATGGCATTACCAGTCGTGAAGACCGCGTGAAAGTCACTTTCTTCTTAGGACTATCAAACTGGTGCGGTGAGCGTGGACCCGCTGAACGAGACAATGTCATCGGGACCAACGACTTCAGATACAATTTCCACTATCCTTCCTTCTCAGGGAGGCGCAATACCAGCACTCACCGGGGTTATGACGCCCTCATCTGCCATGGTCGTGACTCCAAGCTCTTCCCACGCCCCTGCCGTCTTAGGCGATAACGGCAGCTCTGCCAGTGCAATCTTAGATCGGATTGCCAAGAACTACGGGATGACGCCAGCTGACCAGAGCGATTTCCGACGGGCCATCCTCCAGATGCAGGAGCAAGGTATGGCAGGACCTTCACTAAGTGACAGCTCTCCCCCTCCCATAGTGCACACATTGCCAGAGTCAGCCTCGCATCCGCATGTTGTTCGAGCCCTTTTTCCGATCTCTGAGCAGGAGACCCCCAGTATGAGATCAGAAGGGTCAGGACAGGGCCCGGCTCGGCCCATTGGAGGAGGTAGCGGAGTGGCTGGAAGTAGCGGAATAGCTGGAGGATCCCAGGCAGGAGGATATTTCCCAGCTTTTGGCTGGTTGCCACCACCCGTAGGAGACCAGCAGGTGGCTGTGCAGGCGCATCCCACTATGGCTGCCTCAGGAAGCATAGGCTCCCAGGTTATACTTCCTAACCCATGGTACGGAGTACCACACCCATATTTGCCGAATACCCCACACTCATACCCAGCGCCGCCTCCGTTGCAAACACCAAATTCCTTCACCACATACGGCGCGGGAAACAGCTCCGCCATCCCATACAATACACCCGCAGCAAACATCCCCAGTAATGCAAATACACCACCTCCCCCGACACCATCCTCCTCGGGCACGGAACTCACGGATGACCCTAGATTCATGGCCATGTTTAAAAAGGCATTGAGCACCTTCGCGATACCATACCAAGAACCATTGATGGAAAGTGGGGAATCGCCTTTCTCAACAAGGATCCTCAACCAACCAATCGACCACCGGTTTAAGCAACCAACCTTTGACAGTTACAGGGGCGACACGGACCCCAGGGTTCACGCCAGAAATTTCAAAAACCGGATGGACATAGCAGGAGCAACAGAAGGCCTGGTGTGCCGCCTCTTCCCCACTACGCTAATTGGAGCGGCCGCCTATTGGTTCGAGTCCTTGGAGCCGGGGACGATTGACAGCTGGGACCGATTGAGGCAGGAGTTCTGCAAAAACTTCATGGGGTCGATACCGACTGGAGCGGCTAGTCGCACCCTCCACGAGGTAGTCCAAAAGCCGGGAGAATCCTTGAGATCATTTATAGACCGGTTCAACCTCGCCTGTTTGGAGGTCAGAAATCTAGACTTCAGTACGGCCAAAGAAGCAATGATCAAGAACACCACAAACGAGAGGCTTAGAGGAGAGATCATCACAAGAAAGCCTAGGGAGCTGACCCAGATGATAGCTCTCGCCAAAAGCATGGTGGAAATTGACGAGATCGACATGCCTACAAGGAATAAAGGACCCGGCTCCAGCAATGAAAGAGACAAAGGCTTCCGGCTCAACGAGAGGACCCAGAGAAGGGATCACAGGGACCGCTCCCACCGGGATCGCCCCAGCGACCGCCCACGGTTCGCACCACTGAATGCCCCACTCAGCGAGGTGCTAGTCGCCATACAGAGAAGCCCAGACGCGAAGAGCATTCGGTATCCTCACACCAAGCCCGGCCAAACAATGGGCAGTGACAAAGAGGCCTATTGCAAATTTCATAGAGCAAAGGGTCACCACACGGACAATTGCCGAGTCCTGGCAGCCGAAGTAGACCTACTCATCAAAGCAGGAAAGCTCAGCAGGTTCGTAGAAGGCATCACGCGCAATACACATAAGGCTAAAGAGCAGAGGGACGGGTGCGATGATGAACAAAGACCAACTAAAAAATCGAAGGGAGTGGTCATGGTAATAGCCGGAGGGCCGGAGTTTGGGTCGCCTAGTAAGAAGGCCAGATTATTGGGAAGCCAGACGGCCGATTCAGGAAAGGTTGACAGTTTGAACCATTCCTTCTCCCTCCACAACGACGTACAGGCGCACCACGCCGACGCCTTGGTCATCGAAGCCCTAGTGGAAGGGTACACGGTAAAAAGGATCCTGGTGGACATGGGCAGCTCGGTCAACATTATCACCAGGGAAGCGGCCCACCAACTGAACATCCATAAAAGCAGAATCCAGCCGGCACATTCCCCACTGGTCGGTCTGAGCGGCCATTCGGTCCCTATAGTCGGGCAAGCAGCACTCGCCCTAGAAGTAGGAGATGCGGCGCATTCCTGGAGATCTGAAGAGAACTTTGTGATTATCGACACCCCGCTGGCATATAACATAATCTTGGGAAGACCCTTCCTGGTGGAGTCAGAAGCAATTCTCTCCATTCGGTACTTGGCCCTCCAAATACCGACTGCCAAAGGGGTAGCAGTGGCTAGGGGAAGCCAGCAGGCGGCCCAAAAACCTACTTAGCTTCCTTGAGAGCAGAAGAAGCCGGACGGGAGTCAGAGGAGCCCGAAAAGGAAGAGAGGGCCGAACCGATGGACGAACTAGAAACCCTGGTGGTGGGGCCAGAACGATCTATTCGGGTGGCCAAGGAGTTGAAACCTGAACTAAAACGGGCAATCTCAGCAGTACTCCGGGAAGAGCAGGAAACCTTCGCTTGGAGCACAAGCGATATTATTGGGGTCTCACCTGAGGTGGCCAAGCACAGCCTAAACATAAACCCTGCTACAAAACCAGTGGCACAGAAAAGGAGGAGGCATGCCCCAGAGCGACAAAAAGCGATTGAGGCGGAAATAAGCAAACTATTAGAAGTAAGGCACATCCGAAAAGTGCGGTACTCTGAATGGCTGGCCAATGTGGTACTAGTAAAGAAGCCGAATGGGACGTGGCGTATGTGCGTGGACTTCACCGACTTAAACAAAGCCTGCCCGAAGGATAGCTACCCCCTGCCCAGCATTGACCAGCTAGTCAACTCCACAGCTGGGCACGCCGTGTATTCGTTTTTGGATGCCAAATCAGGGTACCACCAGATCCCAATGGACCCAAAAGACGAGGAAAAGACCACCTTCATCACACACGAAGGCACTTACTGCTACAAAGTAATGCCATTTGGCTTGAAAAATGCGGGAGCAACATACCAACGACTGGTCAACCACATGTTCAAAGGTCAAATCGGGCGAACAGTTGAAGTATACGTTGACGATATGATCATTAAGAGTAAAGATGAGGAGAACCATGCCAAAGACGTTCAGGAGGCCTTCAAAATACTGCAGAAGTACCGTCTCAAGCTTAATCCGGAGAAGTGCGTATTCGGGGTGCGAGGAGGAAAATTCCTGGATTTCATGATCTCGCAGAGAGGGGTAGAGGCGAATCCGGAGAAGGTCAAGGCAATTTTGGATATGGTACCACCAAAAACGGTGAATGAAGTCCAGCGCCTCAACGGCCGCCTCAATGCACTCGGGAGGTTCATCTCCTTCTCAGCCAAAAAATGTCTGCCTTTCTACAAAGCAATCAAGAAAGGTCAAAAGTTTGATTGGGACCACGAGTGCCAGGAAGCCTTCGACCGGATCAAAAACTTCTTGGGAGCCCCACCGCTGTTGAGTCGACCCGTCCCGGGTGAAGCACTGTATTTGTATCTAGCGGCGACGGACGAAGCGGTGGGCTCAGTGATGATCAGAGAAGAAGAAGGCCAACAGCACCCTGTATACTACACTAGCAAGGTACTGAGAGGAGCCGAGCTCAGGTATCCAAAGATAGAAAAGCTGGCTTTGGCGGTAGTCGCAGCATCCGTTAGGCTAAGGCCTTACTTCCAAGCCCACACAATGATCATAAGGACAAATTTCCCATTGAAGAAAGTGCTCCAAAGACCGGATACTTCAGGCCGTCTCACCGAGTGGGCCATCAGACTCAGTGAATTCGACATTCGGTTCGAGCCCCGACCGGCGTTGAAAGCACAGGTCCTGGTAGACTTCGTAGTGGAATCTGCAGGTTTGGAACCAAGTCAAATACTAAAGGCAGAGGAGTGGAAAGTATATGTGGATGGGGCCTCATCTCAGGAGGGAGCAGGTATTGGGGTGCACATCGAGGGACCCGAAAAAATAAGGATATCTTACGCCACAAAGTTGGCCTTCCCAGCTACCAACAATGCTGCAGAATATGAAGCCATAATCAAAGGACTTGAGCTCATCCGGGAAATCGCCCCAGACCGAGTAAAGCTGTTAAGCGATTCAAGGTTAGTTTCGAACCAAATCAATAAAAACTTTGAAACTAAAGATCCTTGCATGTCCAGATACCTCCAAAAGGTACGACACTTGCTCGAAGCCATCGAAGAGAAAGGCACCACATGGAGAGTGGAAAACATATCCAGAAAAGAGAATGTTGAGGCAGACAGGCTCGCCAAAGCTGCAGCCAGCATCAGGGATTGGCAGCTCCTGAATTGCCCATATGAAGTCCAGACCAAGCCTATCATCGAAGCGGAGGAAGTCCTGACGGTGGAAAAAAAGGAAGGAGGGTGGATGGAGCCCATACTAAAATACCTCGCGGAGGGAATCCTACCTGAAGATAAAGGGGAGGCTACAAAAATCTCCAGAAAATCCCAGCGATATGCCATAATTGACGGCGAACTCTACAAGAAATCCTTCACTGACGCATGGTTAAAATGCATCGCTACTGAAGAGGGGGATTATGTCCTCAGGGAACTTCACGAGGGAGTTTGCGGAGCACACCAAGCTGGACAAACGCTAGTAAGGAAAGCGAAATTGCAAGGCTACTTTTGGGAGACCATGGAGGCGGACGCCGCAGAATATGTCAAGAAGTGCCACCAATGCCAGATCCACTCAAAAAAATCCCACCTGCCCGCAGCTGAGCAAAAGTCAATATTAACCGGATGGCCCTTCTCTACATGGGGCATTGACATAGTGGGGCCCATGCCTGAAGCTAGCCGGCAGAGGAAATTCATTATAGTTGCAGTAGACCATTTCAGCAAATGGGTCGAAGCAATCGCAGTCCAAGCAATCACGCCAGAGAGGGCCATCTCCTTCGTTTGGGATCAAATCATTACTCGATTCGGGATACCCCACAGGATCATATCTGACAACGGTACACAATTCACTTCTAGCAAATTTAGAGAGTTTTGCAAGGGGCTCAAGATCATACAAAGTTTCTCTTCGGTAGCACATCCTCAAAGCAACGGGCAGACGGAGGTCACCAATCGGATTATAGGTGACGGCATCAAAAAGAGGCTAGAGAGACATAAAGGTGCCTGGGTCGATGAGCTAAACAACGTCTTATGGCCCTACAGAACTACCCCAAGACGACCGAATGGAGAAACACCGTTTGCCATGGTCTACGGTGTCGAGGCGGTAATACCGGTCGAAATCGGTGCCCCTAGCGACCGAGTGCTCTACTATACTGAGGCCCAAAATCACATCAACATGAAGCACCACTTGGACTCCCTGGACGAAAGAAGAGAAAGGGCCTACATGCTAATGGCAGCTTACAAAAACAAGGTGGCCCATTACCACAACAGAAAGGTGAAAAAGGTAACACTCAAAGAAGGAGACTTAGTCCTAAAGGACTCTATGGCATCACAAGCGGGGGAAGGAAAGGGAAAGCTTGGCGCAAAATGGGAAGGGCCATACAAGGTAACGGCAGCACTTGGACCAGCAACTTACAAACTCCAAAGGCTGGATGGAAAAGATGTCCCGCGAACATGGAACATAGCCAATTTAAGGCAATATTTCCCACCTAAAGGCAGCTAAAGAAAACGCTGGGCTGCACTCTTTTCCCGCTAATGGATTTTTCCCACTGGGTTTTTCCATAGCCGGGTTTTTAATGAGGCAGCACCTACATTTGTAAAATGCACTAAAAAGATCAATAAAAGTGCCATTCAAAGCACTTAGTCTTATGTAACTCCCATCAGAGGAGCCGGTCATAACCGGATGCACACTATTAACTCCCATCAGAGGAGCCGGTCATAACCGGATATGCATTAATAACTCCCATCAGAGGAGCCGGTCATAACCGGATGCACACTATTAACTCCCATCAGAGGAGCCGGTCATAACCGGATATGCATTAATAACTCCCATCAGAGGAACCGGTTATAACCGGGTACGTGATCATACGAAAATCTCATAACAAAATGAGAGCAAGCAAAACAAGAGAAATTTCAACAGAAATATTTCTAAGGAATTTCAACAGATACATTCGAAGGCAAAAAAAAAAAAAAAACACACTGGCCGAATGAGAAAAAAGAGGAATTCCATTTCTTTAATAAACAATTGCAAAAGTTAAGGCCCGGCTACAAGGAAAAGAGCAACAAAAATTACAAAAGCTAAAGCCCGGCTACAGAGAAAATAGCAAAACTACAGAAACTACAAAAGCCTACAGAGAAAATAGCAAAACTACAGAAACTACAAAAGCTAAGGGACCCTAAGGATGCCCATCCGCCCCGGAAACGTTTTCTTCAGGCTGCACCTCGACGTTAACCTGCGATCCGGTCTCGGCCTCCTCTCTTCCATGCTCCTCGGCAGGCAAATCTTCATAGCGTGGGAAGTCAATGGAGTCGAGATCTACAGCCAATTCCGGATGGACAGCCTGGCAAGCAGCCAGAACACGCTGGCCAAACAGCTGCCCGAGAAGCACCAACTAGTTGGTCGCGTCAAACAAAACGGCCTCACACTTATCTAAGTCCTGTTTGCGCCCAGCTTTCTCCTTGTTAAGCTGTTCCTCCCGCATGTCCAGCTGCTGCTTCAGAGCGTCCTTGGCCGCCCGCTCTTCTTCTAGTTCTTTCTGCAGGCGGCTGAGTTCTTGCCCCTGCGACCAAGCTCTGCTCTTCTCAGTGTCCAGGGATGCCTGAACCTCCTGCAGCCTCTTCTCCAGCTGGCTGGTCTTGGAAAGGCGGGACGCCAAGTCCACCGCCCTAGAAATACCCTGCAGGATGGAAATTGATAAGTAAAAGAAGGAGGGAGAAGATGTTTGAAGAATTCACCAGAATACTCACGGAGGTCAGGTCCAGCAGGCACAAGGAAGCCACCGTGTAGTCGCTTAGCTGAGCATACTCCTTCTTATCACCCGGTAATATGAACCCGGCCCTAAACTCATCCTGAGCCGAGTCATCTATTATCCGGGCAAGGTGGCTGCTGCTTTTCTGCATCCAAGGCACAGAGGGAGCAGGCGGCTTGGAGGAGGCAGCTTCAGGATCCTAGCCAAGCAAACACAACGATAAAAACGGCAATAATAATAGTAAATAGTGAAATCATAAGAGAATTCGAGGTTAGGGACTTACAGGGCGAGAAGACGGTTCCGGAGCAGCCACAGTAACCCTCTTCCTCTTTAGTGGCTTAGGAGGGCTGGGTCCCTTAGCCTGGCCTCCCACATCAGACGGAATCTCGGCAGGGACGGGACGCGGCTCCTTCTGAACCTTCTTCTTTTTAGCCGCTACAATGCGGTCAAGGATGTCAGCTTTATTCATGCCTGAAAACACAAGTAGAAAACAGCTAAGCAAGAATAAAAGAGGTACCTTTTCTCACAGTTATAGGACCCGGGTGATACGTAAAGCCGAATCCCTCCCGATCTACCAGCCTAATCCTCTCCAGATAAGCGTCCACAGCAACTTGCCAGGTCCACTTATTGGGAGCCAAGGTCCTGAACTCCTCTAGGAATGTTTTCTCACCCGGCGCTAAGCGTTGTTGGGCCCTCCCGGCTCCGTTGACCGACCACTGCACTGGGAACGCGTCATGGCCCTCTGTCACTTTGATGTAGAAGAAAAAATATTTGAAGCGTTTCAGGGAGGATATTCGCTTCTGAAAAATATAGAAGTCCGCCTTCTTGGACAGCTGGTAGTGGTCTTCACCGGAGTTCAACTTGGGGGTGGCCAACTTCCGGAAGAAGGTGGCAGTCAGCTCGAAACCCAAGTTTTCGCACAGCCAGTAGGTGGCGCAAATATCCCCCCAAGCGTTCGGATGAATCTGAGCCGGACAGAAGCCCCAGACCCGCAGGATCTCGCTGATGCAGGGTGGGAGAGGGTATGAAAAGCCAGAACTAATCTGGTCCAGGTAGATGGAAAAATAGCATGGTGGAGGCCTGTGAACCCGCTGGTTGGCAGATGGAAGCACCACCTCACACCTACGCAGCCAAGGATGGAACTGTTTGTACAACCGGATGTGCTCCTCGTGGGTCTCAGCGACCATGTCTTCGATACGAGGAGTCATCTGCCTGGCTCCAGCCTTGCTGGGGCCGGGTGGAGGGACTTCATCTGAAGAAGAATCCACCGGGATGGGCTCTTCAGTAGGCAGATTGGCTGGCACAGAAGGCTGAGCGGATGTGCCCGCCTCCTCGCCCAAGGTAGGGGGTGGTGAAGGAAGGTGAGAGCTAGAGTCCGAGGAAGTAGTGAGACGGTATTCATTCCCTGACGAAGAAGGCGGGCTGGGCAAATTAGGGGTGGTGAGTATTAAGTAATCATCTGGGTCAGTGGGATCAAGAAGGCGGCGAGCCGGCTTCGAACCGGATGTTTTGAAGTTAAAACCCCGTTTGCCCTTGTCTACCCTACTGGGGCAGTTTCTGGAATTCACCAGCTCCCCAGACCTACCGCTAGTGGATGACCCTAAATCACTAAGGGTTGCAGAAGAGCTCATGGCAGATTATGATGAACAGCAACAACGAATAAACAAAAACAAGCAACCCAGATGCAACCCAGAAAGTAAAAACACCCAGAAAAACAAAACCCCTAACACCGAAATCAAGCAAAATCAACACACACACCAGCAGGGGAAAGAAGACTTACTGGAAACTAGGAGTTGAAAAATCAAACGAAGGATGTGGTGGCAAGGAACAAATCTGAAATCGCAAGAATCCTAGAGAGTAGTTGCAGGAGAGATTTCAAAGTGGAAAATGCCACACCCAAACACCTTTTTAAAGGAAGAGGAAAGGGGGCAGGTGAACAGACGCCTAATGACACCGTTTCAGTAAAAGGACACGTGTCCCCCTGGCATAGGGGATCCCAAGAGTCACCTCGAGCCACTGAAACCAACCGCCAAAAAACAATAATGGCAAAACCCTTAAAAGGATTTCTCTCACCAGGGGGGGGACTCCTGATAGCATGGAGCAATAAAACTGGCCGTGTAGACCACGCGGCTAGTTGCCGCATCCTCTCATACGCCAACTCCCTTATGGTCCGTATGGCGTTCAGCGGGTCCACGATAAGACCAACTCCCTAATAGACCGGATCCTGAAAAGCACCGACTGAAATAACTTGTACCACTTCAAGTCTCCTAACCCAAGGGACAGGTGGGCAGATCCCCATTAAACACGTGTAAGGACATGATGTTGTACCTGCAAAGGTGCCGCGGGGACAAACGCAGAGTGGAGGCCACAGAGGTCAGGTACAAGAGAGGGCCGCGGAGACAAGAGCAGGGTGAGTCCGCCGCCCAGCTGTGCCAGGAAGGGGGACCACTTCCAGCCAATGAGAGTGAACCGTACAAAACGGTTTGACAGGTCACACGGATGAACCCCATATAAAAAGGGAAGATAAGGGACTCCCCAGGTATCTTTTTCAACAATACATCTTCTTTGTGTTCCCTTATTCCTTTTTCTTCCAAACCCTCTAACTTTGGCATCGGAGTGGACCCGGAGGTCACCCGGTCCTCAACCCCTTTTATTTCAGGTACACGGTCTTCCGGTGAGACCAGATGGCATTACCAGTCGTGAAGACCGCGTGAAAGTCACTTTCTTCTTAGGACTATCACCAATTATGCACATTATCACAATTAAATAGATTTTTACTTATTAGTTTTCTGATGAACATTTTGGCATGATTCGTAAAATCTGCAACCCCTTATTTCTCGTACTATGATGTGTCCTTTTCTTTGATGGAAATTTTCAGTCTTCCACTCTGATTGCCAAATTTCTAAATTTGGGTTTGACTCGTATATACTAAAAGTGAATACTCTTTTTTGATGTGGAATTTTCTCTTTTTTGAGTAATTATTATTGATTACGTAGAGATGATTGGGACAAATTCTCCTACTTTAGAATTTTTATTATTTTTTTCATTTTAGTTTACTTTTTCTTTTTTGCTATAAAATAATTACTCTCTATTTTACCTCTTATTTCTCATTTATTATACATATATATAATTAATTAAGAAATTAAGAGTAAATAGTAATTAATTAAAATTAAAAATTTTAAGTTTAATAAATATAAAAAATGGTGCATTTGCACAGGACCATAAGGTAGTTCATAGTATTGTAATAATAATTAAAAAAAAAAAAAAAAGCTAAGCAAATACAATTTTAGCGTAACTTAATTCATAACTTGTTATTATTTGGTTTTATGCTTATTAAAATTATGATCAATTTCAAAATTATAATTTGAAAATGAATTATATTTTCATTATGGCTCAACCAAATACAAATAATAAATGGTGATTTTGATTTTAATTCCGCAACATTCTAATATCATTTCATATTTCTGTTTGAAGACTTGAACTAAACACGCTTTAAGACTCCGTTTGGAATCAATGAACTACATATATAGAATTCATTTGTAAATAAATTCATTTGGAATTAATTATAAATGAATTCTCCTGTATGGAATGAAAAAATTTAAATGATATAATTGTAATAAATTTTATAAATTTATGCTTGGAATTAATGGATAAAAGTACTTCATTTATGCTTATTTTCTAAATTATCTTTATTAATAAACATTTATGATGAACAATCAATTAATTAATTATGTATAACATATAAAATTAATTAACAAGATTCTTTTTTTTATTTTAACAGTTTATAACTAGATTTAGATATAAATATTTTTTTATCATATTATATTCTTTTGTTCTTGGCATTTCTTAGATAACTTTTTCCAAAATAATTTTATGTATGCTAGAAAATAAATTTAAAACTCAACATAAGTGACTTGAGATCTTTACCATTCAACCAATTATAATTTGGTTTCATGTATAATTGAAAAGGAAAATTTATTTATTTTGTTTTTCTTATCTTCATAATATTTAAAAGAAAATAAAATATAACCAGTTAAAAAGTAAAACACAAATAGGTTATTATTTAGAATCAATATAGAAAAATATTAATCAACAAAAAATTTATATGAGAAAAATAAAAGTATAATAAAAGTACAGCGAAAGTAGAATTGTCCAAATATTTATCTGTATAAATCATGGAATTCATTTGCAAAATCTACCTATTTTGATGGAATTTGTTCAAGACGTGTTGAATTTGCAGAATTTACTCTTTTTTTTTTTTTAATTTTAAGCACACGAAAAATTGGAATTGGAAATGAATTCTTCAAAGCCGTAATTACCAATGAAATCAAATATTAGAATTCACATGGAAGTATACTACTTGTCCAAAATTCATAAGAAAAAAACTTAATCAAATATTCACCATCACAAAAAATGGGCAGTAATATTAAAAATGGTTTCAGCAATCAAATATTACAAAAAGAACACCTTATAGGATTAATTATATGCAATTTTTAGGGATTTTTTATTCACAACAGCTCCCCAAATCGCCCATCACTCTCACATCTGCAATTGTTAAGGGTTTTAAACCATGAGGTAGTAATGTATTTGTCTAAACCTAAGAGTAGTTATAATTATATCTTAATATAAAGGAACAGACACTAGGAACATGTGTCGATTCCTGAGATTTTCTAAAGATTTTTATTAATTAAAATAAAAAATGACATATTATATATTACTAAAATTTCTCCTATCTATTTATATCTAATTATTTTTATAAAAAATAATACTTAGAGATGATCGAGACAAATTCTCTTATTTTATAATTTTTATACTTTTTCATTTTTAGTTTACTATTTTTTTTTTTTGTTATAAAATCGGTATTTTACCTATATCTATATCTATATCATTTCTCATTTATTATTTATATACAATTAACTAAAAAAAGTTAGAAGCAAATAATAATTAATTGAAATTGGCATTTTTAGATTTAATAAATATTGTATGTGCATCACCACATAGCATAAGCTAGTTCATAATAATGAAAGAAAAGAAAAAAAACTAATAAAGACGATTTTAGTCTAACTTAACTCATAACTCATTATTACTTGGTTTTATGCTCATTAAAAATTCGATTAATTTAAAAAATATAATTTGAAAACGAATTATATTTTGACTATGGATTGAACCAAATACAAATAATAAATAGTAATTTTGATTTTAATTCTGTATCATTCTCGTATCATTTCATATTTCTGTTCAGAAACTTTAACTAAACATGTCCTAAAATAATTAGTTCAATAGCTAAATTCAATTTATTTCAGATTAATATAATCGATATTCAAGTGCATTTAATTGATAAAAATATAATAAAAAAATAAGTTTATAAATTTCAATAATAAAATGTCACAAAAATAAGTTCATAAAATTTCATGTGCAATTTTTAGGGATATCTCTCATTCACAGCCGCTGCACAAATCCCTCTCACATCTCCAATTCTTAGGGCCTCCAGACGCCATGTTCACTATCACCTCCAGACGCCTTCTTTCTTCCTCTTCTGCTTCATCTCTCACTCCTTTTCCCTTTCATCAGATTGTGTTTTTCATTTCTCCGCTCCATACTCGTAATTCTGCCACTGCTGACTACAATGCAGTTCTCTCTTCCTTTGATAAGCTTCTACGTATTAAGCCTCGGCCTTCTGTAATCGAGTTCAGTAAATTGTTGTCTTCGCTGGTTAAGATGAAACGATTTCAGACCGTCATTTCTTTGTCCAAGCAGATGGAATTGGTGAGAATTCCACCTACTGTTATTACTTGTAATATCTTAATTAATTGCTTCTCCCATTTAGAGCGTGTTGATTTTGGGTTTTCTGTTTTGGCCAAAATTTACAAGCTTGGTTTCCAACCTGACATTATAACTTTTACAACTTTGATTAATGGGTTATGTAGACAAGGAAAAATTGTTCATGCAGTAGATTTGTTTGACAAAATAGTGGCTATGGGTCATCAACCTAACGTGCTTACTTATAATGTGGTTGTGAATGGTCTATGCAAATCTGGAAATTTGGATGTGGCTATGTCTTTGCTCAAAAGAATGGCTGAGAAAGGCTGTGAGCCTGACGTGGTGACATATACTGCCATCATTGATGCTCTTTGCAAGTATAACAGAATTAGTGAAGCATTTCACCTCTTCAATGAGATTAAGAGTCGAGGAATTTTGGCAGATGTTTTCACTTACAGCTCTTTAATTCACTGTATGTGCTATTCGAGCAAATGGAATGAAGCTTCATCATTGTTCAATGAAATGGTGGGTAATAATATTGCACCTGATGTTGTTACTTTTAATATATTAGTTGATGAACTCTGTAAAGAAGGGATGATAATAAAGGCTCAAGCTGTTCTTGGCATAATGATTCAGAGGGGTATTGAACCTGATGTCATTACTTACAGCTCATTAATAGATGGACATGGTCTACATGGGCAAATGCATCTAGCTAGAAAAGTATTTGATGTGATGAAGATAAAGGGTTGCAATCCTAATGTCTATACTTATAACATTTTGGTTAATTGGTATGGTAAGAAGAAATGTATTTACGAGGCAAGACAAATTTTTGATGAAATGCTTCTTAAAGGTTTAAATCCTAATGATTATACCTACAATTCTCTTATATGCGGCTTATTCCGTGCAAGAAGGCCTTGGGAAGCCCTCGAGTTTTTTAAGGAGTCTTGTGGAAGTGGCTATCTTCCAGATACAGTAGCTTACAATATTTTGATTCATGGCTTTTGTGAACATGGGTATCTCGACATTGGGTTGTTCTTATTTGAGCAAATGCAAGTGAACAAATTGAAGCCGAATATGATTACATATAACATCCTGATTGAGGCCATGTGCAAAGCTGGAAGATTTAAAGATGTAAAGAAATTGTTATCTGTACTCCTTAATGATGGGTTGCAGCCTAATGTTTACACATTTAATATAGTAATTGATGGATTTAGCAGGAAGGGGTTCCTAGACGAAGCATACCAGGTCTTCAGAAACATGGAAAACAATGGTTGCATGCCAGATAGTTGCTCTTATAATTTGATTATTCATGGATTTCTCCGGCACAAGGATTTATCGAGGGCAGCAGAACTTATCCGTGAAATGGGTGGCAAGGGCTTCTCTGCAGACAACACCACATTTATGTTGGTTGCAGAGAATAAAGCCATCCTGGAAGTACTATGAATCTGTTGTAATGGATGTCAGGTAAAAGTACTAGAAAATAAATTTATGAGTCATTTTCTATGCATAACATTACATGAGTTTTAAATTCTGATTTGGCTTGATGTGTTTGCATCTGCTTGCAGTAGCCAATAGATATGGGTTGGACTGCTCTGCTCTGTGAAGCCAGTTTCATTGAGGATGTTGCTATGAACGGAGTGCCAAGTACCTTTGTCTGAAAATCTAAAAGGTTAGCAGCTTTTTCAAAATATTCAATAGATCATAGATTTATATGTGAATTTGTCATTTTTACATTTAAGTTCAGCCATTCTGTAACTTGACTCTAAAAATGCACATCATTTGTATCTTAGTGATGTAATATTAAAACACTCTTCTGTTTCAATTTTTATTTCTAGAATAAGCTTAAGTAATAATAGTACATAATTCGTATCAGCCTATGAACAAGATGACGTGACAACTTTAATTGCCAAAAAGAGGCAAAGAAACTTTGGTTGGGAAACTAAGTTGTGCTGAAATTTGCCAGTATTGAAACATATACAGTTAAATATTCCTATGAAGTTAAAGTAATATTATAACTATCTTAGGCATATAGCAGGCTCCTTTTTACTGGATTTGTTTTGGTCTTTAGTGTTTTTAAGATAGTTTTGTTCGGAATTTTAAATCTTAAGACCTGTTAAATATGTAACAAATTTATTCAAATCCCCTTATTTTATGTCTTGTTGAAGCTCTTTGTGTTGTCTTGAGCAGGATTCAGATGTTTGTGAATTCTCTGAAGTAACTATTTTTCTCTGAAATATTTTCAAATTACTTGATTTCTTTTGCATGTATGGAGCCAATGTACAGGTCTTAGAGCCACGAAGGATGCCAATTTCTCTGAAGTTAATGCAAGTTGCAGCTGGCCATGGCGGAGCTGAAGGACCCTGCTGAATCCCTGGATTCTCCACTGAACGTGTCTATTTTTGGACCTATATGAGTAGTATTTGAAAAATATTGAACACTGTGCTGAATCAATTGTTAAGAGTCTATGGATATTAGCATTATCAGAGATAAAACCAACAGAACCAAATCGAAATGTTTTGTTCAGTTGTATCCAGATTGATTTGGATTTGGTCTGCAATCTGAATCTCCGGTCCTTCGTCTCACCTATAACTCCTAGCTCAGGTCACCACCACCACACCAGTTGGCTGGTGACAATGACAGAGGCTGTCCCGATGGTTTTTTGGTAAGTTTAATTCAGATTAACGCCTTTGTTTAGTTGTATTTCATTTTGTTTAATCGGTACTGATTAAGCTCTATGTTTCAATGCCTTGCAAATGGATTTAGGGCAGTGAAGGGACTGGCTTGTCCGTGTTGATTTGAATTTGTTAGTTGCTACTTTACTTCACTGTTCTGTTTCAGATGAAGGTTTTATACATTATGAAAAAGGATCATTGTCTGCTTCTGTTCTTGATTTAGTTACCATTTTACAGAACTTTTGGATTTGGCTAAAGTGAATGAGCACTTGGAATAATTGAATAGATTCATAATTGATTTTGTTTTTGAACAGAATAAATAGGAAGTTGATGCCTTGTATTGTCTTGCTGTGTACAGCTTTTGGATCTTTGAAATAATCATGGTCTTGTGAAGCTCTGTGTTGTCTTAGGCAATGTTGGAACATGTACTGTGAATCCAGTAAGATCTTACAGTTATTCAGGGGATAGAAGCTTCAGTGAAATGTGGATAATAATTTAGCAAGAGGTGTAGTTACTTTTAGAATATTGGTTGATGAACTTTGTAAGGAAGGAATGATAATAAAAGGCTCAATCTTTGCAAAAATTATTGTGTTTGAATTTGAAGTTTGCTACCTAAAATAAGCTTAAATAATAATATGATAGTAAATAGTCATTATCAGTCTATAAACAAGATGATGTGACCACTTCAATTAGTTAGCTGGATTTGTATTTCAGGGTGTTTCGTTGGAAATCTCAAATCTTTATCTGTTTAATCAGAGAATAGGATTTCATGGTCCTGTGGAGCTCTCTCTGTTTTGTAGGGAATGCTAAAACAAGTTACATTAATTCGTCTAAGATTAATATAAATCTTACAATTATTCTTTTTTTTGGAAAAATGAAAGATTAAAGCACAGTTTAGTTTGAATTTTGATGCCTACAGTAAGCTTAAAGTGAAAAGGGGGATCGGTTCAGATCGAAAATCGAACTGAACCAAAAAGAATCAATCCAAAAAACATTAATTTTTTCAGTCCAAACCAAACTGAAATATGTTTTAGTTCGTTTCAGTCCGAACCGAATTAAATTAGTTCGATTCAGTTTGAACCGAGTAAGAACCTATTGTTAGCTCTCAATTGATACTGTCTTTTTCTTTTAAAATCAGAATTTGTTTTTTTTTTTTCCTTCATTCATTCAACAATACTTAATTTTCAGAGGGGTATTGAACCTGATATCATTACTTACAGTTCATTAATAGATGGACATGGTTTACATAGGCAAATGCATCTAGCTAGAAAAGTATTTGATGCGATGAGGAGAAAGGGTTGCAATCCTAATGTCTATGCTTATAGCATTTTGATTAATTGGCATGGTAAGAAGAAGTGTATTTACGATGCAAAGCAACTTTTTGATGAAATGCTTCGTAAAGGTTTAAATCCTAATGATTATACCTACAATTCTCTTATATGCAGCTTATTTTGTGCAAGAAGGCCTTGGGAAGCCCTCGAGTTTTTTAAGGAGTCTTGTGGAAGTGGCTATCTTCCGGATACAGGAACTTACAACACTTTGATGCATGGCTTTTGTGAACACGGTTATTTTGACGTTGGGTTGTTCTTATTTGAGCAACTGCAGGTGAACAAAGTGAAGTATAATATGTTCACATATAACATCCTAATTGAGGCCATGTGCAAAGCTGGACTCCGTAATGATGTAAAGAAATTATTATCTAGACTCTCTAATGATGGGTTGCAGCCTGATGTTTACACATTTAATATAATAATTGATGGACTTAGCAGGAAAGGATTCTTAGATGAAGCATAGCAGGTCTTCAGAAATATGGAAAACAATGTTTGCTCGCCAGATAGTTGCTCTTATAATGTGATGATTCATGGATTTCTCCGGCACAGGGATTTATATAGGGCAGCAGAGCTTATCCGTGAAATGCGTGGCAAGGACTTCTCTGCAGATAATACCACATTTGTGTTGGTTGCGGAGGATAAAGCCATCCTGGAATTACTATGAATCTGATGTGATGGATGTCAATGTAAAAGTACTAGAAAATAAATTTGAGTAATCTCCTATGCATAAGAGTACATGATTCTTAAATCCCAATTTGGCTTGATGTGTTTGCATCTGCTTGCAGCAGCTAACAGGATATGGGTTGCACTCTTTTGTTTCAACTTTTATTTCTAGAACAAGATTAAGTAATAATAGTACATAATTCGACTCAGTCTATAAACAAGTTGGCGTGACAACTTCAATTACCAAAAAGATGCAAAGAAATTTTGGTAAGAAAACTAAGTTGTGCTGAAATTTGCCTGTATTGAAACACATAAAGTTAAATATTCCTATGAAGCTAAAGCAATATTATAACTATCTTAGGCTATAGCAGGCTCCTTTTTGATGGATTTGTTTTGGGCTTTTGTATTTCTAAGATAGCTTTGTTCAGAATAGTTTTGTTGGGAATCTCAAATCTTAAGACCTGTTTTGTAGGGAATGCATATCTAATGTCAATGTATGATGTTTACAATTTGTAAGCTTAAAAATGTACACAATACACTTTTTGTGTACATGTGCGAATGTCATTGTTTCAAAAACCTTAAAGGCAGATCCATACCTTCAAGCCTTCAAAATTTATTAATTATTGATTCCCTTCTTGAGTTGAATACTTGGATTATATCATGAAACTGTGTCAATAAGAATAGCGTATGTGATTAAGCTTTCTGTTTCATTGCCCTGCAAATGGATTTAGGCTGCGTTTGATGTTGCTTTCCGTAGCCCTGAAAGCTGCTTTTTCCGCAGTCTCAAATGTACAATTGGTAAAAGTCAGATTATATTCAGGAAATCATTGGAAAAACACTTAAAACTACTTTTAAAAAAAGCATTGAAACCTAACTGTGGGGAAAATCACTTTCACTAACAGTAATCCCAAACGGGCGTGTCTTTATTTTACAACTACCAACCTTGGATTAACTCGCTTTGTCAAATATTATACAGGTAACCTAAAATCCTATAGCTATTTCCTGGACCAAATATATCACAAAAGCAACCATTGGATTCAAAGATGGAAATCTTACAGAACACTAGGTTTGCAATTTATTATTATAATTCTTATTTTATTATTTTCCAAAACTTCCATGTTAATTATATAGAAAGCCCAATCAGCTCCTTTAACTTGGCCTAAATTGTCTAATATTTTCCTAAACTTTCAACTCTAACTTATTTGCCCTTTCAATTTGTCTCAACATGTTAGCCCCCACTTGTTCAGTTGAATTAAAAATACAAATACAAATGTGATAATACAAGCAACATTTTACATGTGAAAATGAATTAAAAAAAAGTTAATATAGTGTTAAATAAAAAAAAAATGTATGATACATAGATTTTGATTATATATAGTTAACTTTTTTTCTTTGTTAAAAATGAACAAATAATCGAAAAAAATAATTCTATCGAATTCAAATATAAAATAACTAGATTATAATTTTGTTATGATTTAATATGTGTGATAATTCCATATTATAAAATATAAATTACGCATAATATATATATTCTTTTTTTGTTTAAACAAAAAATATTATATATATTTCTAGATGGAGTAATATAAAAATGTAATATAATATAAAAATGTAACGTTATATACAAGTCCATCAATAGATATACATAATTCAATTGGAATAATTTTTCAAATTTTTAAAGTAACTAGTTATATGCCCGCTCATTGAGTGGGGGTATACTTAATATTTGTAATATTTTTGAATAGTAATCATTTTATTTTTAAATCACCAATCCTTCGAGAGAAAACAATGAGAGTGCAACGCATCAAATAACAAACTATTTTTTGATACATGCATACAATTTAAGAATACAAATATAGAGCCATTTACTCCAATGGATTCCCAATCTCATCAACAGAATCAAAGGATTGTCCCTGCCCTCTCCATGTTCAAAATTCCAAAGAGCAAATCCAAAATGTATGTATATTGTTTTTACCAATGAAATAATAATGTAAACAATTTTATACACAATTCACTTGCTTCACGAAGTCACATAATTGAGTATTAGTCAGAAAGTTAAATATGTGTACTTACTATTATAATTTATAAACACAATGAATAATAAATTATTTACTCTCCATTGAATTTAGAAACGTGAAAAAGTTTACAATAATGATACATTGTTTTGAATGGTATAAATTATCTTTAATTTTTTTAGACATGTAATATAATCTTTAAAAATTAACCAAATAAAATGTTTTCAAAAAATTAAAAATACCACTATGGGTCCTTATTTTCGAAATCTTTATTTCACATTTCACTTGTAATCTATTTCAATACTCTCGTTATTTTGACTTATCTGGATCTATATATTACACAAATATTCTTATTATTCCAGATTAATATACGTATTAACAAAAGACAAAAAAATATAAATTTTATTTTACTTTTTTTTTTACTACTAAATACTTGAATTTAATTTTATACTATACAATAATTAACAATAATTACAGAACAATGTCAGCTATCAAATTTTGGTAAAAGATTAATAACTAAAAAATGCAAAATTTAAAATCCAAATGGACTCGCGAAAAGCAAAAAAGAAATTCAATTGCATAATTTTACCATAGTATTATGCCAGATATTCAATTGCAATCATGATGAAGATGAACCATTGCTAATGCATTAAGATGTCTTATTAAACAAAGTAGACTTGGAAGCATTTAGGCGATCCTTACCAAACTGAGACACATTTTTATGTGTTTTTGAGACCAACAAAAATAAATCTCAGCCTTGCATGCCTATCTCATGTTAGAGTTAGACCACTAAAGCTTGAAACCTGCTTCAAAACTTCCTCCTCCATCTCAACAAGCCATCGACAAAAATTTTCAACATCGGGTGCCTCGTTTTCGAACGTAAACCTGAATTCCTTCCATTGATATTCTCCAAGGCCATCTTTACTTACTTGACCAGGAACCTTCCCCGGCACATCGAATCCTTTGCAATCAACAGATAGCATAAATGCATCCTGCAGAATAGCCAAAATGTTCATTAACATTCAACATAATGACCAACAATGTTTTGTATGGTTCCACCTGAACTATTATCTACTAAACAGTTGAAACTTTCTTGTATAACTCAAAATAAGACATCATCTTATCCATACGTCACAACCTAATCCTATTAAGAAGATGATGTGAAGGGGCATCTTACTCTTGCATTTGCATCCATGTGTATGACGCAAAAAAGAACAAGGGCTCTACCCCTTGCTTCGCTTTGATTAATGCCATCGATTAGCTTAGCAGAAAGAGATGCTGCGCAAGAAACATTTGTAGATGTTAATTGATCAGCTTTATTAGATGTTAACTTACGAAATATGTATATGTCATCCAGCTCTGCTCAGGCAATCATCCTTTTCAGCGATGCAATTCTTACATAAGGGATCTACTTTTGTTTTCTGCATATCTTCCAGTTCCACTTCATGGGTTCGTCCATAGCCATCAATCAATGTGCATGAACTGGGAAAAGAATTAGGTTTATTGTTTTAACAATCACTTTGTCAACAAATTCTCACTCAATAGAACCAGATGAATCAATAGGACCCACTACACACAATTGTTGAATACCTTATAGTGAACCTATAAACTTGATATTTCTCACCTCCAAGTAGCTCCCTAAGACTTTCACTTCTTGATGAGGAAATACGATTGGAAGGACTTAATAAGCCAGAGACTGCATAACTAGACTCTTTATTACCGGTTGTTCAGAGAGTATGACTTCATCAACATTTTCCAGAGCCAACTCAGCCTATAACAAAAATAAAGTAACTGAACATCGCATTTTTTACTATGATAAGATTCAGAAACAACATTTTACAGAAACAGGATGGCTTTCAATATGAAGTATATCATATAGACTATATGATTTTTTTTCCATATTGCTGAAGCATAAGATATAAAAGGAATGTATCATACAGACACAGTTGTTTGAAGATTGGACCATTTGATCCTAGTGAAAATGATCAACGATTATTAGCTATGCTTTAAGGAGTTAGAGTTGTAAAGCTGCAGCCAGATCTCCCTTTATCCATTTAAGTTATCAAAGTTTCACTCCATGAATGAATACAACACGTTTACAAAGCTAGAATTTCATGATTATTAGAAATTGAGATAAAATTTGACAGACCTTTTCATCATTAAGAGGAACGGCATCCCCACTTACAGCAACCCGAGCTGGCAACTGCACATGACATCATGCCTTAAATAGCTGAATAATATGCAGAAAATGGGCCAAATGTATCAAAAAACCTTATTCATTGATTTAACTATATTTGCTCGTGGACCTGGATAGGGACTTGCCACAGCCAACGAAGCTCTCTCATCAATGATTGTATTCTACATTATCAAAGAGGAAAACATCAAAAACTAATCATGAACGGTGAACACAAAATTCACCATATTGAGGAAGTAAGGTGCAATATATTTCCATCTAATGCTTAGTTTCTGAAACTGCTCTACTGCATATTACATCTACCATTGGAGCAAATTTGTCAAAAAACATATAGAAATAATCTAACCAAGATTTACTTAACTCATTAATGCAAGTAAAAGGACAGAAAAACAGTAAAAATGAATGTCATTGTAAAAAATGAACACAATAAACAATAATTCTAGCAAGGATCATACCACATTATGCATATCCTTATCAGGAACCCAGATAACGGTCTGCCCTTCTTCAGTAAGTCCTTAACTTTTGAAGAGTATATGTCCCCCTTGCTAACATAAAACATCAGTAAACACAGAACAATTCTGCTAATATACTTAAAAACTTCTCACTGTTTACAAATTCTAAGCAGAAATAACTTCGAGAAGAAAAAGAATTTGTAAAACCCGCAGGCAACTCTTCATTATGATTGATAATCCCACTCAACCAAATCGCAGAAATAGTAATTAATACGAATTAACTATGATCAAATAAAATGTCATAAAAACTATGAAAAGAAGAAATAATCAAATTCTCAGCAACCAAACAAAACATGAAGTTTTATTCACAAACGTATAGGAAAACTAGTACACAAGTACTAGACCGAAAAGGGTACCTTCCTTTGTTGTCAGCTTTGACGGTATTGAGGCGAGCTTGCCAGTTTGAAGCTAGTATACTGGGGACCACTAATACATTAGACTTGGGTTCAGAGAGAAAAAGAAAGAAAAAGGGGAGTAAGGGTTTACCTTGCATCTCTGAGCGACATTCAAGACCGTAGCTTTGCCACCTCTCTTGATCCCTTCAATTTTTTAATCGATGCACACCACCTGTTCGATGAAATTACTCTATCAAAGTCTGTCGCCAGAAATGGGAACTGCAAAGCGCAAAGCGAAAGGTGGTTACTGGCTACTGAGTTTGGCCAGTGAATAAATAACATGTGAGACTTCGATATTTTATTTTTGGTGATATCTATTGAAAAAGGGTAAATAATTATAACCTCCCTTAGGTTTGGTCAAATACATTAGTACCTCCATGTGTTTTACATATCTAATTTATATCTCACTGTATTTTGCATCAATCATATTATGACCTCCCTCTATTTATTATTGTTTGGTTTTTTTATCAAAATTAGGAACGTAATACATATATACGGACTAATATCATCTCTTAAAATGTTTTACATTCAATTTTTTTTTTAATTAGATCCCTTTAATGTCTTTTTTCCTAACATAATCACAATTTAAAAGGTATAGAAAAAGTCTCATAATAAGTGAATAATTTTTTTTTAATGACAAATGACCTTACAAAATCAACGTTAGATAGGAAATAAGGCTAATTTTAGTCATAAATCTTAACAACATCAACAATTTTGAAAGAAAAATGTTTAATAATGAATTGAGGGAGGTAATAATGTAATAGAGACAAACTTCAGGAATGTATAAATTAGATATGTAAAATACAGGGGGATACTAGTGTATTTGATCAAATCTCAGGGAGGTTATAATTATTTACCCATTGAAAAAACTAAAATTCATCCCATAATCTAATATAACATTAAAAATTAGAGATTTAAATTATATCACATAATATATTTTAGTAATTTAAACATTAGAGTATGTGACTTATATTGAAGGTCTATAATTTTTATTTTGGATATATAATTTTATTTAAATAATTAATTATTAAATAATTATTTAATAAATTATACATTATTATTTTTCTATTGGTTGAATATTAATTTAATACATGGATGACGCGATACATCAGATAAATCATAAAAATTTCTCGGATAAGAGATTATAAGAAAAGTATAAGACACTACCTCATCCATTTTTCAAACTATTAAAACAATAATCTTCAACCAATGGAAAAGTTAAAATCTGTATCTACAAGCTTTTAGGGATTTTCTCTCTATATCTACAAGCTTTTAGGGATTTTCTCTCACTTCTCAATTCTCTCATTGCTATTTATTATTTTTTTTTAGAATTTTTAAACTTTTAATCATAATGTTCTCAATTAATTTATAAAATTTTCATATTTAAAAATTTGTAAAATGAACCATTATTTTATTTTCTGTAATGAATTGCTTATTTATAATGGAATTTAAAAACATAATTGTTCATTTTTAAAAAGAAAACTCTGCAATTAATTTATTGATTTTTACTCCATTTTTTTTTTTCAAATTGCTTTAATCAGAAATTGATTTCTGCCTTATACGGATATCATTTATTTTCTTTTACAAGTAATTTTGAACATGCACGTTGCGAGAGTTTATTAAATAATTTTTAAATATATACGCTTATTTATTTAGTTAATAAGATTATTTATTTATCAAATTTATGGTAAAAGATTATTTATTTTTAAATAAATCCAAATAGCAATGTCCATAATAATAAAAATAAGTTTATAAATTTCAATAATATAATGTCAGAAAAAGAACACAAGTTCATAAAATTTCACCTGGAATTTTTAAGGCCTCCAGCCGCTGCAATAAATCTAAATCTCCCTTCCATCTCACATCTGCAATTATTAGGACCTCCGGCCGCCATGTTCACAATCACCTCCAGACGCCTTCTTTCTTCCTCTTCTTCTGCTTCATCTCTCACTCCTTTTCCCTTTCCTTAGATTGTCCCTTTCATTTCTCGGCTCGATACTCGTAATTCTGCCACTGCTGACTTCAATGTTCTCTCTTCCTTTGATAAGCTTCTACGTGTGAAGCCTCCGCCTTCTGTTATCGAGGTCAATGAATTGTTGTCTTCGCTGGTTAAGATGAAACAATTTCAGACTGTCATTTCTTTGTCCAAGCAGATGGAATTGGTGAGAATTCAACCTGATCTTTATACTTGTAGCATCTTAATTAATTGCTTCTGTCATTTAGAGCGTGTTGATTTTGGGTTTTCAGTCTTGGCTAAAATTTACAAGCTTGATTTTCAACCTAACATTGTAACTTTTACAACTGTGATTGATGGGTTATGTTGACAACGTAAAGTTGGTCATGCAGTAGATTTGTTCCACAAAATAGTGGCTATGGGTCATCAATCTAATGTGCGTACTTATAGTGAATGGTCTATGTAAAATTGGAAATTTGCATGTGGCTATGTCTTTACTCAAAAGAATGGCTGAGAACGGTTGTGAGCCTAATGTGTAGACTTATAGTGCCATCATTGATGCTCCTTGCAAGTGTAACAGAGTTAATGAAACATTTGACCTCTTCAAAGAGATCTGAGAGTCAAGGAATTTTGGCCGATGCTGTCACTTACAGCACTTTAATTCACTGTATGTGCTATCCGAGCAAATGGAACGAAGCTTCATCATTGTTCAATGAAATGGTGGATAATAATATAGCACCAAATGTTGTTACTTTTAGTTTTAGTTGATGAACTTTGTAAAAAAGGGATGATAATAAAGGCTCAAGCTATTCTTAGTATAATGATTTAGAGTGGTATTGAACCTAATGTCATTACTTACAGTTCATTAATAGATGGACATGGTTTACACATGCAAATGCATGATGCATCCAGCCAAAAAAGTGTTTGATGTGATGAGGAGAAAGGGTTGCAATCCTAATGTCCATACTTGCAGCATTTTGATTAATTGGTATGGTAAGAAGAAATGTATTTACGAGGCAAAGCAACTTTTTTATGAAATGCTTCGTAAAGGTTTAAATCCTAATGATATACCTACAATTCTCTTATATGCGGCTTATTCCATGCAAGAAGGCCTTGGGAAGCCTTGAGTTTTTTAAGGAGTCTTGTTATCTAGACTCTCTACTGACAGGTTGCAGCCTAATGTCTACACATTTAATATAATAATTGATGGACTTAGTGGGAAGGGGTTCCTAGACGAAGCATACCATGTCTTCAGAAATATGGAAAACAGTGTTTGCTCGCCAGATAGGTGCTCTTATAATGTGATTATTCATGGATTTCTCTGGCACAAGGATATGTCGAGGGCAGCAGAGCTTGTCCGTGAACTGCGTGGCAGGAACTTCTCTGCAGATAATACCACATTTGCGTTGGTTGTGGAGAATAAAGCCATCCTGAAATTACTATAAATTGTCTTCATGCATATCAAGGTAAAAAGATGAGTGAAATTTACATTTATTACAAAATGTCCTGCTTTAAACTATTGGTACTCCACATCAATTTGTTTTGGTAGGGGTCTGATGCCCGCTCTAGAAGTTTACAGAGCCATAAATTTTTTATATAGGGTTTGTTCTTGAAATAGAGGTTTTTGGTCTGGATGAAACTTTTTTTTTGGATTGTGTGGTTTGATTAGTTGTCTAACTTTGTTCAATGGCTTGGATTAGTGTTGTCTTATTTGCACGGGCAGCAGCCTACTCAGCAATTGATTCTGTAAAATTGCAATGTTTGTGACCCAATCTTCAGTTGAAGTCGGTGTGTCACAAGTTGGTTGCAATGGCAGAAAATTTGAGACGTGAGCAGCTTTTTCAATATTTTTCATAGATTGCTCTGTTATTTCATTTTTAAACTGAGTAAATGTGCAGTTGTTGGGTGATCTTATTACTTCTAGATCGAGTCATTTTGTCACTGGACTCAAATTTGTTCAAAGGATTTTATCCCCTTATTTCATAGTCTTTTTGAAGCTCTTTGTGTTTTCTTGGGTAATACAGAGACGAATTATGAATTCCTCTGAAGTTAAAGCCATTTTTAAGTTTTTAAATTTTTGGAAGATGATATCTATTGGCCTTGTTGTGTTGTATTGTTGCAGCTGATGCAAACTTGAATGTTTTTGAATCTGTAATTGTCACCATAGTTAATAAAATTTTGATTTTAGCAAGATAAGTTCTTTAAGTGAAACTATGTGTTGTATGTCCTCATTTCTTTTGCACATTATGAAAGCAATTTTACTTTCAAGTGTTTTGCTTGAAAAATGTGTGAAATGTGCTTTTCAAAGGTTTTTCTCGTACAACTTTGCCTTCAATTGAATGTTATGTATGCATAATTTGAGGCATGTGCTAGTCGTCAGCATATTTCTACTACCAATCTATCTAGTGAATGGTTGTGACAGTTTCAACTCCAATTTCATAACAGGCAGCTTGGCATCATCGTGTCCTGGAGGTCGGTGAAGACACGCATAGGAACCCATCTAGAAGCAGAGGGACAGAGGTTTTTAGGGGTGTGGCAAAGCTGGAAGGTTTAAAGATGTAAAAGAATTGTTATCTAGACTCTCGACTGATGGGTTGCAGCCAAATATTTACACATTTAATATAATAATTGATGGACTAAGCGGGAAGGGGTTCCTAGGTGAAGCATACCACGTCTTCAGAAATATGGAAAACAATGTTTGCTCGCCAGATAATTGCTCATATAATGTGATTATTCATGGATTTCTCCGGCACATAGATGTATCAAGAGCAGCAGAACTTATCCGTGAAATTAGTTGCAAGGGCTTCTCTGCAGACAACACCACATTCAAATCGGTAGCAGAGAATAAAGCCATCCTGAGATTACTATAAATTTTTCTTCATGCAAATCAAGGTAAATACATGAGTTGAAATTTACATTTGCTATGCCTACTTAAGATGATCTTGTGTTGCTCTAAATTATTGGTTCTCAAGGTAAAAAGATGATCTGAAATTTTCATTTCATTACACTTGCTTACTTATGATTACATGATTCTGACATCCTGATTGTGCTTGCAACTGCTGATTGATATGGGTTGGACATGGTCAAGATGCTCTGTGAAGATATCACTAGGAACAACAGTGGCAGCTGCCCTTGCCTTAGCAGAGCATCACCATTATATCCAGTTGAAGTCGGTGTGTCACAAGTTTGTTAAAATGGCAGAAAATGGAGAGGTTAGCAGCTTTTTCAATAATTTTCGTAGATTGCTCTGTTATTTCATTTTTAAACCGAGTAAATGTGAAGTTCTCGGCTGATCTTATTACTTCTAGATTGAGTCATTTTGTCACTGGACTCAAATTTGTTCAAAGGATTTTATCCCCTTATTTCATAGTCTTGTTGAAGCTCTTTGTGTTTTCTTGGGTAATACTAAGACATATTGTGAATTCCTCTGAAGTTAAAAAGCCATATGTTTAAGTTATTAAATTTTCGGAAGATGATATCTATTGGCCGTATTGTGTTGTGTTGTTGCAGCTGATGCAAACTTGAATTTTTTTGAATCTGTAATTGTCAGCATAGTAAATAAAATTTTGATTTTAGCGAGATAACTTCTTTTAAGTGAAACTATGTGTTGTAGGTCCTCATTTCTTTTGCACATTATGAAAGCAATTTTACTTTCAAGTGTTTTGCTTGAAAAATGTGTGAAATGAGCTTTTCAAAGGTTTTTGTCGCACAACTTTGCCTTCGATTGAATGTTATATATGCATAATTTGAGGCATGTGCTAGTCGTTGGCATATTTCTAGTACCAATCAATCTGGTGAATGGTTCTGACAGTTTCAACTCCAATTTCATAACAGGCATCTTGGCATCATCGTGTCCTGGAGGTCGGTGAAGATAAGCATAGGAACCCATCTAGAAGTAGAGGGACAGATATTTTTAGGGGTGTGGCACATCCCTAGCCGCCAGAATCCTCCCGTATCAGAAGCCTTTCGCCTCCCCTTTTCTGTTAACATTTGTATCGCAAATGTAATTTTATTTGTTTCTGTTCAGCCGATTAAGAAAAATTGGGAAATTTTGTCTACATCTTTATTAGTCAATGGCTAACGGCAAAAGTTACAAATACAATGTGGCTTATTAAAGTAATTTGGATAAGTACAGGAGTTAAAAATTGTCTTTGTCCGTTTATTAAAAGAAAGTAAATAAATGGCATAATCCAAGATAAAATAAAAGATATTTCTAAAAATAATTTGAAAATAGAGTAATTATATACCATCTCAATTTTTTGAAGCAATCTTGAAAAATAGAATTATATGAAAATATCTATGGATTATAACAAAAATAAAAAATCCAAACTAAAAGATTCATTTTATATTTTTTTGTTTTTCTCTAGAACATGGAGCACCACAAAGTTAAAGAGTTATAAATCTGGCTTCGCCAACGAAACTATCAATGGTAAATAATTATAACCTCCCTAAGGTTTAGTCAAATACACTAGTACCTCCCTGTGTTTTACATATCTAATTTATTCCTTCCTGTATTTTGCATCCATCACACTATGACCTCCCTCTATTTATTATTGTTTGGTTTTCTATCAAAATTATGATCGTGATATATATTTATAGACTAATATCATCTCTTAAAATGTTCTACATTCAAGTTTTTCTTAATTAGACCCCCTCTTAATGTCTTTTTTCCTAATGTAATCATAACTTAAAGGGTATGGATTAAGTCTCATAATAAGTGAACAAAATTTTTTTTTTTTATAACAAATGATCTTACAAAATCAATGTTAGATAGGAAACAAAGCTAATCTTAGTCATAAATCTTAACAACATCAAGAATTTTGAAAGAAAAATGCTTAATAATGAATTAAGAGAGAGAATAGTGTGATAGAGACAAACTTCAGGGAGGTATAAATTAGATATGTAAAATATAGGGAGGTACTAGTGCATTTGACCAAACTTCAGGGAGGTCATAATTATTTACCCAACTATCAATTTGATGTAATTTTTATGTATTGGCCGTATAATACAGTTTTAAAGTTCAGGTTGAACTTTGTTTTCATTTTGAAGTGGATTGCTAATTTTTTTCTTTTTTCTTTTTTTGGATATTGAGTCATGTCTATTGTCAATATATGAAAATTTTCCTAATGTTAGTATACAATTATATTTTCTTGTAACCATAAAAGAAAAAAAATACATAAAAAGAGTATACAATTTACTTGGTGTAAAAATGTGATTGACATTGTTGTAATTCGTTATAATACTCTAACTAGGATGTTAGTGAGGTATTCGCCTTCTGGATAGGACAGATCAAAAGGGTGATCCGACACTACACCGGCTTGTCGTATAATTGTTATTTTCTTTCAAGCGGTAGAAGCTGCACCCTCATTATTATTAAAAGAAAAACAAAGCAAATTTAGTCTTTTGAGAACATAATAAAAACATGCATTGTTGACTATAAATAAGCGTACCATAAGAAGTAATGTTGTAGTGGATCATCTTTCAATTTTAGTCATAACAAGACTGCTATGATCCAAATTGATTATAGTGGTTATCATGTTAGACTTTTCAAGTTTTTATTGATTGAAATTGAAACCTTTTTTAACTGTGTTGATACTAATTCAAAGTTTAGGGATCACTGGTGGATTTTAAGCCCTACAGAATGGTAATAAGAAAGAACAAGTTACAGAAATGTTATTGAAACGTTTACTAAACGGGGACTGGGACGGGAATCCCCGCCTAGCCGGAGAATGGGAATGGAATTGTCAATCTCCGTCCCGTCCCGCCCCATTTACATCCCTATCTAAAACTGGCATGTTGCAATCACAAATTGAGTGGTGTCCAAAAGTTTATTTTGATCTTGCTTGCAAAGCTTAAGGAATCAATGATGTTAGGCACGTTAGCTTAATGACATTTAGTGCTGGAGTCGAGGTATCTAGGCATGAGAAAGTTGACTAATTTGAAAGTTGGCCGAATAAAAAAAATCCCAAAGCTTGTGGACATGTGTTGCTCATTCGTCCTTTGGGTCAATATAGGCAATTAATTATAGCTTTTCAACAAGAGAAGACGTGAAAAATAAGTCACGACAATGAAAATTTTTAAAATACTATTTGACTTCGCTACCTTTTTAAAGCAAATTAATAATAAAGACGGTTGTTTGGAATTTTAGAATATAATAAAAGAATATAAATTTTTATTAATTAAATAAATATATATTTTAAAAGTATTGTAAAAAAAATTTACAACAAATAAAAAATAAGGAAAATAAAAAAACTCATCCTCCTACAAAAATAAAAATGTAATTTTGTCTATTTCTGTCAATATAGAAATATACTCCTTTGATTTTTTGAAGTGATATGAAAAAAATTATTTAATTTTAAAATAGTTGTTAATTATCTTAAGAAATCGAAAGAACATTTAGTACATTTTTTCAAATATACCACATATAATTGTGGAGATATTTAGTAAAATAACATTATAATTAAGACATTTTATGATTTTCATATTGGTGCACCAATTTGTTACATAATTTCCTTCCTTTTAATCAAGTACACATTATCTTTAAAAAGCCAAAGGAATATCTATTTTTTCCTTGGAAAAAAAATTGATAGTACTAATATATGCTTAACGATATACCAATTCTTAAATAAAAATTAGTAACAAGACACAAATAAAATGAGCAATACTCTTTTATTTTGAATTTGGTGTTCATCCTAACTAATTCAATATACAAGGGCTAGGCCTGACTGGTTATTCTGTTTCTGTATATTATTTATTGTTTGATAACCAGTGTTTAGCTAAAATATGATGAAATTCTGTCAATATAATATAAAATGATTAACATAGACATATTTTAAATCAAAAAATAAATCAATTATAAAAATAAAAATATATCACAGTAATTAATAAAAATAAAGATAAAATATAATATAATAAAAATCATGTGGTTTAGAACTTTAAAAATAAGTATTTATGATTTGTAACGTTAGATAAATACAAATTTTCCTATAATAACTTATCATAAAAGAATTAGATGTACTTAGTTTTTGAGCTAAAAGTTTGTATGCAGATTTTTGGACCTTCAGGCTAGATTTTTGGACTTTTAGATTTTTCACATTGCTAAATTTTGACACGAATCACGGGAAACAAAAGTCTGTTGACATTTCCTATAGAAAATGGAGAGTTTGGATGAATTAGTTGAAATACTAATTGATGCGGGCCACAAATAATAAAAAGGATCTCTAATTCAATTTGGAAACAACTACTTGTTGTGGAAAGAAATTAAAGATATATTTTGGATTATATCTTTATTTTAATTGTAATTATTTTATAATTTGGATTAGGAATAGATTTTATTGTAAGGATCCTAAATTGATAAGGATTCCTATTTTGTTTGTATTTTAATTTATTTAGTATTTTTTTTTAATTAGGAAGTTTAGACTATTTAGAAGTTTTTATTGTTTAGGAGTTTTATTACATTTAGGGTAGTTTGCCTATATATAGGCTTTTATTTCTCAATTGTAATCAGTTTTAGTTATTCAATAAAAATTCGGAATTATTTCCTTTACCCTGCTTTTGTGAATTTTGCGAAATTCAACTAGTAGAAGACTAATTTCCGGCATCGTGCGCGATCAACGGACTTTAGTGGTTGTTAGGGTTTGGGTATTCTTAGAATCAACAACCCCTTTCAATTTGTATCATCAATATTGATTTCTTTCCGCTGCATCAGTTGGTATCAGAGCTTGGTTTGCTCTTGGGTGGAGAAAAATGAAAAGAAAGATTCATTCTAGTGATGAGGAGCTTGATGAGTTCTATGAGAGAGAGAATGAACTAATTTTGTCTCAAGAATCAAAACTTTGTGAAGGTAAACTCTTTGATTTCTTATTACCCCCAATATATGATGAAGATTATACTTATGTTGAAGTAGTAGATTATGTATCTTGTGACAAGATTGTTGGTGTTGAAGAAATTTTACAACCAATTTATGATTTATTTGAAGATGTATATGAGAATTTTTATTGGAATGGTGATATCGATTTTATTGGGGTCAACCATATTTTGAATGTGGATTCTTTTAATAAAATTAAAGCTTGGTTTATTAACGGGAAAACTCGAGGACGAGTTTTTTCTAAGAGGAGGAGAATGATGCGGGCCACAAATAATAAAAAGGATCTCCAATTCAATTTGGAAACAACTACTTGTTGTGGAAAGAAATTAAAGATATATTTTGGATTATATCTTTATTTTAATTGTAATTATTTTATAATTTGGATTAGGAATAGATTTTATTGTAAGGATCCTAAATTGATAAGGATTCCTATTTTGTTTGTATTTTAATTTATTTAGTATTTTTTTTAATTAGGAAGTTTAGACTATTTAGAAGTTTTTATTGTTTAGGAGTTTTATTACATTTAGGGTAGTTTGCCTATATATAGGCTTTTATTTCTCAATTGTAATCAGTTTTGGTTGTTCAATAAAAATTCGGAATTATTTCCTTTACCCTGCTTTTGTGAATTTTGCGAAATTCAACTAGTAGAAGACTAATTTCCGGCATCGTGCGCGATCAACGGACTTTAGTGGTTGTTAGGGTTTGGGTATTCTTAGAATCAACAACCCCTTTCAATTTGTATCATCAATATTGATTTCTTTCCGCTGCATCAGTTGGTATCAGAGCTTGGTTTGCTCTTGGGTGGAGAAAAATGAAAAGAAAGATTCATTCTAGTGATGAGGAGCTTGATGAGTTCTATGAGAGAGAGAATGAACTAATTTTGTCTCAAGAATCAAAACTTTGTGAAGGTAAACTCTTTGATTTCTCATTACCCCCAATATATGATGAAGATTATACTTATGTTGAAGTAGTAGATTATGTATCTTGTGACAAGATTGTTGGTGTTGAAGAAATTTTACAACCAATTTATGATTTATTTGAAGATGTATATGAGAATTTTTATTGGAATGGTGATATCGATTTTATTGGGGTCAACCATATTTTGAATGTGGATTCTTTTAATAAAATTAAAGCTTGGTTTATTAACGGGAAAACTCGAGGACGAGTTTTTTCTAAGAGGAGGAGAATGATGCGGGCCACAAATAATAAAAAGGATCTCCAATTCAATTTGGAAACAACTACTTGTTGTGGAAAGAAATTAAAGATATATTTTGGATTATATCTTTATTTTAATTGTAATTATTTTATAATTTGGATTAGGAATAGATTTTATTGTAAGGATCCTAAATTGATAAGGATTCCTATTTTGTTTGTATTTTAATTTATTTAGTATTTTTTTTAATTAGGAAGTTTAGACTATTTAGAAGTTTTTATTGTTTAGGAGTTTTATTACATTTAGGGTAGTTTGTCTATATATAGGCTTTTATTTCTCAATTGTAATCAGTTTTGGTTATTCAATAAAAATTCGGAATTATTTCCTTTACCCTGCTTTTGTGAATTTTGCGAAATTCAACTAGTAGAAGACTAATTTCCGGCATCGTGCGCGATCAACGGACTTTAGTGGTTGTTAGGGTTTGGGTATTCTTAGAATCAACAACCCCTCTCAATTTGTATCATCAATATTGATTTCTTTCCGCTGCATCACTAATTAGTATGTATAGTATAACATGTACATGATTGACTTAATTTCTATCAAAACCAGATATGACTGGAATTTGACCCGGTTGAACTGCAAGCTAGATTTAATAAAAAAAATTTCGGTGTTTATGAAAATCAACAAAAAGATTCGACTGGTGGCTGAATCGTTGAATCAACCAGTTAATTTTTTAAAAATAAACATTCGACTGAACTACTTGGTGAACGAGCTCAAATCGATCGAACCACGAATCAGTAGTCTCATTGATTCATTTTCTATTCCAATTCTAATAACATTGCTTAATTTAATAGCAGTCGCAAATATCTATCTCTTTCTTTTCTTTTTTTTGGTTTTTTTTTCTTTTTTTTTTTCGCAATGGTTGTTGGGGTTTGCTTTATATTCGATAAAATAATAATAATAATAATAATAATAATAATAATAAGAAGCATTAAAAAAAAAAAGACTAATGGGAAACAGTATTTATTTTTTTAATACTTATAAGCGTTTATTTCCAAATCTTACCATATACCCTTGTATCTCTTGTTTTGCTCTAAAATACTAATCAACAATAATATACATACAACTATTTTTTCCATTTTTTTTTTATTATATATCATTTGAAGTTGTTCACTAAGACCAACAAAATATTAATTAAATAATTTATGTTTGATATCTCTTTTTTAAAATCCTACTTTTCAGGAAAATTTCCTTTTTCTTAATTATCAAGACTTAATATAAGATTATTGGCGTTTAATATTAAATATCTCTTGATAAAAAATATTGAATATATCTTTTACTTTAAATAAAAGTAAATATGAAAAAATAGTCTCAAGAGTGCATTGGTAATATAAAATGTTATACACAAAAAGAATAAAATGAATATTACAGAAAGTCATAAGAAATTTTATAATACTCTATGACCTTAGTTATAATATGAAATTTGTATATTTTTATTATATCTTAAAAAAATATGTATCAATCATTTTTACTAATATATTTTAAAAAAGTATAGCGTATTCTAGAATTTTTCTTAAAGTTATGTCGTAAAAGACAGAGACAGTAATTTTTAACTCTTAATTAACTTTTAACCATTTAATAGCCCTCTAAGCGAATAGAGTTGTTGCTGACATCTGTTCCATTATTAACCTCACGAAACCTTTCAACCAAAAACATAGTACAGACCCCCAACCAAATATTGAAACAGACAGAAACAAATGTCAGTGTCCGAATGAATAGCTTCTGATGCCCACTGTTTCTCTCTCATTTTCCCTTGTTATAAATCAAAGTATCCAACTTTGCCTGCTCTCCCTAAATTTTCTCTTCCTCTTTCTCTCCTGCAGCCATGTTTACTGCTTCTTCCTTCTTCGCTTCTCCCATTTCAGGTTCTTTCTCTACTTAATTGGTTTTCAGTTTTGAGTATTTTTAATTTCATATCTTTCTTCTTAAAATGCCTTAATTTGTCGAAAAAATATGTACTGCCGGTATAATTGCTGTGTAAAAGAAATGTGCGGTTTTTAATTTTTAATTTTTTAGATATTTTCTTTTTGGCTTCTATTAATCTTTTATTAAAATTATTGCCAAAACGCATCCTCAGTCCTTGAACTTCCATGAATTTTGTAAGGCCTTTGATAAATTATCTAAACACATTGATCATACGATCTTCTCTGTTATTATAGTATTAGTCCAAAGTTTGATCTTTTTCTCTTGCATGGGCTGTGGTATCCGTTAACATATGCGTCGTTAAAAGGTGCGGCACACAATTTCTGAGGATAGTTAAACTAAATCAGAGTTATATTACACATATGTATGGATACTACAACCAATGTTAGAAAAAAAGTCTCGTGTACTAGGCTAATATTATCAAACTAGAAAGATTATGTATTCGATATATTGAAAAAATTGATCAGGACGAATTACAGAATCTATAAAATTTCAGGGGCTCCACATGTGTTTTGCCAAAATTATTTGATTCCCACATGTTAAATGAAAGTAGGAAAACGACACAGTATATGAATTTGAAATTGGTCAAATGGCCTAATTAATTTTAGCTTTTCAATCAGAAAAGACGTGAAAAAGAAGTCACGATAATGGAAATTTTTTAAATACTATTTCACTACGGTACTTTTTAAAAATATAATAATAATAATAATAATAATAATAATAATAAAGGTTGTTGTTTGGATTTTTAAAGTATAATAAAAAAAATATAAATTTCTGTTAACTAAATAATTTTATATTCTAAGAGTATTGTAAAAAAAATTTCATGATAAATAAAAAATAAGGAAAATAAAAAAACTTATCTTCCCATAAAAAAAATCTAATTTTGTCTATTTTGGTAAATATAGAAATATACTCATTTGATTTTTTGAAGTGATATGAAAAAAGTTATTTAATTTTAAAATAGTTGTTAATTATCTTAAGAAATCGAAACAACATTTAATAAAGTTTTTCAAATATACCCCCATATAATTGTGGAGATATTTAGTAAAATAACATTATAATTAAGACATTTTATGATTTTCATATTGGTGTACCAATTTATTAGATAATATCCTTCTTTTTAATCAATTACACAATATCTTTAAAAAACCAACGGAATATCTATTTTTTACTTGGAAAAAAAAATTGATAGTACTAATATATGCTTAACGATATACCAATTCTTAAATAAAAATTAGTAACAAGACACAAATAAAATGAGCAATACTCTTTTATTTTGAATTTGGTGTTCATCCTAACCAATTCAATATACAAGGGCTAAGCCCGACTGGTTATTCTGTTTTTGTATGTTATTTACTGTTTGATAAAAAGAAATTCTGTTTATATTATATAAAATGATTAACATAGACATGTTTTAAATCAAAATATAAATCAATTATAAAATAAAAATATATCACAATAATTAATAAAAATAAAGATAAAATATAATATAAAAAAAATCATGTAGTTTAAAACTTTAAAAATAAGTATTTATGATTTGTAACATTAGATAAATACAAATTTTCCTCCAATAAATTATTATAAAAGAATAAGATGTAATTGGTTTTTCAGCTAAATGTTTGTACGCCGACAGATAATCGTTTTGGGCCTTCAGGTTGGATTTTTGGACTTTCAGATTTTTCACATTACTAATACAATTCCTATAGAAAATGGAGAGTTTGGATGAATTAGTCGACATACTAATTAGTATGTATAGTATAACATGTATATGATTCACTTAATTTCAGTGTTATCAAAACCGGATATTACTAGACAATTCGACCCGGTTGAACTGCAAACTAGACATGGTTTCTATCGATTTAATAAAGAAATTTCGGTGTTTATGAAAATCGACAAAAAGGTTCGATTGGTTGCTGAATCGCTGAATCAACAAAAAATAGACATTCGATTGAACTACTTGTTGAACCGATTCAAACCGATCGAACCACAAATCAGTAGTCTTATCGGTTCACTTTCCATTCCAATTTTAATAACATTGCTTAATTTAATAGCAGTTGCCAATATCTCTCTCTTTCTTTTCTTTTTCTTGTTTTTTTTTTTTCTTTCTTTATTTTCGCATTGGTTGTTAGGGTTTGCTTTATTTATTTTTTCAATACTTCTTTAATACTTATTTTTCACAACGTTTATATCCAAATCTTACCATATACCCTTGTATCTCTTGTTTGCATTAAAATACTAATCAACAATAATATGCTTACAACTATTCTTTCCCTTTTTTTATTATATGTCATTTGAAGTTGTTCACTAAGACCTATAAGGTATTAATTAAATAATTTGCGTTTAATATCTCTCTGTTATAGTCTTACTGTTCAGAAAATTTTCATTTTTTTCTTAATTATCAAGACTTAATATAAAATTGTTGGCGTTTAATATTAAATATCTCTTGACCAAAAATATTGAATATATCTTTTACTTTAAATAAAGGTAAATATGAAAAAATATTCTCAAGAGTGCATTGGTAATATATAATGTCATACAAAAAGAGAATAAAGTGAATATTATAGAAAGTCATAAGAAATTTTACAATACTCTAGAAGTTTAGTTATAATATGAAATTTGTATATTTTTGTTATACCCAAAAAGGACATGTATCAACCCTTTTTGCTAATATATCTCAAAGAAGTATCATATTTTGAGTGTATTCTAAAATTTTTCAGAAAGTCATATAGTAAAAAATAGAGAAAGTAATTGATTGAAAATTCGATATGTTAATAAAAAGAAAAATTAAAAGCCCACCAAACGAAAACATAAAAGATTATAAATTTTGATTTTTCTTTGTTTCGATGTTCAGTTGGGGTTAGGGGTGAGCAAAACCAAACCATAACCCGAAAACCGAACCAAACCAAGCAAAAAAAGAATCGAACCCAACCAAAATTAGTTTGGTTTGGTTTTGGTTTTAAAAATGTGATAGTTTGGTTTTCGGTTTGGTTTTGGTTTTTATTGAAAAAACCTAATAAAAATCGAACCGAACTCATTATAAACATTTAAAAATTATTTATATATATGTATAAAATACATTTTATTTGATTTAATATATGTTTATATTATTATATAATTTATATTTATGAGATTTTAATAATATATTTATGTAATATAGATCATTTTTTGACAATAATCTATATATAATTAATAATAATTTAATGATAATAATAATGATAATCTATTTAAATTTGAAAATTTGGAAATTTTGGTTTTGAACCGAACCGAACCAGAACCAAACTGAACTTATTCGGTTTGGTTCAACCTGAACCGAATGTATATTGGTTTGATTTTGGTTTTTACAATTTATTTGTTTGGTTTTTGGTTCGGTTTGGTGATGCAGCGGAAACTTCAAACGATAATACTAACATCCGTTGATCATGCACGATGCCGGATAATAGTCTTCTACTAGTTGAATTTCGCAAAATTCACAAAAGCAGGGTAAAAGGAATTTAATTCTGAAATTTTATTTCAATCCAAAACTGCCATTACAAACTATATTATAGCCTATTTATAGGCAAAGTATCCTAAATGTAATAAAACTCCTAAATAGTTTAAATTCCTAATTAGACTAAATAAGAAAAACTACTAAATAACTTAAAATACAAACAAAATAGGAATCCTTATCAATTTAGGATCCTTTGAATAAAATCTATTCCTAATCCTAATTATAAAATAATTACAATTAAAATAAAGATACAATTTAAAATATATATTTAATTTATTTCTATGATAGGTAATTGTTCCCAAGTTGAATTGTTGATCCTTTTTACTATTTGTGGCCCGCATCATACTCCTCCTCTTAGAAAAAACTCGACCTCGAGTTTTCCCGTTAAGAAACCAAGCTTTGAGTTTGTTAAATGGATCCATATTCAAAATATAGTTGACTCCAATACAATCAGCATCACCCTTCCAATAAGAATTCTCATATTTGTCTTCATATACATCATAGATTGGCGGTAAAGTTTCTTCAATACCAATAATCTTGTCACAAGAATCATAATCTACTACTTCAACACAAGCATAATCTTCATAATATGTTGGAGGTAAAGTGAAATCAAAGAATTTACCTTCTTCAAGTTTTTATTTTTGAGAGAAAATTAGTTCATTCTTTCTGTCATAGAATTCTTCCAATCCAACAAAAGGGTCGTCTCTACCGAACGAGTTGACCAGATTCGCTTGTCTCCTATGGGGCTGATTAACCCTAACTTGGGCAGCAATCATCTCTCCCATCCTCTCAGTCAATAGATCGACAGCCGCTTGGATTTGCTGTCTGATTACTTGATTGAGGCGTTGCTCAATCCGTCGTTCCAGGTCCTCTTCCCCTGCGATGTCACCAACTCGTCTCTCTCTTCCTCGAGGCATGATGACGCAAGGTTAGGCTCTGATACCAACTGATGCAGCGGAAACTTCAAACGATAATACTAACATGCGTTGATCGCGCACGATGCCGGATAATAGTCTTCTACTAGTTGAATTTCGCAAAATTCACAAAAGCAGGGTAAAAGGAATTTAATTCCGAAATTTTATTTCAATCCAAAACTGCCATTACAAACTATATTATAGCCTATTTATAGGCAAAGTATCCTAAATGTAATAAAACTCCTAAATAATTAAAACTCCTGAATAGTTTAAATTCCTAATTAGACTAAATAAGAAAAACTACTAAATAACTTAAAATACAAACAAAATAGGAATCCTTAACAATTTAGGATCCTTTGAATAAAATCTATTCCTAATCGTAATTATAAAATAATTACAATTAAAATAAAGATACAATTTAAAATATATCTTTAATTTATTTCTATGATAGGTAATTGTTCCCAAGTTGAATTGTTGATCCCTTTTACTATTTGTGGCCCGCATCATTCGGTTACCGAACCGTATTTTGCTCACCCCTAGTTGGGGTGAAGAAAAAGTTGTTAAAGGAAGTGGATTTGTAGATTTGTATATATGTTTGAAAAACTTACCTTGTGTAAAATAATGGAGGGAAATTTGGAAGTGGATTTATATTAAATCTTTGAATTATTTGAGGATGAAGATGAATTTTTTATCATGATTTTGTATTTGGCTACTAAGTGGAGACTTGTAGCCTAATTAGTGCATAAACTGGAAAAACAAATGGTCAGCTCAGTCCTCAACGTGACTATTTATCGTCTGTTTTGTCCATTTTTGCAATGGAAGTGATGCTGTATTTTCATTTCAAGGGCTAAATTGGGTCCATGTTTTGACTTTCAAGGTAAATTGGTGTTTAATTTGTTATATTTGTATACACATGGTTGAAATTGGACATGGATCAATGAGTGTAGCTGAACTGAGTTTTTCAAGACATGAAAATTTCACTCCCCTTTGATGGCCGAATTGGTATTCATAAAGAGAAAAGTAACAAACTGTGGAGAAAGTAGCTTTGTTTGTTTGTGCTAAACTCATCAAAAGAGTGGTGTTTTAGTTTTGATATATTTTATTGACTGTCTTCTTTCTGTGCCTTATTCTCTCCCAAAGCAAAATTAGGACATCCTAAGTCACAATCAGGAGCAGAAAGCAATGCCGCAATTCAGGTGTCTGACTCGAATCCTGCGATATTTTGTTGTTATTCCTTTTTATGTTCTTGCACTATGGAAAAAAAAGAAGCTAATATTGCATTGAATGGTTCTTGTTTCTGTGTCAAATTCATCAGCTTGATGGAACTAAAGATAAGATTAAGAAGATGTTTGATAAGATTGAACTTTCGGTTTCTCCGTACGATACTGCTTGGGTAGCAATGGTCCCCTCTCCAAGTTCACTAGAAGTTCCTTGTTTTCCTGAATGCTCAAAATGGATAGTTGATAATCAACTCAAAGACGGGTCTTGGGGTCTTCATCATCGCCATCCATTGTTAGTTAAGGATTCTCTATCGTCTACATTAGCTTGTGTTCTTGCATTGAAGCGATGGGGTATTGGCGAAAGACAAGTAAACAAAGGTATTTTGATCTTATTTTGGCTAACAATAATGCCACAAACTGAGTGTAAAGATATATGCTTTCGTTTTGTTGCAGGTCTCCAGTTCATTGAGCTGTATTCAGCTTCATTGAATGATCAGAAGCAGAAGACACCTGTTGGATTTGATATAATATTTCCGGGTATGCTTGAGCATGCTAAAGAGTTGGGTTTGAACCTTCCTTTGGCACCAAAGTACGTCGATGCAATGCTTCTTAGGAGAGATTTGGATCTTAAAAGGTGTGCATCTTCTAATGTTTATGCATCATGTTTGAATTCTTATATCGTATGTTCATAATGTTTCTCTCGATAATGTCGTACTTTGAATTTTAGTATCTTACCGTTTATCGTATGTTCATCCAACCATTCTTAGATTTAGTTGGCCAATCCGTTCTCTAGTTTTATTAGTCATTATTGCCAGATACATCTTAACAACATAAAATATTGGTATTAATTAGTGAATCTTCTGTACTTTCTGTGATTGATTTCTGATTTTGTGGTATGGATGTTCATACTTCACTCATCTTAGTGACATTTCAAGTGCAGTCGTGGTTTTGTGTTTAACCGATAATTCTTTTAGGTCTTAATGGTCTTTATGTATTTTATGTTCAATTAATTCATCTTTAAGAATTGATTTGAATCATTATTCACCAAAGATGGGCAGAAAATAACTTCTATGAAAATGTAATGTGCACTTATTTTCTATAACACTATCCGCAACTGAAACGGGTTTTGTTTTTCTGCGGTATCTGTGTAGTGGCTGTGGCAGGAACACGGAGGGAAGAAAGGCTTACTTAGCATATATTTCTGAAGGAATTGGAAATCTGCAGGACTGGAATATGGTCATGAAATATCAGAGTAGGAATGGTTCGCTTTTCAATTCACCATCCGCAACTGCAACTGCTTTTAGTCATCTTCATGATGCTAATTGTCTTCGTTACCTGCGGTGTGCTTTGAAAAAGTTCGGAAATGCAGGTTCATCCCCAACTCTGTATACTCTTTTGTCTCTCTAATATTTTGTAGTAATGAATTTTTGCTGATCTTTCCAGTTCCTACTGTTTATCCCTCTGACATATATGTTCGACTAAGTATGGTTGACACCGTTGAAAGTTTGGGTATCGGACGGCTTTTCCAGGAAGAGATAAATTCAGTTCTGGATGAAATATACAGGTAATGTTCCATATTCATGCTCTGTGCAAATACCATTATATTTTGCATTCCGCTTTGTAGATGCTTGAAATTAGCTTTACCACATTTTTTTGCTGAATATATTCGGTAGTCTGCGACTCTTTTGTTGACAAAACCATGAAATTAGCAAAAAAACAGATTCTGGTTGCAGGGAAATGAAGAGATATTTCTAGATTGTACAACCTGTGCAATGGCATTTCGAATATTACGTGCGAACGGATATGATGTCTCTTCAGGTATCCTCATAATAGTAAAGTAGGATTTTTGGGTTTACAAAATTATTAACAATCAACAATAGTGCTCTAATCAGATCAACATTTGGTGCAGACAAATTGAATGAATTCACTGAGGATCACTTCATTAATTCACTTGGAGGATATTTACAGGACATGAGGCCTGCTTTAGAGTTATATAAAGCTTCACAAGTAATATATCCGGAGGAATTATTTCTGGAAAAACAAATTTCATGGACAAGCCAGTTCTTGAAGAAGAAATTATCTTCCGGTTTACGACAGACTGATGGAATTGATGAACATATTGCCGAAGAGGTACTCTTCTCTTACTTGTTGGAAATTCAGCGAGCTATGGCAATTCTTTCAGTGGCCCTTTTCAGTCAGTTTGGAATTTATAACTTAGCCACCTTTTGTCTTTTCAGGTGCATGATGTTCTCAATTTTGCTTCATATGCGGATGTGGAACGGTTAACGAACTGGGGGAGAATTGCACGTTACCAAGTAGATGAAACAAAGATGTTAAAAACATCATACTGGTAGACTGAGCATATCCTTTCTTTTTAATTGTCTTCTTTTTCCATTTAACTAGAGAATACACACACACACACACACACACACACACACATCTCCGCATCACTCATTTCGTTTACATTTTCTTTCTTGATACTAGTTGCTCAAACGTTGCAAATGAACATTTCCTAAAACTGGCTGTAGAAGATTTCAACATCTGCCAATCGGTGCACCGGGAAGAACTTAAACATCTCGGGAGGTACATATCCTACTTCTGCTATGGTGTATTTTGAAAAGGTCGATTTTGGAGTCGAAAAATTTTATAGGAAAAATGATGCGCATGATGTAAACAGATGGGTTGTGGAGAAAAGATTGGACCAGCTGAATTTTGCAAGGCAGAAGCTGGGCTATTGTTACTTTTCTTCTGCTGCTTCTCTCTTTGCTCCTGAAATGTCTGATGCTCGTATATCGTGGGCGAAAAGCTGTTTGCTTACTGCTGTTGTAGATGATTTCTTTGATGTTGGGGGTTCTGAGGAGGAACTGATCAACCTTGTTCATTTGATTGAGAGGTAAATTCTATTCTTCTTCTGTGTTCGGACTCCAATTAGTTCATTCCCGGAACTTGAAAACATGGTTTATAGAAACTGAAATGCAGGTGGGATGTTGATGGGAACTCTCACTTCTGTTCTGAGAATGTTGAGATCATATTTTCTGCACTACATGGTACCATTTGTGAGATTGGAGCGAAAGCATTCGCATATCAAGGACGTCAAGTGACGAGTGATGTTAAACAGATTGTGAGTTCAAATCCCTTCATCACATCTTGTAGTTATCTGCTTTTGAATCCTGCTTTGAGTAACCTGCAAATTGGTGCTGGTTTATCAGGCATGGATTCTCTGATACTTAAGTCAATGAAAGCTTTCTAAGAGAACCAAGAAAAAACAATGAAAGCTTTCTAAGTGAACCAAGAAAAAACAATGATCATAAAATCAAATCTCATACCTGTCTATATTGGAGATTTAAGACTCTGTTAGAGTCCTAATCCGTGTAGGACTGTTGGGATCCCTCCTTAATTGGAGAGTTTCTAGAAAATTCTAGGGCTTTCTAGAGAAGTGTAGAATTTTCTAGAACGTTCCGGAGAACTCTAGAGAATTGTAGAACTCTCTAGAAACCCGTGGAAGAATGTGGAACCCTCTGGAATATTCTAGAGATGTGTGGAACCTTCCAGAACCTTATGGAAGAGTATAGAAGAGTATGGAAGGGAGTGGAAGAATGTAGAGACTCCTAGAATGTGTAGAGCATTCTAGAGAATTAATCTCCACCCTAGGATACAATTAATCTCCACCATTCATTATGGAGGTGGAGTAGTATAAATAGGGAAGAGAACTTTCATTCCATCCATCCAAAAACCAAGAGAGAATCCACTTCCTAGAGTGAGAAAAACTATAGAGTTAGAGAGCCTCTTTGAGAGAGAAGAGAAATAGCTTGGAAAGTCTCTATCTTTAAGCTTGAGTAAGCCACCTTAGAGTGAGTCGATTTTGTAAACATATTCTTGTAATCCTACTATTCTTTTGTATAGTGGAAGAATCTCCAAATTGGAGAATTTATACTCTTGTGCTCCCATTATTAACTTCAATCTCTAAGTGCCTATCTTAACTTCACGAAGCGGGAAAGACCGAGATTTCCTAACAGTGGTATCAGAGCCAGGTTCAACTATAGCCGTAATTAAGCTCGTGTAGTTCAAGATGGAGGATAATGTCACTCATGATGGAGATATGTTCAAGCTCACAGCCAACAACTACTCATATTGGAAGCCGATGATGGAGGACCACTTGTACTGCAAGGATTTGCATGAGCCCATCATCTACAAAGACAAGGTAGAAGGCAAGAGTGATGCTCAGTGGGAGCTACTGAATCGAAAGGCCGTCGCTATGATCCGTAAGTACATTGACAAAAATCTCTTCGAGCATGTTTCTACTTATACAAATGCTTATGAATTATGGACAAAGCTTGAGTCCATGATCCAAAAGAAAACGCCTCGTAACAAGGCTAATTTAGTTCGACGGTTGGTGAAGTTGGAGTATAAGGATGGTCATAGTGTGATTGAACACCTGAATAATTTCAAGGGGCTCGTAAATCAATTAACAAAAATCGAGATGAAGATTGATGATGAGTTGCAAGCCCTTCTACTCCTTAGTTCCTTACCGGAAAGTTGGGATACACTAGTAGTTACACTTAGTAACTCAGCTCCGGAAGGAAAGTTAACCATGGATACAGTCAGTGATAGCCTTCTTGGTGAAGAAGCAAGAAGAATGGAACGAGGTGAGTCTGTCCACCCCGAAGCTAATATAGTTGAGAATCGGGGTAGGAATGAAACTCGTGGACGTAGCAAGAGCCGAGATCCGTATCAATCTCGAGGTAGATCCAAGTCACGCTCAAAGATTACATGCTATTATTGTGGAAGGATGGGTCACAAGAAAATGGAATGTCGATCCTTCAAGAGAGATCAGAAGGCGGGTAATGTTAAGCCAGACCAAATCAGCCCAACAAAGAAGCAAGAAGAGAAGAGTACTACTGCTGTAGTTTCAAAAGAAGATCTGTTATATCTTGTTGGTGATGGTAATATCCTGAACATCGCTTGTGATGATAGTTCTTGGATTGTCGATTCTGGTGCTTCCTTCCATGTTACTCCACATGGAAGCTTTTTCTCATCCTACCAAAGCGGAGACTTTGGTACGGTGCAAATGGGAAATCAAGATAGGAGCAAGATCGTCGGGATAGGAGACATCATCCTGACAACAAGCACTGGAAGCAAGCTTATTTTAAATGATGTGAGGCATGTCCCAGCTATGCGCCTCAATCTTATCTCTGCAGGGAAGCTAGATGATGCTGGTCTGATGAATTACTTTGGTGAAGGAAAATGGAAGCTCACCAAAGGGAGTCTAGTCATGGCTCGAGGAAAGAAGGAAGGATCACTGTACGTGATGCAAGCTAAGCTCTGCAAAGGAGATGTAAATATCACCACTGATGATATGGAGATATGGCATAAACGACTTGGGCACATCAGTGAGAAAGGCCTTCACATGCTTGCTAGGAAACATCTCCTCCCTGATGTGAGAGGTAAACTACTTGATCCTTGTGCTCATTGTTTAGCTGGAAAACAACATAGAGTTGCTTTTCAAAGATCTTCTCCTCCTACGAGAAGAAAGAACATCCTAGACCTCATACACACCGACGTGTGTTCGATGTCCGAGAGATCAATTGGTGGGGCATTGTACTTTGTCACCTTCATTGATGACCATTCAAGGAAGGTGTGGTTGCATGTGTTAAAATCAAAGGATCAAGTGCTTGACGCCTTCAAAGAATTCCATGCTCTAGTGGAGCGTGAGACTGGACGGAAGATCAAGTGTGTACGATCAGATAACGGAGGTGAGTATAGAGGTCCTTTTGAAGCCTACTGCAAGAAATATGGCATTAGGCTAGAAAAGACTCCACCCAAGACACCACAATTGAATGGGCTAGCTGAGAGAATGAACCGGACAATTGAAGAAAGAGTTCGTTGCGTGCTCTCTCATGCTAAGTTACCCAAATCATTTTGGGGAGAAGCTATAATGGCCGTGGTTGACATTGTAAACCTCACACCATCAGTCCCTTTAGATGGGGCCATTCCAGAGGAAGTTTGGACGGGCAAGAGAGCTTCATACAATCATCTTAAGGTGTTCGGGTGCAGGGCATTTGTTCACATCCCCAAAGATGAGCGAGCTAAGCTTGACACAAAGACGAAGGAGTGTATCTACCTTCGTTCACCCAAGGATGAATTCGGCTATCGACTCTGGGACCCAATTAACAAAAAGGTTGTCCGTAGTAGAGACGTTGTATTCTTCGAAGACCAAACGATCGAAGACATTAAAAATTCAGAGAGGCCAAGATTGAGAAGTAGCAAGAGTACCGAACTTACTCCAGTTCAACGTGAGGATAATGACACACCTGAAGGTAGTGACGGTGAAAATCATGAATCTGTGTTAGAGCAAAGCAACCAGGAAATTCATGATGAATCAGTTCAGGAAGAGCCTCAATCTAGCACTCCAACCACACCAGAGCCGAGACGATCCTCAAGGGATAGAAGACCATCCACCCGATACAACACAAAGGAGTACGTTATGCTCACTGATGAGGGGGAGCCTCAAAACTATAAAGAAGCAATGAGTGATTGTCACAAAGAGGAGTGGAGAATAGCCATGCAAGAAGAAATGCAATCCTTGCATGAGAATAACACATATGAACTAGTGGAGCTACCAAAAGGGAGAAAAGCTTTGAAGAATAAGTGGGTGTATCGAATCAAGACCGAAGAGAGCTGTTCAAAGCCGCGCTACAAAGCTCGGTTAGTCGTCAAAGGATTCGGACAAGAAAAAGGTATCGACTTCGAAGAGATATTCTCTCCCGTGGTAAAGATGTCATCCATCCGAGTTGTTCTTGGCCTGGCAGCCGTGCAAGATTTGGAGATTGAACAGCTCGACGTCAAGACGGCGTTTCTTCATGGTGACCTAGAGGAGGAGATCTACATGGAGCAGCCTGAGGGATTTAAAGTTCCAGGCAAAGAAAATTTAATGTGCCGTCTCACGAAGAGTCTATATGGGCTTAAGCAAGCACCAAGGCAATGGTACAAGAAGTTCGATGCTTTCATGGCAGAGCATGATTTTAAAAAGACAGTAAGTGATCATTGTGTCTTCACAAAGAGGTATGCAAGTGGTGACTTTCTCATACTTCTACTCTACGTTGATGATATGTTAATTGTTGGACAAGATCGCATAAAGATAGCTGCTTTAAAGAAAGACCTAAGCAAGAGTTTCGCCATGAAAGATTTGGGACCGGCTAAACAAATCCTTGGGATGAGAATAACTCGTGATAGATCAAAGAGATTGTTATGGCTATCCCAAGAGAGGTACATTGAGAAAGTGTTGGAAAAGTTCAACATGCACAAATCAAAGCCGGTTAACACACCACTTGCTGGACACTTCAAGCTAAGTTCGAAGCAAAGTCCCACAAGTGAGAAAGAAATGGAGGAAATGAAGAATATTCCATATTCATCAGTAGTGGGCAGTCTCATGTATGCAATGATATGCACAAGACCAGATATCGCCTATGCAGTTGGAGTCGTCAGTCGCTTCTTGGCCAACCCGGGGAACGAACATTGGGTTGCAGTCAAATGGATTCTTCGATATCTACGTGGAACTTCCAAAATATGTCTATGCTTTGGAAGAGGAAAACCTGTGTTAGAAGGATACACAGATGCAGATTTGGCCGGTGACATTGATTCAAGGAAATCAACATCGGGATATCTAACTACTTTTGCAGGGGGAGCAGTTTCTTGGCAATCAAAACTGCAAAAGTGTGTTGCATTATCCACTACTGAGGCAGAGTACATTGCAGCTACTGAAGCTTGTAAGGAGATGTTGTGGATGAAGAACATGTTACTGGAGCTGGGAATAGATCAAGAAATGTACGTGTTGAAGTGCGATAATCAAAGTGCAATTTACTTGGCAAAGAATTCAACATTCCATTCGCGCACAAAGCACATTGACACAAGGTATCATTGGATCCGAGAAGTCCTTGAGGAAAAGAAAATACATCTTGACAAGGTTCACACAGATGAGAACTGGTCAGACATGATGACCAAAGTACTACCGACAAAGAAGTTTGAAGATTGCTGTCAAGGTGCTGGTTTGCTGCTATCCTCCAATTAAGTTGGGAGGGGGAGATTTGTTGGGATCCCTCCTTAATTGGAGAGTTTCTAGAAAATTCTAGGGCTTTCTAGAGAAGTGTAGAATTTTCTAGAACGTTCCGGAGAACTCTAGAGAATTGTAGAACTCTCTAGAAACCCGTGGAAGAATGTGGAACCCTCTGGAATATTCTAGAGACGTGTGGAACCTTCCAGAACCTTATGGAAGAGTATAGAAGAGTATGGAAGGGAGTGGAAGAATGTAGAGACTCCTAGAATGTGTAGAGCATTCTAGAGAATTAATCTCCACCCTAGGATACAATTAATCTCCACCATTCATTATGGAGGTGGAGTAGTATAAATAGGGAAGAGAACTTTCATTCCATCCATCCAAAAACCAAGAGAGAATCCACTTCCTAGAGTGAGAAAAACTATAGAGTTAGAGAGCCTCTTTGAGAGAGAAGAGAAATAGCTTGGAAAGTCTCTATCTTTAAGCTTGAGTAAGCCACCTTAGAGTGAGTCGATTTTGTAAACATATTCTTGTAATCCTACTATTCTTTTGTATAGTGGAAGAATCTCCAAATTGGAGAATTTATACTCTTGTGCTCCCATTATTAACTTCAATCTCTAAGTGCCTATCTTAACTTCACGAAGCGGGAAAGACCGAGATTTCCTAACAAGGACTTCTAGTAGGACAAGCCTTAATATCAGAAAAAGTGACCTATTTTTGCATTGCAGTGGTTGGATTTGCTGAAATCAATGTTGACAGAAGCTCTCTGGTCGAAAAGCAATGCTACACCAACACTTGACGAATATATGACTAATGGATATACATCATTTGCTCTAGGACCAACTGTTCTCCCTGCTCTTTTCTTTGTTGGGCCTAAACTAACAGAGGAAGATGTTAAAAGCCAAGAATTACATAATTTGTTCGAGACAATGAGCACTTGCGGACGTCTACTCAATGACTGGAGAAGCTTCCAGGTAGAAACATAACCAATACATTGATGCAATTATGCATTGTACAGTTCAAATTGTTAGCTGTTTTTTGCTACATTTCAGAGGGAATCGGAAGAAGGGAAGCTCAATGCTGTCTCATTGCATATGATTTATGGAAATGGTGTTGTAACCGAAGAAGAAGCCATCCGAAACATGAAGGGTTTAATAGAATGCAAAAGGAAAGAAGTGCTGAGACTAGTTTTTCAAGAAAAGGATAGTAATATTCCAAGACCCTGCAAGGATTTGTTCTGGAAAATGACCAAAGTATTGAACATGTTTTACTTGAATGATGATGGTTTCACTTCAAATGAGATGAACAATACTGCCAATGCAATCATCAATCAACCCATATCTTTCCATCAACTGTAAGTAAAAATCTCTGAAAAAGCAAAACAAATGATCGATTCGGTCCTTCAACTTGACAAACATGGTCAAAAATTTGTGTACAATTCGGTACTTCATTTGTCATTTTATTTCAAATTAGTCCAAAAATGGCATTCATATCATCATGAACTGTAGGTAATTTGATTTAATTTATAGCAAAACTTTATTTTTCATGTCCATTTTTTTTTTCTCATGTTTCAAATCACTAATTTTAATCACTTATTTGTTTCAGAGAGGAAGGGAAGAAATTCAAGGTTTCAACATAGAATTGTGGCATTGAAAATGTTGAAGGGGATGCTTCTAAGTTCTAAGAAGAGAAACAGCTACTTTAAAAGCACTTACTATTTCATGTCAATATTTATGGAATTTCAACTGGAAATTGCAATATATTTGAAAACATTTACAAATTGCTTGAAAGATTGGAATTAATTTTGTATTTACAATTTATTGACAACGTGTACACAGTTTATATTTGATAATATGATATTACCAAGTCTTAACCTCAAAACGTAATCCAACTTCCACAACATTAACAATCCCTGCAATAAAGAAACAATATTTACACCAAGCCTACTTCAAATCTATTACTTTAGTTGTTTCTCTATGATGTTTAAGGTTATTCATCTGGACTAACGAAAAATTAGTTGCGCTATTAAAATGATTTTTCCTTAATGTTTATCTCCTAAAATTCACTTTGCATGATAAAAAATTTTCTTTTTAATGATTATGATCAAGTATAAGTCAGTTTTATATTTCCACTCTTTTTATGAGTCCCAATAGAAAGAATCCCAAAATTCCGTTCAACAAGATGGTCGAATGGCATAAGAGGATGACCATCAACTGGTAATCTCTGTAATGTGGTAAATGTCTTAAATTTACTATTGATGTGGGAAAAATTGTTTCTGCACAAGTTATCGATTTAATATAAAGTCACATTCTCATAAAAATTTAACTAATTACAAAAAGAAAATGCTATATTCATTATCTTTCAATTTAAAGTCACACTTTTTTTTTTTTTTTTTTTTTTTTTAAGAAAAAAGCACTTTAATTTGGTAGAATAATACGGATTAGAGAGTAGGATCATTAGTCTAATCATCTTTCACCAATATAAGAGTTTTCACAAACAACAAGGTTGAACATTTATGCGCAAAAAATAATTAATTAAGGTTAAGCCTTGTAAAATTTTTAATTAGCCACCATTATAAATCAGATTAAAAATCTGAAATGAAAAAATATGAAAAAAAAAAATACTTACAGAAATTTCCAAAACTCCACATTTCAACGATGGAGAAATCACTCAGATCTTCCTTTTCTTCGGCCTCCGTATATTTAAACTCCACTTAACCTCAACTGCAATCAACAAATGAAATTAAACAGAAAATTAAAGAAAAAAAAGAGAAATCAACTATAGAATCATAAAGCCCTTAACACTTCGAATATATTTATAAAAAATTTCAAAAAAAAAAAAAAAAAAAAGAGAGAAAGAAAAGAAAAGAAAGACCTGATTTTGAACTATTGGTTTTAGGTCTGCCCATAACATTTTGGAATGGCAGAGACTAAACTGTAATTATGTGTAAATTACAGGGACCAAATATGTAATTTGGTCTGACCCTATATATAGATGGAAGTTGGGACTTCCACTATAAATAGAGAAGAAGTTTTCTATTTCTGATAGATTTGAGATCGTAGAGATTCTTTCTTATTCTGGGGAAAACGTCCATAGAGAGAAAACACGATCCCGTACTCAGTGTATTCATACACTCGTAGGAAAGGCAACCAGAATAATGCGGTTTCCCGTGTAGATCAGATCCATTCTATAAACATGTTTCCGATGCATATAAACTGTAAGTCCGTTTATTTATTCTGTTTATGGCAATCTATACATTTGTTGTATAATCATTATGGAATATTGACTTCATTGGTATCAGAGCAGAAAGGTTTATTGATTGATGTGTTCAAATCTAGTTTTCTGGTATTCCATGAATAATTGATGTGTTCAAATCTTGATTTCTGGAATTCCGTGAATAAGAATAAGTTTTATTCGTTTGAATGCGTATTTATTCGTTTAAATACATATTTGTTTGTTTTGATACGGATTTATATTGATATCCGTGTCAAAATGATTCTGTAAATTTTGATCTCTGGTGTTCCATGAAAAAGAATACGTTTTTTTGTTCATTTGGATTCGCTTTTGTTCGTTTTGATAAGGATTTGCATTGTTATTTGTGTCAAAATGATATCGTATTTGATCCAACAGTACAAAGTGTCAAAATTATTTGTCGGAATTTTAAAAATCTGATCACACCACTGAAATTAGCACAAAAAATCGAGTCAGAATCTCAAATTTCACGGCCAACGGAGGCTCGGAAGGCAGCGTGTGGACCTCACACGCCACCACTGAGGTTAGAGATGGTTACCAAAGCGGTTGAGGGAAGTTAAGTTTGAGGGACACGTGGGGCAACGGGATTGGGTGTAATTTGGCAGTTGAAAAGTCAAACCAATCACTTGTTGACACATGTCAAGGCATAACCACCTTTGAAATGGTCAACGTGCCATGTGTCATACACGTGGACCAATTGGGTGACGACACGTGTCATAGCGGTTGTCTACGTGACATGTCATCACAGTGGACCAATACGGTGATGACACGTGGTAGGGCAGTTGTGTATGTGCCACACCATCAATGGAACCAATCAGGTGATGACACGTGGTAGGTTTGCCACGTCAGCACGGATCACATGTTGCCACGTGTCAAGTGAGTCAACAGAACCTTTTGAGCGCGTGGGGGTGCCTGGCAGATCTTCAAGCAGCTCATGTCGGCGCGTGCGGGCGTTTCCGGTGTCCAATTTTTGTCAAATTTTTTCTAGAACTAAAATTTACATTTTTCTTGAAATTTTGGTATATTTTGATGAATTTTTGGAATTCATTTGATGTTTTAAACTAAATTTACTAGTATTTATTGTGTATAAATGCTTAATTTATGTTTAATAAATTCAAGAAAATTCAGTATACTTATTGTGTATTTCTATACTAATTTTTGGTTGATCATTAACAAGTTTTTGTTATTTCTATATGTGTTATAGATATGGCAACCTTCGTAAAAATGGCTAAAATAATCCAGTCTCAGGAGGAGGCAAGGACTATACAAAAACTTGAAGATAAGCTTTTCTCTAAACGGTATCCTCCGTTGGTAAAAGAGGATATTGTTGGAGTTATTGAGCGGTTTAAAGCTTGTTTGGAAAGGAGGATTTTCCACTGGAACTGATCAATTAAAAATGTTAAAATTCGCAAAAAAGGCTTTTTGTGAAAAGCACTTTAAGAAATTCTAGTTTGGAGAAAATTCTGCATTTGATGAACTGGTGGACTACATTGAAGGATTAGTTCCTGAACAGGATTATTTGTGTTGAACTTGGCTGAAACAGAAGCTAAGTCATCTCAAAATCCTAGAACCATGTTGCTTAAAAGTAACAAGTTGGTTCATCGCCCATGTCTGGATGCTGATATTGAGGGTGTTGAGAACATGCCTTTGGATCTCTACTATAAGTTAGTAGAGATGATCCCAGTCACCTCAAAAGAAATTGAGATAGTTCAACTGGAAGGAAATGAAGATTGAGCTCTTCATCTTTCCACTCTTTCTCTTGCTGATTTTGTTTTTCAATTTTGTATTGAAGGGCTTTGTGCTAAAGTTTTTTTTTTTTCTGTGGTTGTAATTTTGACTAAATGTTGGATTTTTTTTATATATGGTATAATAAAATGTTTATTTGTTAAACATTACTATTTTGATTAGTTGTTTTAATAATTTTAATTTATTTATTTTGAGATTATAACTAATTGTTATATCATTCATTAGTTTTATACTTAAGAGAAGTTTAAATGTTAAATAAATTAAAATATAATCTAAAAACAAAACTAAATATATATTTATTATTGGAAATTTAAACCTAATATAGTGTTTGTATTAGCCTATGTAGATGGTGACTTTATGTATTGCACATAGTGTTTGATTTTACGTGAACCAAACACTATTTTTAGTTTTAAATGATCTTATAATAAATATGGTGTATCGCTTACTTATTAGTGCTACTTTGTCTTTAGCGTTTTTTTTAAATGGCTGCTTCAAAAGCAATAGTTGCTAAACTAAATAAGGACCTTCGTTTGAATGTTGACAATTATGAAGTTTGGGCTATGAAAGTCTAATACGTAATTGAAGAGCAAGAGGCTCTGGATACTCTGGAGAGAATTATGGTTCCTCCTGAAGAGGGTAACACTGCCCAAGCAAGGAGGGACCTTAAGGCTTATCAAGCCTGTAAGAGGAAGAACTCGTCTGCCCGCATCACCATGCTTAGTGCGATGAATGATGATATCGCGAAAAAGTTTCACATATACAACACAGCTAAAGAACTGTGGGATGCTCTTAAGGAGAACTTTAGAGGTGTCTCCTTAACAAAACTCTGTTCTTTAAGTTTCAAGTTTGATACTTACAAGAAAAGAGCTGACCATACAATGAAGAGGCATTTAAGGGAAATGTCTAACATGATTTCTAAGCTTCATGATGCTGGTCATAAGTTGACCGAGGAGCAAAAAGTTCAAGCTATGATATGTTCTCTGCCGAATGGGTGGAGCATATGAAGTTGCAACTCACTCATGTCAATGACATTAAGACCTTTGATGATGTTGTTCGTCAGCTTGAACTGGAAGAGGACCGTTTGGCCTCTCTTAGTGTGAAATCTGAGGTTCACATGGCTAGTTCAAGTCCTGGTCTGAAGTCCAAGAAGAGGAACAAGAAGTTCTTCAAGAAGAAGGCAAAGGGAACGGTGGGCAGTGTTCCAGTTCAAAAGAAAGGCAAGAAAGATGTTAACATTTCTAGAGTGAGATGTTATAACTGCAGATAGAAGGGGCATTTTGCAAGAGACTGCAAAGCTCCTAAGACTCAGGAGCAACAGACCACGTAACAAAGGATCGAGATTCCTTTGTTGAGTTCCGCAGTGTTCCACGGGGAACTAAGTGGATATATGTGGGAAAAAAACTCTAAAGAGGAAGTCTTAGGGATTAGCTGTTTTTAGCTGGTCTTAAATGGTGGTCGACCACTATTTCTTGAAGATGTCCTCTATGCTCCTAGGATTCGAAGGAACTTGATTTCTGTTTCTACCCTTATGAATTTGGGATTCATGTTATCTTTTGAATTAAACAATTTTAGTCTCTTTATGAACAATATCTACTTTGGTGGTGGACATTTGTTGGATGGTTTTATTGTTTTGGATTTGGATCCAAATTATGTGTGTCATAATAGTTTTTCCTTTACTGTTAACTCGTCTGTGGATAATGTTAGCATTTCAAAAATGTGGCATGTGAGACTTAGTCACATTGGTCAACATCGCTTAGTACAATTGGCTAAAGCAGGTTTGTTGGCTGATTTATCGAAAGTAGATCTCCCAACTTGTGAAAGCTGCTTAAAAGGAAAGATGACAAGAAAACCATTTGGTAAAGCTACGCGAGCTGACCAACCATTGCAACTAATCCATTCTGACATCTGTGGCCCAATGAATGTTCGGGGAAGGCATGGTGTGTACTATTTCATTACATTCATAGACGACTATATAATGATGTTTTTCAACCTTCACAAGCGGATTTGAGTAATCCTGACCCTAACTTGAGTGGTCTTGATTTGAGTGGGAGTCTTGTTCCAAATTCAAGTGTGAATATGGATATAGATCCCAGTCGGAGTTCTGCCCAAAATCTTGATGAATATATAAGATTTGTTTATCAAGAAGTAGAACCTTTAAGGTGATCGAAGAGGGGAAATATTCTGCGACACCGTCATTTAGTTGATAGCAAAGTTTTCTCGGTCATAGCTCAAATTGAAGACATTCCAACTAACATGAGAGAGATATTGGAATCTCCAGCAAAGGAAGAATGGATAAAAGCGATGGAAAGTGAGATGGAGTCAATGAGGATCAACAAAGTTTGGGAACTAGTTGATCTACCCAAAAGGCGTAAAGCCATTGGGAATAAATGGGTACATACTATTAAGCGATCAGCGGATGGGAAACCTATCCAAACTAAGAGTCGGCTGGTTACGAAGGGGTTTACACAACAGGAAGGAATTGACTATCAGGAGACTTTTTCACCTGTTGTCCGTTTCGCATCTATAAGAATAGTATTTGCTTTTGTAGCATGTATGGACCTTGAATTACATCAAATGGATGTAAAGACTGAATTCTTAAATGGTGAACTGAACGAAGAAATCTATATGGTTCAACCTGAAGGTTTCATTGTCCAGGGACAAGAACATAAGGTTTGTAAGTTGAAAAGATCAATTTATGGCCTTAAATAGTCTTCAAGACAATGGTATTTTTGGTTCCATGAAGTGATTATATCAATGCAATTTAAGGTGATTAATGCAGACCCGTGTGTCTACATTAAGCGTGAAAACGGAGGGAAGTTTGTCATTCTAAATGATATTTTGTTAGCAGGAAATGACACTTTCTTACTCAAGAAAGTAAAGACTTGGTTGTCTTCTAACTTTGAGATGAAGGATCGAGGAGAAGCTAATTACATCATTGGGGTTAAGATCTCAAGAGATCGATCTAAGAGATTATTGGCTCTTTCACAAGAGACGTATATCAATAAGATCTTAGAACGGTTTGGTATGGCTCATTGTGATCCCGATCCAATATGGAACTGAATGCAAGTATGTGTCCCACAACTTCAGAAGAGACTAAAAGGATGGAGAGAATTTCTGACCTGATATAGGTTTTGCGATGGGTCTCACTAGCCGTTATCAGGCTAATCTAGGTTTGAAGCATTGGGTAGCAGTGAAAAGGCTATTGAGATATTTGAAGGGGACTTCAAATTATTCCCTTTGTTACCAAGGAAAGGATCTGCAGTTAAAGGGATACACAGATGCTGATCGCAGAACTGATAAAGACGAGAGGAAGTCCACGTCTAGGTATATTTTCACTCTAGGAAATGGTGCAATTTCCTGGTGTAGCAAGAAACAAACTTGTGTGGTATTGTCGACTATGGAGTTGGAATATGTAGCTGCAGCAGCTACAGTACAAGAAGCTGTTGGATATGCCCTAGTCCCGAGGCATTGGACCTTGTATTTGCATTGTACATTTATTGGATTTATGTATTATACACATTTTGTGTCATTAATAAAGGCATTAATTCATTTATTATATATATCTTGTGCAATATCTTAAATGAAGTATCCAATGGACATATCCATATCCATGATGACAAGTGTCATGCACTTAGCAGTAAGACCATGGCTAGGGAAAACAATATGACCATAAAGAGATCTGTAGTCTGTTCCAGTCATGGGAATGAATGGAACTAGAGACTATCATTAACCTGGTCGTATGACGGTGTCTTACCGGTCATTGGACATGGGATGTCAACCAAGTTAATGGGTACATGCAAAAGGGTGCATGGTACTGGATAGATCCACTAAACGAGAAATCCATATGGTATAGTATCACAAGTGATTCTCGTGTAGTACTTGTATGGATCCTTTGACCTAACCATATGATGGTGTTGAATGTAAGGTCGCATACTTAGGGGTACGCCTAAAGGGCCTGTAATAGGGTGCCAAGTATGGGTACTTTCCGGTATGTCACTAAGCATGGCAATGCTATGGATATGCAGAAGGGATTTGTCACTCAGTAGTCCACTGAGAAGATATCACCGGCCTTTTGATGAATGTGACTGATAAGAGTGTGGCCACACCCAAACAAGTTGGAACTTGTTTGTGAGCATCAGTACATTCGGGATCAAGTAAATGTCCGGACATAAAAAAGGGTGATCAATCCATGCCTCTGTGTTGGACACCGATATCAATGACATGGGATATACAAGTTCAAACTACAGGGTTATGATTACAGTTGGACTGCCATCTCCATCTTAATTGGGGGCTGTAGTGGCTTGCTAGATCCCACCTGCAGTCTGTGGGCCATAGGCCCACTGCCAACATAAAGATGGGCCCACAGGATCGTACACATTGAGCGTCTGAACACGGACTTAAGGAATCACCGGTATACTTGGAGTATACACACTGGAGAGAGAGGATTATATTAATTATATTATAAAGATCAATTGGATTGATCATAATAATAAAATTAAAATTAGTATTGGCATTCTCATAATTAATTCAATGAATTAATTCAAGAGATTATTTCCTAGGTGGAAATATTTCACATTTATAGGTTTACATGTATCTTTGTCTTATAAATGTCAGAATTAATTCCATGGTATAATTAATTGATCAAATTGATTTTAATTTAATTGTATCAGACATATTATTTGGAATAATATGTTTAAGATACAAGTTAAATGAAATTGGGTTTGATAATTAATTGGACCTGGCAAATTAATATTGGACTGGGTTTTTAAAAGGAGAAAAAGCCCACATGAGACCAGGAAGGGAATCGGGCCGAAATCTCAAGGAGAATTTCAGCCCACCCTAGGTAAAAATACCTAGGGATTTCAGCCAAAAGGGGTATCACTCCTCCTAGCCAAAATTTCCAAGCCTTCCCCTCTCCATAGTTTCCGATTTCCAACGCTAGCACGGGTCGTGTTCTAAAGGCGTTCGTGTATGTGAACGAGGAGGGAATCTAAATTGATTTCTGTAGCCATCTCTAGAAGAGATACTCCTGGTAAGAGTTTAATCTCTTCTTGATGAAATTTTGTTTTTGCAATTTTCATCTCAATTGCTCCTCAGCACGGATTTGAGGAAATTGTCGCGATCTTCCGCATTTATTCAGATGATTTCCGGTGAAAATCTCAACATAAGCTGTTTGGTTAAAACGCTTCATAGATCTTTTGGGTCTATTGCCTAAAGGGATATGTACGACTATCTATTCTGACAGCACTGCATCGATAGCTTATTCCAAGAATCCTTGTTATCATGGAAAAAGCAAGCATATCGATATAAAATATCATTTTGTTAAAGACAAAGTAGCATAGGGAGAAATAAGTTTAGTGCATTTTCCAACTGGTGATATGATTGCAGATTCGTTAACAAAGCTAATAGCCCCAAATGTTTTTAGTAAACACATTTTGGAATTTGGTCTTCATAGGTTATATGAACATGTTGTTGTTGTTGAACTGTTGTAATAACTTTGGTAAGTTCTATTGGAATAGAATGTAAGTTATTTGTTGTGTTCAAATTCATTCACTATTTAAAGCGATACACATAGAGCTATTGAGTATAGTTCAGTATGTTGACGAAATACATCTACTCACATAGATGAATCTTTTACTATGAGCGGTGTGTTCAAAGGTAAAAGTATAGATGGAGATGTGAGAAACTCCATATGTGATATGTGAAATATCATTATTTCGTTGATACCGAAAGCTGTCCTGTGAAAGGCTTAAATGTGGACTAGAGGTAGTGATGCATGAGTTGCATTTAGAGACTGAATGCTTTCGCATAGTGTGTATAAAACATACGTCCTAAGTGGATTAACAATATGGCATATTTTAGTAATATGTGCAAAAACCGAGCAAGGGGTGGAAAGAAGAAAATTGATCTCAACTTTTCTAATGTGAGACCCAAACGAAACTATAAGTTTTTAATTCACCCTTATGGACTCTTGTAAATAACGAGAAGGGTATGTCTAATTGTTTATCTTGATTGGAACCCCAAACCAGGCTGCGTTAGCAATGAACGGGCATATAGGGACCTTTCAGACAAACAAGAAATATATGGTGGAAGGTTATTTATAGAGAGGAGGTACATTTTCAATAACATGTCACTTGATAATCATATAATACTCGAGCTCAATACTTTTTCGTGGAAAAGGTATGTACTGTATATGAATGTTTTCGTGAGATAAAAAATGAGTTGAAAACTAGTGATCATAGAAAATGGACTTGGGGGAAGTCGCGTTAAGCAAAGGTGGAACGATGAAGGAGAGCTTCAAAGGTTTAACCGTTACATTGACTGGTGGTGTGAATTCGCCGAAGAAGAATTGAAAGAAGTATGTGTGTTCAATCGCAATGAAAGTGTGTCTTGTCATGTGCGAGTGGGAGATGTTGGTTTTAGGTCCGCCCATGACATTTTGGAATGGCAAGAACTAAACTGTAATTATGTGTAAATTACAGGGACCAAATATGTAATTTGGTCTGACCCTATATATAGATGGAAGTTGGGATTTCCACTATAAATAGAGAAGAATTTTCTCTATTTCTGATAGATTTGAGAATCATAGAGATTCTTTCTTATTCTAGGGAAAACGTCCCTAGAGAGAAAACACGATGTACTTCTTCATTCATCGGAAGAATTCACGGAGATAGTTCGTACTCATTATATTCATACACTCGTAGGAAAGGCAACCAGAACGATCCAGTTTCCCGTGTAGATCAGATCCATTCCACAAACGTGTTTCTGCTGCATATAAACTGTAAGTCCGTTTATTTATTCTGTTTATCGTAATCTGTACATTTGTTGTATAATCATTATAGAATATTGACTTCATGAACTATGGACGAGATTTGCTTACCTTGGTGCTTTCAACACAAAAGGCACTAATAATTTCAAAACTACACAATTGGCATCTTAAAAAATAAATATTAAAAAGTGTCTTATGGTAAAATATTAATTACAATAATGGTTTTTCTTTCTTCCTTATCCCTACTTCTACTCTCTATCTTAAATAGGGTTGTCAAGGGGGACACGGGGGCCCCTCCGAACGGGGACGGGGATTCCCCATTTAGAATCTCCACGGGACAGGGACGGGGACAATTTTAATAAACGGGGACGGGGATGTGATTTACCTCCCCCACCCTGCGAACCCGTCCCCATCCCCGTTTAGTCGCCAGCAGAGATTTCTGTTAAATCCCTATTTATTTATTTAGTTTATTATTTATTTGTATATATACATAAATAATTAAATTTTATAATAATAAAACAAAAACTAGGGATTGCTTTACATCCCTATTTCACTTTCAAAGTTTCTAACAATCAATCATGTGTGCTTAATTGTTGCTTCTGATACTAAATATATGCAATTGTCTGCTTATTTGCAGAACTTCTGTCTAGGTGCAAAACTTAAAATTTAGCCTTTGCACTTGATAGAATTTATCAATTTAGAAACCTCTAATTTAATTTCTGTATATTGGACTCATGTACTCTATTTTGAAATAGTAATATTAGTAGTTGTAATATTTTAATTAAATATCACTTTCTTATAAGAAAAATTAAGTGATTTATTTAATGGTCTCTAAACTATAATATGCTTTTTAACTTATTTTTGTACCAAATTGAATTTTATTTAAAATTTCAAAAAAAAAAAAATCTTAACGGGGACGGGGATCCTCGCAGGGAACCCATTCCCCGACGAGGCCGGGGATGGGGATGAAGATCGTCTCCATTTACTAAAAGGGGACGGGGATCCCCGCCTAGCCGGGGAACCAGGATGGGATTGCCAATCCCCGCCCCGCCCCGTTTACATCCCTAATCTTAAATCTACTTTTCTCTCTCCTTTATCCATTATTTTTCTCTCTCATAATCTATAATTAAAAACTAATTTATTCATTTATCTCTATATCTGTTCATTTTTTCATTATTCCATTTTAGAAAAAAAAATTCACTTTGAAATGAGATCCGTTTCCTTTTTTTTTTTTTCGTTTTTGGTATTAATATTACACACATTTTATAAATACTGATTGTATGTTGCATGTATATTATAGTTATACTAATATTGTATTTTGCAACTTATACAAAGATTATGTTAGTTTTATACTACAATATACTATGATAATACTGCTTTTATACTGCTAATACTATGATTATATGTTTTTTGTACTGCATTCATACTGCGATTATAATATTTTTATACTGTGTGCATTATTAGGCAAAAAACGAAGAAAAAAAATTATGAATATGCATCTCATTTTGAAGAGAAAAAAAGAAAATGAAAAAAACTTTCTAAAACCAAATGATGAAAAAATGAACGGATAAAAAAATAAATGAAAAATTAGTTTTTAATTGTAAAAGAATAGAGAGAAAAGTAACGGATAAGAGAGAGAAATTTGTTGGAGAGTGGAATTAGAATGCGTATAAGAGATAAAATAACTCATTTTTACATTTTTAAGGTATTTTATTGGTAATTGTATTGGTTGTTATTTGAAAAATAGTAAAATTGAGTTAAATTATTTTCTTTAAGTATATCTAATTACTTGGTTCGATATTGATCAAACATTTTTCAATTAAATTTTTTTCGCATATACTTAGGAGTGAGCATAGACCGGTTCGGTTCAAAACTCGAACTGAATCAAAAAACCCAAATCAAAATATAGTGTATTTTATAAACCAACACCACATTTGTGTTGGTTGCAGATAATAAAGCCATCCAGAAATTACTATAAACTGTCTTCATGTATATCAAGGTAAAATAATGAGTTGAAATTTACATTTATTAGAACTGCTTACAAATGATGATGTCCTGCTTTAAACTATTGGTACTTCACTTCAATTTGTTTTGGTAGGGGTCTGATGCCCACTCTAGAAGTTTACAGAGCCAGATATTTTTTATATGGGGTTCGTTCTTGAAATAGAGGTTTTTGGGCTGGATGGAACTTTTTTTTTTTTTTTTGAAGAACTTGTGTGGTTTGATTAGTTGTTCTACTTTGTTCAATGGCTTGAATTAGTGTTGTCTTATTTGCACGGGCAGCAGCTTACTAAGCAATCGATTCTGTAAAATTGAGATGTTAGAATAGAAACTGAGATTAGAACATTAAATCGAAGCAGCTGTCAATTGCTCAAAATTTTTATTTCATTTGCATGATGTTTGAACATCTAGTGTTATTTTTAAGCTACGAAATCAGTATATGATACATATTTCCTATGCATATCATTACATGATTTTCGAATTAGTGTTTGGCTTCATGTCTAAGTATGATCCAATCTCTGTGAGGATGCTACTAGAAACACAGTTGGCTTGGCATAGTATCACCATTGTTTCCGTTGAAACTGGTGAATGTCAAGTTCATTGCAGGGCCTGAAAGTCTGAGATGGAAGCTTTTTCAAAATCTTCAATAGATTAATCTACTATCTTATTTTTGAATTGAGTATTTATAAAGATGATGCATGATCCTTTTACATTTGGGTTATTGTGATGCAAAAATTATTCTGTTTGAATCTGAAGTTTGCTACCTACAATAAGCTCAAATAATAATATTAGTAAATAGTGATTATCAGTCTATAAATAGTTATTATCTGAATTTGCTTTTCAAAGGTTTTTGTCGCACTACTTTGTCTTCAATTGAATGTTATATATTGCATAATTTGAGGCATGTGCTAGGTGTTGGCATATTTCTAGTACCAATCAATCTGGTAAATGATTCTGACAGTTTCAACTCCAATTTCATAACAGGCAGCTTGGTAGAGGTATTTAGGGGTGTGGCGCATCCCCGGCTACCGGAATCCTCCCATACCAGAAGCCTTTCGCCTTCCCTTTTCTGTTAACTTCTATACTGTAAATGTAATTTTATTTGTTTCTGTTAAGCCAGTTAAGAAAAATTGGGAAATTTTGTCTACAACTTCATTAGTCAATGTCTAAAGGCAAAGGTTACAAATACAATATGGCTTATTAAAGTTATTTTTATAAGTACATGAGTTAAAAATTGTCTTTTATCCGTTTATTAAAAGCAAATAAATAAATAGCATAATCGAAGATAAAATAAAAGATATTTCTAAAAAATAATTTGAAAATAGAGTAATTATATGCCATCTCAATAATTTAAAGTATGAAAATAATGATAGTCTTAATTGTGATTAAATCTTGGAAAGATAGAATTATCTGAAGATACTTGTTGCCCTTAGATTATGCACTAGCAAGTATACTAGGTCAGTTGTAGTACTAGGCAAGACAAGTGTCGTATCCACAGGGAGTACGGGAAATTTCAAAAATTCCTAATAAATCACTAGATCTAAAGATATTCCAGTTAAATTAGTGCAAAGAAATCATATAAATTGAAAACAGAAAACATGTAAGGCAATGAATGTAGGATTGCGTAGAAATGAATAATATAAAACAATAATGATAAAAAAAAGGCTTTCACCAGCCAAACAGGCAATCTTAGAATATCTTCTTCTGAAATTTACTATGAATATGTTACGGAACGTAGATCTAAGGTTTTTTGCTCTCTATTCACCAAGCTTATTTCTCGACCTCATTTGGATCTATGACCCACAACGAAGCTTATCTCTCGACCTCACTTAGCATAAGAAATCATGCATTAAGACAAGCAAGCATTCCACATCAAGTAGAAGCCCTTAGCACACTCCCAATCTCCTCTCGGTCTCATGGTAAGTGTGTGTGTGTGTGTGATGTTCCATATTCCTAAGTCTCCTCTCGGTCTCATCAGGAATACTAGAAGCATGAGAGGGCCCTTTCCCATATTAATTAAGCACTTCACCACATAATCATTTCAACATGATATTCATAATAAAAACAGAAAAAGACTTCCAAAGACCACCAGCTTAAGCTGGTTTCAGCCTGTTAGGAAACCTACTCACGGCACATAATAGCAATAAAAACGAGATTTCCCAGACAGAAAACTTGCAAAGAAACAATACAATTGTAAACTAAATTGATTCAAAATTAACAAGTAGTTGAGAGCATTCAATGCTTCCCCCCATCCCCCAAATAGTAGATTATTTATAGTCCTAAAAAGTAAGATCTAGAGGTCATGCGGTTTCAATAATCTATGGAGCAAGTACCAATAAACTATTGTTAAAAATTTACAACCACATAATCCATTAGCTTCTATGAGAAGCTAAGGGCAACAAAGGAATTTCCTAGAGCAAAATATCTCCTCCTCTTGGGCCGCGCCTTTCTCTTCCAAATCCGGCTCATTCATGCTGCTGCCTTCAACATTTCTCTTCTCTTCTTCTTCTTCTTTTTGAGACTTCCCAAATCAAGTGACCTTGCTGACTGAAGTATAAGACCTGGAAAAACTCATAATTAGCCATGTTTTCTCTATTCTCAATAGAATTTTAATCAATTAACTGCTGAATTCTTACAAAATTACTTTGTATAATTTTCACTCATCAATACTTGTGGATTATAAAAAAAATAAAAAATCCAAACTAAAAGATTGATTGTTTGATTTGCGCTTTTAGTATATTTTTTTGTTTTTCTCTTGAAGGTGGAGCACCACAAAGTTAAAAGAGTTATAATTTTGGCGTCACCACTGAACCAATCAATTTGATGTAATTTTTATGTATTGGTCGTACGATACAGTTTTAAAGTTCAGATTGGAATATGTTAATTGAGTCATGTCTATTGTCAATGTATGAACATTTTGCTAATGTTAGAATACAATTATATATATATATATATATATATATATAAAATCACGTGCACAACCCTTTATTAGTTGAGACGTGCGGCACTAGCGAGTAAAACGTCCAAGTGCTATGCTAGTCAGCCTTCCCACAAATGCTAAGCAAGGATGCTTAAGTAAGCTAAATGGCAAAGTGAACAAAAAGCAAAGCTTACAAACTTAAAGAGAGCTTTTTATTGCTTGAAGAATGCTTTACAACTTCTTGGATGATTTACAAATGAGGGGTAGAGGCCTATTTATAGCCATTCCACCTCCTTAACATGTGGTTGACATTCATTTCAAATATTCCTAGAATATTCTACTCAATTATGTACAAAATATCTCCTAAGGTTGGTTAGAAGCTTCTAGAGACACTTAAGTCGGTTTCCTACGGATCTGGAACGGATTGGTCGTTTCTGAAAGCTTCTGGAACCGAAAACAGCTACTGATTTTCTGTTGCTAAAGCGCTGCGCGCTGGCTGGGCTATCTGCATGCGCACTAGGCCTGTCCTCCGCCCAACCGCCTTCTTTTGCAGCATAACCTCCCTTTCTTTGGCATGTTTTGAGGCGGCCCATGACATTCTCCCCTACTCAATCAGGCAACGTCCTCATTGCCCCTTAGTGGTACGCCTCAATCTTGTCCCGAGAGTTCCATAGTGAGAGCTCATGCTCCCAACTTGCCTCACTATCCGGTAGTCCCTTCCATTTGACAAAGTATTCTATATAACTTGGATGTGAGCCCCTCGCCTTAATCCTTCGGTGGGACAATATTTCTTCTACCTCGTGCTCATGTTGGGTGGTCACGGTAGTCGGTTGTCTCTTTGATTCGCCTCGGCTCGGATCGTCCTTATCCTCGTGATAAGGTTTTAAGAAGCTCACATGGAATACCGGATGCATCTCCAAGTGTGTTGGTAATTTGACTTGATAAGCCATCTTACCAACTCTTTTCTCGATTGGGAATGGGCCCTCGTAGCACCTTGCTAAGCCTTTATGTAGCTTGGCAAACCTTATGGTTTGATGGGGAAGGAGCTTTACCATCACCAAATCTCCTTCTTCAAACTCTAAGTGGCGCCTCTTTCTATCAGCCCACTTCTTCATCTTTTTGGCGGCTTTGGCTAAGGAGGAGCGTGCTATCTCTTTCTTTTCTTGCCAAGCCTTAGCAAACTTGAATGCGGCGGGGCTTTGGCCTTTGTAGCCACTAGCAAAATCTTGGGGCATTGTAGGCTATTGCCCTATGGCAATCTCGAATGGACTAGCCCCCAATGATTTGCTCTTCTGTAGGTTGTACGAGAATTGGGCGATGTCTAGCAACTTCGTCCAATCCTTTTGGTTAGCACCCACATAGTGCCTTAAGAACAACTCCAACAAGGCATTCACCCTTTCTGTTTATCCGTCTGTTTGGGGTTGAAAGCTGGTGGAGAAGTTGAGCTTGGACCCCAATAGCTTGAATAATTCTGTCCAAAAGCGGCCGGTGAAGCGAGTGTCTCGGTTGCTCACAATGGACTTTGGTATGCCCCAATACTTTACCACATGTTTGAAGAATAGCCTAGCAGCATCTTCACCATTGAACTTAGTAGGCACAGGAATGAAAATTCCGTACTTACTAAATCGATCTACTACGACCATAATGTTGCTACATCCCTCGGACTTGGGTAGACCAATGATAAAAATCCATTGAAATGCTTTCCCAAGGTCTTTCAGGAATTGGTAGGGGCTGAAGTAGACCAGCAGGTTTGTCTTGTTCTACCTTGTCTTTTTGGCACACAAGACAAGTCTTCACATACATCTCCACATCATCTCGCATTTAGGGCCAATAATATGTTTGCTCTATGAGTGCTAACGTGCCGTGTACGCCCGGATGTCCATCCCACTTAGAGTCATGGCATTCCTTAATGATTGTACTCCTCAAGCCTCGCCATTTTGGCACATACAAGCAGTTGCCTTTAGTAAGCAATAACCCATCCTTAAGCCAGAAGCGACGAGTCTTTCGGCTCTTCGCCAATTCTACCAAATTCTTTGCTTGCGGGTCGTGCTCCGTTCCTTCCCTTATGCTAGATGCTAAAGGGAAGTTAGGTTGGGTGATAGCGTCTAATTCACCCTTCGTACTTAAGGCATCCACTACTAGATTATTCTTGCCCGGTTTGTGTTCTATGGTAAAGCGAACTCCGCCAAGAATGCCTGCCACCTCATTTGCTTTGGCGTGAGCTTTTTCTGATTTAAGAAGTAGCTAATGGCTACGTTGTCCGTCTTTACCACAAACTTGGACCCCAATAAGTAATGCCTCCATAGGCGTAAGCAATGAACGACGGCAGTCATCTCCTTCTCCTGGACCGTTTAAGGTTTAGGGTTTAGGGTTTAGGTTTTGTCAAGACTGGGCTGAAGTACGTTTTTCCAATTTTAGTCTTGCCCAAGGCTAAATCTCTTCCGTTAGGGGCTGTTCAGGAATTTTCCTAATTACGGGCCAGCAAGAATTGAAGCGGATTAAGGCCCTAAATTAGAGAGCTTGGACGTGGATTAGAGGCTATTTTGGGAAACCTTTGATTTTTATGGTCCTTAGGGTTATATAAATAAGGAAGAGATGTTAGTTTTGAGGAGATAGAAAAAAAAATCAGATTACACTTTTCTTTTTTTTTTTCTTAAGTTTTTATCAATATGAGCAGCTAACTTTCTTCTTCATCTAGGTGATTCAAGGGTTGGATGTAAATGATTGTGAGATTGTTCTAACTTTAATTTCCAATTTTAATTCTCCATATTCTTATTCTTGTTTCTTGAGGGATTTCTCTCTTTTATTAATTTGTGATTTAAATATCTTGGCCAGTATTTGGATTGCATTTTAATATTCTGTTGTCAGTGGATTAGATCTGTAATCATCTGATTCATTGTGTTAGAACAATAAAAGGAATAGAGATTTAAACTTAAATCAATATCTTTAAGAATTGATTGGTTTAGATTAGGGTTTTCTAGAACTTAATGCTTTCGGAAAATTAAATCCTAGCCACTAAGGACGGATTATTTGACGAACAAGGAAATGTTGAGCCGTGCAAAACAGATTCCACATTAGAAAGTTGATCCGGATGCGCTAAGTTGTGGATTATAACTAATATGGGGTTATTAAATTACTTTTATCAATCAATGATCAATCCCTTTAAATCCAAGCCAAGGAATTACCCTAGATGATGTTTTCATTAATTCTACTCTGTTTTTATTTTAAATTCAGTTTTTAATTTTGTTTTCAAGCAAATTGACATCTCTTTAGATTTTATTTCGGCTTTAATTCAATCAACTTCAAAACCCTCCTTTTTATTTTTATTAATTGTTTGTGGTATTTTTTTTAACTCCCTTGAGTTCGACCTTAACTTATCATCTACAAATTTTTTTATTTAAGATTTAAGTGAGATTTATAAATTTATTTTTGACGGATTCGACAACCAGCAGTTAGCCTTAACAAGACTTGAATTTTAGACCTCTCGTTCAGAAAGATCTGCGATTATCATTTAAAATTCACGGATAGAAATTAATTATTTATTTATAAAAGAAGTCATTTAACTAATGGCATTTGTCTATGCTATGCTATTACTAGGTGAGTTGACGAATAGCCACCAGAAATCAATAATGTTAGGCTCCTTAGCTTAATGACAATTGGTGCTGAAGTCCAGTTATCTAGGCATGAGAAAGTTGACTAATTTGAAAATTGATAAATTAAAAAAAAAAAATCCAAAAACTTGTGGACATCAGTTGCTCATTCGTCCTTTGGGTCAATGAAAGCAGTTAATCATAGCTTTTCAAATCAAAATAAGAGGTGAAAAATAAGTCACCATAGTGGAGATTTTTAAAATAATAATAATAATAATAATAATAAGAAGAAGAAGAAGCATTTAAAAAAAAAAAGACTAATGGGAAACAGTATTTATTTTTTTAATACTTATAAGCGTTTATTTCCAAATCTTATCATATACCCTTGTATCTCTTGTTTGCTCTAAAATACTGATCAACAATAATATACATACAACTATTGTTTCCATTTTTTTTATTATATATCATTTGAAGTTGTTTACTAAAACCAACAAGATATTAATTAAATAATTTACATTTGATATCTCTTTTTTAAAATCCTACTTTTCAGGAAATTTTCCTTTTTTCTTAATTATCAAGACTTAATATAAGATTATTGGTGTTTAATATTAAATATTTCTTGATAAAAAATATTGAATATATCTTTTACTTTAAATAAAAGTAAATATGAAAAAATATTCTTAAGAGTGCATTGGTAATATAAAATGTTATACACAAAAAGAATAAAGTGAATGTTATAGAAAGTCATAAAAAGTTATAATATGAAATTCGTTTTTTTTTCTTATCTCATAAAAGGATATGTATCAACTATTTTTACTAATATATTTTAAAAAAGGATCGTGTATTCTAGAATTTTTCATAAAGTGTGAAAGTTGGAGACAGTAATTTTTAAATCTTAATTAACTTTTAACCATTTAATAGCCCTCTAAGCGAACAGAGTTGTTGCCGACATCTGTTCCATTATTAACCTCACGAAACCTTTCAACCAAAAACATAGTACAGACCCCCAACCAAATATTGAAACAGACAGAAACAAATGTCAGTGTCCGAATGAATAGCTTCTGATGCCCACTGTTTCTCTCTCATTTTCCCTTGTTATAAATCAAAGTATCCAACTTTGCCTGCTCTCCCTAAATTTTCTCTTCCTCTTTCTCTCCTGCAGCCATGTTTACTGCTTCTTCCTTCTTCGCTTCTCCCATTTCAGGTTCTCTCTCTACTTAATTGGTTTTCAATTTTGAGTATTTTTAATTTTCATATCTTTCTTCTTAAAATGCCTTAATTTGTCGAAAAAATATGTACTGTCGGTATAATTGCTGTGTAAAAGAAATGTGCAGTTTTTAATTTTTTAGATATTTTCTTTTCGGCTTCTATTAATCTTTTATTAAAATTATTGCCAAAACGAATCCTCAGTCCTTGAACTTCTATGAATTTTGTAAGGCCTTTGATAAATTTTTTAAACACATTGACTATACGATCTTCTCTGTTTTTATAGTATTAGCCCAAAGTTTGATTTTTTTTTTTTCTTGCATGGGCTGTGGTATCCGTTAACATGCGCGTCGTTAAAAGGTGTGTCACACAATTTCTGAGGATAGTTAAACTAAATCGGAGTTATGTTACACATATGTATGGATACTACAACCAATGTTAGAAAAAAAGTCTCGTGTACTAGGCTAATATTATCAAAATAGAAAGATTATATATTCAATATATTGAAAAAATTGATCAGGACCAATTACAAAATCTATAAAATTTCAGGGGCTCCACATGTGTTTTGCCAAAATTATTTGATTCCCACATGTTAAATGAAAGTAGGAAAACGACACAGTATATGAATTTGAAATTGGTCAAATGGCCCAATTAATTTTAGCTTTTCAATCAGAAAAGACGTGAAAAAGAAGTCACGATCATGGTTTTCGGACCCGGACCGGTCATCGAACCGGTGAAGGGATGGATTCATGGATTTTGGATTAAACCGGAATAAACCGGAATCGAACCGGATTTAATAAATATATTAAAATATTAAAATATTTTTATTTTTATATTTATAATTTATGAAAATTTGAACATTTTTATTATAATTCTTTAAGTTTAAGCATTTCAAACATAATATAATAATTAAAAAAACTCAATTTATGAAATATAGTTTTTATAGTTATAATTAAATGTCAATTTAATTTAAAATAATTTAAAAATACAAACTATATTTTATTTTAATTAAAAACACCTCAAAATAATAACTTAAATTTTATATTCAAATAATATTTTTTTAAAAAAAAGTCTGGTCAAACCGGAAAACCGGTCTGGTTCACGGTTTTTCGGTAAAAATAGAAATATACTCATTTGATATTTTGAAGTGATATGAAAAAAATTATTTAATTTTAAAATAGTTGTTAATTATCTTAAGAAATCGAAACAACATTTAATACAGTTTTTCAAATATACCCCCATATAATTGTGGAGATATTTAGTAAAATAACATTATAATTAAGACATTTTATGATTTTCATATTGGTGTACCAATTTATTAGATAATATCCTTCTTTTTAATCAATTACACAATATCTTTAAAAAACCAACGGAATATCTATTTTTTACTTGGAAAAAAAATTGATAGTATTAATATATGCTTAACGATATACCAATTCTTAAATAAAAATTAGTAACAAGACACAAATAAAATGAGCAATACTCTTTTATTTTGAATTTGGTGTTCATCCTAACCAATTCAATATACAAGGACTAGGCCCGACTGGTTATTCTATTTTTGTATGTTATTTACTGTTTGATAACTAGTGTTTAGTAAAAATATGATGAAATTCTGTTAATATTATATAAAATGATTAACATAGACATGTTTTAAATCAAAAAATAAATCAATTATAAAATAAAAATATATCACAATAATTAATAAAAATAAGGATAAAATCTAATATAAAAAAAATCATGTGGTTTAAAACTTTAAAAATAAGTATTTATGATTTGTAACATTAGATAAATACAAATTTTCCTCTAATAAATTATCATAAAAGAATAAGATGTACTTGGTTTTTGAGCTAAATGTTTGTACGCCGACCGATAATCATTTTGGGCCTTCAGGTTGGATTTTTGGACTTTTAGATTTTTCACATTACTAAATTTTGACCCGAATCGCGGTAAACAAAAGTCCGTTGACAATTCCTAGAGAAAATGGAGAGTTTGGATGAATTAGTTGACATACTAATTAGTATGTATAGTATAACATGTATATGATTCACTTAATTTCAGTGTTATCAAAACCGGATATTACTGGACAATTCGACCCGGTTGAACTGCAAACTAGACATGGTTTCTATCGATTTAATAAAAAAATTTCGGTGTTTAGGAAAATCGACAAAAAGGTTCGATTGGTTGCTGCATCGCTGAATCAATAAAAAATAAACATTCGATTGAACTCCTTGTTGAACCGTTCAAACTGATCGAACCACGAATCAGTAGTCTTATCGGTTCACTTTCCATTCCAATTTTAATAACATTGCTTAATTTAATAGCAGTTGCCAATATCTCTCTTTCTTTTCTTTTTCTTGATTTTTTTTCTTTCTTTTTTTTCGTAATGGTTGTTAGGGTTTGCTTTATTTATTTTTTTAATACTTCTTTTATACTTATTTTTCACAACGTTTATATCCAAATCTTACCATATACCCTTGTATCTCTTGTTTGCATTAAAATACTAATCAACAATAATATGCGTACAACTATTGATGCAGCGGATAAACAATCGAATTCCGTTGATCGCGCACGATACCGGAAACGATTATTCTAGCCCTAGAATTTACGAAAATTCAAAGAGATAGGAAAATAACTCAAAATTTCGAATTCAACAAAACTGTCTTATTCTTGTCTTACACGCCTTTAAATAGTGACTAGGACCTAGGGTTAAAATTTCGGAAATAACAGAATAAACGAAAAACTTTTACAATTTTGCAATTAGGTCCCTAAAAATATAAAAACGCAAAATTGAAGGACTAAACAGCATTATTTCACCAAAATACGATGGGGCCCACCACATAGTGGTGGGTTCTGTTCACCAGCCCGATTCCCTAGAAAATCCACTAATTTTGGGCCCAAATCAGATACTTTCAAAATTTCACCGCTTTGTTGATTTTTTTCCGTTTTCGACTTTCTCCAAATAGGTCAGCGCCAATTCCTCTACGCCATCAACTATTCTTTCCCTTTTTTTATTATATGTCATTTGAAGTTGTTCACTAAGACCTGTAAGGTATTAATTAAATAATTTGCGTTTAATATCTCTCTGTTATAGTCTTACTTTTCAGAAAATTTTCATTTTTTTCTTAATTATCAAGACTTAGTATAAGATTGTTGGCGTTTAATATTAAATATCTCTTGACCAAAAATATTGAATATATCTTTTACTTTAAATAAAGGTAAATATGAAAAAATATTCTCAATAGTGCGTTGGTAATATATAATGTCATACAAAAAGAGAACAAAGTGAATATTATAGAAAGTCATAAGAAATTTTACAATACTCCAGAACTTTAGTTGTAATATGAAATTCGTATATTTTTGTTATACCCAAAAAGGACATGCACTAACTCTTTTTGCTAATATATCTCAAAGAAGTATCATATTTCAGGTGTATTCTAAAATTGTTCAGAAAGTCACATAGTAAAAAACAGAGAAAGTAATTGATTGAAAATTTGATATGTTAATAAAAAGAAAAATTAAAAGCCCATCAAACGAAAATATAAAAGATGATAAATTTCGATTTTTCTTTGTTTCGATGTTCAGCTGGGGTTAGGGGTGAGCAAACCAAACCATAACCTTAAAATCGAACCAAACCGAGCCAAAAAACGAATCGAACCGAACCAAAATTAGTTTGGTTTGGTTTTGGTTTTAAAATGTGATAGTTTGGTTTTGGTTTTTATTGAAAAAACCGAACAAAAATCGAACCGAACTAATTATAAACATTTAAAAATTATTTATATATATGTATAAAATACATATTATTTGATTTAATATATGTTTATATTATTATATCATTTATATTTATGAGATTTTAATAATATATATATGTAACATAGATCATTTTGTGACAATAATCTATATATAATTAATAATAATTTAATGATAATAATTATGATAATCTATTTAAATTTGAAAATTTGGAAATTTTGGTTTTGAACCGAACCGAACCAGAACCAAATTGAACTGATTCGGTTTGGTTCAATCCAAACCGAATGTATATTGGTTTGATTTTAGTTTTCACAAATTTTCTTATTTGGTTTTTGGTTCGATTTGGTTCGGTTCGGTTATCGAACCGTATTTTGCTCACCCCTAGTTGGGGTGAAGAAAAAGTTGTTAAAGGAAGTGGATTTGTAGATTTGTATATATGTTTGAGAAACTGACCTTGTGTAAAATAATGGAGGGAAATTTGGAAGTGGATTTATATTAAATCTTTGAATGATTTGAGGATGAAGATGAATTTTTTATCATGATTTTGTATTTGGCTACTAAGTGGAGACTTGTAGCCTAATTACTGCATAAACTGGAAAAACAAATGGTCAGCTCAGTCCTTAACGTCACTATTTATCGTCTGTTTTGTCCATTTTTGCAATGGAAGTGATGCTGTATTTTCACTTCAAGGGCTAAATTGGGTCCATGTTTTGACTTTCAAGGGAAATTGGTGTTTAATTTGTTATATTTGTATACACATGGTTGAAATTGGACATTGATCAATGAGTGTAGCTGAACTGAGTTTTTCAAGACTTGAAAATTTCACTCCCCTTTGATGGCCGATTTGGTATTCATAAAGAAAAAAGTAACAAACTGCGGAGAAAGTAGCTTTGTTTGTTCGAGCTAAACTCATCAAAAGAGTGGTGTTTTAGTTTTCATATATTTTATTGACTGTCTTCATTCTGTGCCTTATTCTCTCCCAAAGCAAAATTAGGACATCCTAAGTCACAATCAGGAGCAGAAAGCAATGCAGCAATTCAGGTGTCTGACTCGAATCCTCCGATATTTTGTTGTTATTCCTTTTTATGTTCTTGCACTATGGAAAAAAAAAGCTAATATTGCATTAAATGGTTCTTGTTTCTGTGTCAAATTCATCAGCTTGATGGAACTAAAGATAAGATTAAGAAGATGTTTGATAAGATTGAACTTTCGGTTTCTCCGTAAGATACTGCTTGGGTAGCAATGGTCCCCTCTCCAAATTCACTAGAAGTTCCTTGTTTTCCTGAATGCTCAAAATGGATAGTTGATAATCAACTCAAAGACGGGTCTTGGGGTCTTCATCATCGCCATCCATTGTTAGTTAAGGATTCTCTATCATCTACATTAGCGTGTGTTCTTGCATTGAAGCGATGGGGTATTGGCGAAAGACAAGTAAACAAAGGTATTTTGATCTTATTTTGGCTAACAATATTGCCACAAACTGAGTGTAGAGATATATGCTTTCGTTTTGTTGCAGGTCTCCAGTTCATCGAGCTGAATTCAGCTTCATTGAATGATCAGAAGCAGAAGACACCTGTTGGATTTGATATAATATTTCCGGGTATGCTTGAGCATGCTAAAGAGTTGGGTTTGAACCTTCCTTTGGCACCAAAGTACGTCGATGCAATGCTTCTTAGGAGAGATTTGGATCTTAAAAGGTGTGCATCTTCTAATGTTTATGCATCATGTGTGAATTCTTATACCGTATGTTCATAATGTTTCTCTCTATAATATTGTACTTTGAATTTTAGTATCTTACCGTTTATGTATGAGGTTATACTAGCTCATCCAACCTTTCTTAGATTTAGATGGCTAATCCTTTCTCTAGTTTTATTAGTCATTATTGCTAGATACATCTTAACAACATAAGATATTGCTATTAATTAGTGAATCTTCTGTACTTTCTGTGATTGATTTCTGATTTTGTGGTATGGATGTTCATACTTCACTCATATTAGTGACATTTCAAGTGCAGTCGTGGTTTTGTGTTCAACCGATAATTCTTTTAGGTCTTAATAGTCTTTATGTATTTTATGTTCAATTAATTCATCTTTAAGAATTGATTTGAATCATTATTCACCTAAGATGGGCAGAAAATAACTTCTATGAAAATGTAATGTGCACTTATTTTCTATAACACTATCCGCAACTGAAACGGGTTTTTTTTTTTTTCCTGCGGTATCTGTGTAGTGGCTGTGGCAGGAACACGGAGGGAAGGAATGCTTACTTAGCATATATTTCTGAAGGAATTGGAAATCTGCAGGACTGGAATATGGTCATGAAATATCAGAGTAGGAATGGTTCGCTTTTCAATTCACCATCCGCAACTGCAACTGCTTTTAGTCATCTTCATGATGCTAATTGTCTTCGTTACCTGCGGTGTGCTTTGAAAAAGTTTGGAAATGCAGGTTCATCCCCGACTCTGTATACTCTTTTGTCTCTCTAATATTTTGTAGTAATGAATTTTTGCTGATCTTTCCAGTTCCTACTGTTTATCCCTCTGACATATATGTTCGACTAAGTATGGTTGACACCGTTGAAAGTTTGGGAATCGGACGGCTTTTCCAGGAAGAGATAAATTCAGTTCTGGATGAAATATACAGGTAATGTTCCATATTCATGCTCTGTGCAAATACCATTATATTTTGCATTCCGCCTTGTAGATGCTTGAAATTAGCTTTACCACATTTTTTTGCTGAATATATTCGGTAGTCTGCGACTCTTTTGTTGACAAAACCACGAAATTAGCAAAAAAACAGATGCTGGTTGCAGGGAAATGAAGAGATATTTCTAGATTGTACAACCTGTGCAATGGCATTTCGAATATTACGTTCCAACGGATATGATGTCTCTTCAGGTATCCCCATAATAGTAAAGTAGGATTTTTGGGTTTACAAAATTATCAACAATCAACAATAGAGCTCTAATCAGATCAACATTTGGTGCAGACAAATTGAATGAATTCACTGAGGATCACTTCATTAATTCACTTGGAGGATATTTACAGGACATAAGGCCTGCTTTAGAGTTGTATAAAGCTTCACAAGTAATATATCCGGACGAATTATTTCTGGAAAAACAAATTTCATGGACAAGCCAGTTCTTGAAGAAGAAATTATCTTCCGATTTACGACAGACTGATGGAATTGATGAACATATTGCCGAAGAGGTACTCTTCTCTTGTTGGAAATTCAGCGAGCTATGGCAATTCTTTAAGTGGCCCTTTTCAGTCAGTTTGGAATTTATAACTTAGCCACCTTTTGTCTTTTCAGGGGCATGATGTTCTCAATTTTGCTTCATATGCGGATTTGGAACGGTTAACTCAATGGAGGAGAATTGCACGTTACCAAGTAGATGAAACAAAGATGTTAAAAACATCATACTGGTAGACTGAACAAATTCTTTTTCCATTTAACTAGAGAATATCCGTATCACTCATTTCGTTTACATTTTCTTTCTTGATACTAGTTGCTCAAACGTTGCAAATGAACATTTCCTAAAACTGGCTGTAGAAGATTTCAACATCTGCCAATCGGTGCACCGGGAAGAACTTAAACATCTCGGGAGGTACTGTTGAAGGAAGAGGGATAAAAAATTTAAATTCAATAAAACTCACAAATATTTAATTCATCATGATACAACACAATTAGAAATACACACTCTTTATGTCAGAGATAATAATAAAAACTATAATTGGGCCTTACCCATCAGCTTAAGCTTTTGGGTCAAATGGTTCCATGACATGGTATCAGAGCCGCTTAGACCTAGAGGTCGAGGGTTCGAATCCTGACAGCTCCATTTGTTGATTAAAATTCAACACATGGCAGGGTGGGCCTGTGTTGTACACGCTTCAAGCCCAAGGGGCATTTGCGTGCGAAGGAGTGTCAGAGATAATAATAAAAACTATAATTGGGCCTTACCTATCAGCTTAACCTTTTAGGTCAACTGGTTCCATGACACTTTATACTTTCACAAACTCACTCACTCACTCACTCACTCACTCACTCACTCACAGAAATAAACTCAGCTCTTTATATAGAGCTTATGACAGACACATTACAAATGGGAGAGCCACACTTTTACCTATCTCAATTTCATCCACAAATTATAAATCTAATTCTATGCCACATATATCACTGCAAATCTGCCAACCCATTATACCCCATAATTTTATGTTTCAATGAGATGGCCCAAATAAATCCGTAGAATTTCTTTGTTGCTATCTGATCACATGGCTTTGTCCTCTTCTTTTTATTTCTTTATTCTATTAAATTATTTTTAATAAATTAAGTTTAATTAATTTTTAACACTCTCCCTTGAACTTAATTGTCGGTTACTCCCAATAATGCTTGCAATTGACTGAACACATCGTATTTGAGCGGCTTTGTGAAAATGTCTGCAACTTGATCAAAAGTTTTCACGTATTTCAACGTGACTTCTTTCTGCTCAATGCATTCTCTGATAAAATGATATCTCGTGTCGATGTGCTTACTTCGATCATGGAAGACTGGATTTTTCGCCAACGCCAATGCCGATTTATTATCGACAAAAAGATTCGTTGGATCATGTTGTGTCATTTGAAGTTCATTCAACAATCTTCGTAGCCATATTGCATGACACACACCTGATGTTGCTGCAACATATTCTGCTTCACAGGTTGACAGCGTCACAATCGGCTGCTTCTTTGAACTCCAAGTGAAAGCCGTGTCACCAAGAAAAAATACAAATCCGCTAGTGCTTTTTCGATCATCTTTATCACCGGCCCAGTCACTGTCGTTGTATCCAACTAATTTGAATTCGTTAGATTTTGAATAATGTAATCCAAAATTAGTTGTACCTTTCACATAACGAAGTATCCTTTTTGCTGCATTCCAATGTGACACTTTGGGTGCTTCCATGTATCTGCTCACTAGCCCAACTGCATACAAAATATCTGGCCTCGTGCACGTCAAGTATCTGAGACTCCCGATCAAGCTTCGAAATAGTGTCGATTCACTCTTTCTCCATCTCCATCCTTGGTCAATTTTAAGTTGTATTCAACAGGTGTACTGACAGGATTGCAATTTTCCATCTTGAATTTCTTCAGAATCTCCTTTGTAAAGCCATTTTGAGAAATAAAAATCTCTTCTTCATTCTGCTTAACTTCGATGCCAAGATAATATGACATTAGGCCAATGTCAGTCATCTCAAATTCACGAGCCATAGTCTTCTTAAAATCATCGAACAATCGAGGATTGTTTCCGGTGAAAATGAGATCATCCACGTACAAGCAAACAAGCATCATGTCTCCATTTTTCGCCTTCACATACAAAGCATATTCATGGGGGCATTTGACAAATCCATTCTCTTGAAAGTATTTGTCAACATGACTATTCCAAGCTCTCAGTGCTTGTTTGAGTCCGTACAACGCCTTCTTCAGTTTTAACACTTTTTCTTCATGGCCTTTGACAATATAACCAGGCGGTTGTTGAACATAAATTTCTTCCTCCAAGTAACCATTCAGAAAGGCTGACTTAACATCCATTTGATGGATTTTCCAACCATTTTGAGCTGCAACTGAAATCACCAATCTAATGGTCTCCATTCTTGCAACTGGTGTAAAAACTTCATCATAGTCGATACCGGGTTTTTGACTATATCCCTTTGCAACCAATCTTGCCTTGTGTCGTACAATTTCTCCTTTTGCATCTTTTTTCAACTTGAACACCCATTTAACACCAATGGGTTTTTTACCAGATGGAAGTTTAGTCAACTCCCACGTCTTGTTCTTCTCGATTACTTGGATCTCCTCCTCCATGGCTTTTCTACATCTCTCATCTTTCATGGCTTCTTCAACATCAACAGGCTCACTATCAATAAAATGACAGTAAAGAGTTAATTCTTCACTGAGATTTCTTGTGGCATCATAGAGATCTTCAACACGTCTTAACTTTCTTGGCCTTTGTCTAGGACTTTCACTTTGTGCTTCTTCTTCCGCTACAGGAGATGCACTTGAAATAGGACTATCTGTCATTGGTATTGTGGCTGGTTCCTCCGAATCTTGTTTATTGTTTTCATCCATGGTGAAAGGATAAAAACTATAATTCTTCTTATCATTGTTCCACTCCCAAATTGCTTCTTCGTCGATAGTCACGTCCCTGCTAATGATAGTCTTTCCCGTATCTGGATCAAACATCTTGTAACCTTTAGAAAATTCTGAGTATACCACGAACAAGTATTTTTTGCTTTTATCATCAAGTTTTCTCCTTTCTTCATCAGGTGCCAAAGCCATTGAGAATCCTTCACACAGGCTTTTAAACATTTGGCTACGTCTGTCTAGATGTTAAGTGTGAACATTCTGTTCTTCGATATGGGCACGCTTGCTAACAGCTCTTTCTTCTCGTTCAACAGCAACAACTTTCGATTCGCCATATGGACTTGGTAATTTTTCTCCAACAGTTGGCCCAAACTCAAAATGTTGCTCTTCATGTTTGGAACATAATAAACATTACTGATGAACTGGTGCTCACCATTCTTTAATCGAATAAGAATGGTTCCTTTTCCTCGAATAGGTACTTTGGATGAATCTCCAAAGACAATATTACCACTGAAGGATTGATCAACCTCGACGAACTTTTTCTTGTCTCCACACATATGATTGCTTGCCCCGTTGTCAAGATACCATATGTTGGATTCTTGACTTTGTTCTCCTTCGAGGGTTAATAACACCGTGCCGGTTACATCCTCATCTTGGATGTTGTTAGCCGTTTCCTCCACCTGCTTTGGCGGACTCAAACATTCTGATGCGTAGTAGCCATATTTGGAGCAATTGTAACATTGAACATTTGACTTGTCACGTCCATCATTCTGCCTCCAATTTCCTCTTCCACGTCCATGTCCGCGTCCACGTCCACGGCCTCTGCCTCTTGCGAACTGAGCATTGTTGTCACCACTTTCAAACTGCTGATTTCTGCCACGTCCTCTTCCTCTTCCGTTTCCTCCACGACCTCTTCCGGATTGACTTGCATCTCGACTATTTTCATTTTCTTTTAAAGAAGTCTTTGTCACTAAGGCTTGTTCTATTGACTCTTCCTTTTGCCTATTGAGTCTTTCTTCACGTGCTTGCAACGAGCCAACAACTTCGTCAACGGTCATTGCACTCATGTCTTGTGATTCTTCCATAGCCACCACTACACAATCAAACTTAGGTAGTAGTGACAGCAGAATTTTTTTCAACAATTTTATATTCTTCAATTTTTTCTCCGTACTGCCGCATTTGATTAACGACAGATTTTACTCGTGAGGAGTAATCCGTAACCGCTTCTGTCTCCTTCATCTTCATTGTCTCGAACTCACCTCTCAACATCTGTAGTCGAACTTTCTGTACTTTCTGCTCTCCTTGAAGAGAAACTCGTAGTATGTCCCATGCCTGCTTGGAGATGGTAGCTTCTGCCACCTTCTCAAACATTACATCATCCAATCCTTGATGGATTAGACTGAGTGCCTTCTGGTCACTCCTGAGATTTTTATGCAAATTGTCTTTTTCTACCTGAGACAGTTGTGCATCTTCTGCTGGGACTACGTAGCCTTTTTCAACAATGTCCCAAACATCTTGGGCTCCAAGAATGGCTTTCATTTTAATACACAAATTTGTGTAATTGGTTTTGGTGAGTTGAGGAAAATTGTAAATGCCATTGCTATTCATTTTTTATTTGGGTAGGGTCTCTCAAACACTCAAAATAAGGATTTTTCGGAGGAATAAAAAATCTCACAACTCTCACTAACCAGGCTTTTAGCGTGGCTCTGATACCACTTTGTTGAAGGAAGAGGGATAAAAAATTTAAATTCAATAAAACTCACAAATATTTAATTCATCATAATACAACACAATTAGAAATACACACTCTTTATACTTTCACAAACTCACTCACTCACTCACACACTCAGTCACTCACAGAAATAAACTCAGCTCTTTATATAGAGCTTATGACCGACACATTACAAATGGGAGAGCCACACTTTTACCTATCTCAATTTCATCCACAAATTATAAATCTAATTCTATGCCACATATGTCACTGCAAATCTGCCAACCCATTATACCCCATAATTTTATGTTTCAATAAGATGGCCCAAATAAATCCGTATAATTTCTTTGTTGCTATCTGATCACATGGCTTTGTCCTCTTCTTTTTATTTCTTGATTCTATTAAATTATTTTTAATAAATTAAGTTTAATTAATTTTTAACAGGTACATATTCTACTTCTGCTATGGTGTATTTTGAAAAGGTCGATTTTGGAGTCGAAAAATTTTATAGGAAAAATGATGCACATGATGTAAACAGATGGGTTGTGGAGAAAAGATTGGACAAGCTGAATTTTGCAAGGCAGAAGCTGGGCTATTGTTACTTTTCTTCTGCTGCTTCTCTCTTTGCTCCTGAAATGTCTGATGCTCGTATATCATGGGCGAAAAACGGTGTGCTTACTACTGTTGTAGATGATTTCTTTGATGTTGGGGGTTCTGAGGAGGAACGGATCAACCTTGTTCATTTGATTGAGAGGTACGTTCTTTTCATCTTTTGTGTTCGGATTCCAATTAGTTTGACAGGTGCCGAATCCGTCAAATATAATTTTATAATCTCGTCTTTTTCTAAAACAATTTATTTGTAGTAGGTGGTAAGTCGAGGTCGTGTCCCAAAGGATTAGCAATTTAATTTGCTTCTCAAAAATAACCAATCGGTTTATTTCAAAATTTGTAAAAGATAAAAAGGGGGGTTTTAGTGAAGATGATGCGGAAAAATAAAATTATTTAAAAGTGCAATTGAGCAAAAGTAAAAATCAGGAGATATAACAATTAATTAACAATTCAATTGAAAGTTTCTTCGATGGCATCTCATCATTGTTTGATCATAGACTCGACAAGCGGATTCAAATCTCAAAATTCCAATTCGGTTAAAGTTCTAGGCTTCGTGCTTTCGAACCAGTTTTTCCTTAAGTGAAACAGAACAAGACGACTTAATTAAGTTTCTTTTCCAAATCAAATAATCCTTCCTTCGTGGTTTAGGATTCAATTTGTTGAAAACTTTAAGATCTAGAAAAACCCAAATTAAGTTAATCAATTCTTCGTGATATTGATTAAAACTTAAATCTTGTTTTCTTTTGAATGTTCTAGCAAATAAAAGAAATAAACGATTGCGTATTTACTTCTTGTTATTCAACTGAATATCAAACCCTAATTAAATCAATTGGCCTTTTGATTAATTAGAAAACTTGATATTAGAGATCGGATTTCTCTTAGGCAAGAAAACAAAATATAGAATTTCGAAATTAAATGGTTAAGAACAATAAATCTCACAAACAATCGATGATAAACCAAACGAAACTTTCAATTGAAAAAGAAAAGAAGTTAGTTACTCATTGTTTGAGTAACCACTTACAAGCTAAAAGAAAAATGCTGAAAAAAAAAATAATGGAGGCTAGGGTTAACAATCCCAAAAAAAAATAAGAAATAAAGAAGTAAAAGAATTGATGCCTAAAGAGTTCTCCTCCTACCCTATTTATACAAATTTCGACCTAGCTAGATAAGACCAGTAAATGTTATCCTAAAATAAAATTCGAATTTCAAAATAAGGAAAGCTGAGCTGTGACTGAATCCGGCGCTTAGCCTTGGGCAAGGCTAAGCTTGCAGTTCCCACAATTAGCTGAACACTTGACTCCAGCCCGAAAATGCTGCTACTTTTGCTCCAACAGCTGTGAATTTCCCAAATAGCTCCTGAACAACCAAAAATACAAAGTCTGATATATTTACCCCAAAATAAAGAAAACCTAAATAGGAAAAAGGGATAAATAGCCAATAAAATTCCCAAAATAGTAGGCATAACAAATACCCCCACACCTAAACCAAACTTGTCCTCAAGTGCTAAAAACTGATTTGGAAAAATTCAGCCCTCTCTAAAGTAATTCACCCCAGCAAGAATTTCTAAGTTTTCATGACTTGAATTGACACTCCGAACCATGATTACCCACCACACACTGTATTGCTTCATAAAACTCAAGATAAACACTTATAATTAATCATCATACCAAGGCAATTTCGGGACTCCTCAATCACAATCAATTGTTCTTGCATTCTTACTTAACATCAATTAGACCTTAATCACTAACCAAATCCTTGTTTGTCAAAGCTAAAGAGAAATTAAAATTTTATAGATATGCAGCAGCTTTTTTTTTATTTATTTATTTATTTATTTTTTTTTTTTTTATGCAAAAATTGTCTTATTTCGGAGAGTATGCATATCGAGGCATTCCCGGTTACTGAGCCGAGTACCCCCGACCACATTACCCTTCCTAACGGCTACTAGCTCGGCCCTTAACCATTTTGGACAGCGGGACCAGTGCATAAAGGCAGCATGCTACAATTATTGTCTCTCATAGCAATTTAAAACAAGAACAGTTAGAATCAGGCTTTCTTTGGTCAAAGCAAGAATGCAAGATGCATATAAAAATTTTTGAGTCCCTAATTACCTAAGCTAGGACTTTCTTTATAAAATGCTATATCAAGGAAAAACTTAGCAATAAGTGATGGTGTTTTTGCAAGAGTTAATGGAGTGCAATAAAAAAAACAGAAAACCAGAATTTTCTATCATAGGACAAATACAATCTCCTAAGGCTAAATGTTTTCGCAAAATCAGCCAAGCAAAAGAGAAACAATGACCCATTCCAGCAAACCACAGTATATAGAAAGAAAGATGCAAGAACAGAACAGAAAATCCTACCTACTTCAGTCATAATCAACCTTTTCCAGCAAACCACAACTTAATCCCTCCCCCACACCTAGAATCTACTTGCCCCCAAGGAGATAAAATAAAGCTTTAAAAGATAAGAGGGAAAGAAGACGACCTGGAGGGACTGCTTGGCTGCCCAAAAATTTTTATGGTGGTGGAGTAGGCGGTTCAAACCCAACATGGGCAAACCAAGCTTGGATTTGAGTTTGGATTTGCTGTACCATTCGGGTCAAGGAATCGATGCTGTCCTGCAAGTGCTGAATCTCATTTGCCGCAGCTGGAGGTGTTTGAGAAGTGGATGGAACCGAGGGTATAGCTGCTCTAGTGCTTGTAGAAGCATCATGGAGTTTTCCTGCATCTACAAAAGAATAGGTACCATCCTCGCCCTTGGCGATTAAACGCATCTCACAAAGCATACGTATGTCCAACAGAAGCATATCAGCCACTTTACAAAAATTGTTATTTTGAACATCGAAATTGTGCAAATTGACAGCTAAGGCAGTAATATAAGAACCGAGGTATAGCTTCTTTGGGTTGTTGACTAATTTCTTGAATTTCAAAGCTATCCAGTAACCTATGTTTACTGCTTTCCTGTTTTCCATACACCAAAGAAAAAATAATTCTGCCTTTGTAATAACAGTTGTGTCATCATTCCTACCAGAGTAGGTGTAGGCGAGAAACCTATGGATTAGTCTAAGGGCAGGACTAATAATCAAATTGGCTTTAGATTTTCCGGGCTTAAATTCAACACTATCATCTGCACATAATTGGTTAAAGACTAGAGAGGCATTGAAATCATCAGGGTAATCACAGAGCAAATTGTCAAAGTCTTGTGAAGCAATTAGATCAGTACTCATTAATCCTAGGGCTGATGTGAATTGTGAAATAGACAAGTTGTGAAGCACACCAAACAGTTGGAAAGTAATGCATGGCTCCCTCACAGAAAAGTTTGCCTTACGCATGTCAAAATTGAAACTACTATAGAACTCCAAAGTCAGTGCATCAAAAATTGGTTGATTGAAAGTTACAAATTTCATCCATCCAATGTTGAACAGAAAATTAAACACCTCTTCCCTAACATTCAGTGCATTTAAAGTGGGAACATGCAATGATCTTGCAGAAACAAATTGAGCGTTAAGTAGAGAAGTGTACCTGGTAGCATGTTCAGTGTTGTTGAATTGCAGATTGGCTCTTGGTCGAAAATGGGATCTTCCTCCCTGCATCCCAGCCCTGGTTTTCTTTGTTTTCTTTGGAGGAGGTGCAGACTCCCTGGAAGAATCGCTATCAGACGCAGAGGATAGACTCAGGTTGGATTCTGTTGAGGAGGATTCAGAAATTGGCCGCTTCCCTTTTGCTCGAGAAGGTTTCGTCACCTGCTTGCTGGTGTAGGTGGTAGGCTGATTCCTGTTTGGAGTTTTTGATTTCTTTGCTGCAGGTTGTGACGGCTGCTTCTTCTTCTTCTTTGGCGGTGATGGAGCTTGGACCGGTTCTAAACTTCCTTCTTCTTGCTGCGTTTCTTCCTCAACGCCTCGTTCACTGTGTTCGTTCTCGGGATGCGCGCTTTCGTCCGGTCGATCACCCAAGGTCAGATCTTCGATATCCCCTGTTCTTTCGATGGTGGCGCGCCTTCTTCTCTTCGCCGGCTGTACTGGTGGCGGGCGATTAGAGAGCTGCGGCTCTGTCTCAACGGCGGCCGGTTCTGCTTCAGGAAGGGGAGACGGCGAGGAGACTGGAGGTGGCGGACTGGGTGGTTGGGGGTCTGCGATCGGTGCTGGACGGCTGGAATCTCTTTTGGCCGTCGATTTCGAACGAGCCATGGTTGGGTTTCGCAAAAAGGGAAAAAGAGAGGGCTTAGGGATTTATGATTTGCAGAGAAGTGAGGGGTAGAGATGAAGATGGGTGTGTAAAGGGTAGAGATAATGGGCCGGCTGTACATTAAAAAGGGCTTAAAAATTTTTTTTCTTTTATCCAAAATAATTACCCTTTTAAGTGATGGTAAAACTTGAAATATCTCCACACATAGAGCTTTATATCTCCAGGCCCAAAACAAGCTTTAAATCAACTGAACTCTTTTCTCCTTAATAAGCCCCTGAAAACCCAGATTTAGCAGAAAGTTAGAAAAAATTAAGGTAGAAGATGAGAAGAAAATAAAAAAAATAAATAAAAGAAAATAATTCAAACTAAGAGAAAGAAAAAGCCTGGTCATCAGCCTTGGGCAAGGCTAATCTTGGGTTGCCTCCCGTTAGCGCCTCTAGTTAACGTCTATGGCCAGACAATGTACATTACTTAACCCCGCTGCTCTGGTGCCATTAATTGTACCTCTTCCGCACTGTGAGCCTCAAATCCTTCATAAAACGGTTTCAACCGATGTCCGTTCACTTTAAAAATTTTTCCGGTTTCAAGACTGCAAATTTCTACTGCACCGTGATCGTATATCTTTTGCACCACGAAAGGGCCTATCCATCGCGAGCGCAATTTCCCTGGAAACAATCTGAGTCTAGATTGAAAAAGCAGCACTTTCTGACCAATTTGAAATTGTTTCCTGCTGATCATTTGGTCATGAAGTTGTTTAACTTTCTTTTTGTAAATGTAGGAGCTTTCATACGCCTCATTCCGTAATTCCTCTAGTTCCATCAGCTGTAACTTCCTTTGCTCCCCTGCCATGTCGTAGGATAAATTACATTTCCGAACTGCCCAAAAAGCTTTGTGTTCCAATTCGACCGGTAGATGGCATGGTTTACCAAACACCAATCGATACGGTGACATTCCGATCGGAGTTTTAAAGGCAGTCCTGTATGCCCACAATGCATCTTCCAATTTAGTGCTCCAATCAGTCCTTGTGAAATTCACCGTTTTCTCCAGAATGGATTTAATTTCTCTGTTGGAAACTTCTGCTTGCCCATTAGTCTGTGGATGATAAGCTGTTGACATCCGGTGACTCACTCCATATTTCTTTAATAGTGCTGTCATGATTTTATTGCAAAAATGCGTCCCACGATCACTGATAAGAATTCTTGGCGTTCCAAATCTACAAAAAATGTTAGCTTTGACAAATTTAATCACAGTTGCAGCATCATCTTTTCTTGTGGCCTTTGCTTCAATCCACTTTGAAACATAATCAACAGCCAACAGAATATAGGAATTGCCAAAGGAATTAGGAAAAGGACCCATGAAATCAATTCCCCATACATCAAATATTTCGCAAGAAATAATTGGAGTAAGAGGCATTTGGTTTTTCTGACTTAAGTTACCTGTTTTCTGGCAATTAAAACATGACTTACAATACAGGTATGAGTCTTTGAATATTGTTGGCCAAAACAAACCGCTCTCAAGAACTTTCCTAGCTGTACGTTTAGGTCCAAAATGTCCTCCACAGGCTTCGGTATGGCAAAATTGCAAAACAGATTGCACTTCACTTTCGGGAACACATCTGCGTATAATTTGGTCTGAGCACTGCTTCCATAGATAGGGGTCGTCCCATACATAGTACTTGGCATCCCGTCTAAGTTTATCTCTGTCATGGGCTGAAAATTCCTCCGGAAAAAGTCCTGTAACCAAATAATTTACCAAATCAGCATACCAAGGAATTATAGTGTCTACAGCAAATAAATTTTCATCTGGAAATTGATCATTTAAATGGCAATCTTCCTGTTTAGACATTATTCGACTCAAATGGTCAGCCACCAAATTTTCGCTGCCTTTCTTGTCCCGAATTTCAATGTCAAACTCCTGAAGTTGTAAAATCCAACGTATCAAACGTGGCTTCGATTCCTTCTTGTTCAGCAAATATTTTAGAGCTGCATGATCAGAAAAAATTATTACTTTAGTGCCCAATAAATATTGACGGAATTTTTCTAAAGCAAAAACTATAGCCAAAAGTTCTTTTTCTGTTGTCGAATAATGGCTTTGAGCTGAATCCAAGGTTCTTGAGGCGTAACACACAACATGGGGCTTCTTATCAATTCTTTGTCCAAGTACAGCCCCTACCGCAAAGTCGCTTGCATCACACATGATTTCGAAAGGATATTCCCAGTTCGGGGGCTGAATCACTGGAGCAGTGATAAGCTTCTCTTTTAATTCATCAAAAGCTTGTTTACACGCATCATCCATCTCAAACCGAACATCATTTTTTAATAGATTACAAAGTGGTTGAGTGATCTTGGAGAAATCTTTGATAAAGCGCCTGTAAAATCCTGCATGTCCAAGAAAAGACCGAATCTCCCGAACATTTTCGGGGTAAGGAATAGATTTAATAACATCAATTTTTGATTGGTCCACTTGAATTCCTTTGGATGAAACTATATGCCCAAGAACCAGCCCTTGGTCTACCATGAAGTGACATTTCTCATAATTCAAAACCAAGTTAGACTCTCTACATCTTACCAATACTTTGATCAAATTTTCAAGGCTTTCAGTGAATGAGTTCCCATATACAGTAAAATCGTCCATGAATACCTCAATGATTTTCTCAATGTAATCAGAAAATATACTTACCATGCACCTTTGGAAGGTTGCGGGTGCATTGCAAAGGCCAAAGGGCATCCTTCTAAATGCAAAAGTTCCGAATGGACATGTGAAGGTCGTCTTTTCTTGATCTTCGGCAGCGATTGGAATTTGGTAAAAACCTGTATATCCATCAAGACAACAGTAAAAATGTTTACCAGCTAATCTTTCCAACATTTGATCCAAAAAGGGAAGCGGAAAATGGTCTTTTCTAGTTAAAGAGTTTAGCTTCCTATAATCAATACAAACCCTCCACCCATTTTGAACACGGGTGGGAACCATTTCACCTTGCTCATTTTTGATAACGGTTACCCCCGTTTTTTTAGGAACCACATGGATTGGGCTCACCCAATTGCTGTCTGAGATAGGAAAAATCACATTTGCATCCAACATCTTCTGAATTTCCTTTTTGACAACTTCCATCATCGGTGGGTTCAATCTTCTCTGACCCTGTCTTTTTGGAACTGCTCCTTCTTCCAAATGAATTCTGTGCATACAAGTTGTGGGGCTGATTCCTTTTATATCCGCTATTGTCCATCCTATTGCTGATTTATGACTCTAAAGTGCAGTCACGAGCTGATCTTCTTCTTCAGGTTTCAACTTACTCGAAATTATGACTGGAAGCGTCTGGTTGTCCCCCAAGAAGGCATATTTCAAGTGCGTTGGCAGCTCCTTTGGTTCTACGCTTGGTGCCTGCAAAACAGATGGTAATTGACGGGAATTAGTAGCTGAAAGTGGTGCGTTAGAGGCAGTACCCACCTGCTGATTATGAACTGTTAAATTTGAACAAATTTCCAACAATTCAGCATCACTTTCTTCTTCCGGGTCTACAATTCCACTAAGAACAGCCTGCAATTTATCACACCCAATTCTTTGCAGCAATTTTTGAGATAAAGGTTCAATTATATCAACACAACATACATTGGATACTTCCGATGGAAATTTCATTGCATCATAAACATTAAATTTAACTGTTTTTCCATCGAATTCCATAGAAAGAACTCCGGTATGAACATCAATTTTAGTTCTTGCAGTGGTTAAAAACGGTCTTCCTAATAAAATTTCAGTGGATTCGGGAGATGAATCATCCTCCATATCCAATATGTAAAAATCTGCTGGAAAAACCAAATCATTAACCTGAACTAAAACATCTTCCAAGATTCCAAGTGGGTAAACTAAGGATCGGTTTGCAAGTTGGATTATTATACCTGTTTTTTCTAATGGACCAGCATTAAGAGAATTATAAATTGATTTAGGCATTACATTGATTGAAGCACCTAAGTCACACATTGCCCTCTTTATGCGAGTATCACCTATTCTACACGAAATTGCAAACATACCTTTATCTTGACATTTTTGGGGCATCGTTTTCTGCAAAACAGCCGACACATTAGCACCAACCAAAACTTTACCACAACCAGTCAACTTTGTTCTATTCACACATAATTCTTTGAGAAACTTGGCATACCTTGGAATTTGTTTTATTGCATCTAATAAAGGAATGTTTACCTCGACTTTGCGGAATGTTTCAAGGATGTCTTTGTCTTCTTTTACCTTCTTTGACTTTGAAAGCCTTTCGGGAAAAGGTGGCTGGACTGTGATAGTTGGTTGTGAGATTTCCCTTTGGGTCTCGGCTGTAATTTCTTCTTGCTCCTTGCTGGCTGAACCGGACTGCCCTATTTCCAATTCCTTTTCTTCATGATCCACACTTGTCTTCTTTGTATCTTGCAGCTGTTTACCGCTTCTCAATGTTATGGCACTTGCGTTTTGTTTAGGATTATCAACCGTTTGAGACGGTAATTTTCCTTTTGACTGTAATTCGCTTATTGATGATGCCATGGTATCCATTCTTTTCTCAAGGTTTTGGTGACTTGTTCTCATGTCCTGCTGAAATTGCTGAACATTAGAAGCAAGAGAATGAACAATTTCCTCAAGAGACAAACCTGGTTTGGGCGGAGCTGAAGTTGTTGGTTGCTGAATTTTCTGGTTAGTTTGGTAATGCTGATTCCGATTACCATAACTGAAGTTGGGGTGGTCGCGCCAACCGGGATTATATGTACTGGAATACGGATTGTATCTTTGCTGGTTGTTTTGCTGGAATCCCATTGCGCTTACTTGTTCTGTGGTCTCCACTTGAAATGTTGGGCAAGAATCGGTATGATGGCTCGGTGAGGTACATATTCCACAAACAGATTGCTGATTGTCCCTTCCGACTGACATATTTTGCACAAGATTTGTTAATTTATTAATCTTTTCTTCTAAGGAAGAAGTGCTTACCTGGTGAACTTTCCTGGACGGTTCAGAACAGACTCCGAATTGTTGGGAATCATCCGCCATGCTCTGGATCAAGGCACGTGCTTCAGTTGGTGTTTTATTAATCAAGCTTCCTCCACTTGCTGCATTAATCATACGTCTTTCCATGGGCAACATTCCTTGGTAAAAATACTGCAGCAGAGATTGCTCAGTTATTCCATGCTGTGGGCAATTTTCACACAAGCGTTTAAATCTTTCCCAATATTCGTGCAGTGTTTCTCCTTCTCTCTGTTTGATTCCACTTATCTCACTGCGGATTGCGGCTGCTCTAGTGGCAGGGAAGAATCGATCCAGAAATAAACGTGCCATATCCGTCCATGTATTTACTGAACCGGGTCGAAGATGGAATAACCAAGACTTCGCTGTATCCTGCAGGGAAAAAGGGAAAGCTTTTAGTTTTATCAATTCCTCTGAAACTCCATTCGGTTTCATACCTGAACACACCACATGGAATTCTTTTAGGTGCATGTGAGGATTTTCACTCTCCATTCCATGGAACTTTGGTAATAAGTGGATTAAACCTGATTTCAATTCAAAGTTCGCGTCAGCTTGCGGACAATTTATGCACAATGGTTGCTGAACCACTTCTGGGGTTTGAAGTTCTCGCAACGTCCTTTCTGCCATCTCTGTTTCGTTGGGTGAATTTTCTGATTCGTCAGAAGAGGATTCGTTTGAGCTAGAGGCTGTATTGAGTTGCTCTAGTCGTAATCGGGTCTCCTTGCGAATTCTTTTTGCTGTCTTTTCGATTTCTGTATCAAAGAGTAGATTTCCCGATGTTTCAGACCTGGTCATCAAGAGAAAAAAAAAAAATCAAATTAGTTAATCCCCGGCAACGGCGCCAAAATTTGACAGGTGCCGAATCCGTCAAATATAATTTTATAATCTCGTCTTTTTCTAAAACAATTTATTTGTAGTAGGTGGTAAGTCGAGGTCGTGTCCCAAAGGATTAGCAATTTAATTTGCTTCTCAAAAATAACCAATCGGTTTATTTCAAAATTTGTAAAAGATAAAAAGGGGGGTTTTAGTGAAGATGATGCGGAAAAATAAAATTATTTAAAAGTGCAATTGAGCAAAAGTAAAAATCAGGAGATATAACAATTAATTAACAATTCAATTGAAAGTTTCTTCGATGGCATCTCATCATTGTTTGATCATAGACTCGACAAGCGGATTCAAATCTCAAAATTCCAATTCGGTTAAAGTTCTAGGCTTCGTGCTTTCGAACCAGTTTTTCCTTAAGTGAAACAGAACAAGACGACTTAATTAAGTTTCTTTTCCAAATCAAATAATCCTTCCTTCGTGGTTTAGGATTCAATTTGTTGAAAACTTTAAGATCTAGAAAAACCCAAATTAAGTTAATCAATTCTTCGTGATATTGATTAAAACTTAAATCTTGTTTTCTTTTGAATGTTCTAGCAAATAAAAGAAATAAACGATTGCGTATTTACTTCTTGTTATTCAACTGAATATCAAACCCTAATTAAATCAATTGGCCTTTTGATTAATTAGAAAACTTGATATTAGAGATCGGATTTCTCTTAGGCAAGAAAACAAAATATAGAATTTCGAAATTAAATGGTTAAGAACAATAAATCTCACAAACAATCGATGATAAACCAAACGAAACTTTCAATTGAAAAAGAAAAGAAGTTAGTTACTCATTGTTTGAGTAACCACTTACAAGCTAAAAGAAAAATGCTGAAAAAAAAAATAATGGAGGCTAGGGTTAACAATCCCAAAAAAAAATAAGAAATAAAGAAGTAAAAGAATTGATGCCTAAAGAGTTCTCCTCCTACCCTATTTATACAAATTTCGACCTAGCTAGATAAGACCAGTAAATGTTATCCTAAAATAAAATTCGAATTTCAAAATAAGGAAAGCTGAGCTGTGACTGAATCCGGCGCTTAGCCTTGGGCAAGGCTAAGCTTGCAGTTCCCACAATTAGCTGAACACTTGACTCCAGCCCGAAAATGCTGCTACTTTTGCTCCAACAGCTGTGAATTTCCCAAATAGCTCCTGAAAAAACCAAAAATACAAAGTCTGATATATTTACCCCAAAATAAAGAAAACCTAAATAGGAAAAAGGGATAAATAGCCAATAAAATTCCCAAAATAGTAGGCATAACATAGTTCATCCCCCGGAACTTGAAAACATGGTTTATGGAAACCGAAATGCAGGTGGGATGTTGATGGAAACTCTCACTTCTGTTCTGAGAATGTTGAGATAATATTTTCTGCACTTCATAGTACCATTTGCGAGATCGGAGAGAAAGCATTCGCATATCAAGGACGTCAAGTGACGAGTCATGTTAAAAAGATTGTGAGTTCAAATCCCTTCATCACATCTTGTAGCTATCTGCTTTCGAATCCCGCTTTGAGTAACCTGCAAATTCGTGCTGGTTTATCGGGCATGAACTCTCTGATACTTAAGTCAATGAAAGCTTTTTAAGAGAACCAAGAAAAAACAATGATCATAAAATCAAATCTCATTCCTGTCTATATTGGAGATTTAAGACTCCGTTAGAGTCCTAATCCGTGCAGGACTTCTATTAGAACAAGCCTTAATATCAGAAAGAGTGACCTATTTTTGCATTGCAGTGGTTGGATTTGCTGAAATCAGTGTTGACAGAAGCTCTCTGGTCGCAAAGCAATGCTACACCAGCACTTGACGAATATATGACTAACGGATACACATCATTCGCTCTAGGACCAATTGTTCTCCCTGCTCTTTTCTTTGTTGGGCCTAAACTAACGGAGGAAGATGTTACAAGCCGCGAATTACATAATTTGTTTGAGACAATGAGCACTTGCGGACGTCTACTCAATGACTGGAGAAGCTTCCAGGTAGAAACATAACCAATACATTGATGCAATTATGCATTGTACAGTTCAAATTGTTAACTGTTTTTTGCTACATTTAAGAGGGAATCCGAAGAAGGGAAGCTCAATGCTGTCTCATTGCATATGATTTACGGAAATGGTGTTGTAACCAAAGAAGAAGCCATCCAAAAGATAAAGGGTTTAATAGAATGCAAAAGGAAAGAAGTGCTGAGACTGGTTTTTCAGGAAAAGGATAGTAATATTCCAAGACCCTGCAAGGATTTGTTCTGGAAAATGACCAAAGTATTGAACATGTTTTACTTGAATGATGATGGTTTCACTTCAAATGAGATGAACAATACTGCAAATGCAATCATTAATCAACCCATATCTTTCCATCAACTGTAAGTAAAAATCTCTGAAAAAGCAAAACAAATGATCGATTCGGTCCTTCAACTTGACAAACATGGTCAAAAATTTGTGTACAATTCGGTACTTCATTTGTCATTTTATTTCAAATTAGTCCAAAAATGACATTCATGTCATCGTGAACTGTAGGTAATTTGATTTAATTTATAGCAAAACTTTATTTTTCATGTCCATTTTTTTTTTTAAATCACTAATTTTTAATCACTCATTTGTTTCAGAGAGGGAGGGAAGAAATTCAAGGTTTCAACAGAGAATTGTGGCATTGAAAATGTCGAAGGGGATGCTTCTAAGTTCTAAGAAGAGAAACAGCTACTTTAAAAGCACTTATTATTTCATGTCAGTATTTATGGGGGTAGAAAATCATGAAAATAAAAATATGGAATTTCAATAAACTGTCAATATATTTGAAAACATTTACAAATTGGTATTAATTTTGTATCTACAATTTATTGACAACGTACACACAGTTTATATTTGATAATATGGTATTACCAAGTCTTAACCTCAAAACGTAATCCAACTTCCACAACAGTAACACTCCCTGCAATAAAGAAACAATATTTACACAAAGCCTACTTCAAATCTATTACTTTAGCTGTTTTTCTATGATGTTCAAGGTTATTCATCTGGACTAACGAAAAATTAGTTGCGCTATTAAAATGATTTTTCCTTAATGTTTACCTCATAAAATTCATTTTGCATGGTAAAATAATGCCTTATTTATAATAAATTTTGTTCTCCTTGACAAAGTTGTATTAGCTCTTCCGGAGCCATTATAATAAATTTTGTCACGATTGACAAAATTATACCAGCTCTTCTGGAGCCATCAATTATTTTTATGCAATAACTGCTTCACCCTTTGTTAAAAGTAGAAAAATATTTTGTATCTTTAAGAATAGTATGTGTGGTGGCATTATCCATGATTCATATACTTTGAAGTCAATTAAAAACCGGAGAAGAATCCATATTCTTCATTAAAAAGGAAATAAAAATGAAAAATCACAACTTACTTTGCATGAACAAATCCGGATTAATACTATCGGATGTGCAAACTTGTACTTATATCGAATGAGCAAAACACGTGCTGATAACGTGTTATAAAATGGCTTTAATATATAAAGCTTATAATAATAATAATAATAATAATAATAAGGAGATTATAACAATAATAGAACAGTGATAAAGAAAATATGAAAATAAAAATTTTCTAATATTGAATCTGAATTTTGTAAAATAAGAAAAACAAACATCTAATTATAGAAAAGTTTCAGGGCATTTCAATAATTGCGCAGCCTCAAATTATTGAGGCAGCGCAGCTGGCATCAACATTTAACAAGTAGTAGTATTATTACTTAATATGGAATAATATTTTTTTATTTTTATAAACCATAAGTATTGTCACTAAGATAATCTCGTTCGGGATTAGTCACAATTAGAACTCATTATCCGTACATAAGTTTGATTGTTAACTTTTTTTTTTAATGAGATAAGTCACTCTTTTACTGCATCTATCAACACATTTTAAAATTTAGTCTTCAAAATAAGCAGCAGAAAATTAATCATATATATATATATATAAAATTAAACTCAATTGATTAGTTCATTTGCCTTTAATTTTTCTTGGTGGAAATTCATTCATACCAAATATGATCTTGATGTTTCATCTCAACTGTCCTTTTTTTCGCATATACTAGAATTGGAACTCGAAATCTATAACATAAGAGATTGAGACTCTTACCAATCAAGTAAACCTTAATTAGTGGTAAAATTTAACAAAGATTTATACCATAGATGTATTATTTCTCTAATAAATTAGAAAAATGTGACCCTTATTTCTTAATGATGAATGTTAAGGTGGAGTAAATGCACTTATAATTGTGGGTTCCAATATATGAGTGGTAGTTGAGATATAATTATATGAGTGGATTCCAACATTGATAGACTTTTCTATTTCTTCTAAGTTAAAAACAAAATGGTAGCCAATCAGTGAAATAAATAATGCAGATGGAAGAATCAATAAAATTAAAATCAAAATGTTGAAGTACATCAAATCCCAACAAAACTCACAATATAGGCCAAAATTTACTCTTTTATCTGTTGGTTAATTGGTTGAATTCTCTTTATAAGTTTTCTTACATATTTTGTATGCATTTACGACGATTTTGATTCTCTTTTTCTAGTACTAGTACTACTGTACTACTACTTAGCTATATTAGGATAAATATCATCAATAGTACATGAACTTTTACCTTATTAACATAATGGTACATAAACTTTAAAACTAGACATAAAAGTACATCAACTTAGCAATCCGCTAACATGAAAGTCAAAATTACCGTTGACTGTCAAAAATACCGTTGACCACGCAAGGAACCGGTAAAAAAAGATGACGTGGTAGTTTTCAAAACGATGACGTGTCAATTTTCACCGGGTTTTGACTTGGTCAACGGTTATTTTTCATGGTCAATGGTAATTTTGACTTTTATGTTAACGGGTTGCTAAGTTGATGTACTTTTATGTCTGGTTTTGAAGTTCATGTACCATTATGTTAGTAAAGTAAAAGTTCATGTACCATCGATGATTTTAAACCAGCTACATTATTATGGTTTGGTTGTCTTAGAGCACATGAGAAAATTTATGAATTTTATGTTTTTATTGTTGGGATGTTATAATTAATTTTATTAAAAATAGTATAATTTGATATTATGAGTTTCATATAGAATTTTTATATGTATTTTTTTTATGACTTTTTACTTTTATTCGGTCTTAAAAATTTTTATATATGTATTAAATTTTCATCTCAACCGTCATTGTTTCCTTTATTAATATATTAATACATTACTCCCTTCGTTTTTTATTATATGATGTTTTAGGTTTTGAACTTTGTTCTTTCTTATTCGACACTTTACATTACCAATATATTTTTTTATCATGTGTTTTCATATTTGCCCTTATTTAAAGCATGAGAGAGGTTTATTATTTGATGTAAAAGAATACTACATTAAGCTTTGATAATTAAGAAGAAAGAAAATTTTTACATGGAAAATAGAGTTTCAGGAGAGAAGTATTAAGGATAAACTAGTCATTTTAATAACCTAATTAATATTTCATTGGTCTTAGTGAACAACCTAAGACATCATATAATAAAAAACGGAGGGAGTAACTTTATTAATTTTTATATTTCAAAAAAAAAAAAAAAGTAAAACTGGGCTAGGCCCTAAAAATAAATTGAGTGGAAATCAAATGTTAATTAATTTTAAAGGGAAAACTACTACTTCTAGTCTTGAAAAAGAAAAAAAAAAAAAAAAAAGAATTTCATTTCTAACCATTAATTTGATGCTGGGGGCATAGGAGCATTTTTATCTAGACAACTTTTTAATTCTCTCTCCATAAGTAGGTTTCTTCTTTCTTCACGGTCTCCTTCTCCATCTCATCTATCTATTAAAGCTACTTCTGATGACAAGCATAATCCCAATACATCAAAGTAGCTTTTTTAATACTGTTTGTAGAATTAATTAAAGGGTATAAAGGCGAAAACTAACTTGTAATAATAATTGAAAGACAAATTGATATATTACCTCCCGATGGGCACAAATGTTCTTCTTGCTGAAGCTTTAGTGTTTAAGAAAACGCTCTTATGGATCAAAGACTTGAATATTTCCCATCTTATTTTTGGGATTGATTTAATACTTTGATATCAGATTTTCTTCACTTTTCTTATTTCCGTAGTGTTATTTTGGAATGTAAAATGTTGATGCCAGCTTCGTTAAACAAGTTAATTCGTTTGCCGATAACACTGCACGGGCCTGTGTTCTTGATGAGGTAATCAAAGCTTGATCTACATCCCTTTCGGAAGAGTTCAGTCAAGGACAAATTCATTGTGATCCAATTTATATCAAAAACTTAAACACCATTGAATTTATCCAAGTTCGATCAATATTCATCAATTCTGTCACTGTTTTATCACCATCACGAACAAACTCCATAATTTGCGATCACAATAAGTCAATATTGAGTGAAAATCTCTAAAAATTAACAGTGAAAACCCCAAAGCTAAGACAATAAAGTTACCTGAGTAGCAATAAAGTTTCTTAATAATTTATGGATTTAATATGAAATTACATTCTCATAAATTTAACTAATTACAAAAAATAAAATGCTATATTGATTCGTTATATTTCAATCTAATGTAACTTTCTTTCTTAGAAAAAGCACTCTCATTTGGTAGATTCGGGATAATCATTGGAAGCCCATCCATCGAAGATTTGAGAAATTCAAATCTCAATATGTGAAAGATTTGAGTCGCTAGCACATCCATCGAAGCATGATAATGGCACTGCATATTTAACAGTTATGAAATGAAATCTTTTTTTCTTATTTAAGCCTAAACTTAATTAGTGTGACCAGTGAAATTTTAGTAGTCAAATTTGGACAAAAATTGAAGCATACGGCCCCTTATAAATAAGATTAAAATCTGAAATGAATAAATATGAAAAAACCACTTACAAAAATTTCCAAGACTCCCAATTTCAACGGTGGAGAAATTACTCGGATTTTCCTTTTCTTCGGCTTCCATATATTTGAACTTCACTTAACCTCAACTGCAACCAACGGATAAAAATAAAGAGGAAATTAAATAAAAAAAAAAAAGAGAAATCAACTACAGAATCAAAATGCCCAAGACACTTGGATCTGATTTTAAATTAAAAAAAAAAAAAAGATTTGATTTTAAACTGTAGATGAGATTTGCTTACCTTAATTAAATAAAGCACTGAGATTTGCTTACCTTAATTAAATAAAGCACTTAATTAACAGAGGTTTTTAGAGGGAACGAAGTTGTGATAATAAATTGATAATGGAATGGAGACAGTCGCAAAAGGTCAATTTATATTGGAAAAAATGTACTTGTAATTACAACTTGTGCTTTTTGTTTTTTTTTGATAAATTAATTCAATGCCACATCTCTCATTCTATTACTATTTCTTTGTTTTTGAACATGTGTGTTATTTTTGTACTTTTTTACTAAAACAATGACAAGTGGAACTTACACCTTATATATTTTTTTGTTAGTAAAATACAATTAAATTTGAATTCCAATTAAAATGGACCGTTGAAGAGTTAATTTGAAACTCCATTGGAAAATAAGATAAAAATAATAAAATAAAAATAAGTTTATAAATTTCAATGATAAAATGTCACAAAAACAAGTTTATAAAATTTCATCTGGACACTCATTCACCGCTGCTACACTAAGAGCCAGTTTGGAATTGCTGTTAGTGAAAGTGCTATCAGGAAAAGTTAGGTTTCATTGCTTTTTTAAAAGTAGTTTTAAGTGTTTTTCCAGTGCTTTCCTGAATATAATCTGACTTTTAACAATTGTGCATTTTTCTAATAGCAGCTTTCAGCTAAAGCTAAAGTAAGGTTCCTCATACTTTGACTGAAAGCTGCTTTCGAGACTACGGAAAGCAACCCCAAACTAGCCCTATATCTAAATCTCCCTTCCCTCTCACATCTCCAATTCTTAGGGATTTCCGATTCACATCACCTCCAGACGCCTTCTTCTTTCTTCCTCTTCTTCTGCTTCATCTCTCACTCCTTTTCCCTTTCATCAGGTTGTCGCTAGGGGGTGGCAACGGTGTGGTGCGGGGACAGGGGTGCATTCCCCATTCCACCCCCAATGATTAAGGGAGCGATTTCGGGAATTCCCCAATATTTCGGGGATTTTTTCACCCCCATCTCTGCCCTACGCGGGTGCCTACGGGTATCGGTGAATCCCCACCCATATCCAACAAATAAAAAAAAAATTAGTATTTCATTATACTATTTTAACATTCAATATCTAAAATACAAATGCTACCACATCACAAATGTGGTTTAACATTAAATATTCAAATTACAAAATATATCCAACATTACAAAATATGTACAAATTCATTGAAAGCTGGGCTTTAATAGAAAGAAAGGAAAAGAGATGGGCTTTATCCTTTCTTTCTTTCTCTTTGTGTGTGTGTGTGTGCGCGCGTGTGTGTGTATATATATACGAGGATTTATACAGGAGCGGGACGGGGATAGTACTACCCACCCTCATGCCTATTTAAGAATCGGGGATAAAATAACCCCCATCCCCGTGAGGGATAATATCGGTTATTCTCTGCACCCGCCGGTTCGGATCCCTACGGTTTTCGGGTAATCCCCATCCCATTGCCACCCCTAGTTGTCGCTTTCATTTCTCCGCTCCCTACTCGTTATTCTGCCACTGCTGACTTCAATGAACTGCTCTCTTCATTTGATAAGCTTCTACGCTCGGCCTTCTGTAATCTTGTTTTCTTATTTAAGCCTAAACTTAATTAGTGTTAGCTGTAAAATTTGGACAAAAATTGAAGCATATGGCCCCTTTTAATAAGATTAAAATCTGAGATGAATAAATATGAAAAAAACACTTACAAAAATTTCCAAGACTCCTAATTTCAACGGTGGAGAAATTACTCGGATCTTCCTTTTCTTCGGCCTCCATATATTAGAACTTCACTTAACCTCAACTGCAACCAACGGATTAAATTAAAGAGGAAATTAAAGAAAAAAAAAGAGAAATCAACTACAGAATCAAAATGCCCAAAACACTTGGATCTGATTTGCTTACCTTAATTAAATAAAGTACTTTATTAATAGAGTGTTTTTCGAGGGAACGAAGTTGTGATAATAAATTGATAATGGCAATGGAGTCTGCGGGAAGAGGTCAATTTATAGAGGATAAAATGTATTTCTAATTACAACTTGGTCCTTGTCTTTTTGATAAATTAATTCAAAGCCCCATCTCTCATTCTATTTATTATTTATTTGTTTTTGGAACATTTGTGTTATTTTTGAACTATTTTACTAAAACAATGACACATTGTATATTTTTTTGAACACATTGTGTTTGAATTTGAATTAAAATGGACTCTTCAAGGAGTTAATTTGAATTAAATCTCCCTTCCCTCTTACATCTCCAATTCTTAGGGATTTCCGATTCACATCACCTCCAGACACCATGTTCACTATCACCTCCAGACGCCTTCTTCTTCTTCCTCTTCTTCTGCTTCATCTCTCACTCCTTTTCCCTTTTATCAGATTGTCGCTTTTATTTCTCCGCTCCCTACTCGTAATTCTGCCACTGCTGACTTCAATGAACTGCTCTCTTCCTTTCATAAGCTTCTACGTGTTAGGCCCCGGCCTTGTGTTATCGAATTCACTGAATTGTTGTCTTCGCTGGTTAAGATGAAACAATTTCAGGCCGCCATTTCTTTGTCCAAGCAGATGGAATTGGTGAGAATTCAACCTGATCTTTATACTTGCAGCATCTTAATTAATTGCTTCTCCCATTTAGACCGTGTTGATTTTGGGTTTTCAGTTTTGGCCAAAATTTACAAGCTTGGTTTCCAACCTAACATTGTAACTTTTACAACTTTGATTCATGGGTTATGTAGACAAGGAAAAATTGTTCATGCAGTAGATTTGTTTGACAAAATAGTGGCTATGGGTCATCAACCTGAAGTGCGTACTTATAATGTGATTGTGAATGGACTATGCGAAATTGGAAATTTGCACGTAGCTATGTCTTTGCTCAAAAGAATGGCTGAGAAAGGTTGTAAGCCTAATGTGGTGACATATAATGCCATCATTGATGCTCTTTGCAAGCATAATAGAGTTAATGAAGCATTTCACCTCTTCAATGAGATTAAGAGTCGAGGAATTTTGGCCGATGTTTTCACTTACAACTCTTTAATTCACTGTATGTGCTATACGAGCAAATGGAACAAAGCTTCGGTGTTGTTCAATGAAATGGTGGCTCGTAATATAGCACCAGATGTTGTTACTTTTAATATATTAGTTGATGAACTCTACAAAGAAGGGATGATAATAAGGGCTCAAGCTATTCTTAGCATAATGATTCAGAGGGGTATTGAACCTGATGTCATTACTTACAATTCACTTATAGATGGACATGGTTTACACGAGCAAATGCATCTAGCGAAAAAAGTGTTTGATGTGATGAGGAGAAAGGGTTGCAATCCTAATGTCCGTACATATAACATTTTGGTTAATTGGTATGGTAAGAAGAAATGTATTTACGAGGCAAAGCAACTTTTCTATGAAATGCTTCGTAAAGGTTTAAATCCTAATGATTATACCTACAATTCTCTTATATGCGGCTTATTCCAAGCAAGAAGGCCTTGGGAAGCCCTTGAGTTTTTTAAGGAGTCTTGTGGAAGTGGCTATCTTCCTGATACAGTAGCTTACAATATTTTGATTCATGGCTTTTGTGAACATGGGTTTCTTGACATTGGGGTGTTCTTATTTCAGCAAATGCAAGTTAACAAATTGAAGCCGAATATGATTACATATAACATTCTAATTAAGGCAATGTGCAAAGCTGGAAGATTTAAAGATGTAAAGAAATTGTTATCTAGACTCCCTGATGATGGGTTGCAGCCTACAATCTACACATTTAATATAATAATTGATGGACTTTGCAGGAAAGGATTCTTAGATGAAGCATACCAGGTCTTCAGAAATATGGAAAACAATGTTTGCTCGCCAGATAATTGCTCATATAATGTGATTATTCATGGATTTCTCCGGCACAGAGATTTATCAAGAGCAGCAGAACTTATCCGTGAAATTAGTTGCAAGGGCTTCTCTGCAGACAACACCACATTCAAATCGGTAGCAGAGAATAAAGCCATCCTGAGATTACTATAAATTTTTCTTCATGCAAATCAAGGTAAATGCATGAGTTGAAATTTACATTTGTTATGCCTACTTAAGATGATCTGGTGTTGCTCTAAATTATTGGTTCTCAAGGTAAAAAGATGATCTGAAATTTTCATTTCATTACACTTGCTTACTTATGATTACATGATTCTGACATCCTGATTGTGCTTGCAACTTCTGATTGATATGGGTTGGACATGGTCAAGATGCTCTGTGAAGATATCACTAGGAACAACAGTGGCAGCTGCCCTTGCCTTAGCAGAGCATCACCATTATATCCAGTTGAAGTCGGTGTGGCACAAGTTTGTTAAAATGGCAGAAAATGGAGAGGTTAGCAGCTTTTTCAATAATTTTCGTAGATTGCTCTGTTATTTCATTTTTAAACCGAGTAAATGTGAAGTTCTCGGCTGATCTTATTACTTCTAGATTGAGTCATTTTGTCACTGGACTCAAATTTGTTCAAACGATTTTATCCCCTTATTTCATAGTCTTGTTGAAGCTCTTTGTGTTTTCTTGGGTAATACTAAGACATATTGTGAATTCCTCTGAAGTTAAAAAGCCATATGTTTAAGTTATTAAATTTTCGGAAGATGATATCTATTGGCCGTATTGTGTTGTGTTGTTGCAGCTGATGCAAACTTGAATTTTTTTGAATCTGTAATTGTCAGCATAGTAAATAAAATTTTGATTTTAGCGAGATAACTTCTTCAAGTGAACTATGTGTTGTATGTCCTCGTTTCTTTTGCACATTATGAAAGCAATTTTACTTTCAAGTGTTCTTGCTTGAAAAATGTGTGAGTTGTGCTTTTCAAAGGTTTTTGTCGTACAACGTTGCCTTCGATTGAATGTTATATATGCATAATTTGAGGCATGTGCTAGTCGTTGGCATATTTCTAGTACCAATCAATCTGGTGAATGGTTCTGACAGTTTCAACTCCAATTTCATAACAGGCATCTTGGCATCATCGTGTCCTGGAGGTCGGTGAAGACACGCATAGGAACCCATCTAGAAGCAGAGGGACAGAGGTTTTTAGGGGTGTGGCACATCCCTAGCCGCCAGAATCCTCCCGTACCAGAAGCCTTTTCTGTTTTTAGGGGTGTGGCAAATGTAATTTTATTTGTTTCTGTTTAGCCGATTAAGAAAAATTGGGAAATTTTGTCTACATCTTTATTAGTCAATGGCTAACGGCAAAAGTTACAAATACAATGTGGCTTATTAAAGTAATTTGGATAAGTACAGGAGTTAAAAATTGTCTTTTGTCCGTTTATTAAAAGAAAATAAATAAATGGCATAATCCAAGATAAAATAAAAGATATTTCTAAAAATAATTTGAAAATAGAGTAATTATATACCATCTCAATTTTTTGAAGCAATCTTGAAAAATAGAATTATATGAAAATATCTATGGATTATAACAAAAATAAAAAATCCAAACTAAAAGATTCATTTTCTATTTTTTTGTTTTTCTCTATAACATGGGGCACCACAAAGTTAAAGAGTTATAAATCTGGCTTCGCCAATGAAACTATCAAGGGTAAATAATTATAACCTCCCTGAGGTTTGGTCAAATATACTAGTACCTTCCTGTGTTTTACATATCTAATTTATTCCTTCCTATATTTTGCATTCATTACACTATGACCTCCCTCTATTTATTATTGTTTGGTATTCTATCAAAATTATGATCGTGATATATATTTATAGACTAATATCATCTCTTAAAATGTTCTACATTCAAGTATTTCTTAATTAGACCCCTTTTAATGTCTTTTTTCCTAATGTAATCATAACTTAAAGGGTATGGATTAAGTCTCATAATAAGTGAACAAATTTTTTTTTTTTATAACAAATGATCTTACAAAATCAATGTTAGATAGGAAACAAGGCTAATCTTAGTCATAAATCTTAACAACATCAACAATTTTGAAAGAAAAATGCTTAATAATGAATTAAGAGAGAGAATAATGTGATAGAGACAAACTTCAGGGAGGTATAAATTAGATATGTAAAATATAGGGAGGTACTAGTGCATTTGACCAAACTTCAGGGAGGTCATAATTATTTACCCAACTATCAATTTGATGTAATTTTTATGTATTGGCCGTATAATACAGTTTTAAAGTTCAGGTTGAACTTTGTTTTCATTTTGAAGTGGATTGCTAATTTTTTTTTTTTTTTTCTTTTTTTGGATATTGAGTCATGTCTATTAATGTATGAAAATTTTCCTAATGTTAGTATACAATTATATTTTCTTGTAACCATAAAAGAAAAAAAATACATAAAAAAGTATACAATTTACTTGGTGTAAAAATGTGATTGACATTGTTGTAATTCGTTATAATACTCTAACTAGGATGTTAGTGAGGTATTCGCCTTCTGGATAGGACAGATCAAAAGGGTGATCCGACACTACACCGGCTTGTCGTATAATTGTTATTTTCTTTCAAGCGGTAGAAGCTGCACCCTCATTATTATTAAAAGAAAAACAAAGCAATTTTAGTCTTTTGAGAACATAATAAAAACATGCATTGTTGACTATAAATAAGCATACCATAAGAAGTAATGTTATATTGGATCATCTTTCAATTTTAGTCATAACAAGACTGCTATGATCCAAATTGATTATAGTGGTTATTATGTTAGACTTTTCAAGTTTTTATTGATTGAAATTGAAGCCTTTTTTAACTGTGTTGATACTAATTCAAAGTTTAGGGATCACTGGTGGATTTTAAGCCCTACAGAATGGTAATAAGAAAGAACAAGTTACAGAAATGTTATTGAAACCTAAACGGCTACATTCAAACCAGTGGGTTCAACCAGATGTTTACTTTTAAAAAAAATTATTTAATAAAAAATATTTATTAAATTATTTCCGGTTCAATTGATAATCGAACCATTTTGGACAGTTTTTATAAAAACTGAAAATTTGTACCAGATTGACCGGACCTATAGCTGGTTTGCTGTTGAACCAGCTGGTCTGGTCCAGTTTTGATAATATTGAGTTACAGCAAAAGAAAATGCATAGTAGCATCTGAAATGCAGAAAGAGAAGAACTTGCCTGGAGAATTCTCATGGAAGCTCTGCTCTGAGTCATGGCTCCTGAACACGAACAAGTCATGAGAAGACCACATTTCTTTGTCAACTTCATTGCTAAACATGTTCAGATTTCTATACATGCATGTTGCGCTTTGTAGGACCTGATCAACAAAAATATAGGAAATTGGACCATTAGGCTAGATATATAGATATGGTTCCTTTTGTTATCATGTAGAGATAACACTGATAAGTTGCAAGATAATTTTACATATAAAAGATCAATTGGGTCTTTAAGCATGATAAAATAGGTTAAAAAAAAAAAAAAGAGTTTTCACACATGATTTCCCGACTCGGCTTCACATTTTATGTTAAATAATTAGTCCAAAACTAGGGTTGTTAACAGGGACACGGGAACCCGTCCTTGCCGGAGGCCCGTCCGAACGGGGACGGATATTCCCCGTTTAGAATTCCCGCGGGGCGGGGACGGGGACAATTTTGTCCCCGTTTACTAAACGAGGACGGGGATTGGATTTACGTCCCCCGCCCTGCGGATCCGTCCCCATCCCCGTTTAGTTACCGGCGGAGATTTCCATTAAATCCCCATTTATTTATTTATTTTATTATTTATTTATATATATACATAAACAATTAAATATCATAATAATAAAACTAAAACTAGGGATTGATTTACATTCTTTTTTCACTTTTAAAGTTTCTAACAATCAATCATGTGTTATCAATTTATAAATCTCTAATTTAATTTCTGTATATTGAACTCTTGTATTTTGAAATAATAATATTAGTAGTTGTAATATTTTAATTAAATATCACTTTCTTATAAGAAATATTAAGCGAATTATTAATGGTCTCCAAACTGTAATATGTTTTTTAACTTATTTTTGTACCAAATTGAATTTTATTTAAAATTTCAAAAAAAAAAAAAAAAAATCTTAACGGGAACGGGGATCCCCGCAGAGAATCCGTTCTCCGACGGAACCGGGGATGGGGATAAAGATCGCTCCCATTTACTAAACGGGAACGAAAACAGGGATCCTAGTCGGAGAACGGAAATGGGATTGCCAATCCCCGACCCGTCTTGCCCAGGTTACATCCCAATCTAACACTGGCATGTTACAATCACAAATTGAGGCGTGTCCAAAAGTTTATTTTGATCTTGCTTTGCAAAGTTTAAGGAATCAATGATGTTAGGGCACGTTAGCTTAATGACATTTAGTGCTGGAGTCGAGGTATCTAGGCATGAGAAAGTTGACTAATTTGAAAGTTGGCCGAATAAAAAAAATCCAAAAGCTTGTGGACAAGTGTTGCTCATTAAATTCTGTGGGAATCCAAACCATTATTTATTTATTTATTTGAAAACAACCATTATCTGTAGGATGTAAATACGGCAGAGGATAGTTCCTCCATCCCATCCCCGTACAGTGTAGGGAAATTTCATGCCCATTCCTTTCTATCAATCGGGGAAAATTTTTTTTCCATTTCCATTTTCACAGAAATTCAAACGTGGCCGGGATCGTTATTGGGATTTTTTAAAACTTTTAATTGTTTGAAATTATATAATAAACATATTAAATTAATTAAATAAAAATTATAATTTTTTAATATTTAAACTAAATACAAATAATATGTTTGATTTTTTTTTGTTTGAATTATAATTAAACTATTTAAATACTATAAAACTAATATTAATATTTACAAATAAAATTAATAAAATAAATTAAGAATTTTGGGGACGGAAATTTAACGGAACGGAAAAAGGTATTCGCGTTCTCATCCTCATTAGTCTTTCGGGGATAAAATAATCCCCCATTCTTACTCCATGAAAACTTTATCGGAGATTTTTCGTTTCTGTTGGAACGGATCCCAATGAGAATGGAACCCTACTTAAATCCATGATTATCTATTTATTTATTATTACCAGAAAAGGATGAGGCAGGCACGGGTTTGGTTTTGTCACGCATTTTTAAATGTTGGCTGATTGCAAAATTTGGCTGCTTTCGTTCAGTTACTGATATTCAACCATGCATGTCAATTTGGTCCCTCAAGTATTGTTTCTTGAGGGATTTCTCTCTTTTGTTATTTTTTTTTTAAAGGATCTCTTTTATTGATTTGTGATTTAAATATCTTGGCTAGTATTTGGATTGTATTTTAATATTCTGTTGTCAGTGGATTAGATCTGTAATCATCTGATTCATTGTGTTAGAACAATAAAAGGAATAGAGATTTAAACTTAAATCAATATCTTTAAGAATTGGTTGGTTTAGATTAAGGTTTTCTAGAACTTAATGCTTTCGGAAAATTAAATCCTAACCACTAAGGAAGGATTATTTGACGAACAAGGAAATGTTGAGCCGTGCAAAACAGATTCCACATTAGAAAAGTTGATCCAGATGTGCTAAGTTGTGGATTATAACTAATCTGGGGTTATTAAATTACTTTTATCAATCAATGATTAATCCCTTTAAATCCAAGCCAAGGAATTAACCTAGATGATGTTTTCATTGATTCTACTCTGTTTTTATTTTAAATTTAGTTTTTAATTTTGTTTTCAAGCAAATTGACATCTTTTTAGATTTTATTTCGGCTTTAATTCAATCAACTTCAAAACCCCATCTTTTTATTTTTATTAATTGTTTGTGGTATTTAACAATAATTTAATCAGTTTTAACTCCCTTAGATTTAACCTTAACTTACCCTTTACAAATTTCTTTATTTAAGATTTAAATGAGATTTATAAATTTGTTTTTGGTAGATTCAACAACCACCAGTTAGCCTTAACGAGACTTCAATTTTAGACCTTTCATTCGGAAAGATCTGCAATTATCATTTAAAATTCACGGAGAGAAATTAATTATTTATTTATAAAAGAAGTCATTTAACTAATGGCATTTGTCTATGCTATGCTATTACTAGGTGAGTTCACGAATAGCCACCAGAAATCAATAATGTTAGGCTCCTTAGCTTAATGGCATGAGAAAGTTGACTAATTTGAAAATTGATAAATTTAAAAAAAAAAATCCAAAAACTTGTGGACATCAGTTGCTCATTCGTCCTTTGGGTCAATGAAAGCAGTTAAACATAGCTTTTCAAATCAAAAACAAGAGGTGAAAAATAAGTCGAAATTTTTAAAATACTATTTGATATTTGATTTTGGTAGCCTTTAAAAATATATTATAAAAAACGCAAAAAATAAGTTATGATAGTGGAAATTTTTAAAATTTTTTGATTTTGGTAGTCTTTAAAAATATATTATAAAGACTGCTGTTTAGATTTTTAAAATATAATAAAAAAATATAAATCTCTCTTAACTAAATGGATATATATTTTAAGAATATTGTAAAAAAAATTTCATGACAAATAAAAAATAAGAAAAACAAAAAAACACATCTTCCCATAGTCCATGATATTTGAAACCTCAAATAAATAGACTATAAATCTCAAATGTCAAATAAAAATATAAAATTACAAACTATAGTCTTAATTATTAATTAAATTAACATTTTAACCATAAGCTCCAATAATTAAAAAATTAATAAAAAAATGTTCTCAAACATAGAAATTATTGTACAAGATCAAACGTTAATTAATGAAATTGTTCTTCGTTGTTCTTTTTGAGTGAGTGTGAAATTAAGAATTGAGAGGAGATAAGATTGGAAGGGAGTGACCGAAACTACTTGGTGTTGTATAGTAAGAAAGTAAAATGACATCAAAGGCCTATATGTTTCACTTATTATTCATATATATATATATATATATATATATATATATATAATTACATAATTTTTTAAGAAAAATATTTGTAAAAAGTCGGTTAACCGCGAGTCCACATGGACTTTCGGTGTAAAAACTTAAACCGTAACCGTAACCGTTAGTTTCTAAAAATAAAAACCGTACACTAGTCCATCGGTTTCGGTTAACCATATTTTTAGTTCGGTTTCGGTTCGGTTTTTCGATTTTTTGGTTTTTTTTATAACAAAACAGACAGAAACAATTGTCAGTGTCCGAATAAGTATCTTATGATGCCTACTCTTTCTCTTTCATTTTCCCTTGTCATAAATCAAAGTATCCAACTTTACCTGCTCTCCCTAAATTTTCTCTTCCTCTTTCTCTCCTGCAGCCATGTCTACTGCTTCTTCCTTCTTCGCTTCTCCCATTTCAGGTTCTCTCTCTACTTAATTGATTTTCAATTTTGAGTATTTTTAATTTCATATCTTTCTTAAATGCCTTAATTTGTCGAAAAAATATGTATTGCCGGTATAATTGCTATGTAAAAGAAATGTGCAGTTTTTAATTTTTAATTTTTTAGATATTTTCTTTTCGGCTTCTATTAATCTTTTATTAAAATTATTGCCAAAACGAATCCTCAGTCCTTGAACTTCCATGAAATTTGTAAGACCTTTGATAAATTTTTTAAACACATTGAGTATACGATCTTCTTTGTTATTATAGTATTAGCCCAAAGTTTGACCCCTTTTTTTTTTGCATGGGCTGTGGTATCCGTTAACATGCGCGTCGTTAAAAGGTGCATCACACAATTTATGAGGATAGTTAAACTAGATCGGAGTTATGTTACACATATGTATGGATACTACAGCCAATGTCAGTAAAAAGTCTCATATACTAGGCTAATATTATCAAAATAGAAAGATTATATGTTAGATATATGAAAAAAATTGATCAGGACCAATTATAAAATCTATGAAATTTCAGGGGCTCCACATGTATTTTGCCAAAATTATTTGATTCCGGCATGCTAAATAAGGTTGTAAACGGGGCGGGGCGGGGATTGCACTTCTCATCCCCGTCCACAGACTATTCGGGGATCCCCGTCCGCGGCCCGTTTATTAATTGGGGACAACTTTTTAACTTATCCCTGATTCCGGCAGGGAATCGGTTCCCTGCGAGGATCCCGGTTAAAGTAATTTTCAATTTTGTAAAAAAACCTGTAAACTTTCAATTTTCACCCTCTAACTTATCCAAATGTGCAATACATAAAATTTTCAAAACTCAATTCTCAAATATACTAACATATAATTAATAATTATTCACGAGAGAGATTAGTTTTCTTCTTTACTTTAGTTTATAAAATTATAAATAATAAATAATAATAATGTAATGTAATAATATTAATAAAAAAGAAATATAAACGGGGAATTGTTGAGGATTTTGGTATTTAACATGGAAATTTACATGGGATCCTAACGGGTTTTAAACGGGGATTGGACGGGGATCCGCGGGGCGGGTAGAGCTATTACCATCCCTATCCCCATCCCGGATTAAGAAACGGGAACAAATTCGTTTCTGTTCCCGCCCCGCGGAGATCTTAATCGGAGATTCTACATTCCCGTCCGGACGGGCCCCCACCGGGGACGGGCTCCCGCCATCCAACCCTAATGCTAAATGGCAGTAGGAAAACAACACAGTTTATGAATTTGAAATTGGTCAAATGTCCCAATTAATTTTAGCTTTTCAATCAGAAAAGACGTGAAAAATAAGTCACGATAATGGAAATTTTTTAAACACTATTTGACTTCTGTACTCTTTAAAAATATAATAATAATAAAGGTTGTTGTTTGGATTTTTAAAGTATAATAAAAAAATATAAATTTCTATTAACTAAATAATTGTATATTTTAGAAGTAATGTAAAAAAAATTTCATGACAAATAAAAAATAAGGAAAATAAAAAAACTTATCTTCCCATAAAAAAAATATCTAATTTTGTCTATTTCAGTAAATATAGAAATATATTCCTTTGATTTTTTTGAAGTGATATAAAAAAAATTATTTAATTTTAAAATAGTTGTTAATTATCTTAAGAAATCGAAAGAACATTTAATACATTTTTTCAAATATACCCCCATATAATTGTGGAGATATTTAGTAAAATAACATTATAATTAAAACCTTTAATGATTTTCATATTGGTGTACCAATTTATTACATAATATCCTTCTTTTTAATCAATGACACAATATCTTTAAAAAAAACCAAAGGAATATCTATTTTTTACTTGGAAAAAAAATTGATAATATTAATTTATGGTTAACGATATACCAATTTTTAAATAAAAATTAGTAACAAGATACAAATAAAATGAGCAATACTCTTTTATTTTGAATTTGGTATTCATCCTAACCAATTTAATATACAAGGGTTAGGCCCGACTAGTTATTCTGTTTCTGTATGTTATTTACTGTTTGATAGCTAGTGTTTAGTAAAAATATGAAGAAATTCTGTTAATATAATATAAAATGATTAACATAAACATGTTTTAAATCGAAAAATAAATCAATTATAATAATAAAAATATATCACAATAATTAATAAAAATAAGGGTAAAATATAATATAAAAAATCATGTGGTTTAAAACTTTAAAAATAAGTATTAATGATTTGTTACATTAGATAAATACAAGTTTTCCTCCAATAAATTATCAAAAAAGAATAAGGTGTACTTGGTTTTCGAGCTAAAAGTTTATATGCAGACCAATAATCGTTTAGGGCCTTCAGGATGGATTTTTGGACTTTTAGATTTTTCACATTGCTAAATTTTGATACAAAAATCGCGGTAAACAAAAGTCCGTTGACAATTCCTATAGAAAATGGAGAGTTTGGATGAATTAGTTGACATACTAATTAGTATGTATAGTATAACATGTATATGATTGACTTAATTTCAGTGTTATCAGAACCAAATATTACTGGACAATTCGACCCGGTTGAACTACGAACTAGACATGGTTTCTATCGATTTAATAAAAAAATTTCAGTGTTTATGAAAATCAACAAAAAGGTTCGATTGGTTTCTGAATCGCTGAATCAACAAAAAATAAATATTCGGTTGAACTACTTGTTAAACCGGTTCAAACCGATCGAACCACGAATAAGTAGTCTCATCGGTTCATTTTCTATTCCAATTTTAATAACATTGCTTAATTTAAAAGCAGTTGCCAATATCTCTCTCTCTCTTTTTTTTTTTTTTTTTTTTTGTATGTGTGTGTGTGCAATGGTTGTTAGGGTTTGCTCTATATATTTATTTAATTCTTATAAGCGTTTATTTCCAAACCTTGCCATATACCCTTATATCTCTTGTTTGCTCTAAAATACTAATCAACAAAAATATGTGTACAACTATTCTTTCCCTTTCTTTATTATATGTCATTTGAAGTTGTTCACTAAGACCTATAAGGTATTAATTAAATAATTTGTATTTAATATCTCTCTGTTATAGTCTTACTTTTCATAAAATTTTCATTTTTTCTTAATTATCAAGACTTAGTATAAAATTGTTGGCGTCTAATATTAAATATCTCTTCATAAAAAATATTGAATATATCTTTTACTTTAAATAAAGGTAAATATGAAAAAATATTCTCAAGAGTACATTGGTAATATATAATGTCATATAAAAAGAGAATAAAGTGAATATTATAGAAAGTCATAAGAAATTTTACAATACTCTAGAACTTTAGTTAGAATATGAAATTCGTATATTTTTTTTACACCCAAAAAGGACATTTATCAACACTTTTTGTTAATATTTTTTAAAGAAGTATCATATTTCAGGTATATCCTAATATTTTTCAGAAAGTCATATGGTAAAAAATTAAGAAAGTAATTGATTGAGAATTCGATATGTTAATAAAAAGAAAAATAAACAGCCGACCAAGCGAAAACATAAAAGATGATAAATTTCAATCTTTCTTTGATTCGATGTTCTGTTGGGGTGAAGAAAGTTGCTAAAGGAAGAAAAATAAATGGTTTTGGTGGGAGAAAAAGAGATTGATTTTACCATTTTAAACTCTCCTTTTTGGTGAGTTAAAATCGTATATAATTATAGATTTTTAACTCTTAATTAACTTTTAAGCATTTAATAGCCCTTTAACCGAACAGGAGAAATTTTATAGTGGACCGGGTCCACGTGAACCGTTCCAATGAAAAACTGACACATAAGTGTTTTAACCTCACGAAACCTGTCAACCAAAGAACATACATACAGACCCACAACCAAATATGGAAACAGAGTTGTTCAAGACTTGAAAATTTCACTCCCCTTTGATGGCCGAATTGGTATTCATAAAGAAAAAAGTAACAACTGTGGAGAAAGTAGCTTTGTTTGTTTCAGCTAAACTCATCAGAAGAGTGGTGTTTTAGTTTTGAATATTTTATTGACTGTCTTCTTTCTGTGCCTTATTCTCTCCCAAAGCAAAATTAGGACATCCTCAGTCACAATCAGGAGCAGAAAGCAATGCAGCAATTCAGGTGTGTGGCTCGAATCCTCCGATATTTTGTTGTTATTCCTTTTTATGTTCTTGCACTATGGAAAAAAAAAAGAAGCTAATATTGCATTAAATGGTTCTTGTTTCTGTGTCAAATTCATCAGCTTGATGGAACTAAAGATAAGATTAAGAAGATGTTTGATAAGATTGAACTTTCGGTTTCTCCATACGATACTGCTTGGGTAGCAATGGTCCCCTCTCCAAATTCACTAGAAGTTCCTAGTTTTCCTGAATGCTCAAAATGGATAGTTGATAATCAACTCAAAGACGGGTCTTGGGGTCTTCATCATCGCCATCCATTGTTAGTTAAGGATTCTCTATCATCTACATTAGCGTGTGTTCTTGCATTGAAGCGATGGGGTATTGGCGAAAGACAAGTAAACAAAGGTATTTTGATATTATTTTGGCTAACAATAATGCCACAAACTGAGTGTAAAGATATATGCTTTCGTTTTGTTGCAGGTCTCCAGTTCATTGAGCTGAATTCAGCTTCATTGAATGATCAGAAGCAGAAGACACCTGTTGGATTTGATATAATATTTCCGGGTATGCTTGAGCATGCTAAAGAGTTGGGTTTGAACCTTCCTTTGGCACCAAAGTACGTCGATGCAATGTTTCTTAGGAGAGATTTGGATCTTAAAAGGTGTGCATCTTCTAATGTTTATGCATCATGTTTGAATTCTTATGTTTCTCTCGATAATATTGTACTTTGAATTTTAGTATCTTACCGTTTATGTATGAGGTTATACTAGCTCATCCAACCTTTCTTAGATGTAGTTGGCTAATCCGTTCTCTAGTTTTATTAGTCATTATTGCCGGATACATCTTAACAACATAAAATATTGGTATTAATTAGTGAATCTTCTGTACTTTCTGTGATTGATTTCTGATTTTGTGGTATGGATGTTCATACTTCACTCATCTTAGTGACATTTCAAGTGCAGTCGTGGTTTTGTGTTCAACCGATAATTCTTTTAGGTCTTAATGGTCTTTATGTATTTTATGTTCAATTAATTCATCTTTAAGAATTGATTTGAATCATTATTCACCAAAGATGGGCAGAAAATAACTTCTATGAAAATGTAATGTGCACTTATTTTCTATAACACTATCCGCAACTGAAACGGGTTTTGTAGTGGCTGTGGCAGGAACACGGAGGGATGAAAGGCTTACTTAGCATATATTTCTGAAGGAATTGGAAATCTGCAGGACTGGAATATGGTCATGAAATATCAGAATAGGAATGGTTCGCTTTTCAATTCACCATCCGCAACTGCAACTGCTTTTAGTCATCTTCATGATGCTAATTGTCTTCGTTACCTGCGGTGTGCTTTGAAAAAGTTCGGAAATGCAGGTTCATCCCCAACTCTGTATACTCTTTTGTCTCTCTAATATTTTGTAGTAATGAATTTTTGCTGATCTTTCCAGTTCCTACTGTTTATCCCTCTGACATATATGTTCGACTAAGTATGGTTGACACCCTTGGAAGTTTGGGTATTGGACGGCTTTTCCAGGAAGAGATAAATTCAGTTCTGGATGAAATATACCGGTAATGTTCCATATTCATGCTCTGTGCAAATACCATTATATTTTGCATTCCGCCTTGTAGATGCTTGAAATTAGCTTTACCACATTTTTTTGCTGAATATATTCGGTAGTCTGCGACTCTTTTATTGACAAAACCATGAAATTAGCAAAAAAACAGATGCTGGTTGCAGGGAAATGAAGATATATTTCTAGATTGTACAACCTGTGCAATGGCATTTCGAATATTACGTGCCAACGGATATGATGTCTCTTCAGGTATCCCCATAATAGTAAAGTAGGATTTTTGGGTTTACAAAATTATCAACAATCAACAATAGAGCTCTAATCAGATCAACATTTGGAGCAGACAAATTGAATGAATTCACTGAGGATCACTTCATTAATTCACTTGGAGGATACTTACAGGACATGAGGCCTGCTTTAGAGTTATATAAAGCTTCACAAGTAATATATCCGGATGAATTATTTCTGGAAAAACAAATATCATGGACAAGCCAGTTCTTGAAGAAGAAATTATCTTCCGGTTTACGACAGACTGATGGAATTGATGAACATATTGCCGAAGAGGTACTCTTCTCTTACTTGTTGGAAATTCAGCGAGCTATGGCAATTCTTTAAGTGGCCCTTTTCGGTCAGTTTGGAATTTATAACTTAGCCACCTGTTGTCTTTTCAGGGGCATGATGTTCTCAATTTTGCTTCATATGCGGATTTGGAACGGTTAACTCAATGGAGGAGAATTGCACGTTACCAAGTAGATGAAACAAAGATGTTAAAAACATCATACTGGTAGACTGAACAAATCCTTTCTTTTTAATTGTCTTCTTTTTCCATTTAACTAGAGAATATCCGTATCACTCATTTCGTTTACATTTTCTTTCTTGATACTAGTTGCTCAAACGTTGCAAATGAACATTTCCTAAAACTGGCTGTAGAAGATTTCAACATCTGCCAATCGGTGCACCGGGAAGAACTTAAACATCTCGGGAGGTACTGTTGAAGGAAGAGGGATAAAAAATTTAAATTCAATAAAACTCACAAATATTTAATTCATCATAATACAACACAATTAGAAATACACACTCTTTATACTTTCACAAACTCACTCACTCACTCACTCACTCACACACTCACTCACTCACTCACAGAAATAAACTCAGCTCTTTATATAGAGCTTATGACCGACACATTACAAATGGGAGAGCCACACTTTTACCTATCTCAATTTCATCCACAAATTATAAATCTAATTCTATGCCACATATATCACTGCAAATCTGCCAACCCATTATACCCCATAATTTTATGTTTCAATGAGATGGCCCAAATAAATCCGTATAATTTCTTTGTTGCTATCTGATCACATGGCTTTGTCCTCTTCTTTTTATTTCTTTATTCTATTAAATTATTTTTAATAAATTAAGTTTAGTTAGTTTTTAACACTCTCCCTTGAACTTAATTGTCGGTTACTCCCAATAATGCTTGCAATTGACTGAACACATCGTATTTGAGCGGCTTTGTGAAAATGTCTGCAACTTGATCAAAAGTTTTCACGTATTTCAACGTGGCATTGTCTGATAAAATGATATCTCGTGTCGATGTGCTTACTTCGATCATGGAAGACTGGATTTTTCGCCAACGCCAATGCCGATTTATTATCGACAAAAATATTCGTTGGATCATGTTGTGTCATTTGAAGTTCATTCAACAATCTTCGTAGCCATATTGCATGAGACACACCTGATGTTGCTGCAACATATTCTGCTTCACAGGTTGACAGCGTCACAATCGGCTGCTTCTTTGAACTCCAAGTGAAAGCCGTGTCACCAAGAAAAAATACAAATCCGCTAGTGCTTTTTCGATCATCTTTATCACCGGCCCAGTCACTGTCGCTGTATCCAACTAATTTGAATTCGTTAGATTTTGAATAATGTAATCCAAAATTAGTTGTACCTTTCACATAACGAAGTATCCTTTTTGCTGCATTCCAATGTGACACTTTGGGTGCTTCCATGTATCTGCTCACTAGCCCAACTGCATACAAAATATCTGGCCTCGTGCACGTCAAGTATCTGAGACTCCCGATCAAGCTTCGAAATAGTGTCGATTCACTCTTTCTCCATCTCCATCCTTGGTCAATTTTAAGTTGTATTCAACAGGTGTACTGATAGGATTGCAATTTTCCATCTTGAATTTCTTCAGAATCTCCTTTGTAAAGCCATTTTGAGAAATAAAAATCTCTTCTTCATTCTGCTTAACTTCAATGCCAAGATAATATGACATTAGGCCAATGTCAGTCATCTCAAATTCACGAGCCATAGTCTTCTTAAAATCATCGAACATTCGAGGATTGTTTCCGGTGAAAATGAGATCATCCACGTACAAGCAAACAAGCATCATGTCTCCATTTTTCGCCTTCACATGCAAAGCATATTCATGGGGGCATTTGACAAATCCATTCTCTTGAAAGTATTTGTCAACATGACTATTCCAAGCTCTCAGTGCTTGCTTGAGTCCGTACAACGCCTTCTTCAGTTTTAACACTTTTTCTTCATGGCCTTTGACAATATAACCAGGCGGTTGTTGAACATAAATTTCTTCCTCCAAGTAACCATTCAGAAAGGCTGACTTAACATCCATTTGATGGATTTTCCAACCATTTTGAGCTGCAACTGAAATCACCAATCTAATGGTCTCCATTCTTGCAACTGGTGTAAAAACTTCATCATAGTCGATACCGGGTTTTTGACTATAGCCCTTTGCAACCAATCTTGCCTTGTGTCGTACAATTTCTCCTTTTGCATCTTTTTTCGCCTTGAACACCCGTTTAACACCAATTGGTTTTTTACCAGATGGAAGTTTAGTCAACTCCCACGTCTTGTTCTTCTCGATTACTTGGATCTCCTCCTCCATGGCTTTTCTCCATCTCTCATCTTTCATGGCTTCTTCAACATCAACAGGCTCACTATCAATAAAATGACAGTAAATAGTTAATTCTTCACTGAGATTTCGTGTGGCATCATAGAGATCTTCAACACGTCTCAACTTTCTTGGCCTTTGTCTAGGACTTTCACTTTGTGCTTCTTCTTCCGCTACAGGAGATGCACTTGAAATAGGACTATCTGTCATTGGTATTGTGGCTGGTTCCTCCGAATCTTGTTTATTGTTTTCATCCATGGTGAAAGGATAAAAACTATAATTCTTCTTATCATTGTTCCACTCCCAAGTTGCTTCTTCGTCGATAGTCACGTCCCTGCTAATGATAGTCTTTCCCGTATCTGGATCAAACATCTTGTAACCTTTAGAAAATTCTGAGTATCCCACGAACAAGTATTTTTTGCTTTTATCATCAAGTTTTCTCCTTTCTTCATCAGGTACATGAACATGTGCAACACTCCCAAAAACACGAAAATGTGAGATATTGGGCTTTCTCCCACTCCATGCTTCTTGGGGTGTCATATCCCAAACACTTGTTGTTGGAGATCGATTCAAGATGTAGACAGCACAATCAACTGCTTCTGCCCACAACTCCTTGGGCAAATTCTTACTTTTCAACATGCTTCTCACCATGTCTAGCACCGTTCTGTTCTTTCTTTCGACAACACCATTTTGCTGAGGCGATCTTGGGACTGATAGGAAATGACGGATTCCATACTCCTCGCAGAATCTTTTGAATTCACTGGATGTGAATTCTCCTCCTCTATCGGATCTTAGGGCTTTGATGTAACAGCCGCTTTCTTTCTCGATAAGAGCTTTGAATTTCTTGAATGCCCCAAAAACTTCTGATTTCTCCTTCAAAAAATAAACCCATGTCTTTCTGCTATAATCATCGATGAAAAGCAAGAAGTATTTGTTGTTTCCCAATGACATTGGAGTCATTGGTCCACAAACATTAGCATGAATGAGCTCGAGAGGTGCCTTTGCTCTTGACATGGACTCCTTTGGAAAACTGGTTCTAGATTGTTTTCCAACGAGACATCCTTCACAAAGTTGATGGGGTTTATCAATAGGGGGCAAACCATGCACCATCTTCTTTTGACTCAGCAGCTTTAGCCCTCCAAAATTGAGATGCCCGAACCTTAGGTGCCAAAGCCATTGAGAATCCTTCACACAGGCTTTTAAACATTTGGCTACGTCTGTCTAGATGTTAAGTGTGAACATTCTGTTCTTCGATATGGGCACGCTTGCTAACAGCTCTTTCTTCTCGTTCAACAGCAACAACTTTCGATTCGCCATATGGACTTGGTAATTTTTCTCCAACAGTTGGCCCAAACTCAAAATGTTGCTCTTCATGTTTGGAACATAATAAACATTACTGATGAACTGGTGCTCACCATTCTTTAATCGAATAAGAATGGTTCCTTTTCCTCGAATAGGTACTTTGGATGAATCTCCAAAGACAACATTGCCACTGAAGGATTGATCAACCTCGACGAACTTTTTCTTGTCTCCACACATATGATTGCTTGCTCCGTTGTCAAGATACCATATGTTGGATTCTTGACTTTGTTCTCCTTCGAGGGTTAATAACACCGTGCCGGTTACATCCTCGTCTTGGATGTTGTTAGCCGTTTCCTCCACCTGCTTTGGCGGACTCAAACATTCTGATGCGTAGTAGCCATATTTGGAGCAATTGTAACATTGAACATTTGACTTGTCACGTCCATCATTCTGCCTCCAATTTCCTCTTCCACGTCCATGTCCGCGTCCACTTCCACGGCCTCTGCCTCTTGCGAACTGAGCATTGTTGTCACCACTTTCAAACTGCTGATTTCTGCCACGTCCTCTTCCTCTTCCGGATTGACTTGCATCTCGACTATTTTCATTTTCTTTTAAAGAAGTCTTTGTCACTAAGGCTTGTTCTATTGACTCTTCCTTTTGCCTATTGAGTCTTTCTTCACGTACTTGCAACGAGCCAACAACTTCGTCAACGGTCATTGCACTCATGTCTCGTGATTCTTCCATAGCCACCACTACATAATCAAACTTAGGTAGTAGTGACTGCAGAATTTTTTTCAACAATTTTATATTCTTCAATTTTTTCTCCGTACTGCCGCATTTGATTAACGACAGATTTTACTCGTGAGGAGTAATCCATAACCGCTTCTGTCGCCTTCATCTTCATTGTCTCGAACTCACCTCTCAACATCTGTAGTCGAACTTTCTGTACTTTCTGCTCTCCTTGAAGAGAAACTCGTAGTATGTCCCATGCCTGCTTGGAGGTGGTAGCTTCTGCCACCTTCTCAAACATTACATCATCCAATCCTTGATGGATTCGACTGAGTGCCTTCTGGTCACTCCTGAGATTTTTATGCAAATTGTCTTTTTCTGCCTGAGACAGTTGTGCATCTTCTGCTGGGACTACGTAGCCTTTTTCAACAATGTCCCAAACATCTTGGGCTCCAAGAATGGCTTTCATTTTAATACACAAATTTGTGTAATTGGTCTTGGTGAGTTGAGGAAAATTGTAAATGCCGTTGTTATTCATTTTTTATTTGGGTAGGGTCTCTCAAACACTCAAAATAAGGATTTTTCGGAGGAATAAAAAATCTCACAACTCTCACTAACCAGGCTTTTAGCGTGGCTCTGATACCGCTTTGTTGAAGGAAGAGGGATAAAAAATTTAAATTCAATAAAACTCACAAATATTTAATTCATCACAATACAACACAATTAGAAATACACACTCTTTATACTTTCACAAACTCACTCACTCACTCACACACTCAGTCACTCACAGAAATAAACTCAGCTCTTTATATAGAGCTTATGACCGACACATTACAAATGGGAGAGCCACACTTTTACCTATCTCAATTTCATCCACAAATTATAAATCTAATTCTATGCCACATATATCACTGCAAATCTGCCAACCCATTATACCCCATAATTTTATGTTTCAATAAGATGGCCCAAATAAATCCGTATAATTTCTTTGTTGCTATCTGATCACATGGCTTTGTCCTCTTCTTTTTATTTCTTTATTCTATTAAATTATTTTTAATAAATTAAGTTTAATTAATTTTTAACAGGTACATATTCTACTTCTGCTATGGTGTATTTTGAAAAGGTCGATTTTGGAGTCGAAAAATTTTATAGGAAAAATGATGCACATGATGTAAACAGATGGGTTGTGGAGAAAAGATTGGACAAGCTGAATTTTGCAAGGCAGAAGCTGGGCTATTGTTACTTTTCTTCTGCTGCTTCTCTCTTTGCTCCTGAAATGTCTGATGCTCGTATATCGTGGGCGAAAAGCAGTTTGCTTACTACTGTTGTAGATGATTTCTTTGATGTTGGGGGTTCTGAGGAGGAACTGATCAACCTTGTTCATTTGATTGAGAGGTACGTTCTTTTCTTCTTTTGTGTTCAGACTCCAATCAGTTCATCTCTGGAACTTGAAAACATGGTTTATAGAAACGGAAATGCAGGTGGGATGTTGATGGGAACTCTCACTTCTGTTCTGAGAATGTTGAGATCATATTTTCTGCACTTCATAGTACCATTTGTGAGATTGGAGAGAAAGCATTCGCATATCAAGGACGTCAAGTGACGAGTCATGTTAAAAAGATTGTGAGTTCAAATCCCTTCATCACATCTTGTAGCTATCTGCTTTTGAATCCCGCTTTGACTAACCTGCAAATTCGTGCTGGTTTATCGGGCATGAACTCTCTGATACTTAAGTCAATGAAAGCTTTTTAAGAGAACCAAGAAAAAACAATGATCATAAAATCAAATCTCATTCCTGTCTATATTGGAGATTTAAGACTCCGTTAGAGTCCTAATCCGTGCAGGACTTCTATTAGAACAAGCCTTAATATCAGAAAGAGTGACCTATTTTTGCATTGCAGTGGTTGGATTTGCTGAAATCAGTGTTGACAGAAGCTCTCTGGTCGCAAAGCAATGCTACACCAGCACTTGACGAATATATGACTAACGGATACACATCATTCGCTCTAGGACCAATTGTTCTCCCTGCTCTTTTCTTTGTTGGGCCTAAACTAACGGAGGAAGATGTTACAAGCCGCGAATTACATAATTTGTTTGAGACAATGAGCACTTGCGGACGTCTACTCAATGACTGGAGAAGCTTCCAGGTAGAAACATAACCAATACATTGATGCAATTATGCATTGTACAGTTCAAATTGTTAGCTGTTTTTTGCTACATTTCAGAGGGAATCGGAAGAAGGGAAGCTCAATGCTGTCTCATTGCATATGATTTATGGAAATGGTGTTGTAACCGAAGAAGAAGCCATCCGAAAGATGAAGGGTTTAATAGAATGCAAAAGGAAAGAAGTGCTGAGACTAGTTTTTCAAGAAAAGGATAGTAATATTCCAAGACCCTGCAAGGATTTGTTCTGGAAAATGACCAAAGTATTGAACATGTTTTACTTGAATGATGATGGTTTCACTTCAAATGAGATCAACAATACTGCCAATGCAATCATCAATCAACCCATATCTTTCCATCAACTGTAAGTAAAAATCTCTGAAAAAGCAAAACAAATGATCGATTCGGTCCTTCAACTTGACAAACATGGTCAAAATTTTGTGTACAATTCGGTACTTCATTTGTCATTTTATTTCAAATAAGTCCAAAAATGACATTCATATCATCATGAACTGTAGGTAATTTGATTTAATTTATAGCAAAACTTTATTTTTCATGTCCATTTTTTTTTTCTCATGTTTCAAATCACTAATTTTGATCACTCATTTGTTTCAGAGAGGAAGGGAAGAAATTCAAGGTTTCAACATAGAATTGTGGCATTGAAAATGTTGAAGGGGATGCTTCTAAGTTCTAAGAAGAGAAACAGCTACTTTAAAAGCACTTACTATTTCATGTCAATATTTATGGAATTTCAACTGGAAATTGCAATATATTTGAAAACATTTACAAATTGCTTGAAAGATTGGAATTAATTTTGTATTTACAATTTATTGACAACGTCTACACAGTTTATATTTGATAATATGATATTACTAAGTCTTAACCTCAAAACGTAATCCAACTTCTACAACATTAACAATCCCTGCAATAAAGAAACAATATTTACACCAAGCCTACTTCAAATCTATTACTTTAGTTGTTTCTCTATGGTGTTTAAGGTTATTCATCTGGACTAACGAAAAATTAGTTGCGCTATTAAAATGATTTTTCCTTAATGTTTATCTCCTAAAATTCACTTTGCATGATAAAAAATTTTCTTTTTAATGATTATGATCAAGTATAAGTCAGTTTTATGTTTCCACTCTTTTTATGAGTCCCAATAGAAAGAATCCCAAAATTCCGTTCAACAAGATGGTCGAATGGCATAAGAGGATGACCATCAACTGGTAATCTCTGTAATGTGGTAAATGTCTTAAATTTACTATTGATGTGGGAAAAATTGGTTCTGCACAAGTTATCGATTTAATATAAAGTCACATTCTCATAAAAATTTAACTAATTACAAAAAGAAAATGCTATATTCATTATCTTTCAATTTAAAGTCACACTTTTTTTTTTTTAAAGAAAAAAGCACTTTAATTTGGTAGAATAATACGGATTAGAGAGTAGGATCATTAGTCTAATCATCTTTCACCAATATAAGAGTTTTCACAAACAACAAGGTTGAACATTTATGCGCAAAAAATAATTAATTAAGGTTAAGCCTTGTAAAATTTTTAATTAGCCACCATTATAAATCAGATTAAAAATCTGAAATGAAAAAATATGAAAAAAAAAAAAAAACTTACAGAAATTTCCAAAACTCCCGATTTCAACGATGGAGAAATTACTCAGATCTTCCTTTTCTTCAGCCTCCGTATATTTAAACTTCACTTAACCTCAACTGCAATCAACAAATGAAATTAAACAGAAAATTAAAGAAAAAAAAGAGAAATCAACTATAGAATCATAAAGCCCTTAACACTTCGAATATATTTATAAAAAATTTCAAAAAAAAAAAAAAAAAAAAAAAAAAAGAGAGAAAGAAAAGAAAAGAAAGACCTGATTTTGAACTATTGGTTTTAGGTCTGCCCATAACATTTTGGAATGGCAGAGACTAAACTATAATTATGTGTAAATTACAGGGACCAAATATGTAATTTGGTCTGACCCTATATATAGATGGAAGTTGGGACTTGCACTATAAATAGAGAAGAAGTTTTCTATTTCTGATAGATTTGAGATCGTAGAGATTCTTTCTTATTCTGGGGAAAACGTCCATAGAGAGAAAACACGATCCCGTACTCAGTGTATTCATACACTCGTAGGAAAGGCAACCAGAATAATACAGTTTCCCGTGTAGATCAGATCCATTCTATAAACATGTTTCCGATGCATATAAACTGTAAGTCCGTTTATTTATTCTGTTTATGGTAATCTATACATTTGTTGTATAATCATTATGGAATATTGACTTCATTGGTATCAGAGCAGAAAGGTTTATAGATTGATGTGTTCAAATCTAGTTTTCTGGTATTCCATGAATAATTGATGTGTTCAAATCTTGATTTCTGGAATTCCATGAATAAGAATAAGTTTTGTTCGTTTGAATGCGTATTTATTCGTTTAAATACATATTTGTTTGTTTTGATACGGATTTATATTGATATCCGTGTCAAAATGATTCTGTAAATTTTGATCTCTGATGTTCCATGAAAAAGAATACGTTCTTTTGTTCATTTGGATTCGCTTTTGTTCGTTTTGATAATGATTTGCGTTGTTATTTGTGTCAAAATGATATCGTATTTGATCCAATAGTACAAAGTGTCAAAATTATTTGTCGGAATTTTAAAAATCTGATCACACCACTGAAATTAGCATAAAAAATCGAGTCAGAATCTCAAATTTCACGGCCAACGGAGGCTTGGAAGGCAGCGTGTGGACCTCACACGCCACCACTGAGGTTGGAGTTGGTTACCAAAGCCGTTGAGGGAAGTTAAGTTTGAAGGACGTGTGGCGCAACGGGATTGGGTGTAATTTGGCAGTTGAAAAGTCAAACCAATCACGTGTTGACACGTGTCAAGGCATAACCACCTTTGAAATGGTCAACGTGCCATGTGTCATACACGTGGATCAATTGGGTGACGACACGTGTCATAGCGGTTGTCTACGTGACATGTCATCACAGTGGACCAATACGGTGATGACACGTGGTAGGGCAGTTGTGTATGTGCCACATCATCAATGGAACCAATCAGGTGATGACACGTGGTAGGTTTGCCACGTCAGCACGGATCACATGTTGCCACGTGTCAAGTGAGTCAACAGAACCTTTTGAGCGCGTGGGGGTGCCTGGCAGATCTTCAAGCAGCTCATGTCGGTGCGTGCGGGCGTTTCCGGTGTCTAATTTTTGTCAAATTTTTTCTAGAACTAAAATTTACATTTTTCTTGAAATTTTGGTATATTTTGATGAATTTTTGGAATTCATTTGATGTTTTAAACTAAATTTACTAGTATTTATTGTGTATAAATGCTTAATTTATGTTTAATAAATTTAAGAAAATTCAGTATACTTATTGTGTATTTATATACTAATTTTTGGTTGATCATTAACAAGTTTTTGTTATTTCTATATGTGTTATAGATATGGCAACCTTCGTAAAAATGGCTAAAATAATCCAGTCTCAGGAGGAGGCAAGGACTATACAAAAACTTGAAGATAAGCTTTTCTCTAAATGGTATCCTCCGTTGGTAAAAGAGGATATTGTTGGAGTTATCGAGCGGTTTAATGCGTTAAACTGGGAAATCCAAGAGCTTGTTTGGAAAGGAGGATTTTCCTTTGGAACTGATCAATTAAAAATGTTAAAATTCACGAAAAAGGCTTTTTATGAAAATTCTGCATTTGACAAACTGGTGGACTACATTGAAGGATTAGTTCCTGAACCGGATTATTTGTGTTGAACTTGGCTGAAACGGAAGCTAAGTTATCTCAAAATCCTAGAACCATGTTGCTTAAAAGTAACAAGTTGGTTCATCGCCCATGTCTGGATGCTGATATTGAGGGTGTTGAGAACATGCCTTTGGATCTCTACTATAAGTTCGTAGAGATGATCCCAGTCACCTCAAAAGAAATTGAGATAGTTCAACTGGAAGGAAATGAAGATTGAGCTCTTCATCTTTCCACTCTTTCTCTTGCTGATTTCGTTTTTCAATTTTGTATTGAAGGGCTTTGTGCTAAAGTTTTTTTTTTTTTCTGTGGTTGTAATTTTGACTAAATGTTGGATTTTTTTTATATATGGTATAATAAAATGTTTATTTGTTAAACATTACTATTTTGATTAGTTGTTTTAATAATTTTAATTTATTTATTTTGAGATTATAACTAAGTGTTATATCATTCATTAGTTTTATACTTAAGAGAAGTGTAAATGTTAAATAAATTAAAATATAATCTAAAAACAAAACTAAATATATATTTATTATTGGAAATTTAAACCTAATATAGTATTTGTATTAGCCTATGTAGATGGTGACTTTATGTATTGCACATAGTGTTTGATTTTACGTGAACCAAACACTATTTTTAGTTTTAAATGATCTTATAATAAATATGGTGTATCGCTTACTTATTAGTGCTACTTTGTCTTTAGCGTTGTTTTTTAAATGGCTGCTTCAAAAGCAATAGTTGCTAAACTAAATAAGGACCTTCGTTTGAATGTTGACAATTATGAAGTTTGGGCTGTGAAAGTCCAATACGTAATTGAAGAGCAAGAGGCTCTGGATACTCTGGAGAGAATTATGGTTCCTCCTGAAGAGGGTAACACTGCCCAAGCAAGGAGGGACCTTAAGGCTTATCAAGCCTGTAAGAGGAAGAACTCGTCTGCCCGCATCACCATGCTTAGTGTGATGAATGATGATATCGCGAAAAAGTTTCACATATACAACACAGCTAAAGAATTGTGGGATGCTCTTAAGGAGAACTTTAGAGGTGTCTCCTTAACAAAACTCTGTTCTTTAAGTTTCAAGTTTGATACTTACAAGAAAAGAGCTGACCATACAATGAAGAGGCATTTAAGGGAAATGTCTAACATGATTTCTAAGCTTCATGATGCTGGTCATAAGTTGATCGAGGAGCAAAAAGTTCAAGCTATGATATGTTCTCTGCCGAATGGGTGGGAGCATATGAAGTTGCAACTCACTCATGTCAACGACATTAAGACCTTTGATGATGTTGTTCGTCAGCTTGAACTGGAAGAGGACCGTCTGGCCTCTCTTAGTGTGAAATCTGAGGTTCACATGGCTAGTTCAAGTCCTGGTCTGAAGTCCAAGAAGAGGAACAAGAAGTTCTTCAAGAAGAAGGCAAAGGGAACGGTGGGCAGTGTTCCAGTTCAAAAGAAAGGCAAGAAAGATGTTAACATTTCTAGAGTGAGATGTCATAACTGCAGATAGAAGGGGCATTTTGCAAGAGACTGCAAAGCTCCTACGACTCAGGAGCAACAGACCACGTAACAAAGGATCGAGATTCCTTTGTTGAGTTCCGCAGTGTTCCACGGGGAACTAGGTGGATATATGTGGGAAAAAACTCTAAGGAGGAAGTCTTAGGGATTAGCTGTTTTCAGCTGGTCTTAAATGGTGGTCGACCACTATTTCTTGAAGATGTCCTCTATGCTCCTAGGATTCGAAGGAACTTGATTTCTGTTTCTACCCCTATGAATTTGGGATTCATGTTATCTTTTGAATTAAACAATTTTAGTCTCTTTATGAACAATATCTACTTTGGTGGTGGACATTTGTTGGATGGTTTTATTATTTTGGATTTGGATCCAAATTATGTGTGTCATAATAGTTTTTCCTTTACTGTTAACTCGTCTGTGGATAATGTTAGCATTTCAAAAATGTGGCATGTGAGACTTAGTCACATTGGTCAACATCGCTTAGTACAATTGGCTAAAGCAGGTTTGTTGGCTGATTTATCGAAAGTAGATCTCCCAACTTGTGAAAGTTGCTTAAAAGGAAAGATGACAAGAAAACCATTTGGTAAAGCTACGCGAGCTGACCAACCATTGCAACTAATCCATTCTGACATCTATGGCCCAATGAATGTTCGGGCAAGGCATAGTGCATACTATTTCATTACATTCATAGATGACTATATAAGGTATGGTCATGTCTATTTGATTGCACATAAATCTAAAGCATTAGCATGTTTCAAACGATTTATGGCTCTAGTTGAAAATCAATTAGAGAAGAGATTCAAAGATTTAAAGATCGATAGGGGAAGAGAGTATCTCTCCAAGGAATTTAAAGTTTTTTGTGATGAAAAAGGTATTGAACATCAGTTGACCATACCTAGGACTCGACAAGAAAATGGAGTCACAGAAAGAAGAAACTGAACCCTCTTAGAAATGGTAAGGTCTATGATGGCTGAAGCCAATTTGCCTATCTCCTTTTGGGGAGACGCAATATTGACTGCCACATATGTACTCAATAGAGTACCTTCTAAGTCTATTGAAACCATACCTTATGAATTGTGGACGAGCCGCAAGCCCAATTTGAACCATTTGCGACCATGGGGATGTGCTACCTATGTTCATGATACATCTAGCAAGCATGGCAAGCTAGGCCCAAGAGGCAAGAAAGGTATCTTTATAAGATATCCTGATCTCTCCAAAGGATATGTTCTAATGGGAGAGAATGAGAATGGTCAAATAACAGAATTTGAGTCACAAGATGTCACATTCTTAGAGAATGAATTTCCTAAGATGGGAGAGGTGGATAAGGAATTCACTTTCTTTGAAACTCAAGAGTCTCAAACTTCAAGATCACTCAATCCAAATGGGAGGAATGAAGTTAAAGAAGTACGGGAAAGGAAAGAGAATGATGTTTTTCAACCTTCACAAGCGGATTTGAGTAATCCTGACCCTGACTTGAGTGGTCTTGATTTGAGTGGGAGTCTTGTTCCAAATTCAAGTGTGAATATGGATATAGATCCCAGTCGGAGTTCTGCCCAAAATCTTGATGAATATATAAGATTTGTTTATCAAGAAGTAGAACCTTTAAGGTGATCGAAGAGGGGAAATATTCTGCGACACCGTCATTTAGTTGATAGCAAAGTTTTCTCGGTCATAGCTCAAATTGAAGACATTCCAACTAACATGAGAGAGATATTGGAATCTCCAGCAAAGGAAGAATGGATAAAAGCGATGGAAAGTGAGATGGAGTTAATAAGGATCAACGAAGTTTGGGAACTAGTTGATCTACCCAAAAGGCGTAAAGCCATTGGGAATAAATGGGTACATACTATCAAGCGATCAGCGGATGGGAAACCTATCCAAACTAAGAGTCGGCTGGTTGCGAAGGGGTTTACACAATAGGAAGGAATTGACTATCAGGAGACTTTTTCACCTGTTGTCCGTTTCGCATCTATAAGAATAGTATTTGCTTTTGTAGCATGTATGGACCTTGAATTACATCAAATGGATGTAAAGACTGCATTCTTAAATGGTGAACTGAACGAAGAAATCTATATGGTTCAACCTGAAGGTTTCATTATCCAGGGACAAGAGCATAAGGTTTATAAGTTGAAAAGATCAATTTATGGCCTTAAATAGTCTTCAAGACAATGGTATTTTTGGTTCCATGAAGTGATTATATCAATGCAATTTAAGGTGATTAATGCAGACCCGTGTGTCTACATTAAGCATGAAAAAGGAGGGAAGTTTGTCATTCTAAATGATATTTTGTTAGCAGTAAATGACACTTTCTTACTCAAGAAAGTAAAGACTTGGTTGTCTTCTAGCTTTGAGATGAAGGATCTAGGAGAAGCTAATTACATAATTGGGGTTAAGATCTCAAGAGATCGATCTAAGAGATTATTGGCTCTTTCACAAGAGATGTATATCAATAAGATCTTAGAACGGTTTGGTATGGCTCATTGTGATCCCGATCCAATATGGAACTGAATGCAAGTATGTGTCCCATAACTTCGGAAGAGACTAAAAGGATGGAGAGAATTTCTTATAGGTGTGCAATTGGTAGCTTGATGTATGCTATGATTTGTACACGACCTGATATAGGTTTTGCAATGGGTCTCGCTAGCCGTTATCAGGCTAATCTAGGTTTGAAGCATTGGGTAGCAGTGAAAAGGCTATTGAGATATTTGAAGGGGACTTTAAATTATTCCCTTTGTTACCAAGGAAAGGATCTGCAGTTAAAGGGATACACAGATGCTGATCGCAGAACTGAGAGGAAGTCCACGTCTAGGTATATTTTCACTCTAGGAAATGGTGCAATTTCCTGGTGTAGCAAGAAACAAACTTGTGTGGCATTGTCGACTATGGAGTCGGAATATGTAGCTGCAGCAGCTACAATACAAGAAGCTGTTGGATATGCCCTAGTCCCGAGGCATTGGACCTTGTATTTGTATTGTACATTTATTGGATTTATGTATTATACACATTTTGTGTCATTAATAAAGGCATTAATTCATTTATTATATATATCTTGTGCAATATCTTAAATGAAGTATCCAATGGACATATCCATATCCATGATGACAAGTGTCATGCACTTGGCAGTAAGACCATGGCTAGGGAAAACGATATGACCATAAAGAGATCCGTAGTCTGTTCCAGTCATGGGAATGAATGGAACTAGAGACTATCATTAACCTGGTCGTATGACAGTGTCTTACCGGTCATTGGACATGGGATGTCAACCAGGTTAATGGGTACATGCAAAAGGTGCATGGTACTGGATAGATCCACTAAACGAGAAATCCACATGGTATAGTATCACAAGTGATTCTCGTGTAGTACTTGTATGGATCCTTTGACCTAACCATATGATGGTGTTGAATGTAAGGTCACATACTTAGGGGTACGCCTAAAGGGTCTATAATAGGGGTGCCAAGTATGGGTACTTTCTGGTATGTCACTAAGCATGGCAATGCTATGGATATGCAGAAGGGATTTATCACTCAGTAGTCCACTGAGAAGATATCACCGGCCTCTTGATGAATGTGACTGATAAGAGTGTGGCCACATCCAAACAAGTTGGAACTTGTTTGTGAGCATCAGTACATTTGGGATCAAGTAAATGTCTGGACATAAAAGAGGGTGATCAATCCATGCCTCTGTGTTGGACACCGATATCAATGGCTTGGGATATACAAGTTCAAACTACAGGGTTATGATTACAGTTGGACTGCCATCTCCATCTTAATTGGGGGCTGCAGTGGCTTGCTAGATCCCACCTGCAGTCTGTGGGCCATAGGCCCACTGCCAACATAAAGATGGGCCCACAGGATCGTACACATTGAGCGTCTGAACACGTACTTAAGGAATCACCGGTATACTTGGAGTATACACACTGGAGAGAGAGGATTATATTAATTATATTATAAAGATCAATTGGATTGATCATAATAATAAAATTAAAATTAGTATTGGCATTCTCATAATTAATTCAATGAATTAATTTATGAGAATATTTCCTAGGTGGAAATATTTCACATTTATAGGTTTACATGTATCTTTGTCTTATAAATGTCAGAATTAATTCCATGGTATAATTAATTGATCAAATTGATTTTAATTTAATTGTATCAGACATATTATTTGGGATAATATGTTTAAGATACAAGTTAAATGAAATTGGGTTTGATAATTAATTGGACCTGGCAAATTAATATTGGACTGGGTTTTTAAAAGGAGAAAAAGCCCATATGAGACAAGGAAGGGAATCGGGTCGAAATCTCAAGGAGAATTTCAGCCCACCCTAGGTAAAAATACCTAGGGATTTCAGCCAAAAGGGGTATCACTCCTCCTAGCCAAAATTTCCAAGCCTTCCCCTCTCCATAGTTTCTGATTTCCAACGCTAGCACGGGTCGTGTTCCAAAGGCGTTCGTGTACGTGAACGAGGAGGGAATCTAAGTTGATTTCTGCAGCCATCTCTAGAAGAGATACTCCTGGTAAGAGTTTAATCTCTTCTTGATGAAATTTTGTTTTTGCAATTTTCATCTCAATTGCTCCTCAGCACGGATTTGAGGAAATTGTCACGATCTTCCGCATTTATTCAGATGATTTCAGGTGAAAATCTCAACATAAGCTGTTTGGTTAAAACGCTTCATAGATCTTTTGGATCTATTGCCTAAAGGGAAATGTACGACTATCTATTCTGACAGTACTGCATCGATAGCTTATTCCAAGAATCCTTGTTATTATGGAAAAAGCAAGCATATCGATATAAAATATCATTTTGTTAAGGACAAAGTAGCACAGGGAGAAATAAGTTTAGTGCATGTTCCAACTGGTGATATGATTGCAGATTCGTTAACGAAGCTAATAGCCCCAAATGTTTTTAGTAAACACATTTTGGAATTTGGTCTTCGTAGGTTATATGAACATGTTGTTGTTGTTGAACTGTTGTAATAACTTTGGTAAGTTCTATTCGAATAGAATGTAAGTTATTTGTTGTGTTCAAATTCATTCACTATTTAAAGCGATACACATAGAGCTATTGAGTATAGTTCAGTATGTTGACGAAATACATCTACTCACATAGATGAATCTTTTACTATGAGCGGTGTGTTCATAGGTAAAAGTATAGATGGAGATGTGAGAAACTCCATATGTGATATGTGAAATATCATTATTTCGTTGATACCGAAAGCTGTCCTGTGAAAGGCTTAAATGTGGACTAGAGGTAGTGATGCATGAGTTGCATTTAGAGACTGAATGCTTTCGCATAGTATGTATAAAACATACGTCCTAAGTGGATTAACACTATGGCATATTTTAGTAATATGTGCAAAAGCCGAGCAAGGGATGGAAAGAAGAAAATTGATCTCAACTTTTCTAATGTGAGACCCAAACGAAATTATAAGTTTTTAATTCACCCTTATGGACTCTTGTAAATAACAAGAAGGGTATGTCTAATTGTTTATCTTGATTGGAACCCCAAACTAGGCTGTGTTAGCAATGAACGGGCATATAGGGACCTTTCAGACAAACAAGAAATATATGGTGGAAGGTTATTTATAGAGAGGAAGTACATTTTCAATAACATGTCACTTGTTAATCATATAACACTCGAGCTCAATACTTTTTCGTGGAAAAGGTATGTAGTGTATATGAATGTTTTCGTGAGATAAAAAATGAGTTGAAAACTAGTGATCATGGAAAATGGACTAGGGGGAAGTCGCGTTAAGCAAAGGTGGAACGATGAAGGAGAGCTTCAAAGGTTTAACCGTTACATTGACTGGTGGTGTGAATTCGCCGAATAAGAATTGAAAGAAGTATGTGTGTTTAATCACAATGAAAGTGTGTCTTGTCATGTGCGAGTGGGAGATGTTGGTTTTAGGTCCGCCCATGACATTTTGGAATGGCAAGAACTAAACTGTAATTATGTGTAAATTACAGGGACCAAATATGTAATTTGGTCTGACCCTATATATAGATGGAAGTTGGGATTTCCACTATAAATAGAGAAGAAGTTTCTCTATTTCTGATAGATTTGAGAATCATAGAGATTCTTTCTTATTCTAGGGAAAACGTCCCTAGAGAGAAAACATGATATACTTCTTCATTCATCGGAAGAATTTACGGAGATAGCCCGTACTCAGTATATTCATACACTCGTAGGAAAGGCAACCAGAACGATCTGGTTTCCCGTGTAGATCAGATCCATTCCACAAACGTGTTTCTGCTGCATATAAACTGTAAGTCCGTTTATTTATTCTGTTTATGGTAATCTATACATTTGTTGTATAATCATTATAGAATATTGACTTCATGAACTATGGACGAGATTTGCTTACCTTGGTGCTTTCAACACAAAAGGCACTAATAATTTCAAAACTACACAATTGGCATCTTAAAAAATAAATATTAAAAAGTGTCTTATGGTAAAATATTAATTACAATAATGGTTTTTCTTTCTTCCTTATCCCTACTTCTACTCTCTATCTTAAATAGGGTTGTCAAGGGGGACACGAGGGCCCCCCCGAACGGGGACAGGGATTCCCCATTTAGAATCTCCGAGGGATAGGGACGGGGACAATTTTAATAAACGGGGACGGGGATGTGATTTACCTCCCCCACCCTGCGAACCCGTCCCCATCCCCGTTTAGTCCCCAGCAGAGATTTCTGTTAAATCCCTATTTATTTATTTATTTGTATATATACATAAATAATTAAATTTTACAATAATAAAACAAAAACTAGGGATTGCTTTACATCCCTATTTCACTTTCAAAGTTTCTAATAATCAATCATGTGTGCTTAATTGTTGCTTTTGATACTAAATATATGCAATTGTCTGCTTATTTGCAGAACTTCTGTCTAGGTGCAAAACTTAAAATTTAGCCTTTGCACTTGATAGAATTTATCAATTTAGAAACCTCTAATTTAATTTCTGTATATTGGACTCATGTACTTTATTTTGAAATAGTAATATTAGTAGTTGTAATATTTTAATTAAATATCACTTTCTTATAAGAAAAATTAAGTGATTTATTTAATGGTCTCTAAACTATAATATGCTTTTTAACTTATTTTTGTACCAAATTGAATTTTATTTAAAATTTTTTAAAAAAAAAAATCTTAACGGGGACGGGGATCCTCGCGGGGAACCCATTCCCTGACGAGGCCGGGGATGGGGATGAAGATCGTCTCCATTTACTAAACGGGGACGGGGATCCCCGCCCCGTTTACATCCCTAATCTTAAATCTACTTTTCTCTCTCCTTTATCCATTATTTTTCTCTCTCATAATCTATAATTAAAAACTAATTTATTCATTTATCTCTATATCTGTTCATTTTTTCATTATTCCATTTTAGAAAAAAAAATTCACTTTGAAATGAGATCCGTTTCCTTTTTTTTTTCGTTTTTGGTATTAATATTACACACATTTTATAAATACTGATTGTATGTTGCATGTATATTATAGTTATACTAATATTGTATTTTGCAACTTATACAAAGATTATGTTAGTTTTATACTACAATATACTATGATAATACTGGTTTTATACTGCTAATACTATGATTATATTTTTTTTGTACTGCATTCATACTGCGATTATAATATTTTTATACTGTGTGCATTATTAGTGCAAAAAACGAAGAAAAAAAAATTATGAATATGCATCTCATTTTGAAGAGAAAAAAAGAAAATGAAAAAAAACTTTCTAAAACCAAATGATGAAAAAATGAACGGATAAAAAAATAAATGAAAAATTAGTTTTTAATTGTAAAAGAATAGAGAGAAAAGTAACGGATAAGAGAGAGAAATTTGTTGGAGAGTGGAATTAGAATGCGTATAAGAGATAAAATAACTCATTTTTACATTTTTAAGGTATTTTATTGGTAATTGTATTGGTTGTTATTTGAAAAATAGTAAAATTGAGTTAAATTATTTTCTTTAAGTATATCTAATTACTTGGTTCGATATTGATCAAACATTCTTTACCTAAGCCTTTTTTCAATTAAATTTTTTTCGCATATACTTAGGAGTGAGCATAGACCGGTTCGGTTCAAAACTCGAACTGAACCAAAAAACCCAAATCAAAATATAGTGTATTTTATAAACCAACACCGCATTTGTGTTGGTTGCGGATAATAAAGCCATCCTGAAATTACTATAAACTGTCTTCATGTATATCAAGGTAAAATAATGAGTTGAAATTTACATTTATTAGAACTGCTTACAAATGATGATGTCCTGCTTTAAACTATTGGTACTTCATTCAATTTGTTTTGGTAGGGGTCTGATGCCCACTCTAGAAGTTTATAGAGCCAGAATATTTTTTATATGGGGTTCGTTCTTGAAATAGAGGTTTTTGGGCTGGATGGAACTTTTTTTTTATTATTTTTGAAGAACTTGTGTGGTTTGATTAGTTGTTCTACTTTGTTCAATGGCTTGAATTAGTGTTGTCTTATTTGCACGGGGCAGCAGCTTACTAAGCAATCGATTCTGTAAAATTGCGATGTTAGAATAGAAATTGAGATTAGAGCATTAAATCGCAGCAGCTGTCAATTGCTCAAAATTTTTATTTCATTTGCATGATGTTTGAACATCTAGTGTTATTTTCAAGCTACGAAATCAGTACATGATACATATTTCCTATGCATATCATTACATGATTTTCGAATTAGTGTTTGGCTTCATGTCTAAGTATGATCCAATCTCTGTGAGGATGCTACTAGAAACACAGTTGGCTTGGCAGAGTATCACCATTGTTTCCGTTGAAACTGGTGAATGTCAAGTTCATTGCAGGGCCTGAAAGTCTGAGATGGAAGCTTTTTCAAAATCTTCAATAGATTAATCTACTATCTTATTTTTGAATTGAGTATTTATAAAGATGATGCATGATCCTTTTACATTTGGGTTATTGTGATGCAAAAATTATTCTGTTTGAATCTGAAGTTTGCTACCTACAATAAGCTCAAATAATAATATTAGTAAATAGTGATTATCAGTCTATAAATAGTTATTATCTGAAGTTTGCTTTTCAAAGGTTTTTGTCGCACTACTTTGTCTTCAATTGAATGTTATATATTGCATAATTTGAGGCATGTGCTAGGTGTTGGCATATTTCTAGTACCAATCAATCTGGTAAATGATTCTGACAGTTTCAACTCCAATTTCATAACAGGCAGCTTGGCAGAGGTATTTAGGGGTGTGGCGCATCCCGGCTACCGGAATCCTCCCATACCAGAAGCCTTTCGCCTTCCCTTTTCTGTTAACTTCTCTACCGTAAATGTAATTTTATTTATTTCTGTTAAGCCAGTTAAGAAAAATTGGGAAATTTTGTCTACAACTTTATTAGTCAATGGCTAAAGGCAAAGGTTACAAATACAATGTGGCTTACTAAAGTTATTTTTATAAGTACATGAGTTAAAAATTGTCTTTTGTCCGTTTATTAAAAGCAAATAAATAAATAGCATAATCAAAGATAAAATAAAAGATATTTCTAAAAAATAATTTGAAAATAGAGTAATTATATACCATCTCAATAATTTAAAGTATGAAAATAATGATAGTCTTAACTGTGATTAAATCTTGGAAAGATAGAATTATCTGAAGATACTTGTTGCCCTTAGATTATGCACTAGCAAGTATACTAGGTCAGTTGTAGTACTAGGCAAGACAAGTGTCTTATCCACAGGGAGTAAGGGAAATTTCAAAAATTCCTAATAAATCACTAGATCTAAAGATATTCCAGTTAAATTAGTGCAAAGAAATCATATAAATTGAAAACAGAAAACATGTAAGACAATGAATGTAGGATTGCGCAGAAATGAATAATATAAAACAATAATGATAAAAAAACAGGCTTTCATCAGCCAAACAGGCAATCTTAGAATATCTTCTTCTGAAATTTACTATGAATATGTTACGGAACGTAGATCTAAGATTTTTTGCTCTCTATTCACCATGCTTATTTCTCGACCTCACTTGGATCTATGACCCACAACTAAGCTTATCTCTCGACCTCACTTAGCATAGGAAATCATGCATTAAGACAAGCAAGCATTCCACATCAAGTAGATGCCCTTAGCACACTCCCAATCTCCTCTCGGTCTCATGGTAAGTGTGTGTGTGTGTGTGATGTTCCATATTCCTAAGTCTCCTCTCGGTCTCATCAGGAATACTAGAAGCATGAGAGGGCCCTTTCCCATATTAATTAAGCACTTCACCACATAATCATTTCAACATGATATTCATAATAAAAACAGAAAAAGACTTCCTAAGACCACCAGCTTAAGCTGGTTTCAGCCTGTTAGGAAACCTACTCACGGCACATAATAGCAATAAAAACGAGATTTCCCAGACAGAAAACTTGCAAAGAAACAATACAATTGTAAACTAAATTGATTCAAAATTAACAAGTAGTTGAGAGCATTCAATGTTTCCCCCTATCCCCCAAATAGTACAGTATTTATAGTCCTAAAAAGTAAGATCTAGAGGTCATGCGGTTTCAATAATCTATGGAGCAAGTACCAAATAAACTATTGTTAAAAATTTACAACCACATAATCCATTAGCTTCTATGAGAAGCTAAGGGCAACAAAGGAATTTCCTAGAGCAAAATATCTCCTCCTCTTGGGCCGCGCCTTTCTCTTCCAAATCCGGCTCATTCATGCTGCTGCCTTCAACATTTCTCTTCTCTTCTTCTTCTTCTTTCTGAGACTTCCCAAATCAAGTGACCTTGCTGACTGAAGTATAAGACCTGGAAAAACTCATAATTAGCCATGTTTTCTCTATTCTCAATAGAATTTTAATCAATTAACTGCTGAATTCTTACAAAATTACTTTGTATAATTTTCACTCATCAATACTTGTGGATTATAAAAAAAATAAAAAATCCAAACTAAAAGATTGATTGTTTGATTTGCGCTTTTAGTATATTTTTTTGTTTTTCTCTTGAAGGTGGAGCACCACAAAAAGAGTTATAATTTTGGCGTCGCCGCTGAACCAATCAATTTGATGTACTTTTTATGTATTGGTCGTACGATACAGTTTTAAAGTTCAGATTGGAATATGTTAATTGAGTCATGTCTATTGCCAATGTATGAACATTTTGCTAATGTTAGAATACAATTATATATATATATATATATAATCACGTGCACAACCCTTTATTAGTTGAGACGTCCGGCACTAGCGAGTAAAACGTCCAAGTGCTATGCTAGTCAGCCTTCCCACAAATGCTAAGCAAGGATGCTTAAGTAAGCTAAATGGCAAAGTGAACAAAAAGCAAAGCTTACAAACTTAAAGAGAGCTTTTTATTGCTTGAAGAATGCAAATGAGGGGTAGAGGCCTATTTATAGCCATTCCACCTCCTTAACATGTGGTTGACATTCATTTCAAATATTCCTAGAATATTCTACTCAATTATGTACAAAATATCTCCTAAGGTCGGTTAGAAGCTTCTAGAGACACTTAAGTCGGTTTCCTATGGATCTGGAACGGATTGGTCGTTTCTGAAAGCTTCTGGAACCGAAAACAGCTACGGATTTTCTGTTGCTAAAGCGCTGCGCGCTGGCTGGGCTGTCTGCATGCGCGCTAGGCCTGTCCTCCACCCAACCGCCTTCTTTTGCAGCATAACCTCCCTTTCTTTGGCATGTTTTAAGGCGGCCCATGACATTCTTCCCCACTCAATCGGGCAACGTCCTCGTTGCCTCTTAGTGGTACGCCTCAATCTTGTCCCGAGAGTTCCATAGTGAGAGCTCATGCTCCCAACTTGCCTCACTATCCGGTAGTCCCTTCCATTTGACAAAGTATTCTATATAACTTGGATGTGAGCCCCTCGCCTTGATCCTTCGGTGGGATAATATTTCTTCTACCTCGTGCTCGTGTTGGGTGGTCACGGCAGTTGGTTGTCTCTTTGATTCGCCTCGGCTCGGATCGTCCTTATCCTCGTGATAAGGTTTTAAGAAGCTCACATGGAATACCGGATGCATCTCCAAGTGTGTTGGTAATTTGACTTGATAAGCCATCTTACCAACTCTTTTCTCGATTGGAAATGGGCCCTCGTAGCACCTTGCTAAGCCTTTATGTAGCTTGGCAAACCTTATGGTTTAATGGGGAAGGAGCTTTACCATCACCAAATCTCCTTCTTCAAACTCTAAGTGGCGCCTCTTTCTATCAGCCCACTTCTTCATCTTTTTGGCGGCTTTGGCTAAGGAGGAGCGTGCTATCTCTTTCTTTTCTTGCCAACCCTTAGCAAACTTGAATGCGGCGGGGCTTTGGCCTTTGTAGCCAATAGCAAGATCTTGGGGCATTATAGGCTATTGCCCTATGGCAATCTCGAATGGACTAGCCCCCAATGATTTTCTCTTCTGTAGGTTGTACGAGAATTGGGCGATGTCTAGCAACTTCGTCTAATCCTTTTGGTTAGCACCCACATAGTGCCTTAAGAACAACTCCAACAAGGCATTCACCCTTTCTGTTTATCAGTCTGTTTGGGGTTGAAAGCTGGTGGAGAAGTTGAGCTTGGACCCTAATAGCTTGAATAATTCTGTCCAAAAGCGGCCGGTGAAGCGAGTGTCTCGGTTGCTCACAATGGACTTTGGTATGCCCCAATACTTTACCACATGTTTGAAGAATAGCCTAGCAGCATCTTCACCATTGAACTTAGTAGGCACGGGAATGAAAATTCCGTACTTACTAAATCGATCTACTACGACCATAATGTTGCTACATCCCTCGGACTTGGGTAGACCAATGATAAAAATCCATTGAAATGCTTTCCAAAGGTCTTTCAGGAATTGGTAGGGGCTGAAGTAGACCAGCAGGTTTGTCTTATTCTACCTTGTCTTTTTGGCACACAAGACAAGTCTTCACATACATCTCCACATCATCTCGCATTTGGGGCCAATAATATGTTTTCTCTATGAGTGCTAACTTGCGGTGTACACCCGGATGTCCAGCCCACTTAGAGTCATGGCATTCCTTAATGATTGTCCTCCTCAAGCCTCGCCATTTTGGCACATACAAGCAGTTGCCTTTAGTAAGCAATAACCCATCCTTGAGCCAGAAGCGACGAGTCTTTCGGCTCTTCGCCAATTCTACCAAATTCTAGGCTTGCGGGTCGTGCTCCGTTCCTTCCCTTATGCTAGATGCTAAAGGGAAGTTAGGTTGGGTGATAGCGGCTAATTCACCCTTCGTACTTAAGGCATCCGCTACTAGATTATTCTTGCTCGGTTTGTGTTCTATGGTAAAGCGAACTCCGCCAAGAACACCTGCCACCTCATTTGCTTTGGCGTGAGCTTTTTCTGATTTAAGAAGTAGCTAATGGCTACGTTGTCCGTCTTTACCACAAACTTGGACCCGAATAAGTAATGCCTCCATAGGCGTAAGCAATAAACGACGACAGTCATCTCCTTCTCCTGGACCGTATAGCGATGCTCGGTGTCGATCAACTTTCTGCTTTCATATGCAATCGGATGTCCCTCTTGCATAAGAACTCCCCCTATAGCAAAATCAGAGGCATCGGTATGCACCTCATATGCCTTCTTGTGGTCGGGTAGTGCCAAGACAAGTTCTTCGGTCATGGCTCTTTTAAGATTTTCGAATGCTGCTTGGTACTTATCATCCCAATTCCACGTGCGATTCTTCTTCAATAAGTCCGTTAGAGAGGATGCCAAGGTCGAATAGTTCTTAATGAACCTTCGATAATAATTAGCAAGGCCCAAGAACGATCATAGTTCGGTCACCTTTTTAGGTGGTTCCCAATCTACGATGGCTTGGATCTTTGCTTTATCCATCCGAATATTGCCTCCTCCCACAATGTGCCCTAAGAATGGTACTTCTCTTTGGGCAAAGGCACATTTCTCCTTCTTGACATATAACTCATGCTCCCTTAATACTTGGAAAACTTGTCGTAGGTGGTGTACGTGCTCCTTCAATGAGTTGCTATACACCATAATATCATCAAGATACACTACGACGAACTTGTCCAAGAATGGTTGGAGTACTTGATTCATTAACATGCAAAATGTGGCAGGAGCATTAGTCAAGCTAAAGGGCATAACTAAAAATTCATAAGAACCATACCTTGTTACGCATGCCGTCTCTGGCACATCCCCTTTGTGAATTCTCACTTGATAATATCCTGACAGCAAATCCAGCTTGGTGAACCATCTTGCTTCTCCAAGTTGGTCAAACAAATCCGCGATAATGGGGATAGGGTATTTGTTCTTTATAGTCACTTTGTTGAGCACCCCTATAATCAATACACAGCCTCAATGACTCGTCGTGCTTCTTTTTGGAATAGTACTAGTGCCCCATAAGGTGATTTAGATGGTTGGATTTGGCCTGCATCCAACATCTCCTTCAACTGCTTCCTTAGTTCTTCAAGTTCGGGAGGTGCCATTCAGTAAGGAACTCCCGCAGGTGGTACGGCACCAGGTATTAATTCGATCTTATGATCTACTTCCCCTTCTGGGGGAAGTTTCTTTGGCAATTTTGACGGCATTACATCCTTGAAGTCCTCCAGGACACGAACGATCTCTTTGGGTAATTCATGGCTAGCTTCCTTATTTCCATCTTCCTTGATAGTCAGAAGGAATATGGGCTCGTCCCTCTTCAAGCCCTTGGAAACTTGCATGGCCGAAAGTTGCTTCGTCTTTGTTGGACTCTCTCGCCCCAACAGCACCAAACATGTATTATCCTTCTCCAAGATGCACAATGGCATCAGCGAAGGGAATAGGCACAACTTGTACTTAGTCCATGAACTCTATGCCAATTACAATGGGGTCCATAGAGACAATCAAAAAGTTCATAAGGCCAGTCCACGTACCTAAGGTTACACGAACTCCTTTAGCAGTACCGTGGATTGCCTTTGATGCGGAGTTAATGGCCTTCAACCAGCCGCTTTCTTTCATGTAGTGAATGCCCAACCTGTCGGCCTCCTTTGCTTTAAGGAAGTTACTGGTAGCTCCTGTGTCTACTAGCACTTTGACGACATTGTTGCTCACCTTTGCTTCCACGAATAGTCGACCCTTCCTTTTGGTCTTGGGCATTTCTACTTTGGCCTTGATAGCGGTAAGAAGTTGCAAGGAATCCATCCTTGTATACCGCTCTTATTGTTGCTCTTGCTGTTCCAGCTCTTCAACCAGGGCAGACAACTTGGCCTTCATGGGACAGTCCCTTGCCTTATGCGACCCTTCACAGAAGAAGCATTTTAGCGGCCTATATTCGCTCTTTTCTTCCTTCCCTTTGGGTGGCTTGCCATCCTTGGGCTTGTTGCCATTATTGGGTTTAGAACTACTGGCTCCCCCACTCTTACCTTTGCTACCCTTGTCTTGGTTAGCCTTGGGTTTCTTGGACTTGTTGTACTCAATTAATGAGTCAACAATAGTAATGGCGGTGGAGAGGTCAGTAGCATTCCTCCGCTGGATCTCCACTCTCGCCCATGGTTGGATACCTTCTAAGAAGAGGTAGAATCCCTCTTCTCGAGGATACCCGGGAAGCTCTAAAAGAACCTCGGAGAACTCTTTGATGTATTCACGGATGCTACCTCTCTGCTTGAGATGTCTCAACCTGGCCCTCTTTTATAATTCGCCCGACTCGGGATAGAATTAGGCCTTGAGCTCTCTTTTGAAATCATTCCACGTGCCGATAGTGCAAGTTCCATTTTGAATTTTGAGCTCCTTCGTTCTCCACCATACTGCGGCAGCATCTTGGAGATACAATGAAACGGTGTCCATCATTTGGGCATCGTTCACTATCGCGTGAGCCTTAAAGTATTTCTCCAAGATCCAAAGGAAGTTGTCGATGTCTTTTGCATTCCTTGTGCAGCTATAGGCCTTCGGCTTTGGCACATTTAGCCGTTGAGGGCTAGAATAAGTGGACGAAGTAGTCCCACTTGCAAGGGCCCTCTTGCAAAGGACTAGTTCATCCTTTGCCTCCCCTAGCTCTCTCTTGGTGGAAGCCAACTCGGCAAAAACCTTCTCCAATTCTTGCCTAAGTGTTGCTATTTCGGAACGAAAGACCTCTTCCAAGGCTTTAACGCGGTCCTTGCCTTTAGCGGCAAACTTGAAAATATCATAATTGATTTGCTTGTGGACAAGCAAAGGTTTGGTGTGGGGAATTTGATAAAACCATGATTTTCAATTATTTCCAGTGTTATCTTAGTCATTTTTAATTAATTTTTGTACTTAATTTCGGATTATTAATTTCATAATTTTCTTTTAGGTACAAAAATAAGGACTTAATAAAGATTAAGCTATAATCAAGGAAATTGAAGATTAATTGGAGCAAAATCTGGATGGGCTGGACAGGCTGATTTTAAAACACGTTTTGGTACTTGGGCGTGGGCACGCTTGAAGGTTAAAATCAGAATTACTGCGTTAAATCAGAAAATCTGCATTGGAGAGAGAAAGATCATTTCATGATTTTAGCAATCCGTTTGTTTTGGGCGAGATTTGTGTAAATTTGTTTAGTTAGCATTTAATTTTCCTTACTTTCTTACCCTTCTCTTCTCCTATAAATTGGAGTATCTTTCATTAGTTGGGGACAGAATTTATCTTAGGGTTTTCTCAAATTTTCAGCTTTTTCTTATTTCTTTGTTTTTTTTGTTTCAAGCCATGAGTGGCTAAATTTCTTATTCTAGCTAAGTTTATCAAAGTTTGAATCCATAATAAAATTGTGAGAATTGTTCTTCAAAGTTCTTGTCTCTTAAATGTTTGAATGTCTTCAATATTCTTGAGATTTTATTTGATTTAAGTATTGACGTCTTACTTTCATCAATTAAATACTTCTAATTGAATCTTTAAATTCATTCATGTTTGTTAGATTCAATAAAGTAGAAAGCAAATGTATTCAATGAATTTAAATTGTTAGAATTGCATTTGTGAAGATATTCAATTCACCTTAAATAATCCAATTTAAGTATTATTGGGTGTTAAATGGTGACTCTTCTAAATTTCAAAAGCTGTTTACAATCTAAATCTTAAGAGCTAATTTAGGATTGATTGATAAACAAGATTTATTTGTGGAGCAATTCCCATTTAAATTGCAATCTATGGAAAAGTAGAGTTTCAGAACTTATTGATACTCATAACCATTTCATTTGAGAAAAGAAATATATATTTCTATTCAATGATCAATTTAATGGAATCAATACTAAGATAACCTTGGCTGGAAATTATTCTCAATATTTTCTTCATATTACAATTTTTGCCATTGTTTTATTTTATTTTATTATCAAGTTGATTTAATCATAAACCCCTTTTTTTAATTACTGTTTTAAAATTTTGGATAAGTAAACCTAGTCCCTGTGGATCTCGACCCTGCTCGCCAATACTACAATTTTAATTACGAGTTATAGGAAATTATTTTTGTTGGTTTCGACACCTAACACTCCTCTATGCGCCTTTCGACCTCTTCCAACCTGTCAAGAAATTGATCTTGACCTTCGGCTATAGCAAGTTCTACCTTTGCTAGCCGGCAGTTGAAGTCTGCTAAGGTATCCCCTGTTGGATCCCTTGTCTTCGACCGCCCCCTCTTGGCCTTGGTAATCTTCGATTCCTCCACGTGTGTGGCAACAGCACCTAACTCAATGCCCGTGCTTCCCTCATCACCACTTGCCATTCTTTGAACCTTAGCTCTGATACCAATTGTCACGTGCACAACCCTTTATTAGTTGAGACGTGCGGCACTAGTGAACAAAACGTCCAAGTGCTATGCTAGTCAGCCTTCCCACAAATGCTAAGCAAAGATGCTTAAGTAAGCTAAATGGCAAAGTGAACAAAGAGCAAAGCTTACAAACTTAAAGACAGCTTTTTATTGCTTGAAGAATGCTTTACAACTTCTTGGATGATTTAAAAATGAGGGGTAGAGGCCTATTTATAGCAATTCCACCTCCTTAACATGTGGTTGACATTCATTTGGAATATTCCTAGAATATTCTACTCAATTATGTACAAAATATCTCCTAAGGTCGGTTAGAAGCTTCTAGAGACACTTAAGTCGGTTTCCTACGGATCTGGAACGGACTAGTCGTTTCTGGAAGCTTCTGGAACCGAAAACAGCTACGGATTTTCCGTTGCTAAAGCGCTGCACGCTGGCTGGGCTGTCTGCATGCGCGCTAGGCCTGTCCTCTACCCAACCGCCTTCTTTTGCAGCATAACCTTCCTTTCTTTGGCATGTTTTGAGGCGGCCCTTGACAATATATAAAGAGTATACAATTTACTTGGTGTACAAATGGGATTGACATTGCTGTAATTCGTTATAATACTCTAACTAAGATGTTAGTGAGGTATTCGCCTTCCGGGTAGGACGGATCAAGATGGTGATCCGACGCTGCACCGGCTTGTCATATAATTGTTATTTTCCTTCCTGCTGCAAAAGCTGCACCCTGATTATTATTAAAAGAATAACAAAGCAATTTTAGTCTTTTGAGAACATAATAAAAACATGCATTGTTGACCATAAATAAGCATACCATAAAAAGCAATGTTGCATCGGACCATTTTTCAATTTTAGTCATAACAAGACTGATATGTTCCAAATTGATTATAGTGGTCATCAAGTTAGACTTTCGAAGTTTTTTTTTTTTTAAGGATAGACTTTTGAAGTTGTATTGACTGAAATCGAAGCCTCTTTTAACTCCGTTGATACTAATTCAAAGTTTAGGAATCACTGATGGATTTTAAGCCCCACATAATGGTAATAAGAAAGAACAAGTTACAGAAATGTTATTAAGACCGGATCGGCTACCGATTTGACTGGTTCAAACCAGTGGTTCAACCGGATGTTAACTTTTAAAAAAATATTATTTAATCAAAAATATTTATTAAATTATTGTTCAACTTGCTAGTTTTCCGGTTGAACTGATAATCGAACCATTTTGGACAGTTTTTATACAAACCGAAAAACTATACCAAATTGACCAGACCCATGGTTGTTTTGCGGTTGAACCGGCTGATCCGGTCCAGTTTTGATAATATTGAGTTACAGCAAAAGAAAATGCATAATAGCATCTGAAATGCAGAAAGAGAAGAACTTGCCTGGAGAATTCGAATGAAAGCTCTGCTCTGAGTTATGGCTCCGGAACACGAACAAGTCATGAGAAGACCACCTCTCTTTGTCAACTTCATTGCTAACATGTTCAGATTTCTATACATGCTTATTGCACTTTGTAGGACCTGACCAACAAAAATACAGGAAATTGGACTATTAGGCTAGATATATAGATACAGTTCCTTCTGTTATCATGCAGAGATAAGACTGATAAGTTGTAAGATAATTTTACACATAAAAGATCAATTGGGTCTTTAAGCATTGTAAAATAGGTAAAAAAAAAAGAGTTTTACACGTGATTTCCCCACTCGACTTCACATTTTATGTCAAATAATTAGTCCAAAACTGGCATGTTACAATCACAAATTGAGGCATGTCCAAAAGTTTATTTTGATCTTGCTTGCAAAGTTTAAGGGAGAAATCGATCATTTTTCCTAATTTTATAGATGGCCAAATGAAACATCAGTTGTTCTAGCTTATAAGACTCCATTCCTTGACAATGATTTATCCATGGATTAATTTACACATAAACAATACAAAAACAGAGTGTCTCTGCAAATGCAAGTTGAGTAACCAAAGCGTATATGCACTAGTTGATACGACAATTATAACATTGGAACCTAAATTCCATGCTGTCAATCTCAAGATGACAGTTTGTGAAAAATCCCAGCCCGGACAAGTTAGGCATGCTTTATCGATGTTGTTATATACATGAGAAGACCAATTTGACAACCCACTAAATATCACTGAAAACAAAAAATACAAGCGCTAAAAATGATGAGTTTTGCAGGCTTTTATCTGTTTAGGGATTGGCATGAAGCAACTCCAAGTTTGACACACAACTATAAGATAATATTTGCATTTGACTGTACCTTCTTTCGTGGTGCTAACTTTGGAGGATCCAAAATAACTACATCCCATGATTCATTTCTCGAAAGGGCATCCTTCATAAACTCAGTAGCATCTTCTCTCAAAAATGCTATTCTTCCCGAGTCCATGCAGTTCAGGGTAATATTTTCTCTAGCAAGCTCTATAGCAGGTAATGAAGTGTCAACACCTAGAATGATATAAACCAATAATCAGAATATTTAAGACTATTTTACTTCATTAATTAGTGACACTTGATAACTATTGCAGGTAGCTGATAGTTATTGACTAACAAAAATTAGCTGATAAACAAAATTTTTTGATAAAATTTCGTTCTGCTCACATAACTTGTCACATAGATTGCATTATTAATATATGATATATGATAGTCGACAACATATAACAAATACAGTTGTTTTATGAATTGTTTAATTAAAGGTTGTCCTTACCCAGTTAGTACTGTATGAACCCAATGATTTCACAGAGAAGAATTTTGTTAAAACCAAATTTATATTCCAAAATGAAGCTTAAAAATTAAGAAAAAGAAAGAAAAAAAGTATACCTAAGACATCAACTGCGCCTCCTCTAACTGCATTTAGAGCAAAGCCACCACTGTAGCAGCAAATATCAAGAACTCTTTGACCAGCTGCAATTGTTGATATAAATTTGCGGTTTTCACGTTGATCAGCATAAAATCCAGTCTTTTGGCCAGTGTGAGATATTGCATAAGAAATCCAGTTTTCCACAACCTGCAACATGGTAAAAAAAGTAGCATGATTATTCACATAAAAGCCAAAAAAAAAAAAAAAAAAAAAAGGACAGCTTCAGCAAGAAAATATACTTAGCTTAGATTGTGCAAATAAGTCATACACAGATTTTTCATGCATAAATATACCGATTTGAGGGGGCTGAACTATATTAGAACGAAAACAGGAGGGCTTAGAAAGAACAGAATGCCATTTCTCTGAGACAATAGTAGGAGATATTATTTAGCAAAATGATTTTGCAGAAAAGTTCAACAACAAAGATAAGACTTTTAAAACGAATCACCGTTAAAGAAGTCTGAAAAACAAAACGGACAAAAAAACAAAAGGTTAGATACATAAAATTTCGAAGGCACATTCTACCTTTGTCCTTTCATGACAAATAGATGAATGATTTTCTTTCAAAATTGACACATCCATTCCTTCTTTTAAAATTTCAACAGACGGTCTCCAATTTATGTGATTAATTTCATCAACTCTGCTTATGCAAGCCTCCATTTCTGGTTTGTACTTCTCAACCCATGCGGTAGATGATGCTATTACAGCTTAATCTCCAAATACATCAACTATTAATCCAGACAATCTGCAGTAACAAAACGAAATGCAATTTGGGAATGATGGTGCTATGAATGAACTATGGTGCATAGGTAATTAAGCATAAAATTGGATGAAACAACGAAAATCAATAATAGGTCGTAGAACGCAAATCACAATCAAACCATATCTCCGTAAATGCAATTCATCTTTTCTTCCTATTATATGTGCTTATATTTGGTTATATCTAATTTTGCTTTCAATATTCATCTAATATTTGTAACACTCAATCTAAAAATTTGAAAAAAAATACATAAAGAATTCCATCATTTGGCATATAAAATGAATATTACAATCAACAAATATGATCATTGTTGTGAAATACTCAACTTACTCACCTATCTCCTTCGCTCTTGACAAGGCGGTATGCATTTGTATGGGATGAGGGCAAACCCAATCTCCTTCGCAGCTGTATAGCTGCATCAACTTTTGTTTCAAGTAGTTTCTCCATGTTTAATGCACAAGAAGGATCTCTGCACCAGAATAATGGAGAACTTAGTGCCTTCATGAACAAAAATGAGTTATGAATTCCTTTAATAATATACCGAATAAAGCAGCAATTTTCAATTTGCATATCAATTTGGTAATCAACTCGGCATTTTGGTGAAATCAATCCAAAACGACAAATGTTAGCATCAACATGTTAGTCAACAAACCACAATTATACAATTTTGATACACAAAGTTCATTCTACAGACTTTATGCAAGATTTACCTCATGACTTCATCTTCTAATTGCATAAGCCTAACACTGAACATGGATTTGGAATTATACATTCCCCAACCAATAGGTTTCTCGGTACCATCAGCAACCAGCACAATATCTCCAGTCATAGGAGGTGGTCTACCAATAATTCTATCAACTGCTCCACTGTACACCATTGGGCTTCTTCCATCTTTAAAAAGCTGTGTTTTCCCCTTTTTCAACACAACCTTTGCAATTCCTACCAAAGTTCAAACCAATAGCAACAAACAAGGAACAGAACAGAAACTATCAAAATACTAAGAACCACAATTTATAATCAGAAAATCGAAACTCTACAGAAGAGAAAGCAAAATCTGGTATAAAACAGCTAAATTTTGCAGCCTTCAAAACAAAATTTGAAATTGTACAGAAACAGAACAACAGTAGATAAATTGGCAAAAGAGAAAATCTGAAAATAGCATAGAGCAACTTAACCAAAAAACATTGTGATAATTTCAATTAGTGCAGTTTAAAATTCCAACAACTTGTATGAAATTCTAAGAAAAACCCACAATTTCATACCTAAAACTAAGAATGATAAGATAAAAGTTGAAATACAATAAGAAAAAATAGCAGACCTTTATTAGTAGGATCGGAAGAAGCAATTTCTTGAAGGGTAGAGGAAGAAGGCAATGAACAAAGAGGCAATGACTTAAGGAGGCGTGAGGGAATGTTGAGCTGCAGCATTTTTGGGGGTATTGAGCTATTCAGTGACGCAACTGAAATGCTGCTTGCTGCTTTGCTCTCTCCGGCGGGGGTTTAGCCGCCGAGTTGAAATGTCTGTGTTTTTCGTTGCAACTGTTTATTTAAATTATTTCTGTTTATTTAACCTAAAATGACAAATTTTAAGTATTGAAAAAAGGTGAATAAAGGATTAAATTCGCCTCAAACCTTAATATGAAAGATGATTTTGGGTCGGAATAAATTTTAAGTATGAATTTAATTTGTAGTTTAGCAATTTTAATTAAATTAGGTCAAAAGTTATACTTGTAATGGTTAATATGTTTTTTGTTAATGAGTCCAATAAGCAACAATAATCAAGTATTATTGAATTTTAAATAATAGAAAATTAGTTTTTGGTTCATTAGAATCTGTTACACAATGTTTGTTTCGAGATTTTAATAGTATGGTAAAATATGTAAAGGAATATGTATATATTTATTTTGAAACGTAAACGAGATGTATAGTAATTCATGGTAAATAAAGGGTATGTAATAATTATAATTTTTATATAACTTTACATTATTAAATCATATGTTCACCTTACCATGAATTTAAACATAATATATTATTCCATAGATTATTACTATACCACGACTCATTTACTATTCTTTATCATATTTTATTGACCCTTAAACCAAACAAGATGTTAAAGTAATATCTTATTCATTACCTGTTATTTTGGTTTTAATTATTAGTATAAATTTTCAATAAATTTTCAGTCCATAATATTTCAAATCTTTCCGGAAATGATTTTTATTTTCATAGTTATTCATCTTTTTCTCATTTTTCTTTTTTGAAAAAAGAAAAGAAAATACCTTTCGAAAAGTAAATATACTCTAATTGTTGGGAATATATTCAGTATATATATTAAGTTTGTTAATATTGTTGTATCACTGATATAATTGGTGTTCTATTAATGTCAATTAGGATTATTAAATTATATCAATAAAGTCACTAAACTTTCACTTTTATATTAATAAAATTACGTTTGTGCTAATTCATCATAATTTGGGGCCGAAATAATGACGAAACAAGTCAAAACCAAGTTAAACCCACTTAAAAATGTTACATAAACTCCAGCCAACAAAAAAATGACACATATGACAAACATAATATCCACTTGTACAACGTTATTCGGAAAAAATGAACAAAATTTAAATTTCAAAATTGGTTGGTGCTTACATAATGTTGCACTGATATTTTAGAATGTATATTAACTTGTTATATCATCATTTTAGCGCTAAATTTCAAAAAATTAGGATCAGAGTGACTTTATTGACACAAAAGTAAAAATTTATCAACTTTATTGACACAAATTATAAGTTACTGATCATGATCACACAAACTCAAAATTTACTATATAAAATTGTAAACCTACTTTTCACTTCTAATATAACTTATAATATAACTTATAAGTAACATTAACCAAAAAACAAAAATACAATTTTTAAAAAAAATCATGAAGATTCATAATATATAACATCTACTGTTAGTTTAAAAATATTGTATCAAACTAACAAAAAATATCAATAGAAATTTAAGGGAATAAATAATAGAATTCTTTTTTATATTCATCACTAATATATACAAGTGTGGAAATATAATGTATATATACTACAAACACTTTATGAAAAATATTTTAATTAAATTTAAATAACTAAGATAAATTTTATACTTATAACTAGGGATAATTTGATTTTTTGTATAAAAATCAAAGATAATAATTGAGAAATTGACTAGACATTAAAATATATGTATGGACTATGTAATATGTAAAAAAATATAGACCCAGTTAAATTGTTTATTCTAAAAAAATTAAGTAATTTTTTTATATCGGTTTATTTTATAGATGTAGTATTAGTGTTATATGCTTTATTTTGTTATATTTTGGTTTAGTTTTAGGGACTTAAATGAGTTATTTTAGTATTTTCCTTGGGCTTTTTGCTGTGGGTTGTGTTTTTGCATTTGCAGGGGCTTAATTGAAGATTTTGAGCTTTAAAGGCTGATTTGGGCGAGGTTTTGTCAAGACTGGGCTGAAGTACGTTTTTCCAATTTTAGTCTTGCCCAAGGCTAAATCTCTTCCGTCAGGGGCTGTTCAGGAATTTTCCTAATTACGGGCCAGCAAGAATTGAAGCGGATTAAGGCCCTAAATTAGAGAGTTTGGACGTGGATTAGAGGCTATTTTGGGAAACTTTTGATTTTTATGGTCCTTAGGGTTATATAAATAAGGAAGAGATGTTAGTTTTGGGGAGATAGAAAAAAAAATCAGATTACACTTTTCTTTTCTTTTTTTCTTAAGTTTTTATCAATATGAGCAGCTAACTTTCTTCTTCATCTAGGTGATTCAAGGGTTGGATGTAAATGATTGTGAGATTGTTCTAACTTTAATTTCCAATTTTAATTCTCCATATTCTTATTCTTGTTTCTTGAGGGATTTCTCTCTTTTATTGATTTGTGATTTATATATCTTGGCCAGTATTTGGATTGCATTTTAATATTCTGTTGTCAGTGGATTAGATCTGTAATCATATGATTCATTGTGTTAGAACAATAAAAGGAATAGAGATTTAAACTTAAATCAATATCTTTAAGAATTGGTTGGTTTAGATTAGGGTTTTCTAGAACTTAATGCTTTCGGAAAATTAAATCCTAGCCACTAAGGAAGGATTATTTGACGAACAAGGAAATGTTGAGCCATGCAAAACAGATTCCACATTAGAAAGTTGATCCGGATGCGCTAAGTTGTGGATTATAACTAATCTGGGGTTATTAAATTACTTTTATCAATCAATGATCAATCCCTTTAAATCCAAGCCAAGGAATTACCCTAGATGATGTTTTTATTAATTCAGTTTTTAATTTTGTTTTTAAGCAAATTGACATCTCTTTAGATTTTATTTCGGCTTTAATTCAATCAACTTCAAAACCCCCCTTTTTATTTTTATTAATTGTTTGTGGTATTTAGCAATAATTAATCAGTTTTAATTCCCTTAGGTTCGACCTTAACTTACCCTCTACAAATTTTTTTATTTAAGATTTAAATGAGATTTATAAATTTATTTTTGACGGATTCGACAATCACCAGTTAGCCTTAACAAGACTTCAATTTTAGACCTCTCATTCAGAAAGATCTGCAATTATCATTTAAAATTCACGGATAGAAATTAATTATTTATTTATAAAAGAAGTCATTTAACTAATGGCATCTGTCTATGCTATGCTATTACTAGGTGAGTTGACGAGTAGCCGCCAGAAATCAATAATGTTAGGCTCCTTAGCTTAATGGCATGAGAAAGTTGACTAATTTGAAAATTGATAAACTAAAAAAAAAAAAATCCAAAAACTTGTGGACATCAGTTGCTCATTCGTCCTTTGGGTCAATGAAAGCAGTTAATCATAGCTTTTCAAATCAAAATAAGAAGTGAAAAATAAGTCACCATAGTGGAAATTTTTAAAATAATAATAATAATAATAAGAAGAAGAAGAAGAAGCATTTAAAAAAAAAAAAAGACTAATGGGAAACAATATTTGTTTTTTTAATATTTATAAATCTTACCATATACCCTTGTATCTCTTGTTTGCTCTAAAATACTGATCAACAATAATATGCATACAACTATTTTTTCCATTTTTTTTATTATATATCATTTAAAGTTGTTCACTGAGACCAACAAAATATTAATTAAATAATTTACATTTGATATCTCTTTTTTAAAATCCTACTTTTCAGGAAATTTTCATTTTTTCTTAATTATCAAGACTTAATATAAGATTATTGGTGTTTAATATTAAATATTTCTTGATAAAAAATATTGAATATATCTTTTACTTTAAATAAAAGTAAATATGAAAAAATATTCTTAAGAGTGCATTGGTAATATAAAATGTTATACACAAAAAGAATAAAGTGAATGTTATAGAAAGTCATAAAATATTTTACAATACTCCATTACCTTAGTTATAATATGAAATTCGTTTTTTTTTTTCTTATCTCCTAAAAGGATATGTATCAATTATTTTTGCTAATATATTTTAAAAAAGTAACATGTATTCTAAAATTTTTCATAAACTGTGAAAATCAGAGACAGTAATTTTTAAATCTTAATTAACTTTTAACCATTTAATAGCCGTCTAACCGAACAGAGTTGTTGCTGACATCTGTTCCATTATTAACCTCACGAAACCTTTCAACCAAAAACATAGTACAAATGTCAGTGTCCGAATGAATAGCTTCTGATGCCCACTGTTTATAAATCAAAGTATCCAACTTTGCCTGCTCTCCCTAAATTTTCTCTTCCTCTTTCTCTCCTGCAGCCATGTTTACTGCTTCTTCCTTCTTCGCTTCTCCCATTTCAGGTTCTCTCTCTACTTAATTGGTTTTCAATTTTGAGTATTTTTAATTTCATATCTTTCTTCTTAAAATGCCTTAATTTGTCCAAAAAATATGTACTGTCGGTACAATTGCTGTGTAAAAGAAATGTGCTGTTTTTAATTTTTAATTTTTTAGATATTTTCTTTTTGGCTTCTATTAATCTTTTATTAAAATTATTGCCAAAACGCATCCTCAGTCCTTGAATTTCCATGAATTTTGTAAGGCCTTTGATAAATTTTCTAAACACATTGTTCATACGATCTTCTCTGTTATTATAGTATTAGTCCAAAGTTTGATCTTTTTCTCTTGCATAGGCTGTGGTATCCGTTAACATGTGCGTCGTTAAAAAGTGTGGCACACAATTTCTGAGGATAGTTAAACTAAATCAGAGTTATGTTACGCATATGTATGGATACTACAACCAATGTTAGAAAAAAAGTCTTGTGTACTTGGCTAATATTATCAAAATAGAAAGATTATGTATTCGATATATTGAAAAAATTGATCCGAACGAATTACATAATCTATAAAATTTCAGGAGCTCCACATGTGTTTTGCCAAAATTATTTGATTCCCACATGTTAAATGAAAGTAGGAAAACGACACAGTATATGAATTTGAAATTGGTCAAATGGCCCAATTAATTTTAGCTTTTCAATCAGAAAAGACGTGAAAAAGAAGACACGATAATGGAAATTTTTTAAATACTATTTGACTACGGTACTTTTTAAAAATATAATAATAATAATAATAATAATAATAATAATAATAAAGGTTGTTGTTTGGATTTTTAAAGTATAATAAAAAAAATATAAATTTTTGTTAACTAAATAATTCTATATTCTAAGAGTATTGTAAAAAAAATTTCATGATAAATAAAAAATAAGGAAAATAAAAAAACTTATCTTCCCATAAAAAAAATCTAATTTTGTCTATTTCGGTAAATATAGAAATATACTCCTTTGATTTTTTGAAGTGATATGAAAAAAGTTATTTAATTTTAAAATAGTTGTTAATTATCTTAAGAAATCGAAACAACATTTAATACAGTTTTTCAAATATACCCCCATATAATTGTGGAGATATTTAGTACAATAACATTATAATTAAGACATTTTATGATTTTCATATTGGTGTACCAATTTATTAGATAATATCCTTCTTTTTAATCAATTACACAATATCTTTAAAAAACCAACGGAATATCTATTTTTTACTTGGAAAAAAAAAATTGATAGTACTAATATATGCTTAAAGATATACCAATTCTTAAATAAAAATTAGTAACAAGACACAAATAAAATGAGCAATACTCTTTTATTTTGAATTTGGTGTTCATCCTAACCAATTCAATATACAAGGGCTAGGCCCGACTGGTTATTCTGTTTTTGTATGTTATTTACTGTTTGATAACTAGTGTTTAGTAAAAATATGATGAAATTCTGTTTATATTATATAAAATGATTAACATAGACATGTTTTAAATCAAAATATAAATCAATTATAAAATAAAAATATATCACAGTAATTAATAAAAATAAGGATAAAATGTAATATAAAAAAAATCATGTAGTTTAAAACTTTAAAAATAAGTATTTATGATTTGTAACATTAGATAAATACAAATTTTCCTCCAATAAATTATTATAAAAGAATAAGATGTAATTGGTTTTTGAGCTAAATGTTTGTACGCTGACCGATAATCGTTTTGGGCCTTCAGGTTGGATTTTTGGACTTTCAGATTTTTCACATTACTAATACAATTCCTATAGAAAGTGGAGAGTTTGGATGAATTAGTCGACATACTAATTAGTATGTATAGTATAAAATGTATATGATTCACTTAATTTCAGTGTTATCAAAAGCGGATATTACTAGACAATTCGACCCGGTTGAACTGCAAACTAGACATGGTTTCTATCGATTTAATAAAAAAATTTTGGTGTTTATGAAAATCGACAAAAAGGTTCGATTGGTTGCTGAATCCCTGAATCAACAAAAAATAAACATTCGATTGAACTACTTGTTGAACCGGTTCAAACCGATCGAACCACGAATCAGTAGTCTTATCGGTTCACTTTCCATTCCAATTTTAATAACATTGCTTAATTTAATAGCAGTTGCCAATATCTCTCTCTTTCTTTTCTTTTTCTTGTTTTTTTTTTTCTTTCTTTATTTTCGCATTGGTTGTTAGGGTTTGCTTTATTTATTTTTTTAATACTTCTTTAATACTTATTTTTCACAACGTTTATATCCAAATCTTACCATATACCCTTGTATCTCTTGTTTGCATTAAAATACTAATCAACAATAATATGCTTACAACTATTCTTTCCCTTTTTTTATTATATGTCATTTGAAGTTGTTCACTAAGATCTATAAGGTATTAATTAAATAATTTGCGTTTAATATCTCTCTGTTATAGTCTTACTGTACAGAAAATTTTCATTTTTTTCTTAATTATCAAGACTTAATATAAGATTGTTGGCGTTTAATATTAAATATCTCTTGACCAAAAATATTGAATATATCTTTTACTTTAAATAAAGGTAAATATAAAAAAATATTCTCAAGAGTGCATTGGTAATATATAATGTCATACAAAAAGAGAATAAAGTGAATATTATAGAAAGTCATAAGAAATTTTATAATACTCCAGAAGTTTAGTTATAATATGAAATTTGTATATTTTTGTTATACCCAAAAAGGACATATATCAACTCTTTTTGCTAATATATCTCAAAGAAGTATCATATTTCGAGTGTATTCTAAAATTTTTCAGAAAGTCATATAGTAAAAAATAGAGAAAGTAATTGATTGAAAATTCGATATGTTAATAAAAAGAAAAATTAAAAGCCCACCAAACGAAAACATAAAAGATTATAAATTTTGATTTTTCTTTGTTTCGATGTTCAGTTGGGGTTAGGGGTGAGCAAAACCAAACCATAACCCAAAAAACGAACCAAACCAAGCAAAAAAAGAATCGAACCGAACCAAAATTAGTTTGGTTTGGTTTTGGTTTAAAAAATGTGAATAGTTTGGTTTTCGGTTTGGTTTTGGTTTTTATTGAAAAAACCTAATAAAAATCGAACCGAACTCATTATAAACATTTAAAAATTATTTATATATATGTATAAAATACATTTTATTTGATTTAATAGATGTTTATATTATTATATAATTTATATTTATGAGATTTTAATAATATATATATGTAATATAGATCATTTTTTGACAATAATCTATATATAATTAATAATAATTTAATGATAATAATAATGATAATCTATTTAAATTTGAAAATTTGGAAATTTTGGTTTTGAACCGAACCGAACCAGAACCAAACTGAACTGATTCGGTTTGGTTCAGCCCGAACCGAATGTATATTGGTTTGATTTTGGTTTTTACAATTTGTTTGTTTGGTTTTTGGTTCGGTTCGGTTACCGAACCGTATTTTGCTCACCCCCTAGTTGGGGTGAAGAAAAAGTTGTTAAAGGAAGTGGATTTGTAGATTTGTATATATGTTTGAGAAACTTACCTTGTGTAAAATAATGGAGGGAAATTTGGAAGTGGATTTATATTAAATCTTTGAATGATTTGAGGATGAAGATGAATTTTTTATCATGATTTTGTATTTGGCTACTAAGTGGAGACTTGTAGCCTAATTAGTGCATAAACTGGAAAAACAAATGGTCAGCTCAGTCCTCAACGTGACTATTTATCGTCTGTTTTGTCCATTTTTGCAATGGAAGTGATGCTGTATTTTCACTTCAAGGGCTAAATTGGGTCCATGTTTTGACTTTCAAGGTAAATTGGTGTTTAATTTGTTATATTTGTATACACATGGTTGAAATTGGACATGGATCAATGAGTGTAGCTTAACTGAGTTTTTCAAGACTTGAAAATTTCACTCCCCTTTGATGGCCGAATTGATGTTCATAAAGAGAAAAGTAACAAACTGTGGAGAAAGTAGCTTTGTTTGTTTGAGCTAAACTCATCAAAAGAGTGGTGTTTTAGTTTTGATATATTTTATTGACTGTCTTCTTTCTGTGCCTTATTCTCTCCCAAAGCAAAATTAGGACATCCTAAGTCACAATCAGGAGCAGAAAGCAATGCAGCAATTCAGGTGTCTGACTCGAATCCTGCGATATTTTGTTGTTATTCCTTTTTATGTTCTTGCACTATGGAAAAAAAAGAAGCTAATATTGCATTGAATGGTTCTTGTTTGTGTGTCAAATTCATCAGCTTGATGGAACTAAAGATAAGATTAAGAAGATGTTTGATAAGATTGAACTTTCGGTTTCTCCGTACGATACTGCTTGGGTAGCAATGGTCCCCTCTCCAAGTTCACTAGAAGTTCCTTGCTTTCCTGAATGCTCAAAATGGATAGTTGATAATCAACTCAAAGACGGGTCTTGGGGTCTTCATCATCGCCATCCATTGTTAGTTAAGGATTCTCTATCATCTACATTAGCGTGTGTTCTTGCATTGAAGCGATGGGGTATTGGCGAAAGACAAGTAAACAAAGGTATTTTGATCTTCTTTTGGCTAACAATAATGCCACAAACTGAGTGTAAAGATATATGCTTTCGTTTTGTTGCAGGTCTCCAGTTCATTGAGCTGTATTCAGCTTCATTGAATGATCAGAAGCAGAAGACACCTGTTGGATTTGATATAATATTTCCGGGTATGCTTGAGCATGCTAAAGAGTTGGGTTTGAACCTTCCTTTGGCACCAAAGTACGTCGATGCAATGCTTCTTAGGAGAGATTTGGATCTTAAAAGGTGTGCATCTTCTAATGTTTATGCATCATGTTTGAATTCTTATATCGTATGTTCATAATGTTTCTCTCGATAATGTCGTACTTTGAATTTTAGTATCTTACCGTTTATCGTATGTTCATCCAACCTTTCTTAGATTTAGTTGGCCAATCCGTTCTCTAGTTTTATTAGTCATTATTGCCAGATACATCTTAACAACATAAAATATTGGTATTAATTAGTGAATCTTCTGTACTTTCTGTGATTGATTTCTGATTTTGTGGTATGGATGTTCATACTTCACTCATCTTAGTGACATTTCAAGTGCAGTCGTGGTTTTGTGTTTAACCGATAATTCTTTTAGGTCTTAATGGTCTTTATGTATTTTATGTTCAATTAATTCATCTTTAAGAATTGATTTGAATCATTATTCACCAAAGATGGGCAGAAAATAACTTCTATGAAAATGTAATGTGCAATTATTTTCTATAACACTATCCGCAACTGAAACGGGTTTTGTTTTTCTGCGGTATCTGTGTAGTGGCTGTGGCAGGAACACGGAGGGAAGAAAGGCTTACTTAGCATATATTTCTGAAGGAATTGGAAATCTGCAGGACTGGAATATGGTCATGAAATATCAGAGTAGGAATGGTTCGCTTTTCAATTCACCATCCGCAACTGCAACTGCTTTTAGTCATCTTCATGATGCTAATTGTCTTCGTTACCTGCGGTGTGCTTTGAAAAAGTTCGGAAATGCAGGTTCATCCCCAACTCTGTATACTCTTTTGTCTCTCTAAGATTTTGTAGTGATGAATTTTTGCTGATCGTTCCAGTTCCTACTGTTTATCCCTCTGACATATATGTTCGACTAAGTATGGTTGACACCCTTGAAAGTTTGGGTATCGGACGGCTTTTCCAGGAAGAGATAAATTCAGTTCTGGATGAAATATACAGGTAATGTTCCATATTCATGCTCTGTGCAAATACCATTATATTTTGCATTCCGCCTTGTAGATGCTTGAAATTAGCTTTACCACATTTTTTTGCTGAATATATTCGGTAGTCTGCGACTCTTTTGTTGACAAAACCACGAAATTAGCAAAAAAACAGATGCTGGTTGCAGGGAAATGAAGAGATATTTCTAGATTGTACAACCTGTGCAATGGCATTTCGAATATTACGTTCCAACGGATATGATGTCTCTTCAGGTATCCCCATAATAGTAAAGTAGGATTTTTGGGTTTACAAAATTATCAACAATCAACAATAGAGCTCTAATCAGATCAACATTTGGTGCAGACAAATTGAATGAATTCACTGAGGATCACTTCATTAATTCACTTGGAGGATATTTACAGGACATAAGGCCTGCTTTAGAGTTGTATAAAGCTTCACAAGTAATATATCCGGACGAATTATTTCTGGAAAAACAAATTTCATGGACAAGCCAGTTCTTGAAGAAGAAATTATCTTCCGGTTTACGACAGACTGATGGAATTGATGAACATATTGCCGAAGAGGTACTCTTCTCTTGTTGGAAATTCAGCGAGCTATGGCAATTCTTTAAGTGGCCCTTTTCAGTCAGTTTGGAATTTATAACTTAGCCACCTTTTGTCTTTTCAGGTGCATGATGTTCTCAATTTTGCTTCATATGCGGATGTGGAACGGTTAACGAACTGGAGGAGAATTGCACGTTACCAAGTAGATGAAACAAAGATGTTAAAAACATCATACTGGTAGACTGAGCATATCCTTTCTTTTTAATTGTCTTCTTTTTCCATTTAACTAGAGAATACACACACACACACACACACATCTCCTCATCACTCATTTCGTTTACATTTTCTTTCTTGATGCTAGTTGCTCAAACGTTGCAAATGAACATTTCCTAAAACTGGCTGTAGAAGATTTCAACATCTGCCAATCGGTGCACAGGGAAGAACTTAAACATCTCGGGAGGTACATATTCTACTTCTGCTATGGTGTATTTTGAAAAGGTCGATTTTGGAGTCGAAAAATTTTATAGGAAAAATGATGCGCATGATGTAAACAGATGGGTTGTGGAGAAAAGATTGGACCAGCTGAATTTTGCAAGGCAGAAGCTGGGCTATTGTTACTTTTCTTCTGCTGCTTCTCTCTTTGCTCCTGAAATGTCTGATGCTCGTATATCGTGGGCGAAAAGCTGTTTGCTTACTGCTGTTGTAGATGATTTCTTTGATGTTGGGGGTTCTGAGGAGGAACTGATCAACCTTGTTCATTTGATTGAGAGGTAAATTCTATTCTTCTTCTGTGTTCGGACTCCAATTAGTTCATTCCCGGAACTTGAAAACATGGTTTATAGAAACTGAAATGCAGGTGGGATGTTGATGGGAACTCTCACTTCAGTTCTGAGAATGTTGAGATCATATTTTCTGCACTACATGGTACCATTTGTGAGATTGGAGCGAAAGCATTCGCATATCAAGGACGTCAAGTGACGAGTGATGTTAAACAGATTGTGAGTTCAAATCCCTTCATCACATCTTGTAGTTATCTGCTTTTGAATCCTGCTTTGAGTAACCTGCAAATTGGTGCTGGTTTATCAGGCATGGATTCTCTGATACTTAAGTCAATGAAAGCTTTCTAAGAGAACCAAGAAAAAACAATGAAAGCTTTCTAAGTGAACCAAGAAAAAACAATGATCATAGAATCAAATCTCATACCTGTCTATATTGGAGATTTAAGACTCCGTTAGAGTCCTAATCCGTGTAGGACTTCTAGTAGGACAAGCCTTAATATCAGAAAAAGTGACCTATTTTTGCATTGCAGTGGTTGGATTTGCTGAAATCAATGTTGACAGAAGCTCTCTGGTCGAAAAGCAATGCTACACCAACACTTGACGAATATATGACTAATGGATATACATCACTTGCTCTAGGACCAACTGTTCTCCCTGCTCTTTTCTTTGTTGGGCCTAAACTAACAGAGGAAGATGTTAAAAGCCAAGAATTACATAATTTGTTCGAGACAATGAGCACTTGCGGACGTCTACTCAACGACTGGAGAAGCTTCCAGGTAGAAACATAACCAATACATTGATGCAATTATGCATTGTACAGTTCAAATTGTTAGCTGTTTTTTGCTACATTTCAGAGGGAATCGGAAGAAGGGAAGCTCAATGCTGTCTCATTGCATATGATTTATGGAAATGGTGTTGTAACCGAAGAAGAAGCCATCCGAAAGATGAAGGGTTTAATAGAATGCAAAAGGAAAGAAGTGCTGAGACTAGTTTTTCAAGAAAAGGATAGTAATATTCCAAGACCCTGCAAGGATTTGTTCTGGAAAATGACCAAAGTATTGAACATGTTTTACTTGAATGATGATGGTTTCACTTCAAATGAGATGAACAATACTGCCAATGCAATCATCAATCAACCCATATCTTTCCATCAACTGTAAGTAAAAATCTCTGAAAAAGCAAAACAAATGATCGATTCGGTCCTTCAACTTGACAAACATGGTCAAAAATTTGTGTACAATTCGGTACTTCATTTGTCATTTTATTTCAAATTAGTCCAAAAATGACATTCATATCATCATGAACTGTAGGTAATTTGATTTAATTTATAGCAAAACTTTATTTTTCATGTCCATTTTTTTTTTCTCATGTTTCAAATCACTAATTTTGATCACTCATTTGTTTCAGAGAGGAAGGGAAGAAATTCAAGGTTTCAACATAGAATTGTGGCATTGAAAATGTTGAAGGGGATGCTTCTAAGTTCTAAGAAGAGAAACAGCTACTTTAAAAGCACTTACTATTTCATGTCAATATCTATGTCTTAAATTTATTATTATTTAGTAAAAATTGTTTCTGCACAAGTTATAGATTTAATATAAAGTCACATTCTCATAAAAATTTAACTAATTACAAAAAGAAAATGCTATATTCATTATCTTTCAATTTAAAGTCACACTTTTTTTTAAAGAAAAAGCACTTTAATTTGGTAGAATAATACGGATTAGAGAATAGAATCATTAGTCTAATCATCTTTCACCAATATAAGAGTTTTCACAAACAACAAGGTTGAACATTTATGCGCAAAAAATAATTAATTAAGGTTAAGCCTTGTAAAATTTTTAATTAGCCACCATTATAAATCAGATTAAAAATCTGAAATGAGAAAATATGAAAAAAAAAAAAAATACTTACAGAAATTTCCAAAACTCCCAATTTCAATGATAGAGAAATTAAAGCCCTTAACACTTCGAATATATTTATAAAAGATTTCAAATAAATTTCAAAAAAAAAAAGAAAGAAAGAAAGATCTGATTTTGAACTATGGACGAGATTTGCTTACCTTGGGGCTTTTAACACAAAAGGCACTAATAATTTCAAAACTACACAATTGGCATCTTAAAAAATAAATATTAAAAAGTGTCTTATGATAAAATAATGGTTTTCTCTCTCCTCTATCCACTATTTTTCTCTCTCATAATCTATAGTTAAAAACTAATTTATTCATTTATCTCTATATCTGTTCATTTTTTCATTATTTCATTTTAGAAAAAAAAAATTTCACTTCGAAATGTGATCCGTTTCCTTTTTTTTTTTTCATTTTCAGTATTGATATTACACACATTTTAGAAATATTAATTGTATGTTGCATGTATATTGTAGTTATACTAATGTTGTATTTTGCAACTTATACAAAGATTATATTAGTTTTATACTATAATATACTGCGATTATACTGGTTTTCTACTACAAATACTACGATTATATTGGTTTTCTACCGCATTCATACTGCGATTATAATATTTTTATAATATGTGCAATATTTGTACAAAAAACGAAGTTAAAAAAAAAAAGAAAAAAAAATTATGAATATGGATATCATTTTGAAGAGAAAAAAAATAAAATGAAAAAAATTTTCTAAAACTGAATGATGAAAAAATGAACGGACAAAAAAAATGAAAAATTAGTTTTTAATTATAAAAGAAGAGAGAGAAAAATAATGGATATGAGAGAGAAATTTATTGGAGAGTGGAGTTAGAATACGTATAAGAGTAATAATAAATATGACTTATTTACTAATAATGCCATAAAGTAATTTAACAAAACATATTTGTTTTAAAAATCCCAAAACTATAATTAAGTGAAAATTTAAGTGCTTTATCATGTAAAAAGGAAAAACATCTTTATATTTATTCACCAATTTAAAGATATAGGGGTAGTTTTCTCAAAAAAGTACTTGTAATTATAATTTGGTCCTTGTTCTTTTTGGTAAATTAATTCAAAGCTACATCTGATATTCTATTTATTATTTCTTTGTTTTTGGAACATGTGTGTGTGTTTATTTTAAAAAAACTATTTTACTAAAACAATGAGAAGTTGAATGTACAATTAAACTATTATATAATTTTTTATCCGTATCATCCAATTAAATTGAATTCAAGCCGAAATATACTTTTAAAAGAGTTAATTTGAAACTCCATGAGAATCAAAGGGGAATGAACTTTTTATCACCTCAACGGAAACATAATGTTATAAGATACGATCAATTTTGATTGCCTTGCCTTATCTATGAAACATTCTTATATTATTTTGAAAGTGATAACTGTAACTCATTTTTACATTTTTAAGGTATTTTATTGGTTATTATTTGAAAAATAGTTAAATTGAGTTAAATTATTTTCTTTAAGTTTATCTAATTACTTGGTTCGAGATTGATTAAACATTATTGACATAAGCCTTTTTCCAATTAAATTAAAGATTATACAAGTAGTTTGTTTTTTGCTAAGAAAAAATTCATGCAAAAAAATCAACTTACAAAATTAATAATACTATTACATCATAATTAAATACTAATATTAATAAGTTCTCTACTTTTTTCAACTCTCAAGTTTTAACAATCATAAATTTCTTCTAATTTACTAATTAATTGGGTTTTTGGTTTTTTCGATTTTGAATCGAACCAAACCGTACCGAAGTCCAAACCACCTAACAAATTAAAACCAAACCAAACCAAACTATAAAATGGATCAGTTTGGTTTGGTTTGGATTTTCAGTGTTTAGACATTGGTTAGGTTTTACTCACCCCAACATATACTAGAATTGGAACTCGAAATCTAAAACATAAGAGATTGAGACTTTTACCAATCGAGTAAACCTTAATTAGTGGTAAATGTTAACAAAGATTTATACCATAGATGTATTATTTATCTAATAAATTAGAAAAATGTGACCGTTATTTCTTAATGATGAATGTTAAGGTGGATTAAATGCACTTATAATTGTGGGTTCCAATATATGAATGGTAATTGAGATATAATTATATGAGTGGATTCCAACATTGATAGACTTTTCTATTTCTTCTAAGTTAGAAACAAAACAAGACAAAATGGTAGCCAGTCAGTGAAATAAATAATGCAGATGGAAGAATCAATAAAATTAAAATCAAAATGTTGAAGTACATCAAATCCCAACCAAAACTCACAATATAGGCCAAAATTTACTCTTTTATCTGTTGGTTAATTGGTTGAATTCTCTTTATAATTTTTCTTACATATTTTGTATGCATATATGACGATTTTGATTCTCTTTTTCTAGGACTAGTACTACTGTACTACTACTTAGCTATATTATTATGGTTTGGGTTGTCTCAGAGCACATGAGAAAATTTATGAATTTTATGTTTTTATTAATTTCATTAAAAAGAGTATAATTTGATATTATGAGTTTTATGTAGAATTTTTATATGTATTTTTTATGACTTTGTACTTTTATTCGGTCTTAAAAATTTTTATATATTACTTCATCCGTTTTTTATTTTATGATGTTTTAGGTTTTTAACTTTATTTTTTTCTTATTCGATACTTTACATTAGCAATACATTTTTGATTATGTTTTCTCATATTTGTCTTTATTTAAAGTACGAGAGAGGTTTATTATTTAATGTAAAAGAATACTACATTAAGTTTTGATAATTAAGAAGAAAGAAAATTTTTACATGGAAAATATAGTTTTAGGAGAGAAGTATTGAGGATAAAATAGTCATTTTAACAACCTAATTAATACTTCATTGATCTTAGTGGACAACCTTAAACATCATATAATAAAAAACGGAGGGAATACCTTTATTAATTTTTATATTTCAAAAAAAAAAAAAAAAGTAAAAGTCTATCCCAATACATCAAAGTAGCTTTTTTAATACTTTTTTTTGCAACCAATCACACTAATATGAAAAAAAAAAAAGAAGGAAAAACACTTCAACAGATGTAGAGAGAGAGGGAGTTGATGAGAAAAGAGAAATTGCCAAAAAAGGAAGAAATTAAGCAAGGGGAAAGAAAATTCAAGAAAACCAAGAATTAAAAAAAAAAAATGAAGAATTAATTAAAGCGTATAACTTGTAATAATAAATTGGAAGACAAATTGATATATTACCTCCCCATGGGCACAAATGTTCTACTTGCTTAAGCTTTATTTAGTGGAGTTTGATCTACATCCCTTTCAGAAGAGTTCAGTCAAGGACAAATTCATAGTGATCCAATTTATATCAAAAACTTAAACACTATTGAATTTGATGGCTCTGAAAAGAGAATGAACTCCACGCGGTCTTCTCGGGGCGTAAGGCCGCCTGGTCTTATCGGAAGGCCGAGTACCTGGAAAACGGAAAGGTTGAGGACCGGGTGACCTCCGGATCCACTCCGATGCCAAAGTCAGAAAATTTGGAGAATGAGAGGTAGAAGAATAAAGAAAGTATGTTGAGGGAAAAAGATACCTGGGGAGTCCCTCACCTTCCCTTTTATAGGGGGTTAATCCGCGTGGCCTCGCCAGGCCGTTATGTACGGTCTATTCTCATTGGCTGGGTGTGGTCCCCCTCCTGGCATAGTTGTACGGCGGACTCACCCTGCTCTTGTCCCCGTGGCGCTCACACTGTGTCTGACCTCTGTGGCGTCCACCCTGCTCTTATCCCCGCGGTACCTATTTCTGGTACAACATCTTGCCCTTACACATGTACAGTGGGAATCTACTTATCTGTCCTCTGGGTTAGAAAGCTTAACAAGGCTAAGTTGTTTCATCCGGTATTTCTCAGGATCCGACCTATAACGGAGCCGGCCTTTATCCTGGGTGACCAAGTGCCGTGTGGACCACTGGGGAGTTGGCGTATGCGGTGACGCTGTGACAAGCCGTGTGGTTCACGCGGTCAGTTTTATGGCTCCATGCTATCAGGAGTCCCCCCTGGTGAGAGAGAAATCCTTTTAAGGGTTTGTCATTATGATTTTCTGGCGGTTGGTTTGAGTGGTTCGAGGTGACTCTTGGGATCTCCTGTGTTAGGATGACATGTGTCCTCCTACTGAAACGGTGTCAGGGGGCGTCCTTTCACCTGCCCGCTTTCATCCCCCTTTAAAAGGGGTTTGGGGCGCTCTTCTCCTCATTTTGAATCTTCTTCTGCAACCTCCTTCTAGGATTCTCGTGATTTCTGATTTGTTTCTTGAACCTACGGCCTTCGTCCGATTTTCGACTCCTAGTTTCCAGTAAGTCTTCTTTCCTTTGCTGGTTTGCACTTTGATTTTTAAATCTTCTTTCCTTTGCTGCTTTGCTTTCCTGGGTATTTTATTTCTGGGCTGCATTTTCTGGTTGCTCATCTTGCTTGTTCATCGTTTCTATTCATTCTTGCTGCCATGAGTTCGTCTGTAACTCTTAGTGACTTAGGGTCGTCTGCTAGTGATAAGTCTGGGGAGCTGGTGAATTCTAGAAACCGCCCCAGTAGGGTAGATATGGGCAAACGGGGTTTTAACTTTAAAACAGCCGGTTCAAAGCCGGTTCGCCGCCTCTTAGACCCCACTGATCCTGCTGATTACCTAATACTCACCACTCCCAATTTGCCTAGCCTGCCTTCTTCTTCGAGGAATGAGTACCGTCTCACCACTTCCTCGGATTCTAGCTCTCCTCCTGCTTCACCACCCCCTACCCTAGGCGAGGAGGCGGGCACATCTGTCCAGCCTTCGATGCCTGCTGAACCACCTGCTTAGGGGCCCGTCCTGGTGGATTCCTCTTCAGCTGAAGTCCCTCCACCCGGTCCCAGTAGGACTGGAGCCAGGCGGATGACTCCTCGGATTGAGGACATGGTCGCTGAGACCCACGAGAAGCACATCCGGTTGTGCAAGCAGTTTTACCCTTGGCTGCGCAAGTGCGAGCTGATGCTTCCGTCGTCAAACCAGCGGGTTCATAGGCCTCCACCAGGCTATTTCTCTATCTATATGGACCAAATTAGTTCTGGCTTCTCTTATCCTCTCCCACCCGGCATTAGCGAAATCCTGAGGGTCTGGGGCTTCTGCCTGGCCCAAATTCATCCAAACGCTTGGGGGGATATCTGCGCCACCTTCTGGCTGTGCGAGAATTTGGGCTTCGAGTTGACTGCCACCTTCTTCTGCAAGTTGGCCACTCCTAAGTTGAACTCTGGTGAGGACCACTACCAACTATCCAAGAAGGCGGACTTCTACATTTTCCAGAAGCGGATATCCTCCCTGAAGCGCTTCAAGTACTTCTTTTTCTTCATTAAGATAAAAGAGGGCCACGACGCATTCCCCGTGCGGTGGTCCTTTAATGGAGCAGGGAGGGCCCAGCAACGCCTAACGCCGGGTGAGAAGACGTTCTTGGAGGAGTTTAGGACCTTGGTTCCCAATAAGTGGACCTGGCAAGTTGCTGTGGACGCTTATCTGGAGAAAGTCAGGCTGGTAGAGCGGGAGGGATTCGGCTTTACGTGTCACCCGGGTCCCATAACTGTGAGAAAAGGTACCCCTTTTATTTTGTTTAGCTGTTTTTACTTGTGTTTTCAGGCATGAATAAGGCTGACATCCTTGACCGCATTGTAGCGGCTAAGAAGAAGAAGATCCAGAAAGAGCCGCGTCCCGCCCCTACTGAAATCCCATCCGATGCTGGGGGTAAGGCTAAGGGGCCCAGCCCCCCTAAGGCACCGAAGAGAAAAAGGGCTGTTGTGGCTGATCCTGAGCCGTCTCCTCGCCCTGTAAGTCCCTGGCTTCGAGTTTTCCTATTATTTTACTATTTTTATTATTATTGTTATTTTTTTTTTAATCGTTGTGTTTGCCTGGCCAGGGTCCTGAAGCTGCCACTGCCTCCTCCGAGCCGCCTGCTTCCTCTGTGCCCTGTATGCAGAAGAGCAGCAGCCATCTTGCCAGGATAATAGATGACTCGGCCCAGGATGAGTTCAGGGCCGGGTTCGTATTACCCGGTGACCAAAAGGACTACGCTAAGATAAGCGATCACACGGCGGCCTCCTTGTGTCTGCTGGACCTGACTTCCGTGAGTACTCTGGTGAACCCTTCAAACATTTCCTCCCTTCTTCTTTTACTTAGTCAGTTTACCACTCTGTAGGGGATTTCTAGGGCGGTGAATTTGGCTGCCCGCCTTTCTAAGGCAAGCCAGCTGGAAAAAAGGCTGAAGGAGGTCCAGGCGTCCCTGGATGCTGAGAGGAGCAGGGCCTGGTCGCAGGGTCAGGAGCTCAACCGCCTGCAGAAGGAACTGGAGGAGGAGCGGGCGGCTAAGGAGGCTCTGAAGCAACAGCTGGGCATACGGGAGGAGCAACTTAAGGAGGAGAAGGCTGGGCGCAAACAGGACTTGGACAAGTGTGAGGCCGTCTTGTTTGACGCAACCAACCAGCTGGTGCTTCTTGGACAACTGTTTGGTCAGCGTGTTTTGGCTGCTTGCCAAGCTGTCCACCCGGATTTGGCTGTTGATCTCGACTCCATTGACTTCCCACGCTATGACGAGCTGCCTGCCGAGGAGCATGGAGGGGAGGAGGCTAATGCCGGGTCGCAGGCCAACATTGAGGTGCAGCCGGAGGGCAGCGTTCCCGGGGTGGATGAACATCCCTTGTAATTTTCTGTTTGTAATTTTGTTTTTGCCCTTTACCGGGTCTCTACTGATGTAATTTTTTGTTAAGGAAATGAAATTACCCTTTTATTCGGCCAGCGTTCCATCTTTTACATATAGTTTTTATTATTTCACTTTGACTGATCTCCCTTTGAAAAATGTCTCTGTTCTGTTTGTCTCCATCTCGTTATGAGATTTTTACAATGAACGTATATCCGGTTATAGCCGGCTCCTCTGATGGGAGTTTTTGCAATGAACATACACACCCGGTTATGACCGGCTCCTCTGATGGGAGTTGTATAATGAGCATATATCCGGTTATAACCGGCTCCTCTGATGGGAGTTTTTATAATAAACATTCATATCCGGTTATGACCGGCTCCTCTGATGGGAGTTTTTATGAGACTGTATGACTTGAATGATGCTTTCATTAATCTTTTGCAGTACATCTTACAGATATGGGTGCTACCTCATTAAAAACCCGACTATGGAAAAACCCAGTGGGAAAAAATCCATTAGCGGGAAAAAAGAGTGCAGCCCAGTGTTTTCCCTTAGTTGCTTTTAGGCGAGAAGTATTGCCTTAGATTGGCAATATTCCATGTCCGTGGGACATCTTTTCCATCCAGGCTTCGAAGTTTGTAAGTTGCTGGTCCGAGTGCTGCGGCCACTTTGTATGGCCCTTCCCATTTCACGCCAAGCTTTCCCTTTCCTTCCCTCGCTTGCGACGCTGTAGAGTCCTTTAGGACTAAATCTCCTTCTTTGAGTGTTATCCTCTTCACCCTTCTATCGTGGTAACGGGCTACTTTGTTTTTGTAAGCCGCCATTAGGATGTAGGCCCTTTCTCTTCTTTCGTCCAGGGAGTCTAGATGGTACTTCATGTTGATGTGATTCTGGGCTTCAGTATAGTAGAGCACTCGGTCGCTAGGGGCACCGATTTCGACTTGAACCACCGCCTCAACGCCGTAAACCATGGCAAACGGCGTTTCTCCAGTCGGTCGTCTTGGGGTAGTTCTGTAGGCCCACAAGATGTTGTTTAGTTCGTCAACCCAGGTGCCTTTGTGTCTTTCCAGCCTCTTTTTGATGCCGTTCCTTATAGTCCGATTGGTGACTTCCGTCTGTCCGTTGCTTTGAGGGTGCGCTACTGAAGAAAAACTCTGTGTGATCTTGAGCCCCTTGCAGAATTCTCCAAATTTACTTGAAGTAAATTGGGTGCCATTATCGGATATGATCCTGTGAGGTATCCCAAATCTAGTGATGATGTGATCCCAGACGAAGGAGATGACCCTTTCTGGTGTGATTGTCTGGGTTGCAATTGCCTCGACCCATTTGCTGAAACGGTCTACTGTGACTATAATGAATTTCCTCTGCCGGCTAGCCTCAGGCATGGGCCCCACTATGTCAATGCCCCATGTTGAGAAAGGCCATCCTGTTAATATTGACTTTTGCTTGGCTGCAGGCAGGTGGGATTTCTTTGAGTGAATTTGGCATTGGTGGCACTTCTTGACATAATCCGCGGCGTCCGCCTCCATGGTCTCCCAGAAGTAGCCCTGCAATTTTGCCTTTCTTACTAGCGTTTGTCCAACTTGGTGTGCTCCGCAAATTCCCTCGTGAAGTTCCCTGAGGACATAATCCCCTTCTTCAGTGGTGATGCATTTTAACCATGCGTCAGCGAAGGATTTTTTTGTAGAGTTCGCCGTCAATTATTGCATATCGCTGGGATTTTCTGGAGATTTTTATAGCCTTTCCTTTATCTTCGGGTAGGTTTCCTTCAACTAGGTACCTTAGTATAGGCTCCATCCACCCCCTTCCCTTCTTCTCCACCGTCAGGACTTCCTCTGCCTCAATGACAGGCTTGGTTTGGACTTCATACGGGCAATTCAAGAGCTGCCAATCCCTAGCACTGGCTGCAGCTTTGGCGAGCCTATCTGCTTCAATATTTTCTTTTCTGGATATGTTTTCCACTCTCCATGTGGTGCCTTTTCCTTCGATGGCTTCGAGCAAGCATCGTACCTTTTGTAGGTACCTGAACATGCAAGGATCTTTAGTTTCAAAGTTTTTATTGATTTGGTTTGAAACTAACCTCGAATCGCTTAGCAGCTTCACTCGGTCTGGGGCGATTTCCCGGATGAGCTCTAGCCCTTTGACTATGGCTTCATATTCCGCGGCATTGTTGGTGGCTGGAAAGGCCAACTTTGTGGCATAAGATATCCTTATTTTCTCGGGTCCTTCGACATGCACCCCAATACCTGCTCCTTCCTGAGATGAGGCCCCGTCCACGTATACTTTCCACTCTTCTGCTTTCAGTACATGATTCGGCTCTAACCCTGCAAACTCCACCATGAAATCTACCAGGACTTGGGCTTTCAATGCCGGCCGGGGTTCAAACCGAATGTCAAATTCACTGAGTCTGATGGCCCACTCAGCCAAACGGCCTGAAGTATCTAGTCTTTGGAGCACTTTCTTTAATGGAAAATTTGTCCTCACAATCATCGTGTGGGCTTGGAAGTAGGGCCTTAGCCTGATGGAAGCCGAGACTACTGCCAAAGCCAGATTTTCTATCTTTGGATACCTGAGCTCCGCTCCCCTTAGTACTTTGCTAGTGTAGTATACAGGGTGCTGTTGGCCTTCTTCTTCTCTGATCATCACTGAGCCCACTGCTTCATCCGTCGCTGCTAGGTGCAAATACAATGTTTTGCCTGGAACTGGCCGACTCAATAGCGGCGAGGTTCCCAAGAAGTTCTTAATCCGGTCGAAGGCTTCTTGGCATTCGTGGTCCCAATCAAACTTCTGACCTTTCTTGATTGCCTTGTAGAAAGGCAGACATTTTTTGGCTGAGAAGGAGATGAACCTCCCGAGTGCATTGAGGCGGCCATTGAGGCGTTGGACTTCATTCACTGTTTTCGGGGGCACCATGTTCAGAATTGCCTTGATCTTCTCTGGATTCGCCTCTACCCCTCTCTGCGAGATCATGAAACCCAGGAACTTTCCTCCCCGTACTCCGAATACGCACTTTTCTGGGTTAAGCTTGAGGCAGTATCTCTGTAGTATCTTGAAGGTCTCCTGAATGTCCTTGGCGTGACTCTCCTCATCCTTACTCTTGATGATCATATCATCAACGTACACCTCGATCGTCCACCCGATCTGGTCTTTGAACATGTGGTTGACCAGTCGTTGGTATGTTGCTCCCGCATTCTTCAATCCGAATGGCATTACCTTGTAGCAATAGGTGCCTTCATGTGTGATGAAAGTGGTCTTTTCCTCGTCTTTTGGGTCCATTGGAATCTGATGGTACCCTGACTTGGCATCCAAAAATGAGTACATGGCATGTCCAGCTGTGGAGTCGACTAGCTGGTCAATGCTGGGCAAGGGGTAGCTGTCCTTTGGGCAGGCTTTGTTTAAGTTGGTGAAGTCCACACACATACGCCACGTCCCATTCGGCTTCTTCACTAGTACCACGTTGGCTAGCCATTCGGAGTACCGCACCTTTCTGATGTGCCCTGCCTCCAGTAATTTGTTTATCTCTGCCTCGATCGCTTTTTGTCACTACCAGGCATGTTTCCTTCTCTTCTGCGCCACTGGTTTTGTAGCAGGGTCTATGTTTAGGCTGTGCTTTGCCACTTCAGGTAAGACCCCAATAATTTCACTCGTGTTCCAGGCGAAGGTCTCCTGTTCTTCTTGGGGCACTGTTGAGATTGCCTGCTTTAGTTCAGGTTTCAGTTCCTTGGCCACCTGGATCGATCGTTCTGGTCCTACCACCAGGGTTTCGAGTTCATCCATCGGCTCAGCCCTTTCCTTCTTCTCTGACTTCTCTGACTCCCGTCCGGCCTCTTCTGTTCTCAGAGAAGCTAAGTAGGTTTTTTGGGCTGCCTGTTGGCTTCCTCTAGCCACTGCTACCCCCTTTGCAGTTAGTATTTGGAGGGCCAAGTACCGGATGGAGAGGATCGCTTCTGACTCCTCCAGGAAGGGTCTTCCCAAGATCATGTTATATGCAAGCGGGCTGTCGATGATCACAAAATTCTCTTCAGATCTCCAGGTGTGCGCTGTGTCACCTACTTCCAGGGCGAGAGTTGCCTGCCCTACTACAGTGACCGAATGGCCACTCAGACCGACCAGCGGGGAATGTACCGGCTAGATTCGGCTCTTGTGGATGTTCAGCTGGCGGGCTGCCTCTCTGGTGATAATGTTGACTGAGCTGCCAGTGTCCACCAGGATCCGCTTCACCGTGTACCCTTCTACTAAGGCTTCGATGACCAAGGCGTCGGCTTGATGCGCCTGCACGTCGTTATGGAGGGAGAAAGAATGATTCAAACTGTCAACTTTTCTTGGATTGGCCGGCTGATGCGCCAAGAATCTGGCCTTCTTACTGGGCGACCCAAACTCCGGTCCTCCAGCTATTACCATGACCACCCCTTTTGATTTTTTGGTCGGTCTCTGCTCATCATCGCACCCATCCCTTTGCTCTTTATCCTTATGTGTGCTGCGTGTGATTCCTTCTACGAATCTGCTGAATTTTCCCGCCTTGATCAGTAGGTCCACTTCGGCTGCCAGGACTCGGCAACTGTCCGTGTGGTGGCCCTTTGCTCTGTGAAATTTGCAATAGGCCTCTTTGTCATTGCCCATTGTTTGGCCGGGCTTTGTGTGAGGATACCGAATGCTCTTTGCGTCGGGGCTTCTTTGTATGGCGACTAGCACCTCACTGAGTGGGGCATTCAGCGGTGCGAATCGTGAGCGATCGTTGGGGCGGTCCCTGCGGAGGCGGTCCCTGTGATCCCTTCTCTGGGGCCTTTCATCAAACCGGGCACCCTTGTCCTTTTCACCACTAAAACCAGGTCGTCTATTCTTTACTGGCATGTCGATCTCGTCGATTTCCACCATACTTTTGGCGAGGGCTATCATCTGGGTTAGCTCCCTAGGCTTTCTTGTGATGATCTCTCCTCTAAGCCTCTCGTTTGTGGTGTTCTTGATCATCGCCTCCTTAGCCGTACTGTAGTCTAGATTTCTGACTTCTAAGCAGGCAAGGTTGAACCGGTCGATGAATGATCTCAGAGATTCTCTCGGTTTTTGGACGATCTCGTGGAGAGTGCGACTGGCCGCTCCAGTCGGTATTAACCCTATGAAGTTCTTGCAAAACTCCTGTCTCAATCGATCCCAGCTGTCAATTGTTCCCAGCTCCAAGGACTCAAACCAGTAAGCGGCCGCTCCTATTAACGTAGTGGGGAATAGGCAGCATACCAGTCCTTCTGTGGCACCTGCTATGTCCATCCGGTTCTTAAAGTTCCTGGCGTGGACCCTGGGGTCCGTGTCACCCCTGTAGCTGTCAAAGGTCGGCTGCTTAAACCGGTGGTCGATTGGTTGGTTGAGGATTCTCGTCGAGAAGGGAGATTCCCCGCTCTCCATTAGGGGCTCCTGGTAAGGTATTGCAAAAGTGCTCAACGCCTTTTTAAACATGGCTATGAATCTGGGGTCATCCGTGGGTTCTGTACTCAAGGAGGATGGTGTCGGAGGGGGCAGTGTATTTGTAGCGGGTGTGTTATATGGGATGGCTGAGCTGTTGCCAACACCGTATGTGGTGAGGAAATTAGGTGTTTGCGGTGGAGCCGGCATCTGGTATGAATGTGGAGTATTCAGCAAATATGGATGTGGTACTCCGCACCATGAGTTAGGAAATAACGCCTGGGAGCCCATGCTCCCTAAGGTAGCCATGCTGGGATTCACCTGCATAGCGGCCTGCTGGTCTCCCACTAGCGTTGGCAGCCGGCCAAAAGCAGGGAAATATCCTCATGCGTGAGGTCCTCCAATCATTCCGCTACGTCCCCCGATGGACTGAGCCGTACCCTGTCCTGACCCCTCCAGTCTCATGTCGTGAGTCCCATGCTCAGAGGCCGGAAAAAGGGCTCGAACAGCATTTGGTTGTGAGGCCGATTCTCGCACTGTGTGCACTATAGGAGGGGGAGTGCTGTTGCTCAACAAGGGTCCTGCTATACTTTGTTCCTGCATCTGGAGGATGGCTCGCCGGAAATCGTTCTGGTTGGCCGGCGTCATCCCGTAGTTCTTAGCAATCTGATCTAAGACTGCACTGGCAGAGATGCCTCTATCATCTGAGATGGTGGCAAAGGCGTGGGATGAGCTTGGGGTCACGATCATGGCAGATGAGGGCATCGTAATCTCTAAGAGTGCTGGTATTATTCCTCCCTGAGAAGGAAGGACTGTAGAGATTGTATCTGAGGCTGTTGGTCCCGATGACATTGTCTCGTCCAGCGGGTCCACGCTCACCGCACCAATTTGATGGCTCTGAAAAGAGAATGAAGTCCACGCGGTCTTCTCGGGGCGTAAGGCCGCCTGGTCTTGTCGGAAGGCCGAGTACCTGGAAAACAGAAAGGTTGAGGACCGGGTGACCTCCGGGTCCACTCCGATGCCAAAGTCAGAAAATTTGGAGAATGAGAGGTAGAAGAATAAAGAAAGTATGTTGAGGGAAAAAGATACCTGGGGAGTCCCTCACCTTCCCTTTTATAGGGGGTTAATCCGCGTGGCCTCGCCAGGCCGTTATGTACGGTCTATTCTCATTGGCTGGGTGTGGTCCCCCTCCTGGCATAGTTGTGCGGCGGACTCATCCTGCTCTTGTCTCCGTGGCGCTCACACTGTGTCTGAACTCTGTGGCGTCCACCCTGCTCTTGTCCCCGCGGCACCTATTTCTGGTACAACATCTTGCCCTTACACGTGTACAGTGGGAATCTACTTATCTGTCCTCTGGGTTAGAAAGCTTAACAAGGCTAAGTTGTTTCATCCGGTATTTCTCAGGATCCGACCTATAACGGAGCCGGCCTTTATCCTGGGTGACCAAGTGCCGTGTGGACCACTGGGGAGTTGGCGTATGCGGTGACGCTGTGACAAGCCGTGTGGTTCACGCGGTCAGTTTTATGGCTCCATGCTATCAGAATTTATCCAAGTTCGATCAATATTCATCAATTCTGCCACTGTTTTATCACCATCACGAACGAACTCCATAATCTGCGATCATAATAAGCCAATATTGAGTGAAAATCCCTAAAAATTAACGGTGAAAACCCCAAAGCTAAGACAATAAAGTTACCTGATAATGAAGTTTCTTAATAATTTATGGATTTAATATGAAATTAATTATATTCTCCTAAATTTAACTAATTACAAAAAAAGGAAATGCTACGTTACTTCGTTATATTTCAATCTAAATTGGCAACATAATGCACAAACCTTAGATATTCCTCAAGAGGTGTAAATTGGATGTTTTGGCCCTACTCAGAGCTATGTGACAACCGAGCAACCAAATGAGCCTATCAAGTTTTTAATTATTAGCGGTGAAGCTTATTTGACCTTTGGCTGGTCACAGCCATATGTCGCAGTTATATTTTATGCCAACTCAACTGTCCAAGGTTGCAAGGAATTACTGGCTCTAGAATTTTTGATAGCTTATCCTCCTTCACTTGTAAATAATAAATGTTCATGATGATGCAGATCATATTAAATACTGACGACAAGAAATACGGAGGCCAGGGACACATAAAGGAAGAGCAGTATCTTCAAAGATCCATCAGCAAAAGGTTATATCTTTTCCCTATGGAAATGTAATTTCTGCATTCTTACCTTGCTAAATTTCCATGTTTCTATTCTGATCCCACCATACTGTTTTTACAGAGTTGATGGTCTTCGAAATTGCTTGGAAGTTCCCCTGCCTAGTAGAACTGCTCAGGTTCGATAATATTTCCTTAATTGTTATATTTTACTGTTTCTGTGGAGTGAGCATCTGTCTACTATTTTCTGCAAGCTGCAAGGACTGGAGCTGATGTTTAGGACAGAAAATCATGTTGACTATTACCATGAATAATTAGAATTAAGCACACATTATCCTAATTTTCAATATGCATGGATGTTTAGCTTCTACCTTGTAAATTCTCCTTCTTGATCATTAGGTGTATGCCCAGGCTAAAAAATAATTCTTTTGAATTAAGTGATACTTTATTTACGTCTGGAAACTGTGGCAGATAATACTTTTCAAATGTCTAGTGTGTTTTCTCCCTCAACCAATCGTTAGAAATCTGAAGACACATGGTGACTCTATGGTTCATTTGCAATGCAGTACAACAAGGTGAGAAATTCAAATCTCAATATGTGAAGGGTTTTAGTCGCAAGCACATCCATCGAAGCGTGATAATGGCACTGCATATTTAACAGTTATGAACTGAAATATTTTTTTTCTTATTTAAGCCTAAACTTAATTAGTGTGACCAGTGAAATTTTAGCAGTCAAATTTGGACAAAAATTGAAGCATCCGTCCCCTTTTAAATAAGATTAAAATCTGAATTGAATAAATATGAAAAAAACACTTACAAAAATTTCCAAGACTCCCAATTTCAACGGTGGAGAAATTACTCGGATCTTCCTTCTCTTCGGCCTCCATATATTTGAACTTCACTTAACCTCAACTGTAACCAACGGATAAAATTAAAGAGGAAATTAAAGAAAAAAAGCGAAATCAACTACAGAATCAAAATGCCCAAAACACTTGGATCTGATTTCAAATTTAAAAAAAAAAAAAAAAAAAGATTTGATTTTAAACTGTAGTTGAGATTTGCTTACCTTAATTAAATAAAGTACTTTATTAATAGTGTTTTTAGAGGGAACGAAGTTGTGATAATGAATTGATAATGGCAATGGAGTTGGTGGGAAGAGGTATATTTATAAAGGAGAAAATGTACTTGTAATCACAACTCGGTCCTTGTCTTTGTGATAAATTAATTCAAAGCCCCATCTCTCATTCTATTTATTATTTATTTGTTTTTGGAACATGCGTGTTATTTTTGAACTATTTTACTAAAACAATGACACATTGTATATTTTTTTGAACACATTGTGTTAAATTTGAATTTGAATTAAAATGGACTCTTCAAGGAGTTAATTTGGATTGGAACTCTATTAGAAATCGAGCATCTTAATTAATTGGTGAGAATTCAACCTGATCTTTATACTTGTAGCATCTTAATTAATTGCTTCTCCCATTTAGACCGTTTTGATTTTAGGTTTTCAGTTTTGGCCAAAATTTACAAGCTTGGTTTCCAACCTAACATTGTAACTTTTACAACTTTGATTCATGGGTTATGTAGACAAGGAAAAATTGTTCATGCAGTATATTTGTTTGACAAAATAGTGGCTATGGGTCATCAACATGAAGTGTGTACTTATACTGTGATTGTGAATGGACTATGCAAAATTGGAAATTTGCACGTGGCTATGTCTTTTCTCAAAAGAATGGCTGAGAAAGGTCATAAGCCTAATGTGGTGACATATAATGCCATCATTGATGCTCTTTGCAAGCATAATAGAGTCAATGAAGCATTTCATCTCTTCAATGAGATTAAGAGTCGAGGAATTTTGGCCGATGTTTTCACTTACAACTCTTTAATTTACTGTATTTGCTATACGAGCAAATGGAATAAAGCTTCGGTGTTGTTCAATGAAATGGTGGCTCGTAATATAGCACCAGATGTTGTTACTTTTAATATATTAGTTGATGAACTCTACAAAGAAGAGATGATAATAAGGGCTCAAGCTATTCTTAGCATAATGATTCAGAGCGGTATTGAACCTGATGTCATTACTTACAATTCACTTATAAATGGACATGGTTTACACGGGCAAATGCATCTAGCGAAAAAAGTGTTTGATGTGATGAGGAGAAAGGGTTGCAATCCTAATGTCCATACTTATAACATTTGGGTTAATTGGTATGGTAAGAAGAAATGTATTTACGAGGCAAAGCAACTTTTCTGTGAAATGCTTCGTAAAGGTTTAAATCCTTATGATTATACCTACAATTCTCTTATATGCGGCTTATTCCAAGCAAGAAGGCCTTGGGAAGCCCTTGAGTTTTTTAAGGAGTCTTGTGGAAGTGGCTATCTTCCTGATACAGTAGCTTACAATATTTTGATTCATGGCTTTTGTGAACATGGGTTTCTTGACATTGGGGTGTTCTTATTTCAGCAAATGCAAGTTAACAAATTGAAGCCGAATATGATTACATATAACATTCTAATTGAGGCAATGTGCAACGCTGGAAGATTTAAAGATGTAAAGAAATTGTTATCTAGACTTCCTGATGATGGGTTGCAGCCTACAATCTACACATTTAATATAATAATTGATGTACTTTGCAGGAAAGGATTCTTAGATGAAGCATACCAGGTCTTCAGAAATATGGAAAACAATGTTTGCTCGCCAAATAATTGCTCATATAATGTGATTATTCATGGATTTCTCCGGCACAAAGATTTATCAAGAGCAGCAGAACTTAGCCGTGAAATGCGTAGCAAGGGCTTCTCTGCAGACAAATCCACATTTGTGTTGGTTACGGAGAATAAAGCCATCCTGAAATTACTATAAACTGTCTTCATGTATATCAAGGTAAAATAATGAGTTGAAATTTAAATTTATTAGAATTGCTTACAAATGATGATGTCCTGCTTTAAACTATTGGTACTCCACTTCAATTTGTTTTGGTAGGGCTCTGATGCCCACTCTAGAATTTTACGGAGCCAGAATATTTTTTATATGGGATATGTTCTTGAAATAGATGTTTTTGGGGGGGATGGAACTTTTTTTTTTTTTTTGAAGAACTTGTGTGGTTTGATTAGTTGTTCAACTTTGTTCAATGGCTTGAATTAGTGTTGTCTTATTTGCACAGGCAGCAGCTTACTAAGCAATAGATTCTGTAAAATTGCAATGTTAGAATTTAAACTGAGATTAGAACAGTAAATCGAAGCAGCTGTCAATTGTTCAAAATTTTTATTTCATTTGCATGATGTTTGAACATCTAGTGTTATTTTCAAGCTACGAAATCAGTATATGATACATATTTCCTATGCATATCATTACATGATTTTCGAATTAGTGTTTGGCTTCATGTCTAAGTATGATCTGTTAGAATAAAAAAAACTAAGCAAGAGTATAAGTGAATTGCTGTGCAAAGTCTGAAATTTTCATTACTGTAATGTGAGCTTAAATAGAAACAAATACAACTGAAAATCCTACATTTAAGCAACTACAAAGAAAATGTCTCCATGTTTAACTGAAAAAGCTAAAAATCTGGAAATAATAACAGTAAACTAATTGAACAAGTCAAAAACAGAAATATAACAAATTCCAGCTAAGAATATTGCAGCAGCTAAGTCAAATTTCAATACTCCTCCTTGTCTTTGATGCTGCAAACTCCAAGTTTTTGCCTGAGAAACTCGAACTTGCTTTTTGGTAAAGATTTGGTGAAGATATCTGCCATTTGAAGATAAGATTTGCAGTATTTCAAGCTAACTAATCCTTTATTCTGCACCTCTCTAAGAAAGAATAGCTTGATGTTAAAGTGCTTTGTTTTTCCATGAAAACAGGATTGTTTGAAATAGCAATGGCAGCTTGATTATCTACAAACAAATCCGTGCACCCTTCTTGCTCTAAATTCATATCACTTAGCACTTTTCAAAGCCATAAGGCCTGATTTGCAGCAGCTATTGATGCAATGAATTCTGCCTCTGCAGTTGATTGTGCTACAATCTCTTGCTTCTTAGAACACCAAGAGAACACTCTTGAACCCAGATTAAAACAATAACTTGAAGTACTCCTCATGTCATCAAGAGAACCACCATGATCACTATCAGAGTAACCCTGTAGAACACAATTCTGACTTGCACAGAATTTAATTCCAAAATCCAGACTTCCCTTCACATACCTCAGTACTCTTTTAGCAGCTTTAAAGTGACTTTCAGTGGCACAATTTGTAAAACGTGAAAGTAAACTTACAGCATGTAGAATGTCAGGTTTTGTAGCTGTAAGATACATAAGGCAACCAACCAGACTTCTATAAACAGATTCATCAACTTTGTCCCCTTCATCCATCTTACTTTGCTTCTCCTTCTGGCACATAGGAGTATCCATGCTCTTGCAATCATCCATTCTAAATTTTTTCAGAATTTCTGTAGCATACCTCGTTTGACAGATGAAAATCCCACCTTTATTCTGCTTGACTTCCATTCCGAGGAAATATGCCATTTCTCCCAAATCAGTCATCTTAAAGGTTTGCTGCATATCTTTCTTGAATTTCTCAACAAGTTCTGAGTTGCTTCCTGTAACTAGCAAGTCATCAACATACAATGAGACCACAACAAAATTGATCTCATCACCTTTGATGTAAAGTGTAGCTTTATTAAAACTCTTTTTGAAACCCATTTTCATCAAATGCTCATCAATTCTGCTATACTAGGCCCTAGGTGCCTGCTTTAGACCATAGAGAGCTTTTTTGAGCAAATAAACATCATTTTCTTGCCCTTTCACAGCAAATCCATCAGGTTGTTCAACGAAAATCTCCTCGTCAAGATAACCATTTAGAAACACTGATTTAACGTCTAGTTGGTACACTTTCCAGCCTTTTTGTGCTGCAATTGATAGCAACAACCTGATTGTTTCAAGTCTTGCAACAGGAGCAAACATGTCAGAGAAATCAACACCAAAAATCTATACCCTTTTACAACCAGCCTGGCTTTGTGTTTGTTTATGGAACCATCAGCATTGAGTTTGGTTCTAAACACCCATTTTACACTAATTACTTTCCTGTCTGCTGCTCTTTTTACAAGCTTCTAGGTCTGATTTTTCTCGATCATATGCAGCTCCTCCTTCATTGCAGCAATCCATTTTGGATCTTTCTCTGCTTCCCAAAAATCTCGTGGTTCAAACACAGCAACGTTACATCTCTGATAAATATCAGAAAGTGATCTTGCACCTCATACAGGAGTATCATCAATCAAATCATCTTCTTTGAGTTGTAGCTTGGAAACTTGATCAGGAACTAAGGCTGCTTGCTTTTCTTTCCAATCCCACTCATCATTCTCCATGAAATGCACATCTCTGCTTACTAGAATTTTCTTTGTGTTTGGCTGGAAAATTCTATAAGCTTTGGAAACTAAGCTGTAACCAACAAAGATCCCTGCTTTTGCCTTTTTATCCAACTTATCCCTTTTGATCTGAGGAACTTAAACAAAGCACAAGCATCCAAATACTTTGAGATTTTTTAGAGAAGGTTTAAAACCATACCAGGCTTCATATGGAGTCTTTCCTGCTACAGCTTTTGTGGGAAGTCTATTGAGAAGAAAGATTGCAATGTGTGCTGCTTCTGCCCAATATTCCTTTGGCAAATTCTTCTCAAACATTAGACATCTGGCCATCTCCATTATGGTTCGATTCTTTCTTTCACTGACTCCATTTTGTGTGGAGTGTATGAAGCAGTGAGTTGATGTTCAATTCCAGCCTCTTCACAAAAAAGATTAAACTGACCAGAAGTGTACTCCTTCCCATTATCAGATCTCAAAGCTTGGATTTTGTGTCCACTTTGTGTTTCAATCCAGTGCTTGAATTTCCAAAACACACCAGCAACTTCTGTCTTGAATCTTAGAAAATAAATCCAACACATTCTGGAATAATCATCAATAAAGATCAAGAAATACCCGCTCCCATTTAAAGATGGAGTTCTATAAGGTCCAGCTACAAGTGTGAATGAGCTGCAACTTCTTTGTAGATCTCCAGGTTGCTAGTTTGAAAGGTAACCTTGATTGCTTTCCTTGTTGACACACTTTGCAATCTGGAATTTCATATTCAAGATAAGGTAATCCTTGAACCAACTCCTTTTTCTGCAGTTTTACCACAGCAGCATGATTAAAATTCCCAAGCCTCTTGTGCCAAATTTCTGAATTAATTTTTGTTGCAGCAAAAACAACTTGCTCCTCCTTCAATGGATCAAGAGCAAAACTTTTCCCCTTCATTCTCACTTTAAACAAATCAACTCCTTCTGAATCTTTGATTAAGCATTGATTGCTTTCAAAGATCACTTTGAATCCTCTTTCAAGAAGCTGCCCAACACTTAACAAATTTTGAGTAATATCAGGAACAAATAGCACATCTTTAATAAGCTTTGTACCTGAAAGACTCTCAATAGCCACTATTCCTCTCCTTTTGATAGTAATATACTCCCCATTGCCAATTCTGACTTTAGATATTAATGAAGTATCCAGCTCCTTGAAGAGTTCCTCATCAAATGTCATGTGGTTGGTACAACCACTATCAATTAACCACTTATCGGTGAAACTGTTAGTTGAAAAACATGAAGCCACAAACAAATGGTCTTCTTCTTGATCTGCAACTTGAGCAACATTCTTCTGCTGCAAATTCACTTGCGTCACAGTCTTCTGTTGAGTGTTGTTTTTACAGATTCTTTGATGATGTCCTATCTTCTGACACTTTTCACATTGCTGGTCTGGCCTTCTCCAGCATTTGAAAGGAGGATGCCCCTTCCTTTTACAATGCTTGCAAGGAGAGAAATCAGATTTTGTTCCCTTACTTGTATTAGGAGAATCAGAACCTGAGTTTCCCTTCTTATTTTTCTCATTCTTCTTCCATGTTGCTACAACTAATGCACCTTCAACAATCCCTTCAAACCTCATGATCCTTCTCTATTCTTATGCCTGCAAAGCATGCATCAATTCTGCCAAATAATTTTTGACAGGTCTTTAGTGTTTTCCAATGAGGAAATGCTTGCTTCAAACCTTTCAGGTACAGTTACAAGAAGTTTTTGGACTAATCTAGAATCAGGAAATTCAGAACCAAGAAGTCTTACTTTGTTTGCAATCCCAAGCAATCTGTCAGAGTACTCCTTTATTGTCTCAGAATCTTTCATCTTCTGAAGCTCGAACTCTCTTATCAAATTCAGAATCTGCATACCCTTAATCCTCTCGTCTCCTTCATACTCCTTCTTCAAGAAGTTCCAGATTTCAAAGGCAAATTTCATTGTCATAATTCTGACAAAGATTTCAGGAGACACTGCAGCAAATAACGTAGCTCTTACCTTTGACTTTCTTGATTTCTTCTCCTTGTGACTCTTTATTTGCGCCATAGTTGGATTCGCAGGTAATGGAGGAACTTCATAGTCCTCCTCGACAGCTTCCCAGAGATCATTTGCCTCTAGATGAGCCTCCATTCTTGCTGCCTAGACATGATAACCTTCTCCTTTGAAAGCAGGTGGTGCTAGTGCAGTAAATGGAGTTTCCATTGAATCCATAGAAAAAAGAACAAGATAGTAAAAAACTCTTGTAATCACAGGCCTTCAAGAAGAGGGCTCTGATACCAATTTGTTAGAATAAAAAAAACTAAGCAAGAGTAGAATTGAATTGCAGTGCAAAGTCTGAAATTTTCATTACTTTAATGTGAGCTTAAATAGAAACAAATACAACTGAAGATCCTACATTTAAGCAACTACAAAGAACATGTCTCCATGTTTAACTGAAAAAGCTAAAAATCTAGAAATAATAACAGTAAACTAATTGAACAAGTCAAAAACAGAAATATAACAAATTCCAGCTAAGAATATTGCAGCAGCTAAGTCAAATTTCAACATGATCCAATCTCTGTGAGGATGTTACTAGAAACACAGTTGGCTTGGCAGAGTATCACCATTGTTTCCGTTGAAACTGGTGAATGTCAAGTTTATTGCAGGGCCTGAAAGTCTGAGATGGAAGCTTTTTCAAAATCTTCAATGGATTAATCTACTATCTTACTTTTGAAATGAGTATTTATAAAGCTGATGCATGATCCTTTTACATTTGGATATTGTGATGCAAAAATTATTCTGCCTGAATTTGAAGTTTGCTACCTACAGTAAGCTCAAATAATAATATTAGTAAGTAGTTGTTATCAGTCTATAAACAAGATGATGTAAGCACTTCAATTAGTTAGATGGATTTGTTATGGATTATAGTTTTTTTTAGGGTGATTTGTTACGGCTTATTTCATGAAATGCAAGTGAGCAAAGTGCATTCTTCTAATTGAAGCCATGTGCAAAGCTGGAAGGTTTAAAGATGGAAAAGAATTGTTTACACATTTAATATAATAATTGATGGACTGAGCGGGAAGGGATTCCTAGGTGAAGCATACCACGTCTTCAGAAATATGGAAAACAATGTTTGGTCGCCAGATAATTGCTCATATAATGTGATTATTCATGGATTTCTCCGGCACAGAGATTTATCAAGAGCAGCAGAACTTATCTGTGAAATGCGTCACAAGGGCTTCTCTGCAGACAACACCACATTCAAATCGATAGCAGAGAATAAAGCCATCCTGAAATTACTATAAATTTTTCTTCATGCAAATCAAGGTAAATACATGAGTTGAAATTTACATTTGTTATGCCTACTTAAGATGATCTTGTGTTGCTCTAAATTATTGGTTCTCAAGGTAAAAAGATTGTCTGAAATTTTCATTTCATTACACTTGCTTACTTATGATTACATGATTCTGACATCCTGATTGTGCTTGCAACTGCTGATTGATATGGGTTGGACATGGTCAAGATGCTCTGTGAAGATATCACTAGAAACAACAGTGGCAGCTGCCCTTGCCTTACCAGAGCATCACCAGTTGAAGTCGGTGTGTCACAAGTTTGTTAAAATGGCAGAAAATGGAGAGGTTAGCAGCTTTTTCAATTATTTTCATAGATTGCTCTGTTATTTCATTTTTAAACTGAGTAAATGTGAAGCTGTCGGCTGATCTTATTACTTCTAGATTGAGTCATTTTGTCACTGGACTCAAATTTGTTCAAAGGATTTTATCCCCTTATTTCATAGTCTTGTTGAAGCTCTTTGTGTTTTCTTGGGTAATACCAAGACATATTTTGAATTCCTCTGAAGTTAAAGCCATATGTTTAAGTTGTTACATATTGGCCGTATTGTGTTGTGTTGCTGATGCAAACTTGAATGTTTTTGAATCTGTAATTGTCAGCATAGTAAATAAAATTTTGATTTTAGCAAGATAACTTCTTTAAGTGAAACTATGTGTTGTATGTCCTCATTTCTTTTGCACATTATGAAAGCAATTTTACTTTCAAGTTTTCTTGCTTGAAAAATGTGTGAGTTGTGCTTTTCAAAGGTTTTTGTCTTACTACTTTGTCTTCAATTGAATGTTATATATGCATAATTTGAGGCATGTGCTAGTTGTTGGCATATTTCTAGTACCAATCAGTTTGGTGAATGGTTCTTGACAGTTTCAACTCCAATTTCATAACAGGCAGCTTGGCATCATCGTGTCCTGGAGGTCGGTGAAGACACGTATAGGAACCCATCTAGTAAAAGAGGGACAGAGGTGTTTAGGGGTGTGGCACATACCTGGCCACCGGAATCCTCCCATACCAGAAGCCCTTCGCCTCCCCTTTTTTGTTAACTTCTGTACCGTAAATGTAATTTTATTTGTTAAGCCAGTTAAGAAAAAATGGGAAAATTTGTCTACAACTTTATTAGTTAATGGCTAAAGGCAAAGGTTACAAATACAATGTGGCTTATTAAAGTAATTTGCATAAGTACATGAGTTAAAAATTATCTTTTGTCCGTTTATTAAAAGAAAATAAATAAATAGCATAATCCAAGATAAAATAAAAGATATTTCTAAAAAATAATTTGAAAATAGAATAATTATGTACCATCTCAATAATTTAAAGTATGTAAATAGTGAAAGCCTTAACTGTGATTAAATATTGGAAAGATAGAATTATCTGAAGATACTTATGGATTATAACAAAAATAAAAAATCCAAACAAAAAGATTGATTGTTTGATTTGCGCTTTTTGTATATTTTTTTGTTTTTCATCCCATAATCTAATATAACATTAAAAATTAGAGATTTAAATTATATCACATAATATATTTTAGTAATTTAAACATTAGAGTATGTGACTTATATTGAAGGTCTATAATTTTTAGGGAGAGCAGGTAAAGTTGGATACTTTGATTTATGACAAGGGAAAATGAAAGAGTTATAATTTCTTCGCTACTGCGCCAATCAATTTAATGTAATTTTTATATAATACAATACAATTTTAAAGTTCAAGTTGGAATCTGTTAAATGAGTCAGTTATAAAGCCAGTCAGCTAATTGAGTCATGTTTATTGTCAATGTATGAACATTTTGCTAATGTTAGTATACAATTATATTTGTTTGTATATATATATATATATATAAAGAGTATACAATTTACTTGGTGTACAAATGTGATTGACATTGCTGTAATTCGTTATAATACTCTAACCAAGATGTTAGTGAGGTATTCGCCTTCCGGGTAGGACGGATCAAGAGGGTGATCCGACGCTGCACCGGCTTGTCGTATAATTGTTATTTTCCTTCCTGCTGCAAAAGCTGCACCCTGATTATTATTAAAAGAATAACAAAGCAATTTTAGTCTTTTGAGAACATAATAAAAACATGCATTGTTGACCATAAATAAGCATACCATAAGAAGTAATGTTATATTGGATCATCTTTCAATTTTAGTCATAACAAGACTGATATGATCCAAATTGATCCTAGTGGTTATCAAGTTACTTTTCAAGTTTTTATTGACTGAAATTGAAGCCTTTTTTAACTGTGTTGATACTAATTCAAAGTTTAGGGATCACTGGTGGATTTTAAGCCCCACATAATGGTAATAAGAAAGAACAAGTTACAGAAATGTTATTAAAACCGGATCGGCTACCGGTTTGACTGGTTCAAACCAGTGGTTCAACCGGATGTTAACTTTTAAAAAAATATTATTTAATCAAAAATATTTATCAAATTATTGTTCAACTTGCTAGTTTTCCGGTTCAACCGATAATCGAACCATTTTGGACGGTTTTTATAAAAACCGAAAATTTGTACCAAATTGACCGGACCCATGGCTGGTTTGCGGTTGAACCGGATGGTCCGGTCCACTTTTGATAACATTGAGTTACAGCAAAAGAAAATGCATAATAGCATCTGAAATGCAAAAAGAGAAGAACTTGCCTGGAGAATTCGAATGAAAGATCTGCTCTGAGTTATGGCACCGGAACACGAACAAGTCATGAGAAGACCACCTCTCTTTGTCAACTTCATTGCTAACATGTTCAGATTTCTATACATGCCCGTTGCATTTTGTAGGACCTGATCAACAAAAATACAGGAAATTGGACTATTAGGCTAGATATATAGATACAGTTCCTTTTGTTATCATGCAGAGATAAACTGATAAGTTGTAAGATAATTTTACACATAAAAGATCAACTGGGTCTTTAAGCATGGTAAAATAGGTAAAAAAAAAAAGAGTTTTACACATGATTTCCCCACTCGACTTCACATTTTATGTCAAATAATTAGTCCAAAACTGGCATGTTACAATCACAAATTTAGGCATGTCCAAAAGTTTATTTTGATCTTGCTTGCAAAGTTTAAGGGAGAAATCGATCATTTTTCCTAATTTTATAGATGGCCAAATGAAACATCAGTTGTTCTAGCTTATAAGACTCCATTCCTTGACAATGATTTATCCATGGATTAATTTACTCATATAAACAATACAAAAACAGAGTGTCTCTGCAAATGCAAGTTAAGGAAACAAAGCGTATATGCACTAGACGATACGACAATTATAACATTGGAACCTAAATTCCATGCTGTCAATCTCAAGATGACAGTTTGTGAAAAATCCCAGCCCAGACAAGTTAGGCATGCTTTATCGATGTTGTTATATACATGACGAGACCAATTTGACAACCCACTAATTAATGGACCATGTAAAACAAGCATAATTCACCTATTTAACTTGAGGCCGAATAATTATCACTGAAAACAAAAAATACAAGCGCTAAAAATGATGAGTTTTGCAGGCTTTTATCTGTTTGGGGATTGGCATGAAACAACTCCAAGTTTGACACATAACTATAAGATAATATTTGCATTTGACTGTACCTTCTTTCGTGGTGCTAACTTTGGAGGATCCAAAATAACTATATCCCATGATTCATTTCTCGAAAGGGCATCCTTCATAAACTCAATGGCATCTTCTCTCAAAAATGCTATTCTTCCCCGAGTCCATGCAGTTCAGGGTAATATTTTCTCTAGCAAGCTCTATAGCAGGTAATGAAGTGTCGATACCTAGAATGATAAAAACCAATAATCAGAATATTTAACACTATTTTACTTCATTAATTAGTGATACTTGATAACTATTGCAGGTAGCTGATAGTTATTGACTAACAAAAATTAGCTGATAAACAAAAGTTTTTGATAAAATTTCGGTCTGCTCACATAACTTGTCACATAGATTGCATTATTAATTTATGATATATGATAGTCGACAACATATAACAAATATAGTTGTTTTATGAATTCTTAAATTAAACGTTGTCCTTACCCAGTTAGTACTCTATGAACCCAATGATTTCACAGAGCAGAAGTTTGTTAAAACCAAATTTATATTCCAAAATGAAGCTTAAAAATTAAGAAAAAGAAAGAAAAAAAGTATACCTAAGACATCAACTGCGCCTCCTTGAACTGCATTCAGAGCAAAGCCACCACTGTAGCAGCAAATATCAAGAACTCTTTGGCCAGCTGCAATTGTTGATATAAATTCGCGGTTTTCACGTTGATCAGCATAAAATCCAGTCTTTTGGCCAGTGTGAGATATTGCATAGGAAATCCCGTTTTCCACAACCTGCAACATGGTAAAAAAATTAGCATGATTTGCTAGTTTATAGGATTCACATAAAAGCCAAAAACAAAAAAGTCAAAAAAAAAAGCTTCAGCAAGAAAATATACTTAGCTTAGATTGTGCAAATAAGTCATACACGGATTTTTCATGTAAAAATATACCGATTTGAGGGGGCTGAACTATATTAGAACGAAAACAGGAGGGCTCAGAAACAACAGAATGCCATTTCTCTGAGACAATAGTAGGAGATATTATTTAGCAAAATGATTTTGCAGAAAAGTTCAACAACAAAGATAAGACTTTTAAAACGAATCACCGTTAAAGAAGTTTGAAAAACAAAACGGACAAAAAAAAGGTTAGATACATAAAATTTCAAAGGCATATTCTACCTTTGTCCTTTCATGACAAACAGATGAATGATTTTCTTTCAAAATTGACACATCCATTCCTTCTTCTTTTAAAATTTCAACAGATGGTCTCCACTTTATGTGATTAATTTCATCAACTCTGCTTATGCAAGCCTCTACTTCTGGTTTGTACTTCTCAACCCATGCGGCAGATGATGCTATTACAGCTAAATCTCCAAATACATCAACTATTAATCCAGACAATCTGCAGTAACAAAACGAAATGCAATTTGGGAATGATGGTGCTATGAATGAACTATGGTGCACATAGGTAATTAAGCGTAAAATTGGATGAAACAACAAAAATCAATAATAGGTCATAGAACGCAAATCACAATCAAACCATATCTCCGTAAATGCAATTCATCTTTTCTTCCTATTATATGTGCTTATATTTGGTTATATCTAATTTTGCTTTCAATATTCATCTAATAGTTGTAACATTCAATCTAAAAATTTGAAAGAAAATACATAAAGAATTCCATCATTTGGCATATAAAATGAATATTACAATCAACAAATATGATCATGGTTGTGAAATACTCAACTTACTTACCTATCTCCTTCACTATTGACAAGGCGGTATGCATTTGTATGGGCTGAGGGCAAACCCAATCTCCTTCGCAGCTGTATAGCTGCATCAACTCTTGTTTCAAGTAGTTTCTCCATGTTTAATGCACAAGAAGGATCTCTGCACCAGAATAATGGAGAACTTAGTGCCTTCATGAACAAAACTGAGTTATGAATTCCTTTAATAATATACCGAATAAAGCAGCAATTTTCAATTTGCATCTGAATTTGGTCGCTAAAATAGTTGAGGGGGCCAAGCGGCTCCAAAGTTAAAAGTTGAAGGCGCCGCGTATATATTTGGCCTAAATTTAAACACAATATATTATTTCATAGATCATTACTATATCACGTCTCATTTACTATTCTTTATCATACTTTATTGACCCTTAAACCAAACAAAATGTTAAAGTAATATCTTATTCATTACCTGTTGTTATTTTGGTTTTAATTATTAGTATAAATTTTCAACAAATTTAATCATAATAACTAAAAACTAACTATTTAAAATATATAATAATATTTTTTTTAATAAATTGAATATTAAAAATATAATATTTAATTGTTTAACCATTATATACATAAAATCAATGATAAAATATAGAAACAAATGTGCGATTAATGAAATAGTAAGGTTTATATTTTATTTTGAACGATGTGAAATATAAATTATTAATTATTTGTTAATTCTTTTTTATTTTGTATGATGCTTGTAATTAATATTACTGACAAAACTACACAAATAATATAAAACTTCAGTAAGGTGCATTTCAGTCCATAATATTTCCAATCTTTCCGGAAATGATTCTTATTTTCATAGTTATTCATCTTTTTCTCATTTTTCTTTTTTGAAAAAAGAAAAGAAAATAGCTTTTGAAAAGTAAATATACTCTAATTGTTAGGAATATGTTCAGTATATATATTAAGTTTGTTAATATTGTTGTATCACCTGTATAATTGGTATTCTATTAATCTCAACTAGGATTATTAAATTATATCAATAAAATCACTTTTGTCCTAATTCATCAAAATTTAGGACCGAAATAACGACGAAACAAGTCAACACCAAGTTAAACCCACTAGAAAGTATTACATAAACTCTAGCCAACAAAAAAATTGATACATGCGACAAACATGACATCCACTTATACAACGTTATTCGGAAAAAAAGAACAAAAATTGAAATTCAAAATTGGTTGGAGCTTACATAGTGTTGAACTGGCATTTCAGAATTTATATTAACTTGTTATATCATTATTTTAGCGTTAAATTTCAATAGACACAAAAATAAAAATTTATCGACTTTACTGACACAAATTAAAAAATTTACTGATCATGATCACACAAACTTAAAATTTCAGCAACTTTCACTTTCGCTTGTATAACATTAGCAAAATTTAAGTACCGATTAAGGCACATATATTTTTTAAACATTGAATTTTACATGTCTATGTTGTTGAGTCCAAATATTTTATATGTTTGATTTTGTTGTTACTAACTTCTTTTGTGAGCTTTATGCCATATTATTTTTTATAGTACATATGCATAGTAAAACTACAAAATATAAGAGCATATGTATTATGATAATATTTAAAAATTCATGTAGTTGCCAATTTATAAATAATAAATTGATCCATTTTGAAAAAGGGATCTCCAACCCACAAAAATCCAACATCATCTCACATTATATGCATATAATACAAGTGATAGCAACTTTTGCAACTTGTAGAAAGTGACAGAAGTGAGGGTAGAGAAATAAACGAAATATTTTGTTTTTTTTATTAATTTCTATATATTTATATTAGTTTCTACACTTTTAGTAAAAATTATATAATTTTTTAATTTTATCATTATAAACTTTTTTGTCATTTATTAGAGTCAATAGTTAAATTAGACTAAATAATAGTAGAATATCATTTATCATATTTTATAATAGTAAATCATACTATCTTCTTTTTTTTTTTTTTGTCACATAATCTTAATCTGTCATTTATTAAATTTTAAATAAATACAAAACTTTAATTTATAACAATGATGAATTTTTCATTTAAAAATAAATAAATAAAAAATTATTTTAAAAATATAAAGTTATGAGTATAACTATATAATAATGTAAACGTACTTTTCTCTTCTAATATAACTTATCAGCAACATTAACAAAAAATAAAAATAAAAATTTTTTTAAAAAATATGAAGATTCATAATATATAACATCTATTGTTAGTTTAAAAATATTGTATCAAATTAACAAAAAATATCGATAGAAATTTAAGAGAAATTAATTATTTATTTATAAAAAGAATTCATTTAGCTAACGACATTTGTCTATACTATTACTAGGTGAGTTCAAGAATATCCACCAGAAATCAATAATGTTAGGCTCGTTAGTCTAATGACATTTAATGCTAATTTGAAAATTGACTAATTTGAAAATTGACCAATTAAAAAAAAAAATCCAAAAACTGACATTAGTTGCTAAAATTGACATTAGTTGCTAACTCGTACTGTGGGTCAATTTAAGCAGTCAATCAGAAAAGGCTTGAGAAAATAACTAACGTAATTTAAAATACTATTTGACTTTGGTAGTTTTTAAAAATATATTATAAAAAAACGTAATTTAAAATAGTATTTGACTTTGGTAACCATTAAAAATATATTATAAAGGCTGTTGTTTGGATTTATAAAATATAATAAAAAAAATATAAATTTCTATTAACTAAATGAATATTTATTTTAAGAATATTGTAAGAAAAATTTCATGACAAATAAAAAATAAGGAAAATAAAAAAACTCATCTTCCCATAAAAAAATATTTAATTTTTTCTATTTCTGTAAATATAAAAATATACTCCTTTAATTTTTTGAAGTGATATAAAAAAATTATTTAATTTTAAAATAGTTGTTAATTATCTTAAGAAATCGAAAGAATATTTAATACATTTTTGCAAATATACTCTATAGTTTTTTCAAATATACCCCATATAATTGTGGAGATATTTAGTAAAATAACATTATAATTAAGACATTTTATGATTTTCATATTGGTGTACCAATTGATTGCAGAATATCCTTCTTTTTAATCAATTACACAATATCTTTAAAAAACCAAAGGAATATCTATTTTTTACTTGGAAAAAAAAAATTGATAGTATTAATTTATGCTTAACGATATACCAATTCTTAAATAAAAACTAGCAACAAGATACAAGTAAAATGAGCAATGCTCTTTTATTTTGAATTTGGCGTTCATCCTAACCAATTTAATATACAAGGGCTAAGCTCGACTGGTTATTTTGTTTTTGTACGTTATTTACTGTTTGATAACTAGTGCTTAGTAAAAACATAATGAAATTTTGTTAATATAATATAAAATGATTAATATAGACATTTTTTCAATCAAAAAATAAATCAATTATAAAAATAAAAATATATCACAAAAAATAATAAAAATAAGGATAAAATATAATATAAAAAAAATCATGTGGTTTAAAACTTTAAAAATAAGTATTTATGATTTGTAACATTAGATAAATACAAATTTTCCTCTAGTAAATTATCATAAAAGAATGTACTTAGTTTTTGATAATCGTTTGGACTTTTAGGGCCTTCAGGTTGGATTTTTGGACTTTTAGATTTTTCACATTGCTAAATTGTGACAAGAATCGCGGTAACAAAAATCCGTTGACAATCCCCGTAGAAAATGGAGAGTTTGGATGAATTAGTTGATATATTAATTAGTATGTATAGTATAACATGTATATGATTGACTTAATTTCAATGTTATCAAACCGGATATGACTGGACAATTCGACTCGATTGAATTTGCGAACTAGACATAGTTTCTATCGATTTATAAAAAAATTTTGATGTTTATGAAAATTGACAAAAATATTTGACTGGTGGCTGAATCGCTGAATCAACCAGTTAATTTTTAAAAAATAAACATTGGATTAAACTACTTATTGAACTGATTCAAATCGATCGAACCACGAATCATTCCGTTCAAATTTTAATAACATTGATTAATTTAATAGCAGTTGCCAATATCTCTCTCTTTCTTTTCTTTTCCCTTTTTTTTTTTTTTTTTTTTTGGGCAATGCAATTATGCATTGTACAGTTCAAATTGTTAACTGTTTTTTGCTACATTTCAGAGGGAATCCGAAGAAGGGAAGCTCAATGCTGTCTCATTGCATATGATTTATGGAAATGGTGTTGTAATAGAAGAAGAAGCCATCCGAAAGATGAAGGGTTTAATAGAATGCAAAAGGAAAGAAGTGCTAAGACTAGTTTTTCAAGAAAAGGATAGTAATGTTCCAAGACCCTGCAAGGATTTGTTCTGGAAAATGACCAAAGTATTGAACATGCTTTACTTGAATGATGACGGTTTCACTTCAAATGAGATGAACAATACTGCAAATGCAATCATTAATCAACCCATATCTTTCTATCAACTGTAAGTAAAAATCTCTGAAAAAGCAAGACAAATGATCAATTCGGTCCTTCAACTTGACAAACATCGTCAAAATTTTGTGTACAATTCAGTACTTCATTTGTCATTTTATTTCAAATTAGTCCAAAAATGACATTCATATCATCATGAACTGTAGGTAATTTGATTTAATTTATAGCAAAACTTTATTTTTCATGTCCAATTTTTTTTTTTTCTCCTGTTTCAAATCGCTATTTTTTAATCACTCATTTGTTGCAGAGAGGGAGGGAAGAAATTCAAGGTTTCAACAGAGAATTGTGGCATTGAAAATGTTGAAGGGGATGCTTCTAAGTTCCAAGAAGAGAAACAGCTACTTTAAAAGCACTTACTATTCCATGTCAATATTTATGGAATTTCAACTGGAAATTGCAATATATTTGAAGACATTTACAGATTGGTATTAATTTTGTATTTACAATTTATTGACAGCGTACACACAGTTTATATTTGATAATATGATATTACCAAGTCTTAACCTCAAAACGTAATCCAACTTCCACAACAGTAACAATCCCTGCAATAAAGAAACAATATTCACACAAAGCCTACTTCAAATCTATTACTATAGCTGTATTTCTATGTTGTTTAAGGTTATTCATCTGGACTAAAGAAAAATTAGTTGCACTATTAAAATGATTTTTCCTTAATGTTTATCTTATAAAATTCACTTTGCATGATAAAAATTTTTCTTTTTAATGATTATGATCAAGTATAAGTCAGTTTTATGTTTCCACCCTTTTTATCAGTCCTAATAGGAAGAATCCCAAGATTTCGTTCAACAAGATGGTCGAATGGCACAAGAGGATGACCATCAACCGGTAATCTCTGTAATGTGGTAAATGTCTTAAATTTATTATTGATGTGGGAAAAATTGTTTTTGCACAAGTTATCGATTTAATATAAAGTCACATTCTCATAAAATTTAACTAATTACAAAAAGAAAATGCTATATTCATTATATTTCAATTTAAAGACACACATTTTTTTTTTTTAAAGGCAAAAGCACTTTAATTTGGTAGAATAATACGGATTAGAGAATAGAATCATTAGTCTAATCATCTTTCACCAATACAAGAGTTTTCACAAACAACAAGGTTGAACATTTATGCGCAAAAAATAATTAATTAAGGTTAAGCCTTATAAAATTTTTAATTATCCACCATTATAAATCAGATTAAAAATCTGAAATGCAAAAATATGAAATATATATATATATATATATATACTTACAGAAATTTCCAAAACTCCCAATTTCAACGATGGAGAAATTACTCAGATCTTCCTTTTCTTCGGCCTCCGTATATTTAAACTTCACTTAACCTCAACTGCAATCAATAAATGAAATTAAACAGAAAATTAAAGAAAAAAAAAGAGAAATCAACTATAGAATCATAAAGCCCTTAACACTTCGAATATATTTATAAAAAATTTCAAATAAATTTCAAAAAAAAAAAGAAAGAAAGAAAGATCTGATTTTGAACTATGGACTAGATTTGTTTACCTTGGGGCTTTTAACACAAAAGGCACTAATAATTTCAAAACTACATAATTGGCATCTTAAAAAATAAATATTAAAAGTGTCTTATGGTAAAATAATGGTTTTCTCTCTCCTCTATCCACTATTTTTCTCTCTCATAGTCTATAGTTAAAAACTAATTTATTCATTTATCTCTATATCTGTTCATTTTTTCATTATTCTATTTTAGAAAAAAAAAATTTCACTTCGAAATGTGATCAGTTTCCATATTTTTTTTTTCATTTTCAGTATTAATATTGCACATTTTATAAATATTAATTGTATGTTGCATGTATATTGTAGTTATACTAATGTTGTATTTTGCAACTTATACAAAGATTATATTAGTTTTATACTACAATATATTGCGTTTATACTGGTTTTCTACTACAATACTACGATTATATTGGTTTTCTACCGCATTCATACTGCGATTATAATATTTTTATAATATGTGTAATATTAGTACAAAAAACGAAGATGAAAAAAAAAAGAAAAAAAAATATGAATATGGATATCATTTTGAAGAGAAAAAAAGAAAATGAAAAAAACTTTCTAAAACCGAATGATGAAAAAATGAAAGGATAAAAAAATAAATGACAAATTAGTTTTTAATTATAAAAGAAGAGAGAGAAAAATAATGGCTATGAGAGAGAAATTTATTAGTGAGTGGAGTTAGAATACGTATAAGAGTAATAATAAATATGACTTATTTACTAATTATGCCATAAATGTAATTTAACAAAACATATTTGTTTTAAAAAGCCCAAAACTATAATTAAGTGAAAATTTAAGTACTTTATCATGTAAAAAGGAAAAACACCTTTGTATTTATTTACCAATTTAAAGATATAGGGGTAATTTTCTCAAAAAAGTACTTGTAATTATAATTTGGTCCTTGTTCTTTTTGATAAATTAATTCAAAGCTACATCTGATATTCTATTTATTATTTCTTTGTTTTTGGAACATGTGTGTGTGTTTATTTTAAAAAAACTATTTTACTAAAACAATGAGAAGTTGAATGTACAATTAAACTATTATATAATTTTTTATCCGTATCATCCAATTAAATTGAATTCAAGCCGAAATAGACTTTTAAAAGAGTTAATTTGAAACTCCATGAGAATCTAAGGGGAATGAACTTTTTATCACGTCAACTGAAACATAATGTTATAAGATACGATCAATTTTGATTGCCTTGCCTTATCTATGAAATGTTCTTATATTATTTTGATAGTGATAACTGTAACTCATTTTTACATTTTTAAGGTATTTTATTGGTTATTATTTGAAAAATAGTTAAATTGAGTTAAATTATTTTCTTTAAGTATATCTAATTACTTAGTTCGAGATTGATAAAACATTATTGACATAAGCCTTTTTCCAATTAAATTAAAGATTAAAGATTATATAAGTAGTTTGTTTTTTGCTAAGAAAAAATTCATGCAAAAAAATCAACTTACAAAATCAATAATACTATTACATCTTAATTAAATACTAATATTAATAAGTTCTCTACTTTTTTCATCTCTCAAGTTTTAACAATCATAAATTTCTTCTAATTTACTAATTAATTGGGTTTTTGGTTTTTTCGATTTTGAATCGAACCAAACCGAACCGAAGTCCAAACCACCTAACAAATTAAAACCAAACTATAAAATGAATCAGTTTGGTTTGGTTTGGATTTTCAGTGTTTAGACATTGGTTAGGTTTTGCTCGCCCCTACATATACTAGAATTGGAACGCGAAATCTAAAACATAAGAGATTGAGACTTTTACCAATCAAGTAAACCTTAATTAGTGGTAAATGTTAACAAAGATTTATACCATAGATGTATTATTTCTCTAATAAATTAGAAAAATGTGACCGTTATTTCTTAATGATGAATGTTAAGGTGGAGTAAATGCACTTATAATTGTGGGTTCCAATATATGAGTGGTAGTTGAGATATAATTATATGAGTGGATTCCAACATTGATAGACTTTTCTATTTCTTCTAAGTTAGAAACAAAACAAGACAAAATGGTAGCCAGTCAGTGAAATAAATAATGCAGATGGAAGAATCAATAAAATTAAAATCAAAATGTTGAAGTACATCAAATCCCAACCAAAACTCACAATATAGGCCAAAATTTACTCTTTTATCTGTTGGTTAATTGGTTGAATTCTCTTTATAATTTTTCTTACATATTTTGTATGCATATATGACGATTTTGATTCTCTTTTTCTAGGACTAGAAATCTGAAGACACATGGTGACTCTATGGTTCATTTGCAATGCAGTACAACAAGGTGAGAAATTCAAATCTCAATATGTGAAGGATTTGAGTCGCAAGCACATCCATCGAAGCGTGATAATGGCACTGCATATTTAACAGTTATGAACTGAAATATTTTTTTTCTTATTTAAGCCTAAACTTAATTAGTGTGACCAGTGAAATTTTAGCAGTCAAATTTGGATAAAAATTGAAGCATCCGTCCCCTTTTAAATAAGATTAAAATCTGAAATGAATAAATATGAAAAAAACACTTACAAAAATTTCCAAGACTCCCAATTTCAACGGTGGAGAAATTACTCGGATCTTCCTTTCTTCGGCCTCCATATATTTGAACTTCACTTAACCTCAACTGTAACCAACGGATAAAATTAAAGAGGAAATTAAAGAAAAAAAGCGAAATCAACTACAGAATCAAAATGCCCAAAACACTTGGATCTGATTTCAAATTTAAAAAAAAAAAAAAAAAAGATTTGATTTTAAACTGTAGTTGAGATTTGATTACCTTAATTAAATAAAGTACTTTATTAATAGTGTTTTTAGAGGGAACGAAGTTGTGATAATGAATTGATAATGGCAATGGAGTTGGCGGGAAGAGGTATATTTATAAAGGAGAAAATGTACTTGTAATTACAACGCGGTCCTTGTCTTTTTGATAAATTAATTCAAAGCCCCATCTCTCCTTCTATTTATTATTTATTTGTTTTTGGAACATGCGTGTTATTTTTGAACTATTTTACTAAAACAATGACACATTGTATATTTTTTTGAACACATTGTGTTAAATTTGAATTTGAATTAAAATGGACTCTTCAAGGAGTTAATTTGGATTGGAACTCTATTAGAAATCGAGCATCTTAATTAATTGGTGAGAATTCAACCTGATCTTTATACTTGTAGCATCTTAATTAGACCGTTTTGATTTTGGGTTTTCAGTTTTGGCCAAAATTTACAAGCTTGGTTTCCAACCTAACATTGTAACTTTTACAACTTTGATTCATGGGTTATGTAGACAAGGAAAAATTGTTCATGCAATATATTTGTTTGACAAAATAGTGGCTATGGGTTATCAACCTGAAGTGTGTACTTATACTGTGATTGTGAATGGACTATGCAAAATTGGAAATTTGCACATGGCTATGTCTTTTCTCAAAAGAATGGCTGAGAAAGGTAGTAAGCCTAATGTGGTGACATATAATGCCATCATTGATGCTCTTTGCAAGCATAATAGAGTTAATGAAGCATTTCATCTCTTCAATGAGATTAAGAGTCGAGGAATTTTGGCCGATGTTTTCACTTACAACTCTTTAATTTACTGTATTTGCTATACGAGCAAATGGAACAAAGTTTCGGTGTTGTTCAATGAAATGGTGGCTCGTAATATAGCACCAGATGTTGTTACTTTTAATATATTAGTTGATGAACTCTACAAAGAAGAGATGATAATAAGGGCTCAAGCTATTCTTAGCATAATAATTCAGAGCGGTATTGAACCTGATGTCATTACTTACAATTCACTTATAGATGGGCATGGTTTACACGGGCAAATGCATCTAGCGAAAAAAGTGTTTGATGTGATGAGGAGAAAGGATTGCAATCCTAATGTCCGTACTTATAACATTTTGGTTAATTGGTATGGTAAGAAGAAATGTATTTACGAGGCAAAGCAACTTTTCTATGAAATGCTTCGTAAAGGTTTAAATCCTAATGATTATAACTACAATTCTCTTAGATGCGGCTTATTCCAAGCAAGAAGGCCTTGGGAAGCCCTTGAGTTTTTTAAGGAGTCTTGTGGAAGTGGCTATCTTCCTGATACAGTAGCTTACAATATTTTGATTTATGGCTTTTATGAACATGGGTTTCTTGACATTGGGGTGTTCTTATTTCAGCAAATGCAAGTTAACAAATTGAAGCCGAATATGATTACATATAACATTCTAATTGAGGCAATGTGCAAAGCTGGAAGATTTAAAGATGTAAAGAAATTGTTATCTAGACTCCCTGGTGATGGGTTGCAACCTACAATCTACACATTTAATATAATAATTGATGGACTTTGCAGGAAAGGATTCTTAGATGAATCATACCAGGTCTTCAGAAATATGGAAAACAATGTTTGCTCGCTAGATAATTGCTCATATAATGTGATTATTCATGGATTTCTCCGGCACAAAGATTTATCAAGAGCAGCAGAACTTATCCGTGAAATGCATCGCAAGGGCTTCTCTGTAGACAAATCCACATTTGTGTTGGTTGCGGAGAATAAAGTCATCCTGAAATTACTATAAACTGTCTTCATGTATATCAAGGTAAAATAATGAGTTGAAATTTAAATTTATTAGAATTGCTTACAAATGATGATGTCCTGCTTTAAACTATTGGTACTCCACTTCAATTTGTTTTGGTAGGGGTCTGATCCCCACTCTAGAAGTTTACAGAGCCAGAATATTTTTTATATGGGATATGTTCTTGAAATAGAGGTTTTTGGGAGGGATGGAAAATTTTTTTTTTTTTGAAGAACTTTTGTGGTTTGATTAGTTGTTCAACTTTGTTCAATGGCTTGAATTAGTGTTGTCTTATTTGCACGGGCAGCAGCTTACTAAGCAATCGATTCTGTAAAATTGCAATGTTAGAATTGAAACTGAGATTAGAACAGTAAATCGAAGCAGCTGTCAATTGTTCAAAATTTTTATTTCATTTGCATGATGTTTGAACATCTAGTGTTATTTTCAAGCTACGAAATCAGTATATGATACATATTTCCTATGCATATCATTATATGATTTTCGAATTAGTGTTTGGCTTCATGTCTAAGTATGATCTGTTAGAATAAAAAAAACTAAGCAAGAGTAGAAGTGAATTGCAGTGCAAAGTCTGAAATTTTCATTACTGTAATGTGAGCTTAAATAGAAACAAATACAACTGAAAATCCTACATTTAAGCAACTACAAAGAACATGTCTCCATGTTTAACTGAAAAAGCTAAAAATCTGGAAATAATAACAGTAAACTAATTGAACAAGTCAAAACAGAAATATAACAAATTCCAGCTAAGAATATTGCAGCAGCTAAGTCAAATTTCAATACTCCTCCTTGTCTTTGATGCTGTAAACTCCAAGTTTTTGCCTGAGAAACTCAAACCTGCTTTTTGGTAAAGGTTTGGTGAAGATATGTGTCATTTGAAGATCAGATTTGCAGTATTTCAAGCTAACTAATCCTTCCTTCTGCACCTCTCTAAGAAAGAACAGCTTGATGTTAAAGTGCTTTGTTTTTCCATGAAAAACAGGATTGTTTGAGATAGCAATGGCAGCTTGATTATCTACAAACAAATCCATGCACCCTTCTTGCTCTAAATTCATATCACTTAGCACTTTTCGAAGCCATAAGGCCTGATTTGCAGTAGCTGTTGCTGCAATGAATTCTGCCTCTGCAGTTGATTGTGCTACAATCTCTTGCTTCTTAGAACACCAAGAGAACACTCTGATAGGAAAGTAATGAACAAATGCCAAAATATCTAACCAACAGATATACAACAAATGCGGAATAGCTACTCTGTTAGATCACTTTCCCACTTGAATGAATCTATGAGGAAACTAACTGACAAATAGAGCAATAACCAGCCAAGTTTGAAGCATCAAACAAGAACAAACACAAGAATTTTACGTGGAAAATCCCCTCGATGTGAGAAGTAAAAACCACGGGACCCTTAGGCCGCTTAAATCTTCCACTATCAACAATAATGGGCAAAATACAAAGTCCTCCCTAGATAATCTAGAGGTATACAATAATCAACATCACACACTTGGCAAACATCATCAAAGTGTATGAAAATAAAGGAAGAAAGAAAGAGCAAGCAAAGAAACCTCAAAAACTCCATCTGTTTCTGCCCATACCCGACCTTCTCTTCCGGACCTCAGAACCCGATCTCCACCGTTCAGAATCAAGAACCAGATGTCTGGAAGATGCTGTTAAAATTTCACGGCGATCTAACGGTTCAATCTCCGGCAAATGAAGAAAATGTGAATCTGGGCGAATGGAATAACATGCAGATTTTGTTCTCTCTTTTCTTTCAAATTTGGAGGCTCTCACTCACCCAAACTACTCCTTGCTTCCCCTCATATACCCATGGTAATATTGTTGGGTCAAAAACCCTCTTTGGGCTCTTCTCATGGGTCAGAAAAAAAAGAGCCCAACAAATCTCCCCCTTTCTGACTATGAAGAAGAGATCGCCATCCCGGCGATAGAGCAACACACCTTTAGCTTTTCCCTAGCTAAAGCCTTTGTTAACATATCGGAACCGTTATCATAGGTATGAACCTTTCCAAGTTCAAATTGACCCTCTTCAAGAGCATCTCTAATCCAATGATACCTAACATCAATATGCTTTGTCTTCTTGTGGTAAGTGGAGTTTCTGGCAAGATGAATCGCGCTTTGGTTATCACAAAGCACCACATAGCGCTGTTGCTTGAAACCAAGCTCTTGCACAAACCTTTTCAACCATAGCATCTCCTTACCTGCTTCCGTTGCTGCTATATACTCTGCCTCTGTTGTAGAAAGTGCAACACACTTTTGCAATCTTGATTGCCATGAAACAGCTCCCCCTGCAAAGGTCATCAAATATCCAGAAGTGGACTTATAGCTATCTTTGTCTCCCGCCATATCAGAATCCGTGTATCCAACAAGCACTGGCTTCTCATTTCCAAATGTAAGACCCAATTTGGAAGAACCTCGAAGATATCTAAATATCCACTTAACTGCTTCCCAATGCTTCCTACCCGGATTTGATAGAAAACGGCTAACAACACCAACTGCATGAGCTATATCAGGCCGTGTACACACCATGGCATACATTAAGCTTCCTACGGCTGAGGCATATGGAACTCTCTCCATCTCTTCTTTTCCTTTCTCAGTAGAAGGGCAATCTTTTTCAGTTAGCTTAAAGTTGGTAGTGAGAGGTGAACTAACAACTTTAGCTTTATCCATGTTGAATCTGCAAAGCACCTTTTCAATGTACTTTTCTTGTGACATATGCAATTTCTTGGTAGCCCTATCTCGAGTAATGTTGATGCCAAGAATCTTTCTTGCTGGCCCCAAGTCCTTCATAGCAAAAGACTTACTCAAATGCTGTTTCAATTGGGCAATTCTTCTAACATTCTTGCCAATAATCAACATGTCATCAACATACAATAGTAGAATGATAAAATCATCACTGCCAAACCTCTGAACAAAGACACAGTGATCAGAGGTAGTCTTCCGGTAGCCTTGCTCCCCCATAACAGACTCAAACTTCTTATACCACTGTCTTGGTGCTTGCTTCAAACCGTATAGACTTTTCTGAAGTCTACACACATACTCCTCTTTTCCTTTCATCTGAAAACCTTCAGGCTGCTCCATGTAAATCTCCTTGTCTAAGTCACCCTGGAGAAAAGCAGTCTTGACATCCATCTGCTCAACCTCCAAATCAAGGCTAGCCGTTAGACCAAGAGCAACACGAATAGAAGCCATTTTCACTACTGGAGAGAAAATCTCATCAAAGTCAATGCCTTTCTTCTGACTAAATCCTTTGACCACTAATCTGGCTTTGTACCGTGGCTGCGAAGAGTTCTCATCTTGCTTCACTTTGTACACCCACTTATTCTTCAAAGCTCTCTTACCTTTAGGCAACTTCACCAACTCAAAAGTGTTGTTCTCATACAAGGATTTCATCTCATCTTGCATGGCATCAACCCACTTCTTCTTATGCTCATCTTCCATAGCTTCTGCATAACTTTCAGGTTCTCCCCCATCAGTCAACAACACATACTCATCAGCAGAATATCGTGTAGAAGGATGACGATCTCTAACAGACCGCCTAAGTGGAGTAAATGGTAGTACATCTGGTACTGGTAATTCTTCATGGACAATCTCATCCATTTCAACTTCTTGTGGAGTATCAACATCATCAATACCATGTTGATCAGCATTCTGATCCTCATCTTCTGTCTGTGTGTCTACATGCCGAGGGATGACTGGATCCAAATCAATCGGGTTATTTTGATGCTGAGGAACTATCTCAGGCTTCTCTAGAAGATCATCAATGTGTTGAGGAACTAGTTCTGCTTTCTCAATATCTTTCAGATTCTGATCTTCCATGAATATAACATCTCGGCTTCTCACAATTTTCTTTGCAATTGGATCATACAGCTTGTAACCCATGTCATCATGTCCATAACCAATGAACACACATTGTCTAGTCTTCACATCGAGCTTTGATCTCTCATCTTTGGGAATATGCACAAAAGCTTTACATCCAAAGACACGCAAGTGATTATAAGAGACATCTTTGCCGCTCCAAACCCTGTTAGGAACATCGAAATGCAAAGGAACACATGGGGTTAGATTTAAAATATGCACAACAGTATCTAGTGCCTCACCCCAAAACGATCTAGGCAATCCTGCATGTGATAGCACACATCTGACTCGTTCGCACAATGTTCTGTTCGTCCGCTCTGCTATACCATTCAGTTGTGGGGTCTTTGGGGGAGTCTTTTGGTGCTGAATACCTTGTTGTCTACAATAAGCATCAAATGGACCTATATATTCGCCTCCATTATCTGTCCGGATACACTTGAGCTTTTTCCCAGTCTGTCTCTCAACTAGGGCATGAAACTGCTTGAATGCATCTAATACTTGATCCTTAGTCTTCAAGGTGTAAACCCATATCTTCCTTGAATGATCATCGATGAATGTGACAAAATAAAGGGAACCACCAAGTGTCCTAGTAGACATAGGACCACAAACATCGGAGTGCACCAAATCAAGTATGTTCTCCTTCCTAGAAGGAGGATGGCTTTTAAAAGAGACTCTAGTTTGTTTGCCCGCCAAACAGTCTGAACATTTCTTCAAGTGAATCTCTTGCACACCAGACAACAACTTCTTCTTTGACAATATAGACATACCCTTTTCACTCATATGGGCAAGTCTCTTATGCCACAAATCAATACCATCAGCATTCTCTACGGCATTAACAATGCTCTTGGAGATTTTTGGATGCACTGTGTACAACTTTGAATGTCTGCTACCCCTTGCCACAATTAAAGAGCCTCGAGTGAGTTTCCACTGTCCACTACCAAAGCTATTGTGATATCCATCATCATCAAGCAAGCCTGTAGAAATCAAACTCAATCTCATATCAGGAACATGTTTCACATCATGCAAAACCAACTCCATCCCAGTATCAAACTTCAAACAGACTTCTCCAATACCAACAGCCTTTGATAGTCCATTATTTCCCATCTGTACATCACCAAAATCACCTGCAGTGTAAGATGAGAAATAATCCTTTCGTGATGTAACATGACATGAAGCACCACTATCAATCACCCAACTCGACTCATCATGTGCAAGATTAACGATGTCACAATCACAACAAATCAGGTAATTATCAGTGGTAGCATTAACCACAGCATTTTCATTTCCATTGTCATCCTTTTTCTGATTGTTGTTTTGTGTACCCTTCTTCTTTTCTTTCTTCAACTTCCTGCAGACATTTCTAGTATGCCCCATTTTACCATAATGGTAGCACTCAATAGTAGCATACTTGCCCTTAGAACTACTGCGATGATTACCTCTGTTACTCGGACCTTTACTCTGACTTCTTCCCCGCCTTTCAGTGACTAAGACTTCTGACTGTGAAGAGGAGGAACCCTGTGACTTTCTTCTAATCTCTTCATTCAGAACACTACCCTTAGCCAATTCCATGGTAATGATCCCATCTGGTGCGGAGTTAGACAATGACGTCCTAAACGTCTCCCAAGAATCCGGTAATGTACCAAGAACCCATAAAGCTTGTACCTCATCCTCAAACTTGATACCCATTCCTTCAAGTTGATTTATGATCCCTTGGAAGGCATTCAAGTGATCTGACATAAGAGTTCCATCTTGATACTTCAAGTTCATCATCTGCTTGATCAAGAACAGCTTGTTATTTCCTGTCTTTTGGGCATACAATTGTTCAAGCTTGTTCCACAGTACACGTGCATCTGTCTCACCACTAATATGGTTTAAGACATTATCATCTACCCATTGCCGGATATAACCACAGACCTGCCTATGCAAAATTTTCCATGCTACAGCTTCAAAACTATCGGGCTTATTTTCTGTAAACACTGGCTCATAATATTCCTTCACATAAAGAAGGTCCTCCATTTTTCCTTTCCAAACATGATAATTAGAACCATTTAAATTAACCATTCTACTTGTATTAGTCTCCATCATTCAAACAAGTCCAATAACACTAACCAGGGCTCTGATACCACTTTGATAGGAAAGTAATGAACAAATGCCAAAATATCTAACCAACAGATATACAACAAATGCGGAATAGCTACTCTGTTAGATCACTTTCCCACTTGAATGAATCTATGAGGAAACTAACTGACAAATAGAGCAATAACCAGCCAAGTTTGAAGCATCAAACAAGAACAAACACAAGAATTTTACGTGGAAAATCCCCTCGATGTGAGAAGTAAAAACCACGGGACCCTTAGGCCGCTTAAATCTTCCACTATCAACAATAATGGGCAAAATACAAAGTCCTCCCTAGATAATCTAGAGGTATACAATAATCAACATCACACACTTGGCAAACATCATCAAAGTGTATGAAAATAAAGGAAGAAAGAAAGAGCAAGCAAAGAAACCTCAAAAACTCCATCTGTTTCTGCCCATACCCGACCTTCTCTTCCGGACCTCAGAACCCGATACACTCCTGAACCCAGATTAAAACAATAACCTTAAGTACTCCTCATGTCATCAAGAGAACCACCATGATCACTATCAGAGTAACCCTGTAGAACACAATTCTGACTTGCACAGAATTTAATTCCAAAATCCAGACTTCCCTTCACATACCTCAGTACTCTTTTAGCAGCTTTAAAGTGACTTTCAGTGGCACAATTTGTAAAACGTGAAAGTAAACTTACAGCATGTAGAATGTCAGGTCTTGTAGCTGTAAGATACATAAGGCAACCAACCAGACTTCTATAAACAGATTCATCAACTTTGTCAGCTTCATCCATCTTACTTAGCTTCTCCTTCTGGCACATAGGAGTATCCATGCTCTTGCAATCATCCATTCTGAATTTTTTCAGAATTTCCGTAGCATACTTCGTTTGACAGACGAAAATCCCACCTTTATTCTGCTTGACTTCCATTCCAAGGAAATATGCCATTTCTCCCAAATCAGTCATCTCAAAGGTTTGCTGCATATCTTTCTTGAATTTCTCAACAAGTTCTGAGTTGCATCCTGTAACTAGCAAGTCATCAACATACAATGAGACCACAACAAAATTGATCTCATCACCTTTGATGTAAAGTGTAGCTTCATTAAAACTCTTTTTGAAACCCATTTTCATCAAATGCTTATCAATTCTGCTATACCAGGCCCTAGGTGCCTGCTTTAGACCATAGAGAGCTTTTTTTAGCAAATAAACATCATTTTCTTGCCCTTTCATAGCAAATCCATCAGGTTGTTCAAAGAAAATCTCCTTCTCAAGATAACCATTTAGAAAAACGCTGATTTAACGTCTAGTTGGTACACTTTCCAGCCTTTTTGTGCAGCAATTGACAGCAGCAACCTGATTGTTTCAAGTCTTGCAACAGGAGCAAACATGTCAGAGAAATCAACACCAAAAATCTGAGCATACCCTTTTACAACCAGCCTGGCTTTGTGTTTGTTTATGGAACCATCAGCATTGAGTTTGGTTCTAAACACCCATTTTACACCAATTACTTTCCTGTCTGCTGGTCTTTTTACAAGCTTCCAGGTCTGATTTTTCTCGATCATATGCAGCTCCTCCTTCATTGCAGCAATCCATTTTGGATCTTTCTCTGCTTCCCAAAAATCTCGTGGTTCAAACACAGCAACGTTACATCTCTGATAAATATCAGAAAGTGATCTTGTACCTCGTACAGGAGTATGATTAATCAAATCATCTTCTTTGAGTTATAGCTTGGAAACTTGATCAGGAACTAAGGCTGCTTGCTTTTCTTTCCAATCCCACTCATCATTCTCCATGAAATGCACATCTCTGCTTACTAGAATTTTCTTTGTGTTTGGTTGGAAAATTCTATAAGCTTTGGAAACTAAGCTGTAACTAACAAAGATCCCTGCTTCTGCCTTTTTATCCAACTTATCCCTTTTGATCTGAGGAACATAAACAAAGCACAAGCATCCAAATACTTTGAGATTTTTCAGAGAAGGTTTAAAACCATACCAGGCTTCATATGGAGTCTTTCCTGCTACAGCTTTTGTGGGAAGTCTATTGAGAAGAAAGACTGCAGTGTGTGCTGCTTCTGCCTAATATTCCTTTGGCAAATTCTTCTCAAACATTAGACATCTAGCCATCTCCATTATGGTTCGATTCTTTCTTTCACTCACTCCATTTTGTAGTGGAGTTTATGGAGCAGTGAGTTGATGTTCAATTCCAGCCTATTCACAAAAAAGATTAAACTGACCAGAAGTGTACTCCTTCCCATTATCAGATCTCAAAGCTTGGATTTTGTGTCCACTTTGTGTTTCAATCCAGTGCTTGAATTTCCAAAACACACCAGCAACTTCTGTCTTGAATCTTAGAAAATAAATCCAACACATTCTAGAATAATCATCAATAAAGATCAAGAAATACCTGCTCCCATTTAAAGATGGAGTTCTATGAGGTCCATCTACATCAGTGTGAATAAGCTGCAACTTCTCTGTAGCTCTCCAAGTTGCTAGTTTGAAAGGTAACCTTGATTGCTTTCCTTGTTGACACACTTTGCAATCTGGAATTTCATATTCAAGATAAGGTAATCCTTGAACCAACTCCTTTTTTTGTAGTTTTACCACAGCAGCATGATTAAAATGCCCAAGCCTCTTGTGCCAAATTTCTGAATTAATTTTTGTTGCAGCAAAAACAACTTGCTTCTCCTTCAATGGATCAAGAGCAAAACTTTTCCCCTTCATTCTCACTTTAAACAAATCAACTCCTTCTGAATCTTTGATTAAGCATTGATTGCTTTCAAAGATCACTTTGAATCCTCTTTCAAGAAGCTGCCCAACACTTAACAAATTTTGATCAATATCAGGAACAAATAGCACATCTTTAATAAGCTTTGTACCTGAAAGACTCTCAATAGCCACTATTCCTCTCCCTTTGACAGTAATATACTCCCCATTGCCAATTCTAACTTTAGATATTAATGAAGTATCCAGGTCCTCGAAGAGTTCCTGATCAAATGTCATGTGGTTGGTACAACCACTATCAATTAACCACTTATCTGTGAAACTGTTAGTTGAAAAACATGAAGCCACAAACAAATGGTCTTCTTCTTGATCTGCAACTTGAGCAACATTCTTCTGCTGCAAATTCACTTGTGTCACAGTCTTCTGTTGAGTGTTGTTTTTACAGATTCTTTGATGATGTCCCATCTTCTGACACTTTTCACATTACTGGTCTGGCCTTGTCCAGCATTTGAAAGGAGGATGCCCCTTCCTTTTGTTGGGATTCGTCATTGGAAAAATAACGTGGCGCAGCGAAAAATACACCGTTTGAAATTTCCTAGAATCCACCTATCATGTCCAATTACCATTTATTAGAATAAAATCAAATAAGAATCAAGAGAGATTAACTCACCGGATTCGTCTCCTCTAGAGACTGCTGCAGAATCGTTTCTTGAAACTGCGATCTCCAAAGTCCGGTGCACGACCAACTATTGAGCAGGAACCGGTGCTAGCCGAAGACGCGAAGGAATGGAGGATTAATGCTGGGATTTTCGGCTATTTGGGGCTGCTATTGGTGGCTGAAATTTCCAGCAATTAATTAGAGTTGAATTAGTTTTTTCTTCCTTAAGTGTGCCCTTATATAGACACCTTGTCTAGTTGGGTTTTAATTAGGTTAATTAAACCCAAGCCCACTAGGATTATAATTACATAAATAAACTTTAATTAAAAAGTATATACTATGTAATTTAATTCCGTTTGGCTAAATTTAATTACCCCTAAATAAAATTAAATCACACTTAAGTTAATACAACACATGTATTTAATTTTCCTACTTAGGAAAATTATTTAATTAATTGTTTACTTTATGTAATTCAATTAATTGATAAATTAATTAATTACATTACGTAAACTTATTAATTAAATTAAATTCAACCCAATGTCAATTAATTACCTTGACACCGAATGTCAACTAATTAATTAACGCATTCCTTCCAATGTACATTACATGTACAATTTCTATAAGTTCCAGCTCAGTTGATCTATGTGCACGATCCTATGGGCTTGTCTTTATGTTGGCAGTAGGCCCAAGGCCCACAGACTGTAAGTGGGTTCTAGCAAACCATTACAGCCCCCAATTAAGACAGAGATGCAGCAGTCTTTAGAAGACACTCACCCGGTAGTAATCTCATAGTGTCCTTTGCCTAACGATATCGATATGAATAGACAAGAGGCATGGTGTCTGTCATCCTCTTCTATTGTTTATTATATTTCTTGATCTTGAGTTGACTGATTAATCAAATAAGCAACCAACTTATTTGGGTATGGCCATACACTTATCAGTCCCACTCATCAAGTGGCCAATGATATCATCTCGGTGTCACCCGAGTCGCAATTCCATCACTTCATCATCAATATCAACATGTTCACCGGTCCACCCAATCATACTCGTATTTAGCATCCTTTTATAGACCTGTTAGGCGTATGTCAAAGTGAACCGGATTCCATATTGATATTATAATGAAATCTGGTCTGAGGACAAAAGAGACCTACTCAAGAAAGACCTATGACGCGACAACCATGTGCCTTTCTTGTGCGGATCGATCCAGTCCCATGTCAACGACATGTACCTATATTCATGACTGACTATACAAGTACTATGGCTAGTTAAGAACTACCATACAGTCATCGAATATACAAGTCTGTGGTTCTATTCGTTCCCACGATTAGAACAGAACTGGGATAAGTTTTATGATTATCAATCAATGGATACTCTACTCATATTATAGCACAAGATATAAATGAAATAGATTAATTGCCTTTATTAATGTGACACAAATAATGTATTCATACATGACTCCTAATGTATAATACAAAATACAAGAATCCAATGCCTTAAGAACTAGGGCACACCAACAATCTCCCACTTGCACTAGTTCCAAGTGGGCATTGCCCTAATTCCTATAGATCTGGTATGACCTTCGTGCTGTGTCTGCGGCAGCGCTTTCGTTAATGGATCAGCGACATTATTCTTAGTGTCAACCCTCTGCAATGATATGTCACCTCTGTTCACGATCTCCCGAATGAGGTGAAACTTTCTGAGCACATGTTTGGATCTCTTGTGTGACCGGGGCTCCTTAGCTTGTGCGATGGCCCCGTTGTTGTCATAAAAAATATCAACTGGGTCTAGGATAGTAGGTACTACTCCCAACTCGGTTATGAATTTCTTGATCCAAACGGCTTCTTTTGCAGCTTCGCACGCAGCTATGTACTCAGCTTCCGTTGTAGAGTCAACAATGGTGGCCTGCTTTGAGGACCTCCAACTAATGGCACCGCTATTCAGGAGAAAAACATGACCAGACTGTGACTGGTTCTCATCCTCATCGGTCTCAAAGCTTGCATCAGTGTAACCTGACACTACCAGCTCATCATGACCTCTATACACTAAGAAAGCATCCTTAGTCCGGTTAAGGTACTTCAAGATTGCCTTGACTGCCTTCCAGTGTTCCTCACTGGGGTCCGACTGGTACCGGCTAGTCATACTTAGTGCAAACACGACATCAGGCCTCGTACATAACATGGAGTACATGATAGATCCAATAGTAGATGCATAAGGGATCTTTTCCATGTTCTCCCGGTCCTTCTTTGTTTTAGGACCATCTTTCTTACTCAGCTTCATCCCATGGCGCATAGGCAAGAATCCTTTCTTTGCCTTGTCCATGCTGAATCCTTTTAGAACCTTGTCAATGTACGTGGCCTGACTTAGGCCTAGAAGTCGATTGGATCTATCTCTGTAGATCCTGATCCCTAAGATCGTCTCAGCTCCGCCTAAGTCCTTCATTGCGAAGCACCTACTCAACCACTGCTTAACCCCTTGCAGTGTTGGTATGTCACTTCCAATGATAAGGATGTCGTCAACATACAGCACTAGGACGGTGGAAACGCTCCCACTAACCATCTTATACACACAGGGCCTTTAACTTGAAACACCACTTGCAACCTATCACCTTAGCACCCAGAGGTGGATCCACCAAGTTCCATACTTGGTTATCTTGCATAGATTGCATCTCATCCTCTATGGCTTTGCGCCATTGATCTGAGTGTAGGCTTTCAACAGCCTCCTGATAGGTCTTGGGCTCCTCTTGGTCAATGACCATAAGGTCCCCATCATCAGTCACGAGAAAGCCGTACCTCTCTGGCTGGTGACATGTCCTACCAGACCTTCTAAGGTCCTGTGCAACCGTTTCTGGTTCCTCAATTTCTTGAGTAGTCAGATCGGTTCCCAAAGCACCCTCAGCAGTAGCTGCAGGAGTTTGTGAGTCTTGAACTTCTGAAAGTTCAACATTACTCCCACTGTCTCTCTTGGAAAGGAATTCCTTCTCCAAGAAGATAGTATTTCTGGCTATGAAAACTTTGTTTTCGGCCGGATCATAGAAGTAATAACCCTTAGTTTCCTTAGGGTAACCCACAAACTGGCACTTGACAGATTTGGACTCGAGTTTGCCATTTGTCAATTTCTTAACATGTGCATTACAGCCCCAAATCTTTAAGAAGGAAACATTGGGCTTTCGGCCTTTCCATAGTTCATATGGTGTTCCCTCAACTGCCTTGCTTGGTGTATTATTAAGAATGTAAGCAGCTGTCTCTAAAGCATATCCCCAAAAGGAGACAGGGAGTGTAGCATGACTCATCATCGAGCGGACCATGTCAAGTAAGGTCCTATTCCTCCTTTCTGACACTCCATTCCACTGGGGTGTACCAGGTTGAGTGAGTTGGGATATGATTCCACACGCTCTAAAAAACGAGTCAAAATCTTGGCTCAAATATTCACCCCCTCGGGCAGACCGAAGTGCTTTTATTTTCTTGCCAAGTTTGTTTTCTACTTCATTCTTAAAGTCCTTGAACCTTTGGAGAGTCTCAGACTTATGCTTCATCAGATACACGTAACCGTATCTGCTGAAGTCATTCGTGAAGGTAACGAAGTACAGAAAACCAGATCTAGCACTAGTGCTCATTGGGCCACATACATCGGAATGTATTAGCTCCAATAGCTTTGAGGCCCTTTCAGCAGTCTTGCTAAAAGGCGCCTTTGTCATCTTGCCTCTCAAACAAGATTCGCATGTGTCATACGGCTGGATGTCAAATGACCCTAGCACTCCACTAGAGTCAAGCTTAGCTATGCGCTTCTCATTTATATGGCCAAGTCGACAATGCCAGATGTAAGTAGGATTAATTTCATTTTGTTTAATCCTTTTAGTATTTATGTTATAGATTGAACTTTCACGTTTTAGATCAAGGATATATAAGCCATTTTCAAGAAATGCTGTTCCATAAATAATATTGCCACATTGCATAGAAATTCTACCATGTCCAATATTAAATACAAAACCAGAAATATCCAACAAAGAAATGGAAATAATATTCCTAACAAGTACAAAATAACAGTTTATTAGTTCCAAAACAAGTCCACTAGGCATCTCTAAGAAATAATCTCCGATCTCCATGGCCTGAACCCGAGCACCATTTCCGACTCGAAGATCTATCTCCAGATCCTAATAATCTCCTATTTCTTAGACCCTGCACATTTGAACAAATGTGAGATCCACATCCAGTGTCTAAGAACCAAGATGTAGAAATAGCCAGATTAATCTCAACAACATAAATACCTAAAGCAGCAGTTTTGCCCTTTAGTTGCTCCCTTAGCTTTGGACATGAGCTCTTCCAGTGCCCCTTCTCATGACACTCATGGCAAACATCGTCAGGAGAAGCAACCCTTGCTTTAGGTTGGGCCACCACCTTTTTGCCCTTAGCCTTGGCCTTTTGGGCCTTAGCCTTGGCCTTAGATTTGGCCTTTCCCTTAGCAATGGGCGTATTACCCTTGTTCACCAGCAATACTTCAGGAGTCTTCTTAAGAGACTGCTCAGCAAGCTTGAGCATGCCATGCAGCTCAACAACCGATTTATCCAACCCTTGCATATGGTAATTCATGATAAACTGGTTGTAAGACTCAGGAAGTGACCCAAGAATAATGTCTGCTGCCAAGTCCTGCGGAACTGGCGAGCCGAGGCGGGCAAGTGTGTCAATATACCCCTTCAACTTTAGCACATGAGTGCTAACAGAAGTCCCAGCTGCCATCACAGTCGTGCAAAGTGCCTTAGTTGTCAGGTAACGTTCCTGACGAGCCTGATCTTGGAACATCTTTTTAAGCTGATCCATCATCTCATAAGCATGCTCGTCCATGAACTGCTTCTGAAGATCAGAAGCCATGGTACCCAGCATGAGGCACGAGTGACCTAAGTGAGAGTGAGTTGTCCCCGAAAGCTTCTCCTTCTCCAAGAGTGACCTAAGTGAGAGTGAGTTGTTGTTTGTTGCAGCCATTTAAATTGCTTAACTGAAATGGGATTATCTACATGGAAGAAATCATTGCTTGAGTTAGAAATAAAGGACTTTTGAGCCAATTCAAATTAATAATCCGATTTTAATTTGTTTGTTGGTGTTGTTAATTGGCTGACTTGACCAAAATCCACAACTTATCAATGACTGGCCGAACTAGGGCTCGCTAACCAACCATTGAGTCGTTTGGTAGGACAACCTATCCAATCCTTCCACGAAGGACTCTTGGTTTGATGGGCTTATTGACACTTTACTTATCTGTGCTTAGGGCCCGCTCTGAGCTAATGCTACCCATGTTGAGTCAAACCACCATTCACATGTTAACCATACCAAGTATCTTAACCATCGACGGCCCGCCGAATACTACAATATACCCAGCTAGGGCATGGCGCACATTGCAGCATCAATGGGAGGAAGAGGTGTGAATGTGGGAAGCACTTTTAAGCGACTCAATATTTTAATTTCCGGATTATAATTAAGTGATACGGCTTAGCATGCATAAACGCGGGTAATAATTTGGTGATCCATACATCCATATTATATGAAAAATGCAATAGCATACTTAATTTAAAATAAATGAGATCCTATGGGCCTTTAATTACAACCTAATGAAAAACTAGATATCCTATCTAATTCTTCATGGGCCGGACTGCAATCCTTCTTGGGCTCCCACCATGGGCTTGCTCCGTTTGGGCCTTCCTCCATACTTGATGCAATTACAATAATTTTGTAAAATAAAATCTATTCTAAAATTATATCAAAATAAAAAATGGCACGCAGGCCATATTTCCCAAAATTAAATTACAACCGATAATAATTTAGGGCCCATAGAACTCAACATAACATTTCAAACCAAGTACCTGTCATGCACATACATACCAATATGATGCATGATCATGGCATTCCAAATTATAAATATAAATTTTAAGCCGAGTTACTTAGGGTGAAATCGCCAATTTTAACAAATGTGACTAAGGCCCATAAAGGCCCAATGGATAACATCCATAAATGCAAAATTAACAATTTTGCTCCCACTTGAATTTGGGTTGTCACAAATTTAAAATTTAGCTCTCCCAATTTTAACCGATGTCACGGTTTATTGGGCCAATTTCACAAAGTCCATATTCAATTTAATATGCAAACAATTAAATTAAATATGCATGCCAACAAAATAAATAATTTAAACACAAATTAATTTAAAAAATTTAATTTAATTTGCATTAGGGTCCGAAAAAAAAAATACCCGCAAAATCCAAAATCAGACCCGAAACCCGCGTGCGGCGTCGGTGTCCCGGCGGGGCAGCAGTGCCGCTGCGCGGCAGCAGCAGCTGCTGCCGCAGCTTTTACAATGCTTGCAAGGAGAGAAATCAGATTTTGTTCCCTTACTTGTATTAGGAGAATCAGGACCTGAGTTTCCCTTCTTATTTTTCTCATTCTTCTTCCATGTTGCTGCAACTAATACACCTTCAACAATCCCTTCAGACCTCATGATCCTTCTCTGTTCTTTTGCCTGCAAAGCATGCATCAATTCTGCCAAACTAATTTTTGACAGGTCTTTAGTGTTTTCCAATGAGGAAATGCTTGCTTCAAACCTTTCAGGTACAGTTACAAGAAGTTTTTGGACTAATCTGGAATCAGGAAATTTAGAACCAAGAAGCCTTACTTTGTTTGCAATCCCAAGTAATCTGTCAGAATACTCCTTTATTGCCTCAGAATCTTTCATCTTCTGAAGCTTGAACTTTCTGATCAAATATGCATACCCTTAATCCTCTCGTCTCCTTCATACTACTCCTTCAAGAAGTTCCAGATTTCAAAGATAGATTTCATTGTCATAATTCTGACAAAGATTTCAGGAGACACTGCAGCAAATAACGTAGCTCTTGCCTTTGACTTTCTTGATTTCTTCTCCTTGTGACTCTTTATTTGTGCCATAGTTGGATTCGCAGGTAATGGAGGAACTTCGTAGTCCTCCTCGACAGCTTCCCAGAGATCATTTGCCTCTAGATGAGCCTCCATTCTTGCTGCCCAGACATGATAACCTTCTCCTTTGAAAGCAGGTGGTGCTAGTGCAGTAAATGGAGTTTCCATTGAATCCATAGAAAAAAGAACAAGATAGTAAAAAACTCTTGTAATCACAGGTCCCTCAAGAAGAGGGCTCTGATACCAATTTGTTAGAATAAAAAAAACTAAGCAAGAGTAGAAGTGAATTGCTGTGCAAAGTCTGAAATTTTCATTACTGTAATGTGAGCTTAAATAGAAACAAATACAACTGAAAATCCTACATTTAAGCAACTACAAAGAACATGTCTCCATGTTTAACTGAAAAAGCTAAAAATCTAGAAATAATAACAGTAAACTAATTGAACAAGTCAAAAACAGAAATATAACAAATTCCAGCTAAGAATATTGCAGCAGCTAAGTAAAATTTCAACATGATCCAATCTCTGTGAGGATGTTACTAGAAACACAGTTGGCTTGGCAGAGTATCACCATTGTTTCCGTTGAAACTGGTGAATGTCAAGTTTATTGCAGGGCCTGAAAGTCTGAGATGGAAGCTTTTTCAAAATCTTCAATGGAGTAATCTACTATCTTACTTTTGAAATGAGTATTTATAAAGCTGATGCATGATCCTTTTACATTTGGATTATTGTGATGCAAAAATTATTCTGTTTGAATTTGAAGTTTGCTACCTACAGTAAGCTCAAATAATAATATTAGTAAGTAGTTATTATCAGTCTATAAACAAGATGATGTAAGCACTTCAATTAGTTAGATGGATTTGTTATGGCTTATAGTTTTTTTTTAGGGTGATTTGTTACGGCTTGTTTCATGAAATGCAAATGAGCAAAGTGCATTCTTCTAATTTAAGCCATGTGCAAAGCTGGAAGGTTTAAAGATGTAAAAGAATTGTTTACACATTTAATATAATAATTGGACTGAGCGGGAAGGGGTTCCTAGGTGAAGCATACCACGTCTTCAGAAATATGGAAAACAACGTTTGGTCGCCAGATAATTGCTCATATAATGTGATTATTCATGGATTTCTCCGGCACAGAGATTTATCAAGAGCAGCAGAACTTATCTGTGAAATGCGTCGCAAGGGCTTCTCTGCAGACAACACCACATTCAAATCAGTAGCAGAGAATAAAGCCATCCTGAAATTACTATAAATTTTTCTTCATGCAAATCAAGGTAAATACATGAGTTGAAATTTACATTTGTTATGCCTACTTAAGATGATCTTGTGTACTAAATTATTGGTTCTCAAGGTAAAAAGATGATCTGAAATTTTCATTTCATTACACTTGCTTACTTATGATTACATGATTCTGACATCCTGATTGTGCTTGCAACTGCTGATTGATATGGGTTGGACATGGTCAAGATGCTCTGTGAAGATATCACTAGAAACAACAGTGGCAGCTGCCCTTGCCTTACCAGAGCATCACCAGTTGAAGTCGATGTGTCACAAGTTTGTTAAAATGGCAGAAAATGGAGAGGTTAGCAGCTTTTTCAATTATTTTCATAGATTGCTCTGTTATTTCATTTTTAAACTTAGTAAATGTGAAGCTGTCGGCTGATCTTATTACTTCTAGATTGAGTCATTCTGTCACTGGACTCAAATTTGTTCAAAGGATTTTATCCCCCAATTTCATAGTCTTGTTGAAGCTCTTTGTGTTTTCTTGGGTAATACTAAGACATATTGTGAATTCCTCTGAAGTTAAAAAAAGCCATATGTTTAAGTTATTAAATTTTCGGAAGATGATATCTATTGGCCGTATTGTGTTGTGTTGTTGCAGCTGATGCAAACTTGAATTTTTTGAATCTGTAATTGTCAGCATAGTAAATAAAATTTTGATTTTAGCGAGATAACTTCTTTAAGTGAAACTATGTGTTGTAGGTCCTCATTTCTTTTGCACATTATGAAAGCAATTTTACTTTCAAGTGTTTTGCTTGAAAAATGTGTGAAATGAGCTTTTCAAAGGTTTTTGTCGTACAACTTTGCCTTCGATTGAATGTTATATATGCATAATTTGAGGCATGTGCTAGTCGTTGGCATATTTCTAGTACCAATCAATCTGGTGAATGGTTCTGACAGTTTCAACTCCAATTTCATAACAGGCACCTTGGCATCATCGTGTCCTGGAGGTCGGTGAAGACACGCATAGGAACCCATCTAGAAGCAGAGGGACAGAGGTTTTTAGGGGTGTGGCACATCCCTAGCCGCCAGAATCCTCCCGTACCAGAAGCCTTTCGCCTCCCCTTTTCTGTTAACATTTGTATCGCAAATGTAATTTTATTTGTTTCTGTTTAGCCGATTAAGAAAAATTGGGAAATTTTGTCTACATCTTTATTAGTCAATGGCTAACAGCAAAAGTTACAAATACAATGTGGCTTATTAAAGTAATTTGGATAAGTATAGGAGTCAAAAATTGTCTTTTGTCCGTTTATTAAAAGAAAATAAATAAATGGCATAATCCAAGATAAAATAAAAGATATTTCTAAAAATAATTTGAAAATAGAGTAATTATATACCATCTCAATTTTTTGAAGCAATCTTGAAAAATAGAATTATATGAAAATATCTATGGATTATAACAAAAATAAAAAATCCAAACTAAAAGATTCATTTTCTATTTTTTTGTTTTTCTCTAGAACATGGGGCACCACAAAGTTAAAGAGTTATAAATCTGGCTTCGCCAATGAAACTATCAAGGGTAAATAATTATAACCTCCCTGAGATTTGGTCAAATATACTAGTACCTTCCTGTGTTTTACATATCTAATTTATTCCTTCCTATATTTTGCATTCATTACACTATGACCTCTCTTTATTTATTATTGTTTGGTTTTCTATCAAAATTATGATCGTGATATATATTTACAGACTAATATCATCTCTTAAAATGTTCTACATTCAAGTTTTTCTTAATTAGACCCCCCCTTAATGTCTTTTTTCCTAATGTAATCATAACTTAAAGGGTATGGATTAAGTATCATAATAAGTGAACAAAATTTTTTTTTTTTATAACAAATGATTTTACAAAATCAATGTTATATAGGAAACAAGGCTAATTTTAGTCATAAATCTTAACAACATCAACAATTTTGAAAGAAAAATACTTAATAATGAATTAAGGGAGATAATAATGTGATAGAGACAAACTTCAGGGAGGTATAAATTAAATATGTAAAATATAGGGAGGTACTAGTGCATTTGACCAAACTTCAGGGAGGTCATAATTATTTACCCAACTATCAATTTGATGTAATTTTTATGTATTGGCCGTATAATACAGTTTTAAAGTTCAGGTTGAACTTTGTTTTCATTTTGAAGTGGATTGCTAATTTTTTTTTCTTTTTTTTGGATATTGAGTCATGTCTATTGTCAATGTATGAAAATTTTCCTAATGTTAGTGTACAATTATATTTTCTTGTAACCATAAAAGAAAAAAAGATACATAAAAAGAGTATACAATTTACTTGGTGTAAAAATGTGATTGACATTATTGTAATTCGTTATAATACTCTAACTAGGATGTTAGTATTCGCCTTCTGGATAGGACAGATGAAAAGGGTGATCCGACACTACACCGGCTTGTCGTATAATTGTTATTTTCTTTCCAGCTGTAAAAGCTGCACCCTCATTATCTATTATATATACTAAAACTGACTACTGTATGATGATGTGGAATTTTCTCCTTTTTTTGAGTTATTATTAATTTTATTTATTTAACTCTTTTTTTATAAACTTATATATTTAACTCATAATTATTAAGTTAATAGATAATATAGAATTTTAAAATTAATTGAAATTATTCTCATCCCTCATTCTCACACTTGGATACAATCTCTTCTTTCTCTTCCTAATTTTAAATCTCAAGATTCTTATGTATCATTTAAAATTTTTTTCTAAATAAAATATAAAAGAATATATATTTAGCTTATTTTTACTGTTGCAGATATATATATATATATATATATATATATATAAATTTCTTCAAACCTTTTGCATTTGCTCTTTTATATCCTATTTTCTAATTAACTTTTCACTTCTTGATGGTAATTCTAAAATGATTACCTTGAACTTCACTATCTATTTTTCATACCATCTATTATCTATTATATATACTAAAACTGAATACTCTATGATGATGTGGAATTTTCTCCTTTTTTTGAGTTATTATTAATTTTATTTATTTAACTCTCTTTTTTATAGACTTTATATATTTAACTCATAATTATTAAGTTGATAGATAATGTAGAATTATTTATATATACTAAAAGTGGATACACCTTGCTGAGTTGTCATTTTGTGGGTTTTTCTAAATTATTAATAATTAATTTTTTTAACTTTTAAACATTTAGTTACTTCAATATTTAATTTATTTAAAACTAAAGAGCTAAAAATAGATACACCTTACCGAGTTGTCATTTTGTGGGTTTTTTCTAAATTATTAATAGTTAATTTTATTTAACTTTTAAACATTTAGTTACTTCAATATTTAATCTATTATATATACTAAAAGTGGATACACCTTGCTGAGTTGTCATTTTGTGGATTTTTCTAAATTATTAATGATTAATTTTTTTTTAACTTTTAAACATTTAGTTACTTCAATATTTAATTTATTTAAAATTAAAGAACTAAAAGTGGATACACCTTACCGAATTGTCATTTTGTGGGTTTTTTCTAAATTATTAATAGTTAATTTTATTTAACTTTTAAACCTTTAGTTACTTCAATATTTAATTTATTTAAAATTTAAAAAAAAAAATTATCCCCGATTCACAAATGTTTCTTCCATTTAGAGTTTATTCTCTACGATCTTCTCTGTCATTAGCTCTCTCTCTCTCTCTCTCTCTCTCTCTCTCTCTCACACACACACACACACACACACATATCTGCATCCTCTCCGATCTTCCTTGCCATCAGCTCTCTCTCCCTTTTTTTTCTCATTTCTGCATCATCTTCTATCTTCCCTACCATTACCTCTCTCTCCCTCTTTTTCTCATTTTTGCATTTCTTCTATCTTTCCTGTCATCAGCTCTCTCTCTCTCTCTTTCTCATTTTTGCATCCTCTTGGTAAGCGGTTTCAAGCTCAATCTCTATTCTAATGTTTTGCATTATCCATTTTTAGAATTGAAATTTGTCATCAATTATTAATAATTAATTTTATTTAACTTTTAAACATTTAGTTACTTTAATATTTAATTTATTTAAAATCTATTATCATTATATATACTAAATATGTAGATTTAGTATATATAATGATTAGCCTAATGCCCGTGCAATGTACGGGTAACATGTTCTTTGTTGTTGTTTTTAAAAAAACATATTTTCATTATTGCTTTAATCGTTCCTATTTAATATTATATTTTTATTTAAAATCTATTATCATCATCATTATATATACTAAATCTAAATACTGAATACTGACATGTAATTTTATCTTAATTTTGAGTTAATTAATAATTATTATTAATTTAAAGTAAATTTCAATTATTTAGTTAATGTTAACAGATAATAAATTATCTTAAACTTTTTCAAAAGAAACATCTTCCACTCTCCCTAAAAAACCCAACAACTTCAATTTTCAAAATCTCGTTTTTTCTTTTTCTCCTCCATTTCTCATATCACGATTTTCACTCTTCTCAATTTTCATTTTCTAATGCATCTTGCTTCTTTGCTTCAGACTCGACATCTGCAGTAATGGCTTTCAATTTCATTGTACCTTTGCCAATCTGCTTAGTGGCATTTCAAAGAGTCTTCTTGTGGTCTGATGCGACACTCTCGATATTTAGTTAGGTAAAACCTAGGCTCTATTCTAAATTTTTTCAATTTCTCTTTTTGGGAAATCCCTTTTTTGATTGAATTGTTTCTTATGTTTTTCTTCCTTATGTAATTCGCATCCTGTTGATTCAATGGTTTCCGTCTTCTTTTCTTCACTTTTTGCAGCATTGATAAGAAAATTCTTGACCTTTGCTTTATTTTCTTTGCCTAACCTGATTGCTTTTGGCCATTTTGTCATGCATATAATTAAATTTTTCTAATTTAGGTTGGCTTTGTGGCAAGAATTGCTTCCCTATTTGCAATTTGCGGATGCTAATAGATTAGAAGTAAGCCTTCACTAACTCAATTCGCACATTTTTGTCTTAATTGTCTCTGTTTCTGCTCCAATTCGCAATGTCTTTTTCATTATATTTTGCCCTCGGCCACCAATTTTCTTCTCTTCATCCAGTTGAAATTATTTTGCTAGATGTTTGCTGATTTAGAAAGTGCAACATCAACAACGAAGAAAGGAGAGTTGGCCATATTGGAATTATTCTTACTTTAGTTAATTTTAGCATTTTCCTATTTCGTTTATTTTATTAATAGTTTGTTATTCTTCTCAATTGAGTTATATATATACTAAATCTGAATACTGAATGCTAACACGTAATTTTCTCCTAATTTTGAGTTAATTAATAATTATTATTAATTTAAAGTAAATTTCAATTATTTAGTTAATGTTAACAAATAATAAATTATCTTAAACTTTTTCAAACGAAACGTTTTCCACTCTCCCTAAAAAACCCAACAACTTCAATTTTCAAAATCTCATTTTATTTTTTTCTCTTCCATTTCTCATATCACGATTTTCACTCTCCTCAATTTTCATAATCTATTGCAGCTTGCTTCTTTGCTTCAGACTCGACATCTGTAGTAATGGCTTTCAATTTCATTATACCTTTGTCAATCTGCTTAGTAGCATCTCAAAGAGTCTTCTTGTGATCTGATGCGACATTCTCGATATTTAGTTAGGTAAAACCTAGGCTCTATTTCAAATTTTTTCAATTTATGTTTTTTAGGAAATCCCTTTTTTGATTGAATTGTTTCTTATGTATTTCTTCCTTACGTAATTTGCATCCTATTGATTTAACGGTTTCCGTCTTCTTTTCTTCATTTTTTGCAGCGTTGATAAGAAAATTCTTAACCTTTACCTTATTTTCTTCGCCTAACGCGATTGCTTTTGGCCATTTTTTCATGCATATAATTAAATTTTTCTAATTTAGGTTGGCTTTGTGACAAGAATTGCTTCCTTATTTGCAACTTGCAGATGCCAATAGATTAGAAGTTAAGCCTTTACTAACTCAATTCGCCACATTTTTGTCTTAATTGTCTCTGTTTATGCTCCAATTCGTAGTTTTTTTCATTATATTTTGTCATTGGTCACCAGTTTTCTTCTCTTCAACCACTTGAAATTATTTTGCTATATGTTTGTTGATTTAGAAAGTGCAACATCAACAATGAAGAAAGGAGAATTGGTCATATTGGAATTATTCTTACTTTAGTTAATTTTAACATTTTCCTATTTCGTTTGTTTTATTGATAGTTTCTTATTCTTCTCAATTGAGTTATATTTTTTCTAATAAAATTGATAAATGTGGCTCTGGTGACTCAAATTTATGCAAATTGTATTTGTTAGTGGGTGAAATATAAAATTTGTATTTATTTTTTTGCATTTATTTAATTTCATTGTTATATTCAATTTATAAAGGCAACAATATTGGTCATGATGTAGTATGGAGAAAAATTGAACTTTCAAGTTTGGGTTGTAGAAGACAGAGGGACTTAGAGAATTAAAATATGGAGGAACAAATTAACCGTTTTTAAAGAAAGAAACAAATTGACACTAATGAAACGTCAAATATGAACAGTTAAAAAATATGGGTACTGTGATATTAATTTATAGCTGATAACTTGACACGTTTAAAGTTTTACTTATCCCAATCAAAACAAAATAAATTATGAGGAGATAAAGTTACCAAAAGTTAAAATAAAATTGGCTGAATTCAAATTCAACAAATATTTTTAAATTTTAAATTATGACTAAAAAAAATGGATGATACTCATAATATTTCTACAAAAATCTATACCATGTTTTCTTATATTTGAAATATTACATATGTTTTGCAAAATATTAAATTACTACTACAAAGTTTCTACTAATAAATAGATAGTTCATGTTTAAAAAACTTTAAATATTGAGTAATGTTAAATTATACTGTAAAATTATTATATATGTAATTTCTATCTGTTAAAAAATATAATATAAAATAGAAATAATTAAAGCAATAATGAAGATATGTTTTTTTAGAAACAACAACAAAAATTATATTACCCGTGGATTGCACGGGCATTAGGCTAGTTATTAAAAGAAAAACAAAGCAATTTTAGTCTTTTGAGAACATAATAAAAACATGCATTGTTGACTATAAATAAGCATACCATAAGAAGTAATGTTATATTGGATCATCTTTCAATTTTAGTCATAAAAGACTGCTATGATCCAAATTGATTATAGTGGTTATCATGTTAGACTTTTCAAGTTTTTATTAATTGAAATTGAAGCCTTTTTTAACTGTGTTGATACTAATTCAAAGTTTAGGGATCACTGGTGGATTTTAAGCCCTACAGAATGGTAATAAGAAAGAACAAGTTACAGAAACGTTATTGAAACCGGAACGACTACATTCAAACCAATGGGTTCAACCAGATGTTTACTTTAAAAAAAAAATTATTTAATAAAAAATATTTATTAAATTATTTCCGGTTCAATTGATAATCGAACCATTTTGGACAGTTTTTATAAAAACTGAAAATTTGTACCAGATTGACCGGATCTATAGCTGGTCCGCTGTTGAACTAGCTGATCTGGTCCAGTTTTAATAACATTGAGTTACAGCAAAAGAAAATGCATAACAGCATCTGAAATGCAAAAAGAGAAGAACTTGCCTGGAGAATTCGCATGAAAGCTCTGCTCTGAGTCATGGCTCCTGAACACAAACAAGTCATGAGAAGACCACATTTCTTGGTCAACTTCATTGCTAAACATGTTCAGATTTCTATACATGCATGTTGCACTTTGTAGGACCTGATCAACAAAAATACAGGAAATTGGACTATTGGGCTAGATATATAGATATGGTTCCTTTTGTTATCATGTAGAGATAAGACTGATAAGTTGTAAGATAGTTTTACACACAAAAGATCAATTGGGTTTGTAAGCATGGTAAAATAGGTAAAAAAAAGAAAAAAAGCGTCCAAAAGTTTATTTCGATCTTGCTTGCAAAGTTTAGGGAATCAATAATGTTAGGCACGTTAGCTTAATGACATTTAGTGCTGGAGTCGAGGAATCTAGGCATGAGAAAGTTGAACGAATAAAAAAAATCCAAAAGCTTGTGGACATGTGATGCTCATTCGTCCTTTGGGTCAATATAGCCAATTAATTATAGCTTTCAATAGGAGAAGACGTGAAAAATAAGTCACGATAATGAAAATTTTTAAAATACTATTGGACTTTGCTACCCTTTTAAAGCAAATTAATAAAAAAGGCGGTTGTTTGGAATTTTAGAGTATAATAAAAAAATATTAATTTTTATTAATTAAATAAATATATATTTTAAAAGTATTGTAAAATAAATTTACAACAAATAAAAAATAAGGAAAATAAAAAAAACTCATCCTCCTACAAAAATAAAAATGTAATTTTGTCTATTTCTGTCAATATAAAAATATACTCCTTTGATTTTTTGAAGTGATATGAAAAAAAATTATTTAATTTTAAAATAGTTGTTAATTATCTTAAGAAATCGAAAGAACATTTAATACATTTTTTCAAATATACCACATATAATTGTGGAGATGTTTATTAAAATAACATTATAATTAAGATATTTTATGATTTTCATATTGGTGCACCAATTTATTACATAATATCCTTCTTTTTAATCAAGTACACATTATCTTTAAAAAGCCAAAGGAATATCTATTTTTTCCTTGGAAAAAAATTTGATAGTATTAATTTATGCTTAACGATATACCAATTCTTAAATAAAAATTAGTAACAAGACACAAATAAAATGAGCAATACTCTTTTATTTTGAATTTGGTGTTCATCCTAACTAATTCAATATACAAGGGCTAGGCCTGACTGGTTATTCAGTTTCTGTATATTATTTATTGTTTGATAACCAGTGTTTAGCTAAAATATGACGAAATTCTGTCAATATAATATAAAATGATTAACATAGACATATTTTAAATCAAAAAATAAATCAATTATAAAAATAAAAATATATCACAGTAATTAATAAAAATAAAGATAAAATATAATATAATAAAAATCATGTGGTTTAAAACTTTAAAAATAAGTATTTATGATTTGTAACGTTAGATAAATACAAATTTTCCTATAATAACTTATCATAAAAGAATAAGATGTGCTTAGTTTTTGAGCTAAAAGTTTGTATGCAGATTTTTGGACCTTCAGGCTAGATTTTTGGACTTTTAGATTTTTCACAGTGCTAAATTTTGACACGAATCACGGGAAACAAAAGTCTGTTGACATTTCCTATAGAAATTGGAGAGTTTGGATGAATTAGTTGAAATACTAATTAGTATGTATAGTATAACATGTACATGATTGACTTAATTTCTATCAAAACCAGATATGACTGGAATTTGACCCGGTTGAACTGCAAGCTAGATTTAATAAAAAAAATTCCGGTGTTTATGAAAATCAACAAAAAGGTTCGACTGGTGGCTGAATCGTTGAATCAACCAGTTAATTTTTTAAAAATAAACATTCGATTGAACTACTTGTTGAACCAGCTCAAATCGATTGAACCACGAATCAGTATTCTCGTCGATTCATTTTCTATTCCAATTCTAATAACATTGCTTAATTTAATAGCAGTTGCCAATATCTCTCTCTTTCTTTTCTTTTTCTTGGTTTTTTTTTTCTTTTTTTTTTTCGCAATGGTTGTTAGGGTTTGAAACAAGTGTCAGACAGAAACAAATGTCAGTGTCCGAATGAATAGCTTCTGATGCCCACTGTTTCTCTCTCATTTTCCCTTGTTATAAATCAAAGTATCCAACTTTGCCTGCTCTCCCTAAATTTTCTCTTCCTCTTTCTCTCCTGCAGCCATGTTTACTGCTTCTTCCTTCTTCGCTTCTCCCATTTCAGGTTCTCTCTCTACTTAATTGGTTTTCAATTTTGAGTATTTTTAATTTCATATCTTTCTTCTTAAAATGCCTTAATTTGTCCAAAAAATATGTACTGTCGGTATAATTGCTGTGTAAAAGAAATGTGCAGTTTTTAATTTTTAATTTTTTAGATATTTTCTTTTTGGCTTCTATTAATCTTTTATTAAAATTATTGCCAAAACGCATCCTCAGTCCTTGAACTTCAATGAATTTTGTAAGGCCTTTGATAAATTTTCTAAACACATTGATCATACGATCTTCTCTGTTATTATAGTATTAGTCCAAAGTTTGATCTTTTTCTCTTGCATGGGCTGTGGTATCCGTTAACATGTGCGTCGTTAAAAGGTGCGGCACACAATTTCTGAGGATAGTTAAACTAAATCAGAGTTATGTTACACATATGTATGGATACTACAACCAATGTTAGAAAAAAAGTCTCGTGTACTAGGCTAATATTATCAAACTAGAAAGATTATGTATTCGATATATTGAAAAAATTGATCAGGACAAATTACAGAATCTATAAAATTTTAGGGGCTCCACATGTGTTTTGCCAAAATTATTTCATTCCCACATGTTAAATGAAAGTAGGAAAACGACACAGTATATGAATTTGAAATTGGTCAAATGGCCCAATTAATTTTAGCTTTTCAATCAGAAAAGACGTGAAAAAGAAGTCACGATAATGGAAATTTTTTAAATACTATTTGACTACGGTACTTTTTAAAAATATAATAATAATAATAATAATAACAATAATAATAATAATAATAATAAAGGTTGTTGTTTTGGATTTTTAAAGTATAATAAAAAAAAAAAATTTCTGTTAACTAAATAATTCTATTCTAAGAGTATTGTAAAAAAAATTTCATGATAAATAAAAAATAAGGAAAATAAAAAAACTTATCTTCCCATAAAAAAAATCTAATTTTGTCTATTTCGGTAAATATAGAAATATACTCATTTGATTTTTTGAAGTGATATGAAAAAAGTTATTTAATTTTAAAATAGTTGTTAATTATCTTAAGAAATCGAAACAACATTTAATACAGTTTTTCAAATATACCCCCATATAATTGTGGAGATATTTAGTAAAATAACATTATAATTAAGACATTTTATGATTTTCATATTGGTGTACCAATTTATTAGATAATATCCTTCTTTTTAATCAATTACACAATATCTTTAAAAAACCAACGGAATATCTATTTTTTACTTGGAAAAAAAAATTGATAGTACTAATATATGCTTAACGATATACCAATTCTTAAATAAAAATTAGTAACAAGACACAAATAAAATGAGCAATACTCTTTTATTTTGAATTTGGTGTTCATCCTAACCGATTCAATATACAAGGGCTAGGCCCGACTGGTTATTCTGTTTTCGTATGTTATTTACTGTTTGATAACTAGTGTTTAGTAAAAATATGATGAAATTCTGTTTATATTATATAAAATGATTAACATAGACATGTTTTAAATCAAAATATAAATCAATTATAAAATAAAAATATATCACAATAATTAATAAAAATAAGGATAAAATATAATATAAAAAAAAATCATGTAGTTTAAAACTTTAAAAATAAGTATTTATGATTTGTAACATTAGATAAATACAAATTTTCCTCCAATAAATTATTATAAAAGAATAAGATGTAATTGGTTTTTGAGCTAAATGTTTGTACGCCGACCGATAATCGTTTTGGGCCTTCAGGTTGGATTTTTGGACTTTCAGATTTTTCACATTACTAATACAATTCCTATAGAAAATGGAGAGTTTGGATGAATTAGTCGACATACTAATTAGTATGTATAGTATAACATGTATATGATTCACTTAATTTCAGTGTTATCAAAACCAGATATTACTAGACAATTCGACCCGGTTGAACTGCAAACTAGACATGGTTTCTATCGATTTAATAAAAAAATTTCGGTGTTCATGAAAATCGACAAAAAGGTTAGATTGGTTGCTGAATCGCTGAATCAACAAAAAATAAACATCCAATTGAACTACTTGTTGAACTGGTTCAAACCGATCGAACCACGAATCAGTAGTCTTATCGGTTCACTTTCTATTCCAATTTTAATAACATTGCTTAATTTAATAGCAGTTGCCAATATCTCTCTCTTTCTTTTCTTTTTCTTGTTTTTTTTTTTCTTTCTTTATTTTCGCATTGGTTGTTAGGGTTTGCTTTATTTATTTTTTTAATACTTCTGTAATACTTATTTTTCACAACGTTTATATCCAAATCTTACCATATACCCTTGTATCTCTTGTTTGCATTAAAATACTAATCAACAATAATATGCTTACAACTATTCTTTCCCTTTTTTTATTATATGTCATTTGAAGTTGTTCACTGAGACCTATAAGGTATTAATTAAATAATTTGCGTTTAATATCTCTCTGTTATAGTCTTACTGTTCAGAAAATTTTCATTTTTTTCTTAATTATCAAGACTTAATATAAGATTGTTGGCGTTTAATATTAAATATCTCTTGACCAAAAATATTGAATATATCTTTTACTTTAAATAAAGGTAAATATGAAAAAATATTCTCAAGAGTGCATTGGTAATATATAATGTCATACAAAAAGAGAATAAAGTGAATATTATAGAAAGTCATAAGAAATTTTACAATACTCCAGAAGTTTAGTTATAATATGAAATTTGTATATTTTTGTTATACCCAAAAAGGATATGTATCAACTCTTTTTGCTAATATATCTCAAAGAAGTATCATATTTCGAGTGTGTTCTAAAATTTTTCAGAAAGTCATATAGTAAAAAATAGAGAAAGTAATTGATTGAAAATTCGATATGTTAATAAAAAGAAAAATTAAAAGCCCACCAAACGAAAACATAAAAGATTATAAATTTTGATTTTTCTTTGTTTCGATGTTCAGTTGGGGTTAGGGGTGAGCCAAACCAAACCATAACCCGAAAACAGAACCAAACCAAGCAAAAAAAGAATTGAACCGAACCAAAATTAGTTTGGTTTGGTTTTGGTTTTAAAAATGTGATAGTTTGGTTTTCGGTTTGGTTTTGGTTTTTATTGAAAAAACCTAATAAAAATCGAACCGAACTCATTATAAACATTTAAAAATTATTTATATATATGTATAAAATACATTTTATTTGATTTAATATATGTTTATATTATTATATAATTCATATTTATGAGATTTTAATAATATATATATGTAATATAGATCATTTTTTGACAATAATCTATATATAATTAATAATAATTTAATGATAATAATAATGATAATCTATTTAAATTTGAAAATTTGGAAATTTTGGTTTTGAACCGAACCGAACCAAAACCAAACTGAACTGATTCGGTTTGGTTCAACCCGAACCGAATGTATATTGGTTTGATTTTGGTTTTTACAATTTTTTTGTTTGGTTTTTGGTTCGGTTCGGTTACCGAACCTTATTTTGCTCACCCCTAGTTGGGGTGAAGAAAAAGTTGTTAAAGGAAGTGGATTTGTAGATTTGTATATATGTTTGAGAAACTTACCTTGTGTAAAATAATGGAGGGAAATTTGGAAGTGGATTTATATTAAATCTTTGAATGATTTGAGGATGAAGATGAATTTTTTATCATGATTTTGTATTTGGCTACTAAGTGGAGACTTGTAGCCTAATTAGTACATAAACTGGAAAAACAAATGGTCAGCTCAGTCCTCAACGTGACTATTTATCGTCTGTTTTGTCCATTTTTGCAATGGAAGTGATGCTGTATTTTCACTTCAAGGGCTAAATTGGGTCCATGTTTTGACTTTCAAGGTAAATTGGTGTTTAATTTGTTATATTTGTACACACATGGTTGAAATTGGACATGGATCAATGAGTGTAGCTGAACTGAGTTTTTCAAGACTTGAAAATTTCACTCCCCTTTGATGGCCGAATTGATGTTCATAAAGAGAAAAGTAACGAACTGTGGAGAAAGTAGCTTTGTTTGTTTGAGCTAAACTCATCAAAAGAGTGGTGTTTTAGTTTTGATATATTTTATTGACTGTCTTCTTTCTGTGCCTTATTCTCTCCCAAAGCAAAATTAGGACATCCTAAGTCACAATCAGGAGCAGAAAGCAATGCAGCAATTCAGGTGTCTGACTCGAATCCTGCGATATTTTGTTGTTATTCCTTTTTATGTTCTTGCACTATGGAAAAAAAAGAAGCTAATATTGCATTGAATGGTTCTTGTTTTTGTGTCTAATTCATCAGCTTGATGGAACTAAAGATAAGATTAAGAAGATGTTTGATAAGATTGAACTTTCGGTTTCTCCGTACGATACTGCTTGGGTAGCAATGGTCCCCTCTCCAAGTTCACTAGAAGTTCCTTGTTTTCCTGAATGCTCAAAATGGATAGTTGATAATCAACTCAAAGACGGGTCTTGGGGTCTTCATCATCGCCATCCATTGTTAGTTAAGGATTCTCTATCATCTACATTAGCGTGTGTTCTTGCATTGAAGCGATGGGGTATTGGCGAAAGACAAGTAAACAAAGGTATTTTGATCTTCTTTTGGCTAACAATAATGCCACAAACTGAGTGTAAAGATATATGCTTTCGTTTTGTTGCAGGTCTCCAGTTCATTGAGCTGTATTCAGCTTCATTGAATGATCAGAAGCAGAAGACACCTGTTGGATTTGATATAATATTTCCAGGTATGCTTGAGCATGCTAAAGAGTTGGGTTTGAACCTTCCTTTGGCACCAAAGTACGTCGATGCAATGCTTCTTAGGAGAGATTTGGATCTTAAAAGGTGTGCATCTTCTAATGTTTATGCATCATGTTTGAATTCTTATATCGTATGTTCATAATGTTTCTCTCGATAATGTCGTACTTTGAATTTTAGTATCTTACCGTTTATCGTATGTTCATCCAACCTTTCTTAGATTTAGTTGGCCAATCCGTTCTCTAGTTTTATTAGTCATTATTGCCAGATACATCTTAACAACACAAAATATTGGTATTAATTAGTGAATCTTCTGTACTTTCTGTGATTGATTTCTGATTTTGTGGTATGGATGTTCATACTTCACTCATCTTAGTGACATTTCAAGTGCAGTCGTGGTTTTGTGTTTAACCGATAATTCTTTTAGGTCTTAATGGTCTTTATGTATTTTATGTTCAATTAATTCATCTTTAAGAATTGATTTGAATCATTATTCACCAAAGATGGGCAGAAAATAACTTCTATGAAAATGTAATGTGCACTTATTTTCTATAACACTATCCGCAACTGAAACGGGTTTTGTTTTTCTGCGGTATCTGTGTAGTGGCTGTGGCAGGAACACGGAGGGAAGAAAGGCTTACTTAGCATATATTTCTGAAGGAATTGGAAATCTGCAGGACTGGAATATGGTCATGAAATATCAGAGTAGGAATGGTTCGCTTTTCAATTCACCATCCGCAACTGCAACTGCTTTTAGTCATCTTCATGATGCTAATTGTCTTCGTTACCTGCGGTGTGCTTTGAAAAAGTTCGGAAATGCAGGTTCATCCCCAACTCTGTATACTCTTTTGTCTCTCTAATATTTTGTAGTGATGAATTTTTGCTGATCGTTCCAGTTCCTACTGTTTATCCCTCTGACATATATGTTCGACTAAGTATGGTTGACACCCTTGAAAGTTTGGGTATCGGACGGCTTTTCCAGGAAGAGATAAATTCAGTTCTGGATGAAATATACAGGTAATGTTCCATATTCATGCCCTGTGCAAATACCATTATATTTTGCATTCCGCTTTGTAGATGCTTGAAATTAGCTTTACCACATTTTTTTGCTGAATATATTCGGTAGTCTGCGACTCTTTTATTGACAAAACCATGAAATTAGCAAAAAAACAGATGCTGGTTGCAGGGAAATGAAGAGATATTTCTAGATTGTACAACCTGTGCAATGGCATTTCGAATATTACGGGCCAACGGATATGATGTCTCTTCAGGTATCCTCATAATAGTAAAGTAGGATTTTTGGATTTAGAAAATTATTAACAATCAACAATAGAGCTCTAATCAGATCAACATTTGGTGCAGACAAATTGAATGAATTCACTGAGGATCACTTCATTAATTCACTTGGAGGATATTTACAGGACATGAGGCCTGCTTTAGAGTTATATAAAGCTTCACAAGTAATATATCCGGAGGAATTATTTCTGGAAAAACAAATTTCATGGACAAGCCAGTTCTTGAAGAAGAAATTATCTTCCGGTTTACGACAGACTGATGGAATTGATGAACATATTGCCGAAGAGGTACTCTTCTCTTACTTGTTGGAAATTCAGCGAGCTATGGCAATTCTTTAAGTGGCCCTTTTCAGTCAGTTTGGAATTTATAACTTAGCCACCTTTTGTCTTTTCAGGTGCATGATGTTCTCAATTTTCCTTCATATGCGGATGTGGAACGGTTAACGAACTGGAGGAGAATTGCACGTTACCAAGTGGATGAAACAAAGATGTTAAAAACATCATACTGGTAGACTGAGCATATCCTTTCTTTTTAATTGTCTTCTTTTTCCATTTAACTAGAGAATACACACACACACACACACACACATCTCCGCATCACTCATTTCGATTACATTTTCTTTCTTGATACTAGTTGCTCAAACGTTGCAAATGAACATTTCCTAAAACTGGCTGTAGAAGATTTCAACATCTGCCAATCGGTGCACCGGGAAGAACTTAAACATCTCGGGAGGTACATATTCTACTTCTGCTATGGTGTATTTTGAAAAGGTTGATTTTCGAGTCGAAAAATTTTATAGGAAAAATGATGCACATGATGTAAACAGATGGGTTGTGGAGAAAAGATTGGACCTGCTGAATTTTGCAAGGCAGAAGCTGGGCTATTGTTACTTTTCTTCTGCTGCTTCTCTCTTTGCTCCTGAAATGTCTGATGCTCGTATATCGTGGGCGAAAAGCTGTTTGCTTACTGCTGTTGTAGATGATTTCTTTGATGTTGGGGGTTCTGACGAGGAACTGATCAACCTTGTTCATTTGATTGAGAGGTAAATTCTATTCTTCTTTTGTGTTCGGACTCCAATTAGTTCATTCCCGGAACTTGGAAACATGGTTTATAGAAACTGAAATGCAGGTGGGATGTTGATGGGAACTCTCACTTCTGTTCTGAGAATGTTGAGATCATATTTTCTGCACTACATGGTACCATTTGTGAGATTGGAGCGAAAGCATTCGCATATCAAGGACGTCAAGTGACGAGTGATGTTAAACAGATTGTGAGTTCAAATCCCTTCATCACATCTTGTAGTTATCTGCTTTTGAATCCTGCTTTGAGTAACCTGCAAATTGGTGCTGGTTTATCAGGCATGGATTCTCTGATACTTAAGTCAATGAAAGCTTTCTAAGAGAACCAAGAAAAAACAATGAAAGCTTTCTAAGTGAACCAAGAAAAAACAATGATCATAAAATCAAATCTCATACCTGTCTATATTGGAGATTTAAGACTCCGTTAGAGTCCTAATCCGTGTAGGACTTCTAGTAGGACAAGCCTTAATATCAGAAAAAGTGACCTATTTTTGCATTGCAGTGGTTGGATTTGCTGAAATCAATGTTGACAGAAGCTCTCTGGTCGAAAAGCAATGCTACACCAACACTTGACGAATATATGACTAATGGATATACATCATTTGCTCTAGGACCAACTGTTCTCCCTGCTCTTTTCTTTGTTGGGCCTAAACTAACAGAGGAAGATGTTAAAAGCCAAGAATTACATAATTTGTTCGAGACAATGAGCACTTGCGGACGTCTACTCAACGACTGGAGAAGCTTCCAGGTAGAAACATAACCAATACATTGATGCAATTATGCATTGTACAGTTCAAATTGTTAGCTGTTTTTTGCTACATTTCAGAGGGAATCGGAAGAAGGGAAGCTCAATGCTGTCTCATTGCATATGATTTATGGAAATGGTGTTGTAACCGAAGAAGAAGCCATCCGAAAGATGAAGGGTTTAATAGAATGCAAAAGGAAAGAAGTGCTGAGACTAGTTTATGAAGAAAAGGATAGTAATATTCCAAGACCCTGCAAGGATTTGTTTTGGAAAATGACCAAAGTATTGAACATGTTTTACTTGAATGATGATGGTTTCACTTCAAATGAGATGAACAATACTGCAAATGCAATCATTAATCAACCCATATCTTTCCATCAACTGTAAGTTAAAATCTCTGAAAAAGCAAAACAAATGATCTATTCGGTCCTTCAACTTGACAAACATGGTAAAAAATTTGTGTACAATTCGGTACTTCATTTGTCATTTTATTTCAAATTAGTCCAAAAATTACATTCATATCATCATGAACTGTAGGTAATTTGATTTAATTTATAGCAAAACTTTATTTTTCATGCCAATTTTTTTTTCCTCATGTTTCAAATCACTAATTTTTAATCACTCATTTGTTGCAGAGAGGGAGGGAAGAAATTCAAGGTTTCAACAGAGAATTGTGGCATTGAAAATGTTGAAGGGGATGCTTCTAAGTTCTAAGAAGAGAAACAGCTACTTTAAAAGCACTTACTATTTCATGTCAATATTTATGGAATTTCAACCGGAAATTGCAATATATTTGAAAACATTTACAAATTGCTTGAAAGATTGGAATTAATTTTGTATTTACAATTTATTGACAATGTACACGAAGTTTATATTTGATAATATGGTATTACCAAGTCTTAACCTCAAAAAATGTGATCCAACTTCCACAACAGTAACGATCCCTGCAATAAAGAAACAATATTTACACAAAGCCTACTTCAAATCTATTACTTTAGTTGTTTCTCTATAGCGTTTAAGGTTATTCATCTGGACTAACGAAAAATTAGTTGCGCTATTAAAATGATTTTTCCTTCATGTTTATCTTGTAAAATTCACTTTGCATGATAAAAAATTTTCTTTTCAATGATTATGATTAATTATAAGTCAGTTTTATGTTTCCACCCTTTTTATTAGTCCCGATAGGAAGAATCCCAAGTTTCCGTTCAACAAGATGGTTTAATGGTACAAGAAGATGACCATCAACTTGTAATCTCTGTAATGTGGTAAATGTCTTAAATTTATTATTGATGTGGTAAAAATTGTTTCTGCACAAGTTATCGATTTAATATAAAGTCACATTCTCATAAAATTTAACTAATTACAAAAAGAAAATGCTATATTCATTATATTTCAATTTAAAGTCACACTTTTCTTTTTTCTTTTTTTTTTTTTAAAAAAAAGAAAAAAGCATATTCATTTTGATTAGAGAGTAGAATCATTAGTCTAATTATCTTTCACCAATATAAGGAGGTGTTTGGTTAGGGGGCAAATCATAGAGGAATCGGAATGGCAATCAAAGATTCCCATTGTTATTGTTTGTTTAACTAGAGTTAGAGGTGGAATGGGAATCCCATTTCCATAAATCCAGGAATCAATCATTCCCACCTAACTCCACGTTAATCAGTTTTTGATTCCCCTCTGGAATCAAAATAAAACACTTTAACTGTATCTCAACAAATGTTCTGTTTCCTGTGCAAGCTTTTTCTCAGACTTGGACTTCTTTAACACAGGTTCTTTCACCGTCTTTTTCTTCTGTGTCAGTGTGGTTCATTCGAATATCATATCCAAATCCTTCTATCAGTTACAAGATCGAAGCTTGCTTTGAAATAAAAAAGGCTTCTTTCTGAAAGTCGAATAAAGTTTTCGAACTTAGAAATCTTGGCTGATGCTGGCTACACTAATGGAGAGGGATACCTTACCCCATATAGGGGACAATGATACCACCTTAATGAATGGAGAGGTGATAGACAACCTCAAACTGCAGAGGAGTATTTTAACATGAAATACTCTAAAGCTAGAAATGTTATTGAAAGATGTTTTGGTTTGCTTAAGGGCCGATTACTTAGGAGTTGTTCTTATTATCCAATAAGGACCCAATGACGTATTATGATGGCATGTTATTTATTGCATAACCTCATTAGAAAATATATGTCACACCCAGCCCCGACCGGCCGCAGCGTGACGGTGAGGCACTACTTTGGCTGGCGCCTAAGCCAAGGTAGTGTCTCACAAAAAAAAAAAAAAAATGATAATGAATAAAGAGTCAAAAGAGAAGTACATAATTTAAGTTCTAGATTTCATACTAAAAATGTTGACATTTAAAATATACAAATACATTGCTTCATAATTCAATCCAGAATAACTTTTTTGGAAATAACATTCATACAAAACAAAAGTAATAGATTCATGCTCATCATGCAATGCAATACCCTAGTGACGACTGATAATCCGTGGCCACTTCCGAACCTCCCCTAGCGAATAGTACCCTCCTCGGTACCTACTTCCTCTTCGCCTAAAAACAATAAAAACATTTAAAGAAAAATGAGACAAAAATCTCAATAAGCAATTGTCAACTACATAAAATAATCCTACTCAAAATAGCTATATATGTATATATTTGCTTTTACCAAAATCAACTATTTTTAAATCAAGCTTAACAAATGTTTTTATCCAACAACGATGTATAAAATACCAAAATCCAACAAATGTTTTTATCCAACAATGATGTATTGCAAAAACATCTTACCACATAAATAGAAATAAAATTATATCGTTTCATAAAATACCCAAATCATAAGAAACACATAGTTAATTCCAAATCATCCATTCCAAAACAAATTGTATCCAATCTAGAGTTCATCCCCATCGAATCATAATCAACAAATCACAATAAAGTCGAGATATCTCTTACGTTGCCTAATCCCGCATGGTCTTACCCAACACTTCTTTGCCATACCCGATTAGGTCTTTAAGCTGTGTACACAGGCCATATCTCTCACTAGATATGGTCTTCAAATAAAACCACCAAACCGAATCACTCTAGATGGATACCAAAACATTTCAATTCCAACATCAAACTAGAATTCATACAAAACCACTTCATATAAACCAAACTTTCTCAAAATCACATTTCCGGGTTTAACAACCCCTTTTCAATATAATCAAACACACTTTGAATTCTTCTCTTTGCAAAATATATCTTACAAAAATATATATATATATGTATATCAAAGAAATAATTCTGCAAATATAGAGAAAAACACATAAATATACTTAATCACTTCAAAAATAACTTCAATTCATCATTTAAGAAACAAATTCATAAAATCCCCAAATTTCAAAATTTCTCACCCAAGAACCCTAATTATAAAATCTGGAAAATCAAAGTATGAATACCTTGATATAACTATATAAATATACTTAAAATCATAAGGGTAGTTGATAATCACTTACTTGAACAAGAAAAATGAAAAGGAACAACCAAGGATCAAGAAATCTCCCTAAATCTGCCCAGATACGAAATGCATTTCTGGGTCTCTAAATCCAATCTCCACCGTTCAGAATGAAGAACTATGAGTCTAGAAGCTGCAGTTAAAATTTGGTGGCAATCCGACGGTTCAAACTCCGGCAAATCGGATTTTAGTAAAACTGGGCAGAATAGAAATGAAGAACAAAGGAGAGAAAAATGAAGAAGGAAAAGAAGAAGAAGAAAGTGAAATTGATTTCCACGAAATTTCCACCAGAAATCCTTATATTTATAGGGTAATAATATCACTTTTGGTCCTCCTAATATTTTCCTCATTCAACTTTCCACCCTACAAAAATTAATTTCTCCAAAGCACACCAAATTGTCTCACTAAACACACCCCTCTAAAAACTTAATACTCTAATGATAAAATAACTAATTAGTAAAATTAAACTTGGGGTAATAATCCTAGAAATATAGGACACGGATGTGACAATTCTCCCCACCTTAAAGAATTTCGTCCTCGAAATTGTACTTACCGGATGAAGTAAACAAGTGTGGATATTGTTGTCTCATATCTTCTTCTCTTTCCCAAGTTGCTTCCTCTCGTGAGTGTCGATGCCACAACACCTTCACCAATGGTACTCTCTTATTCCTTAGAACTTTTTCCTCTCTCGCCAATATTGCTATTGGTTCTTCCTTATACGTCATGTCTTGTGAAAGTTCAATTGGTTGCTCTTGGATGACATGCTTTGGATCACTTCTATATCTCCGCAACATTGACACATGGAACACATTATGGATATTAGCAAGATTATCAGGTAAATCCAAACGATATGCAACTGGTCCAATTCTCTCCACGATCTCATATGGCCCGATAAATCTTGGACTCAACTTCCCCTTTTTGCCAAAACGAAGTAAACCTTTCCACGGTGATACCTTCAGAAAAACTTTATCCCCGACATCATATTCAATTGGTCTACGCTTCAAGTCTGCATAACTCTTTTGTCTATCTTGGGCTGCCTTCAATTTCTGGTGTATGATCTGAACTTTTTCCACTGTTAATTGGACTATCTCGGGTCCTAGCAACTGTCTCTCCCCAACTTCAGTCCAACATAAAGGAGTTCGACACCTTCTTCCATACAAAGCCTCATATGGTGCCATATCAATACTTGAATGATAACTATTATTATAAGCAAACTCCATTAAGGGTAAATGCTCATCCCAACTACCTTGAAAGTTCAAAACACAAGCTCTTAGCATATCTTCCAAAGTTTGGATGGTACGTTCACTCTGCCCATCTGTTTGCGGATGGAAAGCAGTGCTAAAATTCAATCTGGTTCCCAATGCATTTTGGAAACTAGGCCAAAATCTTGATGTGAACCTGGGATCTCTGTCAGAAACGTTGATAACTGGAACGCCATGAATCCTCACAATCTCCTTAATGTACAACTGTGCCAATTTTTCGAGGGAATAAGTCACTTTCACTGGAAGAAAATGTGCTGATTTTGTTAATCTATCCACAATTATCCATATAGCGTCATAACCTTGCCGTGTGCGAGGTAACCCACTGACAAAATCCATGGTAATATGTTCCCATTTCCATTCAGGAATAGCAAGCGGTTGTAGGGTACCTGCTGGTCTTTGATGTTCTGCCTTGACTAGTTGACAACTTAAACACTTATTCACATATTCAGCTATCTCTCTTTTCATCCCGTTCCACCAAAAATGCTCACGAAGATCTCTATACATCTTAGTACTTCCAGGGTGCATTGCATAAGAAGAATCATGAGCCTCCTCTAAAAGTTCTTCCTTAATGTCATTGTTGTTGGGAATACACATTCTATTTCTGAACATGATCATATCATCATCCGCTAATCTGAACTCTGTCTTCTTCCCATCTATAATCTCCTTTCTAACTCGCTCTAAAAATTCATCTCGACTTTGAGCTTCTCGGATTCTATCTCTGAAAACTGGTCTCACTTTTAGCATTGCATTCAACACCCCTTCTTTTCCACATGTCAATTCTACATTCAAAGCTCTTAATTGAAGCAACAAAGGCATTCTTACTGCTCGAATAAGGCTAAGGTTCCCAACATTTTTGCGACTTAAAGCATCAGCTACAACATTAGCTTTACCAGGATGGTATTCAATCGTCAAATCATAGTCTTTCAACAACTCTATCCATCTTCTCTGCCGCAAATTCAACTCCTTCTGTGTCATTATGTACTTCAAACTCTTATGATCTGTGAATATACGACACTTTTCACCATACAAATAATGTCTCCATATTTTCAAGGCAAATATCACAGCAGCCAATTCAAGATCATGCGTTGGGTAATTCCGTTCATGTGGTCTCAATTGTCGAGAGGCATAGGCGATTACTTTGTCATTTTGCATCAACACCATTCCAAAACCTTGACCCGATGCATCACTATATATTGTATATCCTTCACCTACCACCGGCAGTGTCAACACTGGAGCACTAACAAGTCTTGACTTCAGAATATCAAAACTTTCTTGACAATCAGATGTCCATTGGAACTTAATACCCTTCCTCAATAATCGTGTCAATGGTGAAGCTATGAGTGAGAATCCTTCTACAAATTTCCGATAATATCCAACTAATCCAAGAAAGCTACGTATTTCACGTACAGTTGTTGGTGACTGCCAGTTGGTTATTGCTTCCACCTTCTTAGGATCGACCATAATTCCCTTAGCTGATACGACATGTCCTAAGAACTTAATTTCATGAAGCCAGAACTCACACTTGCTGAATTTAGCATATAGTTGATTCTCCCTCAGAGTTTGCAAAACTATCCTTAAGTGTTCTTGATGCTCCTCCTTACTCTTGGAATACACAAGTATATCATCGATAAACACAATCACAAATGAATCCAAGTAAGGTTTAAAGACTCGATTCATAAGGTCCATAAATGCTGCAGGTGCATTAGTTAACCCAAATGGCATAACTAAAAATTCATAGTGCCCGTACCGAGTTCTAAAAGCTGTTTTCGGTGTATCTTCTTCTCTGACTCCCAATTGGTAATATCCTGTTCTTAAATCAATCTTTGAAAATGTAGTCGCCCCTTGCAATTGATCAAACAAATCATCAATTCTAGGCAACGGGTACTTGTTCCGGATAGTAACCTTATTCAATTGACGGTAGTCAATACACAACCTTAATGATCCGTCCTTCTTCTTTACAAACAAGACTGGAGCTCCCCAAGGAGATACACTTGGTCGTATGTACCCCTTGTCTAACAAGTCTTGCAGCTGCAGTTTCAATTCTCTCATTTCCGCTGGTGCCATTCTGTAAGGTGCCAGTGATATAGGAGCGATACCAGGCTGTAAGTCAATCGTAAACTCTACCTCCCTCACTGGTGGTAACCCCGGTAATTCCTCAGGAAATACATCTGGATATTCATTCACAATCGGCATATCTTCTATGTTGGCAGGTTCTTTCTCCCTATCTACCACATATGCTAAGAAAGCCTCACTCCCTTTCCTTAACATTTTTGTGGCTGCTATAGCGGAGATTAAATTCCTATGCACTTCTCTTTCACCATAGAAAATATATTCCTCCCCACTAGCTAATACAAACCTAACTTCCTTCCTACAACAATCCACCATTGCTTGGTACTTGGACAGCGAATCCATGCCTAATATCACATCGAATGTTTGAATCTCCAATGGTACTAAATCAACATGAATAGTAGACCCTCCAAACTCCAACTCACAACTAGGATATACATGAGTGCACACTAAAGACTCTCCCATAGGCATGCTAACAGTTAAACATTCAGGCATTAACTTCAACTCCCATGTTGTTCCAGACATAAACAAAGGCGACACAAAAGAATGCGTAGCACCAGGATCAATAAGCACATAAGAATCTTTTCCAAATAAAGAAATCATACCAGTAATTACTTCATTAGACGTAACAGCCTCTTGCTGAGTCATAGCATAAACACGTGGTTGAGCTGAAACTCTATTGTTTTGAGTGCCCTGATTCCCAGTCCTTCGTGAAGCATTGCTTGTTCCTCGTCCATTTCCTCTTCCATAACCACTATCTTGACCTCCTCTAGTGACTTGTGATCCTCGGCTTCCCCCAGATTTGTTCAAGTTAGGACAGTTAGGGCGTACATGTCCTTCTTCACCACATTCAAAACAAGTGACCCTTCTTTTAGATTCAGCTACCCTACCCGAAGGGCAATCTCTCTTCATATGTCCGCTACCTCCACATTTGAAACATTCAAAAGATCGCTTCCTACATTGTCCTGAATGAAACTTCCCACACTGATTGCATTTTGGTACACTACCACTGCTAGCCATGGAAGAATGAGGTGCAGCCTGACTAGTAGTATTAGATGCTCGAGGAGTAGTATGACTCATCGAACCTCCTCTCGTATACTGAGATGATCCCCCTTTCACAGACTTGCCTTTACCCATATCCACTGACTGCTTTTGACTACTCTCGAATTCTAACTTACTTTTCAATCTTTCTTTCTGCAATGCCTTCTCTACCCAACCTCGATAACGTGTGCCTTCATACAAGCTCAGCTCATTTTGGTAAAACACATTCAAACCATCTTTAAACCTTTCACATTTAACTTCTTCAGTAGGAAACCACTGACTGGCATAACGGTACAAATCATCAAATTTATCCACATACTCCTTCACAGACATAGTTTCTTGTTTCAAATTAAAGAACTCATTCCTCTTGGCTTTCTGAAATGATTCAGTAAGATATTCCGTGTTGAACTCACGTTTGAACTCTTCCCAGCTCATACCCTGAGGATACAATCTCCTAATTCTAGTCAACCATGAATCTGCTGCCCCATGTAATAAACCGCTAACCGTCTTGACCTTATCCTCCTCCCCAATTTGCATAGTACTAAACGCCTTTTCAGTAGCCTTTAACCAATTATCAGCTTCTTCCGACTCAATTGTTCCGTTAAAGTCAAATGCCCCACAACTCTTGGCATCTTCTATCAATTCGCTAGGTCTTCGACGTGTCCTTTGCGCTTCCATCATAGCTACAAAAGCTTCAACCAAGGTTTGGGTTTGAAGTTGCAAGATTGGTGCGACAGGTGGTCTTTCGGCTTGTGGAGCCAAAGGTGGTACATGATGTGCGGGTGGCGGTTGTCCTTGAGGATGGACAACAGGTGGAACTCTAGCATCAGAGGCTTCACTATCCTCCGTGCTTTCAGGACCCCAACCTAACTCTCTAAATTCTTCTCCTCTACCTCTACCCCTATTTAGAGGTGGTCGGCCACGTGGTCGTCTTGGATGCATCTATATGATAACACACTATTAAAATAATATCTTAATACTTGGTATGCATGAATGTCATGTATGCAACACTTTTCACTTCATTTAATTAACTCATATTTCAATAAATTCATTTATTCCATAAATATACCACACAATGTCATACTTAAATCTTATACCATATATGTATATCCCTATGGATCAACCTCGCTCTGATACCAATCTGTCACACCCAGCCCCGACCGGCCGCAGCGTGACGGTGAGGCACTACTTTGGCTGGCGCCTAAGCCAAGGTAGTGTCTCACAAAAAAAAAAAAAAAATGATAATGAATAAAGAGTCAAAAGAGAAGTACATAATTTAAGTTCTAGATTTCATACTAAAAATGTTGACATTTAAAATATACAAATACATTGCTTCATAATTCAATCCAGAATAACTTTTTTGGAAATAACATTCATACAAAACAAAAGTAATAGATTCATGCTCATCATGCAATGCAATACCCTAGTGACGACTGATAATCCGTGGCCACTTCCGAACCTCCCCTAGCGAATAGTACCCTCCTCGGTACCTACTTCCTCTTCGCCTAAAAACAATAAAAACATTTAAAGAAAAATGAGACAAAAATCTCAATAAGCAATTGTCAACTACATAAAATAATCCTACTCAAAATAGCTATATATGTATATATTTGCTTTTACCAAAATCAACTATTTTTAAATCAAGCTTAACAAATGTTTTTATCCAACAACGATGTATAAAATACCAAAATCCAACAAATGTTTTTATCCAACAATGATGTATTGCAAAAACATCTTACCACATAAATAGAAATAAAATTATATCGTTTCATAAAATACCCAAATCATAAGAAACACATAGTTAATTCCAAATCATCCATTCCAAAACAAATTGTATCCAATCTAGAGTTCATCCCCATCGAATCATAATCAACAAATCACAATAAAGTCGAGATATCTCTTACGTTGCCTAATCCCGCATGGTCTTACCCAACACTTCTTTGCCATACCCGATTAGGTCTTTAAGCTGTGTACACAGGCCATATCTCTCACTAGATATGGTCTTCAAATAAAACCACCAAACCGAATCACTCTAGATGGATACCAAAACATTTCAATTCCAACATCAAACTAGAATTCATACAAAACCACTTCATATAAACCAAACTTTCTCAAAATCACATTTCCGGGTTTAACAACCCCTTTTCAATATAATCAAACACACTTTGAATTCTTCTCTTTGCAAAATATATCTTACAAAAATATATATATATATGTATATCAAAGAAATAATTCTGCAAATATAGAGAAAAACACATAAATATACTTAATCACTTCAAAAATAACTTCAATTCATCATTTAAGAAACAAATTCATAAAATCCCCAAATTTCAAAATTTCTCACCCAAGAACCCTAATTATAAAATCTGGAAAATCAAAGTATGAATACCTTGATATAACTATATAAATATACTTAAAATCATAAGGGTAGTTGATAATCACTTACTTGAACAAGAAAAATGAAAAGGAACAACCAAGGATCAAGAAATCTCCCTAAATCTGCCCAGATACGAAATGCATTTCTGGGTCTCTAAATCCAATCTCCACCGTTCAGAATGAAGAACTATGAGTCTAGAAGCTGCAGTTAAAATTTGGTGGCAATCCGACGGTTCAAACTCCGGCAAATCGGATTTTAGTAAAACTGGGCAGAATAGAAATGAAGAACAAAGGAGAGAAAAATGAAGAAGGAAAAGAAGAAGAAGAAAGTGAAATTGATTTCCACGAAATTTCCACCAGAAATCCTTATATTTATAGGGTAATAATATCACTTTTGGTCCTCCTAATATTTTCCTCATTCAACTTTCCACCCTACAAAAATTAATTTCTCCAAAGCACACCAAATTGTCTCACTAAACACACCCCTCTAAAAACTTAATACTCTAATGATAAAATAACTAATTAGTAAAATTAAACTTGGGGTAATAATCCTAGAAATATAGGACACGGATGTGACAATATATGCCAATTGATTCTGTTGAGGATGACTTTTATGAAGAACTTGATGAAGATTATAAGAATGATGCCAATGAACTAGAATTTATCACTACAGTTCAGACTTCAAACTATTGGACCAATTTTAGAAATGCACTTGCCCAAGAAATATTCAATAGTTGGAGAACTCGATCTGCTAAATGATGGCTTTTTTTGTTTTATGTGTTCTTTTTTTGAAATTTTCATTAAACTTATGTATTGGATTGACGTTTAACTATTGAATACGTTAATTTTTCTTATTATAATATTATATGCTATATCATTTTTGTCGTTTTAATTATTAGGATGGATTCAGCTGAAAGTAGTCAACCTCGTGGTAGAGGTAAAAATAAAAAAGTTTGGAGTTTTGATGGTTTGTCGAATCCGCCAAAAATAAATTTATAAATCTCACTTAATCCTTAAACAATTTAGTTTGCAGTAGGTAAGTTAAGGTCGAACCCAAAAGAGTTAATTCTTGATCAAATGTTGCTGAATGCCATTAAATTTTAAACAAACAAATAACAAAAGGGGGGGGGGGGGGGGGGGGGGGGGGGGGGGTGTTGAGATTTGATTGAATTAATGCTGAAATAAAATCTAAAGAAGTAACAATTGTTGAACACAAAATCAAAACTGAATTTAATATAAAAATAGAGTAAAGAATTAATGTTAAATATCATCTAGGGTAATTCTTCAGCTTGGATTTAAAGGGATTGATCATTGATTGAGAAAAATAATTTAATTTCTCCAGATTAGCTATAACCCTTAGCTTAGCGCATCAGGATCAGCTTTTCCTAATGTGAAATTGTCTAGCACTGCTCAAACAATTCCCTATTCGACAAACAACCCTTTCTTAGCAGCTAGGATTTAATTTCCTGAAAGCATTAAGATTTAGAAAAGCTTAATCTAAACCAACCAATTCTTAACGATATTGATTTAAGTTTAAATTCTTATTCCTTTTATTGTTCTAAACACAATGAATCAGATGATTACGAATCTCATCCACTGATAACAGATTATTAATTTGCAATCCAAACAACTGGCCAAGAGATTTAAATCACAAATTAACAAAAGAGAGAAATCTCTCAAGAAGCAAGAATAAGAATATGGAGAATTAAAATTGAAAGATTAAAGTTTAGAATAATCTCACAATCAAGTACATTCAAGCCTTGAATCCCCTAGATGAAGAAGAAAATTAGCTGCTCATGTTGATAAAACTTAAGAAAAGATGAAAAGTGTATTCTGATTTTTTTTTCTATCTCTACCTCTCTATCAAAACTAACATCTCTTCCCTATTTATCCAACCCTAAAGACCACAAAAATTAAAGGTTTTCCCAAAATAGCCTCTAAATCCACGTCCAAGCTCTCTAATTTAGGGCCTTAATCCCGCTTCAATTCTTGCTGGCCCTTAATTAGGAAAGTTCCTGAACTGCCCCTGACGGAAGAAATTTAGCCTTGGGCAAGGTTAAAATCGAAAAAATGCACTTTAGCTCCAGTCTTGACAAAACCTCGCCCAAATCATCCTTTATAGCCCAAAATCTTCAATTAAGCCTCTGCAAATACAAAAACACATACCATAGTAAACACACCACAGTAGAAAGCCCAAGGAATATACTAAAATATACCCACTTAAACCCCTAAAACTAAGCCAAAATATAACAAAATATAACATATAACAAGTTTAGAAGAGGATCGAGCATTGATAAAAAGTTTACAGGAGGTGGTAACTGATCCCAGATTTAAACAAGACAATACATGGAAGAACGGATATTTAATTTGAGTTGAAGAGTTGATTAATCAAAAACTTCCCATGCATTTTATAAGAGCTAATCCACATATTGATTCGAGATGGAAAACAATGAAGGGAAATTATAATGCCATTTCTGACATGTTGAACAAATCTGGGTTTGGTTGGGATGATACAAGAAAGATGATACAATGTGAAAAAAGTGTCTATGAGGAATATTGCAAGGTAAATTTTCTACTTATAAATCTTTATACAATAAATTACTCTTTTTTTATTATTATCTATAGAATTTAATTAATGTAATCTTTAGTCGTAATTTGATTATTACAAACTACAAAATGTATAGTTTCTTTAGTTGACTTTAAACTTCAATTGAATATATACATGGAATTCACTTTGTTATATTTTTAATGCTAGAATCATAAAGAAGCAAAAGGTCTATGGAATGTATCGTTTCCTTTCTTTGATGAAATTGGAGAGTTAACTGGAAAAGATAGAGCATCTGGTAAGAATGTTGAGAGATTTGCTGTAGCTGTAGAGAATATGGATACTGAGTGACGAAATCATAAATTCTCTTGATTTTGGGTGATTTATATAGACTTTATTTGTGATTTTGTAGATATATTTGGTGGATACTGCTGTGGTTTGGTTTTATTTGTACAGGAGGTAACTTTTGGGCTAATTTGGATTAATGGGAGCTGATTCCGGGCTATAATGAAGTGCTGTCCAGTTTTTGGCAATTAGCCTTGGGCAAGGCTAAACCTTCGGCGAGCTGGCAGAATTATTCAGGATTTAATTTCCAGCCCTCCTTTTTAGAAGCTTCCTGTTTTGATTTTGAAGTGGTCAAACTTGTAAATTGCACAAATAGTGGGAGATAATTAATTAGTTATTTAGGAGTTTTATTTTTAGTAGGATTATTTCTTTACTAAGATTCTCTTTTAGGTTTTTAGGGAGCCTATAAATAGCACAAGTATAGGCTGATTTAAGGGAGCAGTCTCCAACGTGCTTCTCTCCTTCTTTCTTCCAAGTTCTATTATTTTTCTTCAATATTATTTTTTCTCTTCATGTATTATTTTCTTTTAGCTATGTGTAGCTAAATCTTCTACTTTGCCTAAGGAATTCAAAGCTTGAATTAGTATTGTGAGATCGATTATTTTATTGTTCGTTTAATTCCCCTATGTTTTTAATCTTGCTTCAAGAGATTATTTTCTCTTTTATTATATTGTAATTTATATTTCTTGGCCAGATTCTTAGATTGCAATTTAATAAATTGTTGTTAGTAATTAGATTCGTTCTAATCTCAATTATTAACTTGAGAACGTTTAAAGGGATTAAAAACTTGAATTTAAATTATTTTCGCTAAGAATTTAATTGGTTTAGGCTAGGCTTTCCTTGAACTTAAAGCTCCCATTGGATTAAACTCTAACACGCTAAGGAGGGGTTGTCTTTCGGGAAGAGGTTTATTTGAGTCGTACTAGGTAAATCTGGTTTTGGGAAGGTTGATCTCGATGCGCTAAGCTAGAGGTTTTAACTGGTCTAGGGGAAATTAAATGATTATCTTTAACATCAATGATCAATACTAACATTCAAGTTAACGAATGTCCTAGGGCGAAGTAATTCTTTATATCATTCTTTTCACTCCATTAAAATTCCAGCAATCTTTAATTCCTGTTTAGTTATTTAACTTTAGTTTCTTTGTTTCAACAATCATCAACAAAACCCCCCTGTTTTTAATTTTCTGTTTTAATTTATTTTCGGTTAAGAAGCAATTGTTAAATTGAGTATTAAATCCCTAGGGTTCGACCTCGACTTATCCGGCTACAATCATTTATTGTTAGGAATAGACGAGAAAATTCTTTAATTATTTTTGGCGGATTCGACACCCGACCACTGAGATGGAAAATAAAACAAATGTCGTCACAGATGAAGAAAATGAAGAAGATGATGGCATATCTGTTACACAGACTAAATCCCATTCTAGACATAAAAGAGCAAGGAAGCAACTTAAGTCAAAGGAGCCAAAAGCATCTCAAGAACCTCAAATGCTCGCTGCATTTGAAAATGTTTCTTCCAATTTTAATAGTTTTATGCAAAATATGAACACACATCTTGGTACTATGGCTGCTGCTTGGTCTCGTGCAGAGGAACGTGAACAAGATATAGCTAATAAAAGTAATATGGTGGTAACAGAATTATTTCAAATTGAAGGATTGACTTCTATGGAAGCATTAAAAGCTGCTAATATTCTCACAGCTGAACCAAATAAAATGACAGTATTCTATCCGGCTCCACCACATCTTAGAAAACAATATGTTATTGATCTTCTTTATCCTTGTCAAGGACCATCCGTTCCTAGATCAATTTGAATTATTTCGAATATATTATAGATATTATTAATTTTAGTCATTTTTCTTTATGGTTTTGAAGTATCCTTTCCTAAGACTATTGAATATTTTTGAAATTTTTTTGTTATGAATATGAACTATTGTTGTTACTAAAATTATCATTTTTGATGTTATTTATTATTATTCTTGTGTTTATTGTTTTCGTTATGTAAAAATCAATTGGTAAAAAAATCTGTATAAATGAGTTATCAAAACAAATGACTAAAGGTTTTGATTATTGCAAAAATGAAAGACGTAAAAAATAATATTTGAGCAAAATCTCATGAAATTTTGATTAGAATTGGAAGGTTTAAAAAATGTTGTTGATATTTAATTGGAATGATTCCAATTCCGATCATTAAAAAAACCAAACAGTTTCAAAGGGAATCAGATTCCGATTCCGGATTAAACCAAACAGAAGACATAAATAGCCATTCCGATTCTGATTCCGTCCCATTCCGATTCCGAAGTTTGAACCAAACGCCCCCTAAAATTTTTCACAAACAACAAGGTTGAACATTTATGCGCCAAAAATAATTAATTAAGGTTAAGCCTTGTAAAATTTTTTATTAGCCACCATTATAATTTTGATTAAAAATCTGAAATGAAAAAATATGACAAAAAAAAAAAAAAAATACTTACAGAAATTTCCAAAACTCCCAATTTCAACGATGGAGAAATTACTTAGATATTCATTTTCTTCGGCCTCCATATATTTAAACTTCACTTAACCTCAACTGCAATAGTGTGTCGGTGCATACTGATGAAAAGGTTGACGATTATCAAAATCAAACCACCTCTCAAATATGTTAAATGTCATACTCATTCGAATGAAGTTTGTTAATTTGCATCACAAAAGATGCTTCGAAAAAAATAAAAATAATTAATTGTACAAGAGTATAGTTGTATTCACTATGGAATATGATTGCGTTTGAAGTGGATTTGACTGACCTCGCCTCGTCATCTAAAGTTGATTGTGATTGACAAATTATGATGGCTTTCTTACTCTATATCTTAATTATTTCCTTTCCAACATGTCGACAAATTGAGACGCAATATTCCTCAACTATACCCTCAAGTTTATCATCTAAAGTTGATTGTGATTGACAAATTATGATGGCTTCTTACTCTATATCTTAATTATTTCCTTTCCAACATGTCAACAAATTGAGACGCAATATTCCTTAACTATACCCTCAAGTTTAAGTTTTTCTTTTCTTTTTTTCTAACTTTACCCTCAAGTTTTGATTCACATGAATTTATTTACTTAGGAACTTAAATACTCAGGGAAAGTGTTAACAACTAATTAACTGTTTCATCCATTTGAAGTTCAATACATGCAATGATGATTAAATTTATAACCTCCCTATCATATCAAATTAAAAGATTAGTTACCATTAGCAAATAAGGGTGGACTCAGTGGTAATGAAGTGACACTTGTAGCAATCTCCATTTGGGTTCAGATCATATTGCCGTTGCTGGAGTTTCAACAGATGAAGTGATATATGTAAATTTTTTTATAAGTTCTTATGTGGCCTTGACGAATACGTTACACAAAAAAAAAAAAAAAAAAAAAAAAAAGAAGAAATTAAAATTAAAAGATCAGTAGCTTTATATGTAAAAATTGAAATATGAAAAGCCTTTTAGATTTTTTATTATGTATTAGAAATGATAATTCAATTGCTTTTGCCTGGTTTTATCACGTTCTCTCGTTTTCTTGTCAAATTTGATTAGTTAAGTCGACGTATCATGAACTGAATATCACCAACAGTGGGCGAAGCAATGACTTTACCATATTTATACTTAGGGAACTATAAGTAATTAAGATTTGTAGTTGTTAGGCAAATAATTATTAGAAGAGACCACGGGTAGTCAAATAATTAATAGACAAGATTATTAATTCGAATATTTTGGGTTTACTTAAGAAAAAATTCTAGAGAAGTTGTACTTGTTAAATATCTGAATTTGTTTTTTTTTTTTTTTTTTTTTATTTGTGTTGTGCGAGATAATTTTGGTGGTTTTCTAGCTTGTTATTATGGTAGACTTCTCTACTCTAACGGCATGCTTGGAATAAAAAAATTTAAAAAATAGAATTTCTTGTTATAAATTAATTTAATACATGGAATTGAATTGAATTTCATGTTTTATACTTGGAATGAAAAAAATGCGTAAACTCTATCTCCTAAAATATCCATTAAAATTAAGTTTACTTTTTTAGAGTTACATAAAATTCAGATATATCAACATAAAATGCTAAATATTTGTACAAATATATAAAAATAATATATGTATGTTTCTGTAATATTTGTGAAAATAACAAATAATAAAGAAAAATATAAAATTATTTGTGTTGATCTTCAATATATACACAAAATAAACTTGGCAAAAAATTAAAAACTTAAATTGATAATATGTGTACAGCTATAAGCAATAGAAGATGATGCATAGGCCAGTAGGACAAACCAAAAAAAAATATATATATCGACCATTTAGGAGTTGAAATAAGTTTGCCAATAGGAGAAAATAAAAATACGATAAAAAAGAACAAAAATATTTAAGACAATACGTGAAAGTAGGTGCAATAATAAAAAATTAAAATTTTCTTTTTGACTTAAATAAGAATATTATTGTCCTGTAAAATTTTGCTCTTCAAATTCTAAAATTCATTTATAAATTCCACCTTTTGATGGAATTTGGTTATAGCATGTTGAATTCTATAGAGTTCAATTTTAGAAATTGAATTTCTATTTTCATTGTGTTCTACGTAAGAAAAATTAAAATTTTAAATGAATTCCATAAAATTTTATAAAATTAATTCATTTTAAGCGGACGCTAAATGATTTGTTGATTGATAAATTTCTTATATGTAGAAAAACTTTAACTTAGTTGAAATCTCATTCTTATTGCTTAGTTATTATTGAACCTGCTTTCCAAATTACTATCTTGGCTCTTGCAGTTAGAATTGTGAATGAAGTGCGGACTCTTTGTTTTTGAGGATCCTACCCAATAAGAATAGAGCATTCTTGATAAGAATCCTTACAGGATAGGGACAAATTTTTTTTTTTCTCTCCAAATCCATAATGATAATGGGGACGAGGATAGCTCCCCCATCCCTAGAAATCTTCGACCCCGGTAGTCTCTCGTTGGGAGATTCCCGAAAAATTCCAAAACATCTTCGGTATTTTATTTTTAATATAAATAAGAATATTATTGTCCTGTAAAATTTTGCTCTTCAAATTCTGAAATTCATTTATAAATTCCACTTTTGATGGAATTTGGTTATAGCATATTGAATTTTATGCTTAATTATCTATTAAATTATAATTCAAATATTCTCCTTACATTTTTTTTTTTTTTGTATTATTATTTACTGGACATATTTAGTATTTTGGTGAACATGTCCAAGTTTGTTATAGTGTGTCGGTGCATACTGGTGAAAAGGTTGACGATTATCAAAATCAAACCACCTCTAAAGTAGGCTAAATGTCAGACTCATTCGAATTAAGTTTGTTAATTTGCATCACAAAAGATGCTTCGAAATTGGATTAATGTCCATTACTTTCTTCTTAAAATTATATTATTTATTCTATTTTTCTGTATTCTCGATTTCTAATATATATATATATATATATATATATATATATATATATAATATTTTAAGAACATATAATATGTTTTAGATTCTACAGGATACATGCTTTGTTACTTATTGGATTTTTAAGGAATTGTCTTTTTTTATATGTTTAGGAAAAAGTTAAGAAGATTTTATCAAAAATATTAAAAAAGTATTTGATCAAGAAGCTATAGTTTTTAATCAGACCTTGTTTATAAGTTTAAGCTTTTAGGTTAATTTGTTCCATGACATGGTACCAAAGTTACTTAAATCTAGAGATTTAGAGTTCGAATCCTGGCAGCTTTATTTGTTAATTAAAATTCACCACATAGCATGATAGGTCTATATTGTATATGTTTCAAGCCAAGGAGCATTCGCTTGTGGGAAGTATCATAGATAATAATTAAAGTTATAATTAAATATTACCTATCAGGTTAAGTTTTTGGATCAAGCAATTTCATAGCGACTATTATTTTGACCACTCCACAGAAATTTGTAGCACTTCATAACAATTATTTTAAGTTTTAACACAAACTGGTATTTTATTCAAGTCGAAAATTGTTGTTTTCAGTTGCAATTAAGTTTCTTAAATTGTTATAAAGCTATATAAGACATAAAAAAGTTTATTTTTAAAATATTAAATATCTAATTTCAAATGCAATGAACGTATTTTTATTAAAATTTAACGTTCAAATTTTTTTGTAATCACAATGAGAGATTGGACAAAGTTTTTTTTATTGCCTGGGAAAGAAGTAAAATAAAGTTTTGATAGCTGGATGTCATTGACAATATTGTATGTTGCACTAGTGGGCGGCCATCATATATAAAAAAAATAGAAATAATTAAGTGGGACAAATATATATGCGGCCCCTTCAACTTTAATTTTTGAGCCGCTTGGCCCCTTCAACTATTTTAGCGATCTATCTAACCCCTCATCTAAAGGTCAAACACATACGTAGCCCCTTCAATTTTTATTTTTGAACCGTTTGGCCCCCTCAATTATTTTAGCAACATATCTAACCCCTCGTCTATTTTAAAGTAGTATTTTTAAATTTTAAGTGAACATAACCAGACACGACAGAGTATCATGCATTATACGCGTCTGATACTAAAGACATGCAGGACACATGCTGAAAACCATCTTCTAGTTAATTAATATTACCTCTTACCTCTAGATCATATGACACATCAGTATTCAAATGTCTAAAAATACTACTTTAAAATAGATGAGGGGTTAGATAGGTCGTTAAAATAGTTGAGGGAGCCAAGCGGCTCAAAAATAAAAGTTGAAGGGGCCACGTATGTATTTGGTTTTTAGATAAAGGGTTAGATAGGTCGCTAAAATAGTTGAGGGGACCAAATAACTCAAAAATTAAAATTTAAGGGGCCGTATATATGTTTGGCCTAATTAAGTGTACAAGAGTATAGCGGTATCCACTATGGAATATGATTTGGTTTGAAGTGGATTTGACTGACCTCACCTCGTCATCTAAAGTTGACGAGGTGAAGAAAAAACCACCTCGTCATCATACATACATCATTCAATTTCAAAAGTGATTCAAAAGCGAATTCGAAAGAAACCAAATGAAAGAGAACAAATAAATAAACGTGGAAAATAAGATTAATGAAACTTTTATGCATTAAAAATGTGAACCACCTTTATTCTAATCATATAAAGTGAACAATTAATTGTAAATTTGTCCACTAACCAAACATTATTAAATATTTTTCCAATATTTAATTCCCTTGTCCAATAAAACAAAATTAATAATACTATTATATAGTTAAAAAAAAAAAAAAAGAAATACACCCAGCATTTATTTGCGACAAAGTCCAACTCCAACCAGAAACATCCTCATCAGACTTACATGACACTGCATGCCGACTGATTTTCCACTATAACGCAATCACAGCTCCCCACATAGCATCCCTTTCGGCAACCACCGTAATAGACGGCAACGCCGCAGCCCCAGCTATCACAAACCGGCGTCCCACAAGCCACATAACATGGCGCCGGAGCTCCATATCGTTCACAACTACATGGTGGCGCCGTTGATCCGCACCCTCGATGACACGGTCCTCCGCAAGATCCTTGATGACATTCCTCGCAGCACGCCCTTTCCGGTTTCTTTTTTGGCTTTTTGCAAGGTTCTTTGGATTTGCAATCTTTTTTGGGATTGGGTGGCGGTGGAGGTGGCGGTGGCGGTGGAATTTCAATACCTATAATACAGTCACCGCCTTTGCAGCAAATCTTCTTCTTGATCTTCTCAGGGCTGCAACACACCACTGTCACCGTCACAGTATTGGCCTTTTCGTCATAAATCTGACTCTGGATTTCTCTTGTACACAAACATCATTTCACATAATAACTCAGTCACTTTCCTTCAATTTCTCAAAAATTAGAACATAACCCAGAAAATCAATAAAAACAAATCACTCACGAGGGATTCCGCAGAGTATTTTCTTGATTTTCTTTTTGCATTTCTCACACCCAAGGTCCACCTTAATCACCATAGTAACTTTCTGCAAAAAAAGTAGATAATCAGATCAAAATCGAAAAAGTCCAAGAAGACAAATTAATTAAGAACCCACTGTCAGAGATAATAATAAAAGCTATGATTGGGCCTTACCTATCAGCTTAAGCTTTTGGGTCAAATGGTTCCATGACATGGTATCAGAGCCGCTTAGACCTAGAGGTTGAGGGTTCGAATCCTGGCAGCTCCATTTGTTGATTAAAAATTCAACACATGGTAAGGTGGGCCTGTGTTGTACACGCTTCAAGCCCAAGGGGCATTCGCGTGCGGGGGAGTGTCAGAGATAATAATAAAAGCTATGATTGGGCCTTACCTATCAGCTTAAGCTTTTGGGTCAAATGGTTCCATGACACCCACCACCACAACATAAAATAAAAGAAGATAAGATTCACTGACACATATGATCAAATACCTCGTCTGCCATAGCTGTGAGATCTGATTATTTGATCAATTACACAATGAAGTGAAACAGAGAGCAAAAGAATTAAGGATCAGAGAATAGAGATTGGAGATCAGAAAAGAGGAATAATAATAATAATTGGGTTTTGTAGCTTAAATAGTAGCAGCAGATGGAAACTGCAAAAACTCAAAAAGCAATAACTAAAAATTAAGAAAAGCGGAAATGAAAATAGCCAATAGGAGGAAGACAGGTGGAGGGATGAGGTTGAAATTGATGGAGGGTTAAAGAGCAAAATAATGCAGATTGGGCAAATATATCCAATTATGGGGTGATTTGAAAACTAAAGACAAAAGTAATGTGGGAAGGAGAAGATGAGAGATGTGTGATTATAAAAGTGTTACACCGTCCAGCACGTTTAGAGTAATGATTTCCCGGACCGCCTGCCATTTTGGCAGGCTTTTCAGAGCTGAAAGCGTTGGTCCCACTAGCGCTTTCAGAAGCTTTTAAGATTAACTTTAAAGGTGCTGGTGGGACCAGCGCCTTTAGAGTTAATTTTCAGAGGGAATAAATTCCCTCTGAAAAGGTGATATGGTGATGGACGGAAAGATGGTTCAGTAAAAATGGATCCTTTAATTTCAATAGTTGAAGTGAATTTGCCCATTTCCCTGCATTGCAATTTTTCTTCTTCTTCTTCAACATTTCTTCTTTTCTTCTTCTTCAACATTTCTTCTCTTCTAATTATATATATAAAATTCGGTTCGGTTTCGGTCAAACCGAATTTTTTACGGAAAAACCGAACCGAACCGAATACCAAAAAATATATAAAATTGTTACCAAACCAAACCAAAATATATTCAGTAACCGAACCAACTTTTTTTTCGCTTTGGTTCGGTATTGGTATTCGGTTTTACGAATAGTCCTCACCCCTACCTCTACATGATATGAAAATTTTCAAAAAAGATTTGTGCATGTGACTCTAAATATATTTTCTTTCAAGCTTTGATTATACACCAAAATTCATACATTTACACATAGCATATAACATATTATATCTCCAAATTAAAAAATACTTACCGATCATGCAAAAATAGTTTTTTTAAATGCATTATATTTGCTTTTTTTTTAATAAACCTTTACATAAAACATAATTAAAAAATTAAGTTTCCATAACTAAATTTAAGTCTATAATCACATATCCTAAATTCTCTAGAAAAATAAAAACAAAACAAAACATAACATAATTTTTGGATTAAAAAGAAACTAACCTCTTTTAATTTGATGTGGTCCCTGTTATACGAAGTGGTGAAAAATGGTTTAAAAAAAAAAATAAAAGTTAAGGTGAAGAAGAAGAGAAGAAATGTTGAAGAAGAAGAAGAAAAATTGCAATGCAGGGAAATGGGCAAATTCACTTCAACTATTAAAATTAAATGACCCATTTTTACTGAGCCATCTTTCCGTCCATCACCACATCACCTTTTCAGAGGGAATTTATTCCCTCTGAAAATTAACTCTAAAGGCGCTGGTCCCACCAGCGCCTTTAGAGTTAATCTTAAAAACTTCTGAAAGCGCTGGTGGGACCAGCGCTTTCAGCTCTGAAAAACCTGCCAAAATGGCAGGCGGTCTGGGAAATCATTACTCTAAACGCGCTGGACGGTGTAACGCTTTTATAATCACACATCTCTCATCTTCTCCTCCCACATTACTTTTATCTTTAGTTTTCAAATCACCCCATAGTTGGATATATTTGTCCAATCTGCATTATTTTGCTCTTTTTTCCATTGATGGAATCATGAAAATTGTCGTTAGGGAAGAATTATGAATGCTGACTCTATAATCTTTCAACTCATGCTGGCTCTGATTGCCACATCTTACCTTCTCTTTGCAGGATTAAAGACAAATTTGTGGCACTATTCCAAAGTATTACCCAATATAGGTAGAAATTGAACTAATTCCAATTTTGTGGTATTTTTGTCAAAGTCCGCATATGAGGTTGGCGGACATCACTATTTTTTCTGGTGGGCCAAGTCTTCTAGTCAAACCTATGGACCCAAGTAGGTCCACAAAAAAAAAAAAAAAGCGGACTAAAGGAGTCCGCCATTACTATAAGCGGACTGGCAAAGTCAACATATTTAATTTGCGGACAAAAGTGTCCGCAAATTTAAATTGCGGACTAATGAGTCCGCAAATTGTAATAGCGGACACATGGAAAAGTCCACGTTTCTATAAAGTAGACTGATTGCTCCGCATTTTCAGAAAGCGGACTGATCAGTCCGCTTTTTGAGAAACTGGACATTGACTGTAAAAGCTGGGGACTATTTGACAACGCAAAGTCCGGCTGTCCGAAAAGTGGACTCATGCGGACTAAAATATTTTCGCCATGCACCACATCCCAGCCGTCCGATCCGTATGAATTTTGATAATCATTTCACCTGCTTTCTCTCTTCTTCATTTATCACTGCTTTCTCTCTTTCTTTCTCTTATTCATCACCCATTCCATTCTGCTAGAGCACTTCTCCCCTTCTTCTCCAAAAAAAAATTATCCTTATACAAAAAAAAAAAAAAATTTCATTACTTAAATCTTTAACATTTTGTTAATTTGTTCATGCTTCTATCTTTTTCAAGTAATTTTTCTTTCTCTATCAAATTATCAATTTAATTAATTTTTAGTAAGTTATTAGTAATTATAATTTTATTATATATATATATATATTTAATTAATTTATTAATTTTTTTTGTAATTTTTTTTTGTAGGATTAGCATCATCAAATTAGGAACAAAAATACTAGCAATACAACCATCCAAATAACAGCTATTGTGAAGTATTCAACCCAAAAAAGGTAAATATTTAAATTTTATGAAATGTTATATTTTGTATATTTTTTAGAAATTATGTTATGAATTTCTTTAAATTTGTGAAATAATATATATGATCTATGCAAAAATGGAATATGTATATAATGTTCGTTTATAAATTTATATTAGATTTTAGTAATTATATTTTTATTTTATATTTATATATATGTTTAATTAATTTATTAATTTTTTTGTAATTTTTACATAGGAGTAGCATAAGGAAATTAGAAACGAAAATCTTGGCACTACAGCCATCAAATAGCAGCTATTGTGAAGTATTCAACCCAAGAGAGGTAAATATAAAAAATTTATGAAATTTTGTATTTTGTGTATTTTATTCAAATTATGTTGTGAATTTATTTAAATTTGTGTAATAATATATATATGATGTATGCAAAAATGGAATATGTATATAATATTTGTTTATAAATTTGTATTAGATTGATTTTTGTAAAGTTAGTATATAAGACCATCTCCAACTCTTCACTCTAAATTTCCACTCCAAATGAAAATATTTTTAATTTATTCCTTCCCACTAACATTTTTATTATTATTGTATTCCTTTTTACATACAATTATATTATTCATATTTTTTAATAAATCCTTAAAAAAAAACATTTAGTGTTAATAATATATAAATAATTTTAATTACATAATAATTTTTTAATAAATAAATAATTTTATAAAATAAAATCTTATAGGTTAAAGTTAAAATTAACACATTAATACATAATAGATAATATATATTAATTAAACCGGAGTACAACCACATCATAAAAATCCATATAAATACAATAATTTAATTAAACCGAATAACAAATAAATACGATAAAATTACAATACTATATAGACATTATTCCAAATTACAAATACGTTTACACTAAAAACACGATAAAAGTGAATAAAAAAACACAATACAAAATAGTACATTATAAGCAATACAGTTAAAATAACACAACAAACGTAATTGAAATGAAAAAATAATACATAATGATACAAAAATAGGATATAACAAATTTTATGATAGTTTGAAGTTGTATATTTATTAATATTGTTTTTAATTTTCACCATTTTAATTTATTTTTGATATTTTATCAATAATAATTTAAAAAATTTTAAGAATTTAAGCAAAATTATTAAAATAATTGAAGACCACAAATACATATATAAATTAAATCAAACACACAAATTAATAAAAACCATATTTATGAAAACCGGACCAGACCTGCTGGTCGGACGGGGTTAGACCGGAACCGGAGGTCAAGGGTTCGACCGGAACCGGAGGTCAGGCTGGTCGGTTTGTATCCGGTTTTTACTCTGGACAACAAATGGTCAATTTTTGTTCTACCATACAGACGAACCGGACCGGTTTTCTGGTTTGACCAGAATTTTATTTGAAATTTTTTTTTAAATATAAAATTTAAGTTATTATTTTGAGGTGTTTTTAATTAAAATAAAATATATTTTTATTTTTAAATTATTTTAAATTAAATTGCGGTACCTAATTTAAATTAAATAAGTACAAAACCTATATTTCATAAATTGAGCTTTTTAATTTACTATATTGTGTGTGAAATGCTTAAATTTTAAGAATTATAATAAAAATGTTCAAATTTTCATATATTATAAATATTAAAAAATATATTAATATATTTATAAAATCCGGTTCGATTTAGGTTTATTCCGGTTTAATCTGAAATCCATGAATCCATCCCTTGACCGGTTCGATGACCAGTCCGGGTCTGAAAACCATAATAAAAACACATAAGCGAAATACCATAAAATAAATAGACGTTTTGAAAAAAAAAAAATAAAAAAAGTGGAAGAAAAAATGAAAAAGAAACTAAAAAAAAAAAACAAAGAAAGAAATTGGAATTTGGTGGGGGGTTAGAGGTCACCCACCACCAAATTTTGGCTCTCAATCCCAATTTGGTGTTGGGTTGGAGATGCCCTAATGTTTATATGTTTCGAAAATCTTAAATATATGATATAAACTATATAGTTTGTAACCAAAATTTTTATTATATTTTTATATATATTTTTTATAATTTATGTTAGAATTAATTAAAAAAATATCTTAATTTTATTTAATATAATTTTTTATATAAATATACAATGAATGCTTTTTAATTATATGACAGAATAATGTCGACTTCATTACCAATATATATTCATTGGGGTGGTCAAATAATAAAGAATCAATTTGGAGTTGATTATGAGAATGGATATTGCAAAGTAATATCAATGAATGTTTTATTCAATCTAAGCTCATTGTTTGATAAGATTAGGACTGTTAAGAATATACCAGTGACTGAAGATTTGATTTTGGGTGCAATTTCGAAACCCAATTTATAGTTAGTGTATAAGTGTTTTGATCTATGTGACGATGATGATTTGAATATGATGTTGGGGATAGTCAGCAGTTTATGTCATAGCTTGTTCTGTATTGAATTATACATCAAATGCAATCATAATACACCTTCTACACACACGAGGGATATAGCTGGACCATCTAATTCTCAAGCTGTTGATTATGATGGTGGTGCCAGTGGTGGACTTGGTGGTTATGGTTGCGATGATGATGATGATGATAGCGATGATTATGAACCTATTGGTTTTAATGGTTGTGGTGGTGGTGGTGGTGGTGGTGATGGTGATAACGAATCTGATGGTGATGATGATGAAGAGGATGATGTCGATGGTGATGATAGTGAATATGAGGATTCTGCTGATGCTGATAATGATCATGATGGGTTGGAGAATGAGGATGAGGTTGAAGGGAATTGTAGGGCTTCTTCTTCAAATGTTGATGACACTGCATTATACAATAATTTTATTCCTACATTTTTCCCAAATAATCCTTAGCTTCCCCAATTTGATGCATCTGCTATGACAGTCCATGATATTGATGAAAACAGGAATGCTATAAGATGGGATTCGTCAATGGAACCCTCAAAGGGGATGTTATTTTATTCAAGAGAAGCAGTGAAAATTGCAGCTAAAGAATATTCTATGAGAATACAAAAAGAGTTTAGGAGTAAAGAGACAAGGATGAATACTATCACATTGGTATGCCATTATTATGATGAGGGATGTCCTTGGAGGTTACGTGCGACGCTGAAGAAGAAGTCTCATCTGTGGGAGATCAAAGTATGTCGGTGACCATACTTGTCATGGGTGAAAAAGTCTCAAGACAATCGAAATCTTGACACCACCTATACGTATCCCATAGTGGAGGCTATGATTAGGGAGGATCCCTCACTGAAGGTAAAGATGATTGTTGCAAACTTTGATGAAAGATATAAGATAAAAATCTCTTACAAGAAGGCATGGTTGGCAAAAAATAAAGTGATTGAGAAGATATATGGAAGCTTTGATGAGTCATATAACCATTTTCGCCCTTGGCTTTATGCTGTCACTGAAATGAACCCCGTCTTAATCTACCATATTACTGAGTCTAATCACTTTGTCAATGGTCGATTTGTGCCAGGAGTTAAACGTTTTGAGCGTCTTTTATTGATTCTGAAACCATGCGTTGATGGTTTTAAACATTGTATGCCAGTCTTGTACGTTGATGCCACTTTTCTAACTGGAAAGTATAAAGGTGTAATACTAGTCGCATTAGCCCTTGATGGCAACCGAAACATATTTCCAATAGCATTTGCCATAGCTGAAGTTGAAAATACGGCAAATTGGGAATTCTTCTTGCGTTGTGTGTGGGATTTTGTTTGCCCAGACATGCCCGATGTTTGTGTCGTATCTGATAGGCATGCTGGAATCTTAAGAGCTATGGAGTCTGAAAAATGGAATATGGCACCTCATCGATTCTGCATTCGCCATCTAGCAAGCAACTACAATAAGCAATTCAAAAATGAAGAAGTTAAAAACTTTATCATCAATGCAGGTATTTAAGAGTATTGCTTTTTCAATTACCGTAAACCTAAACCATAATCAACAAGTTATACAATTGTTTAACTTATTATGCTTTCAAATATGTTTTCATGTTTTTTTAGCATATCAACATCAACCTCGGAAGTTTAATCTGATGATGAGGTTGCTTGAGGAGAAAGAACCTGATAGCTTTGAATGGTTGAATCGGTTGCCAAAGCAGAAATGGGCTCTCGCTTTTGATGGTGGTTGTCGATAGGGTAGTATGACAACTAACATTGCTGAATCAGTAAACGGATGGCTACTAAAAGATATTCAGGGATTGCCAATAACAACAATGATGGAAAGCCTATTTTTCAAATTGGTCGATCGTTTCGAAAAACACAGACGTGAAATCACAGTCGAAATGCAAAAGGGATTCTCATATACTACATTTGCAATAGACCTATTGAGGACAAGGTTTGAAAAGGCACCTGGACATGTAGTACAAAGCTTTGATTCGAGGAATGGTGTGTTTGAGATTAAAACTGCCCGTTGGAATTCAGCAAGGAAGGGAGGACACAAACAAGTGGTCAATCTGAAAGAAATGACCTGCAGTTGTCGAAAGTTTCAACAATTGAGAATACCATGCTCCCATGCCATTGTTGGGTGTTTGACATATGGCATTGACCATAGACAATTCATTCATCCAATTTATAAATTAGAAAACAACTTGAAATGTTGGTCAACAGCATATATCCCACTTGGAGAACGTGACTACCGGCCAACAATCGATGGACCATCACTTGTACCAAATCTGAATTTGATGAGAAAGAAGGGTCGACCAAAAACAACACGGATTCGGAATGAGATGGATTGGAGAGTTGCCGGTGCTAACACCACCAGTTTTTGTAGTAAATGTGGCTTACCCGGTCATAACACTAGGACATATGGGCGTACTTAAATATGTTGTAATTATAATGAATAATTTGTAATGGATTCTAATATGTTATTTGGAATGCTTGCTACTATGATAGTGTGTGTTTTGTGACTATATTGCTTTAATAGTAATACACTCAATTGGTAAAGCTTACTAGTATGTTGAATTCTTAATGTGCATCATTTTATTATATTGACATCAATTGTTTGTGTTTTTAGATATGTCAGGTAATCCACCAACATAGCGAGCATACATTGAGCCTGGGCCGATTGACCCTAGCGTGTTACATTCACAAAGATCACATAGATCGGAGGCAGATGGTTCAATGAGGTGCAAATATGTCACTTTCTATTTACAAAATTGAACTATTAATTAAATAGTGTGTGATGAATTAAATTAATGTTAGTTATGATCATAAGTGGCATTATTTTACAAATTTATCCAAAATTTTAACTTCTAAATACATTGTCCTCTTTAATATATTAAGAAATATATTAAGTTCAATTGAGTTAATATATGAATGTTTTGTAAGTGTCACACCCAGCCCCGACCGGCCGCAGCGTGACGGTGAGGCATTACTTTGGCGGGCGCCTAAGCCAAGGTAGTGTCTCACAAAAAAATTTAATGATAATGAATAAAGAGTCAAAGAGGAGTACATATATTAAGTTCTAAATTTCATACTGAAAATGTTGACATTTAGAATATATAAATACATTGCTTCATATTTCAATAAAAAAAAAATAACATTTTCGGAAATAACGTTCATACAAAACAAAAGTAATAGATTCATGCTCATCATGTAATGCAATACCCTAGTGACGACTGATAATCCGTGGCCACTTCCAAACCTCCCCTAGCGAATAGTACCCTCCTCGGTACCTACTTCCTCTTCGCCTAAAAACAATAAAAACATTTAAAGAAAAATGAGACAAAAATCTCAATAAGCAATTGTCAACTACATAAAATAATCCTACTCAAAATAGCTATATATGTATATTTTGCTTTTACCAAAATCAACTATTTTTAAATCAAGCTTAACAAATGTTTTTATCCAACAACGATGTATAAAATACCAAAATCCAACAAATGTTTTTATCCAACAATGATGTATTGCAAAAATATCTTACCACATAAATAGAAATAAAATTATATCGTTTCATAAAATTCCCAAATCATAAGAAACACATAGTAAATTCCAAATCATCCATTCCAAAACAAATTGTATCCAATCTAGAGTTCATCCCCATCGAATCATAATCAATAATCACAATAAAGTCGAGATATCTCTTACGTTGCCTAATCCCGCATGGTCTTACCCAACACTTCTTTGCCATACCCGATTAGGTCTTTAAGCTGTGTACACAGGCCATATCTCTCACTAGATATGGTCTTCAAATAAAACCACCAAACCGAATCACTCTAGATGGATACCAAAACACTTCAATTCCAACATCAAACTAGAATTCATACAAAACCACTTCATATAAGCCAAACTTTCTCAAAATCACATTTCCGGGTTCAACAACCCATTTTCAACATAATCAAACACACTTTGATTTCTTCACTTTACAAAATCATATCTTACAAAAATATATTTATATATATATATACATGTATATCAAGAAATAATTCTGCAATTATAGGGAAAACACATGCATATACATAATTATCATAAAAATAACTTCAAATCATCATTTAAGAATTCAATTCACAAAATCCCCAAATTTAAAAATTTTCTACCCAAGAACCCTAATTATAAAATCTGGAAAATCAAAGTATGAATACCTTGATATAACTATATAAATATACTTAAAATCATAAGGGTAGTTGATAATCACTTACTTGGACAAGAAAAATGCAAAGAAACAACCAAGGATCAAGAAATCTCCCTAAATCTGCCCAGATACGAAATGCATTTCTGGGTCTCTAAATCCAATCTCCACCGTTCAGAATGAAGAAGTATGAGTCTAGAAGCTGCAGTTAAAATTTGGTGGCAATCCGACGGTTCAAACTCCGGCAAATCGGATTTTAGTAAAACTGGGCAGAATAGAAATGAAGAACAAAGGAGAGAAAAATGAAGAAGGAAAAGAAGAAGAAGAAAGTGAAATTGATTTCCACGAAATTTCCACCAGAAATCCTTATATTTATATAGTAATAATATCACTTTTGGTCCTCCTAGTATTTTCCTTATTCAACTTTCCACCCTACAAAAATTAATTTCTCCAAAGCACACCAAATTGTCTCACTAATCACACCCCTCTAAAAAAATTAATACTCTAGTGATAAAATAACTAATTAGTAAAATTAAACTTGGGGTAATAATCCTAGAAATATAGGACACGGATGTGACAATTCTCCCCACCTTAAAGAATTTCGTCCTCGAAATTGTACTTACCGGATGAAGTAAACAAGTGTGGATATTGTTGTCTCATATCTTCTTCTCTTTCCCAAGTTGCTTCCTCTCGTGAGTGTCGATGCCACAACACCTTCACCAATGGTACTCTCTTATTCCTTAGAACTTTTTCCTCTCTCGCCAATATTGCTATTGGTTCTTCCTTATACGTCATGTCTTGTGAAAGTTCAATTGGTTGCTCTTGGATGACATGCTTTGGATCACTTCTATATCTCCGCAACATTGACACATGGAACACATTATGGATATTAGCAAGATTATCAGGTAAATCCAAACGATATGCAACTGGTCCAATTCTCTCCACGATCTCATATGGCCCGATAAATCTTGGACTCAACTTCCCCTTTTTGCCAAAACGAAGTAAACCTTTCCACGGTGATACCTTCAGAAAAACTTTATCCCCGACATCATATTCAATTGGTCTACGCTTCAAGTCTGCATAACTCTTTTGTCTATCTTGGGCTGCCTTCAATTTCTGGTGTATGATCTGAACTTTTTCCACTATTAATTGGACTATCTCGGGTCCTAGCAACTGTCTCTCCGCAACTTCAGTCCAACATAAAGGAGTTCGACACCTTCTTCCATACAAAGCCTCATATGGTGCCATATCAATACTTGAATGATAACTATTATTATAAGCAAACTCCATTAAGGGTAAATGCTCATCCCAACTACCTTGAAAGTTCAAAACACAAGCTCTTAGCATATCTTCCAAAGTTTGGATGGTACGTTCACTCTGCCCATCTGTTTGCGGATGGAAAGCAGTGCTAAAATTCAATCTGGTTCCCAATGCATTTTGGAAACTAGGCCAAAATCTTGATGTGAACCTGGGATCTCTGTCAGAAACGATGGTAACTGGAACGCCATGAATCCTCACAATCTCCTTAATGTACAACTGTGCCAATTTTTCGAGGGAATAAGTCACTTTCACTGGAAGAAAATGTGCTGATTTTGTTAATCTATCCACAATTATCCATATAGCGTCATAACCTTGCCGTGTGCGATGTAACCCACTGACAAAATCCATGGTAATATGTTCCCATTTCCATTCAGGAATAGCAAGCGGTTGTAGGGTACCTGCTGGTCTTTGATGTTCTGCCTTGACTAGTTGACAACTTAAACACTTATTCACATATTCAGCTATCTCTCTTTTCATCCCGTTCCACCAAAAATGCTCACGAAGATCTCTATACATCTTAGTACTTCCAGGGTGCATTGCATAAGAAGAATCATGAGCCTCCTCTAAAAGTTCTTCCTTAATGTCATTGTTGTTGGGAATACACATTCTATTTCTGAACATGATAATATCATCATCCGCTAATCTGAACTCTGTCTTCTTCCCATCTATAATCTCCTTTCTAACTCGCTCTAAAAATTCATCTCGACTTTGAGCTTCTCGGATTCTATCTCTGAAAACTGGTCTCACTTTTAGCATTGCATTCAACACCCCTTCTTTTCCACATGTCAATTCTACATTCAAAGCTCTTAATTGAAGCAACAAAGGCATTCTAACTGCTCGAATAAGGCTAAGGTTCCCAACATTTTTGCGACTTAAAGCATCAGCTACAACATTAGCTTTACCAGGATGGTATTCAATCGTTAAATCATAGTCTTTCAACAACTCTATCCATCTTCTCTGCTTCAAATTCAACTCCTTCTGTGTCATTATATACTTCAAACTCTTATGATCAGTGAATATACGACACTTTTCACCATACAAATAATGTGTCCATATTTTCAAGGCAAATATCACAGCAGCCAATTCAAGATCATGCGTTGGGTAATTCCGTTCATGTGGTCTCAATTGTCGAGAGGCATAAGCGATTACTTTGTCATTTTGCATCAACACCATTCCAAAACCTTGACCCGATGCATCACTATATATTGTATATCCTTCACCTACCACCGGCAGTGTCAACACTGGAGCACTAACAAGTCTTGACTTCAGAATATCAAAACTTTCTTGACAATCAGATGTCCATTGGAACTTAATACCCTTCCTTAATAATCGTGTCAATGGTGAAGCTATGAGTGAGAATCCTTCTACAAATTTCCGATAATATCCAACTAATCCAAGAAAGCTACGTATTTCACGTACAGTTGTTGGTGACTGCCAGTTGGTTATTGCTTCCACCTTCTTAGGATCGACCATAATTCCCTTAGCTGATACGACATGTCCTAAGAACTTAATTTCATGAAGCCAGAACTCACACTTGCTGAATTTAGCATATAGTTGATTCTCCCTCAGAGTTTGCAAAACTATCCTTAAGTGTTCTTGATGCTCCTCCTTACTCTTGGAATACACAAGTATATCATCGATAAACACAATCACAAATGAATCCAAGTAAGGTTTAAAGACTCGATTCATAAGGTCCATAAATGCTGCAGGTGCATTAGTTAACCCAAATGGCATAACTAAAAATTCATAGTGCCCGTACCGAGTTCTAAAAGCTGTTTTCGGTGTATCTTCTTCTCTGACTCCCAATTGGTAATATCCTGTTCTTAAATCAATCTTTGAAAATGTAGTCGCCCCTTGCAATTGATCAAACAAATCATCAATTCTAGGCAACGGGTACTTGTTCCGGATAGTAACCCTATTCAATTGACGGTAGTCAATACACAACCTCAATGATCCGTCCTTCTTCTTTACAAACAAGACTGGAGCTCCCCAAGGAGATACACTTGGTCGTATGTACCCCTTGTCTAACAAGTCTTGCAGCTGCAGTTTCAATTCTCTCATTTCCGCTGGTACCATTCTGTAAGGTGCCAGTGATATAGGAGCGATACCAGGCTGTAAGTCAATCGTAAACTCTACCTCCCTCACTGGTGGTAACCCCGGTAATTCCTCAGGAAATACATCTGGATATTCATTCACAATCGGCATATCTTCTATGTTGGCAGGTTCTTTCTCCCTATCTACCACATATGCTAAGAAAGCCTCACTCCCTTTCCTTAACATTTTTGTGGCTGCTATAGCGGAGATTAAATTCCTATGCACTTCTCTTTCACCATAGAAAATATATTCCTCCCCACTAGCTAATACAAACCTAACTTCCTTCCTACAACAATCCACCATTGCTTGGTACTTGGACAGCGAATCCATGCCTAATATCACATCGAATGTTTGAATCTCCAATGGTACTAAATCAACATGAATAGTAGACCCTCCAAACTCCAACTCACAACTAGGATATACATGAGTGCAAACTAAAGACTCTCCTATAGGCATGCTAACAGTTAAACATTCAGGCATTAACTTCAACTCCCATGTTGTTCCAGACATAAACAAAGGCGACACAAAAGAATGCGTAGCACCAGGATCAATAAGCACATAAGAATCTTTTCCAAATAAAGAAATCATACCAGTAATTACTTCATTAGACGTAACAGCCTCTTGCTGAGTCATAGCATAAACACGTGGTTGAGCTGAAACTCTATTGTTTTGAGTGCCCTGATTCCCAGTCCTTCGTGAAGTATTGCTTGTCCCTCGTCCATTTCCTCTTCCATAACCACTATCTTGACCTCCTCTAGTGACTTGTGATCCTTGGCTTCCCCCAGATTTGTTCAAGTTAGGACAGTTAGGGCGTACATGTCCTTCTTCACCACATTCAAAACAAGTGACCCTTCTTTTAGATTCAGCTACCCTACCCGAAGGGCAATCTCTCTTCATATGTTCGCTACCTCCACATTTGAAACATTCAAAAGATCGCTTCCTACATTGTCCTGAATGAAACTTCCCACACTGATTGCATTTTGGTACACTACCACTGCTAGCCATGGAAGAATGAGGTGCAGCCTGACTAGTAGTATTAGATGCTCGAGGAGTAGTATGACTCATCGAACCTCCTCTCGTATACTGAGATGATCCCCCTTTCACAGACTTGCCTTTACCCACATCCACTGACTGCTTTTGACTACTCTCGAATTCTAACTTACTTTTCAATCTTTCTTTCTGCAATGCCTTCTCTACCCAACCTCGATAACGTGTGCCTTCATACAAGCTCAGCTCATTTTGGTAAAACGCATTCAAACCATCTTTAAACCTTTCACATTTAACTTCTTCAGTAGGAAACCACTGACTGGCATAACGGTACAAATCATCAAATTTATCCACATACTCCTTCACAGACATAGTTTCTTGTTTCAAATTAAAGAACTCATTCCTCTTGGCTTTCTGAAATGATTCAGTAAGATATTCCGTGTTGAACTCACGTTTGAACTCTTCCCAGCTTATACCCTGAGGATACAATCCCCTAATTCTAGTCAACCATGAATCTGCTGCCCCATGTAATAAACTGCTAACCGTCTTGACCTTATCCTCCTCCCCAATCTGCATAGTACTAAAGGCCTTTTCAGTAGCCTTTAACCAATTATCAGCTTCTTCCGACTCAATTGTTCTGTTAAAGTCAAATGCCCCACAACTCTTGGCATCTTCTATCAATTCGCTAGGTCTTCGACGTGTCCTTTGCGCTTCCATCATGGCTACAAAGGCTTCAACCAAGGTTTGGGTTTGAAGTTGCAAGATTGGTGCAACAGGTGGTCTTTCGGCTTGTGGAGCCAAAGGTGGTACATGATGTTCGGGTGGCGGTTGTCCTTGAGGATGGACAACAGGTGGAACTCTAGCATCAGAGGCTTCACTATCCTCTGTGCTTTCAGGACCCTAACCTAACTCTCTAAATTCTTCTCCTCTACCTCTACCCCTATTTAGAGGTGGTCGGCCACGTGGTCGTCTTGGATGCATCTATATGATAACACACTATTAAAATAATATCTTAATACTTGGTATGCATGAATGTCATGTATGCAACACTTTTCACTTCATTTAATTAACTCATATTTCAATAAATTCATTTATTCCATAAATATACCACACAATGTCATACTTAAATCTTATACCATATATGTATATCCCTATGGATCAACCTCGCTCTGATACCAATCTGTCACACCCAGCCCCGACCGGCCGCAGCGTGACGGTGAGGCATTACTTTGGCGGGCGCCTAAGCCAAGGTAGTGTCTCACAAAAAAATTTAATGATAATGAATAAAGAGTCAAAGAGGAGTACATATATTAAGTTCTAAATTTCATACTGAAAATGTTGACATTTAGAATATATAAATACATTGCTTCATATTTCAATAAAAAAAAAATAACATTTTCGGAAATAACGTTCATACAAAACAAAAGTAATAGATTCATGCTCATCATGCAATGCAATACCCTAGTGACGACTGATAATCCGTGGCCACTTCCAAACCTCCCCTAGCGAATAGTACCCTCCTCGGTACCTACTTCCTCTTCGCCTAAAAACAATAAAAACATTTAAAGAAAAATGAGACAAAAATCTCAATAAGCAATTGTCAACTACATAAAATAATCCTACTCAAAATAGCTATATATGTATATTTTGCTTTTACCAAAATCAACTATTTTTAAATCAAGCTTAACAAATGTTTTTATCCAACAACGATGTATAAAATACCAAAATCCAACAAATGTTTTTATCCAACAATGATGTATTGCAAAAATATCTTACCACATAAATAGAAATAAAATTATATCGTTTCATAAAATTCCCAAATCATAAGAAACACATAGTAAATTCCAAATCATCCATTCCAAAACAAATTGTATCCAATCTAGAGTTCATCCCCATCGAATCATAATCAATAATCACAATAAAGTCGAGATATCTCTTACGTTGCCTAATCCCGCATGGTCTTACCCAATACTTCTTTGCCATACCCGATTAGGTCTTTAAGCTGTGTACACAGGCCATATCTCTCACTAGATATGGTCTTCAAATAAAACCCCAAACCGAATCACTCTAGATGGATACCAAAACACTTCAATTCCAACATCAAACTAGAATTCATACAAAACCACTTCATATAAGCCAAACTTTCTCAAAATCACATTTCCGGGTTCAACAACCCATTTTCAACATAATCAAACACACTTTGATTTCTTCACTTTACAAAATCATATCTTACAAAAATATATTTATATATATATACATGTATATCAAGAAATAATTCTGCAATTATAGGGAAAACACATGCATATACATAATCATCATAAAAATAACTTCAAATCATCATTTAAGAATTCAATTCACAAAATCCCCAAATTTAAAAATTTTCTACCCAAGAACCCTAATTATAAAATCTGGAAAATCAAAGTATGAATACCTTGATATAACTATATAAATATACTTAAAATCATAAGGGTAGTTGATAATCACTTACTTGGACAAGAAAAATGCAAAGAAACAACCAAGGATCAAGAAATCTCCCTAAATCTGCCCAGATACGAAATGCATTTCTGGGTCTCGAAATCCAATCTCCACCGTTCAGAATGAAGAAGTATGAGTCTAGAAGCTGCAGTTAAAATTTGGTGGCAATCCGACGGTTCAAACTCCGGCAAATCGGATTTTAGTAAAACTGGGCAGAATAGAAATGAAGAACAAAGGAGAGAAAAATGAAGAAGGAAAAGAAGAAGAAGAAAGTGAAATTGATTTCCACGAAATTTCCACCAGAAATCCTTATATTTATAGAGTAATAATATCACTTTTGGTCCTCCTAGTATTTTCCTTATTCAACTTTCCACCCTACAAAAATTAATTTCTCCAAAGCACACCAAATTGTCTCACTAATCACACCCCTCTAAAAAAATTAATACTCTAGTGATAAAATAACTAATTAGTAAAATTAAACTTGGGGTAATAATCCTAGAAATATAGGACACGGATGTGACAGTAAGTGTATATTTTTTTGTTATATTTGTTATTATGTTATTAATTAATATAATTTTTGGTCAATATATTAGGATGAGGAGACAACATTTACTTGCAGGAGGGACGGTACGATCCTACGTGAGGAAGAAATTGATGATCGACTAGAACAAGTCTTGAGACAGACTGGTTTCTATGGAGTTGCACGGTTGGGTTTTTTTCAGTTGGACCACCATCTCATAACTGCTCTAGTTGAGAGATGGAGATCGGAGACTCATACTTTTCATCTTCCCGAAGGTGAGGTAACAATTACATTGCAGGATGTTGCTATACAAAGAGGACTACCAATAGATGGTAATCCATTGATTTGCCCACTTCCTGCAAAATGGGTAGATGAGTGTGAAAGACTATTAGGCGTTCGCCCTCCTAGAAATGCCTTAAAAAAATATGTTGCAGTTGAGTTGGTTGAATGCTAATTTTCCTGCTATGTCGGCTAATGATAATGAAGAAGATATTGCACGGTACATCCGTGCATACTTGTTGCAACTTTTATCGGACATATTGTTTAGCACAAAAACATCAGGTTATGTCAACCTTTTGTTTCTACCTTTGTTGGAGAATATTGCAACAATTGGTCAGTATAGCCGGGGCAGCGGGTGTTTAGCATATCTGTATAGAGAGCTGTGTAAAGCCGCCCGACACAACAATGCACAAATTGGTGGTGCTTTAATTTTGTTGCAGGTTTGGGCATATGAGAGATTGAGAGATATATCGCCGAACCTACGGAGTGGAGTTATCACGCCTGGTTTACCACTTGGTCGGCGGTACGTATACATAACACTTATGATATATATGTATTAATATATCAATTTTTTTTTCACTTGTATACATACATACATACATATATATATATATATATATATATATATATATATAGAGAGAGAGAGAGAGAGAGAGAGAGAGAGAGAGAGAGAGAAATCATTGAAATTACAAATAAGCAAGAGAAATCAATTTTGCTCTCCTACTTTGTAAAAGGAAAACAATATAGAATTCACATAGTGGCTACCGAACAATCAATAAATGGTACATGACTTAAATGGTACATCAGGGTATAACACATTGTTATACCATTCTATGAAAAAAATAATCTAAACAAAATTAATAACATGTTTAGTATTCAAAATTAACTTCTGCATATTTATATTTCTTTGTTATGATATAGTTGTACAATTTATTATAACACGTTTACTATGTAAATTAATATCTCCTAATTAATTACAGATAGAGCACACCTAAGGATTCCACTGCTGTGCCAACTCATACTCTCAGACATATACGATATGTACTTAGATTCTTTAAGTCATACAAATTAGGCATGCATTGATGTTAAACATTTATGACTAAAAATTTGCTTTGGAATGGTAAAATCATATACATATATATGTAAACTTGTGTTGCTTGTAGTTCACTTGGGAGCCATACACTGATGATATCCGGGCAGCATTACCGGAATATTGCTTTCAAGGAAATCATTTATGGAGAGCTGTTGTGCCATTGAGTTGCATGCACATTGTGGAATGGCATCAACTAGACAGAGTCCTTCGATAATTGGTTTGCAACAACACATACCTGTAGCGCCCATACAAACCAATGAGCTGTATGATATTGAACTGATTCAGGTTAAAGGTTCCATTATGCAGAAAATGGCCTACTGGGTCACAATATGGAATAATAGGACAAATTTGATATTTGCAGCTCAACCATGTGCCAAACCACTCCATTACCATTCTGAGTACATGGAATGGTATAGGCGAATAACAAGGAGATGGATTTCTGTTAGAGGTGCTGCCCATGGTGCCACTGTAAGTCATTAATATTGAAAATTTATGTGGTTAAGTATTTTTATGCCCAACTACATAGTAATAATATATATTATGTACAGGTTGATGGAATGGAGCAACTGGCCTTGGTTAGAGATTTGGATGCTATGCACAGGATAAGAAACAGCATATGCGGACGTCGTTATGTTCGGGGTTCCCCACCTCCTCATCCAACTCCGGCTGCTACTTATCCGAATATTGATGTGGATGAAGAGGCACCTGTTGCTGCCACTGGTAGACGCCGCCAACGTACCACATCGAGGAGACGTGAGGTCACAAGACCAACTAATCCTTCTTGTGACATTGTGCCACATCCAGTATCCTACCATTCACATGATCCATATGGAGCAAGCACTTCACAACAATCACAACCAACACAACAATATTCATCATGGGTTCCTAACCCATCTGCTCCTGGTTCATTTGTTAGTCCAACTGGTCCATCACAGTATGGGTTTAACACTTCTCAAAACCCATTTACACAATGGACTGGGTCGGGCCAATCACCTTGGGCTATGCATGGTATGGGTACACCCCGTATCCTTCGAATATGATATTTCCATCGTTTGCGCGGCCATCTTCAGTGGAACAGTGTGTTGGTATGTCTAGTATGTACTCTCAGCAACAACCTACTTTTCCATATTCCAGCTTTGGAACAACATCAAATGTTAAATTTAATCCATCACAGTGCACTGATCCATCGCAGCCTTCCAATAGAAGTGGACATAATATTTGATGTTTCTTTTTAAACAATGTATAATATTTTTATGTTTTAGTTTGAGACTTATATCTTTGAATATTTAGAATATTTACTATAAATAATATGTCATATATTTTTTAATTGTGCATTTCTGTTCCTTTGAAATCAAACGAGTGGTAATTAAGATTTTATTACCATATCTATCGTATTTTAAATCATAGTTTTTTTTATAATGTATACTTTTTTAATAATTGTATAATTGTAATTAATAAAAGAGAACATTTTATAATTAATTAATTAAAAAATTGTATATTGTTATTAAAATTTTATTCTATTTTAAATCATAGTTTTTTTATAATTAATTATTTCACCATTAAATAATTAATCGAACGAGTGTAATGCATATTTTCAAAGTAATGTAAAATTTTTCAACATACTCATTGTTTTTTTATAATAACATTTTTATTTCATAGATTTTCATATAAAAACTATGTATATACAAATATTTTTTTACAAATAAAGAAAATTATTGTAAATTATACAATCAAATGGAAAAAAAATTTTGCGAAATATGCACTTGTGTATTAATATGCCAAATCAATAAGTAATAAACTAAAAGGTCAGAATTTGAAATTTTTTTCTATGGAACATATAAAACTTAATATCATAAATGTTTTTTTAATAACTTTGCTATACTAAAATTAATAAGTTTTTGTAACTTTTTATTGTTAGTATATTTATAAAAAGTAATTGCAGTTATCTTTTTTAAAAATAACATATAATATTATATATATGGACACAAACTATTACATTATATTTTACGTATTAATAAATGTATTGAAAATAATAATAATAATGAAAATTAGAGATGAGAGAATGATATTTTAAAATTGGAGATAGAAAATGATGCTAATCACTTTTCTAAAGGCAACCTCTTAACCCTACTTAACACTACCAAATGATGTTCAAGGAATAATAAGATTTCTCATTACTGTCACAAGGAATTTTTTTTTTCTCAATTTTTTAAACATTAAAATGATGGGGTTAGGCGGAGAAGACTTTTCAATAATGTCTCTTTGCAAAAACATTAACCTCAAAAAAACATATTATAAACTCAAAAAGGGATACTTAAGGTTGAATTTAATTTTTTTTTTTTAGGGGTTTCTTTCCTTTGTGAAGTATAATTATAAATTAAGAAACAAAAAATGTTTTGAGCATTTGTTGTTACGACTACATGTCAGAATTTGAGTAATGTCATACGTATTTTTTGGTTAAATATCAATACTACAAAGATTGTAGTCTGAATGAATTTTTTTTTTAATCAATTGTAAGATTTAAAATACGAGTGGTAATAAATTCTTTCCACATTTATTGTATTTTTTTCCCCATTTACTGTTATTAATAATACTACAATAGTAAAATTATATATTTATTCAACGATTGTTATAACTCTAGAGTTTATTTATGTTTTATATAATTTAAGGACTTTACTAAAAATATTAACACTGAATTAGATAATCATAATACGAAAATACATTATAATATTAAATTACATTATAACACTAAACAACAAAAAACAACATAAGTTACAAAATCATAAAATTATACTACTACTATAGTCATCTCCTAATCTTGAATTTAAAACCATTCCTAGCGTTCACTTTATTACAATAGTCTACTTGACATATTGGCAAAGTTTCTAGAACTTTGCTAACCAATTTTTATGGTAATTTAATACATTCACTCTCTTTCGTAATTAATATTTTTACCATATTGTCATAATCTGCAGGTGATTCGTCAAAAATCTCATCAAATAAGCGTTGATAACACCAAGATAATCCATTTCTTAGCATCCATATTTGTTCCCTCGTTCGCACATCAAATTTGTAGCCAGACATTATTATGTCTTGCAATTTTTCATTCATATTTAGCAGGTACTCCAGTAACTTTTTCCACCTTCTCATCCAAATTACTTTTAAATTTTCTATTTTCTTCAATACAAATTCCGGATACCGCATGCACTTAGGGGTAAGTATTGTTTTAACCATCTATAAGTTACATAAAAAAAAAAATTAACCTTAATTTAAACAATTCAAATACACATTAATTAATTAATTAATTTACGACTTAAATAAAAAATTCTACATCACTACACCAGTTTTCTATTTTAAACCCTTGTAGTAATAATAATAATAATAATAATAATAACAACAACAACAACAATAATAAAAATATAAATATAAATATAATTTTGCACAAAAAAAAAAAAAAAAAAATCTACTTCACTACCCCACGTTTGTTTTTTTTCCAATAACTTGTATTAATAATCATAATAATAATAACAATAACAATAATAATGATAAAAATAAATATAAAATTTTAGACCAAAAAATAAATCTATTTTACTAGCTCAGTTTTATTTTTTTTCCAATAATTTGTAATAATAATAATAATAATAATAATAATAATAAAATTACAGCTATTTATTACCCCACTTTTTTTTTCCATAACTTATAATAATAATAATATTTCAAAATCTAATAACAATTTCTAAACAAAACTAATAGAGACATTTACTAACTATATAGTTTATATCATATATTTAAGATTTTTCAAACATATAAATATTATATACTAACTTCACAAAAATAAATCTAATACAAATTTATACACAAATATTATATACATATTCCATTTTTTCATAAATCTCATATATATATATATATATATATTAAAAAAAATTTTAAAAAAATTTTATATTTACCTTTTTTTTCTGTTTAATACTACAATAACTGTTATTTGGTGGGTTGTAGTGATAAGATTTTTGTTTCCAATTTGATGATGACAATCCTAAGAAAAAATTACAAAAAGTTAATTAAAAGTATTAAAAAAATTAATTAATCAATTACAAATATAAAAAAATAAAATTAGAGTTAGTAATAACTTACTAAATAATAACGAAACTTATGGTCTCAAAGAGCTGAAGAAGAAGGAAGAATTTAGCTTAAAAAGCAGGACGAAGGAAGGCTGTATAATTTGAGCATGAAAAACAAAAGAAGGATTCTTAAATTTTATATGCGAGATCAAACAGGTGAAATGAATTCAGAATCATCGAACGGTTGGATTCATTTTTTTGTTAATGATCAGACGGGTGGAGTGGTGCTGAATCAATTATGTCCACTTTTACCAGATGCGGACGTTTTAGTCCATTTTTATCACATGCGGACATATTAAATGTCCGCATTTATGAGACGTGGACCTTGACTCCGCTGTTGGAAGATACGGACCAAGTGTCCACTGATGGAAGTTGTGGACTAAGGTCCGCTTTTGACAGTTACGGACCTCCTGTCCGCTTTTGTCAGATGCGGACCACGCTTGGTCACGTCATCTGTTTATGGCCAGCTTTTAATAGTCCGCTTTTTAAATAAGCGGACTCTTTAGTCCGCTATTTTAATTTGCAGACTTTTAAGTCCGCTATTTTAATTTGCGGACAGTTTCTGTCCGCAAATATAAATATCTTGACTAATTGTGTCCGCTTCTAATAATGGCGGACTATTTTAGTCCGCTTTTTTTTTTTTTTTTTACGGACCTGCTTGGGTCCATAGGTTTAACTAGCGGACTTGCCCCACCAGAAAAAATGGTGATGTCCGCCAATCTCATATGCGGACTTTGACAAAAACACCACAAAATTAGAATTAGTTCAGTTTCGGGTTAATTTCACTCATGGTATACCAACTATCTCCTTAATCACAGTTTGGTATACCAACCACAGTTTTGTACACTGTAGTACCCCAACTTCTAGGTGACCTCCCATTGTGGTATATGTGACCTGTTATTGCAGGTTAACTGTGCCACGTCGGCACTTTATTGGGCTTAATTTCATTTATGGTATACCAACTATCTCCCTAATCACAGTTTGGTATACCACTTTATACGTATTGTTTCATTTTATTTTATTTTTTTTAAATAACAGAAATATATAAATCAAAATTTTTTTCTTTTGATTTATATATTTTTGTTTTTTTCTTATAAAAATAAAACGAAACAATATATATAAAGTGGTATACCAAAATGCGATGAGGGAGATAATTGGTATACCATAAGTGAAATTAAGCCCAACAAAGTGCTAACGTGGCACAGTTAACCTGCAATGATAGGTCACATGTACCACAATGGGAGGTTACCTAGAAATTGGGGTACTACAGTGTGCAAAACGGTAGTTGGTATACCAAATTGCGATGAGGAAAATAGTTGGTATACCACGAGTGAAATTAAGCCGTTCAATTTTCACCCTATATTGAGTAATACTTTGGAAAAGTGCCACAAATTTGTCTTTAATCCCTCTTTGCGTTGGTAATTTGTTACAGTAGTAAATTATTTAAGAAACTTGCAGTTTAAGGTTTGTTCATAGTTTGGTCATTTTCAATAATGGGGTGTCGGAAATCGTACACGTGTCCCAATGCACATAAGCCTAACCTGTTTTTTAATATTTGGATGAGTGGATGACCCTTAAGTTATGGACCTCTCATGTGACTCCACGTGCCTAACAATTTATGCCAATCCAATGTATTTTTGTGGTATAGAAAATACAAGGCCCATACAACTACAAATGATAATAGAGGCCCATTAAGTTAAATTCAGTCAATTTACAACTGTAAATGGAGATGAAAATACCACGCCCATATTGAGTATCAGGCCATTCACAACTACAAATGAAAACAAAGCCCATAAGTGTACTTCCGTTCAAATTAGAGAGATGGCTTTAACACAGGGTATAATATTTACAAAAGTATAAACAAGGCTAACAGTTTTACAAAAGTATAAACAATGTATAACTAAGGTATAATTAGTGTATCACAAGGTATAATATTTACAAATATTATAAATATACTGTTACACACTGCATATGCATTGTTATAAGTTGCTTATACATTATTTATACACTATAGTGCTTAGATAATGTATAAATAAGGTATAATTAGTATATCAGAAGGTGTAACTAAGGTCTAATCAGTGTATCAATGTATCAGTAAGTATAACTAAGGTATAATCAATGTACTAGAAGGTAAAACTATGGTATAATGAGCATATCAAAAGGTATAATCAGAGTACCAAAGGTATAAGTAATATATTCAAAGCTATAATAAGTATATCTTAAGGTATAACTAAGGTATAACAATGGTATAATTAGTGTGTCAATATCTCAGATGGTACAACTAGGGTATAAATAAAGTATAACTAAGATATAATATGTGAACTTAAGCTATAAACAAGGTCTAATGTATACCTAACCTAAATATTTGTATCAAACTATAAAAACAAAAAAGTATACAAAATGTATATAACAATATTATGCAAAATTCATACAAAATCACAATAGAAAACACACCATTACAAAATAGAATACAATTAGGGTATCAGTAAGGTATAAACGAGATATTATCAGTGAATTAGATGTATAATAAGAGAATCAAAAGGTATAATCATTGTAAAAGTGTATCAGTAAGTATAACTAAGGTATAAACACTGTATCAGAAGTTGTAATTAAGGTATAACTATAACAATTGTACAAAAGGTACAACTCAGGTATAATAAGAGTAAAAAGAAACAAAAAGGAAACATAATTCTAACAATCGTGCACCTCTTTTGTATCAGAAACAAAAAGAAACGCATAATCTAAATTGCATGCCACAAAAAATGAAAAAATGGACATAGAAACTGAACAAACACAAACATGAAAACGAAAATGGAGATAAAAAATACCTGATAATCTCTCAAATGCTGAAACTGAAGACGAAGAAGAAAGTTTCATTAATAACACTAGTAAAACCACAATCAACGATAAAGTACTTGAAGAAGAGGATATGAAAAGGCAGAAAAGAAATAAAAAACGTAAAAAAAAAAAAAAAAAAAAAAAAAGAACTCAAGTGGTAACATAGAGAAGAATTGGATTTAAAAAATAAATAAAAGAGTAAATAATAAAAGATAAGCTACCAAAATGAACCCTAAAACAATTATAGTTTTGATAATTTTCCCTTTTTTTACTTAGTTGATGGAATTTGTATCATTCTTGTATGGCCAGGGGTCCAAAACCAACTTACCAAAGGCCCAATACAACACATTCTAAACTCCAAAGTAATCAGGTACATAAAGTCCAAAATGTCTCGCATATGTTATACCGCATAAAATAAAAAATTATCATTTCATTCATGTCTTACTTTTATTATTTTTATTTTCATATACACGTATCAATTAATAAGCTTCAGATCTAGAGCTCAATTATACTTTTTTATTTACCTCTAGATATGTTTTAATTACTAAACCAAGGTTACTCAAATAAGTATGTGTTTTTGAAATAGCAAATATCCTACTTTTTTTTTTATATCATCCAGTTGAATTTGAATTTAAGCCGGGAGAGACGCTTCTAAAAGGGCGAAGTTCTCCTAGCAGTTTTTTTATTTCCATTCACAAGATTTAAACCAGAAAATAAGTTTTTTACCACTCCATCCAACAAATATTGATTATTGCAAAGTCTCTAACAAAACTTTATCTTTTAAGAAAAAAAACTTAATCTGTTCACCTGTTAATTTTTTTCTCACTTTTAAGCACCATGACTGTATAAATTGAATTGAAGTACCGAAAAAGGAAATGACTGACATGAGGAAATGATAAGTTCCTTCATATTTTTAAAGTAAGACAATTTTATGCTTAATTATCTATTAAATTATAATTCAAATATTCTCCTTACATTTTTATTTTTATTTTTTGTATTATTTTTTACTATACATATTTGGTATTTTGGTGAAACCTGTCCAAGTTTGTTATAGTGTGTCGGTGCATACCGGTGAAAAGGTTGACGATTATCAAAATCAAACCACCTCTCAAGTAGGCTAAATGTCAGACTCATTCGAATTAAGTTTGTTAATTTGCATCACAAAAGATGCTTCGAAATTGGATTAATGTCCATTATTTTCTTCTTAAAATTATATTATTTATTCTATTTTTCTGTATTCTCGATTTCTAATATATATATATATATATATATATAATATTTTAAGAACATATAATATGTTTTAGATTCTACCGGATGCATGCTTTGTTACTTATTGGATTTTTAAGGAATTGTCTTTTTTTCATATGTTTAGGAAAAAGTTAAGAAGATTTTATCAAAAACATTAAAAAAAGTATTTGATCAAGAAGCTATAGTTTTTAATCAGACCTTGCTTATAAGTATAAGCTTTTAGGTTAATCTATTCCATGACATGGTATCAAAGTTATAAGACTTGGGAAATCTGCTTATGTATTTACTCATTAAGTGTGGTATTTATACAATACAGCAACCCTAATTGTGTCACCCTAATTACATAATTACAACCTGGGTACATCACTAATATTACAATTACATAGTTACCCTTTATATCCCCCCTCAAATTGATCCGGGGAAGAAACCACGGTCAATTTGTCACGCAACCATAAATATCTCGCCTTGGACAAGCCTTTCGTAAGCACATCCGCAATTTGATCCGTAGAACTCAAGAAAACAACCCGCAAAGCGCCTTGGCGAACCAGGTCTCTAACAAAATGAAAATCAATTTCAAGATGCTTACTTCGATTATGATAAACTGGGTTGAGTGTTAAGTAGGTGGCACTTAAGTTGTCACAATATAGAATTGGGCGTGCAGTAGTGGCAAATCTGAGTTCACAGAGTAGATTGCCTAGCCAAAAAATTTCAGATGTAGCGGAGGCCAAAGCGCGATACTCCGCTTCAGTGGAAGAGCGGGAAACAGCCCGTTGTTTGCGAGATGACCAGGAAATCAAATTGCGACCCAGGTAAATAGCATAACCACTAGTAGATTTCCGATCATCCACATCACTTGCCCAATCCGAATCCGAATAACCAATGAGATGACAAGCTGATGGACGAAGAAACAAACCATGAGTGGATGTACCATGTAAATAACGCAGCAGCCTCTTCAACGCCACCCAGTGATCAAGAGTGGGCTGATGTGAAAATTGAGAGATCTTGTTAACAGCAAATGAGATGTCGGGGCGAGTAAAAGTGAGATATTGAAGGCCACCCACTAAGGATCGAAATAATGTTGGGTCTTTGAATGGTTCTCCATATTGAGTTGACAGTTTAACACTGACATTCACCGGGGTGCTAATAGATTTCGACTCCGCCATCTGAGCACGTATTAGCAAGTCCTTGATATACTTACTTTGATGCAGGAGCAGTCCATTTTGACACCATTGAGCTTCAATACCCAGAAAATAATCCAAACGCCCAAGATCTTTGATGGCAAATTTATGTGCAAGAAATCGGATCAGCTGGTCAATAAGGACGGAATCACTCCCAATAACAAGTATGTCGTCAACATAAATTAAACAAAACACCTGTAAGGAGGCCGTGACTATATAATAAAGGGAGCTGTCGGCACGAGAGCCTTTGAACCCAAATTCAATCAAAGAGGCGGTTAAGCAGTGGTGCCATTGGCGAGGAGCCTGTTTCAAACCATAGAGAGACCGATGCAATTTACAAACATAACTAGGGTGGAGAGGATCAACAAACCCCGGAGGCTGCATCATAAACACTTGTTCTTCAAGGGTGCCATGTAAAAAGGCATTGGAGACATCTAAGTGCTTGACCACCCAAGACCGAGAAACAGCAATGGACAAGAGTAGCCTGATTGTGGCAGGTTTTACAACGGGACTAAAAGTGTCATGGAAGTCAATACCCGGTCGCTGATGGAATCCCTTGGCTACTAGTCGTGCTTTGTACCGATCAACCGAACCATCAGGTTTTCTTTTAATTCGGAACACCCACTTGCAACCAATAAGATTTTGTTGTGGACTGGGTGGTACCAAGGACCAAGTACCATTATTTGTCAAGGCCGTGAACTCATCAGTCATAGCTTGTTTCCACTCCGGTATTTTAAGAGCTGTAGCATGACCTGTAGGCTCAGTGTCAAGAGAAGCTTTCATGTGAAGATCAAAGGGCTTGGTGGCCTTGAGGGTACCCGTTGCGTTCCTAGTCACCATACCATGGGATTTCTGTTTAGGGGGCGGAGCTGTAGAGGAGGCGGTAATGGGGGCTGGAATGATTAAACATGAAGGTAGAGGAGCAGCAGCTGTAGAAGACACGGATTGGACACCATTATTAACCGGATGAGACACCGCATCACTTAACTCTGAGCCTGGAAAAACCTGTTCGTCAAATAAAACATGGCGTGAGAGATAGATACGACCAGAAGAAATATCAAGACACTTGTAACCTTTATGTAACTTGCTATAACCAAGAAAGATGCACGCCTTAGAACGAGGTTCAAGTTTATTTCTATTGTAAGGACGCAACCATGGAAAACAAAGACAACCGAAGGTACGAAGAAAAGAGTAATCAGGAAGTGTGCCAAACAATTTGTGATAAGGATTATCAAAGTCGATGGTGGGGGTAGGTAGCCTGTTGATGTTGTAAACGGCACAAGAGAAAGCGGCAGACCAATATTTGGTTGGTAAATGGCTATGATGTAAAAGAGCAAGTCCCGTTTCAACAATATGGCGGTGTTTTCTCTCCTCACACCCATTTTGTTCAGGGGTGTACGGACAGGACACACGTTGAGTTATGCCATTTTCAACAAGATATTTGGAAAGTGCTTGAAATTCCCCACCCCAATCGGCTTGAAACATTTTTATGGATTTTTGAAAATAATTTTCTACAAGTTTCCTGAATTGAATAAAGGTTGGCAACACTTCCGATTTCCTCTTTAAAAAATAGATCCAAGAATATTTCGTATAATGGTCAAAGAAAATAACATAATACTTATAACCATCAAAGGACTCAATTGGAGAGGGACCCCAAACATCAGAACAAATCAACTCCAGAGGAGAAGTAGCATGAAACAATGATTTAGCAAACGGTAATTTATGCATTTTACTTGTGCAACATGCTTGACATAACTTATGCGAAGAATCATTAGAATACGAAATTTTATTGCAAGACAAAGTACGTTTAACAATGGGAAGAGCCGGATGGCCCAAACGAGCATGCCAAACATCCAAAGAAGCTAAATTCATTCTAGGAACAAAATTATTGGAAATAGAATTGCAACATAGAGAATATAAACCCGCATCACTCCGGCCTTGGTATAAGATCTTCCTCGTTTCCAAATCCCTGATGACGAACTTTTTGGCAAAAAATTCCACAGAAACAGGATTAGAATTTGTTAGCGCATAAACAGAGACTAAATTTGTATTGGACTCAGGAACATGTAAGATATCACGAAAAGATAAAACAGAAGAACCAATACGAAATTTAGAGTGACCAAGATGAACAATAGGAAGAGTTTTACCATTGCCAAGATGAACCTCCTCGGGACCCTGATATTCTGAATGGAGGGACAGATTTTCCAGATTTGGAGTTAAATGATGGGTTGCTCCGGTGTCCATGATCCACTGCTGGTTTGGAGTTTGGGTTGAGGTAAAATTTGATTTGGGTTCTTTATGCTGTTTTGGGGAGGGGCATTGCCTGGAATGATGACCAACTCCACCACAATTGAAACACATATCACTAGAAAAAGCAAGATTTTGAGGAGCTCGAGTCTGCAGGCCACCATTGAGTTGGCGTGAGCCTTGGCCAACAAAAAAATTGGACTGATGTCCACTGGGCGAATAATGCCCTCTACCTGTGCCGCGTCCTGCACCATAACCGCGGCCGCGAAAATGGCGTCCAGCTCCACGATGCCCTTGCTGTCCACGACCAGCAAAGTGAGCGGTGGGGAGGACTGCCAGTTTTTCACCCTCATCAGCCTTTTCTTCTTCAGCCAGGGTGCGTTCTTCGTGCAGCAGCATTCCAAACAACTGATCCAGCGAAAAGGAATCTTGCCTTGCCTCTACGCTGCGTTTGAACATACGAAATTTCCGATTCAGACCCAACAAAACAGAATCAACCACCTGTTCTTCAGGGACTTCATGATCAAGGGCAGCAAGTTCGTCTGCAAACCCTTTAGCTTGTTGTATGTAGGCGGTGACGGACATATTTTCTCCCTGCTTGACGGACTGCAATTGAGCCCTTAGATTTCTGATCTGGACCCTTGCACTGGAGCCAAAGGCCCTCACAATTTTGTCATACGCTTGTTTGGCTGTCTTCGACCCAACCATAAGAGGCGCCAATGATGTTTCAACCGAGCCTAAGATCCAATTAAGGATTTGTCCATCTTGTCGATCCCAAACAGTCCACTCTGGATTAACTATGCCATTGATTAATTTTTCTGGTATTATTCCGGAGCCATCAATGTGATTGGAGAGGCCAAAACCTCGAAGCATGGTTTCGAGTTGCAGTTTCCACAGAATAAAATTTGTTTGATTAAGGCGGATAGGATTTTGAGTGAGAGATGGAACGAAATGTTGTGGCTGAGGGTGGGCAACGACAAGAGGGCCAGAGGGGGTGGACGTGACATTCGGTTCAGTAGCCATGGAGGTAGAAATCAGTGGGGTAGGCGGCAAAGAGAAGGTGTGGTTGTAAAACCCTAGTGTGGCTCTGATACCATATAAGACTTGGGAAATCTGCTTATGTATTTACTCATTAAGTGTGGTATTTATACAATACAGCAACCCTAATTGTGTCACCCTAATTACATAATTACAACCTGGGTACATCACTAATATTACAATTACATAGTTACCCTTTATAAAAGTTACTTAGATCTAGAGGTTGAGAGTTCGAATCCTAACATGTTCATTTGTTAATTAAAGTTCACCATATAACATGATAGGTCTATGTTGTATATGTTTCAAGCCAAAGAGCATTTGCGTGTGGGGAGTATCATAGATAATAATAAAAGTTATAATTAAATATTACCTATCAGGTTAAGTTTTTGGATCAAGCAATTTCATAGCGACTATTATTTTGACCACTCCATGGAAATTTGTAGCACTTCATAACAATTAATTGAAGTTTTAACACAGAAACTAGTATTTTATTCAAGTGTAAAATTGTTTTTTTCAGTTGCAATTGAATTTCTTAAATTGTTATATAGCTATATCAAACATAAAAAATTTTATTGTTAAAAAATTAAATATCTAAGTAAAATAAGTAATGTATGAACGTATTTTTTTAAAAATTTAACGTTCAAATTTTTTGTAATCACAATTCACTATATACTATATATTATAGTTGACTTAGATTTAAATGTGTGAAATTAAAATATAGTGAGTTTAATCAATAAAAAAGTAATACATTCAAAAATACAATTCAATTATTGTGTCATTCATTTCTCTTTCTCGGCTTTTTCAGTAAGTACATATATGAGAGTGCATGGATAAAACACAAAAGCAATTCATTTTACATTAAAACTTAATCTATATCACACAACTATATGTCATTTATTATTATTATTTATTTTCGATGTTTGATTTTCAATCATCTTATCAACCAAAATAAACAATCTTAATTTGAGATGGCTAAGTTAGGCGAGAGATTGGACAAAGTTTTTTTTTATTGTTTTGGAAAGAAGTAAAATAAAGTTTTGATAGCTGGATGTCATTGACAATATTGTATGTTGCACTAGAAGACGGCCATCATATATATATATATATATATATATATATATATAAAATTAATTGTACAAGAGTATAGTGGTATTTATAGGAGATTATGAATCAGCCTTTGTTTGCATTAGTATAACGTGGAATATATATACAGCCCTAGGAAGCCCTAATTGTATAATTACACAAGCGGTACACAATATAATTGACAAGTACATAATTACCCTTTATACGCCCCCGCAAATTGAACCGGGGAGGAAACCACGGTCAATTTGTCCCGCAATAAGAGGAACCGAGCCTTGGATAGACCCTTGGTTAACAAATCGGCAATTTGGTCAGTAGAGCAGATGAAAGCAACCCGTAATAATCCTTGACGCACCTGATCGCGAATGAAGTGGCAATCAATTTCAAGATGTTTACTGCGATTATGGTAAACGGGATTGAGTGTTAAGTATGTGGCACTTAAGTTGTCACAATACAGGACCGGACGGGCAGCAGGTACAAACTTGAGTTCATGCAGCAGGTGGCGCAGCCAAGAGAGTTCAGCCGTTGCTGCTGCCAATGCTCGGTATTCCGCCTCAGTAGAAGACCGTGACACTGCCCGTTGTTTGCGAGAAGACCAGGAAATCAGATTTTTGCCCAAATAAATCGCATAACCACTGGTAGATTTGCGATCATCAACATCACTTGCCCAATCCGAGTCAGAATAACCAATAAGAGTGCAAGTAGACGGGCGAAGAAAAAGACCATGGGTAGAAGTACCTTGTAAATACCGTAGGAGCCTCTTAAGAGCAACCCAATGATCAATGGTGGGCTGATGCAAAAACTGAGCAATCTTGTTGACGGCAAAGGAAATGTCAGGGCGGGTAAAGGTAAGATATTGTAGACCACCCACCAAGGAACGAAACAAGGTAGGATCTTTAAAGGGCTCGCCACGGTGACTAGATAGTTTTACACTAGCATTAACCGGGGTGCTTATAGGCTTGGATTCTGCCATTTGGGCACGAACCAGCAGGTCCTTGATATATTTACTTTGATGCAACAACAAACCATTTGCACACCATTGCGCCTCCACACCCAAAAAATAATCAAGACGCCCAAGATCCTTGATAGCAAATTTTTGCGAAAGAAAACGCACCAACTTGTCAACAACAGCTGAATCACTCCCAATGACAAGAATGTCATCAACATAAATGAGGCAAAATATGTGCAAGGAACCCGTAACAATGTAATAGAGGGAGCTGTCCGCACGGGAGCCAGTGAAACCAAACTCAACCAAGGTAGCTGTTAAACAATGATGCCATTGACGGGGAGCTTGCTTCAGGCCATACAAAGAACGATGTAACTTGCAAACAAAATTGGGATGATGAGGATCAACAAACCCCGGAGGTTGGACCATGTATACATTTTCCTCAAGAGTTCCATGAAGGAACGCATTAGAGACATCCAAGTGTTTGACAACCCAAGACCGAGAGATAGCAATAGATAACAGTAAGCGGATTGTGGCTGGTTTAACAACAGGGCTGAAAGTGTCATGAAAATCAATACCAGGCCTTTGATGGAAGCCCTTGGCAACAAGTCTGGCCTTGTAACGATCAACCGAACCATCTGGTTTTCGCTTGATGCGAAACACCCATTTGCAACCAATTAAATTCTGATCTGAATGCGGAGGGACTAAGGACCAAGTACCATTCTTGTGCAGGGCAGTAAACTCATCTGTCATAGCTTGCTTCCACTCAGGAATTGTCAGGGCTTTAGCATGACTAGTAGGCTCAACATCAAGGGACGAAGCCACGTGAAGAGCAAAGGGCTTGGTAGTGCGAAGATGACCAGTGTCTTTCCTAGTGATCATGCCGTGAAGTTTTTGTTTCGGAGGTGGGGCTGTAGTGTATCAGGTTTCGAACCTGAACCCGTGCACTCGAGCCAAACGCCCGAACAATCTTATCATATGCTTGCTTGGCTGTCTTAGATCCTACCATAAGAGGGGCTAGCGAAGTCTCAACTGAGCCAAGAATCCAATTGAGGATTTGCCCATCTTGTCTGTCCCAAACGGACCATTCTGGATTTGCAGCGCCATCAATTTCCTTTGCTGGTATCACGCTGGAGTCATCAATGTGGTGGGAGAGTCCACAGCCACGAAGCATGGTTTCGAGCTGAAGCTTCCATAGGATAAAATTGGTTTGATTGAGGCGGATTGGATTTTGGGTGAGGGAGGGCACGAACTGAGTTTGAGCAGCAGCAGCAACCACAAGTTTGCCATCAGCCATTGTTAATCAATTCGGTGGAGAAGAGATTAGAGGCAGAAATCAATTTCGGTGGAAAAGAAATTGGTGATAAACCCTAGTACCGCTCTGATACCATATAGGAGATTATGAATCAGCCTTAGTTTGCATTAGTATAACGTGGAATATATATACAGCCCTAGGAAGCCCTAATTGTATAATTACACAAGCGGTACACAATATAATTGACAAGTACATAATTACCCTTTATAGTATTCACTATGGAATATGACTCGGTTTGAAGTCGTCCTGACTGACCTCACCTCGTCATCTAAAGTTGATTGTGATTGAGAAATTATGATGGCTTTCTTACTCTATAGGATTGAAATCGGATTTGATTGAGTTGTGGAGCTATATATTAATTATTTCCTTTCCAACATGTCAACAAATTCAGACGCAATCTCCCTTAATTATACCCGCAAATTTAAGTTTTTCTTTTCTTTTTTTCTAACTTTACTCTCAAGTTTTGATTCACATGACTTTCTTTACTTAGGAACTTAAATACTCAGTTCAAGTCTTAACAACTAAGTAACTGTTCCATCAATTTGAAGTTCAATACATGCAATGATGATTAAATTTATAACCTCTCTATCATATCAAATTAAAAGATTAGTTACTATTAGCAAATAAGGGATGGACTCAGTAATAATAAAGTGATTCTTATGGCAATCTTCATTTGGGTTCAAATCCTATTGCTATTGTTGGAGTCTCAACTGATGAAATGATTACATTAAAAAAAAAATTAAAATTAAAAGATTAGTAGCTTTATATGTAAAAATTGAAATATGAAAAGCCTTTTAGATTTTTTTATTCATATATTATAAATGATAATTGAATTGCTTTTGCCTGGTTTTATCATGTTCTCTCGTTTTCTTGTCAAATTTGATTAGTTAAGTCGACGTATCATGAACTAAACATCATCAACAGTGGGCGAAGCAATGACTTTACCATATTAATACTTAGGGAACTATAAGTAATTAAGATTCGTAGTTGTTAGGCAAATAATTATTAGAAGAGATCACGGGTAGTCAAATAATTAATAGACAAGATTATTAATTTGAATATTTTGGGTTTACTTAAGAAAAAATTCTAGAGAAGTTGTACTTTTTAAATATCTGAATTTTTTTTTTTTTTTTTTTTTTTTTTTTTTTTTTTTTTTTTTGTGTTGTGCGAGATAATTTTGGTGGTTTTCTAGCTTGTTATTATGGTAGACTTCTCTACTCTAACGGCATGCTTGGAATAAAAAAATTTTAAAAATAGAATTTCTTGTTATAAATTAATTTAATACATGGAATTGAATTGAATTTCATGTTTTATACTTGGAATGAAAAAAATGTATAAACTCTATCTTAGGGGTGGCAACGGTGCAGGTGCGGGTGCGGGGATGCATTCCCCATTCCGTCCCCAATGATTGCGGGGGCGGTTTCAGTGATGCCCCGTTTAATATTTCGGGGATTTTTTCACCCCCATCCCCGCTCCGCGCGAGTACCTACTGGTTCCGGTGAATCCCCGCCCGCCCATATCTAATAAATAAAATAAATTAATATTATTTTAATAACCATTTTAACATTCAATAACCAAAATACAAATTCTACCACATTATTAATGTGGTTTAACATTAAATATTCAAAGTACAAAATATATCCAAAATATTACAAATATTTAAGTTCCAAGTGAACTTTCATTGAACAACTTGAAATTGAAGTCCAATCATTTAAGAGCTAGGACTTGGTTTTGTTGTTTTGTTGTGATTCGTATTTTCATCATCCTATAAGAATAAAAACAAATATTAGATGGATAGAATAATAAAGAAAAAAACTAAATATCAAAAGTTAAAAACTACCTGAAGAACATCCATATCTTTGTTCATGTTCCACAACAATGAATCCATAACTGATTTAGAATCTAAAAACACAAGTATTCATTATATTAAAACATTTAATACATAACTTTGAAGTAAAGTAAATTAATAAGTAACCATTTATAAGTATAATACCTTTTACTTCAACTTCTAACCAACTTTGAGTGCACATCAATGCTTCTACCGTCTCAGAATTAAGACTGCTACGAGACTCACTTATAACTCTACCACCCGTACTAAAAGCTGACTCTGAAGCCACCGTTGACATGGGAATTGAAGAAGACGATGCAGAGAAACAAAAACAGAGGGCTTGGCCTAATTATGAATTAATTAACCTTTCTATATCCGCCCATCTGACTTTCCTTTATATATATATATATATATATATATATATGGGTTTTATACGGGGATTTATTCGGGAGCGGGGCGGGAATCCCCACGGGGCGGGTATAGTACTCCCCGCCCCCATGCCCGTTTAAGTACTGGGGGTTAAAAAATCCCCACCCCCATCCCCGTGGGGGATAATATTGGTTATTCCCCGTGCCCGCCGGTTCGGATCCCCACGGTTTTCGGGTAATCTCCGCCTCATTGCCACCCCTAACTGCAATAAACAAATGAAATTAAATAGAAAATTAAAGAAAAAAAAAGAGAAATCAACTATAGAATCATAAAGCCATTAACACTTCGAAAATATTTATAAAAAATTTCAAATAAATTTCAAAAAAAAAAAAAATGAAAAAGAAAAATGAAAAGAAAGACCTGATTTTGAACTATGGACGAGATTTGCTTACCTTGGGGCTTTCAACACAAAAGGCACTAATAATTTCAAAACTACACAATTGGCATCTTAAAAAATAAATATTCAAAGGTGTCTTATAGTAATTACAATAATGGTTTTTCTTTCTTCCTCATCCCTACTTCTACTCTCTATCTTAAATCTACTTTTCTCTCTCCTTTATCCACTATTTTTCTCTTTCATAATCTATAATTAAAAACTAATTTATTCATTTATCTCTATATCTGTTCATTTTTTCATTATTCCATTTTAGAAAAAAAAAAAATTTCACTTCGAAATGAGATCCGTTTCCATATTTTTTTTTTCTTTTTTTTTTCTTTTCGTTTTTGGTAATAATATTGCACACATTTTATAAATACTGATTGTATATTGCATGTATATTGTAGTTATACTAATATTGTATTTTGCAACTAGTACAAAGATTATATTAGTTTTATACTACAATATATTGCGATTATACTGGTTTTATACTGCTAATACTATGATTATATTGGTTTTGTACTGCATTCATACTGCGATTATAATATTTTTATACTGTGTGCATTATTAGTGTAAAAAACGAAGATGAAAAAAAAATTATGAATATGGATCTCATTTTGAAAAGAAAAAATGAAAATGAAAAATACTTTCTAAAAACGAATGATGAAAAAATGAACGGATAAAAAACTAAATGAAAAATTAGTTTTTAATTATAAAAGTAGAGAGAGAAAAGTAATGGATAAGAGAGAAAGAAATTTGTTGGAGAGTGAAGTTAGAATAGGTATAAGAGATAAAATAAATATGACTTATTTACTAATTATACCATAAATGTAATTTAACAAAAATATTTGTTTTAAAAAGCCCAAAACTATAATTAAGTGAAAATTTAAGTGCTCTATCATATAAAAAGGAAAAACACTTTTGTATTTATTTACCAATTTAAAGATATAGGGGGTATTTTCCCAAAAAAGTACTTGTAATTATAATTTGGTCCTAGTTCTTTTTGATAAATTAATTCAAAGCTACATCTGATATTCTATTTATTATTTCTTTGTTTTTGGAACATGTGTGTGTGTGTTTTTTTTTTTTTAAACTATTTTACTAAAACAATGAGAAGTTGAATGTACAATTAAACTATTATATAATTTTTTATCCGTATCATCCAATTAAATTGAATTCAAGCCAAAATAGACTTTTAAAAGAGCTAATTTGAAACTCCATGAGAAACTGCGAGGAAAATAATGTTATAAGATACGATCAATTTTGATTGCCTTTTCTATGAAATGTTCTTATATTATTTTGATAGTGATAACTGTAACTCATTTTTACATTTTTAAGGTATTTTATTGGTAATTGTATTGGTTATTATTTGAAAACTAGTAAAATTGAGTTAAATTATTTTCTTTAAGTATATCTAATTACTTGGTTGGATATTGATCAAACATTCTTTATGTAAGCCTTTTTTCAATTAAATTTTTTTCGCATATACTTAGGAGTGAACATAGACCGGTTCGGTTCAAAAATCAAACTGAACCAAAAAATCCAAATCAAAATATAGTGTATTTTATAAACCAACAACACGACATTTGTGTTGGTTGCGGATAATAAAGCCATCGTCTGAATGAATATGATTGTGGGGTAAACAAACAAGAAGCTGGGAATAACATATTTAAGTCATCTCAAATCTTTTCTTCTCCAAGTCCTCTATAATGAAAAAAAAAAAAAAAAAAAGAATTCCAAATGTGAAGTAGATATTCTTACATTTATTAGCCTTACCCCCTTTAATTAACATAGATGAAATGTTAGAAGTTAAAAATAACCAATATAACCCACCTAGTGAATAATTTCACACATACAAGGGTAATTTCCATCAAAATGAAAGCTAGCCGTATACTTTACGCTGTGTACAACTAATTTTTTTCACAAAAGAGGAAACTGAAAAGCAACCATAGATTGTCAAGAAAAGTCTACTCATTTATAGTGTGTAAAATTCTAAGTCAAGTATAAATATATGAAAGAGTTGATTGATTAAATTATAATTACAATTGTTGTACTACTTTGTATAAAAGAATCAAAGAGCCTGAAATATTTGGCTTATTGGTTAATCAATAATGTCCTGGCAGATTGGGAATTTTGTTGGGAATAGTTTTGTTCCATTGTTGACAGTTGGGTTGTCTTCTTTGATGTGCGATCGATCTTAATTAATTTGGGGAGGTTTGTTGTTGAAGTAGTTGTAGTGTTAATTCGCATACAGCTCACTGTGTTAATTACTATAAACTGAAATTACTATAAACGTAAAAAAATGAGTTGAAATTTACATTTATTAGAACTGCTTACAAATGATGATGTCCTGCTTTAAACTTTTGGTACTTCACTTCAATTTGTTTTGGTAGGGGTCTGATGCCCACTCTAGAAGTTTACAGAGCCAGAATATTTTTTATATGGGGTTCGTTCTTGAAATATTGGTAATTGCATTGGTTTTTGGGCTGGATGGAACTTTTTTTTTTTTTTTTTGAAGAACTTGTGTGGTTTGATTAGTTGTTCAACTTTGTTCAATGGCTTGAATTAGTGTTGTCTTATTTGCACGGGCAGCAGCTTACTAAGCAACCGATTCTGTAAAATTGCAATGTTAGAATTGAAACTGAGATTAGAACAGTAAATCAAAGCAGCTGTCAATTGTTCAAAATTTTTATTTCATTTGCATGATGTTTGAACATCTAGTGTTATTTTCAAGCTACGAAATCAGTATATGATACATATTTCCTATGCATATCATTACATGGTTTTCGAATTAGTATTTGGCTTAATGTCTTAGTATGATCCAATCTCTGTGAGGATGTTACTAGAAACACAGTTGGCTTGGCATAGTATCACCATTGTTTCCGTTGAAACTGGTGAATGTCAAGTTTATTGCAGGGCCTGAAAGTCTGAGATGGAAGCTTTTTCAAAATATTCAATAGATTAATCTACTATCTTACTTTTGAAACGAGTATTTATAAAGCTGATGCATGATCCTTTTACATTTGGATTATTGTGATGCAAAAATTTTTCTGTTTGAATTTGAAATTTGCTACCTACAATAAGCTCAAATAATAATATTAGTAAATAGTTATTATCAGTCTACAAACAAGATGATGTAAGCACTTCAATTAGTTAGATGGATTTGTAATGGCTTATAGTATTTTTTTAGGGTGATTTGTTACGGCTTATTTCACGAAATGCAAGTGAGCAAAGTGCATTCTTCTAATTGAAGCCATGTGCAAAGCTGGAAGGTTCAAAGATGTAAAAGAATTGTTATCTAGACTCTCGACTGATGGGTTGCAGCCAAATATTTACACATTTAATATAATAATTGATGGACTGAGCGGGAAGGGATTCCTAGGTGAAGCCTACCAGGCCTTCAGAAATATGGAAAACAATGTTTGGTCGCCAGATAATTGCTCATATAATGTGATTATTCATGGATTTCTCCGGCACAGAGATTTATCAAGAGCAGCAGAACTTATCTGTGAAATGCGTCGCAAGGGCTTCTCTGCAGACAACACCACATTCAAATCGGTAGCAGAGAATAAAGCCATCCTGAAATTACTATAAATTTTTCTTCATGCAAATCAAGGTAAATACATGAGTTGAAATTTACATTTGTTATGCCTACTTAAGATGATCTTGTGTTGCTCTAAATTATTGGTTCTCAAGGTAAAAAGATGATCTGAAATTTTCATTTCATTAGGCTTGCTTACTTGTGATTACATGATTCTGACATCCTGATTGTGCTTGCAGCTGCTTATTGATAGGGGTTGGACATGGTCAAGATGCTCTGTGAAGATATCACTAGAAACAACAGTGGCAGCTGCCCTTGTGATGCGGGCCACAAATAGTAAAAGGGATCAACAATTCAACTTGGAAACAATTACCTGTCATAGAATTAAATTAAAGATATATTTTAAATTGTATCTTTATTTTAATTGTAATTATTTTATAATTAGGATTAGGAATAGATTTTATTCAAAGGATCCTAAATTGATAAGGATTCCTATTTTGTTTGTATTTTAATTTATTTAGTAGTTTTTCTTATTTAGTCTAATTAGGAAGTTTAAACTATTTAGGAGTTTTAATTATTTAGGAGTTTTATTACATTTAGGATACTTTGCCTATAAATAGGCTATAATATAGTTTGTAATAGCAGTTTTCAATTGAATAAAATTTTCGGAATTAATTCCTTTTTACCCTGCTTTTGTGAATTTTGCGAAATTCAATTAGTAGAAGACTATTATCCGGCATCGTGCGCGATCAACGGATGTTAGTATCTTTTGTTCGAGTTTTTGCTGCATCAGTTGGTATCAGAGCCTAACCTTGCGTCATCATGCCTCGAGGAAGAGAGAGACGAGTTGGTGACATCGCAGGGGAAGAGGACCTGGAACGAAGGATTGAGCAACGCCTCAATCAAGCGATCGGACAGCAAATCCAAGCGGCTATCGATCTATTGACTGAGAGGATGGGAGAGATGATTGCTGCCCAAGTTAGGGTTAATCAGCCCCATAGGAGACAAGCGAATCTGGTCAACTCGTTAGGTAGAGACGACCCCTTGTTGGATTGGAAGAATTCTATGACAGAAAGAATGAACTAATTTTCTCTCAAAAATCAAAACTTGAAGAAGGTAAATTCTTTGATTTCACTTTACCTCCAACATATGATGAAAATTATGCTTGTGTTGAAGTAGTAGATTATGATTCTTGTGACAAGATTATTGATATTGAAGAAACTTTACAGCCAATCTATGATGTATATGAAGACAAATATGAGAATTCTTATTGGAAGGGTGATGCTGATTGTATTGGAGTCAACTATATTTTGAATATGGATCCATTTAACAAACTCAAAGCTTGGTTTCTTAACGGGAAAACTCGAGGACGAGTTTTTTCTAAGAGGAGGAGTATGATGCGAGCCACAAATAGTAAAAGGGATCAACAATTCAACTTGGAAACAATTACCTGTCATAGAATTAAATTAAAGATATATTTTAAATTGTATCTTTATTTTAATTGTAATTATTTTATAATTATGATTAGGAATAGATTTTATTCAAAGGATCCTAAATTGATAAGGATTCCTATTTTGTTTGTATTTTAATTTATTTAGTAGTTTTTCTTATTTAGTCTAATTAGGAAGTTTAAACTATTTAGGAGTTTTAATTATTTAGGAGTTTTATTACATTTAGGATACTTTGCCTATAAATAGGCTATAATATAGTTTGTAATAGCAGTTTTCAATTGAATAAAATTTTCGGAATTAATTCCTTTTTACCCTGCTTTTGTGAATTTTGCGAAATTCAATTAGTAGAAGACTATTATCCGGCATCATACGCGATCAACGGATATTAGTATCTTTTGTTCGAGTTTCCGCTGCATCACCTTGCCTTACCAGTATTATTGTTTACATTACAAAACTCAATAAAATTTTAATACAACAAATTGAAGAATAAAGATTCAACAGCACAAATAATAGTTTTTTTTTTTTTATATAATTTCAATATTCATTTACAATTTTTAAAGCCTTTGGAATAAAATGAAACAAATTTTTGAAATATAGAAAATCCGAAATAATTCTCATGCTAATTTATTTATTGATTTGTCTTAATGAGAAAGAAAGCAAAAGAAGGCCACAAATAAATCGGGAATTATTGAACTTTAGGCCAGAAACCCCATTGTTTTTGTTGTGAAGCTTTATACAGGCCAAGAGGGCGTCGCTGCTCTCTAAACCTGAGATGGAAGAATCGGCGGCAAACGAAGTTCCTAGGCCTATTTTTAGAGATATCAGACGTTATTTCTGTGATTACTGCGGAATTTGCAGATCTAAGAAGTCTCTTATCACTTCTCATATCCAAACTCACCATACGGTAGTTCTTCGATCTGTTTCTCTTTTTTCATTTACTTATGGATCTTTGAGATTATTATATATCCATCATTCTATCTGATTATCATAATGTTATTGGACATATTTTTTTAATTTTTTTTAGCTCAATTAGCAAGGTTTTGATATTATCTGGTTTGATGTTTTCTGTTTATGTTCACTGTTTAATTTTCTTGTATGTTCTATTTTGTGCACGCACTTGCTGATAAGATATAATTAGTGTTTTTGTTTTAAATTTATGCATTTATGTTTAGCAGGACCTATGTTTTGGAAAATTTTTTCTCTGAGCTTTATTGGTTTGGAAAGATGAATTAGGTTGATAGCAATTTTTCCTTATAGGCTAAATAAAAGTTTGCTTTTGAATTGAAACAATGGAACCAACATTAATTGATACTTGTTTGGATCTGTTTTCGTTGAGTACTATTATTCTTACTTTTATTTTTCCGTACTGTTTAGAATGAAGTGGAAGAGGAGATAGCTGGTGAAGATGAAGAGGCGAAAGAAAGAAAGTCCAATGTTTGTGAAGAATGTGGTGCTAGTTTCAAAAAGCCTGCATATTTGCTGCAACATATGCAAAGTCATTCACTTGAGGTAATGATCTTGAGCGTTTATTTTTTGTGTCTTATGCATAAAATTTGGATTCTATTGGCTACCTTCGAGTTTTGAGTTTGTTTGATTTTTCTTACCTTAAAGCAATCGATCCACTACTTTGCTATTGGAATTTTGTGTTTGGCTGCTGCATTGCTTTTAATACTGGTACTTGGATATAGTTAATACTGGCCTGGAAAGCAGTTGAAAAAACTATTTTATCACTTGTATCAATTTGCTTGATTCAGTGTCATAATTATCCAATGTGATATTTGTAATCAAATCCATTAGATTTCTGTTGGTATTGGCATGACTGCAATATTTGTGAACTCAAAGGAAGGTGTTGGCATGAACTCAAAGTTAAATTGATACCAATTAAGTTTTTATCAGTTCTGGAAACCTCTCGCTTTATGATGGAAATGCTTAAAGATGGGATAATAAACAAACAGAATAAAAGGAAAGATCAAGAGAAAAGGGAAGAAATCTGTGATTGATATTACTGTAATGGAAGAGATGAATAAGAACTACAAGAAGGAAAAAAGGAGTATTCAAACAATACTCTCCAGGGATCTCTCCTCTTCTCAGTACATCACTAAGAGCCTAAAACTAAGAATAATGTTCGCGATACCCTTCGCAACACACACACACACACACCCGGAACGTTAACTAATCAGCCCTCTCCCCAAGAATTGTAAATAACTTTGCCACCTAAGCAGCACTGCCAGCTGTAGGATTCCTCTGCCTTCTAGAATACACATTGTAAAACTTTGAGCCATGAGTCAAATGGGTCAATACTGGCCTGTTAGATATCACTACTTCATCACTCACTTTATATGATCTCGTTGATTGGATTTGCTTAGGTTTCCGGGTTATCTTAGAAAATAAACTGCAAGGTTCTCAGGGTTGGGCTAGGAGCTAAACCATTGGCCTTGTTCTGAGTTCTATTTTATCCTTTGGTATAACAGGGAGATTTCATGTGGCAACTCTTGGTTGGAGACAAACCAAATTGTCTAGAATTAATCATATCTGCTATATGAACCCTTAAACATCTATTGTTTCGAGTATTTTCTATGTTGGCGAAGTTACCCTGCAGAAATATGGGAACATTTGTCACTTTTTCAGCTTTCAATATATTTAATTTGCTTCAATGTAACGAATGCAACTATTGAAAACTTGTAATTTTGCAGGATTCTTTAGTAATAAAAGTTGATGCGATAGCGTGAAGCATTGGATCCCAAGAAAGAACTCCAAAATGCGAGAGGCAAGTTTGGACTTGAATGGACTAGTATCAGGTTGGGAGACCTCCTGAGAAGCTCCATCAAGTGGGCCTCAGTCACGCAATGGTTGGATGAGGTTTGAGGATATCTTATGGTTAATTATGCATATAATTGTTTCTTCTGGTATTGATGTGTGATTTCCAATTTTGCAGAGGCCATATGTTTGTTCAGTTGATGATTGCCATGCGAGCTACAGAAGGAAAGATCACTTGACTCGCCACTCTCTTAAGCATGAAGGAAAACTCTTCAAATGTCCTATTGAGAATTGTACTCGTGAGTTTATGGTCAAAGGCAATGTGAACAGACATGTCAAAGAACTTCATAGTGAGAATTTCCCTTCGAGTGGTACTGATCCTAAGCAGCATGTTTGCCTGGAACCTGGTTGTGGTAAGGTGTTCAAATATCTGTCGAAGCTGCAAAAACACCAGGATTCCCATGGTGAGTTGGTTGATATGCAGTAAGTTTGACTTAAGAGTTTGGCAATGTCTTGATTTTTGAATCTGATGAAATATCCTTGCTACTGCAGTTAAACTGGATGTAGTAGAGGCATTCTGTGCTGAACCGGGTTGTATGAAACATTTTTCCAATAGTCAGTGCCTTAAAGGCTCATATCGAGTCATGCCACAGATACATAAATTGTAAGCTTTGTGGAGCAAAACAATTGAAAAAGAACATAAAGAGGCATCTACGCACCCATGAGGCAGGTGGTGGTTCAACAGAGAGAGTTAAATGCCATTTTGAAGATTGTGCCCTTACATTCTCTAATGTAAGATGCTGCTTGCTTTGTTGTATACTTATATATTTTTCCATTACATAAAATTCTCGATAATGCAACTTACTATGTATTCACCACTGATGTTATTTGTGTGCATGCAGAAAACAAATCTCAATAAGCATGTGAAGGCTGTGCACCTTGAAGCTAGGCCTTTTGCTTGTGGATTTACAGGTTGTGGTATGATATTCGCATACAAGCATGTTAGAGATAACCACGAAAAATCGGGGTGCCACGTCTTCACTCCTGTAAGTATTGTAGCAGAATATTTCGAGAACATGATTTGCTTATCAACATGAAAGCTTCTTATAATGGTTTCAAAATGAAATCTTAAATATGGTGTTAATTCTGGTGTTGGTTCAGGGTGATTTTGTGGAGCATGACCGGCAAATGAGGTCAAAGTCACGAGGTGGGAGGAAGAGAAAATGCCCAACTGTTGATTTGCTGATACGCAAGAGGGTTACCCCTCCATCAAATTTGGAAGAGTGCGAGTCTTGGTTTTGTGGAATGGAAAGTCAGGACCTATAGTGAATTTCTTTGGAGGAAGTTAAGCTGTGTATATTATCACGTAGTGTATATGATTCGGGTATAACAGGTATATAATAGTTACACTGAGTAGGCATATAATGTAGTGTATATGGTTTCAATCTTGTCAACGTATCGGAATTTATTTTTTATTTACAAGTGTTACACCACTAATTTTGTAATCAGATCCATTAGCCACTTCGAGTTTTAATTAATCCGTTAGTGTTCAAGGTTGCTCAGCATTCTGTCGTGTGCCTCTCACCAGATGATGTTATTACCCTTAGCACAATGATTAAATAACAATACTGGTATCTATTTTGTGGAGAAAGAAATAAGTTTTTTTTTTGTCTGTAGTAAGATGGAAAAGTTTTAATGGAAGTTTGGAAGAAACAATTGTGAACAGTCATTAATTTAAAAATTATTAATTGGCTTTTACATGAAAAACTTTTATATTTGATGTACAATACATTGTGGAGTAGTATAATATGAGAAAGGCTAGGTAAATAATTTGATTTTTTTTTTTACTTTATTGTTGTAACTGAATATGTAATATTTTTTTAGGTATTTATAATAATTAATTATTTAAAAATTTTGTGAGATAGAAATAAGATTTATTAAATCAATAAATATGAATGTATAAAAGGAGTTATATTTATAAACAGAAATAAAATACATATACATAGCTATTAACCAAGGGGATAGGAGAAAATAATTATATTTGTAAACGGAAATAAAACGCATAACCGGTGGTTCCGTTGCTATTTCTAGTTTCAACTCCGTTAGTTTACCTTGTAAATGGTGCCCAATGGGTCCACAAGCATGGCAGGAAATGCGTGACGTGCGGGTAAATATATACCAGTATACATATATATTCGCCCATACGTTGAATAATCTCTCGTCTCGTCACCCCACCCATTTTTAGCCGTTGGATTCTCTGATCTCTCCCCTCTGATCATCACGTGGCGGGTCCCACTAACCCTCTGACACTTTTGAAAATAAGACACCATAACTTTCACGGGCATCTCTTATTTCTGTGGGGTCCACCTTCATCCATTCATTTACTACCACGTGTCTTTTCCAAACCCCGGCCGTTCTCTTCTACTAACTAGTTGACGTGGCATTCTTAATCTCCTCTTAATTCCTTAACAATTTAATATCCACATGCTACTATACTAATCATATTTCAACGGGGCAAATCACGTTGATAAATTTTTTTTTTTCCTAAAAAATTTTTATTTTTAAACAATTGCATGGATGTTAGCAGTTAAAAACTCTGATTTTGTCCTAAAGATCGCCAAAGGATCATACCCGAAGTCTTTTTTTTTTCTTTGTCTTTTAAGAAAAGACTCTTATTTTTGAGTTCAATGTACAACAATTGTAAATTAATATACTATCAATTTATTATTAAGATGTGTATAAAAAATCATCAATTATGTATTGGAATAATTCATTTTGATACCTTTTTTCTTTTAAATCTTATATGGTGGAACAAAATTGATACTCGCAATTTGTTTTAAGCAAAATCGGTTGTCAAGTTTAAAAGTAAAATGACCATTTATTCGAACTTTTGTAAACTATTTTATCTCTTAATATTTTAGGTTTCTACAGATAAATGGGTTAGCCATTGATGATTTTATCATAAAAATATATTATTAGTTTAATTATCCACGTATTGAGTGAGAAGTCTTAACTAAAATTATCAATTGAAATAAAAAATTATTTCAATAATTCTAGAATATAAAATTAAACCCACATAAAAGAGTGTGATTTGTTTCAATATATATATAAAATCTAGAAACAAGTTAGAGGTTAAATCCATAACCTCTCTCATTCAATTTATAAGAATATTCCTATTTCGATACGCTGATTTTCACGACATGTATATATTCTTATAACTTATTGTTACATGTTTTAATAATATTTTTTTATAATATTATTTGATATTCGAGTTTTAAATTAAATTATCAACTAACGTTATCAAACTGAAGAAGATTAATTACAAGAGCATTGAATCCAAAGCTTTCCCGTTTGAAATTAAATATTTTTTTGTTCACAAAAAAAAAAGGAACTGTAGTCGTTTAGTGGATTTAATTCTATGTCAAATGATTTACTAGTGTAAAATGGTTTAGATTATGTTTTATCAATTGGCTTAAATTAAACTGTTAAGTTTGAAAAATAGAAAATTATATTCATTAATAAAAGCAGCATCGAAGGGTACGGATGTGTCATTGCTCCCTTAACTATTAGGGTTTATGGTTTAGAGGATGTGAATTGGGGGTTTTTGGTTTTTGGTCCCTAATGATCTACTCTTGGCTCCATCCCTAATAAACTTAAATATATATGTAAATTAGGACTGTCTTAGCATTGTAAACATGATGTGCTGATTTTATGATTTTTTATTTGGATAAAAGTAATTTAGCTATTTATAATATGTATTTTTGTTATTAAAAAGATCTCCTTGGAATTTCTTATGAGGATCGCCTCATTTTCGGTCTGTGCGAATTTTTTTTTTCCATTTCCACTCTATAAGAAAATTAAATAAAAAATTCCAATTTCCATTGTGGCGAATCTCCGCTAGGGTCGGATTTTTCCACCCCACCCGCAATACTTCTCTTCATGATCATGAAGGGGGGGGGGGCCCTGGTTTGGAAAAAAAAAGAAATAAACAAACCAGAGACAACATTTCTCCATCCCACCCCACCTCTTTCACTTCAAACGACAAAATCACCCTCTTCTTCTCCTCTCCACTGCTGCCGGCCGCCAGCCCGCCTGCCACCGCCGGCGCTCGTCGTCCGTCCGTCCTCTCCTCTCCTCCCTTCCTCCTTGCTTCATTCCGGTTAGTTTTAATTTTAAATGTTAGGTTTTTGTAATTTATTTAGGTTTTATTGTAATTAGGTTTTAAAGAAAATTATTTGTGTAAATTAGGTTTGAATTAATAAATTGAGGTATTAATTGATAAATTAATAAATTGATTATGTTAATTGTGTTGTTATTTGATAAATTAGGTTTGAATTGGGGTTTGATTTGATAAATTGATAAATTGGGGAATTGATTGTGTAAATTGTGTTTTTATTGAATTGAATTAAATTCATTCAGGTTTGTCGGTCGATCGGAAATTTTGGTTCGTCGGCCGGAAATTTTTCTTAACCGGCTGGAAATTTTTTGAACCAAATTCTGCCCCCCCAGCAGACTAATCCTGGCACCGCCACTGCTTACCAGAGCATCACCAGTTGAAGTCGGTGTGTCACAAGTTTGTTAAAATGGCAGAAAATGGAGAGGTTAGCAGCGTTTTCAATTATTTTCATAAACTGCTCTGTTATTTCATTTTTAAACTGAGTAAATGTGAAGCTTTCGGCTGATCTTATTACTTCTAGATTGAGTCATTTTGTCACTGGACTCAAATTTGTTCAAAGGATTTTATCCCCTTATTTCATAGTCTTGTTGAAGCTCTTTGTGTTTTCTTGGGTAACACCAAGACATATTGTGAATTCCTCTGAAGTTAGAGCCATATGTTTAAGTTGTTACGTATTGGCCGTATTGTTTTGTGTTGCTGATGCAAACTTGAATGTTTTTGAATCTGTAAATGTCAGCATAGTAAACAAAATTTTGATTTTAGCAAGATAACTTCTTTAAGTGAAACTATGTGTTGTATGTCCTCATTTCTTTTGCACATTATGAGAGCAATTTTACTTTCAAGTGTTCTTGCTTGAAAAATATGTGAGTTGTGCTTTTCAAAGGTTTTTGTAGCACTACTTTGTCTTCAATTGAATGTTATACATGCATAATTTGAGGCATGTGCTAGTTGTTGGCATATTTCTAGTACCAATCAATCTGGTGAATGATTCTGACAGTTTCAACTCCAATTTCATAACAGGCAGCTTGGCATCATCGTGTCCTGGAGGTCGGTGAAAACAAGTATAGGAACCCATCTAGAAGCAGAGGGACAGAGGTGTTTAGGGGTGTGGCACATCCCCAGCCACCGGAATCCTCCCATACCAGAAGCCTTTCGCCTCCCCTTTTCTGTTAACTTTTGTACCGTAAATGTAATTTTATTTGTTTCTGTTAAGCCAATTAAGAAAAATTGGGAAAATTTGTCTACAACTTTATTAGTCAATGGCTAAAGGCAAAGGTTACAAATACAATGTGGCTTATTAAAGTTATTTTTATAAGTACATGAGTTAAAAATTGTCTTTTTTTCGGTTATTAAAAGGAAATAAATAAATAGCATAATCGAAGATAAAATAAAATATATTTCTAAAAAATAATTTGAAAATAGAGTAATTATATACCATCTCAATTATTTAAAGAATGAAAATAGTGAAAGTCTTCACTGTGATTAAATCTTGGAAAAATAGAATTATTTGAAGATACTTGTGGATTATAAAAAAAAATAAAAAATCCAAACTAAAAGATTGATTGTTTGATTTGCGCTTTTTGTATATTTTTTTGTTTTTCTCTTAAAGGTGGAGCAGCACAAAGTTAAAAGAGTTATAATTTTGGCTTCGCCACTGAACCAATCAATTTGATGTAATTTTTATGTATTGGTCGTACGATACAGTTTTAAAGTTCAGATTGGAATCTGTTAATTGAGTCATGTCTATTGTCAATGTATGAACATTTTGCTAATGTTAGAATACATTATATATATATATATATATATATATATATATATATATATATATATATATATATATATATATATTGTCACGTGCACAACCCTTTATTAGTTGAAACGTGCGGCACTAGCGAGCAAAACGTCCAAGTGCTATGCTAGTCAGCCTTCCCACAAATGCTAAGCAAGGATGCTTAGGTAAGCTAAATGGCAAAGTGAACAAAAAGCAAAGCTTACAAACTTAAAGAGAGCTTTTTATTACTTGAAGAATGCTTTACAACTTCTTGGATGATTTACAAATGAGGGGTAGAGGCCTATTTATAGCCATTCCACCTCCTTAACATGTGGTTGACATTCATTTGGAATATTCCTAGAATATTCTACTCAATTATGTACAACATATCTCCTAAGGTCGGTTAGAAGCTTCTAGAGACACTTAAGTCGGTTTCCTACTAATCTGGAACGGACTGGTCGTGTCAGGAAGCTTCTGGAACCGAAAACAGCTATGAATTTTCCGTTGCTAAAGCACTGCGCGGTGGCTAGGCTGTCTGCATGCGCGCTAGGCCTGTCCTCTACCCAATCGCCTTCTTTTGCATCATAACCTCCCTTTCTTTGGCATGTTTTGAGGCGGCCCATGACATTCTCCCCCACTCAATCGGGCAACGTCCTCGTTGCCTCTTGGTGGTACGCCTCAATCTTGTCCCGAGAGTTCCATAGTGAGAGCTCATGCTCCCAACTTGCCTCACTATCTGGTAGTCCCTTCCATTTGACAAAGTATTCTATATAACTTGGATTTGAGCCCCTCGCCTTGATCTTTCGGTGGGACAATATTTCTTCTACCTCGTGCTCATGTTAGATGGTCACGGCAGTCGGTTGTCTCTTTGATTCGCCTCGTCTCGGATCGTCCTTATCCTCATGATAAGGTTTTAAGAAGCTCACATGGAATATCGGATGCATCTCCAAGTGTGTTGGTAATTTGACTTGATAAGCCATCTTACCAACTCTTTTCTCGATTGGAAATGGGCCTTCGAAGCGCCTTGCTAAACCTTTATGTAGCTTGGCAAACCTTATGGTTTGATGGGGAAGGAGCTTTACCATCACCAAATCTCCTTCTTCAAACTTTAAGTGGTGCCTCTTTCTATCAGCCCACTTCTTCATCTTTTTGGAGGCTTTGGCTAAGGAGGAGCGCGCTATCTCTTTCTTTTCTTGCCAACCCTTGGCAAACTTGAATGCGGCGAGGCTTTGGCCTTTGTAGCCAATAGCAAGATCTTGGGGCATTGTAGGCTATTGCCCTATGGCAATCTCAAATAGACTAGCCCCCAATGATTCGCTCTTCTGTAGGTTGTACGAGAATTGGGTGATGTCTAGCAACTGTGTCCAATCCTTTTGGTTAGCACCCATATAGTACCTTAAGAACAGCTCTAACAAGGCATTCACCCTTTTCATTTGTCCGTCTGTTTGGGGGTGAAAGCTAGTGGAGAAGTTGAGCTTGGATCCCAATAGCTTGAATAATTTTGTCCAAAAGCGGCCGGTGAAGTGAGTGTCTCGGTCGCTCACAATGGACTTTGGTATGCCCCAATACTTTACCACAGGTTTGAAGAATAGCCTAGCAGCATCTTCACCATTGAACTTAGTAGGCACAGGAATGAAAATTCTGTATTTACTAAATCGATCTACTACGACCATAATGTTGCTACATCCCTTGGACTTGGGTAAACCAACAATAAAATCCATTGAAATGCTTTCCCAAGGTCTTTCAGGAATTGGTAGGGGATGAAGTAGACCAGTAGGTTTGTCTTGTTCTACCTTGTCTTGTTGGCACACAAGACAAGTCTGCACATGCATCTCCACATCATCTCGCATTTAGGGCCAATAATATGTTCGCTCTGTGAGTGCTAAAGTGCGGTGTACGCCCGGATGTCCCACCCACTTAGAGTCATGGCATTCCTTAATGATTGTCCTCCTCAAGCCTTGCCATTTTGGCACATACAGGCGGTTACCTTTAGTAAGCAATAACCCATCCTCGAGCCAGAAGCGACGAGTCTTTGCGCTCTTCGCCAATTCTACCAAACTCTTGTCTTGCGGGTCCTGCTCTGTTCCTTCCCTTATGCTAGATGCTAAAGGGAAGTTAGGTTGGGTGATAGCGGCTAGTTCACCCTTCCTACTTAAGGCATCCGCTACTGGATTATTCTTGCCCGGTTTATGTTCTATGGTAAAGTTGAACTCTGCCAAGAACGCCTGCCACCTCATCTACTTTGGCGTGAGCTTTTTCTGATTTAAGAAGTAGCTAATGGCTACGTTGTCCGTCTTTACCACAAACTTGGACCACAATAAGTAATGCCTCCGTAGGCGTAAGCAATGAACGACGGCGGTCATCTCCTTCTCCTGGACCGTATAGCTATGCTCGGTGTCGTTCAACTTTTGCTTTCATATGCAATCGGATGTCCCTCTTGCATAAGAACTCCCCCTATAGCAAAATCAGAGGCATCGGTATGCACCTCATATGCCTTCTTGTGGTCGGGTAGTGCCAAGAGAGGTTCTTCGGTCATGGCTCTTTTAAGATTTTCGAATGCTGATTGGCACTTATCATCCCAATTCCACATGCGATTCTTCTTCAATAAGTTCGTTAGAGGGGATGCCAAGGTCGAATAGTTCTTAACGAACCTTCGATAATAATTAGCAAGGCCTAAGAACGATTATAGTTCGGTCACCTTTTTAGGTGGTTCCCAATCTACGATGGCTTGGATCTTTGCTTTATCCATCCGAATCTTGCCTCCTCCCACAATGTGCCCTAAGAATGGTACTTCTCTTTGGGCAAAGGCACATTTCTCCTTCTTGAAATATAACTCATGCTCCCTTAATACTTGGAAAACTTGTCGTAGGTGGTGTATGTGCTCATTCAACGAGTTACTATACACCACAATGTCATCAAGATACACTACGACGAACTTGTCCAAGAATGGTTGGAGCACTTGATTCATTAACGTGCAAAATGTGGCAGGAGCATTGGTCAAGCCAAAGGGCATGACTAAAAATTCATAAGAACCATACCTTGTTACGCATGCCGTCATTGGCATATCCCCTTTGTGAATTCTCACTTGATAATATCCTGACCCAAATCCAGCTTGGTGAACCATCTTGCTTCTCCAAGTTGGTCAAACAAATCCGTGATGAGGAGGATAGGGTATTTGTTCTTTACAGTCACTTTGTTGAGTGCCCTATAGTCAATACACAGCCTCAATGAACCGTCGTGCTTCTTTTGGAATAGTACTGGTGCCCCATAAGGTGACTTAGATGGTTGGATTTGGCCTGTATCCAACATCTCCTTTAACTACTTTCTTAGTTCTTCAAGTTTAGGAGGTGCCATTCGGTAAGGAACTCTCGCAGGTGGCACGGCACCAGGTACTAATTCGATCTTATGATCTACTTCCCTTTCTGGGGAAAGTTTCTTTGGCAATTTTGACGGCATTACATCCTTGAAGTCCTCCAGGACACGAACGATCTCTTTGATTAATTCATGGCTAGCTTTCTTATTTCCATCTTCCTTGATAGTCAAGAGGAATGTGGGCTCGTCCCCCTTCAAGCCCTTGGAAACTTGCATGGCCGAGAGTTGCTTCGTCTTTGTTGGATTCTCTCACGCCAACGGCACCAAGCATGCATTATCCTTCTCCAAGATGAACAATGGCATCGACGAAGGGAATAGGCACAGCTTGTACTTGGTCCATGAACTCCATGCCAAGTACAATAGGGTAGTCATCCATAGATACAATCAAAAAGTTCATAAGGCCAGTCCACGTACCTAAGGTTACACGAACTCCTTTAGTCGTACCGTGGATTGCCTTTGGTGCGGAGTTGACGACCTTTAACCACCCGCTTTCTTTCATGTAGTGAATGCCCAACCTGTCAGCCTCCTTTGCTTCAAGGAAGTTATTGGTAGCTCCTGTGTATACTAGTGCTTTGACGACATTGTTGCCCACCTTTGCTTCCATGAATAGTCGACCCTTCTTTTTGGTCTTAGGCATTTCTACTTTGGCCTTGATAGCACTAAGAAGTTGCAAGGAACCCATCCTTGTATCCCGCTCTTGTTGTTGCTCTTATTATTCCCACTCTTCAACCAGGGCAGACAACTTGGCCTTCGTGGGACAGTCCCTTGCCTTATGCAGCCCTTCGCAGAAGAAGCATTTTAGTGGCCTATATGCGCTCTTTTCTTCCTTCCCTTTGGGTGGCTTGCCATCCTTGGGCTTGTTGCCATTATTGGGTTTGGAACTACTGGCTCCCCCACTCTTACCTTTGCTACCCTTGTCTTTGTTAGACTTGGGTTTCTTGGACCTGTTGTACTCAATTAATGAGTCGGTAGTAGTAATGGCGGTGGAGAGGTCAGTAGCATTCCTCCACTGGATCTCCATTCTCGCCCATGGTTGGATACCTTCTAAGAAGAGGTAGAATGCCTCTTCTCAAGGATACCCTGGAAGCTCTAAAAGAACCTCGGAGAACTCTTTGATGTATTCACGGATGCTACCTCTCTGCTTGAGATGTCTCAACCTGGCCCTTTTTTTTAATTTGCCCGACTCCAGATAGAATTGGGCCTTGAGCTCTCTTTTGAAATCATTCCACGTGCCAATAGTGCAAGTTTCATTTTGAATTTCGAGCTCCTTCGTTCTCCACCATACTGCGGCAGCATCTTGGAGATACAATGAAACAGTGTCCATCATTTGGGCATCGTTCACTATCGTGTGAGCCTTAAAGTATTTCTCCAAGCTCCAAAGGAAGTTATCGATGTCTTTTGCATTCCTTGCACCGCTATAGGCCTTCGGCTTTGGCACATGTAGCCGTTGAGGGCTAGAATAAGTGGACGAAGTAGTCCTACTTGCAAAGGCCCTCTTGTAAAGGACTAGTTCATCCTTTGCCTCCCCTAGCTCTCTCTTGGTGGAAGCCAACTCGGTAAGAACCTTCTCCAATGCTTGCCTAAGTGTTGCTATTTCGGAATGAAAGACCTCTTCCAAGGCTTTAACACGGTCCTTGCCTTCAGTGGCAACATTGTTTAGAGTGGTCAGCACCTCCTTGCGGAGTTCATCCCCCTCGAACTCCTCCACGGGCCTTTCGACCTCCTCCAACCTGTCAAGAAATTGATCTTGACCTTTGGCTATAGCAAGTTCTACCTTTGCTAGCTGGCTGTTGCAGTCTGCTAAGGTATCCCCTATCAGATCCCTTGTCTTCGACCGCCCCCTCTTGGCCTTGGTAATCTTCGGTTCCTCCACATGTGTGGCAGCAGCACCTAACTCAATGCCTGTGCTTCCCTCATCACCACTTGCCATTCTTTGAACCTTAGCTCTAATACCAATTGTCACGTGCACAACCCTTTATTAGTTGAGATGTGCGGCACTAGCAAGCAAAACGTCCAAGTGCTATGCTAGTCAGCCTTCCCACAAATGCTAAGCCAGAATGGTTAAGTAAGCTAAATGGAAAAGTGAACAAAGAGCAAAGCTTACAAACTTAAAGAAAGCTTTTTATTGCTTGAAGAATGCTTTACAACTTCTTGGATGATTTACAAATGAGGGGTAGAGGCCTATTTATAGTCATTCCACCTCCTTAATATGTGGTTAACATTCATTTGGAATATTCCTAGAATATTCTACTCAATTATGTACAAAATATCTCCTAAGGTCGGTTAGAAGCTTTTAGAGACACTTAAGTCGGTTTCCTACGGATCTGGAACAAACTGGTCATTTCTGAAAGCTTTTGGAACCGAAAACAGCTACAGATTTTTCGTTGCTAAAGCGCTGCGCGCTGGGTGGGCTGTCTGCATGTGCGCTAGTCCTGTCCTCCTGTAATACCCGAATTAATTACCTTGTT